>CM060931.1:298697002-300032682 GCA_030765085.1 Allium cepa
TGCTTGACTTTGGAGTTATATTGTGCTGCCACCTTTATCTTGTGAGCTACCGCTTTGAGTGCTGCATCATTTCTTCTTTCTTTGATTAGGTCCAAAGACATATGGAGGAGTTCTTCATTTTCTTCCGGGTTGTAGTGGATCCTGCAGTGGGAAGGCGCTACAGTTTCAACTGGGAGCATGGCCTCCGATCCGTATGCCAAAGAGAAAGGAGTATGCCATGTTGATGTTCTGAAAGACGTGCGGTAGGCCCAAAGTGCCGTAGGAAGTTCATCTACCCAAGCGCCTTATGTCTTTTCAAGCTTCTTCTTGATTAGAGTTTTGAGAATTTTGTTGACAGCTTCGACTTGTCCATTTACCTGGGGATAAGCCACGGACAAGAAGCTTTTGTAAATTTCGTGCTCTTGGCACCAGTCGGCGAACTCCTTACTGTCAAACTGAAGTCCATTGTCCGATATGATTTTGAGTGGAACCCCGTACCTGCATAGAACATTTTTGATCAAGAAGTTAATAACTTTTGCCGAAGATACTTTATTTAGAGGTTCTGCTTCCACCCATTTGGTGAAATAGTCGACTGCCACTATGGCATATTTTGCTCCGCCTCGGCCCATTGGCAGTTTGCCAATCAAGTCAATTCCCCATACTGCAAAGGGCCAAGGGCTGGTCATCTGAGTAATCTCATTTGTTGGTAGTCGAGAGATCTTAGCAAATTTCTGACATCTGTCACTTTTTTGACGAAGTCTAAGGCGTCTTTGTTTAAGTGGGCCAGTAATATCCATATCGGAGTGTCTTCTTTGCCAGAGTCTGCCCACCAGTGTGATCTCCGCAGCTCCCTTGATGGATGTTGGATAAGATTTTCTTGGCTCCCTTCTAGCAACACACCATAATAAGGGGTTAGAGAAGTCGCGTCGATAGAGGATGCCTTCTTGTATTGTGTAGCGGGAAGCTCTCCTCAAGATTTTCCTGACTTCGTTACGCTCGTTGGGTAGTGTGTCATCTTGTAAGTATTTCCGGATAGGAGTCATCCAAGTTTCTTCTTCGATTGCAGCTATCAGATCCTCTTGTTCGAAACTTGGGGCTAGTTGTTTTGAGATGGCTACTGTTTCGGAAATGGTGTTGTTCTTCATGCTAACTTGTTTTTCCAGTTCTTCGGCCTCTCGGTTCTCCTCTCGAGGAATGTGTTTGATCAAATAGTGGTCCAACTGATCGAGTAGCAGCTTGGTTTTCTTTAGATATGCTGTGAGTCGTTCTCCTCGAGTCTGAAACTCTCCTAGTACTTGGTTTACGATAAGTCGAGAATCACAATGAAGATATAAAGAACTGACTCCAATTTCTAAGGCAAGTTCTAATCCTGCTATTACTGCTTCATATTCTGCTTCGTTGTTGGTGGCAGCGAATTCCAACCTTAGTGCATAGTGCAGCTTCCTTCCCCTGGGGGTGATTATCACAATACCTGCCCCCGAGCCTTGTTCGTTTGATGCTCCATCTACAAAGAGATTCCACTTGATATCTTCTGCTATTTCAAGTTGCTCCTTACCTTTGTTGGTAGTGAATTCGACAATGAAATCAGCCATGGCTTGTCCCTTGATGGCGGTGCGAGGATGGTAGGTGATATCATATTGACTCAGTTCAATGCACCATTTAAGTAGTCGCCCAGAAGTGTCGGGGCGATGTAGTACCTGCCTTAGCGGTTGATCGGTTAAAACTCTGATGGAATGAGATTGGAAATAGTGTCGCAGCTTCCGTGACGTGATTAGCAAACAGTATGCTAGCTTCTCAAGTTTAGGGTATTTGGCTTCTGCCCCCGTAAATCTCTTGCTTACAAAGTATACGGGCCGCTGCGCGCGGTTGTCTTCTCTCACCAAAGCGGCGCTTAAAGCATGGGACGATACAGTAAGGTATAGGTATAGTTCTTCGCCTTCATTTGGAGTTGAGAGTACTGATGGTCTCTGAAGGTGTTCGATTAGGTTAAGGAAGGCCGTCGAGCATTCGTCAATCCACTCGAACTTTCCTTTGTCTTTCTTTAGAGCTTCGAAGAAAGGGATGCATTTGTCGGTTGCTTTAGAGATAAACCTGCTTAGGGCGGCCACTTTCCCGTTTAGGCTTTGCATCTCTCTTCGAGTGGATGGTATCTTGATATCCTGCAAAGACCGGACTTGTTCGGGGTTTGCTTCAATCCCCCTGGCATGGACGATGAATCCAAAGAACTTTCCCGACGATACTCCGAAGGAGCACTTTAGAAGATTCAGCTTCATTCCATATTGGCGAAGTACTTGAAACATCTCGTCTAGGTGGTTTATATGATCGTTGGGTTTCCTTGATTTTACCAGCATGTCATCCACATAGACTTCCATAGTTCGTCCTATTAATTCCGCATATATCTTATTGACGAGGTGCTGATAAGTAGCTCCGGCGTTTTTAAGTCCAAAAGGCATTACTTTGTAGCAGTACAATCCCCGGTCAGTGATGAAACTAGTGTGGTCTTGATCGGGGGCGTGCATAGGGATCTGGTTATATCCTGAGTATGCGTCCATGAAGGATAAGAGTTCGTGTCCGGCTGTGCTCTCCGCGAGCTGATCGATTCGGGGGAGTGGGAAGCAGTCCTTCGGGCAAGCGTCATTTAAGTTAGAGAAGTCGATACATGTTCGCCACTTACCATTAGCCTTCTTTACTAGTACCGGGTTAGCGATCCACTCTGGGTAGATGGCTTCTCGTATGAAGTTATTGGCAAGCAGGTTCTTTACTTCTTCATCGAGGGTTGTTGATCGTTCTGCCCCCATGCTTCTCTTTTACTGCTTTACTGGCACTTTGGTAGGATCGATGTTCAGTACGTGGCATGCTACGTCTGGGGAGATTCCAGTCATATCAGCGTGCGTCCATGCAAATACATCCAAGTTGTGGCGGAGAAAATCAATGAGTTGATCCTTCAATTCTGCTTTTAGTTGAGATTCGATTTTCAATAATCTACTTGAGTCATGTTTGTCTACAGATACAAACTCCATAGCCTCTGCAGGCTCGGCGGTGGCCTCCTCCTCTTTGTCCCTGGGGTCTAACTCATTGAAAGGATCACTGGTATATCGAAGAGGAGGGGCTCTCTTTAGTTGCTATGCTTCCAAGCTTTTCATGCAGAGAGTAGTCTCTGCATTCTTCCCTTTATCCCTTCTGCGGTTATTGCAAAGTTCAGTTATGTAGCAGTCTCGAGCAGCGTCTTGATCTCCCTCTACTTCTCCTATTCCATTGTCTGTTGGGAATTTCATCTTCAGGCACCACGGGGCTAGGACAATTTGGAAGTCGGACAAGGCTGGTCTTCCTAAAAAGACGTTGTAGGCCGAGTGATTTTCTATTAGCACAAATGTTTGTTTCCGCACAACGCAGCGGGGATGACTTCCTATTTCAACAAAGAGGTCCAGTTGCCCGAGGGGCATCTTCGCATCTCCAGTGAAACTAGCGGTTTGTTGCAGGGAAACACATCCTTCATCGACAGCTTCATTTTGTCGAAAGCATGCTTAAATAGGATATTTACTGAGCTTCCAGTGTCTACTAGAATTCGGAAAACTTTGGCTGGACCGAACCAGACAGATATGACCATAGGATCCATGTGAGGGTACTGCCTTCCTTCTAGGTCACGCCTACCGAATGTGATGTCATTGTTCTCTTTCCGCTTTGGGTGGCGTTCTTCTATAACGGAATTAACGTAGTTTTCATTATTTCTAAGCGACTTTCCATATTTTTCCATCTCTTTCCAGCTTCTGTCGGCGATGTGTGGTCCTCCCGATATGGTATGGACCACTATCTTCTCTTGACTAGAGCCGCTGGTGTTGCGATTTCCTCCGCCTACTTCATGGGGTTATAGCCTCGGGCTTTTATTGGCAGGAGCTGGAGTCCTGTTCTGGCTTTTTACATAGCGTTCCAGTCTCTTCCTTCTGATGTGTTCTTCAATTAAGTCCCGGAGATGATGGAATTCATTGGTATCATGCTCATGAGATTCGTGGAAACGACAGAACTTTCTAGATTTAATTGCGTTATCTGATTCCTTATTGTGCGGGATGCGTTTGTATTTAATTTCGTCTTGGGTGGCCAGGAAGATGTTTTCGATTATTTCATTCAAAGGAGTATAAGTGTCAAATCTCGGTCCTAGCCGATATAGACGCTTTTCTCCCTTCTTGCCTCCAGCACTATCTCTGGAGTCATTTCTTCGAACGTCCTTTGCTACTGCGGGTGTGTTGCCATGAGCTGCCTTAGCTTGTTGCCCTGTCTGCTTTTCAATGGCAGCGTCTTCCAGTCTCATATATTTTCTGGCTTCATGGAAGAAATCGGGTAAGGTAGTTGGCTTTTCTTTCGTTAATCTCCTAGCAAATTTAGTATCCGGATGCACACCACTGCAGAGGGCCATTAGGATAAGTTTCTCATCGGCATCCTGGACTGCGGCCGCTGCGGCATTGAATCGGCTTAGATATTGTTGAACTGTCTCTCCGGGCTTTTGTTTGATATTGGATAAGGAATAAGCGTCCTTAGGTTGTTCCACATGAATGCGAAATTGGCTGATGAACTTTTCTTTCAACATTTCCCATGAGCTGATGGACCCTTGGGGTAGATAGCAGAAGCAGGAGGTAGCTAGATCTGCCAAAAGTAGTGGAAAGCATTTACACAATACTCCTTCCGTCGCTCCGCTCATGAGCATATGCTGTGTGTATCTCTGTAAGTGTATGACAGGGTTAGAGGTTCCCTTGTAAGGCTCCATTGTTGGCATTTTCCATTCTCGGAGGGTGATGGCAATTTCGATATTGCGGGTGAAGGGGCTAATTACCGCCTATCCCTCGATCCCTTTGATCCCGTCGGATGCACTCTCTGAACAATCGTGCCATCCTTTCATCGGAATTTGGGGTGGATAGGAAGGAATTTGGTTCTTCTCTGCGGGATTGATTCCGTCCAGATGACCTGTAGGGATGGTATCGTCTATCACTCGTAACATTCTCCAATGACTGCCTCTGGTCTTCCGGGGGCATTCTGGGGTCAGCCACAGTTGGCCCTTACCTTGATCTTCCCCTACCGGGTTCTGTTCTAAGCACTTCCTCGAGTTCAACTTCGGGCTGGACTCCAGCTCGGCCCCGTTCATTGGTGTTTCCATGGTTAGGTAGCATGACAGGCTCAGCTACATCCGACCTCTGCCTGGTACCTCCCCTGTTGGGTTCGGTTCCAAGTGTTTCCTCGAGTCGGAATTTGGGCTGAGTCCGGGCTCGGCTCCTACCATTGCTGTTTCTGTTGTTAGCCTCTTCGAAGAAGAAAGATCTTTGTCGTCTGCCAGATCCTCCAGACTGGGATTCACCCCATGATTCAGTGTTGTGGTTGGATTCTTCAACATCACTTAAGCGTGACATGATTTGGTTCACCAAGGCTTCTTGTTGGGATGTGAAACGATCAGTCACTTCAGCCACAACCCTGTCTAGATCTGCCCTAGTAATTGTTGCCGGTTGTTCCGTGGCAGGGGCTGTCGGATTTACCTGACTTCCATTTTGTACCGCTGTTGGAACGGGACGATTCTCTTGATCGGTGATCACTGGATCTGGAATACTGCTAGTTGCGATGTTCTTCCCTTTGTTAGCATCTTTCTTCTGCCTGGGAGGCATGTTTTCCAAGCAATGAGCGATGCTGATAGGAAAAAAGTTAAGTGGGAGAAGCTGAAGCTTCGAGCTCTGTTCTCAGTGAAAGCACCAAAAATGTTTGCACAAAAAATGGGCAAACACCTCCAAGTAGTATGATTTAGTCGATTTTAAGTTGTTCTTAGTGATTTGGGTGATTCATGCAAATATGTAAAAAGCAGAGACTAAACTGTAAAAGACACACAGATTTATAGTGGTTCGGCCAGAATGTTCCTGCGTCCACTTTATATGTTATTCTCCTTCACTCTTCAGATTATAAGTGCAAAACTTTGATTACAAGTATATGAAAGTTGTTTGAAAGTTCTGTCCGTGCTTGAGCTCTCAAACTTGTCTGCCATTGTTGTACCCTTGCCCCTCTATTTATAGAGAGAGGCTAGGGGCAGGGGTCTTGGATGTATATAGCTGCTGATGGGCCTGCGCTGAAGTGATTTGGCCTGGCAACGTTGGTTCGGTAGTAGATGGTTGGACTAGCGTTTTGGTCCGGTGGTAGAGGATATGGGATTGGTTCGGTGTGGTTGATTCGGTGGAGGCTGGTCCGGTGAGGCCTTGGATCGGTGGAGGTTGATTCGGTGGTGAGTTGGTCCGGTGAGGCCTTGGATCGGTGGGGGTTGATTCGGTGGTGAGTTGATTCGGTAGTTAGTGGAGAGTGGATTGGTTCGGTAGGGCCTTCCCCCTTTTGGTTCGGTGATGCTTTCTTTCTTTGGTTCGGTGGCATGTGGTGTGGCTTTGGTTCGGCAGGCATGGGAAGGAGTTGGTTCGGTGAGACTTTGGTTCGGTGGTAGGAGCATGGATGTGGGATCTAGTCCGGTAGTGCAATGGTGAGCGTGGGTTGATTCGGTGGGTTGGCCCGGTCGAAACACACCCAACACCTATGATGTTCGTCTAATAAAGTTGAACTATCTGATGACAAGTAAGAAGCGAGATCCCTTCAAGCGCTGTTGTTAAGCAATCCGGTTCATCAAGTTGGCATTAGTCTGGATTTGCTCATTTATCTGCCTAGGACTTTCCATCAAATCTCTCATCAAGTCATTGAATTCGGCCCTAGTTATGGAATCAGGTGGCTTTGGACTGCAGCAGGCTCCACATTCACATTAGCAGGTTGGTTGCTTAAACCCCCTTATTGGACACAAGCAGTTTCGTTAGCATAAACATTTTGGAAAATAGATCCGGTGCACCTCACCATTCTAGATTTCTTTGCTTAAATCTTGGTAAATATGAATAGTATCTGCAAGCATTTAAAGATGAAACTGGATCTCCTTCGAGAGATTTCCTTGATCCAGTAGTAACAAAGGTGATCCTAACAGCCTGAGAATCAACATTCTCAGTGAAAGCACCAAAATGTTTACAACCAAATTGGCGACAAACATCCAAGAATAAATTTAAGTAGTGAAATAAATGAAGAAATTAAATGAAAATAAAGGAAGATCACAAAATATCAAAGAAGACACCGCAGAAAGAAAAAAAAAGATATATAGTGGTTCGGCGCTGATTGCCTGTATCCACTTTGAATATTCTCTGTATTGCTTCGCAGTTCACTTGATTACAATTATAAATAGGAAGAAATATCAAGAGATCGAAAAGGAATGGCGAAAGTTAGTTACAATAAAGGTGGAGTTTAACTAACATCGTCGGACTCCTTGGAATGGCCCTCTATTCCTTTATTTATAGATGAAGGCAGCCTCCGATCAAGCTGATACTTCGGCAACATGACCTCTCCAACCATATAGGCCCACCATAGGGAGGGCTAAGCCCAACTCTTCATTGATAGGATCGGTACCAATCCCTTCATGATTCGTGTTTGTACTAGCGTTGCCAATGGTAGCTCCCTTATGACATGACATACTAGTGCTTTCGATATCAAAATGTCTGGATGTTTGGAGTTCCTGTTCTCTAGTACTTTGGTTCAAATCTTAACTTGGTCAAGGAAATACTGATCCCTCCCGGTTCACCAATGTATGTTGGCGACCATACCATGTCTTATGTCAATCTATGCTGATCTTATGAGCCTTACCATGCTGATCCATGTCACACTGACCATACCATGTCTTATGCCGATCCTTATGGCTTCATCATGCAATACCGAACCCTATACTACCTCATTCATATTCACCATCTACCATGTCGATCCCTCTCTTATATGGGCTAACTCCTATCTTTCTAACATCCTACGTTATCCATCTACTCACTATGTTCAATCCAATGTTTGTATAACTGTCCGAACTTTATATCAAGGTCACGCGGTCGTTGTCTTATGAACATCCATCGACAGTTGAGTCTGGCCTACGCGATTAATCCAATATGGCCGGGTCAAAGCATCGGGTAACAAAATCCAAACCAAATCAAGTATTATTATTTATATATAATCAAACCTATTGAAACTAGACATTTCGAGGAACTTTGACCCATCCATCGACGCCAAACATTATATCCGTTTTTATGGCATCCTAATCTTCATTATCTTTATTGATGGTATACTATGATTGGTGGTTGATTCTTCTTTGTTCAAAGCAGAAATCATCTATTGAATTATGTCGAAATGTCTTTCTTGCTCCTTGATCATCTGCATTTGACTCAATTCTAAGTGCCTCTTGTTTCTTAGGATGAAAGAAAGAATGTTCTTGAATGATTCAAGAGCTTATTTGAGGTTTTCAGTTAGTTTTTAGATAGGAGAAGCCTATTAGAGTTTAGGAATGAAAAGGAATAAGGAAAAGACTTGAAACAAATGATTCTTTGGTCTTAATAGGTATTTAAATAGGTGAAAATTCATTTGAAATAAGTAGATACTTACTATCCATTTAATTTTCAAAATTAAAAATTTTGAAAAATTACCATAGTATATCGACATACACACCCAAGATATGTGATATATATAACGAAATTTTCAAAACAAATTTTGTTTTTATATTCTAGGGTATTTAGCTTATACATTCATATTTCTATGTTTTTAGAGATGACAAACAGTGTATAATAGCAAGAAATAGAATTTTCATTTATAATAAGGACGAGTACAAGAAACAAAGGAAATATGCATGAGATTCGGCATAAATTAAAACTAGAAAGTCCAAATACAAAGATAGCTTAAACAAACAACTAGAAATATGTGGATGAATATGAGGAAGAACCACCAAGCTTGCGGATGATCTTTCCGAAGAATTTATCCATTTTGTTGGAAATTGATGTAAATCTCTTTGAAAATAATTTCTTAAGTTTCCTTTGATTATGAATGATCTTCTCTTGTTCTTGAGAAGATCTTTCTTGCATGGATTAGTTGGCATATTGATACTTTCCAAAGAAGTATCATCCTCCTCTTCTTATTCTTCATCCTCAACTTTCATTCCTCTCCTTCCTCTTCCTCTTCCTCTTTTTCTCTTACTTCTTGCTCCTCTTCCCAAGCCAATCTTCGTTCCTTTTTCGCAAGCATTTCAAAAGGCTCGAAAAAGGATGAAATATGCATAAGTGAAATGTTGACCTTGTCAAATATTTTTCGAGGAATTGTTTCCTCTCATTTAAGGTCAACACCAAAATAATTGAAAACACGAGTAAGATAAACACCATGAAATAGAATGTTTTCATGTTTAGAAAGATTTTTAGGAAAAAGTTCATTCAAAATGACTTGAGTCCAATTTATGTCATATTGATTATAAATGGCGAAAAGAGCTTTGAAAACCTTTTTGTGTCGGGTTATTATAATTACCCCTTCTAGGAGTGATACTTCATTGCAAAAGAAGACTTAAAATTCTTGCTTTTGGATGCAAGTTTTTATTTTTAAATTCAAAATTATCATCACTTTGGAAAATGTCAGGGATTACTTCACCATTTTAAAAATCAATTTGAAAAGTTGAAAGGTCCATTCCACTAGATTTGCATCCAGTAATGTAACCCAAAATTTCACAATTTAAAGCAATTTGTGTCCCCTTGACACTACTCCAAACTTCTCCTTCTCTTCCATCATAGAACTTTTAATTTTCATAAAACATCTTCATCAATTTTGGATAACAAACGAAATCATTTTGAGAAGCATCGATTAAACCAAGAATTTCATTTTACAAACAAAGATTAAAAAGGTCATAAGTAGGAAAATCTTCAAAAATAGAAAATCTTCTGGGAAAGACTTTTCTAAAAGATAAATACTCAATATAGGCTTGTGTGGCTTCTTGATCATTTAAAAAAATTCTTTTATTTTCTTAGAAAGCCTCATGGTTGCCTTGTAATGCTTGAGACTGTTATTGAAGAGTAGTTAAAGAGATAAGAGAGTTTATGATTTTTTGAATTTGAAAATGAAAGTGAAAAATGAATGGATGGAGATAGAGTAAGTAAATAGAGAATTAAACGACATGTTCTCTGGTCAAGAGATAACTTTTCAGAATGAAAGAGTCGGTGGAGGTGGAGGGAAATTCAAATTTTGAATTTAAAATTGAATTTAAAATTTCGAATTTGAAATTGAAATCCAAAATCTTTCTACATATGTCGACATATGCATATGGGGTATGTCGACATATAGGTCGAAGTTTTCAAAAATGATTTTTTTCAACTATATCATATTTTATTTTATATATCTATTTACAGTTATTCTATTTTCAAAAAAAATTGTTTTAAAAATTATTCTAATTATATTTTATATTATTATTATATTATTAAAATATATAAAATATTTGAATTTAAAATGTAATCACACAATAATCAACCAATATTATTATTAATTTATAAGATATTCCTAACAACCAATAAAGCAACCAAAAAGAATTCATTCAAGAAATTAAAAATTTTGATATATTAAAAGCATACCATTTTCTGATCCATTTCACAATTTTTTTCGGAATTATGTATTACTATGAAGCACATATTAGCAATTTCTATATATTATTCATTATCACTTGAGGATGTTTCTGAATCATCTAATGTTACAGTATAGGATTTTCTCCATTTTCTGTATGAATCATTATTTGGTGTAGTTTTTGGTTTATCGTGATGTGGACAGTCTCGTTTTAAATGGCCAGGGTCATTATGGTTATGACATCTAATGCCATTTTCGTTTCCGCTTTCGGAATTTTTGTTGTCATTTCATTTGAAATTATTCATCTTCCTATATTTTAGAAATCTTCTAAAATACCTTGTCATGAAAGCAATTTCTTCATGGTCTGCTGCCTGAACCTAAATTATCTGTCATTGCATTAAAAGAAATAGATTTCTTCTTTATTGCTTTGCTTTCTCTCCTACTCTGCATTTGTGCTTCAAAAGATATTAAATTGCTAATTGACTCTTCAATTTTTAGAGTGCTAATGTTGTTAGCCTCTTTGATTGTAAAAGTCTTTTGATCTCATTCAGGAGTAAGTGAATTGAGGATTTTTCTAACTTGATCCTCCTCGAAAAAACTTTTACCTAATGTAATAAGTGAGTGCACTATGTCACGGAATCTACTATACATATCAGACATGGATTCATTTGTACTCATTTTAAATAATTGAAACTGGTTTGTTAACGTGGAAATTTTGGTATGTTTAACTTTGCTTGTGCCTTCATGTGTAACTTGGAAAGTTGTCCAAATTTCAAATGCAAACTTACTTATAGATATTTTATTAGATTCATTTCTATCTAGTGAACAAAATAATATATTCACCGCCTTAAATTTACTTTGCGCAACTGCTTTTTGGTCAGTAGTCCACTTTGTAAAATTAATCTCTGGTTCAGTATACTCAGTTTGTGTGATATTCCAAGTGTCTAAACCAATTGACTATAAATAAATTCTCATTCTACATAACCAATATGTGTAATTGCTGCCATTAAATAGTGAAGATCTAGCAGTAGATTATCCTTTAACAAATGAGTTACTGACAAGTGCATTGATAATTTTACTAACAGTACTATCACCAGTGTTGTAGATATTTAAACTTTTTCAAAAATCATATGACGAATTCTTTGAAAACCAATGCTTTGATACCAAATATACGTCAGTGTTATATGGATCTTAAGGCTAAATTAACATTAAAGGGGGGATGAATAGTGTTAAATTAATTATATGAATATTTTTGAAATTCTTTAAGTTTCTACTTGGAATGATGAAATAATAATCACAGAAACAATCACAGAACCAAAGTGTGGATAAAAGTAAAGGTAGTGAAAGTAAAAAAGGAAAGAGCAGCCAGGATTTTATACTGGTTCAGAGCTACCATAAATTCAGTCCCGTACAATTCCTTTTACGATTTTCTTTTCAATTAGTAAATGCAAAAACAATCTCGATTAGGCTACGAGACACACCCTCCAGAATCCTGACCTCTGGCTAGAGTCGTTTGATTTTTGGGCTACAAGCACACTCACTAGATTTATAGGCTACTAAGCACACTCAATTGGTTTTACGGGTTATAGTCTCACCCAATTGATTTTATGGGATATAATGAGTATTAAAGACTTAGATCTTCGCACTTGATTACAATTGATCCTATAACTCTTGATAACAAATTGATCTTGGTTTGAGTGAGAAAGATAAGAGAAATTAGAGAGCAGATGAAGGAGAATCAAACTAGCAATGATTGGATTTGATTCTAGTTGAATTTCGATAGAGTTTGGATATATTTTGATTTAGGAAATGAGAGAGTGAAAAGAGGAGAAAAGAATAAGAAAGTAGATGTTAAAAATTCATTTGGAAGTCTGGCATCTATAGGGAAACAACAGTCATGATCATTCACGAAGAGATATGACGAAAAGACACTTCCATTCAAATTTCAATTTTGAAAATTATGACCACTATGTCGACATATGCCTATAGAGTATGTCGACACACTCTTCACAAAATTGAAAAACAGTTTAAAGATGTTATTTTGAAAATCCATTGCTTCGTAAAATAATTTGCTACTTTGTAGAATCATTTAAATAAAGTTTACACACATTCAATCAAAATATAACTTAATAAAACTTTATAAATAATTTTGAAAGATTTAATAAGAGTATTCAATAATACACATATATAAATCAATATAATTATAACTTCTTGAAGTATAAACAGAAATTCAATATGTATAAACTTAAAAACACTAAAATAATATCTTTATAAGTATAAGAGATCGAGAATCATTTTGGGAAATATTTTGAAAAAAATTATTTTAAAACTAGGATATTTGAAAAATTATTTTAAAAAAAATTAGAGAAGGCGAGAGAGATAAGGAAACTGCTATCAAGGTTTTAACATAAATTCTATGACTCTATAACTTATCTAGAATATCTTGAAATCTTAAACTCTTTAATACTCATGAGTCTTCAATTATCATCATCTTAAATCTATTCTAGATACTGTACAGTCCTTTTAATCAACATCTGTCTAATATCCTACACTATATACTATATATATACCTTAATAAAACATTAGTATCTTTATTTTATATAATGTCCTATAGATGATATCATCAAAATCAAAACCTAAGGTACTAACACTCTTGACTTAAGAATACTATTGTTCTTTAATATGAAAGCTCCACTTCGATTATAGTCAAATCATGGCACAATGTTGATTGAGGGACTATCATTGGACTGAGTGGAAGTATTGGAATTAAAGTGCCATTCAAGAGAGGATTCATCTCATTGGTTATATGGGATTATTATCACGGTCAACTCAAGTCCACTCAAAGTCAATATCTTTTGCTAGATCAGTCCGGTTAACAATAACTTTTATTATTGAACAAGAACTTTGTGTTTGGACTATAGAGTTGAATATGAACGATATTGGAATTTTGACCATTACCAAATTCTATATATCTAGAGTGATATAGATTTGACAAAGAGATTGGTGTAAATAAAAAATTCATAATCGGCCAATGCATAACAAGTGAAACTGTATTTTACCGAAACCAAGTAAGCAATAAATCTAGCCAAAATCTCACACCACCGACTAAGTGATGTGTGACCTTTAACATTCGATAGTTTTATGTTAATCACTGACCAAATTTACCCCTGACAAGTCACACAACCAAAATAATGTATTCTCTTTTAACCAGTCGATTTAATTAGTTTATAATTATTATAAACTAATTAAATATTTATGAAATATTAGTTATATAGTTTTGATTATGATTTGAGGAATAAATATTATTAAATGATTTGTAATAGTCATAAATATATCGATCGATCTACAATATTGATAAGCAATTAAATTAGATTTAATTGAATAATATTTTCTATGGGCTTAAATGGACCTTGGCCCATCATGATCAACAAACATATTCTACTGGAATAGGGCTAAAATTGGTCGCTCAATTAGGTTAGGTTTGTTGGTTTTGGATGGCTCGGATCAAGGGAGAACTGGTTATGACATATGATCGACTATTTTCTCTCTTTCATTCACTGTTTAAACAACTCCAACCCTGATTAAAAAAATCTTTTACTGCCACATTCATCTTCTATTGTTTGTCGACTTTAGCCCTAGGAGCCCTACCATATCAAGCTCAAATCAATTCAAGATCAATTATTATCTGGCAGTCAATGGTTCATGGTTAAGCAATCTACTGAATCGAAAAGCTTATAAGAGGAGAGAATTCATCATTATAAGGTGTGCTACAAGGCATTGCTTTTCAGTTATATTATTCATTGATTCATAGTATATAATTTCTGATTGATATTTCATTATACACACACATATATAATATTATTATAATATTGTTAGTTTGGTGAGATTTTTATATGTATTGTTGTTGTCAAAAGCTAAATTAGTTATATGTATGTATTTATCTACAAGATTATTTTTTTACATATATCAGATATGTACAGTCAAATTTTAAATATAATAAATATTATTGTATTATTATTATACATATACACAAACACATCATTTAGTTCTGTAATATAGTTCATATTTAATTACAATATCATTCTATGACAATAATCAATCCTATAATTATATATATATAGTTACAGTAATAATAATTTTGGATAGCAAGAAAATATATTTTATAATTATTTAACCTTTTTGAGATTATTTAAATCAATATACTCTCTAATAAATCAAATAAAATAAAATATGTTTCAAAAGTTACTTTTTAAATTTTATAAAATAATTTTCATAAAATAATTTTTCTCGACCATAAAATAAGAATTATAAAATCAATTTTGTTATTTTTTTAAAATCATTACAAATAACGGTCGGAAAACAATTAATTAATTAAAAATAGATTTTAATCAAAGAAGGTTATGAATTTTTTTCAAACTACATAATATCCTATAAGATTTTGTGGAAACTTAAAATTAGGATAAATTTTTTTATACAAACTATTTATTAATATTTTTTATATTTTTGAGTAAATAATCAATAATTATATTCTAAAATAATAAATTCATAATAAAAAAATCTATTGCTATATTTACGATCTGGAATAAAAAAAATTATTTCATTAATTTATATATACATATATGTATATATACCCATATGTATATATATTATAAGGGAGAATTAGGGAAAATAACTTTGAAAAAAAATTAGGTTGACGGACATCAAATTTTATTTTTAGGCTGAAGGTCAAATGCTAGTTATATTTAGCATTATATTAACCTTTTACACTATACAAAATGCTAATTATAACTAGCATTATATTTGGTTTTACATTATACAAAATGCTAGTTATAATTAGCATTGTCCTTTAGCCAAAGTAACAAACTTGTTGCCCTTCAGCTTAAAAAATTTCTAAGTTTGTCTTTGTGCCTATTTTCCTGTATTATAAATATGTTTATGTAAAAATATTAAAAAAATTCATTATAAATGTACATAAATATATTTGGTTCATAATTCATAATAAAAATATATAAAAAAATACTTTTTTGAGAGAAATGAGGGATCCTCTATTAGAAGAGGAGATCACTAATGTATTTTTGTTCTACTACGAAAAGCATAACCGTCAACATGTCTAACAGGTAGCGATATCCACTCCATATAACATAAAATAATAATAATAAAACCCCCGACCTAAAAAACTAAGGTCCATATTAAAACACTATAGTCCACTAAAAATGATAAGAGATCATCTCCTCAAATCGGCTTAATCCATCCTAATTGTGAACGTATCTATGGTTGCAAAAAAAATGTAAGATCAAAACCATATATATAAATATATTTATATACATATATATGTGAATATTTATAAAATTAATAATAAAATGAATACACTAAATAAGAAGCAATAAAAGCCACTATATAAATCAAATTACTTAAAAGCTTACGAGTAAGAAATTATAAAAAGGCATAATAATGCTCCTAACTCAACAATAATTACGGCTGTCAACGGGTACCCAAAAAATATGATATCCGTCAATATCTATATCCAAAAATATGAAATATATCCGATATTCGAAAAGTAGATACAGATATTTGATATTTAAAAATCTTTATGGATACGAATATGTAATAGTGGTATTGGTATCCGAAAAATATCCATCCGATTTTCTAATGCATATATATATATATATATATATAATTATATATATAATGTATAATTAACTTCCAAGTCTGAATTAATATATAAATTTCCTTAAATAGTTAAACTAATAGCAACCGTTGGATTATACACTCAAATCAATACGCATTTCACAAAACCAAAACCCAAGCCTTTTCATTTTCATTTCAATTTCCCACTAAAAAGATACAGCCGCCTCCAACAGAAATAATCTAACTCCCCTAAAGATCAAAACCCTAGCCTTCAATACAAACAATCTCTCCGTGCTTGCACGCTTACTCACATCGCGCTCACCTATTACTCTACCGCCACCCTCGCTTCAGTTGCAAAGATCGTTTGTCAGCTGCTCACGAAGAAATAATCTCACTTCCAAAAATCGCTTCAGTTGCTTCAATTGTTATCGCCGCTTCCCAGTTCGCCTTTAGCCTGCAGCCACTTGCAAGTCACTGTCAGTAGCTTGTTTATGAACTATAAACTATAGATTAATTATTTATTTAATCAAGTGGTTTTCGTTCTTCTAGCTTTCTTATAACATAGTCAAGGTCTAATTCTTTTAATTTATTAACAGATAAGGAAAATGATGTATTAACATGTGTTGTCAAGAGATGCATGCTGATTTGTACACATTGAATTGAATAGCTAAAATCGAAGAACTAATCCTTGTTAAGAATGCGAGAACACTTGATTGATGTGATTGTATTGAGATATATTTAGAATATACGATTAGATATTATGATATATTTAGAATATATGATTAAGATATTATAATATATTTAGAATATATGATTAGATGTTATGAGTGGTATGTAGTAGGGGATATATCTTCGAAAGATTTCATGTTGTTTCCGCAATGTACGATTAGATGTTATGAGTGGTATGTAATAGGGTATATATCTTCAGAAGATTTTCTGCTGTTTCCGCAATTCTAGAATTACCATAAGATAGAGTCTTGGGTATGTATTATAAATATGGATGTTGATGATTAATAAGAATTCAAGTTGAGTTTTACCAATTCTTTATGGTATCAGAGTCAAAGAACGATTTTTTTTCTTCAAAAATAATTTGTCATGACTGGTGGTGAAGACCAATTGTTCACAAGTGAGCAGTGGAAAGCTATTTCAGGCATGATTGGTAATAGTAAAATTCTCGAAAATCGATTAAATGATAAGTTTGATAATACTTCATGGATTATTGA
Source organism: Allium cepa (assembly GCA_030765085.1). Taxonomy (NCBI): domain Eukaryota; kingdom Viridiplantae; phylum Streptophyta; class Magnoliopsida; order Asparagales; family Amaryllidaceae; genus Allium; species Allium cepa. Next base: position 298,714,285 of record CM060931.1, read on the forward strand.
TACCGGAGCAACCCATCATGTTATAGGGCAACGTTCATGGTTATTTGACACACAAAATCTTGAGTGTTCTGTTGGTTTGCCGAATAGTGAAAAAGTGATTGCTACTTTGGTGGGATCCGTATGTGTGTCGGACAAAATTACCCTCACTGGAGTACTTTATGTTCCAAATTTGAGTTGCATTTTAATTTCTATTTCTCAACTTAATGGTGATTTATGAACTATTGTCAAATTTGATTCTCATATATGTGCTATACAGGACCAAACGAAGGAGCTGATTGGAACGGGAGTTAAGAGAGATGGACTGTACTATTTTAGCAAACCGGAATTTGTGCCAACAGTTGAAGCAACATCAAATTTGAAGTTGTGGCATCGTCGGCTCGGGCATCCTTCCAAAAAAGTAGTTAAGTTAATTCCTCATGTCAAAAATAATAAAGAAAGTTTAGATAAAGGGTATGAAGCATGTATGCATGCTAAACATCCTAGAGACAAGTTTTCTTTAAGTGACAATAAAGCTTCTAGGATTTTTGAGAAAATACATTGTAATTTGTGGGGTCCATATCGACACGTTTCGTCATGTGGTGCCCGTAATTTTTTGGCAATAGTTGATGATTTTTCGAGAGCAGATTGGATTTATTTGTTGGTTGACAAATTAGAGGCATTTCAAATGTTTATATCCTTTGTTGCTATGGTCGATAGACAATTTTCTCAAACAATTAAGGTCGTTCAAAGTGATAATGGAACTGAGTTTAATTGTTTGATTAATTTTTTCAATGCAACTACAATTTTGTTTCAAACTTCGTGTGTGGGTACTCCACAACAAAATGAGAGAGTTGAAAGGAAACATAAACATATTTTGAATGTGGGTAGGGCATTACGCTTTTAAGAAAACCTGCCTATTTATTTTTGGGGTGAATGCATTCTTGCTGCTGCTCATTTAATTAATCATATACCCTTCCATGTTACAAAATAAAACACCTTTTGCGATATTTTTGGTAAACCACCCTCTTTTGGTGCTATTCGAACCTTTGGGTGCTTGTTCTTTGCTCATAATCAAAAGACTAAGGGAGATAAATTTGCAAGTCGGAGTCGAAAGTGTATTTTTTTGGGTTACCCGTTCGGTAAGAAGGGTTGGAAATTATTTGATCTTGATATTCGTGTCTAGAGATGTGAAATTTATAGAGGAGGTGCTCCCGTTTGGGTGTTTGGAAGATGTTAATATAATATCTAGTGAGAATAATGATCATGATATTCATTAAGATTTTGCTGAAATAATTTATGAATATGAGGATGTTGATCTTTTGATTAATGATAATGGGTTTGCTCAAAATCACATGGACGAAGTTCAAACTGACGCACATGCCATTATTCCAGAACTAGCGACCATTGGGCCGGAACAGCGACCCACTATGCATATTGATGATCGATCTTTAGATGGGTCTACTGGGTCTGTGCATGGTTCTGCTTCGGATCAATCTACTAGCCCACAGGAAATGGGTCAGGGTCCCGGGGGAAAGTTCCCAAATGTTCTGTATCAAGATTTTGTGACACATATGGTTTTTGCTAATGGTCCATCTTCTAATTCTCCTCCTTCCAATCACTCCTCATGTACTCCTTATCCTCTAACACATTACATAAATTGTGATAATTTTTCTGTAAATTATCGGATATTTCTTGCAGCTATAATTAAGGGTAAGGACCTAAATCATTTAAAGAAGCCATGAAATCCGATGAGTGGTGCCGTTCCGTAAAGAATGAGATACAGGCTCTAGAAGACAACGGCACATGGACCTTAGAGCATCTTCCTACGGAGAAACGTGCTCTTGGTAGTCAATGGGTGTAACGTCCCGCCTTTTCGCACACTTTAAACCGACACACATGACGATTCAAACCATACGGAAGGGCGGATTGTTATGGGGTAAATAAGAAAAATAGAGAGGAAATAAACCAAAACAGAATCTCACAGCGGAAGGATAAAATATAATAATCAAATATACAGTTCATGAAGTTGTTTACAAAACATTTGATTTTCTTTATACAATAAATATCAGAGTTACACATACCAACACAATCAATGCAGCGGAACAGTATGAGTGTGGTGCAATAATATAGATAATAATAATACGAATTCTTCGTCTTCGTCCTCCAAAGCTAAAGTCTTTAATCCTGAAACGCTCGGACTGACCCGAGCGAATTTGAAATGACAAAAACACTCGAGTCAGAACTAAAGGTTCTTATGTAAGTTAAAATTAACAGAAATAAATATGAGTGCAATAACTCAAGAGATGCTCGGGATTTACATCTCCTAAGGATCCGTTAAACTATTTACTATTTAGTATATTGCGCTATTATAATAGTGTCTATAGTAAAATAAACATACTTTTAAATAGCATTAAGGCTTTACATTTTCCACCTTAACACGTAATAGTCCCAGTAGTCCATCCAATATCATAGTCCCTCCTGATCGGGAAGCCACCAGAGGATACCACACGGGCTACGGGAGAAATCCAAACTCGTACAAGGCGCTATAGGGTAGGTGACACGGCACAACTAGGCAATGCCAGGGTAGATATACCAATTGCTACTCGGGCTGATGGTAACGCATAGCCGCAGCTACCGACCACCTCGAACAAACGCCCCCAAAAATCAAAGAAATCAATAGTGGCCACCGAATCAATCCAAAGTCAGAGTATAGTATCGAAGGAGTGCGTTCGATCAGAGGAATGACCTCATTGGCCCGAGAATCGCTCCTGTTTTAGCCACCTTATGCCAACTCACGGGAGTTGGGTCCACGTATTTACCTTACAGGCAACGCCGCCACCAAGCTGCTTCATTATGGAATCTCCACCACGTACACGGTTAGTCAAAGTGGTTTTTGGTATCGACAGAGAGTATGTCCATATCCGATCCCGGTCTCTTTGCCAACCAATCGTTATTATAACACCGCGGTCATTTTAAAAAATATAGTTTATACTTTAAAACCAAATAAACATTTTCATTTCAAAACTATGAATACGATGTCAATTTAAAGCCCAAAACAATATGATATCCTTTTCTCAAATATAATTCTTTTCCAAAATCATACTGCTTTAAATTTTAAAATATCTGGAAACCAAATATTTGAGTTATACTTCAAAGCATAATATTTCGAAATTCATAATTTAAAACCATAACTTCTAAAACTTAAATGGTTCGGATAGTCAATGGTATATAGAATAAATGGTTTAACTTTAAGGTTACTTTGTAAAGAAATTATTTCCAGGGCTTTACAAATATACTTCTTTATTTAAAGTCTAAACCAAATTTAAATATCACTTTCAAGTTCCAAAACCACTTCAATTTCTATTTATATATATCCATTTGGAGTATTAATATTTCAAAACTAAAGTTGGAATTTATTCTTTCAACAAATTAAATGTTCTATTATTTAGTTTTGAATATTTACATAAAATCTATAAATAAAACTCCAATTTCTAGAAATTAAATATATTTTTCAATTTAATTTATAAAAATATTCCATTTAAGTAAATCTTGGAAAATCCATTTATAAATATCATACCTTAAAATTTCCAAACTTAAACATATAAAATAAATTACCAAATTCCATTTTTATCAATTTTTTATCATTTTATTCAACAGGATTATACACAGCTTAAATTTAAAATTTTAACTTCATATGTGTATATATCGAAGAATAATATTTTATAAAATATCAAAATTACATTTTTATAAACCGTATCCCATCCAAACCATAGAAATCACTTTTAAAATAATTTATATATATACCACAGTGCCTGTAAATAATTTTCTATCCTATGGTCAAGTGATACGGATATTTATCATTTCAATCCGCAATTTAAAATAAAATTTTGCGGTTGTATATCATTTCAAACCACAATCCCGAATGAAATGAAATATGCATGATAACTTGCAGTTTAAATGATATAAAATAAAACATCCATTCATCAACATCATCCATCATCCATCATCCAAATCGCAATCATCATCCAAATAAACAATATCAATATATATCTGATAATATATAACAGGTAATAACTGGCAGTTATATTCAAAATAAATTTAACAACTATTAAACTAACAGTTTATATTCGGTAATAAAATTTATAACTGTTTCCTAGCAGTTTATATGCAAATAAATAAATTCTAACTGTTCATTAATATGCAATAAATAAACTAAATTAATAGTTAATTTAAATAAATGCGAATTAACAGATATGATGAATAAAACATGCCAAACGGTCATAAATAAATTTCTACTCATATCTAAAATGAATTTAACAAACATAAAAACTTTTAGTAGTTGTGAGTGGATTAAACACTCACCTTTTGAATTTAAATTGAATTCAAATTCAATTTAAACCCAAAAATTTGACAGTCTCCAAATTCATCCAAACTAGTGCCAAAACGTCAGAAATTCCTATACGATCCCAGCAAAACAAACCGCGCGTGAATCCGAGCTCGTATGCAAAAGTTATGAAAATTTGAAAAATGGAAAATTCTGGTCCTGGGTCGACTTCGGGTTCGACTTCGGTGCGCCGCCTAAATTCCCCGGTGCTTGCTTGGAGTTTTCGCCAAAACGACCCGGAGCGACCCGAGTCATTTTCTTCCTGACCCGAAGTTGCTCTAGGGTTTTCTCCGCTGAAACCCGAAGCGCGACCAGAAGCTGCTGCAGATCCGAATTTTTTTTTTTTTCTTTTTTAAATTTGATTTTTTTTTTTTTTGGAATTTGGGAATTAGGTTTTTTTTTCTGCCATTAGAATGAGGAGGTGAGAAGGAGATGTATGTATAGAAAAATGAAAATAAGGAGTGGCTAGGGTTTATAGCAGGTTATATATAGACAAGGCTGAAAAATAATAGATGGATCGGATTGGATCTAAACATAAGTTTAAATTTAGGCATAAACATATATGCAATAAACTAGCATTAAATTTTGAAACGTGAATTGATTTAATTGAAAATAAATTACCCAATCCAAATTTATTTTAATCAGTTTCCAATTAAACTGATTAGATTCAATTCCAACCCTTTAATTGAGCCTATCATTACTTTGTAACGCAGTTAACATTTGTCTCACGTTTCATTCCATATATATTCAAATTTCCAGCTTCCCTTTGTATAAATTATTATTTCCAAATATATTGAAGTTGTTATTCCAAATTATTATTCCAACCCAACTATATACATGTGCTAAAATTAGAAATTATCAATTAAGTTTCCCAAAAATTTCATTGAATTAAAACTTCATTCTTATTATTCAATCCATTATTGCCAAATGGATGAAATTAACATACATAAATATTTTTCAAATTTCAACTAAATTTTCAATTAACGTAAAATAAATGTTTAATTTTTACTTACTTGCAAAAACTCAATTACCTTAATTCTTTATATTCATATAAATAAACAATTCTTGATTTACAATCTTTTCATTCACCCATAGTCATATTATAAATAGAATTTATATTATCTTCAATTATTTCGATTAAATCTATTATCATACATTACTTTAATATACTGACAACATTACTTTTGCACCCTTTCATTTACCCAACTGTCATTTTATAAATAAACTTAACAATAGATTCATACTCTATTACATAAATGCATACCCTTTTATCTATATTAAAATCTTCGTAACTTCAAACACTTAATCCATTTAATTCCAATTACTCCTTTCATTAAATTTTGGATTTAACCTCCATTCTTTATATACACTAACCATCATTTAATGAAGAATTTATTTACGTTATTCCCCATCTATTACCTTAATTTATTTATCATAACATTTAATTTATAATTATTGCAATGATTTCCGATTTAATTTTAGATCTCAATTTACACAATAATTTATTAATTCCATCTAAGTTTACATCTTCCTAACATCTAAATATTTAATAATTTGTTACCACCTTTAAATTAAATATTTACTAGTCGATTTGTGTCATTTCTAACCCCTTAGATAAAAAAAAATACTAAAGGAAAATTCACATCTAAATTCATTGTCAATTATTTCAGTAAATAAATTTTCAAAGGTTACTGCAATTAATCCCATTAATTGCAATAAATTCTAATAAATTTGATTTTATCGGATTACAAACTTAATATTAAATCAATTATTACTCCCTACATAGTTAACGTTTCTTTTATATTCCAATACATTAATATTTACCTAATTTCCATCTGTTATTTGCATAAATTACTGGATTTAAATTAAATTGTAATTTTGTTAACTTAACACATAAATAAAACTTAAAAACCTCAATTAATTCATTCCACTTCGGTTTCATTCTTAAGATTGCACTAATTATTATATTGTAAAATGAAATTTTCCCTTGGTTACATCTTATTTATTCACTTACCAATATTCCACACTAACTGCAATAATTTAGTACATTAATTGAAATTGATCAAAATAAAACTTAACAAACAAATAGAATAAATACGTACAATAACTATTGTCATTAAATCTATTTCATAAGTCTACACTCCATTATTTCCTTAAAATAAGTTTTACGTTTATACAAATTTATGTTCACCCTTCCGTTACTATATATTAATAATTATTAAATCAACGTTTATTCTTAATAACACATTATAACTACTCAACATATAAAAGAACTTTACTCCCCATAAATTTATTGACACATAAGTTAGGAAATTTATAATGGTTGTTATCCTTACTTAAATCTATTTCCAATTAACGTGCTACCAAATTGCATTCTCTTATGTTCTATCCAAACATTTATTTAGATTTTATTTCCATCAATAAATAAATATTTACATCCATTTATTAACAATTCACTTTCATTATACAATTGCAATTCATTTGTTATAAATAAAATTTCCAATTTTGTTTCTGTCAGCATAAATTAACAAACATATTTAATTAAGAGATTATGATGTTTCTCACTATTTATTTACACTCCATTAAAACCCAACAGTCGTTTCAAACCAAATTTGAATTGCATTAAATTGGTTATCCGTCAACTGCCATATATATTACTTCCTTAACTCACATACACTTACAATTTTATTAATATATATTAATACATAGGTGATTTAAATTCCTGTCTTAAATTCCTTATTCATATTTTATTCAAGTGCAACAATTTACACTAATTCTTTATTTACTTCACTTAAATTTCAACAATTTGGTTAAATAACTATTTCTACAGTTCATTATTAATTACACATTTAACTCTCCTTCATTTATTCAACTTACACAAAGGTATACATCTTACACTATCTCAATCATTAGATTTTCATTCAATTTGACAATAATTAAGCTTTAATTACCGTTGCTAAAGTTTTCATTTAGCGTTCATTCCAGTATTGATTCATCTCTTATATTTATATATATTTTTCTAAAAAAAATTTTAAATTTCAAAATCCATTTTAATTAATAATTTAATTGTCGAAATTTACGGGTCGTTACACTCTCCCCCACTCAAAACTTTTCGTCCCCGAAAAGGAAAAGAAGGAAAAAGAAGAATTTCGAAATCAATATTTTAAATTTACCGAATTTGTTAATTTAGCTAAAATATACAAATTTATATACAGTGAAATATTTAAGTGATTTCACCATTAATCAACCAATCAATACAACAATCATCAACCTTACAAACAGCAAACATACACAAGACAAAGCACCCATTTATCCAACAACCAAGAAGTTGTTCGGGTTCAAAACTTGAAATTGTACGAAATGAAAAATAACCATCCAGTGTATCATTTACTCAACAGTCTTAGATGGGACAAAATAGATTATTTATTCATCAAACTACTTCAAATTTCCTTACCCGACCAACCATAAATCAAACAATACCAATTCCACCAACAAATCAATTAACTCATTATAAATTTTCAATTCATACATTAGCTGTTTGATCTTTTCATTCATATAACAATTTATCTTTTATTTTCATTTATTTTCATTCTTATACCACATAAATTATCCCTTTATAATTTACATTTATTTTGGTCATGTAAGTTTCTCCTACTGTATTACATATAATGAACTTCTCACTTTCAATCATTTATTAAATGCTTACATTTTATTATATTTAATTACAGTAATCATTTTGAACTACACTTAGATTCTTAACCTGATAACATTCATTCTTATAAGTGAAAGATTTTATTTATTAATTATCTATGGATTGCAGTCATTTATATTTTTCCCACTTTCCATTATATTAGAATAGTGGAAACTAAACATACTTAAGTTAATACCCTACAATCAATCCTTATTTATTAAAGAATTTCATTCTATTTACTTAAGTTCATATCACCTATTAATAATACTTAACTTTATTTTCAGTAAAATTTCAATTATAACTTAAGTTTATACCATTAAATTCTTATTTATAACAGTAATTTATTGAATACTTCGTTATTTCCAAAATTTCTACTTGTATAATATTCTATTCCCAATCTCTTATTTAACATTTCAACTTTTCATATTTGGTAAGTTATATCTGTTAAATAAAATGCAAAGGAACTTATACAACTTTTATCTCATCCTTTAATTAAATTTAATGTTCAACAATATTACTCTTTGTTTCATATGTTACAAATTTCAAATTTTCTTTAAATCCATTAATAACTTAGCATTAAATCTCTTACCTAAATTAGAGGTTTCAATTATTAATTACTTACCTTTTATTTTACTACAATAATTGAAACAATTAAATAATGGAAATTTAAGAATTAAATACCAGGTTAAATTTCAAATTATTTAAAATAATAGATAAAGAATTTCTTACAACTTACATATATCTAATTATATTTAAAACAATTCAAAACTTATATATTTTCGAAAATGAATCTGCAGTAAAACTACTACAGTGGCCTTTCCCCTCCGAAACTCGAAAATGAAAGTCGATGATGCGGCCGCCATCACCGAAATTATTTTCCAGCGACAAAGAGGAAAGTACAAAACTTATTTTCTCCAAAAATCTTCTTTAAAACAATTCTTTCGAATTATATTAAAATATTTATATCAGAAAGTACTTATACACAATACTATTAGATTCCAAAAAAAAAAATTCGAAAGAAATTTCAAAACCCCGGAACTTAAGCCCTAAATTTCCAGATTTCATTTATTTTAGTTTCAACTTAGTTTCAACTGTTATTTATATTTTCATTACCTACCACCCAATCTATAGCAACCAAATATATGTCATTATAAAATATTTTTATATATAGAAAATATAATAGGCAAAATTATTTCATTTACCTATATTAAAATCAAATATTATGTCGGTCTGTCCTATTAAGTGTTTAGAAATCCTTATTGATGTCACAGCGTCCCATGCACCAACCAGAATTTATAAATACCGAACGGAACAATTTAACACAATATTAAAACCTTTTATAACACTAACAAATATGCTCTCTCATATATATACACTCAGCGACTTCCATAGGGTATTACTACCCTATTAGTAAAGAGTCAAACCCCACAAAGCTAAGGTTTATCGCTAAACCAAAGCTCTGATACCAACTGTAACGTCCCGCCTTTTCGCACACTTTAAACCGACACACATGACGATTCAAACCATACGGAAGGGCGGATTGTTATGGGGTAAATAAGAAACATAGAGAAGAAATAAACCAAAACAGAATCTCACAGCGGAAGGATAAAATATAATAATCAAATATACAGTTCATGAAGTTGTTTACAAAACATTTGATTCTTCTTTATACAATAAATATCAGAGTTACACATACCAACACAATCAATGCAACGGAACAGTATGAGTGTGGTGCAATAATATAGATAATAATAATACGAATTCTTCGTCTTCGTCCTCCAAAGCTAAAGTCTTCAATCCTGAAACGCTCGGACTGACCCGAGCGAATTTGAAAGGACAAAAACACTCGAGTCAGAACTAAAGGTTCTTATGTAAGTTAAAATTAACAGAAATAAATATGAGTGCAATAACTCAAGAGATGCTCGGGATTTACATCTCCTAAGGATCCGTTAAACTATTTACTATGTAGTATATTGCGCTATTATAATAGTGCCTATAGTAAAATAAACATACTTTTAAATAGCATTAAGGCTTTACATTTTCCACCTTAACACGTAATAGTCCCAGTAGTCCATCCACTATCATAGTCCCTCCTGATCGGGAAGCCACCAGAGGATACCACACGGGCTATGGGAGAAATCCAAACTCGTACAAGGCGCTATAGGGTAGGTGACACGGCACAACTAGGCAATGCCAGGGTAGATATACCAATTGCTACTCGGGCTGATGGTAACGCATAGCCGCAGCTACCGCCCACCTCGAACAAACACCCCCAAAATCAAAGAAATCAATAGTGTCCACCGAATCAATCCAAAGTCAGAGTATAGTATCGAAGGAGTGCGTTCGATCAGAGGAATGACCCCATTGGCCCGAGAATCGCTCCTGTTTTAGCCACCTTATGCCAACTCATGGGAGTTGGGTCCACGTATTTACCTTACAGGCAACGCCGCCGCCAACCTGCTTCATTCTGGAATCTCCACCGCGTACACGGTTAGTCAAAGTGGTTTTCGGTATCGACAGAGAGTATGTCCATATCCGATCCCGGTCTCTTTGCCAACCAATCGTTATTATAACACCGCGGTCATTTTAAAAAATATAGTTTATACTTTAAAACCAAATAAACATTTTCATTTCAAAACTATGAATACGATGTCAATTTAAAGCCCAAAACAATATGATATCCTTTTCTCAAATATAATTCTTTTCCAAAATCATACTGCTTTAAATTTTAAAATATCTGGAAACCAAATATTTGAGTTATACTTCAAAGCATAATATTTCGAAATTCATAATTTAAAACCATAACTTCTAAAACTTAAATGGTTCGGATAGTCAATGGTATATAGAATAAATGGTTTAACTTTAAGGTTACTTTGTAAAGAAATTATTTCCAGGGCTTTACAAATATACTTCTTTATTTAAAGTCTAAACCAAATTTAAATATCACTTTCAAGTTCCAAAACCACTTCAATTTCTATTTATATATATATCCATTTGGAGTATTATTATTTCAAAACTAAAGTTGGAATTTATTCTTTCAACAAATTAAATGTTCTATTATTTAGTTTTGAATATTTACATAAATCTATAAATAAAACTCCAATTTCTAGAAATTAAATATTTTCTTCAATTTAATATATAAAAATATTCCATTAAAGTAAATCTTGGAAAATCCATTTATAAATATCATACCTTAAAATTTCCAAACTTAAACATAAAAAATAAATTACCAAATTCCATTTTTCTCAATTTTTTATCATTTTATTCAACAGGATTATACACAGCTTAAATTTAAAATTTTAACTTCATATGTGTATATATCGAAGAATAATATTTTATAAAATATCAAAATTAAATTTTTATAAACCGTATCCCATCCAAACCATAGAAATCACTTTTAAAATAATTTATATATAGACCACGGTGCCTGTATATAATTTTCTATCCTATGGTCAAGTGATACGGATATTTATCATTTTAATCCGCAATTTAAAATAAAATTTTGCGGTTGTATATCATTTCAAACCACAATCCCGAATGAAATGAAATATGCATGATAACTTGTAGTTTAAATGATATAAAATAAAACATCCATTCATCAACATCATCCAAATCGCAATCATCATCCAAATAAACAATATCAATATATATCTGATAATATGTAACAGGTAATAACTGGCAGTTATATTCAAAATAAATTTAACAACTATTAAACTAACAGTTTATATTCAGTAATAAAATTTATAACTGTTTCCTAGCAGTTTATATGCAAATAAATAAATTCTAACTGTTCATTAATATGCAATAAATAAACTAAATTAACAGTTAATTTAAATAAATGCGAATTAACAGATATGATGAATAAAACATGCCAAACAGTCATAAATAAATTTCTACTCATATCTAAAATGAATTTAACAAATATAAAAACTTTTAGTAGTTGTGAGTGGGTTAAACACTCATCTTTTGAATTTAAATTGAATTCAAATTCAATTTAAACCCAAAAATTTGACAGTCTCCAAATTCATCCAAACTAGTGCCAAAACGTCAGAAATTCCGATACGATTCCAGCAAAACAAACCGCGCGTGAATCCGAGCTCGTATGCAAAAGTTATGAAAATTTGAAAAATGGAAAATTCTGGTCCTGGGTCGACTTCGGGTTCGACTTCGGTGCGCCGCCTCAATTCTCCGGTGCTTGCTTGGATGTTTCGCCAAAACGACCCGGAGCGACCCGAGTCATTTTCTTCCTGACCCGAAGTTGCTCTAGGGTTTTCTCCCCTGAAACCCGAAGCTCGACCAGAAGCTGCTGCAGATCCGAATTTTTTTTTTTTTTTAAATTTGAATTTGGGAATTAGGTTTCTTTTTTCTGCCATTAGAATGAGGAGGTGAGAAGGAGATGTATGTATAGAAAAATGAAAATAAGGAGTGGCTAGGGTTTATAACAGGTTATATATAGACAAGGCTGAAAAATAATAGATGGATCGAATTGGATCTAAACATAAGTTTAAATTTAGGCATAAACATATATGCAATAAACTAGCATTAAATTTTGAAACGTAAATTGATTTAATTGGAAATAAATTACCCAATCCAAAGTTATTTTAATCAGTTTCCAATTAAACTGATTAGATTCAATTCCAACCCTTTAATTGAGCCTATCATTACTTTGTAACGCAGTTAACATTTGTCTCACGTTTCATTCCATATATATTCAAATTTCCAGCTTCCCTTTTTATAAATTATTATTTCCAAATATATTGAAGTTGTTATTCCAAATTATTATTCCAACCCAACTATATACATGTGCTAAAATTAGAAATTATCAATTAAGTTTCCTAAAAATTTCATTGAATTAAAACTTCATTCTTATTATTCAATCCATTATAGCCAAATGGATGAAATTAACATACATAAATATTTTTCAAATTTCAACTAAATTTTCAATTAACGTAAAATAAATGTTTAATTTTTACTTAATTGCAAAAACTCAATTACCTTAATTCTTTATATTCATATAAATAAAAAATTCTTGATTTACAATCTTTTCATTCACCCATAGTCATATTATAAATAGAATTTATATTATCTTCAATTATTTCGATTAAATCTATTATCATACATTACTTTAATATACTGACAACATTACTTTTGCACCCTTTCATTTACCCAACTGTCATTTTATAAATAAACTTAACAATAGATTCATACTCTATTACATAAATGCATACCCTTTTATCTACATTAAAATCTTCGTAACTTCAAACACTTAATCCATTTAATTCCAGTTACTCCTTTCATTAAATTTTGGATTCAACCTCCATTCTTTATATACACTAACCATCATTTAATGAAGAATTTATTTACATTACTCCCCATCTATTACCTTAATTTATTTATCGTAACATTTAATTTATAATTATTGCAATGATTTCCGATTTAATTTTAGATCTCAATTTACACAATAATTTATTAATTCCATCTAAATTTACGTCTTCCTAATATCTAAATATTTAATAATTTGCTTACCACCTTTAAATTAAATATTTACTAGTCGATTTGTGTCATTTCTAACCCCTTAGATAAAAAAAAATACTAAAGGCAAATTCACATCTAAATTCATTGTCAATTATTTCAGTAAATAAATTTTCAAAGGTTACTGCAATTAATCCCATTAATTGCAATAAATTCTAATAAATTTGATTTTATCGGATTACAAACTTAATATTAAATCAATTATTACTCCCTACATAGTTAATGTTTCTTTTATATTCCAATACATTAATATTTACCTAATTTCCATCTTTTATTTGCATAAATTACTGGATTTAAATTAAATTGTAATTTTGTTAACTTAACACATAAATAAAACTTAAAAACCTCAATTAATTCATTCCACTTCGGTTTCATTCTTAAGATTACACTAATTATTATATTGTAAAATGAAATTTTCTCTTGGTTACATCTTATTTATTCACTTACCAATATTCCACACTAACTGCAATAATTTAGTGCATTAATTTAAATTGATCAAAATAAAACTTAACAAACAAATAGAATAAATACGTTCAATAACTATTGCCATTAAATCTATTTCATAAGTCTACACTCCATTATTTCCTTAAAATAAGTTTTACGTTTATACAAATTTATGTTCACCCTTCCGTTACTATATATTAATAATTATTAAATCAACGTTTGTTCTTAATAACACATTATAACTACTCAACATATAAAAGAACTTTACTCCCCATAAATTTATTGACAAATAAGTTAGGAAATTTATAATGGTTGTTATCCTTACTTAAATCTATTTCCAACTAACGTGCTACCAAATTGCATTCTCTTATGTTCTATCCAAACATTTATTTAGATTTTATTTCCATCAATAAATAAATATTTACATCCATTTATTAACAATTCACTTTCATTATACAATTGCAATTCATTTGTTATAAATAAAATTTCCAATTTTGTTTCTGTCAGCATAAATTAACAAACATATTTAATTAAGAGATTATGATGTTTCTCACTATTTATTTACACTCCATTAAAACCCAACAGTCGTTTCAAACCACATTTGAATTGCATTAAATTGGTTATCCGTCAACTGCCATATATATTACTTCCTGAACTCACATACAGTTACAATTTTATTAATATATATTAATACATAGGTGATTTAAATTCCTGTCTTAAATTCCTTATTTATATTTTATTCAAGTGCAACAATTTACACTAATTCTTTATTTACTTCACTTAAATTTCAACAATTTGGTTAAATAACTGTTTCTACAGTTCATTATTAATTACACATTTAACTCTCCATCATTTATTCAACTTACACAAAGGTATACATCTTACACTATCTCAATCATTAGATTTTCATTCAATTTGACAATAATTAAGCTTTAATTACCGTTGCTAAAGTTTTCATTTAGCGTTCATTCCAGTATTAATTCATCTCTTATATTTATATATATATTTCTAAAAAAAAAAAATTTCAAAATCCATTTTAATTAATAATTTAATTGTCGAAATTTACGGGTCGTTACAATTGGTGTACAAGACCAAATATTTGTCAAATGGAGATGTTGAGCGCGTCAAATCTAGATTAATAGTGTTAGGTAATCACCAACAAGAAGGAATTGACTACAACGAAACTTTTGCTCCTGTTGCCAAGATGATTACAGTTCGTGTTTTTTAGCCACAGCGGCATCCAAGAATTGGAAATTACATCTAATGGATGTTCATAATGCATTCCTACATGGTGATATTGATGAGGAGGTATACATGAAATTACCTCCCGGGTTTGAGAGTTCGGATCCAACTTTGGTGTGTCAGTTACGTAAGTCATCGTATGGCTTAAAGCAAGCTCTAAGATGTTGGTTTGCAAATTTGGTGTCGGCTTTGAAAGGGTATGGCTTTCTTCAGTCTTGTTCATATTATTCTCTTTTTATATTTGGTGTCGGCTTTGAAAGGGTATGGCTTTCTTCAGTCTTATTCAGATTATTCTCTTTTTATATTTACTGAAGGCGGTGTTCAGATTAATGTCTTAGTTTATGTTGATGATCATGTTATTTCTAGGAATGATTCCGCTACGCTTACCATATTTAAAGCTGATCTTAGTGATTGTTTTAAAATGAAAGATCTTTGAAATCTCAAATATTTTTTGGGGATTGAGGTCGCCCATAGTTCATCAGGCTTGTTTTTATGTCAGCTCAAATATACTTTAGATATTATTTCTAAAGCAAGCTTATTGGGGGAAAAACCGATTGGGTTTCCTATAGAATAAAATCATAAGCTAGGTCTTGCAACTGGAGAGTTTCTAGCAGATCCTGAATCATACCGACGACTTGTGGGTCGTTTGATTAATATTGCGGTTACTCGACCGGACCTGGCTTATTCAGTTCATATTTTGTCTCAATTTATGCTAGCACCTCGAATTGAACATTGGGAAGCGGCTCTCCGGGTTGTGCGTTATTTAAAGGGACTCTGGGTCAGGGTATTTGGCTCCGTGCTGACAGTTACTTGACCTTGGAAGAATGGTGTGATTTGGATTGGACGGCTTGTCCTCTTACTCGTCGCTCGTTGACATGTTGGATTGTGTTTCTTGGTCAATCTTCTATGTCTTGGAAGACAAAGAAACAACTTATGGTATCTCAGTCTTCCGCGGAAGCCGAATATAGGTCTATGGCTGCAATTTCCTGCGAAGTGAAGTGGCTAAAAGGGTTGTTGTTGAGTTTGGATGTGCATCATGCTAAAGATATTAAATTATTTTATGATAGTGAATCGGCGTTACATATAGCAAAGAATCCTGTTTTTCATGAGCGGACGAAACACATCGACGTTGATTGTCACTTTGTTCGTGATGTGAATCAATGAAGGTTTGATATCTCCTACTCATGTCTCGACATCGTCACAATTTGCGGACATATTTACAAAGGCTCTCGGCAAGGCTCAATTTGATTTTCTTCTCTCCAAGTTGGGCATTTTTGAATCCCATGCTCCAACTTGAGGGGGGGTATTGAGATATATTTAGAATATATGATTAGATATTATGATATATTTAGAATATATGATTAAGATATTATGATATATTTAGAATATATGATTAGATGTTATGAGTGGTATGTAATAGGGGATATATCTTCGGAAGATTTTCTGTTTTTTCCACAATGTATGATTAGATGTTATGAGTGGTATGTAATAGGGGATATATCTTTAGAAGATTTCATGTTGTTTCCGCAATTCTGGAATTACCATAAGATAGAATCTTGGGTATGTATTATAAATATGGATGTTGGTGATTAATAAGAATTCAAGCTGATTTTTACCAATTCTTCAGCTTGGTTAAGGTACAATGTTAATTTACTTCATTATTCTTAATATATTTTTTCTTGACTGATTTTAACTCTTACGCAAGCATGAGTATAATATTAATGGACGATTAAGGTATAATTCTAGTTTTCTTTATTATTTCAAAACGAAATGTTAACTTTCCTTTGTTCTATTTTGTAACCACTTAATTTTCGCCACAACTACCGTTGTATAATAAAAGGTAATACATGAAAGAACATCACACTGCCTTTCCTTGGTGCAATACTTGAATATGTTATTCAAGTAGTCACCGGCCTTTAGCTACCTTTCAATCTATTATTTCTTAGTTAATATTGTTTGTAGTCATGTATTAGTCAATACTAATTCATCATGGTATAGTTTAATGATTCATGTTTTCCTATAATATCCGTTATAGGATGTAATCACAATTGATTATTTGAATTCTTGGCGTTCTATGAACTTAAGTGGTGTAGGTAAAGGCTAAGTCTATAAGTTTACGCATCATGTGCAAGTCCTTATATTCCAAATAAGTGGTAATAAACATGCAAGTGTTTGGCACGATCCATGAATTGCCTTTGGACATGATGAATCATTGTCATTTTAGAAAATGGACCCATTTCAACCAGTTTTATATACAAGTTTAAGAAGTTCAACACAGTGAATTGTCTAACTACTTCATATGCATATCAATTGAAAACTGAAGTTTTTAATGCATGCGTGAGTCGTAGTTCAACCAAGATTAACAAATTCAACTTTCTAACTGTTTGGCTAGTTAACAAGTTTGCCGGTAGTTCCAAGCTTGCTATTCCGAGCTTGCTCTAGCAAGCTTGCATGAGGAACAGCAAGCTTGTTGTTGCAAGCATGCACCAACAAGCTTGTTAACTAGCCAAACGGCAAGCTTGATGGGTATGCTTTCAATAACTAGTTGGTTCTTTACTTTTTGTTGCATGTATAAATTGAATATCAACATCATTTCTAGCCCATTCATTCTTTTTTAGGTTGCGCTATTTATATTTTTTGGTATTAGCTATAATTTAAGACATGTGTGATGTATTTGCTTCTAAGATTTATGTTTTATGTTATTTTAGTCTTAAGATTGTGATTTTCATAAACTCTTGAAATACTTATTGTATGGAATTTTTATGATTGATGTCCTATTGACTATTGTTAATTAGAAGTATTTAGCCTTTTTTTCAAATATTTTATGAATCAATTTAGTATACTAGCATTTTCTGCCATTTTTTCAATTAAAATGAACAAATGCATTTTTATTATTTAATTTTTGGATATTTTCGGGTATCCATATCCAATTTGCATTTTTAAATTTTGGATATGGATATTTTCGAAATATTTGAAAATATCTGCATTCGTTAAGCCAGATACGGATATTTTTCGATATCCACGGATATTTTTCGATATCCACAAATACAGATAAAGATATACTTCAACCGGTATCCACGGATATCGGATACGGATTTTTATTTTTAGATACAGATATGGATAGAGCGCTATCTTTATCTGACTGCATCCGTTTACAGCCATAACACTAATTTTTTAGCAATAACAAATTATCATTAATGCCATTAGAAAATATGTTTAATGAAACTGAATTGAAACTATTACTATTTCTTCTATTATTAAGAATGATTATTTTCCTTAAAAGACTAATGTGTAATTTACCTTTTTAAGAAATTCTTTGAATGTATCATGTTTACTTAATTTATAAATAGGATTTGAAATCCATTTAAAACAAATTGAAGTGTGTGTGTGTATATATATATATATATATATATATATATATATTAAATTTTCCAAGTCAATGTTAATATTATTAAACACTCTTTTGTTTCATACAAACCAAATATACCAACACGTAATTGTGTAAATAGTATCTAGTAAAAATCTATTATATTCTTTATAATAAAATCTAAAACTAAGCCAATATATTTCACAACTAATATCCTGTTTGTTATGTTGAAATCAAATATACTATGAATATTTAAAATTATACACTCAAAGTATAAATGCTTTATATTTTTTATTTTGTTATTACAGAAAAAGCAATCTTTTATCATTGAAAAAAAATTTCTTCTTTAACATTTCTATAGTATTTAATCTTCTGTGTACAGTTAACCACATACGTACTTTTGATTTAGATGGAGCATTAGCTTTCCAAAGGTATTTAAATATGTTTGATTTTTTCCCCGAAATGTTTATAAAATTATAAAATGAACGAGAAGTATAATTTTAATTTTTATCCCAACACCATATTTTTAAATCTTTTTCATTATCAATATTGTATAATTCTAGTTTAGCACACAATAAGACAAATTAAGATAAAGTGGTTCCCTCTAGCATACGATTAAAACTAAATTTCCATGGAAAATTCATATTTGGTGTATATATATATTTATGATATCAATGCGTTTTTAAAATTACAAAGTTCATATAACTCTTGAAAATTAACTTTAAAGGGAATAACACTAATCCAACATCATGCCAAAATGAAATGTTATTTCACGAATGTACTACATTATTAATACCTAGTTTGAAAGTATCTAAATTTATTATTATCTATTTACAAAAGTGAGAAATATTATTTATACTACTAATAGAAATATGATGCACATTATTTGTACTAACATACCATTGATTTGATGTTATTTCTTTCCATAATAAATTTTCGTTATTATCACTAAATTTTCATAACCATTTACCATATAGAGATAAATTTATGTTACGCAATTTTATAATCCCAAGCCCTCCCTCCGTTATAGATTTACAAACCATTACCCGTTTAACAAGACATTTAGAACAACTATTTAGATTATCCCCCACTCCATAAAAAATCTCTCCTAATTTTATCAATTTTATTAATTACCCGTTTACGAAAAAGATAAAATGACATCTAATATATAGGTAATGCAGATAAAACTGAGTTAATAAGAACTATTCGACCCATCCTTAATATATATGTACCATTCCATGTGAAAAATATTTTATTAAATTTGTCAATCATGGTGAGCCAACCATTATGTTTAAGTTTTTGTGGCCTTAACAAAAATCCTAAATATTCTACCGAAAAATTTATTGTTTTACAATTCAGCGCATAAGTAATTTGCTTTTCTACATCAACTAAATCACTTATTATTAGTACTAAACTTTTATCAAAATTAATTGTTAACCTAGAAAGTAATTCAAAACTATATAGAATAAATTTAAGTGAAATAATGTGTTTAGGCAAGTGAGAAGTAAAAATCATAGTGTCATCTTCAAATTGTAGTACAGAAAGGCAATTTCTTATGGTCTCGTGTCCTACATTGTCTAAAATCCAATTACTGGTGGCCAACTTTATAACCTTAACAAAAACATCAGCTACTATATTAAACATAAGATGTGGCAATGGATCTGCTTGCCTAAGTCCACATTTCGATCGAATTTTATTTCCAATTATACCATTAACCATAATACTTGAATTTTCAATTTTAAGTAAAGACATAATCCATCATACCCATCTAAAATTGAAACCCCTAGCCTATAAATAAATCTTTAAGAAAATCATGATAAATTGAATCAAAAGCTTTAGCAAAGTTAGGTTTTAAAAGTGCAAATGTGGTATTATTTCTACAGCAATAATTAATAAATTTTTGTACTACGGAATGTGCAATTAAAGCGGTTAATAGTTCTTTAGCGGTGGAAGTGCAAAAAATTATAGCAAAGATAAAGCGGGGATATAGTGAAAAATAACAGAGGTACAAAAGGCTTCATTAGGTATAAAAAAATATTTAAAGTTATTTTATTATAATTCTCAGATGATTTGTATAGGAAAAAGAAATATCGTTCAATCTTATATAACAAAACCAAGAATATCATGACTTATGCAGACAGGTTTTGGTGACTACAATAGACATAAAACTCATATTAAGCACTTATGACTTGAAATTAAGTATTCCTCCTAAATTTGTTGATTTGATTAAAAGGGAACTAGTCAAATCAACCTCTATATATTAATGTTGCTAAATGGGTGTTAAAAAGCCTTGATTTAGCAGATGTAGTCAAAAATAGCACGGCTTAAAATAGATTACTGTTTAGTAGCGCTAAATTAAAATAGCGTAGTAGCAAAAGAGAGCTAGTGATGATTTTGTGGGACTTTAGTGGGGCTTTAACTACATAGACTTCGGCTACCCTATCCACAATGTTTATACCCTTAATGAATGCAGTTTGGATATAATCTATTAATTCGTCCATTTTAGTATTTAATCTATTAGCTAAAACCTTAGAAATAATTCTAAAAAATAGTTTAGTAAAGAAATAAGTCTTAAGTCCTTCAATTGATTAGTACCTAGTCTCTTGTGCATTAAGATTACATTTGAGAAATTAAATATGCCCAATTGTAATGAACCAACATAAAATTCATTAAAAATTTTAATTAAATCATTTTTTGAAACATTCCAAAAAGTTTCATAGAATAAAATAGGAAAACCATCCGGACCCAAAAAAAAATCATTAGGCGTATCCTTTATAACCCTCAAAATCTCTTCTTTTGTAAATGGAATATCTAACTCGGATAAATCAATCTTAGTATCTTCAATGTACACACATCCCAATTAGCCCTAATTCAGTGCCCTTTCTTAGTTCAAGAAATTTCTTTATAGTAATTAGTAAACTTCTTATTAAGTTCCTTTTGGTCAAAAATCCCAATATTGTTAATTAAAAATGGAATAATGGTATTGCTACTGTTTGCACATAAAATGGGCAAACACCTCCAAGTCGTATGTTTTAGTTGATTTTATATTCTTTTTAGTGGTTTAGGTGATTTATGCAAATATGTAAAAAGTAGGGACTAAACTGTAAAAGACATACAGATTTATAGTGGTTCGGCCAAAATGTGCCTACGTCCACGTTATATGTTATTCTCCTCTTTTTCCTTCAGATTACAAGTACAAAGCTTTGATTACAAGAGCATGATAGTTGTTTGAAAGTCCTTCCGTGCTTGAGCTCTCAAACTTGTCTGTCATTGTTGTACCCCTGCCCCTCTATTTATAGAGTGAGGTTGGGGATAGGGGTCTTGGATGTATATAGTTGCTGGTGGGCCTGGGCTGATGCAATTTGGCCTGGCAGTGTTGGTTCGGTAATACCTTCTTGGTCTTGATTCGATAGTAGGTGGATGGTCTGGTGATACTTTGGACCGGTGGTAATACATTCCTCCGTTGGTTTGGTGGTGGAGGAGAGTGTTTGGTTCGGCAGGGAGGTGGTCCGGTGGCGAGTGTACGAAGCTTGGTTCGGTAGGACTCGGTGGGATTTGGTCCGGCAGAGGTTGGTTCGGCTAGGCATGGACATGGAGTTGGACCGGTAGTGCATGGAAATGGAGAGGCTTTCGACCGGTAGTTGGTTGGTTCGGTCAGTGGTAGTTGGAGAAGCTTTGGGCCGGTAGTGAGAACTCGCCCAACATTTGCCCCCCAAAGTGGGGCACATGCCTGCATGTGTCGCGCTTTGTTTTGCTGGGATAGCCTCATTCGGTTTTAAGCGTCGAGCCATCTGGTCCGGTCATTGAGGTTTGCTTATAAATAGGGGCCACGTGCCTTCGTTATTCCTTACCAACCGAGCCAAACCTTTTGCCGAATCAAACTCTCATTTTCGCCGAACCAAAGCGTTAGCCGAACCAGGTGAGACCCCTTTGCCACCGAATGAACTTTATAATTGTATTACCGAATGGACTTGAGGGTTCGATCGCCGAATGAGTTTTGAAAGTTGGAATGCCGAATGAGCTCTAGGTTGGGCCTTACTGAATGAACTCGGGGATTCCGAGTGTTGAATGAATCCCTTACCGGATGGAATTTTATACTTGAATTATCAGTGAAACTCTAGATTACACATTTTATATGTTTTGACGATATACTTTCTTGTGTCGCAGATAAATGTCTCAAAGAGTGGAAATCCGATCAGATAAGAGGAAATCTATGTACAGGAGAGAGTCTCCCGCCGTGCCCCTAGTCCAGCCGGAACCAGTGCGACATGGACCTGCCCCGAGGTCATTAGTGGACGGATATGGCCCTCAAGAGCTTCTGAACTCTCCTCCCGATTGCTTTCCGAGCTCCCTTAAAGAGGGACAACTTGATGTCATCGCTCGTTCCTTTGGGATTGACAGAGCGAGTATGCTATTGTCGGGAGATGGTGTGATGTCGTATGATCCTCCTGAAGGATATTTCGCCTATAGCCGATACCATTGCATGTGCGGGGCCATTCCTCCGATCAATGCCTAGATAGTCAGCTTCCTTACTTACTTGAAGGTGGCTCCATTCCAGCTTCAGCCCAACTCCTATGCTATCCTGGTGTGTTTGTTCATCATTTTCCAGAGGAAGTACGGGCGCCCCCTTCCAACCGGGAGATTCGGTACCTATATAATTTGAGAGGTTACAAGAAGGGGTCCCCATACATCAGTTTGGAGTCGGCCGTGTCCTTCAAGCCGGTCTTGTACTTATACTCGAAGTTCACCATGTTTAAGAAGGAATGGTTCTTCGTCAAGGACGACTCTGTTTCTTTTTGCCTTTTCACTTCTGGCTGTAAGTTGAATTTCATTTGTAATTTCTCTGTCCCGACTGCAATGCTTCTTCTTATATGCTTCTGTTTATTGCTAGCGACAGGTGGCTTTGCAGTCGTGGAGAATGATCGCCTGGTACAGATGGCTGCGGAGATAGAGGCCATCTCAGGAAGGGATAGGTCAGCTTCTTACCTGATCAGGAATGCCACTCTCCTGGAGCACAACTTGATTTTGCCACGTCAATCTGTGGTTAAGCAGAGAGATACAGCCGAGGAGAGGGCTGCCAAAGCTAAAGGTGGGGCCACGACAAAGAGCAGCAAGAGGAGGCCCTTCTCGATACCTCTAGTCATCGGGGGGAAGAAGCTTAAGAAATCTGATGGACCCTCTCCCAACACATGTCCAGATGTTCCAGAGGAGGAAAGTGGAGAGGAGGAACGAGGCAAGGAGGAGAGGGGAGGTGATGGAAAGGGTGACGGTGGTAACGGTGGCGAAGGGCAGAGTGGTAGTGGCGTTGGTGCCTTGACTTCTGGGAAAGCGGGTGAGATTCAAGAGTGGACGGATGATGCTTTCCGTCAAGCCTTTGAGGGGTTGGAGGAAGGGCCGGCCTTGGTGGAGAAACCGAAGAAGTCTGATAAGGCCGGGACTGGTGCCAGTCTATCTTCTGAGAGTATTTCAGCTAAGGCAACTCCGGCGATTCAAGGTGAATTCTTAACTCCTTTTTTAACTTCATATGTTTCTTGAATTATAGTCTCATGCATGCTTGTAACACTTGGTTTTTATTTCAGAAACGAGTAGGGTGGCCAAGACATCAAACATTCGGCACCGCCTCGAGCAATTCAAACTCTTCAAAGCTTCTGCTAAACCGAAGCCTTCGAATGACCGTTCTGGGGGCGTAGTCAGCTACCGTCCTCTTCTCGAAGTTATTGAAGAGGATATCCAAAAGAGAAAGAGGAGGCGTTCCATGTTCGAACCTTCACTTGGACCTCAGCCCCCAACCCAGCCTATTCATGACATCACCGAGGAAGATACTGAGTCTATACCATCTCCGCATCCATCAGAGAATCCTTTCGTTACTCATATCGATCGTCCCGGCTTGGCTCGTAACCCATTTGCGGGTCATCCAGATTTGGACCCGAGTTCTCATGATATTTCCTTCGATGAGGTTACCTGTGAGCACCTCCTGCCCCGCAATCCTATGGTAAGGGTGCCTGACGAGGCTGTCTTTGGATCTCGATTTGTTGACCACTCGGATTGTGACAATGGGGGACGAGGCCAAAGCAAACATCGATCGGGTGGATAAAGAGACCAAGAAGTTGATGAAGTATCACGCCCGACTGGTCAAGGCTGCATAGGAAATCGGAAGTGCTAACATCGCCTGCGGCTAATGGTTTCCGATCAGGCCAAACAGCTTGCCGACCAGGCCATTCAGATCTCCTAACATGAGGCGGCCTCAAGACGGTTAAAGAAAACTATGGAGGAGGCTAGAAGGGCCGAGCTGCGAAAGACGGAGGCCTCCTGCAAAGAACGAATCGATATGGCCATAGCCACGGTGGATGAGGTTCGAAGAGCGGATCTTGAGCAGGTAGAGGAGTTATCTGGGAGGCTTGAGGCTGCAGAGCTTGCTCAAGCCAAGCTGAAGGAGGAGATGGAGGCAATGCGAAAATCCCTTCAGGATGACTGCTCGAGATACCGATTGGAGAGAGATGATGCCGTCGCAAGGCTTTTGGCTTCCGAGGCCCGGATGAGGGAGTTTGAGGAGAACGAGGGGATGATGGATGAGATGCTCCAGGACATGTACTTCCGTACTTGGAAGCAGGGCAACCTTTCCTGGATGGACGACTATCCTCGGGTCATGGCTAGGATATATCTTCGGGCTTTGGAGGAGTCCAAGGCTGAGGCGGATAAGGAAGGTGGTGTAACTTTCAGGATGGATGTGGTCACGGCCTAGTTTACTGAGGAGGAGAAAGTGGCAGTGAAGGAGGGCATGCGGCTGCTTACCGCCGAGGAAGTGGGAGTGCAGTTAGGGGATGATGATCAGGGAGTAGATGCTGGTAAGTTTTCCCTCTCAATCTTTTCTTAACTCGATTGCGTATCATTTATCTGATGGATTCCTCTCCTGAATCGGACAGGTGGGACCTCTAGCCAGCACGCTGGGAGTTCTGATCCAGCGGTCAAGTAGATCCCGGAGGGCTAGCAGGATAGAGGCGGAGCCCTGCTGCAGCTGACTATATTTTTTTTTTGGTTTACTTGGCATTCCTGAATATACTAGTCCAAAACATTAATGTACTTTCAGGTTTTAATTATGTCATTATAGCGAATGATTTCATTTATACAATGTTATAACATAAGCTGATTCTGTCATATTTGAATGTTGTCGTTATTTTGACGTGTTGCACAAGAAATATAGCTGTGTACATGCATGTGCTTTAATCGTGTTTGATGCTAAGTTCTCGCTTAAAATATAATTTCACGTATCGCAATGTTAGTGTGATATGTGAATAAGCTATAGCTACATGTTTATGTACAAGAAAAGGAAGTACCGCCCTTCATGTTTTAGTTGTAGACGGTAGCTTTGAATGTCTTGTGTGTCTGAGGATGGAATGCAGCTGAGTGACCTGTTATCCAGTTGTGAGTTCTTATTTCCACTAGCGAGTGTCTCCCATCTTGTGTCCTGTACTTTAGCGATCGTTATAGAGGATAGGAGGAAAGTTTTTATAAATAAAATGAAAATATAAGAAATTGTAAAACTTCCAATCACGGAAGGCCTTCGATGTGCTTAAGTTCATGGCAAACGGGTTTTGTAGTCACTTTCCCTAGCTGTGGGTCTTGGAGACATTCGTCACCCAACTTATGCCTCCGCGGGGAGTTTTCTTTTTTACCACAGTCGTACTTAAGACACATCGGAGCCGAGATCGCGCACAGTAACTACCCGGGCCATTATGGCCCGTAATCATGGGTATTATTCGATTTACCGTGGTCGGCTAGCGTGGGTGCCGATCGTCAACTGCGAACTGCCCCTGGCTGGCCACACCTTGTATTGGGGTTTATAATCGGTTCACAGTCGCCGGCGAGCCGAACGCCGTAATGAGCTGCCTCGGCTATAGTCGGCCTTCTCGGTGGCTTATGATCGGCTCATTACAGTTGGCTTTGAGGGCCATCGCAAGCAATGAGTTAACCCACAGCAGAGGGATGCTGCAGCAAAAGTGTCTCATTGACGAGTGTATAGATTCGTATAGTACCTGTTAGGTCTTGTCCAGGTGAGGTTGTGCTGTGAAGTGTCCAGAATGGAAATGCCGTTATACAGGATTTTGTTCAACAGAAAAGGATAAAGCTTAACAAGCAGCCAAGATATAAAGGAACAAGTTAAAAAAGAGACAAGATTTTTAGAGTGGTTCGGCACGAAAATGCCTATGTCCACTGATTCTCTTTATTAATTCACTTCATATGGGCAGTACAAGTTAAGAAAAGTATCGACGAAGGTGTTGGATGTTCCATGCCCTCTGGAACACCTCTTCGTCCACTGTTGACAAAATATAAGCTACGTTGTGGAGATCTTTATGAATTACATAGGGTCCGTCCCAGATACGATCTAGTACTCCGGGGCGCGGGGATATCCGTTTGAGAACAAGATCTCCTTCTCGTAAGTTGCGGTGCTTGAGTTTGGAGTTGTATCATGCTGCCACTTTTTGCTTGTGAGCTGCCGCCTTAAGTGCTGCATCATTTCTTCTTTCTTCAATTAGGTCCAAAGACATGTGTAGGAGTTCTTCATTCTCTTCTGGGTTGTAGTGGATCCTACGGTAGGAGGGCATTACAGTTTCAACTGGGAGCATGGCCTTCGATCCGTATGCCAAAGAGAAAGGAGCATGCCCTGTTGATGTTCTGTAAGATGTGCGGTAGGCCCAAAGTGCCGTAGGAAGTTCATCCACCCAAGCGCCTTTTGACTTTTCAAGCTTCTTCTTGATTAGAGTTTTGAGAATTTTGTTGACGGCTTCGACTTGTCCGTTTGCCTGAGGATAAGCTACAGATGAGAAGCTTTTGTGAATTCCGTGCTCTCGGCACCAGTCGGTGAATTCCTCGCTGTTAAATTGAATTCCATTGTCTGATATTATTTTGAGTGGAACCCTGTACCTGCATAAAACATTTTTGATCAAGAAGTTAATAACTTTTGCCGAAGGTATTTTATTTAAAGGTTCCGCTTCCACCCATTTGGTGAAATAGTCGACTGCCACTATAGCATATTTGGCTCCGCCTCGGCCCATCGGCAGTTCGCCAATCAGGTCAACTCCCCATACTGCAAAGGGCCAAGGAATGGTCATCTGAGTAATCTCATTGGTTGGTAGTCGAGGGATTTTAGCAAATTTCTGGCATCTGTCGCATTTTTTTACGAAGTCCAAGGCGTCTTTGTTTAAGGTGGGCTAGAAATATCCATATCAGAGTATCTTCTTTTCCAGAGTCTGCCCTCCAGTGTGGTCTCCGCAACTTCCTTGATGGATGTTGGATAAGATTTCCTTGGCTTCCCTTCCGGCGACACATCTTAATAAGGGGTTAGAGAATCAGTGCCGATAGAGGATGCCTTCTTGTATTGTGTAGCGGGAAGCACTCCTCAAGATTTTCCTGACTTCGTTAAGCTCGTTGGGTAGTGTGCCATCTTGCAAGTATTTACGGATAGGAGTCATCCAAGTTTCTTCTTCGATTGCAGCTATCAGATCCTCTTATTCAAAACTTGGGGCTAGTTTTTTTGAGATGGCTACTGTTCCAGAAATGGTGCTGTTCTTCATGCTAGCTTGCTTTGCCAGTTCGTCAGCCTCTCGGTTCTCCTCTCGAGGAATGTGTTTGATTAAATAGTGATCCAATTGAGTGAGCAGCAGCTTGGTCTTCTTTAGATATGCTGTGATTCGTTCTCTTCGAGTTTGGAATTCCCCTAGTATTTGATTTACAATAAGTTGAGAATCGCTATGGAGACATAAAGAACTGACTCCAATTTCTAAGGCAAGTTCCAGTCCTGCTATTACTGCTTCATATTCTGCATCGTTGTTGGTGGCAGCGAATTCCAACCTTAGGGCATAGTGCAGCTTCCTTCCCCTGGGGGTGATTATCACAATACCTGCCCTCGAGCCCTGTTCGTTCGATGCTCCATCTACAAAGAGATTACATTTGATATCTCTTGCTATTTCAGATTTATCCTTACCTCCATTGGTAGTGAATTCGGCAATGAAATCGGCCATGGCTTGTCCTTTGATGGCGGTGCGAGGATGGTAGGTGATATCATATTGACTCAGTTCAATGCACCACTTAAGTAGTCGCCTAGAAGTGTCGGGGCAATGGAGTACTTGCCATAGCGGTTGATCGGTTAAAACTCTGATGGAATGAGATTGGAAATAGTGTCATAGCTTCCATGACGTGATTAGCAAACAGTATGCTAGCTTCTCAAGTTTAGGGTATCTAGCTTCTGCCCCTGTAAATCTCTTGCTTACAAAGTATACGGGCCGCTGCGCGCGGTTGTCTTCTCTCACCAAAGCGGCGCTTAAAGCATGGGACGATACAGCAAGGTATAGGTATAGTTCTTCGCCTTCATTTGGAGTTGAGAGTACTGATGGTCTCTGAAGGTGTTCGATTAGGTTAAGGAAGGCCGTCGAGCATTCGTCAGTCCACTCGAACTTTCCTTTGTCTTTCTTTAGAGCTTCGAAGAAAGGGATGCATTTGTCGGTTGCTTTAGAGATGAACCTGCTTAGGGCGGCCACTTTCCCGTTTAGGCTTTGCATCTCTCTTCGAGTGGATGGTATCTTGATATCTTGCAAAGACCGAACTTGTTCGGGGTTTGCTTCAATCCCCCTGGCATGGACGATGAATCCAAAGAACTTTCCCGACGATACTCCGAAGGAGCACTTTAGAGGATTCAGCTTCATTCCATATTGGCGAAGTACTTGAAACATCTCGTCTAGGTGGTTTATATGATCGTTGGCTTTCCTTGATTTTACCAGCATGTCATCCACATAGACTTCCATAGTTCGTCCTATTAATTCCGCATACATCTTATTGACGAGGTGCTGATAAGTAGCTCCGACGTTTTTAAGTCCAAAAGGCATTACTTTGTAGCAGTACAATCCCCGGTCAGTGATGAAACTAGTGTGGTCTTGATCGGGGGCGTGCATAGGGATCTGGTTATATCCTGAGTATGCGTCCATGAAGGATAAGAGTTCGTGTCCGGCTGTGCTGTCCGCGAGCTGATCGATTCAGGGAAGTGGGAAGCAGTCCTTCGGGCAAGCGTCATTTAAGTTGGAGAAGTCGATACATGTTTTCCACTTCCCGTTAGCCTTCTTTACCAGTACCGGGTTGGCGATCCATTCTGGGTAGATGGCCTCTCGTATGAAGTCATTGGCAAGTAAGTTCTTTACTTCTTCCTCGAGAGCTGCTAATCGTTCTGCCCCCCACGCTCCTCTTTTTTCACTGGCACCTTGGTGGGATCAATGTTCA
The DNA here is from genome assembly GCA_030765085.1 of Allium cepa. Lineage (NCBI taxonomy): Eukaryota > Viridiplantae > Streptophyta > Magnoliopsida > Asparagales > Amaryllidaceae > Allium > Allium cepa. Next base: position 298,744,192 of record CM060931.1, read on the forward strand.
GTACGTGGCATGCTACGTCTGGGGAGATTCCTGTCATGTCGGCGTGCGTCCATGCAAATACATCCATGTTGTAGCGAAGAAAATCGACAAGTTGGTCCTTCAACTCCGCTCTTAACTGAGACCTGACTCTTAGCAGTCTACTTGGGTCGTGTTTGTCTACAGATACAAATTCCATAGCCTCTGCAGGCTCGGTGGTGGCCTCCTCCTCCTTGTCCCTGGGGTCTAATTCGTTGAAAGGATCGCTGGTGTATCGAAGAGGAGGGGATTTCTTTAATTGCTATGCTTCCAAGTTTTTCTTGCAGAGAGAAGTCTCTGCCTCCTTCCCTTTGCCCTTCCTGCGGTTATTGCGAAGTTCGGTTACATAGCAATCTCGAGCGGCGTCTTGATCTCCCTCTATTTCTTCTATTCTGTTATCCGTTGGAAATTTCATCTTCAAGCACCACGGGGCTAGAAAAATTTGGAAGTCAGACAATGCTGGTCTTCCCAAAAAGGCATTGTAGGCTGAGTGGCTCTCTATCAGCACAAATGTTTGTTTTCGCACAACGGAGCGGGGATGACTTCCTATTTCGACAAAGAGGTCCAGTTGCCCGAGGGGCATTTTCGCATCCCCGGTGAAACCATGTAGCGGTTTGCTGCAGGAAGACACATCCTTCATTGACAGCCTCATTTTGTCGAAAGCGTGCTTGAATAAGATATTTACTGAGCTTCCAGTGTCTATTAGGATTCGGAAAACCTTGGCTGGACCGAACCAGGCAGAGATGACCATAGGATCCATGTGAGGGTACTGCCTTCCCTCTAGATCATGCTGACTGAATGTGATATCATCATTCTCTTTCCGTTTCGGGTGGCGTTCTTCTATAACAGAATTAACGTAGCCTTCATTGTTACTAAGTGACTTACCTTATCTCTCCATCTCTGCCCAGCTTCCGCCGACGATGTGTGGTCCTCTTGATATGGTAAGGACCACCATCTTCTCTTGACTGGAGCCGCTGGTGTTGCGATTTCCTCCGCCAACTTCCGGGAGGGGTAGCCCTGGGTTCTCGTTGGCAGGAGTTGAAGTCCTATTCTGACCTTTCACATAGCACTCCAGTCTCTTCCTTCTGATGTGTTCTTCAATCAAGTCCTGGAGGTGATGGCATTCATTGGTGTCATGCCCATGAGATTCGTGGAAGCGGCAGAACTTTCCAGACTTAATTGCATTATCCGATTCCTTCTTGTGCGGGGGGCGCTTGTATCCAACCTCGTCTTGGGTGGCCAAGAAGATGTTTTCGATTGTTTCATTTAGAGGAGTGTAAGAGTCAAATCTCGGTCCTTGCCTATATAAGCGCTTTTCTCCCTTCTTGCCCCCCAGCACTATCTCTGGAGTCATTTCTTCGAACGTCCTTTACTACTGCGGATGTGTTGCCATGAGCTGCCTTGGTTTGTTGCCATGTCTGCCTTTCAATGGCAGCGTCTTCAAGTCTCATATATTTTCCGGCTTCGTGGAAGAAATCGGGCAAGGTAACTGGCTTTTCTTTCGTTAGTCTCCTAGCAAACTTAGTATCCGGATGCACACCACTACAGAGGGCCATTACGATAAGTTTCTCGTCGGCATCTTGGACTGCGGCCGCTACGGCGTTGAATCGGGTTAGATATTGTTGCACTGTCTCCCCGGGCTTCTGTTTGATATTAGATAGGGAATAAGCGTCCTTGGGTTGTTCCACATGAATGCGGAACTGGCTGATGAACTTTTCTTTCAACATTTTCCATGAGCTGATGGACCCTTGGGGTAGATGGCAGAACCAGGAGGTAGCTAGATCTGCCAAGAATAGTGGGAAGCATTTACACAACACTCCCTCTGTTGCTCCGCTCATGAGCATATGCTGTGTGTTTCTTTGCAAGTGTACGACGGGGTCAGAGGTTCCCTTGTAAGGTTCCATTGTTGGCATTTTCCATTCCCGGGGGTTGATGCCTGTTTCGATATTGCGGGTGAAGGGGCTGGTCACCCTAGCGCTTATCCCCCGATCCCTTTGTTCCCGTTGGACGCATTCTCTGAACAATCGTGCCATCCTTTCATCAGAACTTGGAGCAGATAGAAATGAGTTTGGTTCTTCCCGACGGGATTGATTCCGTCCAGATGACCTGTAGGGATGGTATCGTCTATCACTCCTTACATTCTCCAATGGCTGCCTCTGGTCTTCTGGGGGCACGCTGGTGTCAGCCGCAGTTGGCCCTTGCCTTGATTTTCCCCTGCTGGGTTCTATTCTCAGCACTTACTCGGGTCCAACTTCGGGCGGGACTCCAGCTCGGCCCCGCCAATTGGTGTTTCCGTGGTTAGGTAGCATGACGGGGTCAGCTACATCCGATCCCTGCCTGGTACTTCCCCTGTTGGGTTCGGTTCCAAGTGTTTCCTCGGGTCGGAATTCGGGCCGAATCCGGACTCGGCTCCTACCATAGCTATTTCGGTTGTTAGCCTCTTCGAAGAAGAAAGACCTTTGTCGTCTCTCAGATCCTCCAGACCGGGACTCACCCCATGATTCAGTGTTGCGGTTGGTTTCTTCAACATCCCTTAAGCGTGACATGAGTTGATCCACCAAGGCTGCTTGTTGAGATGCGAAGCGGTTAGTTACTTCAGCTACAACCCTGTCCATATCCGCTCTTGTGATTGGTAGTTCCGTAGTAGGGGCTGTCGGATTCGCCTGATTTACATTTTCTATTGGAACCGGACGATTGCCTTGGTCTCTGATCACTGGGTCTGGGATACTGTCAGTTACGATGTTCTTTCCTTTGTTAGCATCTTTCTTCCGTCCGGGAGGAATGTCTTCCAAGCAATGAACGATGCTGGTAGGAAAAGGGTTAAGTGGGAGAAGTTGAAGCTCCGAGCTCCTGTTCTCAGTGAAAGCACCAAAAATGTTTGCACATAAAATTGGCAAACACCTCCAAGTCGTATGTTTTAGTTGATTTTATATTGTTTTAATGGTTTAGGTGATTTATGCAAATATGTAAAAAGTAGGGACTAAACTGTAAAAGACACACAGATTTATAGTGGTTCGGCCAGAATGTGCCTACGTCCACTTTATATGTTATTCTCCTCTTTTTCCTTTAGATTACAAGTACAAAGCTTTGATTACAAGAGTATGAAAGTTGTTTGAAAGTTCCTTCCGTGCTTGAGCTCTCAAACTTGTCTGCCATTGTTGTACCCCTGCCCCTCTATTTATAGAGTGAGGTTAGGGTAGGGGTCTTGGATGTATATAGCTGCTGGTGGGCCTGGGCTGATGCAATCTGGCATGGCAGTGTTGGTTCGGTAATACCTTCTTGGTCTTGATTCGGTAGTAGGTGGATGGTCCGGTGATACTTTGGACCGGTGGTAATACATTCCTCCCTTGGTTCGGTGGTGGAGGAGAGTGTTTGGTTCGGCAGGGAGGTGGTCCGGTGGCGAGTGTACGAAGCTTGGTTCGGTAGGACTCGGTGGGATATGGTCCGGCAGAGGTTGGTTCGGCTAGGCATGGACATGGAGTTGGACCGGTCGTGCATGGAAATGGAGAGGCTTTCGACCGGTAGTTGGTTGGTTCGGTCAGTGGTAGTTGGAGAAGCTTTGGACCAGTAGTGAGAACTCGCCCAACAGCTATCATTCCTACCATTATCTACTTTGTGGAAAAATTTAGTGTTCAAATCACCTTATCTATCCACTGAATCCTAGATATTTATTTCCACATCACTTCTCCTTGTAAAATAATTTTACTTCTTTTAAATTTGAAAGCACATATTTTTTGAAGTATTCAAATTCCTTGTCTCCTCAATTTTATTTGATTTTAAAATCTCGTTTATTAATTTACCATTTTTATTTCTAATATTTTCAAAAACATCTTTACTCCATTTCTTATGAAATATTCTTAATTCTCTAAGCTTACTAACAAATACTTTTAGATATATTTCTTGAAAATCTATAATTGAAATTATTCACAGAAGGCCATTTGTTTGCTATTAAATCTTTAAAATTATTTTTTTAGCAACCTCGTCTTTTCAAATCTAAAAATTTTGTGTTCAATATTTTGATTCATACCAGATAGGATAATTGGACAATAATCCGAATAGAGATTTGGAAGTCCAAAAACCTTACAAACAGGGAATTCGTCTTCTATTTTATCATTAACAAAAAAAACCTATCTAAAAGTGTCATCGATTGTCTTCTCTTGCATTAGACTAAGTAAATTGTTTGTTACTTAATTTTATCTCATTAAAGTTATAATCAACAATAAACTGGTCAAACTCTTCCATGACAATAAAATCTTCTTTCCTAGGGATCTTTCTCCTAAAAATCTAGTTACGTTGAAATTTCCATCCATCACCCATGGACCTGGAGCAAGTGATTTAAACTTAAAACGCTCACTCCATAGAATCCTATGATCAATCTTCGAATCCAGTCCACAAACATTAGTAATATTAAGTATCGTGCCATCACTAATATCGGTAAAAATGAGATACATCGAATGAACTTTAACAATTGCATGTAAAATCTTAATACAGTGTACTTTCCAGTCCATCATTAAACCTCCTTCACTACACCTAGCTGGAAGGTAAACGCAGTGATTTATATAAAAACCTTCTAGACTCCTATATAGACGATAATCTGGATATTCTGTTTTTGTTTCTTGTAACAATACAATATCAATGCTATTATGTTTTAAAAAAGATTTTATTTTATTACAATTATTTAAATCATGCAAATCTCTAGCATTTGAACTAATGGATGTCATAATCCAAGTGTTTTAAACCGTTCTACTTTCTTAGTTTTAATATATTATGTGTCTAGTTGAATATCATCAAAAACAAATCTAGATTCTTTTAGCTAAATAACGCATACACTAGTGGATAAATAATTAAATGCACAAGCTCTATATGTACTATCCAAAAGTAAATCCATACCCGAGCTAGAGCCATCAGAAGCTCTAATGGTTGTCCTATATAGACAATTGCTCCTCCTCACCGATCTGGATGTACTCAAACTAGAAACAATCTCTGTAAGCACTGTAGAATCAGTTTGTCCATACACCGAACAAGAGACTTCAGACCTACTAGTGACCACTCAATTATTATCCTGTTTCCTTCCCTTCCATTTACTTCAACACACTTTTGAAATTCCACCATGATATTCCAAGGAATCGATAATGTTGACATCACCTTCGTCACAAACACAACCTTTGCAGTGATTATAGTCCATAACCTGTGCATTATTCCTATCCATACCCAACATTTTACCCAGTACTAATTCATTATCATGCAAATGACTATTCAAATTAGCTTGATATGCATCATCTATGCATAGTACTAGTCTTTTCAACCCTTCCTTTACATTTTTGTATACTATTAATTGGTTGTTTTTATATTTTCAAACAGACGTGTCCTTTCCTCTAAGGTAACCATGTTCACACTATCATATTTCCATATTCTTTCCTGCTTTTCCTTTTTTACGCATTATTCAAGTCAAACAACACACTATCAAACTGCACGCAACAAATTATCATCATACAACATAACCTTCTCATGTGCACTTTTTGTAGTAAATTTCTCTTCACTACCATCTATTATAATTTCTTCTGATATCTTAACAAAATCACTAAGCTTAGAACATGACGCTAAAATGTTTAGAACTTCAACAAAAGAATTTGTAACCGCGGCATTCACACTCTCATTTGTATTTTTAGGCTTTGAAAGTTTTCCAAAGAAGGTATTATCAGTGCCGGCTTTAGCCATTGTGTTGCCTCAGACGAAGCTGGAAGAAATGGAGAAAAATGTTGCCCCAGACGAGACAGTAAAATTGGAAAAAAAAACATGTTACCCACAAAAATTGAACACCAAATCATTGAACACGAAATCTCACAAAGAGTAGGTAAATGCAAAATCAACCGGGCTAATAAATCTTTATACAATGAATAACATCAAGGTGTATTTATTTATAATCTATTATTCAGAACTAGCATATTTTTTGTGGTTGTTGCCCCGTCGAAGGTGTTGCCCTATGCGTCCGCCTGCTCAGCCTATCCCCTAGCCGGCCCTGGGTATTATACATAATAGGCTGTGCATGCACACTTATTATATCACTGTGCATGCTTCCTATATCCTAAATACAAGGACTATCCTCATTATCATCTTCCATAGAACCTCTTTATCCTATAGTCTTACTTTTTCTTGCGTTTAGATATTATATATTTTTGTTCATCTCACTATATTCAACTGTATGTATCAAATCATCATCTTTCTCGTGCATTGTCATCCTAATATAAACCTTCTTTGAACAAAACCTCTCTTCCCTTTCACGCCTTATACATGATTTCGATTTATCTCCAGAACTACAAATTGATGTAAACAAATCATTAACCTCAGTAACACTGGATTCACTTGAAGCTGCATGGATCACTTTTGTATCACTATGTATATTTAGTATATCACTGTGCATGGTTACTCTACTTTCCTTAACATTACCATCTTCGTTGCTAATCATTTTCACCGAATCATCTACCTTGCTTCTACCTGTGACAGAGCATTCGACAGCTTTTTCTTGGCACCCCTCCGAGTCCATATCAAGATAATCAAAATAACTTAAGCCATCAAATCTGTTTGAAGTTTCAATCATGAAACTTGAATTTCTATGAATTTTTGTTATACGCCTTCTATTTTTGACGCACTCAAACTTATCTTTTCTGCCACTTTCACCAACCAATTCTTAATTTCCCAACTGTAATTGACAGTCCATATCCAATCTATAACAAAATCCTCATCTTAAATCTTTGTCATATATTTTATTACTACAGGATCATAAAACAGAGGAACAGAAAATGAAGAAATATAAGAAATTTTCCCCATGCCTGCAAACATCAGCTGTCTTACCCGAGACAGCATCAGCCTACCCAATCTTTGAAAACTTATCCTCATTGAAACTGCCATTATCAAAGACACTTTTCGGATCACCAAATTTTTTCTTATAATTCATTCCAATGTTAACTGAATTAATAACATCATAATGCTTAAATAAATACTCCAATAATTTGATACCATCATTTCTTTGAATCCATAAATGATCAAGTAGAGTACGCTTTAATTTCATACAATTCGGCATGAATTGAAAAGCATGATCAGAGACATTTAATTGTTTCTTAGCGCATGTACCCAAGACCCTAATCTTCCTCATACATAGATCCTTCTTGTGACTGAAGAATCCACAACTAAAACAATGTATTGGATCACGATAAGCTTCGGCAAAGTGTGAAGCATCTACGCACCTATAACAAGCGAAATTTTATTTTTTGGTGTAAATCCAGTTTTTGAAAGGAGGTTTTCGGTGTGAGGCTTGAGGAAACATGCACGATTCTTTCACCACTTGTGCATAAGAACGAAACTGCAATCTGTATGAATTAGAGAGAAGTAATCTTGATGGGAGAAAAGAAGGAGAAACATAAGGAAAATCAAAATTGAGAAATCTTGGAGAAGAAACGAACGAAGCAGTCACCATTTTAGACTTTCAAAAAAAAAAATTATGCCTATGTATGTATGTGTGTGCACACACATATAGATAAATATAAATATATATTTTGAATATTTAATTAATATATACTTATATATATATAAATATATATATATATATAGATTTATGATATTTATATAAGCGACACCTTTAAATACATACATATATACATAAATACATACATACGTATAATATATATATATATATATATATTGGTAACATACAATACATATCGAATGAGCTAACGTGTTCGTTGTTACATAAATCCTAATATCTATATACTGTCATGTTATACCTTGCATAGGCTTACATGTTACACATGCACACGCATACATGAATATATATGATACGGATGTGTGTATTTATGTGTATTAAAATATAAATTAAATAAAACTATATAATTTATAAATTTAAATAAAATAAGAGTTTTTATTTTAATAAAATTTAGAAATTTTCTAAGTGAATTAGACTCCGTAGGTCCAATATAGATCCAAAAAGAGAAATTTTTTGAAATTCACTCATAACTTCCGTTATGAATTGGCTCAGTTCCAACAATGGTATCAGAGCCCAATACTAAATTAGTCATGTTAGGGTTAACTATTAAGCTCACAGCTCAAAAGTTATCCCTAATAGAAAATGCTTAAGTTTGAACCAGGCCTTGGGCTAATTTCAAAACTGTTTTAAATTAAAAATAAATTTTGAATTTAAAATTTAAATTTAAAATAAGACAAACATTATATATGTTACTTTATAAAATTTCAAATTGTTTTGAAAATTGAAAGTATAAGATTTTTAAATTCAAAAGTTAAATTTAAAATATAATATATACATATTATAAATGTTATAATATAATGAAAATTTCCAAAATGTTTGAAAATTAATATAAATTAATTTCAAAATTCATACCAATTTATTAAAAAGATTAAATATTAATTAAATAAGTTAATTAATTAATGAATATATAAATGTATTATATATTATGATAGATGTTATATTGTTTTAAATGTTAAAATAATATAAGTATGCATGTATGAATATAAAATGAATTTCGAAGAAAATATAAATTTAAATAAAATTATTTAATTATTTAATTAAATTAATTAATTAAAAGGTTAATTAATTAAATAATATGCACATATATATGATATATGTGTTATACTATAATGGTTATCACATATAATAAATATTTATTATAAATGTTATATTAAGATAACATAAAATTAATTAAAATGTCAATTAACTAAAATTAATTAAATAAGATTTAATTAATATAATATTATACATAAGAATATTATATAAGTAGTATGAAATATAAAAGTTATATAATAATAAAACTTATATAATATGAATGTATAAATTAAAGGTGGAACATTAAGAAACCTTTAATAAACTTAAGGAATAAATAATACGTAAATGCACGTATATCGAAATTTTTGATGTGTCCAATACTTAAATCACGAGGGTTTCAAAAGAAACATTATTCCATAAGTTGATATCACTCAATATGTATAATATATTAAAGATTATGAATCTTCAATATAATGTTGTCCCCTACCATATATATGCATATATATATATATATATATATATTAATAATTACTTTCATACTTCTCAGTTGTTGAACTAACTCATACCATGGATGTTATGTGTAGTATCATTAATATATTGAATGGACGAGGTAAGATAACTATATGTATTTGTTGAGAAAACTGAAGGTACATATATTATACTTAGGCCCTCGTGATATGGTATGTCCGAGTGAATAATTTCATCTTGATTTGTTGAGAAAACTCAAGGTCGAAGTTAAATTAGGACAAAGTACAAAAGATTAGGAGTTGTATGCTATACAGCCGATAAGGAGTTATCCATCGTCCGTGGAACTATGGCTTGTTGAGTAAACTCAAGATCAGAATTTAAGACGGATGAGTCTTAACACCTACTACTGGAGTCGAAAGACTTCTATATTTTGCTGAAAGTTTGGTGAAACGTAAAAGATTAGCGGTAGCCTTGTTAGAAAAATGAAATGATAATTTTTAATTTTTTAATATTGTAAGAACATATGTTATATAATGCTATAATTATGTACATTGAAAAATTTGTGCATTTAATACGATTGATAAGACGTTTATCAATTAAGATATACAAATGAAATGAATTGACATATACTTACTAATAAATGCTTCTTACATGTTAATGTTTTAATACCCATGCAAGCGCCTCATTTTACAATTATTGAATACATTCGTAATTTGGTCGATTACATGTTATTTGGTTGAGACCATGTATTGCATTATATGAATTTCGAAGTCTAAAGAAATATATGATTATGGATATTTGATCCATATACTATTGCATATGAATGTTATATGAGGAACATTCAAAGTTCGTAACGTATGGTACTTCGATAAAGTTAGTTTATTTGAAATAAGCGAATAAACAGTACTGTAAGACCAAGTATTCAATTTGATTGATCACAAAAGGATCGTATTATGTTACATGTTACATAAGATCGACACTACAATATAAATCTAGGAACTCGATTGCTGAAATATGAGTTTGATTAGTTTACGTAAAATGCAACATAATTGATGTCCTTTAATGCTAAGAATATCGAGTACGCTTTTGTAAAGAGTTCATTGGGATGTTGCAATAAGGGTTTTCTTTAAATGGTTTGGCCATTTAGAAGAAAAACGAGTGTACAAGAGTAGATGTAATTAAGGTATATTTAGGATGAAGAGAATGAATAATCACTTCTGCTTTATAAAGAAACATCAGAAATGAGAATTGTAACAATAATAATTGATATCTAATATTGGAATGAGAAATTGATTTCTATTCCAAAATGTTTTTTCATATAGATAATTATTTTCTATGAGATTTATTTCTTTGAATTCAAGATTTTAATCAAAGAAGTCTCCACTGTAAACTAGTTACAGTACATGAAATAAATAATCTACATTAAAAGAATGATAGACCTTTTATTTAGTATGCTATAATAGTAATGGCGGAAATAGTGAGTGCATGTCATGTAGCACTTATTGATTTCATCAAATTACGAAAGTTGTTTCATACAACATACAGAGCATTATTTATGAAATAACAACTATTTTTCAATGTTGATTGAAAAGTAGACATAGCTATATTTCAATGTGAATATTAAGAATATTTATTATGAAATAAAACTGTAATATGATTTTTTTTCACAACAAAAGGGATGCATCAAAAATACTGAAGTATCTAAAATTATTTACAATTATTTTAAAGTTGTAGAATAAGCCATAATTTTGACAAAAATTTTTTGTTATATGATTATGAATCATATGGTACTAGTTAATTATATCTTAAACAATTAAAGGCAATGCACCTATTTAGTGGAAGCGACATATGAGTTGTTGAACTCTCCAGATTGATATATATTGATGCATACGATCGCAAGTCTATTAATACCAAGATGGTTCAACGTACTTTGTTATATTCATCGATAATTTATCACCGACATGGACATATGTATTTGATACTGTTTGCGTCAAAATTGGTTACAAACCTCAAATATCGAGAAACACCCATGTATGAACACAGATCAGCAGTATACAATCAAAGATCATAAATCTAAGTAATGAAGAGAATAAAAATGAAGGATAACACACTCAAAACGAAAGAAGTAGCAGAGACACAAGATTTATAGTGGTTCGGCTATCTTCGACCTATGTCCACTTCAGAAGATAATCTTTTATTGACTTTGCTCACTGGTTACAGTGGATTACAGCAGTACTTTTCGAGTAAAGCAGTGAAGTTTGAGTACAATGGTGATTTCGACAGAGTCGGGATGTTGTAGAATCCAAATTCCCCTTTTCTGTTAGCTCAAGCACGCTATTCATAGGCGTAGGCTGCAACTATCTCGGGAGACCACTTCTGGCATGTGAATGAGCCCACGCGATCGATTCCAAGTGATTCTGACTGGATCGGTGATCGATACGAACGAATTTCGTATTGATCAAGATCTTGTCCGATCGAGTCGTGATTGATCATGAACATTCTTTAGGTTGTGCATAAGCTCCTCTAAAAATTTGGTAGCATTTAGACTCGTGGATTATGAGATATGATCGATACGAATTATCATTTGCATGAGTCTGAAGCATTCGTCTCCATCTGTTCGCCTTCATCCCTTCATATTAATCGCAACGATGACATGGCTCGAAAACCCAAAGGCGATCCACTTTTGGCGTCGAGTTGACCATTTCTCCATTTGAACACGTCCCTTTTGTATCGATCCCAAGTTGTCCTCTTCGTATCGATCAATATACATGCTGCCTTGCTCGTATCGATGAAGACCGTCCTTTTCGTATCGATCTATCGATCAGGAATGCGATCGATACGCATTATGACTTCCAATTGCATTTCCCTTATTCAAGTTTGTGTCGATCGATATGAATAGTATTGATTCAAAGTAGTCCATGCCGATCGATACGAACAGTATCGATTCGAAGTAGTCCACGTCGTTCAATACGAATAGTATCGATTCAAAGTATGCAGTCAAATCCATTTCCATCGATATGAAATGTACGGATACGAACAATATCGATATCGAACCAATTTTTACGAATCTTGACCCACCCGTATCTCGAGCATACGAACTTCGATTGACCTGAAATTTGAAACATAGCCTCTCCTAGCCTTGATCATCATTCCAATCGATCCCACCTCGATTGGAGTTCTACTAAATTTTGACGACATCGATCATAGCCTTGATTCCAACCGATCTCCAATCCTGATATCCATCCTTTCCATTCAACTTGTTGATATTCCGGCCTTGACCAAAACGTGGGATAACATTTACCCCCCAAAACATGCCTTGTAGTAAGAATGTGTGTTTTGAAAAGCTCTGATTCCGACATCCGAAGTCCATATTTCATTCATAGCCATACCACCCGATCCATAATCCGATCCATTACCAAGCTATCCTAACCAAGTGCCACATCCTCAACTGCTCCGAGTCGATGTCCGATTTCAAATCTAGTAACCAAATTCTTAGCCAATTCCATATCCATCTGAACCCGACAACCGAGTCCTAATCCATTCTTATCCAATAACCAAATTCAGGACCTCTCCGGGTCGATATCTAAGTCTCCAGCTATCCATAGCGATATTTGAATTCATAACCTCTCCGTGTCCTTGTCAATCGCAATCCACACCCGACCTGTACTAAGAAATGCCTAGGTGTCCATGGTCCAGTGTCCCTGAACGTTGAGTAATGCCATGGCTTAAGTCCTTAGTCGAATCCTGGTCGCTCCGGACCCTTGCCGAGCATAGTCCATAATCAACGACCTGTAATAGTAACCGATAGATATTATGGGGCCTAAGTCCTAGGTTGAATCCTGGTCTCTCCGGACCCTTGCCGAGCATAGTCCATACTCGACGACTTGAATAAGCCAATTCGCCACGTTCGGACGAAGATACTTACCCTTTGCCAGGCATAATCCATGCCCAACGGCTATTTACCAAAACCAGATAAAAATCCAATCAAAATCCAATCCAAAATCTAGATCAAATTAGAAAACCAAAAATCCGCATTAGAAATCCAAATCAATATCCGAACCAGAAAACAAGCATCCAAACTAAATTCCAGACTAGAAAGCAAACAAAACCAGGAGCTCAAACCAAACTCCAAAACCAAACCAGAAAAAAGAAAATGTCCAAACCAAGAAAGAAAAAACAAATTTCACAAACTATAGTGTCATGGTTCATCATCATCTCAGAGTATTCCTAGGGGCTATGTCCGTCCCCATACATGGCTAAGTGACTTGGCCGTTCGCCCAGAGTTTGCTACTTATTCCATATCATCCTTGATAGTTGATAACCAATCAACCATCATTCTTAGGCCTTGCGCCATCGTTTTTTGAGGTAGATGGTGGTTGCTCCTGTTCCACCGCTACATTCTAAGCTCCGACATATTGTCGCAACTGACCACTCCTCACATGCTCCTCGATTATATCCCTTAAATGCTTGCAATGTTGGTATCATATCCGTCCAAATCGTGAAAGAGACAGTGCCTTTCTGATGCCCTTTCACGTTCTGAGGGTTCTCTTCTTGCTGATCTTCAGTAAGGAAGACGATCTTGAGTTTCCATGAATACCTATTCTAACGTCTTGTTCAATCCTGTGTAAGTGGAAAATTTTGACTCCCTCCACCGCTTCCTAGCTTTTCCTGATTCGTCGTCCAACTTCCTCTTTCCTTTATCTTTACCCAAGCTTCCGCCGGATGGTTCTCCATCCTCGGCCGCGTTCACTTCCTTCGACTTCATATCTGAACACGCATTCTCATGTCGAAGGAATCTATCGGCTTCATGAAAGAATTCTCCGAGATCCATTGGTGGGTCCCATATCAATGACACTTTGAAATCCGAGTTATCGCTGACTCCCGACACTGCTGCCATTAAAACCTTGATGGATCCTACCGATCCCATCGAAGCAACCGCCACATTAAATCGAGTTAGGAAAGCTCTGAGCGATTCTTTTGTCCTTTGCTTCACCGATGTTAGCGTCATTACGTTCTTCGGCCTTTTGATATGAACCCGAAACTGCTTCAGAAACGTGTCCACCAATTCTGTCCATGTCTTGACAGATCCCTCTTCCAACTGTCTGAACCACATAGCAGCTATATCTGTCAAGTACAGAGGGAAACATCGGACCATCACCTCCTCCGATGCCCCCAGCACTTCCATATGTCTTGTGTATCTCATCAAGTGATCAGTAGAGTTAGCCTTGCCATTGTACACCTCCAGAGTAGATAGCTTGAATTCTAGTAGGTTCAGGGCCATTCTGATTTCATGGGTAAGCGGACTCCTATTTACTCCTTCCAGATCTATGTTTTCCAAACCTCTGTGCATAGTTTGCTTGATAATCTCAGTCAACCTAGCGTTGTCCATCAAGGGTTGCCCCCTGAGTCCCTGAGGGAATTTTGGTCATACTCTTCATCACGTACTCTTGTACTCCTGCCAGCATCTTGTTGTGTGTTATCACTTGGAATTCCTCTATGAATTGGTCCATCGTTTTCGGGTAGTTTTCCCCCGAGCCTGGATTCATCCTGATTAATAGTCGCATGCTAATTAGAGGCTACGTCTTGTTGAGCGGCTCCATCTGACTGCCTGTTGGGTCCTTCTGTTCCAGCCCTGTGGATTTGAACTCCAGCAACTCCAACTGTCCCTGCCCATTCAAACTGTTTGAGGAGGTTCTGTATTATTTCCTCTTGTCTTTTCAGAAACTCTTCATGCATAGCTCCCATCATCATCTCGATATCGTCTCTGGTGATGAAGGCTGAAGTCTGATTAGCTCCTGAAGACGCTTTCTGGCTTCCTTCATGCTGACTTCTCTCTGCTCTTTGCCTCCTTGTTGATTGCTTTGTCACAATTCCTTTTAGATCGGATCTTTTATCCTTCCAAATCTGAACTCCAAATCTGGTATAGTAGGTGCTAGTCCTTCTCAGGAAAGCACTAAAGTGTTTGCACCGAAATTGGTCACAAACCCTAAATATTGAGAAAGCACCAGTGTATGAACATAGATCAGCAGTATATAATCATAGATCAAGATCTAAGTAATGTAGAGAACAAAAATGAAGGATAACAAACTTAAAATGAAAGAAGTAGACAGAGACACAAGATTTATGGTGGTTAGGCTATCTCCGGCCTACGTCCACTTCAATAGATAATATTTTATTGACTTTGCTTGCTGGTTACAGTGGATTACAGCAGTATTTTCGAGTAAAGCAGTGAAGTTTGAGTACAATGGTGATTTCGGCAGAGTCTGGACGTCGCAGAATCCAAAGTCCCCTTTTCTGTTGGCTCAAGGATGCTATTTATTGGCATAGGCTGCAACTATCTCGCTCAGATCTCGGGTGACCTCTTCTGAAACATATGCGGGGCCACACGATCGATCCCAAGTGATTCTGACTCGATCCATGATCGATACAAACGAATTTCGTATCGATAAAGATTTTGTCTGATCGAGTCGAGATCGACCATGGACATTCTTTAGGTTGTGCGTAAGCTCCTCTGAAAATTTGGTAGCATTTGGACTTGTAGATTGTGAGATATGATCGATACGTGTTTTCGTTTGCATGGAGGCTGAAGCATTCATCTCCATTTGTTCACCTTCGTCCCTTCATATTAATCGCATCGATGACGTGGCTTGAAAACATAGAGGAGATCCACTTTTGGTGCCGAGTTGACTGTTTCTCTATTTGAACACGTCCCTTTTATAGGTCCCCAGTTGTCCTCTTCGTATCGATCAATATACATGCTGCCTTGCTTGTATCGATGAAGACCGCCCTTTTCGTATCGATCCTAAGTGATGCATTTCGTATCGATTAGGAATGCGATCGATACGCATTATGACTTCCAATTGCATTTCCCTTATTCAAGCTTGTGTCGATCGATACGAACAGTATCGATTCGAAGTAGGCCACGCCGATCGATACGAACAGTATCGATTCGAAGTATACAGCCGAACCATTTCTATTGATAGAAATGTACGGATACGAATAGTATCGATATCAAACCAATTTTCACGAATCTTGACTCATTCATATCTCGAGCATACGAACTCCAATTAACCTGAAATTTGAAACGTAGCCTCTTCTAGTCTTGATCATCATTCCCAATCGATCTGGCCTCAATTGGAGTTGGTCAAATTTTGACGACATCGATCATAGCTTTGTTTCCAACCGATCTCCAATCCTGATATCCATTCTTTCCAGCCAACCTGTTGATATTCTGGCCTTGACCAAAATGTGGGATAATAGATACATATATAGTATACCTATGATAAACTCATTGAGTATAAAATGAAAGAAAATAAAATAATGTGCAATAAAATAAAATAATTTAATTTCATCGAATAGTGAGTAAACTGGAAAGAGTTCTGAACATACCTAAAAATGAATAAATATTCAACCTCAAAAGTCACTTCTCCCTATACAAACACTACAAGAAATTTTATTTTTGGAGGTGCACAAAAAACGCTACCAAATATGGTAGCGTTTTGATAAACGCTGTGATAAATCCCGCAATAGTTGCATTTATTTCAATGCCACTATAAATCCTTTTGTTGCAGCGTTTCTCAAACGCGACCATAAATCTTTTTGTAGCGTTTTGAAGACGCCATCAAAAGGTTTTTTAGCGCTACCAATAGAATTTTCAACTTTACCCTTACTTTATGGTTGTGTTTACTCAACGCCGCTATATGTATTTCTGTAGCGTTTTTTAAACGCTACTTAAAGTTGTTGATCATTTTGCACTATTTTTTCATGCTATTATTTCATGTTGATGGTCTATTTTGTTTCTACTATATCAATTAACAATCGCTCACATAATCATCATATTCAAACAATTGAAAAAACATATTAATCATATAATCAAAGAAGATATCCATAACCATTCTAATACAATAGTTTTTTGATAAAATAATCAAAATCACATACAATAACCATTCGTATACAAATTTACACACCAAGTACTAATAAAATGTTATACAAAATTGGTGCTAACAAAACGCTCGATTACCCAGAATTCTTTGTTGCATGCACAAGCGAAAGCTAGAACCATAAAAGTCCAACCTTGCTCTCTTCGAAAATCTAATACCTGCACAAGTGAAAGCACAATATATAGTCAAACAATTATGTTCATTCGTATGACTTTAAATCTGATATCAAACATTTATAGCATTGTACAAGCATATCATACTATAAATTACGTCATATAAATAATCAAAGATTGGAATGTGAACCAAACAATTAACACAATATATACACTAAGTAAATAAACTACTTTAGACAATGCCCTTACCTTGCCATGTCCACTACTCAAGACTGCCATATCCACTACTTCAGTCAAACCACTCTTCATTTCATACAAGTCAACACATGATCTACTTGCATAGTTTGTCACCTACAACACATGTTAGATCTACCAGCATAACAAATTTGCTCAGCATATTTAGTTCGTCATCTCCCTTACTCTTGCACTGTTCTGCATGTGCAAGTCTATATGACAAGATGGAAATAATTTGTTGATTTATGTAATATATAGATAGTTGCCAATAAGCAACAAAGTCACATGTACCTATGAATAGGTCAAGAATTCATTGCTCAAACATAGTAACAGTGGACAAATAGAAAATGCAATATGATTCACAAAACCATTAGTTCAAACCTAACCAACTTTTGCATTAAAAAAACAAAAACAAAAAAAAAAATCGTGTGTTAGTGTGTGATTTTTGATTCCGTTTTGATTATGTTTCTCGTTTTTTAGTTCTACTTGCATTTGCGTTTCTCTTGTTAAAAAAACATACAAAATTTATTTAACAGATAATTCATTTGCATTACGTTTTGATTTTACAATTGCTATTTGATTTACTGTTACACTGTTCACTACTGATACATTACTCTCTGCTACACATTACAGTAGCATCACACAACATACTCTTCTTCTACTTTGCCATCTCTCAGCCACAACAAAACTACCACATACATCCTCCTTGAGTCACTGCCATATCCCCATACCCCCCTGACCATCCACCCATGACAACTACTTCCCATTTCTTCCCCAATACCACTACCTTCATCTGCATTCACAGATCAACTGATCAATCACATCTACATCCTTATCTATAAACTTCTATCACCCAACCATCATACACACAGCAAACCAACTCCTTTCCAACACCCTCTTCATCACCACATACAACATTTACCAAATACTCCGCAACCCAAACCTCTACCCTACCTTACACTGACAACGGCTACCTCTATCATCACAAAAATGCTTTCAATTGCTGCCACCATCCCATTCTACCACTTCAACTTCCTGCCATTTCAATATCAACAACTTCATCAACCATCACATTGCAATTACACCCCTTGCCCTACTACAACCCACCACGGAGAACATCACTCACAGAACATCACTGTGCAATCATCCCATAAATCATCAAACTGTCACCTGCATCCCTCACATCCAACATTTCTCCTTGTCGCGGCAACATTTCATCACGATAACAGATCAACAGTCATTGCATTTATCTCCATCACCAGAAATTGCAATCCCTGTCACACTCATTTCCTATCCTCTACTTCTTCTTTTGTAATCACCACTTCCTAAACAAGCCTTCATCTGACCACAACTGACTATACAGCAACAATCTCCCCCTCTGGCATCACTAATTCCCCTCTAACATTCAACCCAACAAACTATGACAACACCATACAAATCAGTCCTTACTAAAACTTGCCAATAACCACCACTTTACCCCTTGTTCGAACACCACCAGTTATCACCACATATCACAGTCTGCCTGCATACCATCTCAGTGCATTCATAAGTGCACCCTTTGCATTTCCACACTTCAGTCATATACAAACTTCATCCTGCTGCCATATCCCCTGTTCACGCAAAACAACCATTGAAACATGGCTCTTCCTCTGCTTGCCTCATCACTGTCGCAACATCCCCAATCCACCAACTTCCACAAACTGCCCAAATCTAATGCAACCAACTTCATCACCGACAGCCCCAACCACCTCAACCGCTTGAACTACCATCTGTACACTTCAAGCATAATCATCACTTTGCAGTCACAAGCCTCAAACTACCATACAATTCACAAACTATCACAAACCACTCTCCTCCTAAAAAGAAAAAAGAAAGAAAACAACTTATCCAACTGCTGTGACCACAGCATCTCCTTGGCGCCTCGAATAACCTCCATCACACGAAATCGCCATCGCCAATAATCGCACACGCGACCATACATCGCGAACCCACGAACACATCGACAGCGAGAACAAATCGATCCACGAACAACCTCACAATTTCAAACTGCCATCACCTCTACCCACAACAGCAAGTCGAGCTTCAACAGCCGCCAGTTCTTCCTCCATCAACCACCAGTCATCATCAGTTCCCACCTCTGACAACTCCATATCAAAGCACTTTCAACCGCATCCTGGTTAGCTTCCACTCACCTCGCCTGCCAATCGAACCACTTTGCGCCCTCAAATCAAACAACAAACAACATGCAAAGTTGAACCCACAAAGACCCACACTTCGAACAACTTCACGAATCCCCAAACTTGAAAAACCTAAAATCACAGTTCTAACCTCTGCAAATTTCGGCTTTGTGAATTTCGTTGTGAATTGAATTTTTTTAAGAAAAGAGAACGAGGTGATTTCAATTGCAATTAGACTTTGAAATATACGAGAGAATGAGGAGAGAGTGAAATTTCGAGATATACGGAATTTTTATATTTGGGCTTTCTTTCAAGTGGACTGGTGATAAAAAAAAGTGATTTGATTTTGTAATTGGGCTAGTGATTTAGAAAGTGGTTTGATTAGAATTTGCAAAGTGGCTTTGCCTCCTGTTTGTTTTTCCTTTTAAAAAAAAGAAAAGAAAAAAAACAAGTGTATATATCTATATATAAAATTTTTGTTTTTATTCGTTTTAAATTTCCTTTGTTTCGTAGCAATTCCATTTCTGTTTTGTTTAGGTTGCTTTACTTCTTCTTTGATAAAAAAAAGTTCTCTCTTAATTACTTTGTATTAATTTCTTTTGTTTACTTTGTTAAAAAAGGTGTTTTGTTTTGTTTTAGTTCAGTTTTGTTTAATTTGTTTTATCAATTTAAAAAAAATCAAATTGTTTTGAGTTTCATTCATACATATTAAAAAAACAAAGAAAAAAAATCGTATATATCTTGTTTTTATTTTCAGGTTGCCAATGTAGATAGAAAAAGTTGTTTGCTTCATTTGAAGTTTATTAGTGATAATGAAATATATGTACAAACAGAAGATGTTGATTTAAAAAGTTGGAAGATGCTCACCTAAAGTTTGCTTGCACAAAACTGTATATACAAATGTCCGTCATTTGGCAATCGCCTTTTCACATCAGTCAGCACCTGCAAGTGAACGATGTAAACATAACTCTTCTCCGCATCGGTCCGATATCCTGAAGCTTTTCACATATAGTTGTATGCACCCCTCAAGCTCTCAGCATTGGCTTTAATTTGTACCTGCAAGCACTCACCATCTTGGAGTTATAATTTCATATGAAACAGGAGTTTGCGCCTACAATTATACAATGCTCCTCTTTTTGATTGTATCATGTTCATTTCAGCAATCTTTTGCTGTCACTATCCACCAACATGGAATTGCATGGCCGCATAGCAACAACGTTGAGCCTGCCCCTGCTTCCTTTCAACAAGTAGCATAAATAGGATGAGGAAAAGAATGTACTTCTACCAACTAAAACAAGAAATACATACAACTTCAACAAAGCACACAATATATTTAAGTAAAAAGTTGCTTTACGTTGTAATACGTGACCTGCACTAGCATTGTATATTTCATTTAAGTAAATTGTTTGCTTTTCCCAGTAATACGTGATATGCTCTCAGTATAAATCGATGTCCACACTCAGTTCCACAAATAATTAAATGAGTATAAGATTACATGATCAAACTTCCCTGTTATACAATTTTTTATTTCATCATAGTTCCCTATTTTATTATCCAAGCATGCTCAAATTAAACTCACCCATACAGTTCAAAAACAACACATGTGCCCCACACATGTTCTCACTCACGCATGCCTTGCCCTACTTTCACACACCTGAATACTCAACAAAACACTCACCTGCACTTGCTTCTCCACCATGTATATATGCACATTACACTTTATACATACAAGCATAACTCCATATTTAGCTACAGACCATTGCTTTTATTCACAGTTTAGCATTCTAAGGGAATACACTCATAGTTCCACTTCTACATACTAACACTTCACAATAGGAAATAAAAACAAATATATTTCAATACTCTTTTATCATACTCCTTTATAACTTTCGATAAGTGAAAAGTTATCAATATCAACTAAAGGAGCAAGAATGGATAGTTTCATATACTTTTGGTGTGCTAAAGTAGGTAATAATTCTGTTTGCTGGCCTCTAATCACTATTAACAGCCTAGATTAAATAATAATGTCCAAATATAGTGTGTTTGTTTTCTCACAATAGAGGACTACTTTGCATTGCATAATATAGTTTAAATAAGATATCGATTTCTAGTAGAAAAGCATTTAGAATGCTTCAAAATATCATCACCAAAATTAGATGAATATACTCAAGTATGTCAAAAAATTAATTTTTTATGCATTTCATTTTAAACACCGATTTCATATATGTACTGATATTTGTTATCCATATGATTCAAATTTTGAAAAGAAGCCAATGGGTTGATATTCTATCCATTAATTTATATAAGAATATAAATTGTACAAAAAATAAATATATTAATACATTACCGGCGACTCAATATCCGTGTCATCTTTATTTCATGCAGTAGTGATCTTCTTGCTCCAACAACCTTTATGCAGTCTGCAAACATGTTGTAACTGCTACAACAAGTCATTTTGTTGACCACCACCAGCGATTTGCGTCCTGCAAGCATGTTGCACATTCACTGAGCAGTTGTAGCTGCTGCAAACATAATGCACCCTGCAATATACGTTATTTGACATGCAAACACCCTGCAATCTACATTGTCTAAATTGAATAATCAAAATTCAGAAAATAATTAAATTTTTTAAGGGTAATTGCGTAGTTCGTAACTCATTTACATTGTCATCCCAATTCCATTTTGTATTTTCTATGACAAACCCACAAAATCTTTTAATGTTGTCACCTTTTAATTCTTCTAGACTATGTTTTTAGATCTTTTACTAGTATTACTTAAATTTAATCCTTTAATTAGTATTTATTTATCATCCTATGTGTTTTAATTATCAATTTTTTTTACTATTGGTAAATTAAAAGTTTTTAAGTTTAAAATTTTCATTCACGGCGTGTGCAAAGCAAGAAGTCATTGCTGGATAGTTCTTTTTCAACAATTATAAACATATAACAGAACTATATCTCATGTCATAAAAATTCAGTGCTCAAATGCGAACCTTATGACATTAGTTGTCACATTCAATAATAATCTTCAGAATTCAATTCCTGTTCTATCCAGTATTGATGAGATTGACAAATACATCTCTATATCTGAACGAAAATAATCGTATAAATGCAATAATAAACACAAGGGTGATAACAATACTTGATATGAAAAAAAAGCTTTCAGATTGACAGCTCTTAATTATACAGGTAAACTGGAAGCGCATCAATATGTGAATATCATATTTAACAGTATGCAAACTAGTTGAAAAGTGCTTTTTTAGCGACACATAATGCTCCACCACTTGTGCAAACCATAGCTGTAAACTACAATTGACATTGCAACTCTAAGAAACCAAAGTTAAACTTGTAACTTTTGTTCACTAACTTATTTGTCATATAAGAGAAGTAGGGTGTGTATATAACACCAAAGACACGGTTACTACAATTACTAAAATGATTCGTCTTCAAAATATATAATTCAAGCGTGCTCCTAAGTGAAATTTCCACTAAGCTTCACGTTCATTTTCACAAATGGTTCATCAATGATATACTTTTGCATCTTCTTGTTCATTGTAATTTTAAGTTTCTATTCCATAAATTTCATTCAATTTTGAACTGGAGCCCATTAAAACACCTTGCACCATTGTTTACATATCGTTATATTTCCAATTATTAAATTGTAGAGGACAATTATCGGTAGTTTTTAATATTAAGGTTGCTATATTTTTCCCTTGACTGACCGGTTACCAATTTCAACTGCTTCCAAACGCTGATTTTGATTCAATTATAGAACTACAATAATTACAGACAAACATTTTTAAATATTTATGGATTATAATTTAAAATCCATAAACATGTACTCATGATTTTGATGAATGATATGATTTATACTCATACGGCGACTCTAACAAAAATGTACCAATACAACTTGTAAATTTAAGGCTTAATGATTAGCAGAACGTTATAAGCTTAAATTTACGTATTCTTAACAAATATTGTTGTGCCTGTATTTCTTATGAGGATAACAAGCATGTGTTGAAACATGGAAAAATAACAAACACATGAAAGCCAAATATGTCTCGCATATCTCATTGTAATTCAATTTGTAACAAATGGTTTTATCTCATATATCAGAAATTCTACTACAGATACAAATTTCGATTATCAAAAAATTTAACCATCAAAAATTAATTTTCAACTTCGTAAACTTGTATATACTACAAATGCAAATTTCGAATTAGACTCATATGAATTTAAAAGAATTCTGAAGATCGTATTCCTCAAATTTAAAAAAAAATTCACTTCAGATTCATGTCATGAAATGCATACCCATGAAGCGAGCGGAAGCGGAGAAGATTATGGTGAATGCTGCGTCAAATGAAAACAGTGCCGCTGAATGAATCTGCGAGCTTGCAAGTGGAACTGATGAGGTGGGGTTTGAAGTTATTCGAGGAACGAGGATTGGGGTAAGGGTCGAACATCTTGTTTTGATTGTTTAACGTATTTGATTTAGGGTTGCTTATTTTGGGAAAAGAATTGAATCATTCTAAACAGTAAAGGAATAGCAAGGCGGTAATCTTTTGGGTTATGTTTATTTAGGCAAACGCGGAATTTTTTTATAAAGGCAGGAAGTGAAATATTTTTTGTTGCATTTATATAATAAGGTGAAATATTATTAGTTGCATTTACGTTTAAACACCACCAAATTTTGCAACCAAAAGTCGATTTTCTTGTAGTGATAATAATATATTGATAAGGACTAATTGAATTTTATTGGATGAAGTATGATTAATTGCGAGTGAAGTTGAGTTAATTTCTTTCTATAAGGTCATGTACTTAAGAGTAGTACACACGGTTAATATTATTTCATCTAAATATTAGTTTACAAAATCATACAGGTTAAGAGTTATAAGGAACTCCAACATATTTTAGGCCAATGAGTTGGCAGGTTGTGCGAATCGAAAGTCTGCACGTAATAATTATTCGTGCGGGATCTTGTAATCTCCCTAAAAGGAAACGAAAAAGACTGTCACTGAATGAAATTTTTATATTTTTAAAAATAAATCTTGTAAACTAAAAACCAAATCAGTTCTATATAAAAGGCAATTCATAAAGTGTTTATGAATACTTATTCCATTACACAAGAAACAATTGTTGTTTCAAGAAATACCAACTTCATAGCGAATGAATTTCTTTTAGAATTTGTTGGAATTAGAATGGATTTGGATATGATCCAAAGATGAAACCGATTATGTGGAATGAAATGAATGAAATGAAATAAATCTAACCTAAATTAACGCATCACATTAGAGTGTCTAATAAGCCTACTTGCACATTAAACAGAAACTACGCATCTCTTATCCTTGTCAAGAATAGATAATCGTCAATTGCCAATTAAGCCATTAAGAGTATTGACTCTATGATATCGTATGATGCACAAATCCAAATATATTTCAAGCATATTATCAAAATATGATTTTGATAGTTGTACTTAAGGGGATATTGCCACAAATACATCTTTAAGAGAAAGATAAATTGAGTTGGAACATAGTGAGTCACATTGATAAGAATACTACAGTAAATTTCAGTTGTTGAAATTACCATAACGGATTCATAATTCGATCTACCCACAATATAATAGTAAGGTCCATTATGCCACAAATGGACTATCTGTCCAAATAATAGGGCTGACTGCCCACAAACTGGACTAACTATCCGAAATCTAGGCTGACTGCCTGTAAAATAGAATAACTGTACGAATTATTTTCATAGGGTTAACTACCCTTTAAATTTTCCTTGAAAACCCTTTCAAAGTGATTTAATCCTTCAAATGATATATATATATATATATACAAGGAAAATATAATTTTAGCTTTACTCTAAGCCATTTTTCCATGTTATATACATTGTACACGAAATAATATTGATGAGATTTAATAAGGATTAACTATCCTTCCAAAACAAGTCAAAACCCTTTTTAACTTGAAAATACTTAGGCTACATTGCCTATTCAATACATTCGGAACCTCTGTTTAAAACCTTTAAACAACCCTTGAAGGTAATCTCCTCATAGCCATTGGAAGGCCCTTTCGAAACTATTAAATATAGCATTTCGAAAACACTAGAAAAACATTTTCACTTTTTTCTCCAAAAAATTCAAAATACCAGACATCGCCTTTTAAAACCTTTTAAATATTGTCTTTCGAAAACAAAGAAAAACCTTCCTTTTAATCCTTTCGAAACCCTAAAGAACCACCCTTTTCGAAACCATTCATTAAAACCTTTAAAAACAGTCAAAACTCAATCCTTTCGAAGCACTTTGGGTTTAATTTAAAACATGTGGAAACCTTTTGAAACCATTCAAAAATTTACTCTGCCGAAACTTTTGAAAAACATCTCGGTCGAAACCATTTGAATTCTGCGTTCAAGTAGAGCAAAAGGATCAGAAAACCATTAAAGTCGAAAGCATCTGTTTCGAAACCATTTAAAATTATCTCTTTCGAAACCAATTTGGATTTTACTTTACTTATAGAAAAAGGTTCTTAAAACATTTAAGTCGAAAGCAACTACTTCGAAACCATTTCCTAAGTAATGAAGTAATAGTGTCGAAACCATCCCTTCGAAAGCCTTGGAGAAGTGGTTGGGTTTTTAGAAAACAAAACTACCCTTTCGAAACCATTTAGATTGAAAGGTAAAAAGGCGATAGCGAAATGTTTCGACTTAGTCAAAAGCAATTATTTAAAAACAAAGGCGTAACCCAATCGAAACCATTTCCTTTAAAACATTTGACTTGGTCGAAAGCTACTTTATCGAAAGCCATTTAGTTGAAAGCAAGCAGGCATGTTTTTTTATTTAAAACAAAGGACTGCCTCAACCCCTTTGGAACCCCTGGTTTCGACTCCCTACCTTCCACCTACATCTAGTTCACTGTGTACCAATAAACTGATACCATGTGCATTGGTTTCAACCGTGTCGAAAGCGAAGATGAGAAGGCAGAACTTGGTGACGACGGTGTCGAAACAGTGAAAAACATGTAGCAAATAGTTCTTTGCACCCAACCTCCCTTACGTTTCTAATTATGATTGGTTACCTCTTTCTTTACCAATAAAAAGTACTGCACTTTGTCAAAAGGTCTGCCGACCTTCCAGATTTTATAATTCATATCATTTTACAAAAATCCCCTTCTCCTTTTTTAAATATATAAAACATTTAAGTCTCATAACTTAAATTTTTCTATATAACCCTTAATACACTTGGGAAAAATGTACAAAAATTTCAGAAAATCTATTTTAATATGCTTTCCAACACACACACACACACACACACACACACACACACACACGTATATATATATATATATTTCAAACCCCAATCTTTTATTATTTAATCGAAAACAATTATTAACCTAAATTAGCATTTTCTTTACTAGAAAGTTCATATAAATTTTGCATAATTTCAAAAAATTCTGAAAATTGAAACCCATCTCTAAAGTATTATTTATGACCTTCATAAAAATTCTCAAGGCGTTTGGATGTTATTTTATAGGGGTTTCACCTTAAAACATATCTTAAATCAATATGTATACATAAATCATCAACATGTATACATAATCATTCCATCATTAAAAATCATGGAAAATCTATGCAAATGTTCAGTGATTATCTTAAAATCAAAAATACAATCAAAATGAGATGTAAAAATTATTCACCTTAGCTTTAGAGATTTTAGAGATTGATATATGATTATATTTGGTTTGAATTTGCTTCTTCCTATCTTTCCTTCCTCTTTTCCTTGTTAATGGTAGTCGGCCCCTTATTTTAAAATTTGAGAATGTAAAATGAACGTGTAAAATTTTACACGGCCAAGGGTTGGAGGATATAGGAATGGCCTCTTTCCTATTTTACCCCTCCTCCATTTTCAATTTAAACTCCTCTTTAGTTTATTCTTAAATGACACGGCTACCCTTAATTAAAAATCAAATCTCAATCCCCTAATCAACACATCATTTTATTTAATTTAGCTAATTAAATATTATAAATAATGTTACCAAAAATATGGAGTGTTACAGACTACCCTCTTTAAAGAATTTCGTCCTCGAAATTATGATAAGGTGCGCAACAAATCAAACAAGAAGGTAAAACATACCATCAAAGAAGTTAGGATAAGTATCTCTAATCCTACTCTCAATCTCCCAAGTACTATCTTTGTCATCGTCGCTCCACTGGACTTTGACCAATCGACCGTCTTAGTTCTAAGCCTCTTCTCATCTCTCGCAACTATCCAAACTAACATCCTTACTATGGTCAAATCCGGTTCCACCGCTAAATCATCTTGCATAATCGGTGCAATAGTAGTCTCTGGGTCTCTAACATACTTTTTGAGATGACAAACATGAAAAACATCATGGACTCCTTCTAAAATGCTCGGTACCTCGACTTTTTATGCGAGTTTCCTGATCCTCTCAACAATAGTAAAAGTTCCAACGAATCACGATGTTAACTTCTTCGATTTTCCAAATCTAGTCACACCCTTCATCGATGATACTTTGACGAAACCCTGATCTCCAATCGAGAACTCTAGATCTTTCCATCTCTTATCTACATAACTTTTTGCCTAGAGTAAACGTCCTTCATTCTAGCCCGAATGACCTAAATCTTTTCTGAAGCTTCTCTGACTAAATCTGGACCAACCTATCTCCAATCTCTAGCCAACATACGGGAGATTTGCATGACCTTCCATACAAACTTCAAATGGTGTCATCCTAATACTTTTCTAACAACTATTGTTATGTGAAAACCCATCTAGACAAAGATGGTCTTCCCATAATCCCTTGAAATACACAAGCTCTTAACAAATCTTCCAAGATCTTATGAACTCTCTCCATTTGCCCCCATCTGTCTGCGGATGGTAAGTGGTACTCATCTTGAGCTTGGTTCCCAAAACCTCCTGCAGACTCTTTTAGAACTCACTGGTGAACAAAAGATCTCTATCACTGACTATGCTACTAGGAATTCCATGTAGTCTAACCACATTCTTCATAAACAACCTTGCCAAAACAGGTGTCGTTCTAGTTGACCTAACTAGAATGAAATGGGCACTCTTGGTCAGTCTGTCCACTATAACCTATATACTATCATTTTTCCTATTCGACCTTGGCAACCCGTCAATAAAATGCATAGAGATAGAATCCCACTTCCATACTAGAACATCGAATGGCTGAAGCAACCCACTTGGTTTCTGGTGTTTGGCCTTTGCTTGTTGGCAAATCATGCACTGCTTCACACACAACCCAGTATCCTACTTCATACCTTCCCAAAAGACACTCCTCTTCATGTCATGATACATCTTCGTAACTCTTGGGTGAATAGAGAACTTTGAATGATGGCTTTCCTCTAAGACTTCTTTCCTTATGTTTCCTACACTCGAAAAACATAATCTTCCTTTCTTTCCCGACCTACCATTCTGGTCAAGACAAAAATATTTCAAGTCATCGCTCTCGGTTCCATCTCTTAGTTTCCTAATCCATTCAGCTAATACCGAATACTCTTCCTGTTTAGAAGCAATCCTTTCCATCATCACTGCCAAAACTTCCAAATAAGAAAATACAACTGTATCTCCATTAGACCCAACCTCGGATCTCCACTGCACCCTGCAATCTGCTAATGCTTTTAAATCCTTCCACTTAGCAATCATCGCTAAAACTACTTTCTGATGTTTCCTGCTAAGTGCCTCTACAACCTTGTTGCCTTTCCCAGGTGTGTACTAAAGCGGCTATAAACTTTAACCATCTCTATTGTCTCATGTTCAACTCCTTCTGAGAGAACAAATACTTCGGCAACTTATGATCTATATATGACTCAAGCCTCTCTCCTAAAAGGTAAAGTTTCCACACCTTCAATGGAAAAATCACTACATCTCATTCTAAATCATGCGTTGGATATCTGACCTCATGTGGTCTAAGCTATCTAGAAGCATAAGAAATCACTTTACCCTTCTGCATCAGTACAGCTCCTAATCATGTTCCACATGCATCGGTGCAAACCACTGAATCTTGATTCCCTTTCAGAACAACCAAAATAGGTGCATGAGTCAATAAGTGTTTCAAACTCTAGAATGCTTCCTCGCACTTATCGGTCCACACAAACTTTACATCCTTTTTCGTTGTCATCGGTGCCGCTATCCGCGAAAAATCCTTAATGAACCTCTATTAATAACCAACCAACCCAACAAAACTCTTTATCTCGGTTATTGTCTCGGGTCTCTTCCAACTATTTACAGCTTCAATCTTAGTAGGATCTACTGATAACCCTTCCTTTGAGACTAAATGACCCAGAAACTTCACTTCTTTCTTCCAGAAATGACACTTCGAAAACTTTGCATTCAGCTGATGCTGCCTCAGTGTCTCAAGCACCACTCTAAGATGAACTTCATGCTCTCTTTCATCCTGAGTGTATATGAACCTATCCAAGTGCTCTCGGGAAACCCTGTTCATCAAATCCACAAAGAAATCTGGCGCATTGTTCAGTCCGAATGGCATAACTAACCATCCGTACGACCCATACCTAGTCCTAAATGTTGTTAAATGTATACTATCCTCGGTTGCTCTAAGCTAATGGAAGCCTGTCGCCAAATCCAACTGTGAAAATACCTTGGCTCCACTCAACTGGTCGAACAAATCATCAATCCTTGGCAATGGATATTGATTCTTCATCGTCCTCTCATTCAACTTACGATAATCGATACATAGCCTTAACGATCCATCTGGATTCTTAGCAAATACTATACCTGCTCCCCAAGGCGAACTACTCAGCCTGATAAGAATCTTTCCTTCTAAATCCACCAACCGCTCCTTCAACTCCCTCATTTCTGTAAGGGTCATCCTGCTTGGCGGTCTACTTAGTGGTTCTGCTCCTGGAATCAAATCTTTCCGAAACTCAATGGCCTGTTTTTGTGGCAATTCAACTACAGGCTCAAACACATCTACGAATTCTCTAACAATGAACTCAACCCAACTCATATTTTGATTCCATTGCATCTAATAAAGCATACGTCTCACCGCAAGAACCTTCTATGACATAAACAAGCCGGTCACTACAATCTGGGTGTCTAAGTGATATTTTCCTATCCTGGTAAAATATCATAGCATCGTACTCACTTAACCAATCCATATCGAGAATCATCCCGAACCCCACAAAATCAAACACATGCAAACTGCAAACAAAAGTATAACCTAACAGGTCAAACTCTAATTGGTCACACCTCAACCCTAGAGTTACATACCCTCATATTGGATTCACAACCCGTAAGGAAGCAGCTAAATAAGTGGGTTCTAGGTTAAGCTTATCTATTGAACATATAGATATAAAAGAATACGATGCACTAGTATCAAATAGAATGCTAATAGTTATACCATGAATCTGAAGCGTACCTCCCAAGATTGCCTTTCCTTTTTCCTAAGCCGTAGGCTTATAAGTAGTAGGCTTCAATGCATACACCTTGCCCTTTCCGTCCTTTGCGGGCTCCTTATATTGGCTCTTATAATGGCCAATCTGGTCACAGTAGAAACATCTGACACCCTTCTTTCCAACTACCTCCTTTGTCTTCTTAGCACAACACTCGCTAGCAAAGTGCCCTTACTTATCACACTTGAAACAGACAATCTCAGACTTCCCCTTCTTAGCTGCTTTACCCTTCTAAGCACCTTTCTTAGGAAAGAACTTCCTTTCTAATTCAACCCAACCTGGACTTCTTCAGCCTTTCTCTTCTCTAGAGAATCAAGAATCTCCTCATGCCTTCAAGCCATCTCTACAACAAAGTCATAAGGATCTCTAATATAAGGTAATGTGGCCCTAGCTAACTTAGGCTTCAACCCCTGGATAAACTTCTCATTCCTCTTCATGACTGTATCCACTGAAGCATGCCCATACCGGGCCAACTCCTCGAACTTCCTAGCATACTCCAGAACTAACACTCTGTCTGCTCTAACTCATCAAACTTCCTAATCAGAGCTGACTGTGCCATTGCAGACACAAACCTCTCTTGGAACCTTCTCTTGAAATCTGCCAATGACAAAGTTTCCTCATCCACACCAACAGTCACACTGTTCCATCAAAACACTGCAGCACCCTAAAGCTGCCTGGATGCCAACCTCCTCTTTTGCTAATCATTAAATCCCGAGCCTGCAAAAATCATTTCGTAGTGAAACAACCAATTTTCCACTTCTATAGCATCCTCTGTCCTTAGAAAAGGCTTCCCTCCAAGCTTATCATAATCTCCGCTTAGTTTAGCATAATGGTTAACTACCAGAACTTCTAGAACTCCTGCTCCAGCAGCATCTTCTCCTACCATTCCAGCTGCAACTCCAGCTTGCATTATATTCACGAAAAACGATACATAGCCACCATTACCATTTGCAGGACTCCAACACCCACATTCTCTGCTTGTGCCCGACCTTGACTTCTTCTCACATTAGGCCTGGCATTTCCTTCGGTGCTCTTCCCTCCTTGGTTAACTCTTCCTCTTCTTCCTTCCATATTCGTGTTCAAACCTTATGAAATACAAAAAATAACCTAATAAGGATAGGAGACTAGAGATAAAGCATATAATTATACATAGCAAATGCAAGTACGTAACTATAGCGTTATCCTATACCCCAATCTTACTCTAATCATTAGGATTATGTTTTAAAAAACATTTTTAGTTTAATATTGTTCATAAGCCACGCTTTAATACCAAGTTTAACATCCTGTATCTGGAGGCCAAAAGTTAAGCGCTACAAATGCTACAGTTGTCCATAGTATTAACTTCTCATGATAAAATACGGTAATGATAATGGTATCCATAATATCAAAAGCATACGAATCTGAAAAAAATCACAAATTTAAAAAAAAAACACTTTGTTGATTACTTTCAAAATAATAATTCATATCCATGTTACATAATCCTTTAACGTTTCCTAGAAAATGATTTATCATTACAAAAGTACGACAAGAGTGAAATATGACGATGCCCCTTGGTTGATCAAAGTAATATAGTCACATCTGACTTAGTATACACAGCGGAATCAAAATGAAACTACAAATACTAATTAGCTATCCGTCAGCCACCTGCTCATCTCTGAAAGCTTTATTTTCCAAAAGACTAAAACCTAAAAACCCAAACCCTCAGCCTACTCAAGTCAATTTTGAGTACCCAAGAGTTAAGAAAAAAAACTCCGAGTCAGGCATAAAGCCTGGTGTGAGTAATTCTGTTACATCTCAATTTATGGATATTAAGTTAGACTCCGCTGCTTAGTGGAATGTGTTTCCGCTCACTAATATCCTTTTTAAAACATATATTTTGCAATCCTTTCCTACAACCAAACTGGTTAATCAAACTGACTATATCAAAATCTCAATATCCTTTATGCTAAAAAATGGACTATCTGTCCATAAAATAAGTAATAAGTGAACTATCTACCCACAATATAATAGCAACATCCTTTATGCCACAAATGAACTATCTGTCCATATAACTAGGCTGACTGCCTGCAAATCGGACTAACTATCCGAAATCTAGGCTGACCGCCTGAAAAAATGACTAACTGTCCGATTTGTTTTCTTAGGGTTAACTACCCTTTAAATTTTCCTTGAATACCCTATCAAAATGATTTAGTAGTTCAAATGATATATATATATACAAGGAAACTATATCTTTAGCTTTACTCTAAGCCATTTTGCCATGTTATATACACTTTACACAAAATAATGTTGATGAGATTTAATAAGAATTAACTACCCTTCCAAAACAAGTCAAAACCCTTTTTAACTTGAAAAAACTTAGGCTACATTGCCTATTCAAAACGGTTAAAACCTTTGTTTAAAACCTTTAAACAATCCTTTCGAAACCCTTGAAGGTAACCCTTTCAAAACCGTTGGAAGACCTTTCGAAACTATTAAATACAGGCATTCGAAAAACATTAGCACAACATTTCCTTTCTTTTCTCCGAAAGCTTCAAAATATCAGACATCCCCCTTTAAAACCTTTTAAATATTTCCTTTATAAAACATAGGAAAATCCTTCCTTTTAATCCTTTTGAAACCCTATGGAACCACCCCTTTTGAAACCACCCATTAAAACCTTTCAAAACGGTCAAAACTCAATCCTTTCGAAAGCACTTTGGGTTCAATTTAAAACATGTGGAAACCTTTCGAAACCATTAAAAAATTAACCCTTCAAAACCTTGGAAAACGTCCCGGTCAAAACCATTTGGATTCTGCCTTCAAGTAGAGAAAAAGAATTAGAAACCCATTAAAGTCGAAAGCATTAGTTTTGGAACCATTTAAAACTATCTCTTTCGAAACCAATTTGGGTTTTACTTTACTTATAGAAAAAGGGAATTAATACATTTAATTCGAAAGCAACTGCTTCAAAACCATTTCCTAAGTAATGAAGTAATACTATCCAAACCATCCCTTTGAAAGCCCTAGAGAGGTGGCCAGGTTTTTAGAAAACAAAATAACCCTTTCGAAACCATCTGAATCGAAAGGTAAAAAAGCGACAGCAAAAGGTTTCGACTTAATCGAATGCAATTAATTAAAAATAAAGGCGTAACCCAATCGAAACCATTTCCTTTAAAACATTTGACTTGGTCGAAAGCTACTTTGTCGAAAGTCATTTAGTCGAAAGTAAGCAGGCATATTTCTTTTATTGAAAACAAAGGATTGCCTCAACCCCTTCGAAACCCTTGGTTTCGACTCCCTACCTTCCGCCTACATCTAATTCACTACATACCGGTAAACTGATAACATGTGCATTGGTTTCGACTATGTCGGGAGAGAAGATGAGAGGGCAGAATCTAGTGTCGTCGGTGTCGAAACAATGAAAAAACATGTAGTAAATAGTTCTTTTCACCTAACCTGCCTTACGTGTCTAATTATGATTGGCTGCCTCTTTCTTTACCAATAAAAAGTAATGCACATTTGTTAAAATGGCTGTCGACTTTCCAGATTTTATAATTCAAATCATTTTACAAAAAACCCCTTCGCCTCGTTTAATTACATAAAACATTTATGTCTCGTATCTTAAATAATTTTATATAACCCATTGAAACACAAAGAATAAATCTATGAAAATTCCAAAAAATATATTTTGATACGTTTTTCAACATATAAAAATTTTAGACCCTAATCTTTAATTATTTAACCAAAAATAATTTATAACCCAAATTGGCATTTTCTTTACTAGAAAATTCCTATAAATTTACATAATTGCAGAAAATTTCGAAAATTGTGACCCATCTCTAAAACATTGTTTATGACCTTCATAAAAATTCTCAAAGCATTTGGATATCATTTTATAGGGTTTTTACCTTAAAATATATCATGAAATCTATATGAATATACATAAATCATCAACATGTATATATGATCATTCCATCATTCAAAATCATGGCAAATCTATGCAAAACATTTAGCAATTGTCTTAAAATTGAAAATACAATCAAAATGAGATGTAAATATTATTCACCTTAACTTTAGAGATTATAGAGAATATAGAGACAAGATATGAATAGATTTGATTTGAATTTGCTTCTTCCTAACTTTTCTTCCTCTTTTCCTTGTTAATGGTTACCGACCGCTTATTTTAAAATTTGAGAATGAAAAATGAAAGTGTGAAATTTTGCTTGGCCAAGGGTTGGAGGATATAGGAACGACCTCTTTCCTATTTTACCCCTCCTCCATTTTAATTTAAAATCTTCTTTATTTCATTATTAAATGGCATGGCTACCCTTAATTAAAAAACAAATCTCAATCTCCTAATCAACAAATTATTTTTTTTATTTGGCTAGTTAAATATTCTAAATAATGTTACCAAAAATCTGGGTTGTCACATTAAGAAGAAGTGTTCAGCTCAAACTTTCTTAGGTTATATTGAGTATAATATGTCTGTAATAAATTCAAGTTAAAAATCGTTAAATTAAAAATGTTTCAAATGAAAAACTGTGGCTGATTCAATGAAAAGATTAAGCATCGCCTTGGATAGCATAGCAGTAAACAATGTATATAAATATAAATGCATAAATTTATAACTGAGTTGAGGGTGATTCAAATGTAGAGAATCCATACCATGATTATATGAAAACAATGTCACATCATGATATAGTTCATAATAGAACTTAAAGAATAGTGCAAGTCAAGAGACATTCCGAATTGTACCACATGATAAAGGTAATTTATCAATGTCGAAGATAGTTTATTGATATTGTGGATGATTAAGCATAATAGCATACCAGTTTATTAAGGAACTAACCCAATTGGCTTGGAGAAAACCGATTGGAGAAGCTAGACTAAAATTCCATAATTGACCTCAAGTGCAAATGAGAGATTGCTAGAGTTAGCGGTATGTCTTAGGGGCAATTATGTAATTTGTTACATATACCTAACTTAATAACCAATCTTGTTTGGAATGAAAGGTGGTTTCTTTTTATCATATACTCGATATAACGTGTCATATTAATTAATTAATTAATTAAATTAAAAGTATATTTAATAGAAATTCCATAAATGGTATATTATCGATGGTAGTTACAAAGTGTTGTAACCATGAGTAATTTATTATTGGCACCTTAAGCATTATTTTTGATGAAAACAACCATATGACATCATATAAAATATAGATACTAATGTTTTTTTATCGAATTATATATAGTATATAGTGCAGGATATTAGACAGAGGTTGATTAAGAAGAATAGTATCAAGAGTAGATTCAAGGGGCTGATATAGAGATTCAACAGTTAGAAATGAAGACTCATGAGTATTAAAGATTCAAGATATCCAAATAAGTTATAGAGTTGTAGATTACTGTTAAAAACCTAATAGCATTTATTTAATATCTCTCTTCATTTTTTTCAAAAAAGGTTTTAAATTCGTTCTCTGATTTTAAATGGTTTTCAAATATTCGGAATTTCAAGAATCCCTATTTTCAAAATGTTCAAAATGGCCTTAAATTGATTTCTAACTTTTAAATTTATTTACAAGATTATTATATGTAGAGTAATTAAGTTTCAAAATATTTTATATTTTAAATATGCTTTTAAATCGGTTATAATTTGTTGTAGTTTAATGCTTTCTAATGTTTATAGGTATATTGTAACATTTATTATAACTTTGATTTTATGTATATATTCATTTGAACTTTATATATTATTTTCAAAAATAAATTCATAATTAAATCATTTATATATTTCAAAAATAATTTTATAAAGTTTTCTTGAGTTTTGATATAATTAAAATATGTATAAACTATGTTTAGATGATTATACAAAGTTTTAAAATATTTTACAAAACTTTGTATTTTCAAAACAATTTATAAAGTGTTTTTCAAAAATACAAAGGGTATGTCGACATATCCGTATAGTGTATGTTGACATATAGGCCGAATTTTTCAAAACTCAAATTTGAATGGAAGTGTCTTTTCGTCATATCTCTTCGCGTATGGACATGACCATTGTTTCTCTGTAAGTAGGAGGAATTTCCAATGAAACATTTTGACTATTTTCTCATTCTTTCTCCCCTTTTTTGCTCTCTTGATTTCTTAATGAAAATCTACCCAAATTTAAACTCTATTAATTTGATTCTCTATCAATTACTCCCTGATCTCTCTCATCACTATCATTCAAAACAAGATCAAAGTGCTATTTAAGAGGTTATAGGAATATTTTTAATCAAGATCAAGAAAACTGAGTCTGTGAACTCTACTAAATCATACTCTTATACTCTTGGGTATGCTTGGTGTCTCTGAAATCCAAGTGGACATGCTTTTGTTTTGTCTGAATCAAGTGGGTATGCATGGTGTCCCATTTGAATCCAAGTGGGTATGCTGGTGTCCCGTCCGAATCCAGTTAGTGTACCCAGAGCTTGAAAAATCTAAAGAACGCATCTCGTAGCCTTGAAATCGAGATCGTATTGACATTGATATTGGAAAAGAAATCTGTACATGAAATTGTACATGGCTGGATGTAGGGTAACTCAGAACCAATATAAAATTTCCTGATGTGATCTCTCCAACTCTGTACTTTTTACTTTTATCGCATTTATATCTATCTATGTTTGCATTTGTGATTGTTGATTTTGCATTGTTTAATTATAACTTTAAAAGAATTTAAAAGGATTCAAAAAAATAGGTAAACACTATTCACCCCCTTCTAGTGTTAAATTAGCCTTAAGATCCATCGTCGCAAACTAACATTTATCATAATGAAAACAAATATACCATTTTAAATGTTCCTAGTTAAGATGCATTGAGACTGGATAACGATGCATCATGACTGCTGGGGCACTAAGAGGCTACATACTAATTGTTATTGGATAATTGTGGAACAATTCACTCGATAGTTTTCTGTTAGATAATGTAACTTAGGGCAAATAGAAATTATCGATGTGATTGATTTTCACAGTTCTCTCGACTTGAGAATACTGTTGATCTTCAATATGAAAGTTCTACTTTGATTATAGCCAAATCATGACAGCGTCCATCAGTTGACTATAGTTTGGTCAAGTGGAAGTGTTTAAAGTGAAGTACTATTCGAGAAACGATTCTCCTCCTCAGTTATATGAGGTTAGTATCATGGTTAACTCAAGTCAATTCAAAGTCAAAGTCTCTAACCAGAGCAGGTCAGTTAATAATTATTATTATTAAATGAAGGACTTCATGTTTGGGCTATAGAATTGAATGCGGACGATATTGAAATTTTAACCGTTACCAAATTTCATAACTCCAAAGTGATATAGTTTTGACAAAGAGAATTGGCGTAAAAAAAAGTCACAACCGGGTAACGCTTAACAAAGTGAAAATGGATACCAAAATCAAATAAGAGATAACTTTGGCCAAAATGTTACACCACCTTTTAATTGATGTATGAATGTTAACATTCGAATAATTCATTATTATCGCTGACCAAATTTACATCTAACGAGTTACATAACATAAATGATGAATTTTCTTTTGACCAAATGATTTAATTAGTTTATAATTTTTATAAATTAATTAAACAAATTAACAATTATGAAATATTAATCATAAAATTTTGATTATCATTAAAAGAATAAATATTATTAAATATATTTGTAATATTTGTAATATTTATCAGTTCATAAATGATATCGATAAGCGGTTAAATTAGATTAATTGAATAATATTTTCCTTGGGCTTAAATGGGATTTTGGCCTATGATGATGGGCTAGCATTTTTGGCTAGAACAGTGCTGAAATGGGGCATCTCAATTAGGTTAGGTTTATTTGTTTCAGATGTCTCAGATTAAGGAGAACTGGTATGAGGTATGATCCAATATTTTCTCTCTTCCATCCGTTGTTTAAACAACTCTACTCCTAATTAAAGAATGAGTTTTTGCTGCCGATTTCATCTTCTATTGATGGCCGACTTCAACCCAAGAAGCACCACTATACCAAGCTCAAATCAATTCAAGATCAATTATTATCCAATAGTCAAAGTTCAACATTCACGGATTAGCAATCCATCGAATCGAAAAGCTTATAAGAGGAGAGAGTTCGTCATTACAAGGTATGCTACAAGGCATTGGTTTTCAGGCATATTATTAATTGTGGTATATAATTCTAATTAACTTTTCATTATATATATAAATCTTTGCGTGTGTATTATTTATATTTTTTATTAATATTTTATAAATTTTTGAGTAAATAAATCAATTAATATATATTTTTAAGTAATAATCAATATTAAAATTTCATATTGCCATATTTATGATCTAGAGTTAAAAAATAAACATATATATATATACTGTAAATATGATTATGTATATACATATATATATTATCCTGCTTTTTAGTTGGGCCAGGATATCATGAATTTGGCTAAAGCGGATGGATTGAAAATCGATTACAGTTGAAACCATGGACGGTAGTTGAATGGATTTAGATGGACGACGCTCAGAAAATGGCAAAGTACCAAATCATGGCGTAATCAGTATAAAGTGACAGGGAAGGCCCGATGAGGCCACATTTCAAATTTAAAGTCAATCAGAGTTCAGATGCTCGTGTTATGGACAAGTGAAGAATTTATACGGATTGATTTACAACGATCCATAAAATAGTGTAAATCGACGAAGATCGGTCAATATCTCAAAATCCACAAGATCAATTCATTTGAAACTTTCAAAGCATCAATAAGATGAAGAGCGAAGCCTACAATAATGATCGCAGGTAAGAAAGTGGAGATTTGAAGATGGTCAACGGTTGTTGGCAGATCGTTTTTGCCGATCCATCAAAACGATCGGTGTAGTTCAGTGCACAATCCAAGTTCGATAATGATTGGTTCATATCTCCCAATTTACAACTCAGAATGACTCCATATTTTAGGAGCAATGTCAAGAGGCATGTGGGACACCCATAAATGATTGCACATGAATTAGGTGTAAGAAAAACGAAGAATGAACATTTGGCTGATCGTTATTGATTGTCAAGTTAAAGCCACCGATCGTTATAGTGAGCCCATATGGATCTAGAGAGCCTTCTACTGAAATTTTAGCATAATATCTCATCATCTTTCCTTATAAATACAGGCCTCTTAGTTCATTTTTAGGATCCGGACGTCGCACCATGATTCTACTATAATCAAAGCAAAGCTTCCATATTAAATGTTAATAGTATTCTCAAGTCGAGAGTACTACGTAACTTTGTCATATCGATATTTTTGGTTTGACCTTAGTTTACTAAACAATAGAAAACTATTGAATGAGTAATCCATAGTTATCCAATAATTATCAAGAAGTAATTTTTAGTGCTCTCAGAAATAATGAATGATACATTGCCTAATATTTGGGGAGCATTATATACTTTAGTCTCAATGGGTGTATCGATATTCAATCTCGATTAATCTTCATTAGGAATATTTAAAACATTATGTTTAATTTCATTATGATAAATCACTCATTGTTACAACATTTGTAGCTACTATCACAAAACAAACCATTTATGGATTT
The DNA here is from genome assembly GCA_030765085.1 of Allium cepa. Classification (NCBI taxonomy): domain Eukaryota; kingdom Viridiplantae; phylum Streptophyta; class Magnoliopsida; order Asparagales; family Amaryllidaceae; genus Allium; species Allium cepa. Next base: position 298,784,673 of record CM060931.1, read on the forward strand.
TCTATTAATTATACTTTTAGTTAAATTAATTAATTAATATAACATATTATATCTAGTAAACAATAGAAAGAAAACACCTTTTAATTTGAACAATATTGGTTATCGAGTTACACATACACATATCAAATTGCACTATTACCGCTATGGCATACCTCTAACTCTAGATTTCAGAGTGATGTTGAAGATAATCCACGTCTAGTGTATTTTTATGCTAAATGGTGGGACCGTCAAATGGAAAACTTCCAAACAAGAAACAATAGCTGATTCGACGATGGAGGCCAATTACATCGCCCTCAACGAAGTAATTAAAAAGTAAATGTGGATGCGCAAGTTTTTAAGTGAGTTCGAAGAGATTCCATATATCGAGAATCCAACGATGTTATTATGTGACAACAATGCGGTGATATAGATTGCAGAATAGCCTGGAGCACCCAAGAAGACATGACATATTCTCAAGTTCTACATCATCTGAAAATTCATTGAGAAGAAAGAGGTCATGATACAAAGAGTTTATACTAAGGGCAACATAGCAGATACAATCACTAAGGGTTTGATTTGATCAGTTCGTGAGAAGCTAGTCGAAGGTATGGGATTGATATTCCATAATGGGCCCCAAGTACAAGTAGGAGATTGATAGAGTTAAAGGTATGCCCTAATGGTAATTGTAACACCCCATGTTTTTATAGTAATTAATTAAAATATAAATTAATTAGTAAATAATAAACAATGAAAATGAAATTTCTACAAATGTCAAAATTTGGCTACGAAACCTAAACCATTGGATTTGTTGGGTTCGTGGAGATTTTCTGATCAACTTTCATATATAAACATTTCCAATAGGAGTTCAAACAAAAAAGTTATCATCGTTTGAACTTTCATAGTTGAAGATAATTATATATGTAATTAAGGAACTAATTTGAAATTCAGTAATGATGGATTACGCCGTTAAGCTTTAACGGTTGCTTAACAGTTAAGAAAGATTAATTAACGCAAAAGTTAACTGTAATTAATGTTGATTAATGTTTATTTAATAACAAAGGAAACAAATCAACTAGAAAAGAAACGACATCAAGATGCACTAAATTGGCTTGGTTAGGTCGACCATAAGCATTCGATGTAGGTCATGGGGGTCAACATGCCTTATGCTAGAGGAGGTAGTAAGTTAAGACTGTGTGGCCCTGATCTAATCAAGTTTCATTTGACGGTTAGCACTGATTTGATTCTCTATAATTAGGACCTAGGGCTTCACTTCTAATTGATTATTTTCTAATCAGAACAGAAGCTCTATCACTTTCTCTTCTCCTTCAAAAATTTCTAAATACATAGAAATAGATCTAGATTGCACGGATATACTTTGGAGAAGAATAGGAAGGATAAAGGATAGGAAATAGGTTCAAATCAGGTTGTCACATCAAAGGTAAACTTTTAGATCTGATTCTAATTAATAAATCTAAATTAAAATCGCATTTCCTTAATTCAGTTTCTAATAGGATCTGTGTAAATATGGTCAGTGGATCGGAATAGAGAGTCAAAAATGTAGAATACATATAATAGGGATAGATCTAGAGATTTGGAAGCGCTAATGAAAGGTGAGTGGGAATATTATATATTTTTACATAATATTAGATTATATCATTGCAGATCTATTCTTTTACGTTTGAGAATTTAATTTAAATTGCAATAAATTCACATGTACGAAATGTTGATGACTGTAAACTTGCCTACAAATTTGAATTGATAATTGCAGAAGCATAATGATTAGATTTAAATTTGTAATTGCGAAATCACTTTTAATCATTAGTTCTACGTCGAATTAATTAACTGAAACATAATTAATTAAAATTCCATTTTATTTGATACTGATGAATGAGACTGAAAATAAAGTTAATTTGATTTTTGGAATTTTGGTGATATTTTAAGTTATTAGAATGTATTGCATTGTAAATGGATTTCCATATATTATCAAGCTAATGTTTAGTAAACGTGGAATGTTTGAATAACAAGAAAAAAATATATGCTATAACGACCCGATATTTTCAACCATTCGCATCCGCACGTGTCGGACTTGAATTGTTCAAAATACCGAATTGTAAAATAAATTTGGCATAACTCAAAATATACAGCAAATAAATAAATCACAGACACAGAGTAATATCAGAGTAATATAATACAGTGGAAGTATAGAAATAGTAGTTCATGAAGCTACTATACATGTACATCAGAGTTAGACAAGATACAACAGAAATAACAAGATGATAATCAAGTACAAAGCTGAATAGAACACTAGAATCAACTGGATAACTGGAATCAACAGAATGCTGAAATTGAAATGGATAGCTGGGTCTTCAAGCAAAGCTCCAGCTTCGAAGGTGAGTCTCAAATGATGTATCACTCAGTCTAACCCGAGCATAAAGCGAAACAAAAAACACCCGAGTCAGGACATACATACTTATAGAATGTAAACCAACTCAAGTGAACTGTAATATAGGTACAAGTAACTTAAAGGATGTTTGGGACCACCCCTCCTCCAAGGATCCGTTAAACTATTTACTATGTAGTAATATTTCGCTATTATAATAATGTCTATAGTAAAATAAACTTACTTTAAAATAGCGTTAAGGCTTTACATTTTCCACCTTAACACATACATAGTGCTAGTGGTCTATAAAGTACCGTAATACCTCCTGATCGGGAGGCTACCAGAAGATAGTCCATAGGTACGACACAAATCAAACTCGTACAAGGCTCGCTAGGGTAGGTGACACAGCACAACAAGGAAATGCCAGGGTAGAAATACCAATTACGCATCTGTACCGATGGTAGCGCGTAGCAGCTACTACCGCCTACATCATACAACAGTCCTAAAATCAAAGGTGCACACTAAACAATCACAAAGTAATAGAATGGCATACGAAGAAGTGCGTCCGATAAGAGGTGCTACCCCCTTAGCCTGAGAATTGATCCTGTTTTAGCTACCTTATGCCAACTCATGGGAGTCAGATCCATGTACATACCTCAATAGAACATCACCACCATCCTGTTTCATTCTGGAATCTCCACCGCGTACACGATTGTCAAAGTGGTTTTCGGTATCGACAGAAAGTATGTACATATCTGATCCCGGTCTCTTTGCCAACCAGTCGTTATTATAACCCATGGATATTTATTTCAAAGCAGTTAATACTTCCGAAACCAAAATATCATTTCCATTTCAAACCATATCATTTATTTTAAAATAGTATATACTTTCAAAACCAAATTATCATATCCACTTCAAAACCATCATTTATTTCAAAATAGTATATACTTTCCACTTTACCATTTTATATAATCCAAATGTTTATATACTTACAATTCTTACCATAGTTATTTTATCATTTCTATTTTATTACATTAATTAATTCATTTGAATATTAAGTAAACCATGCTTTTAAGTTAAATAAACATAATTACTGGAATTTCCTATTTAAAGTCGAAATTCCTTATGTTAAGTTAAAAGTATATTATTAACTTGCATTTCATTATTACAGTAAAGAGCATGTATTGGTTTAATCAATATTGCATTAACTAAAATTACATGTCAAATGTTCATTTTTAATTTACGTTTTATTATCACAATAAAGAGCATTTATTGTCTTAATCAATATCACATTAATTACAATTACATGTCAAATGTACATTTTTAACTTACATTTTACTATCACAATAAACAGCATTTATTGTCTTAATCAATATCACATTAATTACAATTTTATGTCAAATGTACATTTTTTAACTTACATTTTATTATCACAATAAAGAGCATTTATTGTCTTAATCAATATCACATTAATTAAAATTACATGTCAAATGTATATTTTTAACTTACATTTTATTATCATAATAAACAACATTTATTGTCTTAATCAATGTCACATTAATTATAATTTCATGTGAAATGTACATTTTCTAACTTACATTTTATTATCACAATAAAGAGCATTTATTGTCTTAAGCGGTATCACATAAATTATAATTTCATGTCAAATGTACATTATTTTTAACTTACATTTTATTATCACAATAAATAGCATTTATTGTCTTAATCAATATTACATTAATTACAATTACATGTCAAATGTAGATTTTTAACTTAAATTTTATTATCGCAATAACGACATTTATTGTCTTAGTCAATATCACATTAATTACAATTTCATGTCAAATGTACAATTTTTAACTTACATTTTATTATTACAATAAACATCATTTATTGTCTTAATCAATATCACATTAATTATAATTTCATGTCAAATGTACATTTTTTAACTTACACTTTATTATCACAATAAAGCGCATTTATTATCTTAATCAATATCACATAAATTACAATTTCATGTCAAATGTACATTTTATTATCTTACATTTTATTATCATAATAAAGAGCATTTATTGTCTTAATCAATATCACATTAATTACAATTTCATGTCAAATGTACATTTTTTAACTTATATTTTATTATCACGATAAAGAGAATTTATTGTCTTAATCAATATCACATTAATTACAATTTCATGTCAAATGTATATTTTTAACTTAGATTTTATTATCAAAGTAAAGAGCATTTATTGTCTTAATCAATATCACATTAATTACAATTTCATGTCAAATGTACATTTTTTTAACGTATATTTTATTATCACAATAAAGAGCATTTATTGTCTTAATCAATATCACATTAGTTACAATTTCATGTCAAATGTACATTTTTTCACTTACATTTTATTATCACAATAAATAGCATTTTCCAAAAAATATCCATTTCACAAATAAAATATTTTATCATAGTTAATATAATAATCAATTTTCTTTACAAATTTATTCATTTATTCTTCAAGTAACTATGATTCCAAGTTAAATATTTATTACAAAAGTCCAATTAAACTGTATTTCATTGTATCCAAAATACATTATTTATTATGCAAACCAAATCATTTCATGAAATAACCTTTGTTAAAGTTACTAGATTAAATTTAAGATTCCACATCAAATCAAATTTAATTATTATGATATTCATCATAAATAAAATCTTTAAATTTCTTAAACCAATAATAGACTTATAAAATTTTAACTTATAGGAAAACCAAATACACCTTTACCATTAAAAGCATTAAAGCAAATTAAGTTAAAATTTCATATATTCGTAATTCCAAAACACTTAAAAAATTTCAGAAAATATTCAAAACACTTAATGAATCTTTAGGAAAATATTGTTTAAAAATATAACCATGGGCCTGCATATTATTTTCTAACCTAGGTCAAGTGATACGGATGTGTATCATTTCAATCTGTAATTTAAAAAGAAAATCCGGTTTCTATCATTTCAAACCGCAATCCCAAGTAAATGAATTATAATAAAAGTCACTCGAGCCTATCATTTCAGCCCATAGTGATAAGGGAACTTGCAGTGTGAGATACAGAAATAAAATGAACAGTTAAATATAACATCTTATATTAGATGATGCAACAATTTTATAAACCAGATTTAACATCATAAAATCACATCACAGGCATATATGAATAATATATCAATTTATGCAGATTCACTTGTCATTATTTCACAATAATATAAGCGTGTAATGCTAGAGTGAATACTCGCCTTTTTAAAGCTGAAGGCAATAATTCAAACACATAGATCAAAGTTCGAAAAGCGCAAAAGGCACGATAAAGCACGGTTCAACTTCGGTGATAGGAGAGCCAAGATTTCAACTTATGTACACAAACAAATACAACATACCTAAGTATATTTAATTCAAAAGATTAGATGAATTAAAAAACGAAAATAATTGAGATAAGATGACATAACCTTGCTCTACCCTATGCAAGTGGTGATGGGGTTGGCAAGGAGGTAGAGGTCGAGCCTATTCATGAAGGAAACAAAGAAAGAAAAAGAGAAAAAAAGAAGAGGAAGAAGAAGCCATGGATATTTAGATCTATATTTTTTCTCTCTTAGGAAATAAAATGAGATGTGGGAAAGTGTTTTGCATGTGAATTAGTAATTACTAGAGATGTTTTTTCACGGCTTAATCAAGTGGGAAGAAATGGCAAGTAATTAATGTTTTAACCACTAGAGATTTGAAGGGATTTATCACCTATATAGAAAAAGGGAACCGATGGAAAATGAGATGAGATATTTCATTTTCACGTGGATTGATAGGTAGTAGGCGGCTACATATAAGGAACGACTATGGTAGGAAAATAAATAGCCAAAGCAAAACGTATGCCCAAATTAAACAAAGTAACGTAACTTAATTGATTTGTTTCCTATCCATTAGATACAAAATATACAAAGGAACATCCAATTAAATAAATTAAAGTGTATACACACAAATAGAAAATAACATAAGTTATGAACAATTATGGTAGTAAATAAATAGATAGGCAAATAAAGAGGTAAGAAATAAAGCAAATGTAACGTATGCCAAATTTAAAGCAAAGTAACATACGTTAATTTGATTTGTTTCCTTGCCATTAATTAAAAGGTATATACAAAGAAAATTCCAATAAATAAATAAATAAAATTTTAAAAAGATATGCCTTTAAGACAATATAATGTATATCCATTGAATTTTTTTCCAAGCAATAAATAAGAGATATAAACACATAACAATTCAAATAATAAAATGAATGTCAAAAAGGGAAAATATAGAAAGATATAAATGGAGATGAAGATATAAGAAAAATATAAATATATATATATATATATATATATACAGAAATTATTTATTTTATTTTTAAAGGAAATTACAAACAAAAATCCAAACTTTATTTGTAAAAGTTTCAAAATTCAAATTTTGGATATTTAAACATCAAAATTTTAAATAAAACGAGTTAAAATATTTAATAAAATTTTTGAGTTGCTACACTCTCCCCTTCTCAAAACTTTTCCTCCCCAAAAAAAGAAGGGAAAAGAAAGAATTAAGTAATCAATATATCTTATTCAAAATACTAAATTATAAACAAATAAATTTACAAAATTAATTAATTTGAATAAAATATACCTATTTATTTATAAATTCCTTTAACACCATTTTGTATGGTAAGTTATTCAATTAAACTTTTATTCTATTTACCTTAATTAATCCTTTTTACAACTAAAATTTAAGTGTATAACATTTATTATAAACACTTAAATTTTATTTATAAAAATCCCTTTCATATTGTATATCATCCAATTACATTGTTAACTTCTAATAATTAAGGTAAGTTATATTGGAATGTAATAGAATATTACACAAATAAAATTTTCTAATTCAATTATCCCAAGCTTAAATATTTATTCAAAATTTTGGTCTCATTGTATATTTGACATTATCCTTTAAGACAAAGTTTAAGAATTAGACTTCCGATTAACTTCAAACGATTTTAGAGATAAATAAATACACATAATATATATCAAATAAAATTTTAGAAATCAAAATCCATTTACTTCTCCAAAGAAAAATTGTAGCAAAACTACAGAATGGTCTCTTCACTTCGAGACTCAAAAATGAATGTCGATGATGCTATAGTCATCACCGAAATTATTTTCCAGGGACAAAGAAAAGAGCACTGATTTAGTAATTAAAAGTCCTTTGAAACAATTTGTACTTGAAATACTTTAAATAATACATCCTTTAAACCTTTAAACACAAAGTTTGAAAACCATCAAAAATTAAATTCTTAGTTTCTTATTTGAAATTCATTTAAATCTCCAAATTAATTCATAGCCATGTTTTATAGGTCAACTATTTATATGAGACAAAAGCTAATGGTTACAAGCTACACACAAAGTCAAATATTATTACTTAACATCCAATTCAATTAACTATTAAAGTTTAGAAAATTATACTTATATAATGTAATTATATAAAATTTATTCATCGCTATATTTGAAAACCATATTGTGTCGGTTTGCTCTGTTCAAGTGTTTTGGAGATCCTATCGATAGCGTTGATCAGACGAATTGATCGAAAATCAAATCAACATCAACAACTCAAACAACACAATATATAAAACATTTTAGATATAGCTTTACAAAGCAAGAATAGACGTTTAAATTTGATTAACTCAAAAAAAAAATTAATTTGAGGCTAAGTAGGAACAAAAGTTAAGATGATTAACCAACCAAATAAGGAAATGGATAAGCTTATATAAATCGCGGGCAACTTTAATTTGGTCAACTGTGACTTCAAGAATTAGATCGATGTGGAATTCTAAGGCAAATCTACATTCGACCTCAAGAGATAGAACTCGAGATAACAAGAGACACTAGCATCTAAACCGAGGATATAGAAATCTCCGATGAATCAATGCCAATTGTAAAGGAGTTATGGGATACTCCAGAATCAAAAAGGATGAATAGTGAGGGACAAGAATGAATTTTGGAACCGCATGGAACGTTCCAAAATTCAAAGGAAACTGAGTCAAAAGGAAGAGATTCGCTCTCGAATGAAAGTGATTCTGCAAATAAATTTACCACATATGCTAAGTTTTACCTAGAGCCAAAGCTCTGATACCAAATGTAACGACCCGATATTTTCAACCATTCGTATCCGCACATGTCAGACTTGAATGTTTCAAAATACCGAATTGTAAAATAAATTTGGCAAAACTCAGAATATACAGCAAATAAATAAATCACAGATCACAGACACAGAGTAATATAATGCAGCGGAAGTAAAGAAATAGTAGTTCATGAAGCTACTATACATGTACATCAGAGTTATACAAGATACAACAGAAATAACAAGATGATAATCAAGTACAAAGCTGAATACAACACTGGAATCAACTAGATAACTGGAATCAACTGAATACTGCAATTGAAATGGATAGTTGGGTCTTCAAGCAAAGCTCCAGCTCCAAAGGTGAGTCTCAAATGCTGTATCACTCAGTCTGACCCGAGCATAAAGCAAAACACAAAATACTCGAGTCAGGACATACATACTTATACAATATAAACCAACTCAAGTGAACTGTAATATAGGTACAAGTAACTTAAAGGATGTTTGGGACCGTCCATCCTCCAAGGATCCGTTAAACTATTTACTATGTAGTAATATTTCGCTATTATCATAATGTCTATAGTAAAATAAACTTACTTTAAAATAGCGTTAAGGCTTTACATTTTCCATCTTAATACATACATAGTGCCAGCAGTCTATACAGTACCATGATACCTCCTGATCGGGAGGCTACCAGAGGATACTCCATAGGTACGACACAAATCAAACTCGTACAAGACTCGCCAGGGTAGGTGACATGGCACAACAAGGCAATGCCAGGGTAGTTATACCGATTATACATTCGGACTGGTGGTACCGCGTAGCGGCTACTACCGCCCACCTCGAACAACACTCCCAAAATCAAATGTGCGCACCAAACAATCACAAAGTAATAGAATGGCATACGAAGAAGTGCATCCGATAAGAGGTGCTACCTCCTTAGCCCGAGAATCGCTCCTGTTTCAGCCATCTTTTGCCAACTCACGGGAGTCGGGTCCACGTACATACCTCAATAGAACATTGCCACCATCCTACTTCATTTTGGAATTTCCACCGCGTACACGGTTGTCAAAGTGGTTTTCGGTATCGACAGAGAGTATGTCCATATCCGAATCCGGTATCTTTGCAAACCAATCGTTATTATAACCCATGGATATTTATTTCAAAGTAGTAAATACTTCCAAAACCAAAATATCATATCCATTTCAAACCATATCATTTATTTTAGAATAGTATATACTTCCTAAACCAAATTATCATATCCACTTCAAAACCATATCATTTATTTCAAAATAGTATATATTTTCCACTTTACCATTTTATATAATCCAAATGTTTATATACTTACAATTCTTACCATAGTTATTTTATCATTTCTATTTTATTACACTAATTAATTCATTTGGATATTAAATAAACCATGCTTTTAAGTTTAATAAACTTAATTACTGGAATTTCCTATTAAAAGTTGAAATTCCATATGTTAAGTTAAAAGTATATTATTAACTTGCATTTCATTATTACAGTAAAGAACATGTATTGGTTTAATCAATATTGCATTAACTAAAATTACATGTCAAATGTTCATTTTTAACTTACATTTTATTATCACAATAAAGAGCATTTATTGTCTTAATCAATATCACATTAATTACAATTACATGTCAAATGTACATTTTTAACTTACATTTTATTATCACAATAAATAGCATTTATAGTCTTAATCAATATCACATTAATTACAATTTCATGTCAAATGTACATTTTTTAAATTACATTTTATTATCACAATAAAGAGCATTTATTGCCTTAATCAATATCACATTAATTACAATTACATGTCAAATATACATTTTTAACTTACATTTTATTTTCACAATAAACAGCATTTATTATTTTAATCAATATCACATTAATTACAATTTCATGTCAAATGTGCATTTTTTAACTTACGTTTTATTTTGACAATAAAGAGCATTTATTGTCTTAATCAATATCACATAAATTACAATTTCATGTCAAATGTACATTTTTTTAACTTACATTTTATTATCACAATAAAGAGCATTTATTGTCTTAATCAATATCACATTAATTAAAATTACATGGCAAATGTACATTTTTAACTTACATTTTATTATCACAATAAACAACATTTATTGTCTTAATCAATATCACATTAATTACCACTTCATGTCAAATGTATATTTTTTAACTTACATTTTATTATCACAATAAACATCATTTATTGTCTTAATTAATATCACATTAATTACAATTTCACGTCAAACGTACATTTTTCAACTTACATTTTATTATCATAACAAAGAGCATTCATTGTCTTAATCAGTATCACGTAAATTACAATTTCGTGTCAAATGTACATTTTTTTATCTTACATTTTATTATCATGATAAAGAGCATTTATTGTCTTAATCAATATCACATTAATTACAATTTCATGTCAAATGTACATTTTTTTAACTTATATTTTTATTATCACAATAAAGAGCATTTATTTTCTTAATCAATATCATATTAATTACAATTTCATGTCAAATATACATTTTTAACTTACGTTTTATTATCACAATAAAAAGCATTTATTGTCTTAATCAGTATCACATTAATTACAATGTCATGTCAAATGTAAATTTTTTTAACTTACATCTTATTATCACAATAAAGAGCATTTATTGTATTAATCAATATCACATTAATTACAATCTCATGTCAAATGTACATATTTTAACTTACATTTTATTATCACAATAAATAGCATTTTCCAAAACAATCCATTTCACAAATAAAATATTTTATCATAGTTAATATAATAATCAATTTTCTTTACAAATTTATTCATTTATTCTTCAAATAATTATGATTCCAAGTTAAATATTTATTACAAAAGTCCAATTAAATTGTATTTCATTGTATCCAAAATACATTATTTATTATGCAAACCAAATCATTTCATGAAATAACCTTTATTAAAGTTACTAGATTAAATTTAAGATTCCATATCAAATCAAATTTAATTATTATGATATTCATCATAAATAAAATCTTTAAATTTCTTAAACCAATAATAGACTTATAAAATTTTAACTTATAGGAAAACCAAATACACCTTTACCATTAAAAGCATTAAAGCAAATTAAGTTAAAATTTCATATATTCGTAATTCCAAAACACTTAAAAAATTTCAGAAAATATTCAAAACACTTAATGAATCTTTAGGAAAATATTGTTTAAAAATATAACCATGGGCCTGCATATTATTTTCTAACCTAGGTCAAGTGATACGGATGTGTATCATTTCAATCTGTAATTTAAAAAGAAAATCTGGTTTCTATCATTTCAAACCGCAATCCCAAGTAAATGAATTATAATAAAAGTCACTCGAGCCTATCATTTCAGCCCATAGTGATAAGGGAACTTGCAGTGTGAGATACAGAAATAAAATGAACAGCTTAATATAACATCTCATATTAGATGATGCAACAATTTTATAAACTGGATTTAACATCATAAAATCACATCACGGGCATATATGAATAATATTTCAATTTATACAGATTCACTTGTCATCATTTCACAATAATATAAGCATGTAATATCTAGAGTGAATACTCACCTTTTTAAAGCTGAAGGCAACAATTCAAACACAAAGATCAAACTTCGAAAAGCACAAAAGGCACGACAAAGCACGATTCAACTTGAGTGATAGGAGAGCCAAGATTTCAACTTATGTACACAAACAAATACAACATACATAAGTATATTTAATACAAAAGATTAGATGAATTAAAAAACGAAAATAATTGAGATAAGATGACATAACCTTACTCTACCCTATGCAAGTGGTGATGGGGTTGGTAAGGAGGTAGAGGCCGAGCCTATTCATGAAGGAAACAAAGAAAGAAAAGGAGAAAAAAAAAAGAGGAAGAAAAGGAAGAAGAAGCCATGGATATTTAGAGCTATATTTTTTTCTCTTAGGAAATAAAATGAGACATGGAAAGTGTTTTGTATGTGAATTAGTAATTACTAGAGAAGTTTTTTCACGGCTTAATCAAGTGGGAAGAAATGACAAGTAATTAGTGTTTTATCGACTAGAGATTTGAGGGATTTATTACCTATTTGGAAAAAGGGAACCAATGGAAAATGAGATGAGATATTTCTTTTTCACGTGAATTGATAGGTAATAGGAAGCACATATAAGGAACGACTATGGTAGGAAAATAAATAGTCAAAGCAAATAAAAGCAAGAAATAAAGCTATTGAAACGTATGCCCAAATTAAACATAGTAACATAACTTAATTGATTTGTTTCCTATCCATTAAATATAAAATATACAAATGAACATCCAAATAAATAAAGAACAACTATGGTAGGAAATAAATAGATAGACAAATAAAGAGGTAAGAAATAAAGCAAATGTCATGTATGCCAAATTTAAAGCAAAGTAACATATGTCAATTTGATTTGTTTCCTTGCCATTAATTAAAAGGTATATACAAAGAAACATTCAATAAACAAAATAAATAAAATTTTAAAAAGATATGCCTTTAAGACAATATAACATATATCCATTGAATTTGTTTTCCAAGCAATAAATAAGAGATATAAACACATAACAATTCAAATAATAAAATGAATGTCAAAAAGGGAAAATATAGAAAGATAAAAATAGAGATGAATATATATGAAAAATATAAATATATATATACAGAAATAATTTATTTTATTTTATTTGGAAAGGAAATTACAAACAAAAATCCAAAATTTATTGGAAAATTTTCAAAATTCAAATTTTGGATAATTAAACACCAATTTTTAAATAAAATGAGTTAAAATATTTAATAAAAAATTTGGGTTGTTACACATGCCTTTAAAAGAAAGAGATGTACAAAATATAGATAGTTTATGTATTTTGCACTGTCTATTTCAATAAATAAAAAGAGAATTTCTTGTAAGTACAAACATCGCACAAACCACCTCTTTTGGACAATATATTGAAATTTATTGTGTAATGGTTAATTGTGAAAGTTTAAATTTCAACTTATTAGAATGTAGTAAATTCTAAAAGTGGAATATTAAGACAAGACTGAAACCAAAAGGTAGCTAAAATGGAAACTAATAAAAAAGAAAGCTCGAGTGATAGGTAAGAAAAAGAAGTCAGGAAATGAAATTGATGTCCGAATTAAGTATGATATTTGAATGAAATTGATTAATTTGCTTAAAGCAAGTTAATTGAATGATGTCTAGAATAAGTCTGATAATTAAATGAATTGGAATAGAAATCAAAGGGTAAACTAATGAATGTAGTAGTAATGATATTGATGAATGAAAATGAGAGGTAGTAAATAAATTTGATGAAGTAGAAAATGAATGCATAATAAGAATAAAGACTTAGAGTCAGACATAAAATATGCGAGGCAATAAAGAAAATGAAAGAAGAATAAATATACACGAGTCTGAAATATGTATATACATAGCCTCAGATATGCATTTAAGACAGGTGTGAATAATTATAAATTATCTGTTACAATTATAAATTGTTTGTTACAACTATAAAGAATAAATGATTTAAGGTCATTAGATTAGGTTGGGATGCTAAAAACATATCAAATCAATAGGACCTATGGAGAGCATACGCTTGTGTATAGCTGAAAGGATAACCTCATGTTAGGTGTGTTTGGTTGGAACCTCCATAATTGCAAGCATCTGGCGGACCTTTTACAGATGGCGAGACTGTACAAGCACTAGCAGGCTGTTTCAAATTTGCTTGAGGAGGGTATTTCCTTGATTGCACTAGTAAATCAAAATGGATAATCGATGAGATTGGACTTATGCAACAGGGCATGCAAAAGACTGGCATGCGTAGGTACCAAACGAATTTCAATAAAGTAAGCAAAAGTCTGGCGTACATGGGTACCAAAACTAGGGGTAGGAATTGCATATTCTGCAAGCTCATCATCGATCCCTTGCGATCAATGGGTAAGATAGGGTTACATCTAATTGATCTCTTCTGCCTACCAGAATTGATTCAGTTGGGTTATGCACTGCCATAGTTGTTTGCTAGTCTATTTGATAGGGCAAGGCTAGTTAACCCATATGGAGATTCCTTCAAAGCACATATGAGGTAAAGGTGCATAGGGATGGAAATCCATGATATATGAGTAGAAAGCTGAAATCCCCAAAGAATACAGGACCTTATAGACTGGAGGTCGTCAATGCACACTATAGATTTCCTTGAGTTATACAACAATCATGATGTAGTGTGGTGATGAATCCTTATGAGGTATGGAGGACAGATGCTAGTGATGATAGTATTTAGGTCTATTAGTGGAAAATGGGATATATATATATATATATACTTGTATATATGGATATAGATCTATATAGTGTATATAGGAATGGTTCATACGCATCGATTGGGTCGTAAGGATTAATGAAAAATCTAACATAACAAGAAATGGTGAACAGTTGGCATAAGCTAGTGTTATATATAAGATGTATAATTTACCAGTCACCGAAACATTTTACTGACCCCTTCTTATTACAACCCATACGATTTAGAAGGGCGGGTACTGGTATTGTTTAGACCGGTGGTCTGGCTGTGGCATTTGACATTTTAGATGGTAATTCTAGATCAATGATTATTACGATCTATTATATGTACTTATTTTCATTGTGGGTTATTATCATTAGTGTTTCGATATAGCTTCTCTTTTGTAGGGTACCAATCCAACGATCCATATGTTTGCACCAAAAATGGTCAAAAACACCGAAGAATAGTTTTTGCAGAGAAGTAAATGAAGAAAAGTAACATCAAAATGAGAAAATGAATAAGTAAGCAATAGAGAATAAGCGGTAATCAAAGATACGGATATTTATAGTTGTTCGACATTATGTGCCTATGTTCACTTTGAAGATTATACTTTATTGCTCTCTTGTGAATCTGATTACAGTAGTAGAACAAAGCTAGAATTTGATTACAATGGAGTATGGAGTAACAAGAAGTGTAAAGATCCTAAAAATGAACTAATAGGTCTGTATTTATAGGGTGATATGACAAGATATTTTGCTAAGATTTCGATAGAGGGTTCTCCAGGTCCATAGGGGCCTACCATAACGATTGGTTGTCATCAAGTTTGTATTGGAACGATCGTTATAAATTATACTCATTGTTATTTTTTCTTCTGATTGCCATTCGATCATTTGCAGGGGGTCCCACATGCCTTTAAACCTTGTTCCTAAAATATGAAGTCATTCGAAGTTGTCGTTTTGAGATGCTGATCAATCTTTTTCTTATTTGGGTTGCTTGCTGAGTTACACCCATCGTTAGGGCATAAAACAATCGGTATTTCTTGAACCTAAGAGTTTTGACATGCGATCATTTTTGTGGGCTCCACCCTTTAATATATTGATGCCCTGAAAGTTTCAAGTAAATTGGCCTTATGGATTTTGAGATACCGATCGATCTTCGCTGATTTAAGCAATTTTATGGATCGTTCCCGATCAATCCATATAAGTCCTTGCTTTAACTGTAACTCGAGCATATGAACTCCAATCGACTTGAAATTTGGAATGTAGCTTCATGGCGCTATTCCTATCACTTCGTATTGACTGCACCTCGATATGATCTCAGTCCGGATCTAATAGACAATCGTCCAAAGTATCGTATACAACTGATTTCCAAGGCCGGTAATCATCCATTTCTAGCCAAGCTGATGATATCATGGTCTTACCAAAAGGCTGGATACCATTTTCCCTCTAAAGTACGTCCTATTTAAACATGATGTGGTTTTAACCATCGCAAGCTTCGATCGTCATAAAGGATTCCATCCAGTTCATTGAATGGTCATTACCTTTCCATTGAGTCACTTTTTGCTGTAGGTCTTGTCTCCTTCTATTCATTATGACCACCGATCGACTTCCAAAAGTATAAATACTAGATCACGGCTTATTGATGATCATCTTGTTGTTTTTCTTGTGATTATCAGGCCATAGTAATCTAGTTTTTATCTATCTTCGGTTGATTTCATGTGCGAATTCAATTTCTGTTGATTTCAAAATATTGAACTGTAGAATGTATATTGGTTCATATAGGAGCTTATACATGACCCCCGATCATGATTGAACGTCCATGGGTCATTATCAAGTATCAAAGTTATTTCTCATTTTGTGTGAACGACCACAACCTATTGTTTGTCATTGAATAAAAGTTTGGATCACTTTTTTATGATCGTTTTTCTAAAAACAAATGATCAAGTTCGATCGTTATCGCTAAATAGGTTTTGTACCCATCTATTTACGATCGTCCTTGTACATTCGTTGCCATTTTCTATATATATATATATATATATATAATGATCATTACCGATCGTTAGTTCATATAAAAAAATTTCAGATCATTCTGGGTGGTGCAACGATTGGTAGGAATTCCAGTTTGAACGATGGGTATACCTCATGGGTTGAACAATCGGTATACACTCTTCCTATAAAAGGTTTCACACTTAACCATTTTTTATGATCTTGTCCAATATAGAATTTTTTATTGTTTAAAACGATCGATGCAACCTTCTGGGCTATAAAGGATCGGCCTATCTATTCATATAAAATAATTTCACTTACCAACTTCGATTCCCACTTATCACTTTCGTATCATTCAAGCTTTCAACCAGAAAAGAAAAGTGAATCATCCTTCCTCTTCTCCTATATTGTTCCAAACAATAATCTGAATTTCCTACAGCAAGAATTAATCTTCCTCCACACTAACCATTGTTGTACTTGCTCCTTTAGACCTCACCTCAACTCGAATTCGAATTTGTCTTCTTTTTCAGATCGCAAATTTAGGTAGGACAACTTGAACTTGCTTTATGATTCGAGGATGAGACTTTGAGTGCCATGAATATTGTATTAGTTAGTTTAGTCGTTGGAGTCATTCGATCTGAGTCAAGTTGGAGTGGATTGGAATTAGGGAAGATGGAGTTTCTGAGTAAGGGAAATGATGTAGATCGATGCATAACGATCGTCCTTGGATGATCGGTAGAGCTTTGGACTTAGATAACTATGGAGTGGACGATGGTGACGATATACAGATCGTTGTGGAGTGATGTTGACATTTGTGTATTTGACGATCTTCTTTAAGCAATCAGTGGTGTTATGGAGTTTTGGAGGATTTGGAGTAGCGGTTGAACTTTTGGACATGGTGAATTTTAAAGTGAAAGGATCGATTAGCAGAATGATTGTATGGATAGAGTGGAGATAACGATTGGTTTGGAAGGCTAAGGAGAACGATCAATAAACTTGGGTAGTTAGGAACGATTGGTAGATGTGATCCAAGGGAACGATCGGCAATGAGGCATGAATTGAATGATTGGTGTCCAGCACATAGGCCCTAAAAATGGAACTTAAATAAATGGAATTGAACACAATGATGAGCATCGACCTTGCATGTTTAGATGAACACATATGACTTGTACACCACTTGAACTACGTATTCGGTAACATGCGACATTTAAACTTTGACATAAATTAATGCCTTTAATTGTTTTTTTGAAGCTCATTAGCGACTTAAACATAAATATCGAACTTTTACTTGCTAACAATCGATCGTGAAACTCAAATTGCATCATTCCCTAATGAAATAGAGAAATAGTTGAGATGGTTAGGAATGACCGTCTCTTCGGTCGAATCTTGAAGTCCTGCTTTCTCCGTTTTTAATTCCATACAACTTATTACTGAATTATATAGCACTTCACCGCACCACATTCGCACTCACTATGCACCGGGGCATACAGGTTACTTTATCTAATCATGGTTTTCTTACTAAGCCAAAGAGCAATGGGTCTAGACATTCCAAGCATCTTATAGCTATGCCAACCTGATCATCTTCTTAGTAAGATAATCTTGGCATGGAATCAAGTTCTACAACCGAG
The DNA here is from genome assembly GCA_030765085.1 of Allium cepa. Lineage (NCBI taxonomy): Eukaryota > Viridiplantae > Streptophyta > Magnoliopsida > Asparagales > Amaryllidaceae > Allium > Allium cepa. The sequence continues at coordinate 298,803,147 of CM060931.1, forward strand.
TCAGATAGTTCGTCCACAAGTCATCATTTAGAATAATTGTAAAGGCCGGGCCCATAGTTTGATTTTTCTGATGCGGTTCCCACTCTTCCACTAGAAGTTATCGATCCCGCTCCTGATACTCTGGAGGATGTAATTATTTTAAAGGATCATGCTGATTCTGTAGCCTCTAAAATTAAGAAATATGCTCTTCGCCGAATATATGTAAGGCATGGAATTCCTTTTGAAGATGTATTGGTTCCGTCATAGAATAATAGGATTCATAGATTTCCATAAGGATATACGACATGTAAAAAATTCATGTGTTGGGCCGGATGCATCCCACCATTTAACTCATATATCTGGAAAATTCTCCATTAGTTGAGGATGGCTCTAGCACAGCTTCATCTGAACGGCTAAACTCTTTGAAATTGTATTTATATGGTATTTATGGAGTTCTTGCGCTTTTAAAAGTGAGAGGTTCTTTGTTTGATTTCCTCCCAGTTTTGCTCGACGATGGCTGGGAAGACGTAAGTGTTATCCATCATTTTATATTAACATGGAAAACTGAATTCCAGAATGTACTCTTGACTATGCAGTTCTTTTTACAGGCACTGTCGCACGGCCCAGCGATAATCTGAGGAGGCGGCCATGACTCTTAAAAAGAACCACCTAAATATAGGAACATCGAATATCTTCTCACGATGAATGCCTTATTACTCTTTATTTGATGGAAGAAGGCCTCAGCATAGGGCTAATAAAAGTCGCTCAAATTACGGGGGTAAGACCATGGGCTGCAGCTGGTCAAAAAGGCAATCGAATTGATCTCGTTATGCCCCAGCTATGGGTGCTCAAGAATTCACTAATATTTGATGTCGAAGGAGATAAAGGTGATGTGCTAGGTAGAAATGATGATGGATCTTGTCTTAGAGTCAAGGTCAGATCCTCGCAGACCTCACAGCCTTCAGCTCTCGATAAAGGAAAAGAGAAAATAGTTGTTTGTAAATTTCTCAAAAGTCGCCTTTCTAATCAAATCAAGTTGTCTGTGACTCCTAAGGTTGTTCAAGATGAATCCTCTTCTCAACCAACTGAGTGTTCAAGTTTGCCGCTTGATTCTTTATTTGGTTTGCCAATACCGCATGATCTTAATGCTTTTTACTTCACCGACGTAAGTATTGATGAGTCAAAATCTCCTACTAGAACTGGGACTGAAATCCAACTTCTAAAGAGGAAATTACTCCAATGGCCAAAGTTCTTGCGTCTAGTCCATCGAGGGGAAACATAAGGACACTTGCACCCTTCAAAATTGCATTATGCTCGATTTGTGCCATTTAATGCTCAAAGTTAATCAACTTTTTTTCCTTTGCAGGAACGATGGTGGAAAAAAGGAATATGTTTGATTCCCTTCGGGATATACACCACCAATCTTCTACTTCATGCTTTAGCTCATATTGTCATGGTAGCGTTTGAGAATATTATGATCTTAGTTACTGCTCCGGTCAGGACCGAGGTCTTTAGGATAGGGGAGATAGGGATAAACCACCATAAGCTAAACATTGATCAAGAATTAGGTCCCTCCTCTAAAGGGTTCTGATAAGCCAACTGATCATCGGGACCCACCTGTCGATTCCTCCCATGCTCTCCATCCCATTTCAGTTTCTCCAGAGCCTTTAGTTCCTTCTCATTCTCGGCGATCTAGTGACCGTCATCACCATAGCGAATATGTTGCTGCTCACAGGCACGGCAAGGAAATCACTGAAGTCAAAATTGCTGTCGAAGATCCTATGATCAATATAATTGCTCGCATAGCAAAGCTTCAAGAAGAGTTTCCAAACCTTTGCTTTGAAGGGTTATTTTTTCCCTTCTAATCTGAAGAGGGTCTTGGTCATGTCCAAAGAATGACTATCCATTACGTTATTAATATCCACAAGCAGTTCGATGAAAGGATGAAAGTAGTGGAGCAAATGTAGAAAGTATCTTTCGAGCATGCGGTGGAAATTTTAAAGTTAACATGCCAGGAAGCTCGGAATAAAAGAATTATCGATACTTTGAAAAACGAGTTAGAGGCTTCTAAGACCTCTCAAGTAGAGGCCGAGGGTAAAGCAAATGTTGCTATCAATTCTATGGAGGAGATAATGTCTAGTCATCTAGATATGGTCCAAATGTTACATCACCGAAATCAATAAATTGCACTCAAGAGAGATATAGCTCGAAGTAATGAATCAGTAGCCTTGAAGGAGATAGCATAACTCAAGGCTAAGCTCGAGTATGAAAACAAGGAGAAAGATGATGCTAAGAAAATCGCTCAAGATGTTTGTGATGAGCTGGTGAATGTTAGACTTGAGAGAGATACAGCCGTTGAAAGGGCCAAAAATGCTGATGCACTCGTTCAATGCGAAATAGAAGCTGCCAAGGATAAGGTTAAGGAAGAGATAATGAATGAGCATGACCTACTTCTTATTCTTTACAACACCAACGTTCTCAAGCACATAAATCTAAATGGCTTTGCAACGATTATCCCTACCAGCTCTGGAGCGCATGGGAATTTTGTGTTGAAGAGGAAAAGAGACTCCTTAAACCTGAGGAAATCCACCTGTCTAGGCTTGAAGGTGAAATGCTATTGGGCGATGAATCCAAAATATTGCATGATATCCAGCTTACACTTCAGATAAAATCTATTGCTGCCTCTTTACATGAAGTGGGTAAAGGATCCACGTCGGCACAACCTAATGTTACAATTGAATTCCCTCTAGCATCCTAGGCTATCCCTAACTCCATGGTAGATTCTTCAACCATCCTCGAGTATGATCTGGGCAAGCCTCATCTTTCTCCAATTCTTGAATGCAGAATATTTCAGCTCAACTTGGTAGCCACATTAAGGTAGGTATTTTTCTGACATCTTTCGTCTTTTAAAAGGTTATCGGTTGAAATTTCTAATCTTTTCGCCTATTTTTCCTTGGCTTTAAATTTGTCGGGTGCCATTCCTCCCCTTTGCAAGAGCCTTAATTAGGATCACAAGCAGCCATGACAAAATCCATTAAGGATACAACTTCAACCCGTGCTAAGGGTGCTCAAGAAGAAACCGTTGTTATCGATGATTAATTCATGGAGGCACTATTCAAGGAAGGAGAAGACCCACACCACGAAATTCTTTTTGATGAGGATGTCATAATCATGGGCTCTTCCAACCCTACTAATGAGCTCAGCATGAAAGAGCATGTTGAGAAGGAAGAGTTATTGCAAAAGAAGGCGAAAGGTGAACCTATTGATATAGATTTCAATGAGCCGATTCCCATCCGCTCAAGGTAAATCCTCCTGGTGGAAAATTTCTCCAAATGAGGTCCTCCCACTTCCGACAATGCCTCAATCCCTCCTGCTTCTAATAATGATGCCATATCGATCTCAATAACTGAAGATGTTTCTTTGAAGAAAATCCGAGGTGGAAAAAGCTTGAAGAGAAGATCGAGTGGCAGTTCGGATGGAGCCACTCCCAAGAAACAAAAGAAAGAGAGGAAATCCAAGAAATAATCGTTGGGTTTATGTGAGTGTAAATAGCTTGTATGGCTACCTTTTCTTTTTAATGGTCGTGTTTCGGTACAACCCCACTTTTACTTCTCATTTTGGATAAACTTGTATTGTGAATAGAAAGTTTAGTGTGAATAAGAATTCTTTATTCTTATGTTGAATTATCGTACATGCTTGTTTAAAGGACCGAGCTATTACATTTTCCATTTAATGTATTTATGATTCGTTGCTGATTGGGTTAGATATCGATCTGATTCATCCATCCCAAGGCCTTCCAGAGGTCATGGCCTTGAGTTATATCAAACACTGGGCTCGAGCCTTAGTGTTACACCATTGAATTCAACGGTTTTAGTAATTATACTCCTGCTTGTAGTCTCAGATTAGCGGAGTAGATAGTGGATGGTCGAACTCCATCCTTAGTGAGTTTGTGCTCCTCTTGTCAATTTTATGCCAGAGTTTATGGAATAGTGACGAACTGCGCTCATCTATTTGTTTATACCCATATCTGCACTCTGTGGACGAGAGTCATTTTATAGGTGGTCGGTTGCACCCATTTAGCATTTATACTCATATCTGCACTTTGGGGACGTGAGTTATTTCATAAGTAGTTAGTCGCACCCATTTAGCATGTATACTCATATCCATGCTCTAAGGACGTGAGTTATTTGGAAAACTGTTGAGTTTGGTTCTCTTTGATCGGTAATTCTTTCTCAAGTATGGGGTTTAAATCAATAAGTGACTAGTCGAATCTCAATAACTCCCGAGATATGTCAGTCCCAACAGACAGCAAAAATTAGTCGATCGTATATCACAACTAACATGTACTACAATAGCAGGTCACAGATATGATGGAAAATTCAAAGCTTTATTGCTGAATGGAAAGAAATGACATACTTTATCTTATTACATATTTGAAAACCAAATGCTAAATCAAATCATGAACTTAAATACAATTAAGTGAAAAAGAAAAGGCGAAATGAAATAGCATCGTAAATGCTTGCTATTCCATGCCCTTAGGAATGTGATGCTATCAGTAATCGATAGCTTGAAAGTTCCCTCTCCAAGCCTGTGCTCAATGACATTCAGTCCTTCCTAGGTTGGATTTATATGCGATGGGGTAGGAAAAACTCATTTTACGACAAGAACGCTGATTTCAAAGGTTTTAGGCCAGACTTTATTGTTGTAGTATCAAGCGATTCAGTGTCGGTGTGCACGCGCCCTCAAATCAGCTTCCTCACGCTTCTCATTTACAAAGTCAGGAGATTCCAAGAGGTGATAGTAAGTTACTCGATGAGAAGGAACTTCGAGCTCAATGGGAATAATAGCCTCGGAATCGTAAGCGAGGGTGAATGGAGTATGGCCGGTCGTGGACCTATATATGGTCGTGTAAGCCTATAGCGCTGTCGGATGTCATCCACCTATTTGCCTCAACCCCTTTCCAAACTCTTCATCGGGATGGATTTTATGATTTTGTTCACATCTTCAACTTGTCCATTCGCTTGCTCTCAAGGGTGAGCAATTGCCGCAAATCTTTTTTCAATATAATACTGATGACAAAAGTCTTTTAATCCAGAACGATGAATTAAGTCCCATTGTCTGTTACAATAGTTCGTGGAAGACTAAAACGATAGACGATGTTCTGAACAATGAAGTTAATTACGTTATTCATTGTGATTGTAGCTAATGGTCTGCTTTGGCCTATTTGGTGAAGTAATCAACTACGATAATAGCGTACTTTTGCACCACCTTTAGAGATCGGTAAGAAACCGATAATATCTATACCCAACATGGAAAACGACAGTGTGCCGATCATTTGTTTAATTTCAGTCAGTGGATCTCTTGGAACTTTTGCATATATCTGGCATTTTTCGCATCGCCTTACATAATTAGCCGCATCTCGATTAACATTCGGCCAATAATACTTGTAACGGAGAATTTTTCTTTGCAATGGTTTGCTCGTTAATGTGATTGCCACATTCCCTTATATGAACTTCCTTTAGGACTCGTTTTATTTCATCATGAGCGATACACCGGAGAAGGGGAAATGAGAAACCCTTTCTGTACACAACTCCTTCCTGTATGATATAACATAAAGCTTTACGGTGGACTTGTTGCTTTTCATTCCTTCATTCAGAAAGTGCTCCCTATAGCAAATAGTCTTTAATCGAAGTCATCCACGATTCCTTCTCAGCCTCCATCTTTAGTACACGATCAATATCCATCAGGCTTATGCTTGGAGCATTTAATACCTCAAATGGAACTAAATCCATCTGTTGTGCATCCCAGTGCTAGAAAACTTTGCCAATGAATTAGCCTCTATATTTTTGTCTCGAGGAATGTGCGTAATGTCATAAAACTCAAAGTCAGTCAACAACTCTTGAACTTGAGTAAGGTATGTAGCAAGTCGTTGCCCGCCCTTTATCTTGGTAATCTCCCCTGATTTAGTATACTACCAATTGCGAGTCGCAAAAGATTTCAAGAGACTTTATTCCCAATTCTCTAGCGTGATTAAGTCCAGTAATCAGAGCTTATACTCGGCTTTGTTATTTATTGTAGAAGAAATCAAGCTTTAAAGCATAGCAAATTGACCGATCGTTGGGAGTAACAAGCACAATCCCAACTCTAGAAGAAAGATCGTTGGATGCTTCATTTATATACAACTTCCATCGTATGGTAAGGATTTCACCGCTCTTCGAGAAATCATCCTACGCAGTAAATTCTACTATAAAATCTGCTAGTGTCTGGCCCTGGATAGTCCTCTTAGGAAGATAAGTGATGTTGAATGGCTAAGTTCGATATTCCACTCAAGCAACCTTTTAAAAGTCTTAGGTCACTAAAGACCTGTCATAACGGCTGATTGGTGTAAACATTAGTAGGTTGTGCCTGAAAGAAAGGGCGAAGCTTTCGTGATGCAATCAACAAGCAGTATGTCAGTTTCTCTATCTTTGGATAGTTTCTTTCAGCCTCTGTCAATCGCTTGCTAATATAATAGACTGTTCTCTGGATTCAGTTTTCCTCGTGAAGCAATTCGGCACTTATAGCGTGTACCGACACTGTCAAATAGATATATAAATCTTCATGATCCACTGGCTTTGATAAGCGAGGTCTCTCCAAGTGGTTCACCAAAGCTTGAAATGCGTCTTTACCATCCTATGTCCATTCATAATAACTTTTTCCTCTCCTAATCAAGTCAAAGAAAGAAATGCATTTATCAGCACCTTTGGAAATGAATCGGCTTAAGGCAGCGACCTTCTCATTTAGGCTCTGTACTTATTTGATAGTCTTTGGCATGTGGATATTGCGAATATCTTAGATCTTCTCGAGATTAAGTTCAATTCCACGGGCATTAACAATGAAACCCAAGAACTTTCTTGATGCAATGCCAAAGGAACATTTCAGAGGACTAATCTTCATTTTATAATGTCGGAGGATGTCGAACATTTCTACCAAGTCTCTAATATGGTTGCTAAACTGTTGTGACTTTACAAGCATATCATTTATAATACCTCCATCATTTTTCCAATCTGATCTTTAAACATTCTGTTAACTAGGCGCCGGTAGGCGGCTCCTACAATTTTTTATATTTCAAATGTAATCACTACATAGCAATATAACCTAACATCGGTAATCAAAATGGTGTGTTCTTTATCGGGAATGTGCATCAGGATTTGGTTATATCTTGAGTACGCATCCATGAAAGATAGCAATTCATATACCATTATCGAGTCTACCAACAAGCCGATCCTTGGAAGGGGAAAACTATCTTTTAGACATGCCTTGGTCAAGTCCGAGTAATCAACACACATCTTCCATTTCTCATTGCCTTTCTCACAAGTATAGGATTAGATACCCACTTAGGATAGAGGGCATCACGAAGAAACCCATTTTCTTTGAGTCTATCCACCTCCTCTTTAACAGTGGTAGATCTCTTTGGATCCATGCCACATCTTTTTTGATTCACTGGGACATGCCTCGGGTCTATATTCAAAGCATGGATCGCAATGGCAAGCGAGATCCCACACATGTCAGAGTGAGTCCAAGAAAACATGTCTTAATTCTTAGAGAAATCTAACAAGTTCATTCATCATCAGGGGTCTGAGTTGTAATCCGATCTTTAGGATCCACGATGGGCCATCGTTGCTAACTTTAATGTCAACGTCAGCTCAACTTGTGTAGCCTTGGTCTCTTTGGGATCCTCTTCATCTTCTCTTAGATCTATATTTCCATCGAATCGACTTTGGCCCGAGGATCAGGCATTAGTTGTCAATCTTTAGTGGCTTGGATGCGGACTGACTTGTCCACACCCTTACCTTTCTCCCTCTATAGAGCCTCCCTCAACCCAACTACATAATAGGCCCATCCAGTCGCTTGATCACCATGAACAACTCCAATACCATTATCTGTTGAAAACTTCATAGTCAAACACCATGGGGCAAGAGCTAACCAAAACTCAGTTAGAAATGGTTGGCCTATAAAAGTGTTGTATAAAGAGTCGACATCCAAAACAAAAAAGGTAGAATATGCACTCTTCTATGATCACCTTCTCCTAACTCTTCAGGTAATTCAACGTAACTGACAGCTTCGGTTGCAACACCATTGAAGCCACGAATGTGAGCTTTTGACAGTTTCAAGTCCTTGCTTCCATCCTTGTCTTTTCATAAGCCTTTTTGAAATTTATGTCTATTGAACTTCCACAGTCAACCAATATCCTTCTCACAAAAGTGAGGCTGATCATGGCCGAAATGACCATTGGGTTGATCATTGGAGCCTCCACCTTATCCGCATCTCTGTTTCTGAACACGATATCATCTGGTATTGTAAACTGCTATTTTATCGGAGCTCCATCCTCCACACTTTAACAAGATTCAAAATCCACATGCTTAATCGCGCTAGCATAGTGCTCCATCTCATGCCAACTTTTATCAGCTGGATGTGTCCTCCAACTATTCTATTGATCAACAATCTTCCACCGGTCTGTGCAGGCTCCTTAGCCCTGCGCAGTGCTTATCCTCGGTTGGGGTAGATATCCCCCGCTTACCAACTTATTGGGTTTTTAAAATCTATTATAACTTCCTTTCTCGAATTAGATTTTTGATAATATCTTGGAGATTCCTGCATTCATTTGCGTCATTTCCATAACATTCCTGAAACTTACAATATTTCTCGATTTTTTTCTGCTTCTTTATTAATTCTTTTGGAAGTGGCTTCCTGTACTGCATGGTATTGCACGTAGAAAAATAGACATTCTCTATGTACATATTTAGTTGCGTGTAAATATTGTACATCAGAATCTTAGGCTTCCCTTTTCTAGTATTTGTCTTTCATTCTCGGCTCTATCTTTGCCTTTCTTTTGTTGATTTGGTTTATTCTTGACATTCACTTAAACTTTTTTGGATCTTTCATCGGACTGCCTTACAACAATATCACTCCGTATTCCTTCTCCACTCAGTCCCGCGAAATTCTTCTTCCTGGAGGATCTGGCTTCCTCCTTCCTCAAATACTGATGCGTCTTTGCATAAAAGTGTTCCAACGTTGTAGGTGGCTTGATGCTAACCAATCACCAAACTCAGATTCTGGATCAATCCCACTTATCACGACCATCAGTATTGCACGATCATTTGGATTACTGATTTCTATAACAATTGTATGGAATCTCTCCAAATAATCTTTCAACGATTATCTAGAAGCATGGATCACATTGGATAGGGACATTGCATCCTTGGGGTGAGTTGAGTGCATTCGAAACTATTCCACAAACCTTGTTGCAAAATCATCAAATCTAGAGATCGACCGTGGGGGTAGCCTTGTAACCATATCGTTGTTATTCTGAAAAGAGTTATCGAAAAACATCTACACTTAGTTGCATCGTCTCTCTTGCAGAATCCATTAGCCATTCATATCTCATGATGTGCTTCTTGGGGTCGGTTTTTCCCTCATACGTAGACATCGAAGGCATGTTGAACCTCCTTAGATACTATGCATGCAAGACATTGTCAATGAACGGGGCATGGCTTTTCGAGATTCCCAGTCATCATGGTCAAGCCTTAGCTTTCTCCCACTAATTGTCAGAACATAGCCGACAAATCTGGTGTTTAGATAGTTGGTGCCAAGCAACGGTCGTGTTCCGCCCCACATGAATGGTCTGGTCGATGGCTATGGATCATTCCATGCCTTCTTGGTTCAACATCTTCTTGATGTATATCTCATAAATTCACATCATCGTCATTCTAGGGAAGCATTTGGTCAATATTTAATTCAATTCCATCATCCAAATTGGCCGCAACAGCTCTAGTTTGAATCCCAGTGTGCTTGGGTAAGTTCCCTTCTCTGTAGGAGGGATCAGCACTGATCGTTCCTTGCAGATTATGATGGTCTGCCAGTTGACGCCCCGAAGTTTCTACGTGATATCCGTCTGTTCTATGATGCCTATGCCTGTGATATTGATTCGATGAACTAGAATCTCTAATGCCGAGTAAGGGGTAGGGTCCCTTCTAGTTTTTCCTCGTTGTTGTCGATTGAGTCGGTTCATTAGGTTGATATTGACCTAAATTTTCTAATTTAATTGTCGATGGCTATCCATTATGTCTCTCATCAGATTTTGGAATTCAGCTCTTATAATAGAATCATTTGGATTCTGAACTTCAACTAATTTAGCATTTACATCCATTGGTTGACTACTCAAGCCTCCTTGCTGTATAATAACATTCTTGTTTCCTTCCATGTTTTGAGAAGTAGATCTAGTGTTCCACACCATTGTTGATTGCTTTGCTTAGATTTTTGCAAATCTAAGTAGAATGAGAAAACTTCTTGAAGATAAATATGGATCTCCTTTGGGGGTTTTATGCAATCCGGTAGCAACAATGAGATCCTAATAAGTTGAGAATCAAGGTTCTCAGTGAAAGCAACAAAATGTTTGCACCAAAAATGGCCATAAACACCCAACAATAGTTTTATAGATAAGTAAATAAAGAAAAGTAAAATTAAAATGAGTAAATGAATAAGTAAGCAACATAGAACAAGCGGTAATCAAAGACACAAAGACTTATAGTGGTTCGACATTATGTGCCTACGTCCACTTTGAAGATTATACTCTATTGCTCTCTTGTGAATTTGATTACAATTTAGAACAAAGCTAGCACTTAATTACAATGGAGTCTAGAATAACGAGCAGCGTAAAGATCCTGAAAATGAACCAATAGGTCGGTATTTATAGGGTGAGATGACAAGATATTTCACCAAGATTTCGACAGAGGGTTCTCCAGGTCCATAAGGGCCCACTACTACAATGGTTAGTCATCATGCATTGTTTTGGAACGATCAGTATAAATTATATCGATCATTATTTCTGCTTCCGATTGTCATGAGATCATTTGTGACGGGATCCCACATGTGTCTAGACCTTGCTCCTACAATATGAAGTCATTCTGGGTTATCATTATGAGATATGAATCAATCTTTTTCATATGTGGGTTGCTTGTTGAGTTACACCAATCGTTAGGAACGATAGGCATAAAATGATTGGTATTTCTTGAACCTGAGAGTTTTGACCTGCGATCTTTTTTATGGGCTCCACCCTTTAATATACTGGTGACCAAAAAGTTTCAAGTGAATTGGCCTTGAGGATTTTGAGATGTCGGTCGATCTTCGCTGATTTGAGCTGTTATTTGGATAGTTCCCAATAAATCCATATAAATCCTTATTTTGTCCATAACTCAAGCATATGAAAGTCGATCGACTTGAAATTTGGAATGTAGCTTCATGGGGCTATGCATGCCACTCCATACTGATTGCACCTCGATTAGGTCGCGGTTTGGATCTTCTCGGCCATCGTCTATAGTTTGGTATACAATTGATTCTCAAGGCTGGCAACCATCCGTTTCTAGCTAAGTTGACGATGTCACGGCCTTGCCAAAGGGTGGGATAACATTGTATTTCAGTGGACTTGGATTTTTCGGATTAGCGAAAATCTAGGCCCACTGGAGTGCAGGTCGTTACATTTGGTATCAAAGCATAATTAGTTAATTCTTGAAAAATTAGGAAATGTTAAGTTAACGTATTTGTATTTTGACAATAAATATTAATATAGTATATGCTAAAATCCTAAGGAGTCCATCTATAGAGTAGTTGCATATGGAAAAGTCCTTAAAACTAGATGGTACGGGACTCCCCAGTCGGACCTTGGTAGCCCAATGATTACCGATCCTCATTTTGATTACCAATTGATGATGTACAATGAGTCCAGATAAAGGAAAAATAAGAGACTTTATGTTAACAATAGTGGATGGTGGAGAATTTTATGAATAAAGGTGTGAAATGTTCACTCTTAATTAATGTTGGTTTTTTTGGATTTGGAAAGAAGGATTCTTAAGAAAATAATTAAAAAGTTCACTTTGAGTCCAACCCAGCAATAAGTAATTTTTGGAAAATGAGAAAAGGTATACTTTATGAAGACTTTTAGTGAATAGTAAGTGAATGTTGAACTTTGGAAAAAAAGTATGCATAATAAAGATCTTGTAAGAAAATATATATATTTAGCTAATTTGATTTCAGTAAAGGAAATTTTATAAGAGGTTGTTTTCTTTGAAAAGTAATGATAGAGTAATATAGCTCATGAATTTTTCTATGTAATTAAAGTTTTTAAGATATGAAAAATATTTGTATGGGTGGGCAATATGAGTGGTATATAAATCAGAATAGGATGAATATTATAGAAATGGAGACTTAAATCCTTAAAAATTAAGCTGTTAGTGGCTGAACTACAATAGTTTGAGAAAAAGGATGGAAAATTAAGAGAAGAACGGTTGGAATTAGTGCACATTGGACTAAAGAATTGGATGGCAGGAAGTTATAAAGTATAAATGAAAGAGAGGTTTGTTTTATTGTAATTAGGACGGGATCTGATATATTTTAATTCATTGGGTTGAAAAGAGATAACAAAATAAGTTTATATGAATCAATCAAGTTACAAATAAAGGTGTTTTATTTGAAATAATAAGGAACGTAAATGCAGAGGAAGAGATATACAAAATATCGAAAATATCGTATATTTTTACTATTCATTTCAATAAGGAAAATGAAATATAATTCCTTATAATTTCATACAAAACACAAATCCTCTTGTAAGCGATTTGTAGATATTTATAGCATTAAAAATTCCACTTGGAGGAAAAAGTAGGTCCAATACATTAAAATATAGGATCCTTAAGAATAATAAAAAGTGTTCGTAAATTATATTAAAAAAATGGTAGTAACCTAATTAGAGAAGTAGAATAAAGGAAAATAGACATTTTCCATTGTTATGTGCATTTATTGGTAATATCTATTAGAAGTCTCCCTTTCATGATGTTAGAAAACTCTTCGAAAAATTGGATATAAGAAGAGTATGAGATGTAAGAAAGGTAATGGGATGATAGTTGTCCTTTTCTACTTCAACTTTTATGAGTTAAAAGGTATGAAAGATGTTTTAGAAACATTGTAAATTCTATTTTCGAAAGGTATGGTTTGGTGGAAATAAACAAGTTTTTAAAAGAGAAACTTAATAAATGATTGAACTAAAAATACCATATTTTTAATAAGAGTTAGAATGATCCTTAAAAGAAAAGGCTGATTTGATTTTGAACTTAGAATTGTTAACGTTCCCTTTAAAATTTTAGCGAATAAGTTAAACTAAAAAAATCTTAAAATGTATGTTTTGGAAAGGGATTAAGACACCAAGTATTTTTGAATTTAATAAAAGTTTCTATTTAGCACTTCTAAAGATAGGAGTTTTGGGATCAATTATTTCAAAAAATTTGAAGTCTTAATTTTTGAACAAAAAAAGATAAAGACCAAATCATAATTCTAAATGTGTAGATAGGAATTAGTGTCTAGGTGAGACAGGGAAAAGAATAAGGCTATGAAGGAGATAACTATGCCTGCTTTTGGAATAGTAACAAGAAATCTCTGTAGAGTGTGAAGGACACTAGGAAGATCTTAGGAATGTTATGTTGATATGTGTGTAAGCCATAAAGAGGGTATTGAGGTACACTTCTATAATTTTTTTAACATGCTTGTATGAGAATTATGAATAAAAGGAATACCAAGGACCGAGGATACTATCGAAGGAATGGGATTAAGAGATGATAGTAAACAATGGTAATGATATGGTAAACATACAATAGGGATATTGGTAGACTTAAATTGGGGAAACAAGAAATTTTAGTTTTTCTTTTCATGTGTTGTATGCATTAGGTATTGCTATGAACTACGTACGTTTAAGAGAAAATGTTCATTTTTATGTATTTATAGATGGTCCGCAATGATTGAGAAATCGGTAAAAAGGAAATTTCAAAGAAGGTCACTTGACTAATGTGAGAGAAAATGAAAATAGTTGAAATTGGAAGTTACTAAATTAAGAAAATTTATTTGACTAACTGCTAAACAAAATTAAAATGGAAAATATAGGTTAGGAAAACAATAGAAAAATTTTAGAAAATAAATTTCAGTAGACGGAGGACAGGAGTAAGAAGAGGTGAGCCATAGGTCAATATTCATGTTCCACCAAGATTGAAATTTAAAATTCAACATGCATGCTGGTTGATATTAATAAGAAAGAAAAGTTTTCGAGAACTTAAAATTTTACCGTGCAATTAGGTGACGTCCGTTATGGATGGTGGATGGTTGACTAACCTCTGATATCAAAAATGAGAAAAAATTTATTTATAAATTGTAGTTATACATATATTTTGAAAATAAAAATTTTATGAAAAATTTAAGTTTTCATCATAAATATGTACATATCTTTCAAAAGATTTTAAAAGTTTGAAAAGGGTACGCAACACTTTCCAAATATTAGGCAGTGTATTACTCAAGACTACTGGTGGCATCAAAAGTATGTAACACTTTCCATATTCGATATGTATTTAAATTGGATTTAAATACAACAAATATTGTTTTGGTTTGATATGGTTTGGAGGGTTAAATGGTGCTTGTAATTATTGACAATTAGTGGAGCATGGTGAAGCAAACTATGTTTGACATAGTGAAGGGGTGTTTGAACTAAAAGAATGGGAGAAATAGCAAGAGAAATAAAGGGATTTAGATCCACTTTTTACTTTCTTGGATCTCCTTTATTTAATCTTCTTAACTCATGTTTACTTCACCTTTTGAGCCTCCCCCTCCATTATATTTCTGGCCAAAAATTTCCAACCTCTTCTTATAATCATTCGGATATTTCAAACTACAAATTAAAGTCAATCCGATCGTCAATTGTAAGGCAATTAGGGGCTAGTAACTTTATAATTGAAATTGGATTCATGGAATGTCGATCTTCATCTCAACATGCACGTAGGTATTGGTGAAAGGTATACGACTGATCTATTATTGTTAAATTTATGTGCTATATTACATATCTGTTAGTTAGCATTTATACGTTGAATATATATCGATATGTTGTTATATTAGGATGGTTGAATATATGTGTGCATACATGCACATATGTATATAATTATTTTGTGTATGTACAATAGCTCTAGTACTCATGACATAAAAGAAATTGAAAAAAAAATAGCATTATTAAACGATTTAATTACTTAATTTTAAGTTGAAATTGTTTAATATTATAAA
Organism: Allium cepa; assembly: GCA_030765085.1. Lineage (NCBI taxonomy): Eukaryota > Viridiplantae > Streptophyta > Magnoliopsida > Asparagales > Amaryllidaceae > Allium > Allium cepa. The sequence goes on from CM060931.1 coordinate 298,818,252, forward strand.
ATATATGTTTAAATTTCTTTAAAAAAAGGTTATCCTAAAAGCTTTCTACAGCAAATTTATATATATTACCTTTACATTATATATACATAAATATAATTATTTATTTTATTTAAAGTTGACTATGAAAGTAAATCTCATGTATAAATATCTACAAATAATAAGATTTCGTATAAAATTTTGCACAAGATATTATCATACATATTCTTTTCTAAATTATTATTTTTACAAATTTTCTCGGTTTTGAATATTAAAAGTTGTTTATTAATTAAATAATTATGAAAACAAAAAATCCTGATCATGAGCGATTTTGCAATTATATATTTATTTATGAATTTAATTATTACAATTTACATTTATCTGTGTGTGTGTATAATTATATAGGTAACTATATGTTTATGTATATAATATACAAATAAAGTTCAACAAAAAATTCTCTATGGAATTTATAATACAAAATATATTTTTTAAATTATCTTATAATGTAATATTTGAAATAAATTTTAAATTTAATTATATACACACACACTTATGTGTGTGTATTATATAAATGCTTCATATAAATTATTTACAATTAATATTTTATAATATTTATATACACATATATTTATTTATATAATATTGATGTACACATATAAACATTTAGACAACATATTTGTATACAAGAGGGCTAGCATGTCCATTGCGGTTTAAATCCAAGCATCTACACACGGGCATATCAAAGCATGTACACATTATTATTGCACGTGCATGTACATACATATATGTATATGAGACACACACACACACAGATATATATATATATATATATATATAATACAAATTATATATAATAAAACTTTAGTTATAAACTTAAGTAAAATATTGATTTTATTTGAAAGAAATTTAAAAAGTTCTAAATGAATTTTGACTATATAAGCCCATTAAAGATCCAATTATGTTAATTTTTTTGAAATTTACCCAACTATTCTACAACGAGCTGACCCATATCCAACCCCGAGAACTCTGGCCGTAGTTTCTTTTTAAATACCATGCAACGTCAAATTTCTTTCTAGCCCAAAGTCATTCCAGCACGATGATTGGTTTGGCCCGAAGCTTCACACCAAAATTCCTGAAGTAGCTTTCAACCCTATTGGTTTTGCATCTATCCCCAACCAAAATTTGAATACGCCATAACTCCATCGTTTTAAGCCCAAAACGCTTGCGTCCAGAAGTTAGGGTCTCGAGACAATCATAGACAGTCCTAACGTCACATTTTTGACCAAATTTGCTACTCGATCCACTCAAATGATGACCACTTTTAAAATACTCACAAATGAATTAAACCACAAGCAAGAAACCATATATAAGCAATATACAACTTCCAAGCATCGTATATAAGCATCCCAAACACAATTCAAACTTCCATATCGTCCTAGATCTAACAAAATAGCAAATAACGACAAGTATGACCAAACACCAAAAAAGGAATCAAAATCAATATTTGATCTTGTTAACACGTTTTAAAATCATTACTAAATCAAGATATTTCATAAAAACATGTTTAAAGTTCGAAATCACTTAAAAATCATTATTTAACACTATATGGAAATTAATGTAAACTCAAGATATACACTCAACAATCACCCAAATGCACATAAACCAATGCAATCCCGTGATGATAAATAATCTTCACGAATCCAATGATGTCCAATTAGTAATTAAGCTAATCCCCTTTGCTAATTACCTCCTAAAGACAAGATTTAGCTGATTAAAGTAAGAAAAAAAGTTTCTTTTTTGTTAGAGAGGTGATTGATAGAGTTTCTAACTGTTTTGGCAAGTGAAATAATGATAAGAGGTTGTCTCACCAATCCGCCTGGTTCTAATCTCGGAATGTGCTTTTGAGCTTTAGTTAAGCCTCGTATACCTACTAAGCTATCCAAAAACTGTAACGACCCTCAAATCCGTACCCCTTGAGTCAACACTATTCTACGTCAAACAACTCAAGATGAACGGAAATACAAACCATTTGGGTTAAAGAAGAAGAGGTAGAAGATAGAACACAACATCAGAATCTAACCATCGCAATGGAATAAAATATAATAGATAATCACAGATCTTTACACCAAAAACAAATACTATATCTGTTTATACATACATCATCAGAGTATACATAATCACACAACTAGAAAGTAATCAAAATATGTCCTCACAATCTGAATACACAGCAGAATATGTAACACAAATACGGAAGTACGTATAGCCATCCAACTCGTCTCCTGAGGTCCACAGCATTCTTTCTTGTATCCTATAATACTCGGTCTGACCCGAGCATTATAGTTAAATAACACCCGAGTCAGTCTGGAATACCAGCGTGAGAAAACCACACTCAAATTGATTATTAGAGTTTCAAAATTCTTTCGAAAACAAAAGCATCTTGTAAGACCACGCCACAAATAAACATGTCGGGTTTTTACCTTACTATAGCTAAAACACTTTTTATTAAAATTCCCTGATAGTATAATAGTGTCTATAGAAAGTAAAATAGAATCTAGCTGAAATGCTTGCATCTCACGTTTCAGCAATAGTTGGGCACAATCAAAACCGTACGGGCGTGTAGGGAAAATGGATTTCCAACTAATGGCTAGGCACTGGGGTACCACCTATCATGGTACGTGGCCTAGATCACTGTACCGAGGATCACTCCCGACCCCCTACAACACAAAACCGGGACTACCACTTACTGGATAATCCCGAGTAAGATCGCCATACGGTTGGGATCAGCAACCGCACCACTAAGCCGAATAAAATGGACATTTAGACAGGGATGACCTCACCCTGAAAAGGGTGCTACCCACTTAGCCTTGCTGCATAACCCTTGATTTTCAGTCATTCCCGGTTGATGAGGCTTGAGGCTAAGCAATACCTTTTAGATCGTTTCACTTAGAATGCCCATCGTCCACCTGACGATGTACTGAAAGCATTCATCCATACAAGTCCGTCCCGGGTTCGAACGGAACCGAAGGCACTATTCCTACTACACCCATTCTGGAAACATCCTCAGGATTAGTAGCGACTAGCACTTGTACTTCACTGCTCCATCTTCGATTCCGAACTCGTTTTTTCACGAAAACGTACAAACCGGATCGAAGTGGTTTTCGAGAAATTAATCATGATCCCGCTCTCTTCGAAATGATCAGCGCATTGGCCAATATTGATAGTCGGTTATTTAACTATCAATTAACATTCACAAACATCCATCAAACATAAATAATTTCTACAAATTATTTATTAACCTCAAAATATCTTCGCGAGATATATTTCCATTTCCACTGTTTTGAATACAGTTTTCGACACACCTTTCTCATGAATTAAATCCCCAAATATTTATTTCCATTGAAAATAGCCAAGCACAAAACTTTAGATTTTTAAATTAATTTAAAAAACTTTATTATAAATTATCCTTTAAAACATTTAAACTAAAAATTACTTTAATACTTTATTAAAAATATATACTTTGGGAATATTTAAATGAGGCTACTTAATAAAATATGAAGCTAGATTTCTCTGTTAAACAATACCAAATCACCTTTAAATAATTACTACGATAATAGATTTGAGAAAAATACTTACATTATAATTTAAACATTTTAAAAATAATAAATTTTCTAAACATGCCTTTTAAAACAACATAACTTATATTTAAAAATTTACGTTGAAAACGTACTTGGCTATCCAGGGAAATACTCTTTTCTTTCCATCTCTAAAAATAAATCACTATCTATTTTTAAACAAATTTTCTCATTCCTTTAATAAATTCCCACCGTGAATTTATACTTTAAAATATCAACTGATATATTGCTTTACTTTTATAAATACAGTTTATAAACTTCGTAGTCACATTCTCCTTTAAATTTCCAATTTCAAATATTTAAATCAATTTCCAAATTGATTTCCAATTTACTCCATTTGAAATAAATTCCTTTACTTACTCGGTTCATTTCAAAATCCGTTATATATAGACTTTATTATTATTTTTTGTTTTGATTTTAAATCTTTAACTGAAACATACCATTTTAAAATTTTCCAAATTTCTTCTTTATTCTTTTCAATAATTTAAATCTTAAATTTAAAATAAATGCTTTATTCTTTTAAATAATAACACTGAAGTTTAAAATTCATTATCTTCCTGTTTATTCAAAATCCCTTTTTCATATACGAAATTTATTTATTAGAATTTTAAAACCACTATTATTCTTATCCAGTTCATTCTTAATTTATTTAAATTCTCTATAATTATTTCACTTACAAATTCTCTTCCTTTATTTTCAAAAATCCAATTCTATATATTTTGATAACTCAGTGTACCGAAATCTATTCGAGTAAACCATAGCATTCAATATTCCAATTATCAATAATATTCATCATAGAATATCGAATATGCATAACAGAGAATATTAAACAATATAAATAATTTTGAGGAATCCAGTTGGATCCCTCCAACCTGTTTCCCTGCATACACAGATGTTAGCACAACGTAAAATACCAATTCCACTTCGAGGTGGAATATCGCGGTATATGGGATTTATAAAATACAATCCGCTATTATGCGGCGCATAGGGTCTCATCCGCTATATAATGCGGGAAATCAATCACTCCAATATATACTATATACTACTATATATAATATAGCACATCAAATCAATTCAATCATTTAACCAATTTTTTTTAAATTTAACCATTTAAATTTAAATTAAAACCAGATGAGTGAAGTTAACTCACCTTTGATTTTTAATATGCAACCTGATCCAATCTAGACTTGTTCCCTTTCGGATGTTGACCTTGAATAAATATTAGATGATTTTATTAATATTCGAACAATTTGAATAATTAATCTCCAATTGATAAATTTAATTTAATTAACTAATAATTTATTTTAGCTAATGATTTAATTTGAACTAATAATTAAATTTTAACAAATTTTCCCCTTTTAAAAAAAACTTTAGTAACTAAAATAATCAAATAAGTTGATTTAACAATTTATCCACCAAATCTATTATTTTAAATATCTTTCAATTCAAAACATTTAAAATTTCTGCTTACATAAATCTCATATACTTTTCAGTTTAATACGATAAAAATAATATAAAATTTCATCTAGAAATTTCTCTCTATACAAAACTAGTTCTGTTATAAACAAAACTATTTCTATCAATTTTTTTTTCTTTTTCTGTATATATGTTAAACCGAAAACAAAACTGCCTTACCTCAACAGTCTCACCCCATCGAGCTTCCCCTGCTCATCGACCAAAGCTCGCCTCCGTCACCATCGCGATGAACCCACACCACGAACTTCAAGTTCGACAACCCACAGCACACCGCGACCCATCCCATCGATTTCCTAGAACCACCTACTGTCGCTTCGGTTTCCTCCTCCACAACCCACTTCACGCGGCGCACCCCTTCCTCCTAGACGATGAACACCACGGCGCCGCCTCATGCAGCACGAGAAACCCTTAACAGAAAATCGCAAGCAACCCTCCGATGATCTCACGCAAACTCAAATTGAATTCAATCCATAGCGGCCATAAATTTTGATTCGAACGAATTGCGGTTCGAATCGATTTAAGGCTTCTCCTCTCTTTTTTATGAATAGACTTTCGGTTGAATTTGAAAACGAAGGAGAGGAGGTGAATGTTTTTAGATCGGCCATTACCTTAAATTCGAACAAGGAAAGAGGGGTTTTGTTTTTTTTTTTCTTTCTAAACGAAGACTTTTTATTTTTATGCTCGCCTTTGGCTTTCAGAAGAAGAAAGGCGCATGTAAAAATTTCTGCCAAGTGTTGAAACAAACAAAATGTGCAATTTATCTTTTGAAAACAGTATTTTATTAAATACACCTATATATCATTTTAAATTCAAACTTAAATTTAAATTATTACAATTACGCAATTCGAAATCTCGATCTCCAATTGAGGCGTACCACTAGGCGTTTATAATGTTATACCCCTATTCCGAATGCAATGGAAAAGGTTTCGAGTCCTAATTCGGTTGTATGGAGAAGATAGCTTTTTGAACCCAGTTATTATATTGGATTCAATATAAATTTCAGCGCGTTTATATGTCGTACGCTCACACAACAACTCCAATCACAATGAAAAATGAAATCCGATAATAATACAATATTACGGATCCAATGGAACTAGTTTCGTCGAATTTCGAGACTGTGCCTCAGAAGACTATTTTTAAATATCGATTTAAACAATATATTATTAAAACTTAACAAAACATTCCCAAATTCAATTTCAACACTTTTACTATCTTCAGTATTACCAATATAAATTCTACAAACCCTTAAATTATTTTTAATAGGCTTAAAACTCCAGATTCAACATTTGACCCAATTTCCAGTAATTAAATCCAATAATTAAATTCAATAATTTAATTATCAAATAAATAGCGATATTTGAATTCAAGTTAAAAATTAACTTTAAATATTTAAAATCGATTAAATATTTCGATTTCAAATGCCTAAAAATTCCGGGTCATCACATTCCTCCCCCTTAAAAGAATTTCGTCCCCGAAATTACTAGTTAGGAAGAATGATTCAATACCCATTACTATTTTCCCAAAACCAAACAGTTTTATCAACTTGACATAACATATCTTTTATTAAAGACCCACTATTACTTCAACCAACTTTCCAAAACCTTCCATAGTTTCCAACAACATTATTTACTCCACTTATTCTTTTAAATTTAAATTATCATAATTTTCTCAAAAAATTTCTAACTCTCTAAATTTTCGAAAAATTTCGCCAGCGTCTCCTTTACGTGGCTACCTCGGTACAACTACAACATGCCTCTACGGGCTCCCAAATCCCAAAAGAAAACAAAAGGCCAAGTGGCTAGATCAAAAACCCAATCAAATTTCGTACAGAAATTTAAACACATACTTTTTTGTCGAGCAATTCAGATTTATCTTCTGAAATCAAAACCAATTTTCCTTTCCCTTTATAATACCTGCATATCCTACTTAGCAATAATATCCAATCATAGCTTTTAAAATCATTTTATACACTTCCTTCCAGAAGTTTTCATATCTATTTCTATTCAATTTAGTTTTCCCCATTTCCTTATGAATTCAATTTATCTTCAACTCTGAGTATTGAATTTTATCTTCCATTTATATCTGATTTATATCATTATTTTAAATTACTTTCATCCACTAATTTATTTCAATTTCCAATTTGAAATCGTTTTGTCGCTAACAAAAATTTTTCCAAAAATTTTCTAACTCCCAAAGTTTTCGGAAAATTTTGGCAGAGTCTCCTTTATACGGTGGAGCTTTTGCAATTTGACAAAAGATATAAATATATATACATCGACCCACGCGGTTGGAAAAACAAAAACAGTTCATATTTCCTTTTTTTATTGCGTAAGCGTACCTTAATTTAGCATTTTTAAGCAAGAGGCTTATTTAATTAGCATTTTGCGCAAGCAAATCCTGCCCAACGACTTACCTGAACCTGCACTTACTCAACTAAAACATGTAAGTGTCATATATATGAAGTTTAACAACATTTCACTTATTTGCAACAGTTAAACACATGAATTCTAAAAGCAATGCACACTAAGCGCTTTCCGTAAGCAATTTATATAGTTTTAATACTAATTCAACTGTTTTCAATTAATTCATATACCATTTTCATTCAATTTGAATGGTTTACAACCCATTTGCTTACATTCCATTCATTTTTAATTTTAAACAAACCCATATTATTCCAATTGATTTAAAAATCAATTTTATTCACCTCTGTTAATATATTTACAATAAAATGACTAATTTTCTGTGCAAATTTGATGTTATTCATACAAATAACAATTACTTAAGCTTATAATCATTTTAAATTGATTCCAACTCAATTTATATAAATTCTATTCCATTCTACATTACTCACAACCCATACACTTGCATTTTCCTTTTATAACCATATTTGTTTATTCCAAACTATTTTATTTAGCTCGAAAACAATCCAGGCTATTTCATTCAATAACTATTTCTCAACTTATTTAAACCACATTTCTATTTGAGTTCTGCTTCCATTCAACATTTACTTAAGTTAACAACTTAAGTTCATTTCCATTTTGAAATAAACCCTATCCTCGCTTTTGTAAAATCCATTTCGGTTTACATCAATTCATTCAATTAGTCCCTTCTTAACTCTAAATTCAATATTCTGTTCATTAAATAATATCCAAGGCCATTAATCATTCATATTCACTTGGATTTTATTTGCAATTCAAACATCACTATTTTAATCCAATTTCATTTTTTTTATTCGACATATTTCCAATTATATTTAATTTGTTAACACTTCAAGTCGAATTTTAATTAATAACTCAGGTTCTGATTCTACCTTTCACTTTTAATTTACCATCCAATTTTATTAACCCACAATTCAATTTCTATTTAACTACATTAGGTTCCATTTACATATTTCATTAACTAATTTATTATCTAATTAGTTCTCTCCTATTTATAATTCAATAATTGATTTTTAATCTCAAAATCTCTTCATTTAATTTTCTTAAGATCAATTTATTTTATAATTCAAATTTGGATTTTTGTTTTATTTTCTAATTCATCAAACAATATTTATTTTGTGTTTTCTATTCCACTTTTAAATTTTATAAGTCACAACTTATTATTTTACACATTTCCATTTAGTCTAGGCTTGAATATATTCATCTTTTACTTTTATCTCAAGATTTACGTTTATTTCTAACCCAAGCATATTTTTATTCCATGGATTTTTAATTCTTTATAAGTTATCTAATTCATTTATTCCAACTTATTTCTTATCCAACTTACTTTCATTTATTCAAGTAAGGATCTAATTCCATTCAATATCACCCATAACTCAATTGAATTTTTGTTCCAATTCAATTCTATTTTAACTCAGATTTATTTAATTCAATTTGATTCAATTTTCTTCATCAATCTAAGTTAATTTCATTTTTAACGTTTCACTTTAAATTTAAATTCCAACATTCAAAGCTCATACTTCCTTCCTGATTTTAAAAAAAAACATCTCAATTTATATGCTTACAACATATCTCATCAGGATTTTTAAACACCCGGCTTTTGGTTTCAAATCATTTGAAATCACCATTATCTCAAAATCACTCTTCTCAAAATTTTAAACCAATCCTGGTTCTTATCCCCGACAAATTTCCTTTGAAATTTCAAAAAAAAACTAATTCTTCTAAACAAATCAATTTGGCAGCAATCCATCACTTAGAAACTCGAAAATAAACATCGATGATGCTGCAGTCATCACCGAAGTTATTTTCTAGCGACTGAAGTGAGTTTAATGCAATTTCCCTTCCCAAAATTTATTTGAATCAATTTCCTTTCAGAAATACTTTTGAAACAATAATACTATTATTTATGTTCAAAACACTTCGACAAACACATCCAAAATCTCCAGGGTTTTAAATTTTCAAATTTGATTTAAATCAAATTTTAACTATAATTCATTGGTATAATTTATACTCATACCATTTTTCCATTTTATCATATTTCAATTTATAAATCACGTTTATAATTCACATTTATAACTTTCATTTTATAAATGAATTTATTTCCTTAACCTTTGGTTATGTTTTCAATTTCTAGTTAAATTTTCACACAATAATGATAATAATTTAATATTATCATTCCTAAAATCCAAGCAACCATATATTAGCTAAAATAGTTTATAAAAACTTTTCTTTTATATCAAAATATATTTTTGGGTAAAATTATTTCATTCATCCACATTTAAAACAATACCGTGTCAATTTATCATGTCAGGTGTTTATAAACTCTTCTCGAACAGCGGCCAACTTACTCGATCAGAATTCATATTCCACTCAACCAATAAGTCAACACAATATTAAAACAATTTATATTCACTAAAAAAATACGCACTCATATCTATTAATACTCTCAAACTCATTCTAGAGTAATACTGACCCTATTTTCAATGAGTAATCCCAACCAGAGCCAAGGTTATCACCAACCTAAGCTCTGATACCAAGTGTAACGACCCGCAAATCCGTACCCCTTGAGTCAACACTATTCTACATCAAACAACTCAAGATGAATGGAAATACAAACCATTTGGGTTAAAGAAGAAAAGGTAGAAGAAGAAGATAGAACACAACATCAGAATCTAACCATCGCAACGGAATAAAATATAATAGATAATCACAGATCTTTACCCCAAAGACAAATACTATATCTGTTTATACATACATCATCAGAGTATACATAATCACACAACTAGAAAGTAATCATAATCTGTCCTCACAATCTGAATACACAGCAGAATATGTAACACAAATACGGAAGTACGTATAGCCATCCAGCTCGTCTCCTGAGGTCCACAGCATTCTTTCCTGTATCCTACAATACTCTGTCTGGCCCGAGCATTATAGTTAAATAACACCCGAGTCAGTCTGGAATACCAGCGTGAGAAAACCACACTCAAATTGATTATTAGAGTTTCAAAATTCTTTTGAAAACAAAAGCATCTCGTAAGGCCACGCCACAAATAAACATGTCGGGTTTTTACCTTACGATAGCTAAAACACTTTTTATTAAAATTCTCTGATATTATAATAGTGTCTATAAAAGTAAAATAGAATCTAGCTGAAATGCCTACATCTCACGTTTCAGCAATAGTTGGGCACAATCAAAACCGCATGGGCTCGTAGGGAAAATGAATTTTCAACTAATGACTAGGCACTGGGGTACCACCTGTCACGGTACGTAGCCTAGATCACTGTACCGAGGATCACTCCCGACCCCCGCAACACAAGACCGGGGCTTCCCCTTACTGGATATCCCGAGTAAGATCACCCCACGGTTGGGATCAACAACCGCACCACTAAGCCGAAATAAAAGGGACATCTAGACAGGGATGACCTCACCCTGAAATGGGTGCTACCCACCTAGCCTTGCTGCATAACCCCTGATTTTCAATCATTCCTGGTTGATGAGGCTTGAGGCTAAGCGTAACCTTTAGATCGTTTCACTTAGAATACCCATCGTCCACCTGACGATGTTCTGAAAGCATTCATCCATACAAATTCGTCCCGGGTTCGAATGGAACCGAATGCACTATTCCTACTACATCCATTCTGGAAACAACCTCAAGATTAGTAGCGACTAGCCCTTGCACTTCACTGCTCCATCTTCGACTTCTAACTCGTTTTTCCACGAAAACGTGCAAACCGGATCGAAGTGGTTTTCGAGAAATTAATCATGATCCCGATCTCTTCGAAACGATCAGCGCATTGGCCAATATTGATAGTCGGTTATCTAACTACCAATTAACATTCACAAACATCCATCAAACATAAATAATTTCTCCAAATTATTTATTAACCTCAAAATATCTTCGCGAGATATATTTCCGTTTCCACTCTTTTGAAAACAGTTTTCGACACACCTTTCTCATGAATTAAATCCCTAAATATTTATTTCCTTTGAAAACAACCAAGCACAAAACTTTATATTTTTAAATTAATTTAAAACACTTTATTATAAATTATCCTTTAAAAAATTTAAATCAAAAATTAGTTTAATACTTTATTAAAAATATATACTTTGGGAATATTTAAATGAGGCTACTTAATAAAATATGAAACTAGATTTCTCTGTTAAACAATACCAAATCACCTTTAAATAATTACTATAATAATAGATTTGAGAAAAATACTTACTTTAGAATTTAAACATTTTAAAAATAATAAATTTTTTAAAACATGCTTTTTAAAACAACATAACTTATATTTAAAAATTTACGTTGAAAACGTACTTGGCTATCTAGGGAAATACTCTTCTCTTTCCATCTTTAAAAATAAATCACTATTTATTTTTAAACAAATTTTCTCATTCCTTTAATAAATTCCCACCATGAATTTATTCTTTCAAATATCCACTGATATATTGCTTTACTCTTATAAACACAGTTTATAAACTTCATAGTCACATTCTCCTTTAAATTTCCAATTTCAAATATTTAAATCAATTTCAAAATTGATTTTCAATTTACTCCATTTGAAAATAAATTCCTTTACTTACTCAATTCATTTCAAAATCCATTAATTATAGACTTTATTATTATTTTTCGTTTTGTTTTTAAATCTTTAACTGAAACATACCAATTTCAGATTTTCCAAATTTCCTCTTTATTCTTTTCAATAATTTAAATATTAAATTTAAAATAAATGCTTTATTCTTTTAAGTAATAACATTGAAGTTTAAAATTCATTATCTTCCTGTTTATTCAAAATTTCTTTTTCATATACGGAATTTATTTATTAGAATTTTAAAACCACTATTATTTTTATCCAGTTCATTCTTAATTTATTTAAATTCTCTATAATTATTTCACTTGCAAATTCTCTTCCTTTATTTTCAAAAATCCAATTTTATATATTTTGATAACTCGGTGTACCGAAATATATTCGAGTAAACCATAGCATTCAATATTCCAATTATCAATAATATTCGTCACAGAATATCGAATATGCATAACAGAGAATATTAAACAATATAAATAATTTTGAGGAATCCAGTTGGACCCCTCAACCTATTTCCCTGCATCCACAGATGTTTGCACAACATAAAATACCAATTCCACTTCGAGGTGGAATATCGTGGTATATGAGATTTATAAAATATCATCCGCTATTATGCGGCGCATATGGTCTCATCCACTATATAATGCGGGAAATCAATCATCCAATATATACTATATACTACTATATATAATATAGCACATCAAATCAATTCAATCATTCAACCAATTTTTTTTTTAAATTTAACCATTTAAATTTAAATTAAAACCAGATGAGTGAGATTAACTCACCTTTGATTTTTAATATGCAACCTGATCCAATCTCGACTTGTTCCCTTTTGGATGTTGACCTTGAATAAATATTAGATGATTTTATTAATATTCGAACAATTTGAATTACTAATTTCCATTTGATAAATTTAATTTAATTAACTAATAATTTATTTTAACTAATGATTTAATTTGAACTAATAATTAAATTTTAACTAATTTTCCCCTTTTTAAAAAAAACTTTAGTAACTAAAATAATTAAATTAGTTGATTTAACAATTTATCCACCAAATCTATTATTTTATATATCTTTCAATTCAAAACATTTAAAAATTTTGCTTACATGAATCTCATATACATTCAGTTTAATACGATAAAAACAGTATAAAATTTCATCTAGAAATTTCTCTCTATACAAAACTTGTTCTGTTATAAACAAAACTATTTCTGTCAATATATTTTTTTCTTTTCTTTTTCTGTATATATGTTAGAACAAAAACAAAACTGCCTTACCTCAACAGTGTCACCCCATCGAGCTTCCCCTGCTCATCGACCAGAGCTCGCCCCCATCACCATCGCGATGAACCCACACCACGAACTTCAAGTTCGACAACCCACAGCACACCGCGACCCCTCCCATCGATTTCTTCGAACCACCTATTGTCGCTCCGCTTTCCTCCTCCGCAACCCACTTCACGCGACGCACCCCTTCCTCCCAAACGATGAACACCACGACGCCGCCTCATGCAGCACGAGAAATCCATAACAGAACATCGCGAGCAACCCTCCGATGATCTCACGCAAACTCAAATTGAATTCAATCCATAGCGGCCATAAATTTTGATTTGAACTAATTGCGGTTCGAATCGATTTAGGGATTCTCCTCTTTTTTTTTCATGAATAGACTTTTGGTTGAATTTGAAAACGAAGAAGAGGAGGTGAATGATTTTAGATCGGCCATTACCTTGAATTCGAATGAGGAAAGAGGGGTTTTGTTTTTTTTTTCTTTCTGAAGGAAGACTTTTTATTTTTATTTTTATGCTCGGCTTTGGCTTTCAGAAGAAGAAAGACGCGTGTAAAAATTTCTGCCAAGTGTTGAAACAAATAAAACGTGTAATTTATCTTTTGAAAACAGTGTTATATTAAATACACCTATATATCATTTCAAATTCAAATTTAAATTTAAATTGTTACAATTACGCAATTCGAAATCTCGATCTCCAATCGAGGTGTACCTCTAGGCGTTTATAATGTTATACCCTATTCTGAATGCAATGGAAAAGGTTTCGAGTCCTAATTCGATCGTATAGAGAAGATAGCTTTTTGAACCCAGTTATTATATTGAATTCGATATAAATTTCAGTGCGTTTATATGTCGTACGCTCACACAAAAACTCCAATCACTATGAAAATTGAAATTCGATAATAATACAATATTATGGATCCAATGGAACTAGTTTCGTCGAATTCCGAGATTGTGCCTCGGAAGGCTATTTTTAAATATCGATTTAAACGATATATTATTATAACTTAACAAAACATTCCCAAATTCAATTTCAACACTTTTACTGTCTTCAGTATTATCAATATAAATTTTACAAACCCTTAAATTATTTTTAATAGGCTTAAAACCCCAGATTCAACATTTGACCCAATTTCCAGTAATTAAATCCAATAATTAAATTCAATAATTTAATTATCAAATAAATAACGATATTTGAATTCAAGTTAAAAATTAACTTTAAATATTTAAAATCAATTAAATATTCCGATTTCAAATGCCTAAAAATTCTGGGTCGTCACAAAAACTGTCTAGCTTCAAATACAATTTCTTTTAAACGGTGAGCCAAAAAACCTATCATAACCACCCTATGGAAAGAGAAACCATACTATATTTCCAATGTAAGTAGTTTCAAACCTCTAATTCAGCTCATATCAAACTTTATAGGTCTTACAAAAATTTTTGGTTCAAAACTATCCAATTAAATTATTAAGGATCAAAATGTCAATTCTCAACATCAGCCAAAGTTATAGCATTATACGAGCCAATATAAATTTAAAAATAATATTTTATGATCTTTTGATATGTAAAATAGTTCGTTATATTAGGTTTCTCCCATTTGTTTTTCAACATTCGATGAAGATCATTGAGGTACGGAAAATTCTCAATCTTCATCTTTCGTAATCCTTAAATCCTACAATTAGGTTAAAAACCTTATTTCTCCATAAACAAACTATTTTCGAAAAAATTTGAATAATATGCTCTGACACCAACTGTTGGTTATACCGAGGATCTCTGCACCATTGGACTTGAATAGAGGTAAGAAGTGAAAAAAATAATACAAAAATAATTTTCTTCGAATTTATTATCCTCCAAAAGATTATTAAGAAAAAACCTTAAACTTAAGAAGAAATCACAATTTTCAAAATCCTAATGCAATAAACTTCCCCACACACACTGCATGATACATGTCCAAGCATATATATAGAAGTCTAGAGTAATCACATTCATTGGATCAAAGATATACAAAGATCTATGGTTGAAGTTCCAATACATCCTGAAAATGATGAAATTGCATCTGAAAATCCAAACCAAACTTTTCCAGAAACGCCGAACCAATTAACGAGAAAAACTGATCGGTCGAATGGTGTCAGTCGATTGGAAGTGATTTCAAGTTAACCCGAAAAACAAAGCTCTCATTGATTTGAAAAAAGCTCAAATTTTAGTTGACTAGTGGCCCCACCAGTCGACTGAAAGTAGTTCCAATCAACTAGTAGTTTCCACCTGTCGACTGGAATCCTATAGCTGAAGCTACAGGCTTTCACCTCTCTCCCGCTTCTTTGTTCCATTGTCTCATCTTCATTGCTTCTCTTCTGCTCCTCCAAGCGACTTCTTTCTACTTTGTTTTCGAAATATTTTATCGAAAGTCCCAACATGAAATGCCAACACCAATAAATATCAAAACTGTCAGAAAAGAAAAGTATGAACTATGTAAAAGTCCCAAATATTGTAATACCAGCATCGAAAATATACATGTTCTTACAAATGTAGATTTTACCCTTAACAAAGATATTAGCACCGCAATATTCACTTACTTTTATCCACCTTTTTAAACGGCATCAAAATAGCGATTGCTCTTTATTGTAGTCGGGAATACCATGCTGCTTGTAATGAAGAAATTATTTTCTTTTTTTCATTACAAACAGCACAAGTTGTTGAATTTGGATGATTCAAATATTTGTTAAAGAGGAAAGAAATTGATTAATTGATTCAATCAAATCAATTAATTTGGCTGACATATGGAAGGATATTTTGAAGGAAACTAATTAATTAGTCAATCAATTAATTAGTCAATGTATATCTGCTATATGAAGAAATAAATGATTAGGAATGGAGAATAAAGGAAAGATATTAAAACGAAGATTACTTCATCTATTTGTGCTAAAATCAAATCATGCAAATTGGAAAGATATCTGAGTAATCGAGAAATTGATTTGCTTAATCTCCAAGCAACCCTTCATTATCAAGTCTATTTAAATGAAGGAATTTCATCTACATATGTACAAGCAAGTGTAGTATCCACCATTATTATTTCTTCTCTTTTTTGTACTCTTTTCTTTAGTGAAATAAAAAGTTGTTGGGTCTCCGTGGACGTAGGATGTTCATATCCGAACTACGTTAAATCTTTCGTATCTCTTATTTTTATTATTTTCTGTGAGACTGCATAATTATTTTTAAGTGTCATTAGTATCTAAATAAGCAATACTAGATTCTGAACAAATAAACCGCTTCCGCTCAAATTAAAACAAATTCACTACAGTTTGGTATCAGAGCTAGTGTTATTGTTCCTGTTTGGATATTAATGGCTACTTCTAGTAAGTCTGTTGGTAGATCTGGTGTCAATTATTGAGTAACACGTTTTGAAGGAAAAGAAGATTTTAGTACTTGGAAGATGAAGATGGAGGCTTTATTTAAGAAGGAGAAGATTTACAAGGTTGTTTCTACGTCTGAGAAATTGAAAGGTATTGATGCAGCTGATTTGAAAGAGATGGAAGATGAAACTCTCACAACAATTCAGTTGAGCCTTTCAGATGAAGTTCTTAGAGAATTCTCTTAGAAGAAGACGGCGAAGGAACTATGGGATACATTATCGGATGCATATCAAGACAAGTCTCTCACTAATTGGATTATTCTTCAGCAACAACTGTATTCGTTCAAGATGAAGCCTGGAGCTGATCTCATAGAGCATGTAGATGCTTTGACGACTTTGATTATGAACCTAAAGGTGGCGGAAGTTGATATTACCGATGAGGCTCAAGCTGTGATCCTGTTATGTTCCTTGCCTAAGGAGTACACTGCTTTTTTTAATTCCATGATTTATGGCCATAGTAAAATTAGCATGTCTGATGTAAAGGCTGGTCTTCATAATGAAGTGTAAAGAGGTAGATTGGTGAGCACTAGCTTGGATAGTGATACCGAAGGCTTATCTGTTCAGAGAGCTAGAGGCCAAAGCAGGTCGAAGAAAGGTGGACGACGGAATTATTCACGGTCTCAGTCTAAGGGGGCCTAAGAATTTGACTAGCCATTATTGTACGAAATCAGGACACTTCATAGCACAATGTTCCAAGCTTGAAGGTAGAAGAAAAGATCCAAAGCAAGCCTCATCTTCTACAACAGAGAAATCAGATACAGAAAGTGACACCGATGTATTTACAGCTTCTGGCTTTTATGGGAAGAGCAATTTATGGCTGATTGATTTTGGCGCATCCTATCATATGACACCTGATAGGAACTGGTTTTCCACTTACCGTGAAATTGATGGAGGAGAAGTTCTGATGGGTAATGATGCTTCTTGCCGTATGGTGGGTGTTGGTAGCGTGATGATTAGGATGTTTGATGGTGTTATTCGTACGATCACCGATGTTAGACATGTACCTGATTTGAGGAGGAGCTTGATTTCTGTTGGGGCATTAAGTAGACTTGGTTTGAAGATTATAGTGGAAGGAGAGAAAATGAAGATATCGAAGGGTTCCATGATTGTTATGAGAGGTGTAAGGGCAGGAAATCTTTATCTATTAAAGCGCACTACTGTGATTGGTGAATCAGCTTCTGTTACATCTGTTGATTCAGATTCTTCCAGATTATGGCACTTACGGATTTGTCACACCGGTGAGCGCAACATGGATGAGTTGAGAAAACGAGGATTGATTGATGGAGTTCATCATTCAAAACTTGGTTTTTGTGAAGAGTTTGTTCTTGGAAAGCAGATGAAGATTTCTTTTGATACAGTAGAGCATAAAGCAAAAGTTGTATTGGAGTATGTTCGTACAGATGTCTGGGGTCCCTCCCCTTGTCAATCTTTAGGTGGAGCCAGATATTTCATTTCATTTATAGATGATTTCTCTCGTAAAGTATGGGTATACTCTCTTCAGTCAAAGAATGAAACCTTTTCCAAGTTTCGAAAGTGGAAATCTATGGTAGAGAAGCAGCCAGGGAAGAAATTGAAAGTTCTCTATTCAGGTAATGGCGGTGAATTTGTATCACAGGAATTCATCGATTATTATGAGTCTGAAGGCATTAAGAGGCATTACACCACATCAGGCGATCTCCAGTCTAATGGAGTTGCAGAAAGGATGAATCAGACATTATTGGAGAGAACAAGATGCCTTAGACTGACTGCTAAATTGAAGAAGGGATTTTGGGACGAAGCTTCATCTATGGCGGCTTTCCTCATCAACCACACACCTTCTACTGTCATAGATATGAAGATCCCTGAAGAAGTATGGAAAGGAGAGCCTGTTAGCTATTCATTTCTCAGAGTGTTTGGTTGCTCAGCTTATGTGCATGAGAGAAAATGGAAGCTGGAACCTAGAGCTCGCAAGTGTATTTTTCTAGGTTATATGAGAGAAGTGAAGGGATATAGGTTGTGGTGTCCTATTAGCAAGAAGATCGTTATGAGCAGGCATGTGACTTTTGATGAGAAGGCTATATTGAAGGTGGAGCCTTCCTCATTGGATGACAATGAGAGGACATGTGAAAAATACCATACACAAAGCAAGTCATTTGTTGATTCTTTTCATAGACATTCAAATAGTGTTTCCGATGACACTGTGGTTGATGAGGATAATATTGATGTTGGTACAGAGGATCAAACTCAAGGTGGAGCTCATTCGGAACCTAGGCCTGTCAGACAAAGAAGAAAGCCTAAGTGGCTTGATGAGTTTGTTGGATTGAGCATCGAAGATATTAACTTCGATGATATGGCAACATATGCTTTGAATGTTGTCCATGATGAGCCCTGCGATTATAGAGAAGCTATCGCATCAGTTAACAGTTCCAGTTGGTTAGTTGCTACGGAGGAGGAGATTGAATCATTGCAGAGAAATCATACTTGGGATTTGGTGCCTCTTCCCACCGACAAGAGAGCTATTGGATGCAAGTGGATCTATAGAGTGAAAGACGGCGAAAATGCTAATCTCAGATACAAGGCAAGGTTAGTCGCAAAGGGGTATGTTCAAAAGAAAGGGGTAGAGTATCATGATATCTTTGCTCCAGTGGTTAGGCATACTTCTATTCGTATTCTTTGGGCATTAGTTGCTCATTATGATATGAAATTAGAGCAATTAGATGTCAAAACTGCATTCTTGCATGGTGATCTGGATGAGCATATTTATTTAAAGCAGCCGGAAGGGTTCATTGATAGTAGCAGGTCAAACTATGTTTGCAAACTCAACAAATCTCTATATGGACTGAAGTAGTCTCCTAAACTATGGTATAAGAGGTTTGATAAGTTTATGCTTTCACAGGGATACTCCAGAAGTTTCAAAGACCAGTGTGTTTATTTTAGGAGATGTGATGGTGATATGATTTATTTGTTGTTATATGTTGATGATATGCTGATTGCATCTAGGAGTATGGTCAAAATTAAGAAGTTGAAAGCAGAGCTCAGTAGAGAGTTTGACATGAAGGATTTGGGAAAGGCACAAAGAATATTGGGTATGGAGATAAGCAGGGATAGGAAGCGGAGAGAGTTAAGGCTTACTCAAGCGCGGTACATCGAGAAAGTCCTCGCTCGATTTGGAATGGAGAAAGCTAAACCGGTTGGCACTCCATTAGGCTCTCATTTTAAGTTGTCAAAAGACTTATCTCCCTCATCGGAAGATGACAAGAGGTATATGGCTGGTATACCTTATTCTAGTGTTGTTGGTAGTCTTATGTATGCGATGGTATGCACAAGACCAGATTTGACTCATGCAGTGGGTGTTGTGAGCCGATATATGTCTAACCCAGGCAAAGAGCATTGACAAGCTATGAAGTTGATTCTTAGATATCTTCGAGGCACTTCTTCGGTGGGCTTGTTATATGGTGGAGTGGATGGTGACATCTTTCTTAGAGAATACTGTGATTCTGATTATGCTGGAGATAGAGATGCTAGGAAGTTAGTGTCGGGCTATGTTTTTACACTTGGCATAGGCTCGATTTCAGGGAGATCAAAACTGCAATCTATCGTAGCTTTATCAACTACCGAAGCAGAGTTGATATCGATTATAGAAGCAACAAGGGAAGGATTATACTTACTTCAGTTGTTTGATGATCTTTCAATGGTGTAGCGGACAATAGAGCTATTTTCAGACAGTCAGAGTGCGATTCATCTTGTAAAAAATCAAGCTTATAGTTCACGGACGAAGCATATTGATGTTAAGGGTTTCTTTCTTATGCTTGAGGAAGAACGAAGCAAGATCAATTTGTTGAAAGTGGGTACTTTGAATAATCGTTCAAATATGATGACAAAGTCACTTTCTAAGGACAAGTTTGAGCATTGCTCAAACTTGATCAGTTTGATACCTGTTACTTGAGCGCCGTGGGGCGCTAGACCCAACAACTTATATGTCGATTGCTTGATGATAAGATGATGAAGAGAGATTGTTATATTTGAATCAAGGTGGAGTGTTGAATTTGGATGATTCAAATATTTGTTAAAGAGGAAAAAAATTGATTAATTGATTCAATAAAATCAATTGATTTGGCTGATATATGGAAGGATATTTTGAAGGAAACTAATTAATTAATCAATCAATTAATTAGTCAATGTATATCTGTTATATGAAGAAATAAATGATTAGGCATGAAGAATAAAGAAAAGATATGGAAACGAAGATTACTCCATCTATTTGTGCTAAAATCAAATCATGCAAATTGGAAAGATATCTGAGTAATCGGGAAATTGATTTGTTTAATCTTCAAGCAACCTTTCATTATCAAGTCTATTTAAATGAAGAAATTTCATCTTCATATGTACAAGCAAGTGTAGTATCCACTATTATTCTTTCTTCTCTCTTTTGTACTCTTTATTTAGTGAAATAAAAAGTTGCTGTGTCTCCGTGGACGTAGGATGTTCATATCCGAACTACGTTAAATCTTCTGTGTCTCTTATTTCTGTTATTTTTCTGTGAGACTGCATAATTCTTTTTAGTGTCATTGGTATCTAAATAGACAACACTATATTCTAAACAAATAAACCGCTTTTGCTCAAGTTAAAAAAAAATTCACTACACAAGTTGTCCATTGCTATGAAAAACTGCCGAAAACACGGTAAAGTTAAGTGATTATTGCGGTGCAAGCCTGATGCAATTATATTTTGATGCTTCGTTACGAAAAATCTAGGATGACTGCAAAATAAGAAACTTCAAGGCAATTGGTAGTAGTTAAACAAATCCAGCCCACATGTTTCGATGAACATTCGATTATTCTATTGCGGTCATTTGAGGGATGTGGTATAGTTTGAATTTTGGTGAATTTATATAGTATTTAATGCAGGTTGGAAATACTGCCTCCAAAAGTGAAAATATTCCAATTTGTTGATAAAAGCTAAAGATTCAATTAGATAATACTGAAGATTGTGGCCGAATTACACTAACAGTCTCCAATATCAACAGTAAGCTAGGCATCTATAATCCGTATAACTGAAAAAGTAGTTTGGTTTTCTTATAAATGAAGCTCCTGTAGATGATCATTAGTCTAATGGTAAGATAATCATATAATATTACATTAATTTCTATTATAAAATGAAAATGATGTTGAAAGCAATCTGACAATGTCAATACATGTGACAAAGTTATATTTGGCCATGAATATGTAAAACCAAATCAAACAACATAATTACCCTTGAAAGTCTACAAAAAAGGCTTTTACTTTTTCAGTCAATGCAAAAGATTAATTCTCAGTTTTCCAATTTTCGTGTGTTCTTTTTTACTTAAACAAAGTCAGCTTCCTACGTAATGTTATATCACAAGTTCTTATCAGATCCTGAATTCTGTAGGTCATAATGGCTTTTTAATTAAGCTTCATAGGAGTTTTACACAATACTCCAGCGTTACTTTGAAGATTTCAGTCCACATCAACATATTTGTTTCTTACAATCCAATTATATATCTTGACAATGTGAGTGAACATATTTGCTTTCTTTTGTCCCATTAAAAACTTGGCTATAATGTATTCATTGGGAATTGAATCTTCTGATAAATGTGCATTGAAGTTTACTGCTATTGCACAAGTAGACGTCTCTCATGCCATTATTATCAGTGGTCATTCGCATGAAAGCTTAAATTTTTGATTACAGGCTAGAAGAAGAGTAGAACCTGCTACTTCATATAGTTTGTGACATACAGAATTTCTAGTGTGCAAGCAATCTTCTAATAATTTCTGAACATTTATTACGGTTACAGTCTCATTCTAAAATTCCACTTCATTCCCATGCTGATCATAGGCCTATTATATTACCAAAAAGAGTATTGCAGAAGTATCCATATACTACGCAGAAATTGTCAGGATTAGATAATTGATTGTGATACAAGATTCTGTGCAAATAATATCAGGAATACATAACGTTCTATGTGTGGTACTCTAAAAGGTGATAACACTGTTGGTTGCGAGGATCAGTAAAAAAGTAAGGAGAATTTATCTAACCCATCACTTAGTGCATTTTTGTTAAAGAAAAAAAAAGGTAAATTATCAGATTGTTATGCACCAATTTATCTAGACAGTCAAATTTACTGGTGTACTCATGCTGAAAGACAAGTGATCTAAATCCTAAGAAGTTCTTTCGCTGTGACATTATAAACATGTGTAGAAAGGAGTTACTGCATCACTCATGTTTTATACATATTTATATACTAAAAAGATATAAAACAAACGCAGTTTATGTGTCTATCAACTCATATTTATAAACCGTATATTTATATTATTTAGTGAAGTGAAGCTATTCCAATTTCAAATTGTTGCTTCAATTTGCAACAAGCGAGACAACCCGTAACAGTTCGAATAAATTCGCACATTTTAACTTGTAAATAATCCAAAAGGTCCATCGACCACTAATTCGACTACTAGATCTTCTAAAGTGATCCTCCGCTTTGGTTTTTGATCAGATCGTGTGACCAGTTCTGGCCTATATGTAGTTGACTTGATTTTATGAAGGATAAATTTTTGTGCTACATTTGAAGCATCAGACATTTTGCAAAAATAAGAAATATAAGCAGGTAATTGAACAGCTATTGCATTTTCTGTTGGAAGTTTTCCATAAAATAGTTTAAATTGATTGCCATTACAAAGGGGGTCCAAGGAGGTGGCAACTTCCTAGGTGAGATGCGGGGGCAATGCCCCCGTTGACAGCGGTTGACTTGGCCGGTCAGATCGTGGGGTCCAGGAGGTAGCACCCCATGGCGGGATGCGGGACAGCGCCCCGTCCGAAAACGGTATATTTCGTTTACTATTTGAATTTGAATTCAAACAGCAAACGGGTATGACGGTTGGAAAGATATATGTTCATTTCGAACAGTCACCGTCAACAGACGTCTTCTCCCTATCAATTATTGGCAGCCTTCATTTTCGAAAAAAATAAAAAAACAAAGAACTTTTCTGTTTTCTGAACCAATAACTCTATTAGTATCATCTGATCAAATTCGAGTGTTCTTATAATTTGTGCAAGTAATCACAACTTGACGCTCACATTAAAGTTCGAGGGTTCAATCCCCACAAATTACATATCCTTATGATTTAGCTGAAGTATGTATTGTGGGTTCGGTGCATACTTAGAGTTTACAAGTAAAGCTTATTCTCTAAGTCTTCGGGAAAAAAAGTAATCACAACTTGCAAAAAACACTTTAATGTATCCTGTAAGAATGTTTTCTGAAAGCCTCTGTGATCTGAGAAAGACGAAAACATTCTTGAAAGAAAGCGATTCAATCGTGCGTGGAGTGATATATCTATATAATGCTGCTACATTTTCAGTGATATTTTAATTAACACAAAAGAAGAAACTTATAGCTGGTTACTGTTGTTACTCTAAGCAGTTAAAAGCAAAGAACTTGGATTCAGGCCTGATTTCGGGCCAATACTGTTTACCAACATTAAGATAAATCTCATTCATGGAAGCAACTCTTTTATTTATACAAGCAATCGTGGAGGAGATCCCAAAACAATTAGGAAATGCATGCATGTTGCAAAATCTAATACACCTTTCCTTTCACCACAAGCATTATTCTCCATCATTTGACTAATCATGCACATGTCTTTTCTAATATTTGGATGAAAAGAACTACACACTTGGCAACCAAAATCACTTGATAGCTAACTTGGCTATATAATGAGGTGGGTTTGGATCAGGATGAGTATGCCCATTTTAATTTGTTTGGCTAATGGCATCGCTCAATTTTCAGTTCTTGATGTTCTTCTCATTTACATTGTTCATGTTTGAAAATAATGTACATGTAGAAGGGCACCCTAACTATGGTGATGCATTGGCCAAATCTATATTGTTTTTTCAAGGGCAAAGATCAGGTAAACTCGCTTCAGATCAGAAGATTGACTGGAGGTCTAATTCTGGGCTTTCTGATGGTTCTGCTGAAAATGTAATCACCATGCATCCGTGCTTTTATTTATCAGTTAGTAATAAATAAAGAATACAATGTTCTGTCATTTGTGTAAAGGTTAGCAGTTACAGCTTCACATTCTGAAATTTGAATCATTTGAAACCAATTAATACTTCAATTGAGCTTCATGCACAACACGTGCACATTGTGCACATGTGATACAGCCATGCAAGTGTGCTTGAGTGCCATTACATCAAAATTTTCATGTATGGATCTCCAACCTGGATGTATATTCAAGTTAAATAACGTGTCACAAACTGTTACATATCATCCAACATTTCAAGCGTGTAGTAATTAATGCACCATACACTATAACAGTGATACTGCAATCATTTTATGCACATAAGCTAGAATTTGTCGTGTGTGTATTACCATGCGATGTAATCAAGACTTTCATCTCCCAGCACACACTCTGGGTATATTCAGATGAATAGTGTAGTCAGTGTGGATACAGATTTCTGTGTTATACTATTAAAAAAACAACTAAAATTCAAAAAAATTTAACATGTAAGTGTTGTAAAACAGGTGGATCTAAGGGGAGGATACTACGATGCAGGAGACAATGTAAAATTCGGATTCCCAATGGCCTACACAACGACGATGCTGTCATGGAGCGTGGTAGAGTACGGCAAACGCATGGGAAAGCAGACAGCAAATGCCAGGTCAGCAATCCGTTGGGCAACGGATTACCTCCTAAAAGCATCCGCCTATGTTCCCAACCGACTGTATGTTGGTGTAGGGGATCCGAATGCAGACCACAGTTGCTGGGAAAGACCTGAGGACATGGACACACCTAGAAATGTTTACTTTGTGACGCCTAGTAAGCCGGGATCTGATGTGGCAGGGGAGACAGCTGCTGCACTGGCAGGAGCGTCGATTGTTTTTAGGACAGTGGATTTGGTCTATTCGAAGAAGCTGTTGGCTGTGGCCAAGAAGGTGTTTGATTTTGGAGTTAAATATCAGGGAAAGTATAGTGATTCTCTTGGTGGTGCTGTCTGCCCTTTTTATTGCTCTTATTCTGGTTATAAGGTATGTTTTTTTTTTTTTTTTTTTTTTTTTTTTTCATATTTCTTAATATGAAGTTTTTTTAAAGAGTAGAAATAAAAAAGCTCCTACTCTTGTAGAAACGAGCATACTAAAATTCGAGTTTTAGCACCACAAGCATCTAAAAATCCAAGATCTTCGCAATAAGCATTTTAATGTTCAAGAGACTTGAACTTAAGATCAGTAGAACCACAATCTAAATAGTTAATTTTTTAAAAGAACAAGGATCGCCACTATTATATAATAGAGCAGTGAGGTTGTCTTTTGACTGGTCAAAAGCTGGGTTTAAAATAGTAAAGTGGTTCTTGAAGTATGTTAATTTCAACTACTAAAAATTAGCAATTTCTATATTTAAAAACAGTAAATCTTGGTGCATGTTGATATTTAACATATTTGTGTATTTATTTTCATATAAAATAAACAAACACTATTATGAAATCAACTCTTGCACCTCTTATTTAATATCTCAACTCAAAACATGTACCAAACAGACTATGCATTTCTCTATTTTAGCAATGAACTATTCAGGAAAATGGTTTACACTTTATACAACACAGGATGAGCTGTTATGGGGAGCAGCATGGCTTTACAGAGCAACAAATGATGCAAGTTACTTAAATTACTTAAAATCATTGGGAGCAAATGACTCTCCCGACATCTTCAGTTGGGATAACAAATTTGCAGGTGCTCATGTTCTTCTAGCTAGGAAAGCAGTTGTGGACAAAGACCAGTCTTTTAACTCCTTCAAATCACAGGCTGAGGACTTTATGTGCAAGATTTTACCCAACTCTCCTTCTACAACAACACAGTATACACCAGGTTTTATATTAATCATTTCATCATATTGTGTATATACTTTTGCTTAAACATATATGTAGCTTATAAGCTGAGGATTTGATGTATAGGAGGGCTTATGTACAAGATGAGTTCTGTAAACTTGCAGTACGTGGCTTCTATAACATTTCTACTCTCAACATATGGCAAGTACATGATGTCCTCAAACCTTAACTTCAACTGCGGTAGCCTTGTTGTGACTCCTAATGTTCTTAGAGGACTAGCGAAGAAACAAGTGGATTATATTCTTGGGGCGAACCCTCTGAAAATGTCCTACATGGTAGGGTATGGTCCTAAATATCCTCAGAAGATACATCATAGAGGTTCATCCCTACCTTCCATATTTGTACACCCAGCTAAAATCAACTGCCAAGATGGATTCAACTATTACCACTCGAACAGTCCGAACCCGAATGTATTGACTGGAGCGGTTGTAGGTGGGCCTGACCAGAATGATGCTTTTCCTGATAATAGGGATGATTATAGTCGTTCTGAACCAGCTACGTACATTAATGCAGCTCTGGTTGGGCCACTTGCTTACTTGGTTGGTAGCTATGGTGGCTTATGATGATAAAGGTTGAAGGCAAAAAATGCTTTAGTTGGTGCATTCTTTGTATCTTATGATAAAACTTTTTATTTGGTATTTTACGTATGTATGTTATGGTGTGATTCCTCTCCTCTTAGCCTGCTAAAAAATGGTATTAAGTTGGGAGTGAATTTTATGATATTGAACTTTTTATTTGGTTTGAGTCTCATTTATTTTATGATATTTTATGTAATGGGGATGAAACTACTTATAAGAAAATGTCTTCAGAAAAGTAAATCACCGTAACATAATAGTGTGAAGGCTAAGATCATCTAACCGTTGGTTATGTATCTGATGGCTAATGTAATTATTCAGTTGTATGGGAGAGCAAACTGTATCTGGCCCATAAGGCCCATATCTCTGTAAACTGTATATATATTGTATTTCAGGCACAACGAAAGCTATGAATGAAAAATCATATTATCATTTCTCTTCAGATTTCTGTGTTCATAACAATTCAAATTTCCAATATTCTGTTCATCCATTAATCACCAAAATTACGATATGGTATCAAAGCCAAGTGCTTAACAGCGGTGCAAGATCCAATAAAACAATAAGAGGAGTGAAAACCCATCAGAAAGTTGATCAGAATCATCATATGAGTTTCACATATTCTTCTCATCAGATATTATATAATCATTTGAGAAGAGAATTCAAGGCAATTACATTTGCCGTGCCAGTGCATTAAAATTCTGGCTGCAAAGGAATCACCACTGAGTTCAGAAGAAACAGAAATCAAAAAGCACAGAAAAGAATCAGAATCAAGAATTTTAAAACCATTCAACAAAATCAAGAAAAGCGCCATCCAAAAGAAAGAAATCATCAGAATCATCACATGATTTCTCTCTGGTTGCACTTACCTGACTGAATCTTGATAAGATCTTGATTCTTATCCCTGCACAAAGATTTACTGTTTCTTATCTCGTTTTTTTTTGTTCGCGATTCTTGTGTCTGAAATCTCAAGATCACCATGGCAGATGAAGCTAACTCTTCAGTACCCACTAATGGCAGTAACTTGCAGCATACTGTTTCAAATGTTGAAAAACTGGTTAAAACCACCATCAGCCCTCAAAGCCAACTTGTTACAGTTCATCTTGGCGAGGACAATGATCTCCTGTGGAAACTGCAGATTGAAACTGTTTTACAGGGATATGGTCTTGATGAGTATATTCAAGAAACCATCACTGTTCTCCAATGTTCATTGCTGATCAACAAAACAAAATGATCAGTAATGAAGAATATATCAATCATCACAGACAAGACAGGCTAATATGTTCATGGTTATTGTCATCCATTAACACAAATCTTCTTACTCATGTGATAGGTTGCAAAACAGCTTATGAGATATGGTCTACAATAGAAAGAGTATTCAACTCTCAATCTGCAGCAAAGGTGTTATATTACAAAAGACAACTTCACAATATCAAAAAGGAAAGTCACAACATGAGAGAGTACTTGTTCAAAATCAAATCAATTTGTGATGCATTAGAAGCAGTGAATCAAAAAGTATCAGATTCTGAACAGATTATGACAATCCTCAATGGGCTTAGTGAAGAATATGAAGCAGTAGTAGCAGTTTTAACATCTCAGAGAAATTTACCATCCATTGAAGATGTTCACTCAATCTTACTATCTCATGAAGCAAGAATTGATATCAAGAAGCCTCATGAATCAGATTTATCCATTAATTTTGCAGCCAATCACAAAGGAAAAACACAAAACAGTAATAGGACTGATCAATTCCCTCAAAGAGGTGGCTACTCTAACAGGTCAAGGGGCAGAGGCAGATGGAGTAATAATAATAGACCAAAATGTCAAATATGTGAGAAAATAGGACATACAGCAGCAAAGTGTTACTTCATGTTAAATCTCAATTATGTACCAGGACAAGCACAAAATACTAAAAGAAATGCAAATCACAGTGCAAATATGGCTCATCTGCAACCTGAATCAAGTAACCAATCAGGGATGAAGAACTCTCAAACTGAAACCATAAGGTCAGATCACATTCAAGATGAAGACTGGTATCCTGACTCGGGTGCTACTAATCACATTACAAATAATTTGAGCAACTTAAATCTTGGAAGCAAGGAATACAAAGGTATGAATTCTATTCATATGGGTAATGGCAAATCTATTGCAATTACACACACTCGTAAGCCATACATCATGGGGAAAAAACAATTATACTTGAATAATCTTCTAAGAGTCCCACATATTAAGAAAAACTTACTAAGTGTGTCTCAATTTGCAAAAGATAACAGTGTGTACTTTGAGTTTCATCCACACAACTGCCTAGTTAGGGACATTCTAACTAAGGAGGTACTTTTGCAGGGTAAATAGTGTAAAGGACTGTACAAATTCAAAGTGGATAACTCAAGAAACTCTGTCTCTAAAAGAAAGTGGTGTAATAATTCTGAATTCAAACAGCAAGAAATGAATGAGATATTTGACAAGTGGCATTGTAAACTTGGGCATCCAAATGCCAACATTGTAAGGCATGTAATGAATAAAAACAATATTTCTGTTGATGGCATATCTTTACCTTACATATGCACCTACTGTCAATTAGGGTAAAAGCCATAAATTACCCTTTTCAGCTTCTGAAACTTGTTATAGTAAACCTCTTGAACTTGTTGCTACTGACTTATGGGGACCTGCCCCAATTTATACTGATTATGGATACAAATACTATATATCTTTTGTGGATGCATTCACTAGATATGTGTGGATATACTTTCTAAAATCAAAAAATGAAACTCACAATGCAGTAGTGCAGTTTATAACACAAGCAGAGAATCAAACAAACTGCAAAGTCAAAATCATGCAAACTGATGGTGGAACTAAGTATCTACCACTAAAGGAATACTTTAAAGAAAGAGGGATCAATCATAGATCAACATGTCCATATACTTCAGAACAAAATGGGCTAGTTGAAAGAAGACACAGACAGATTGTAGAAACTGGTCTTACTCTTCTTACACAAGCATCTATGCCAAAGAAATTTTGGCCAGATGCATTTTCAACAGCAGTCTATTTAATCAATAGACTACCATAAAAGGTTTTAAAATTGAAAAGTCCTCTAGAAATATTAACCAATACTAGCCCTGATTATCATGATCTAAAAGTATTTGGTTGCTTATGTTTTCCTTACACTAGACCATATAATAGTCACAAGTTAGACTTCAGGTCATCCCCCTGTACTTTTATAGGGTATGCCAGTAACAAAAAGGGTTACAAATGTCTAAGCAGTAATGGAAGAATAGTCATCTCTAGACATGTAGTATTCAATGAAACAATATTTCCTTTTAAAGAAACAAACATCAAAGTAAACAATAAAGTGTATAATGCTAAAGAATCTATACCCTCTGTATCTAATCCATCTATTGAGATAATTCAGGATGAATCAAAGTCAACTAAAAGCACTGCCAATCATCAAGATGCATGCTCAGATTTTCAAAGAATAGAACCAAGCATTGAACCAGATATGGCAAATGATCAAAGAAGCTCAACTAATTTATCTGATGAAGACTCACAACAAGAAACAACTGAGGAACCAAACACTCAAGTCAGCATGCAAAGGACTGAATCAAACATCCAACCTGAAAGTGAAAGAACTACACAGCAACAAAACATTGGCAAACAGAGTCATCATATGATCACAAGATCTAAAAGTGGCATTTTCAAACCAAAAGTTTTTCACACTGTCTTGGATACTGAAGAGCCAACTACATATGATCAAGCTATACAAGATAAAAATTGGAAAAATGCTATGGATGAAGAATATCAAGCACTAATAAAGAACAGGACATGGAGTCTTGTTCCTAAGCCAAAAAATAAAAATATAATTGGATGCAAATGGACTTACGGGTTAAAAAGAAATGTAGATGGTACAATTTCTAAGTACAAGGCAAGGCTAGTAGCTAAGGGTTATTCACAACAGATTGGTTTTGATTTCACTGAAACATTTTCACCTGTAGTGAAACCTGCTACTATAAGAATTGTTATTACTATAGCCTTGCATAGAAATTGGGCCATCGGGCAGTTAGATGTAAATAATGCCTTCTTAAATGGAATTTTGCAGGAACAGGTTTACATGGAGCAGCCTCAAGGCTTTAAACAAAGTGGGAAAGAAAATCATGTGTGCAAATTACACAAAGCAATTTATGGCTTGAAACAAACACCAAGAGTGTGGTTTGAGAAATTAAAAGAAACAATGGTCAAACTTGGTTATAATTCAACCAAGTCTGACAACTCACTGTTTACAAAATTCAGTAAGGATAACAATATTTGTACTAATCTATGTCGATATTTTATTATTATAGGTAACAGTGAACATGAAATCAACAATTTGATAAAACATCTCAACACAGAGTTCAGCATTAAGGATCTTGGCAACTTAACTTATTTTTTGGGGATTGAAGTAAAAAGGCCCACTGATGCATCTATTCACTTAAGCCAAAAGAAATACATTACAAAGATTCTACACAAAGCAAGAATGCATGAAGCCAACTGTATTTCAACACCAATGGTTAGCAATTTACAGCTATCAAAATTCAAAGGAGAAGCATTACTCAATGACAGGGAATACAGAAGCATAGCTGGAGCACTTCAATATTCTACGATTACTAGACCAGATATTGCATATAGTGTGAATAAAGCAAGTCAGTTTATGCAAAATCCAACAGACATTCACTGGAAAGCAGTTAAGAGAATATTGAGATATCTCAAAGGAACGCTTAATTATGGGTTAATTCTAGATGCAAGCAAATCAATCAGTATCAATGGATATGCTGATGCAGACTGGGCTAATGACCCTGATGACAGAAAATCAACCACTGGGTATTGCATTTACTTAGGTAACAGTCCAATATCGTGGTGCTCAAAGAAACAACCCACAGTATCAAGATCAAGTACTGAAGCCGAGTTCAGAAGTGTAGCAAATGCTACAGCTGAGATCATGTGGGTTGAATCTCTACTTGGGGAATTACATGTTAAAACTGAAAATAAGGCAGTCATTTGGTGTGACAATCAAAGTGTCGTGCACCTTACAGCTAACCCTATTCTACACTCAAGAACAAAACATGTTGAGTTGGACATTTACTTCGTTCGTGAACAAGTAGAGAAAGGGAAACTGTATGTTAATCACATACCTTCAACTTACCAAACCGCTGATATATTAACGAAGCCTCTTTCAAGATACAATTTTAATCGATTCAGAGAAAGACTGAAGGTCAGAAACAC
Organism: Allium cepa; assembly: GCA_030765085.1. Classification (NCBI taxonomy): domain Eukaryota; kingdom Viridiplantae; phylum Streptophyta; class Magnoliopsida; order Asparagales; family Amaryllidaceae; genus Allium; species Allium cepa. The sequence continues at coordinate 298,850,767 of CM060931.1, forward strand.
CAATGACAATTCACATATTAAAATTATATGAACTGCCATTGATCTGGAAAAGCTCGTTTCATCATTCCAGCAGAAATCTCTTCAAGCATCTGCGCAACCACATCTATTAGAGAAAGATCCAACTTTGCTCTGCTTCATGCATTCACGAACCATTGTTGATATGTATGAAAAAGATCTAACTTCAAAACTGTTGGACCAGAGGAAAAACTGTCGTTGAACTTCAAATCAATTGCCAATCTTCGACGACAATTAACTAGTGCTTCAACTTGATTTCATATGTATCTCTTTCGCCCACAAATTTTCACAAAGAGCTATCTTATTTTGAATCGCCGCAAACCCTAGTTACGCTAGGGTTTGAGGTGGAGTATAAGAAAATGTCTTCAGAAGAGTAAATCACCATAACATAATAGTGTGAAGACTAAGATCATCTAACCGTTGGTTATGTATCTGATGGCTAATGTAATTATTCAGTTGTATGGGAGAGCAAACTGTATCTGGCCCATAAGGCCCATATCTCTGTAAACTGTATATATATTGTATTTCAGGCACAACGAAAGCTATGAATGAAAAATCATATTATCATTTCTCTTCAGATTTCTGTGTTCATAACAATTCAAATTTCCAATATTCTGTTCATCCATTAATCACCAAAATTACGATACCACTTATTATAAAGTTGCTTATATACTTCATGTTAAATGTGGTCAAGCTAATCATCAGTTTCAATAACTAAAGCATTTAACTGACTCAGATAACTTGAAATGAACAATTGTGATTAATTAGAGATACCAAATACATGTGTTTTTGGAACAGGTCATTTGGTGGGAAGATTTAACATCATACTCTTAAGAGTGAAACCAACAAGGATGAGCTAGCAATCACCCGCAAATCCAGCCATACAAGTTGGTGAAGCCTTGCCAGTATAACTCAGATATGGATGCTTCTGTTGCTATTTCTTTCTAAACCAAATAAAGGTTACATCCACCTCCAAATTCTTTGTTCCAAAGTATCCTTTACCATATAATGACTATATAAATTGTTCATAATAATCTTAGATGAACCAACCGCTGGCTACTAATTTCTAAGTAAACCCTTACCTCTGACATCGAGAGGATGTGCAAATCTTATTTGTTTGAAAATGAGGGTCAAACTTAATAATTAATACACAAAACATCATCTTCAAAAAAAAATTACATTCCTATTTTCAAATGTTGTAATTTTTTTCGTTAAAATATTCCTCTTCTCCATTGTTGAACGTTGATTTTTCGTATGCGGGTGCTATTCTCACATCCATAATTAAATTTTGCATCCAATTAATTATCAATCTTTAAAATGCAATAACTTTTTGTAGAAACGACGGAATAACAAACCGTTTTCACCATTAAATCACAAATTTTATTATTTTTCTAATGAGTGACATTGTGCAAATGTAAAAACAACGGCATGATAAGTTATAAATTGATGTTTTTCAAATTTTCTGCAATTACATGTTATGATTGCAAACAATTCAGCAATTATATGCAATATTTGCAGAAAAATCTGCAGTTATATTGTATAGTTGCACTTTTCTGTGATTATTTGTAATAACTGTAGAATTTTGTATAATTATTCGGAAAAATTGCATAAAAATGTGCATTTATATGAAATAATTACAAAAAAATCTGCAATTATTACATATAATTGCATAAAAGTCTGCAATTATATGGAATAATCGCTGATATTTGAAGAAAAATTGATAATCATTTCGTATAATTGTAGAAAATGGCAAGTGTACTGAATAATTGCAGAAAAGTCGGCAATTATATAAAATAATATCAGAGAAGTATGTAATTATTACATATAATTGCGTAAGAGTCTGCAATTATATGGAATAATTGCTGGCATTTGAAGAAAAATCGATGATGTTCAAAAATTGTAAAATTCCCTGTAAATATATGAAATAATTGCAGCCTTACTGTAAATATGATTTTTTTTATTTATTATTATTAACAATGGATCTCATTTTAAAGATCATAAAATTTATGATTTTTTGGTGAAAAGGGTATGATGATCAGATGTTTCTACATAAAGTTATATGCGTTTCAAATGCTAAAAATGTAAAGGGTATTTGGGTCTTTTGACGCAGACGGATTTGAAAACATGGACTACAAACATAAGTTTAGTTTGGAGACAATGTTTTCTTTGTTATAAAACTTAACAGAGATGATAAAATATTGTTTTTATTTGGCAACTAGTGAGCCAAAATATCATATTGTTTTTATTGTTTATCTAAGTTTACCAATTACAGGCTACTAGTTGCCAAAGAGCAAAACCCAACACCAAACTATTATCTAACTCGATAACCAACATAAGAAGATGATAAAATAAACCAACACAAAATATGTGGTTCAGTCAAACTTAATCTACTTAATTCCATGGACCCAGTAATTCTTTTATTGTCAGTATATTAGAGAGTTTAGAAGATTTAACAAATCGAGTACAAGATCCTTAGACACCTAACAAGCACAAACAGTTTTCATGCCAACGAACAAACATAACTTAACACACACCCATACATAAAGCAAGCACAAGCAAACATTGTAAATCATGGTAAAACATACACCATGAAAAGTCAATCATATATCAAGCAATCTAGTCATTGCATACTCACTACATGCAACAAACACAAAATAACTCACAAATAACAAGGCATACAATCCGTTTAAGTACGCATACCATACTATAAAAAACATGTAGACGCAAATAATTATAAACGATCATTAAAATATCGAGCCTTATGCCTACATGGTGGAACAAGACTAGCTCGTCCTAGTAATGCCAGGTAGGTATTGTTGGACTTAACGGGTAGGAACAATGGCCAAGTGGTAGAAATTGTTATGTCATGGGTGAGACCCCTGCTTTGAAAGAGAAATTCGGCACAACTATAAAGCAATGGAAAATATCATCCACTTTACAAGGTTATCACGATGATCCTTCAAAATTATGAATTCAAATATGAAAATTTAAAGATTTGAAAAATTCATTGCTTTAGATTTTTAAATATACATTGAATATGAATTTATTTCAAAGAAATTTATAGAGAGAAAGAGTTAAAACAAAATTAATTTGTTTGTTGTGTTTTTGTATTAATCATGTTGATGGTGAGGTAAAACAACCATAATATGTTAATTACAAATCTCCCAATTCACATAATCACAAATCACATATTCAAATTACTAAAAAGTTAAAGCATGTGAATTATAGCGGTTCATTATCGTGAGATGCTTTACATTTGAAAGTGGCAGTGTGCGTGCTAATATAGTACACACGGATCGTGTAATATGGAATATAATATAAATGCGGAAATAGATGATAGTAGCAAAGTAAAATAAAAGTTAGAAAAATCACACCAGAGATTTTTATACTGGTTCGGAACACCGTCCTACGTCCAGTCCCAGACTTCTATCTGGATTTTCACTATCAACTACCTCGATTTACCTGGAGGAACAGGTTTACAACACCCGAGCAGACGAACGGGATTTCACGCCTCTAATACACTTAGGACTTCAACACTTGCCTCTTACAACACGGAGGACTTCAACACTTGCCTCTTACAACACCGAGGACTTCAACAAAAGAACAAATACAATTGTTGTTGACAACTTGTGCTCTTGAAAACACGGATTTGTCACTTGTAGTACACCCTTCCTATAATCTTATCCTCAAAATATTTGAATGATGTTTTGTGAAGATTAAGGGAAGTATATTACTTATTGAATCAAAAGATATGAAATAATTTCAATGATTCAATAAGCAATTAAAAATAATTGAGAGCTTTTAGAATGCAGGAGTATGTAGAAAGTAAGAACAGAGATTAGAGTAAAAAGCATATATAATCATGTTTTTTGAATCAATGATTTAGATGAGTTTATATAGAGAAGAATGGTTGTAACTCTTTGTGAGCAGTTGCCATTAAGAGATATGATCATTGATGAAAGGTAAGAGATGCAACCTTTGGAGAAAGAAGTGTCTTTTGGAAAAGTTGCTCTCTGTTTAAAAACGGTCGACAGGTCAAAAAATGACCAGTAGACAGGAATTCAAATATATAGTCGTTATGTGCATGTGTGCACGTTTCAGTGTGCAACTTATACTGGAACGGTCGACCGCCTAGATTATGACCGGTCGACCGGTCCCTGTAAAGTTGCACACAGAATGTGCAACTGCAATTCAGTTGTATATATTGATTCCCTTGAGATGCATGATTATTTGAGGATAGATTTTAACAAGTTTATCACTATTATAACATCAAATAATCAACCTATAATTTAGAGTACTATATGTAGCTCTTTTGTGCCTCTTTATAGCCATGATGTCTTCGTTTTGTCGATCGCCTTTATTTCTTTGTCAGAAATCAAAAAAACTTCATAGAGTCTGTGACTCAACATTCTCCCCCTTTTTGATTGATGACAATATATATCTGAAAATCTGAATCTCCCCCTGAGTATGTGATCTCCCTCTGAGAGTTTGTTTGAATTCTGTATATATATATATATGTATATTCCTGCAAACAATTGTTAGCCCTTTCTCCCCCTTTGTCATCGACAAAAAGGAGTAACGGATACTGGAATAATATAGGAGTGTAATTACCATAATATGCATAGCAAAATAAAACTTAACACATCCAAAACATACCAGAGTATAATACAGACCATAATGTCAAACGAAAAATAAAAATAACGACACTATTTAATACAAGTGTCGATTGATGTTTTTAAAGTACTAAACCATAATAGACAATAGAATCTAAGATGAGGCAGATCCTATCTCCTCTTCATCGTCATCATCGTCATCATCATCATCTTCTTCTTCTTCATCATTGTTCCCTCTAGATGATTCTCCATGTCCATGTCCACTCATACCAGTAGACTCCTCAGATGATGTCCAGTTGAAAACAGGAGGAGCATGACGTTTTCCTGGGTCTTGTGCTTGAACAGAGGTGGATGTGGTACATGATATAGCATCCCATAACATACCAAAGAATGACTTGGCCTTATTGAAGCGTTTATCAATTTTTGTGTCCATGCACTTGAGACGTGATTCAAGCAAGAATTGGTTACGCGCAATAGTTTCAAGTGATTCTTTTGTGGATGATTTTGATTTTAACAGTTTAACTTCATCGGAACGAGGTCGAGAGGATGTAGCCTTTTGTTTTGTTGGACCTCTTTGTTGCCATAGTTCAAACGGCATAATCTCAAGGTAAGGAGGAGGAAGCTTCATGCGTTTGATGGTTACGGAATCAATGCATTTTGGTTTCGAGGTGGTGGAGTCAGGAGGCTTTACCCCACAAGCTAGAAAAATACGCATGATATATTCATTGTAGAAAAAATGAGGTCGCGTAGAGTTATTTACCTTGAGAATTTCATCAAAAAGCATATGAACCCAATTAATTTGGTTATCCCCATAAATAGCATAGAGAGCCTTGAAGTTTTCTTTATATACAGCATCGTAATTTCCTAGTCTAGGAAACAGAGAATGCATCAAGACGCGATGTAGTAGTCTGGCGGTGGGTCGAAGTCCAATAGACTTTGTGCCATCACTGTTGTCCTCTATGAACTGATGGCTGATGCTATTGCGAGTGAAGACTTCACAGAAATTAGATGAAAACTCATCGCCTTGATTTGGTATACCAAGTATAGAGGCAATCCTATCATGAGTGATAAAAATTTGTTTGCCACAGACGACAGACCAAATGACTCCGTTTGGATTATCAGGTTGATACTCGTCGAGGTTCATGTTGGCATAGAACAATTTTATCATCAAATGATTTATTTCCACATTGTTTTCTGAAAAATCTATCAATGGAGAAATGTTGGAGTTATCGGCTAACCTACGAATTCCATAAGACGTGAAATCATCAAACTTGATGAAAGAACCCGGATGAAATTTGTAGTTAGTCATTTGATTCCATCTTAAGATAGCCACTGGGTTTTCAAGCCATTTCTTTGCTGAGATATTGATTGATGAAGTTCCGGAGGATGATCCTCTCTTGGTTTTCTTTTGTGGAGGATCCATTTTTAGAGAATTTGGAGAATAGGAATTTTGAAATTTTAGGGAGTGGTTTTAGGGTTTTGGTGAAAAGGTTCAGAAAGTAAGAAAATAAGGAAGATAGAGGAATAAAAGGACGCAAGATTTATAAAAAAAACTGAAACTTCGTAAACCGGTCGACCTATGGATTGTGGCCGGTCGACCGTTTTCAACCAGAGGGTAAACGGTCGACCAGTTACAATATGGGGGTCGACCGGTTTGACAATATGCCGAATAATACCCTGTTGTGCAATTTTTTTGAATATATCGTGCTACATTTTCACTCTTATTGTAGAATACAAGTATTATTACATGAGTGACGGAAAGAAAAAAATAGAATACAATGAGTATATATAAATCTAATGAGAAGTGGAAGGTTCGTCATTAGATTATCTTTGTTTTCTTCAATACGTTTTGCCCATGGACTCCAGTTTTTCTGAGTACCTTCATTCCTGTCATAATTCTGATCCCAAGAGTTAGGACTCCTAGATGTTGATGGCCTAGAAGGCATTGGTTCATGCACGTCATGCTTGTTGGAACTACAAAAGAATGATGCCACCTTTTCTAAAACAGATAAACGTGCCGATGTTTTTTGTTGCTCATGGTAAAGTTGGCTTTGCCCATAATGAAGTTGTCAATGAAGATCTATTTGATGTTTCTGATAGTGGTGAATCTCGTCGATCTGTGCTTTGGTACGAGGAGAACAAAAGAGCGTCTTCTTTACTCGTTTTGAGGTTGGTGTACTACCAGGAATACGAGAGCATTGATGATGATAACTTGGTTTTTGTTTTGGTGTTTTGGGAGAATAGTACTCCTCTGACTCAGAACTTGTAATGGAAATGTGTGATTCTTGAGCACATTTATCACAAATGTGAGCCATAGAGAATTATGTATAGAGTCTTATTCGTAGAAAAATGAATAAAGGAAAAAAAATTTACAGGCTTATAAAGAGTTTCCTTGTAAATAAGTCTGTGGATGAAAATGAATAAAGAAAATAAACCATTAAAGCAAGCAGAGGCTCATATTCAATGTTAAAAATAGTTTAAGCAAAAGCTATAGTTAAAATATAACCAAAAGACAAGACGATCATTAGTAATTACTAGTCAAGTTCTTTTTTTGAAATTAAACCAAGCTCTCTTCGTAATCTAATAAAACTAGATTCGAGCAGAGGCTTAGTAAAAATGTCCGCTAATTGATTGTCAGTTTGGACATATTCAAGACATATATTCCCTTTTTCAATATTATCTCGAAGGAAATGATGACGGATATCAATGTGTTTGGTTCTAGAATGATTCACTGGATTCTTAGAGAGATTTATAGCACTTGTGTTATCACAGTATATAATTGAATTTGGTAAATGAATATCAAAATCCTGAAGTGTTTGTTGCATGTATAGTACTTGAGTACAAGCGAGAGCCGCTGATATATATTCAGCTTCACATGTTGATAGTGAAACACAATTCTGTTTCTTACTAAACCAAGAGACAAGTGATTTTCCAATAAAATGGCACGTACCACTTGTACTTTTTCTATCCGTTCGTGATCCGCCAAAATCAGCATCACTATATGATACTAATTCAAATGGACATTCTTTTGGATAAAAAAGACCGAAATCTTTGGTATTATTAAGATAACGAATTATGCGTTTTACTGCTCGTAGATGTGATTCCTTTGGATCTGCTTGAAAGCGTGCACATAGACAAACACTCATCAATATATCTGGACGACTTGCTGTAAGATAAAGAAGAGAATCAATCATGCTTCGATATAATTTTTGGTCAACACTCTTACCATTTTCATCTTTTTCAAGATGTTTAGTTGTACTCATAGGAGTTGGTTTACCAGATGTATTTTCTAATCCGAAGCGTTGGATAAGATTTCCACAATATTTTTCTTGATTGATAAAGATACCATTCGGAAGTTGCTTGATTTGAAGTCCAAGAAAATATGATAGTTCTCCCATATGAGACATTTCGAACTCTTTGGTCATAATACTTGCAAATTCTTTGCAGAGTTTATCGTTTGTTGAACCAAAGATGATGTCGTCTACATATATCTGGATAACTAGAATATCCTTTTGAGAATGTTTAATAAACAAAGTTTGATCGACTTTGCCTATTTGAAATCCTGAGTTAATAAGATAGCTACGTAATCGTTCATACCAAGCACGAGGTGCCTGTTTTAAACCATACAGAGCTTTCTTAAGTTTGAATACATGGTCAGGATATTTTTCATGTACGAACAAGGGAGGTTGTTCGACATATACATTCTCTTTGATAAATCCATTTAGAAATGCACTTTTGACATCCATCTGATAAAGTTTGAAGTTATGGTGACAAGCAAAAGATAATAGAATTCTAATAGCTTCTAGTCGAGCAACTGGTGCAAAAGTTTCTTCATAATCGATACCTTCTTCCTGATTATACCCTTGTGCTACTAATCTTGCTTTGTTTTTGGTGATATTTCCTTGTTCGTCGGCCTTATTTTTATAAACCCATTTAGTACCAATAACTGACTGATCAGTTGGCCTTGGAACAAGTTCCCAAACGTCATTGTGCTCGAACTGATTTAGTTCTTCCTGCATGGCAATGATCCAGTAATCGTCTGTAGCAGCTTCTTTTGGATTCTTAGGTTCGATATTTGACAGAAACGCAGCATGACCCATTTGATGTAATTGATTCCTAGTTCTTACTTGTGAGTTAACCTCGCCAATTACATTTTGAACCGGATGGTGTCTCAATAATCTTGGAGGGGAACGTATCTCACAAACTGGTTGTTGTTGGGAAATATTGTCCATAAGATTTTCAGAGTCAGAGTCATAATTTGTGAAGAGAGGAGTGTCAGTAAATATAGTTTCGTCATTATCTGGTTTTGACTGAGAAGGTTTAAAGAATTCATCGAAAGAAACATGAAGAGATTCTTCAATAGTTTTGGTTCGTTTATTGAAAATACGATACGCTTTGCTTCTTTCCGAATAACCGATAAATATACCTTCATCAGCTTTCGGATCAAACTTTCCGAGATGGTCTTTTGTATTTAAAATAAAACATTTTGAACCAAATACTTTGAAGTAAGATATATTTGGCTTCCTTTCGTTAAATAATTCATAAGACATGTTTTTGGTGAGTGGTCGAATGGACACACGATTCAAAACATAACACGCAGTAGCGACGGCTTCTGCCCAGAAATGTTTTGGTAAAGTGGATCCATTTAATAACGTTCTTGCACATTCTTGTAATGTTCGATTTTTCCGTTCTACAACTCCGTTTTGTTGTGGAGTTCTAGGAAACGAAAAATTATGGTTAATACCTTTTTTTTGTACAAAAATGTTCAAATTTGTTATTTTCAAATTCACCACCATGATCACTTCTTATGTTTTTAACTTTTAGCCCTTTTGATTTTTGAATTCTTTTGACGAAAGATTTGAAATGGTCAAAAGTGTCACTCTTGTTTTTCAGAAAAATAGTCCATGTATAACGAGAATAGTCATCAACTATTACAAATACATATCTATTATGGTTTATTGAATGAACCTGTGTTGGTCCGAATAAATCCATATGTAGTAGTTCAAGTGGTTGTAATGTTGATATGACCCTTTTTGACTTGAATGATGATCTGGTCAATTTTCCTATCTGACAGGCATCACAAAAATTATCGTTTTTATAACTAATTTTGGGTAGACCTCTAACTAGATTGTTTTTGGCTAGCTTGTTAATAGTTCTGAAGTTTATATGACAGAAGCGTTTGTGCCATAGCCATGGATCATTATCATTAGCCATAAGACACATATCTGAATTATGATTAATATTCATATTCAGAATATATATATTTCTGTCTCTATAACCTTCGAAAACTAAATTGTGGTCTTTATCTAAGATACTACACTTATTATTCGAAAAGGAGATTGTAAAACCTTTGTCACATAAATGACTAGTACTAAGTAAATTGTGTTTTAAATTTTTAACTAGCATGACATTTGTAATAAGAGGTAAGTTAGATGTACCGCAATTGCTCACATCGCCTTTGCCGATTATATAGCCTTTTGAATTGTCTCCAAAAGTGACGGAGCCACCATCTGAGTATGTAATATTTGTTAATAAGCTCTTGTCTCCCGTCATGTGCTTCGAGCAACCACTGTCCAATATCCACTTTCCTCTTTTCTTAAGTGGGACCTGCAAAAAATAGAATTAAGTCTATGGTACCCACTTTTTATAGGGTCCTAAGAGTTAGGTCTTAGGAGTCCAAACCCATATGGGTCCGGTATCCCCTTTATATATATAATTATTATTAAGATGCACAGTATTCATGAATTGCTGAATGTATTTGTTCCTAATCAAATTGTTATTTGTTTTAGGAACCCATATTTTGATAGTCTTTGTATTTTTCTTTTGAATTTTCACAACTGGCTTTGGTTTGGAACATAATAAACTAAGATTTTTCTTAACTTCAATCTTTTGTACTTTCTTCTTTCTTTTATTACCCTTGATTTCTTGTTTCTTATATCCCAGACCTTGTTTATTTGATGCAGATTGTGAGTTTTCAATGATTTTTGTCAAATTTTCTCGACCTTTGTTAAAGTTAGAAACATTTTGAGTAATGTCATCAAACTTTGTTTGTAAACTAGCTTTTTCTAGGTCTAGAATTTTGACTTTTGCCTTAAACTCATGATTTTCAGTAGTGAGAGCATTATTTTTCTCTTTTTGAGCTTCTATTTCTTGACTCAAAAGAGATAGTTGAGAGTCAACATTAGATGATGATTCTTGAATTTTTTCAAGTTCCTCTTCTAATATTTTCTTCTCATCTTTTAACATATCTCGTTCAAACTCTGCTCTACTTAAATCTGCTTTGACTACTTTTAATTGACGTTTTATGTCTTTATATTTGACTATCAATTCAGCATTAATATCAAGTAATTCATCAAATGTAGGAATTTGTACCTCATCTTCTGTTGCCATAAAACAAACATTAGCTTGTTCATTTTCCGAATCACTTTCACTTTCTGATGAAGATGACTCTGAATCATCCCATGTTACTGAGAAGGCTCGTTTCTTTGATTTGTCCTTCTTATATTTGAATTTGTCATTTTCTGACTTCTTCTTTTGTTCTGGACAATCCTTCTGCATGTGTCCCTTTTTGTGGCAGTTGAAACATTCTATAGCAGATGAAGATGGTTTATTTGATCCAGATTTCCTTTTTTTGTAACGACTGGCTTTTCGATATTTTAGGAATTTTTTGAATCCTTTCGCAATGAATGCCAAATCTTCGTCTTCAGAATCTGATTCATTTTCATCTTTCTCAACATTAAATGCTACATTTTTCTTTTCTTCTTTCTGTTCTTTTCTAGCCTGCAAATTCGCTTCATAGGACATTAAATTTCCTATCAATTCATCTGGCTTCATGACGGAAAGGTCATTAGCTTCTTCAATTGCTAATACTTTTCCTTTCCATTCACTAGTCAAAGAATGTAGGACTGTTGAAACAACATCAAAATCAGAATATTTTTGTCCTAAGCTAATAAGTGCATGGTGGATAGTTTGAAACCGTGAATACATATCATTGATTGTCTCATTTGGTTTCATTTTGAAATTTTGAAATTGACTTTTCAGCATGGCTATTTTGGCTTGTTTAACCTTGTTAGTACCTTCATGAGTGGTTTTTAGTGTTTGCCAAATTTGATATGCAGTAGTGCAGATACTAACACGGTTATATTCATTTTGGTCTAATGCACAGAACAACATATTTATTGCTCTTGCATTTACGGCTGCTGCCGTTTTCTCAGCCGCAGTCCATTCTGAATAATCAGTTGTTGGATTCACTATTTCTCTTTGAGTGGCATTCCAAGCATCATAGCTATTTGATTGCATAAAGAATGACATACGTGTTGCCCAATAACTATAGTTAAGACCATTGAAAAATGGAGGTCTTTGTGTCGATTGACCTTCCATGTACGTGGTGTTCTGAGTGCTAGTACTTGCGTTATTTGCCATATTACAAGAATATATCAAATAACTGTGTTACGGTTATGTGATGACCTTGCTTTGATACCAAATGAAAGTGGCAGTGTACGTGCTAATATAGTACACACGGATCGTGTAATATGGAATATAATATAAATGCGGAAATAGATGATAGTAGCAAAGTAAAATAAAAGTTAGAAAAATCACACCAGAGATTTTTATACTGGTTCGGAACACCGTCCTACGTCCAGTCCCAGACTTCTATCTGGATTTTCACTATCAACTACCTCGATTTACCTGGAGGAACAGGTTTACAACACCCGAGCAGACGAACGGGATTTCACGCCTCTAATACACTGAGGACTTCAACACTTGCCTCTTACAACACGGAGGACTTCAACACTTGCCTTTTACAACACCGAGGACTTCAACAAAAGAACAAATACAATTGTTGTTGACAACTTGTGCTCTTGAAAACACGGATTTGTCACTTGTAGTACACCCTTCCTATAATCTTATCCTCAAAATATGTGAATGATGTTTTGTGAAGATTAAGGGAAGTATATTACTTATTGAATCAAAAGATATGAAATAATTTCAATGATTCAATAAGCAATTAAAAATAATTGAGAGCTTTTAGAATGCAGGAGTATGTAGAAAGTAAGATCAGAGATTAGAGTAAAAAGCATATATAATCATGTTTTTTGAATCAATGATTTAGATGAGTTTATATAGAGAAGAATGGTTGTAACTCTTTGTGAGCAGTTGCCATTAAGAGATATGATCATTGATGAAAGGTAAGAGATGCAACCTTTGAAGAAAGAAGTGTCTTTTGGAAAAGTTGCTCTCTGTTTAAAAACGGTCGACAGGTCAAAAAATGACCAGTAGACAGGAATTCAAATATATAGTCGTTATGTGCATGTGTGCACGTTTCAGTGTGCAACTTATACTGGAACGGTCGACCGCCTAGATTATGACCGGTCGACCGGTCCCTGTAAAGTTGCACACAGAATGTGCAACTGCAATTCAGTTGTATATATTGATTCCCTTGAGATGCATGATTATTTGAGGATAGATTTTAACAAGTTTATCACTATTATAACATCAAATAATCAACCTATAATTTAGAGTACTATATGTAGCTCTTTTGTGCCTCTTTATAGCCATGATGTCTTCGTTTTGTCGATCGCCTTTATTTCTTTGTCAGAAATCAAAAAAACTTCATAGAGTCTGTGACTCAACAACATTCATTTTGGAGACTAGAAAGAGGATTAATTCCACCTCTAAAATAATTTTTTCCTAAGTAGATAATTCCTTGCATTTTCTTTGATGCAAAAAAGGCAATTAGTGTTTTTAACATATATTTGAGTCATAATTCCATCTTGATTCAAAATAGCATCAAAGTATACTTCAATTTATAAATATTGTATTATCAAAATCTAACCAACTTGATGTTATATTTACATACAATGCATACCAACTCAATAAGAAGCGCTGGAGTGCCAAAACTCAAAATGCACTTTGTCAACAAACTTCAGCAAGATCACCGCTCGTGAACAAAGTGTTGAAAGCACCATATCCATGTAATTAGGACATATCGCTCTCCAACGTCACCATGAAAATAAATGCCTTCATCTACGAACTCACTCTCCCCTGCCACTACTGACATCTAGCACCTCAATAAGCGGATCAAGTTCAAGAAATACTTGAACTTTGTGATACCCTAGGACTTGTTAAACATATCTGTTGCATTTTTGTAACGACTCAGTTTTTCAGTCATTCGAATTTTAAATATTTATTTAAATTTAAATATTCGAAAGTTAATTTTATAAGTTGAACAACTTATTTCAAATATATTGATTTATTTAGATAATTAAATTGTTTAATTTAATATTCGAAATTGCAGAAATAATTGAAATTTGGATTTAATATGAATAAAAACAATTTATAACGTTGTTTTAAAGCCTGTTTGAATTAGAATGGGATTAGTAAAGTTTTAAAATTGAATGAAAAGTTAATTTATAGAAATTGGAAATTTTAATTTTTAATTAACGTGTAAAAGTAGTCATTTTTCACACTATCTCGGATTTCGACGAAACCAATTTCATTGGATCCATAATGGTGAACTATTGTAGGACTTCAAATTTCATTTCAATCAGACTTGTGGTTTGTTCGTACGAAGCTGAAACGCGTAGAAATTTATTTAAGTAAAATTGAATTTAAAATAATTCGATTCAGAAACATATCTTTCAAATATGATGGAATTGGCCTCCAATATATATTCCATTGTATACGAAATAGGGGTAAAACATTATAAACGTCATGCGGTACGCTTCGTTTGGAGTTCAAAATATTTTCGGATGAATAGTGTCATGAAATTTTCTATAGATGGACCACATTTTTTTCTTTTTGCACAAAACCTAGGGTTAGAAACCCTAGCTGCCGCTTTGAATTTCAATGGCCAAGAACGTTCGAATCTTTCCCCTCTAATAACTCACAATTCATGAACAATTACGAAAAGTTGTCAACTACGAACTTGAAAACCTAGAGGAGATCGTCACATTCATACGGCTATGATTTAAATGGCACGGCGAGGGGAGAGAAATCTTCCCGCTTTCGCCTACCGTTCGAGAATGAATTTCGAGGTGGAAGCGGCTAGGGTGGTGTACGCGTGGGCCATGGGTGTGTGGGGCTTCGGTGCTTCATTTGGCGTTGTTTGATCGTCGCATAGTTGATCGAAGAGGAGCACAAATCAAGGATATAACGGCGGCTGATGGGTTTCTTGGCAGTGGAAATTGCATGCGAACAAAGAAGAGATGGAAAAAGAAACGCGGCTCAGATCTTATTTCCTAAATCGAACATCCCAGATTTGTTGTAGGTTTTAAAATATAAAAAAATTATATGTTTATATTCAAATCTTTAACAATGTATAACTCTTTCATACGAGGTCCGTTTCGTACGAAACAAGCGGCCTGGGTATGTATTGACGAGCATTACTGGTTTTATTGGTTTTGGACTAGTGAAAATTTTGGTTAAAACTAAATGCTCGTTTAATTTTAATCAGAATAAATCGCTTCAACGATGATTGGAAATCAAAGTGAGTACAACTCACTCTTTCCAACTAGCTTATATATTTATATATGTGAGAATAAAATTTATTTATGATGAGTGATGACTGTTTGGATGATATATAATGTATTATATACATATATATATACATATATATATATATTGATTGGTTTGGATATATTCATGTATATTTTAGTAGATGAGACCCTATACGTTTCCATGTACCAGCAGATGACCCTTTGTACGTGCGTCTGCCTCGAAACGGACGTTGTACATATTTTCTCATATGTATATTTGTTGCAGGTGACAGGTTGGAGTGATCCAACTGGATTCCTCACAGTTGTTGATTTTTATTTACAGATATTGTTATATATGCTGTTATCATGTGATATGTGATATTTGGATGCCTTGATTGATATGATTGATGTGAATTCACTTATTTAATGCTTTTGCAGCATTGGGCCGTATTATTGAAAATTTAAAAGTATTAGAATGGTGAACTCAATTTAAAAGGATTTCAAAGTGATTTTGAAAATATATGATTTTTGATTGATTAAAGAAATGATTTATTTTAAATAAATAAAAGTTATAATTTTTATGTTATAATAATTATGGCCTTGTGAAATATGACCAAAATATGATTTTTGAAATATAGAGATACCTATTTTGTAAAATAAGTTAAATTAAGAATTTTGAACTTATTATAAATTTATATATAAGATTTATAAAATTGATATCTTATAAATAAAAGTAATGGAATTATAAAAGTGTTTTAGAAATGGAATTGTAGTCAAATTTATATATGGATTTGAAATTGAAACTTAGAAATGAATTTATAATGGATTTTATAAATAATAAGATTTGAAAGAACGAATTTGCAAATAAAGGAGATTTATAAGTAAACTAACTTATAATTGGATTTTGACTTATAAATGGGGTAGGAAGGGAAACTTATTAAAAAGGAATTTCATATGTGGAAGTGTTTATAAATTATAAATAGAGTTCGTAAACACTGTTTTATAAATGTGAAATCAATTTAATTTAATAAGTTAAATATGTAAGTTTATTAAGGGAATTATATTCACAATTTTGGATAGTGAATCATCCTTTAAATTAAATGTGTAAAAGTAATGAATTTGGTAAAGAAATTATATTCAAAATTTTGGACAGTGAATAATCCTTTAAATTAAATATTAGAAGTAATGAATTTGGCAAAGGAATTATATTGGCGATTTTGAATAGTGAATAATTCTTTAAATTAAATATTTAGAAGTAATGAATTTGTTAAAGGAATTACATTCACGATTTTGAACAGTGAATAATCCTTGAAATTAAATATGTAGAAGTAATGAATTTAGTAAGGGAATTATATTCACAATTTATTTAGTGAATGATCCTTTAAATAAAATGGATGTTTTGGAAAGAAATATTATAAAAATGGAATTTAAAAGGTTTGAAAATAAAATGATTTGTAAATTTACTTATTATTAAAAATTATAGGATCGATTTCACCCTAGAGGGGGGGGTGAATAGGGTGATAGTGTAAATTATAAATATTAATCGTAGAAGCTTATCAATTAATTTCAATTCAGATCATAGAATAGCAGCACAGATATCGCAGAATATAAATAACAGAATAAAACAGAACAACACAGAATTTACCCAGCTTCGGCAAAACCCTGCCTACGTGCTGCCCCCAAGATTTCTACTAGAAATTAGATAGTCCCTCGCTTACACACGTAAACTCGCTATACCCGCTATTGACTAATCTAACTCTACGCTCAAAACCCTGACCACAACTCAACCACCGAGTTGCGAATTCCCAAACTACACACCGTATTTTGTACCCTAGTCACACGACTAGAAAATTAAAAACGGTTTAAAAGAAAAATACAATTTAAAAACAATTTAAAACACAATAACCCTTATTTAAATTTAAACCCTTAAAATAAAAATACGCCCAAATTAATAGACACAGGCCGGCCCCTTATTCACTTCTTCAACCCGTTCCTTTTATTATTATTTTTTTTTTCTTCTTCGTGAAAGAAAATGGCCGCCCCTCTTTGTTCCTCTTTGCGAATTAGGGCTTCTGGTAATTTGCTATTGCTCCTTGCGATTTAAACTAGGGTTGAGCAAAATTGAAGCGCCGCTCGATTTCGTTCGATAGTAGGCTTCGATGCTTTTGATTTGCTTACGGCTTCTTCAATTTTGGATCGAATTCGTTCTGCTTTTTTTCGGTATGTATTTTCCTCCTTTTGCTTTGCTGGTTGATTCTTGAACTCGATACATTATGCCGATGATGATTTCGGATATTTATAGGAGTTCGATCTCCTTTATTTTCGTTCGTATAATCATGTTTGAATTTGTCATTTTCGTTTCTCTGCCGCTTGATTATGCTTGAACGATTGATGATTAATCTGACTAATTCAATTTCGTATAAATTGATATTGCTTGGCACTCACGGTTTCGATTTGTGACTTGGTCATATGCTTGGCTATCACGGTGTAATATACTCGGCTTGAATTTGACTTTAATTTGAGACTTCTGTATACTACGGCTCTGACCATTTCAACTTTGATTTCGACACAGCTTTGATTTATGAATTCATGTGTTTGCTTCGGCCTTGTGAATTCATTGTACTTAGTTGTGATGTTACACTTGTCTTCATATGCCATTGACTTTGTTATACATTGCTGTGCATTGCATTTTGAGTTGTAGTCTTCTGACTTCATGTAGCTTGGTACATTCCTGTAGCTCCATCTATGTCGTAGCCTATACTTGTAGTTGCACTTCGAGTTGGATATGTTGGCACTGGAACTAACTTGTATCTTGGTCCTGAACATGGCCGTGTCCATATGGTATTCAGTACTGTGGCATTGCTGCATATTGATGCCTCTGTTTGCATTTGGTGTTTTGGTTTGAACTTGCAGTTAAGAATATTTTCATCTGGTCTCATCACTGTGTTGCATTCTTTGATGGTTCATTTGTACTGCTTCATCAGTTCATATTGAACTGTTTCCTGTCATGTTCACTTGCAAACTCGAGTTTGTAATCTCTGATTCATGTTGGTACTGGCTGTTGTAGTTGTTGCACTGCTTCATTCTGATTCACTTGCACCTGTCTCATTTCAGTTGTGTC
The DNA here is from genome assembly GCA_030765085.1 of Allium cepa. Classification (NCBI taxonomy): domain Eukaryota; kingdom Viridiplantae; phylum Streptophyta; class Magnoliopsida; order Asparagales; family Amaryllidaceae; genus Allium; species Allium cepa. The sequence goes on from CM060931.1 coordinate 298,868,994, forward strand.
TGCATTTGTCACTGTTGCCTTGAACTTGATTTTCTGATGTTGTTTATTACTGCAATACTTGTTGCACTTTTGTGGTCTGCACTGCTTGTTTTGAGTCACTTCTAAATGGTGCATTGTCACTTGGTCGACACTTAAGTCAGTGTTGTCTTTGATGTTGTACTTTGGTCTATTGGGCTGCATACATGTTGTAGCTGTACTGTCTTGAGCTCGACATTGTTGTTTACTTGTTTTGAAGCATTCACATGCTGCCATACTTGTTCATTGCTGCTGGACTTGATGCAGTTTGATTGTTTTGTAGTTGTTGATGTTCTTTGTAGTTTGTATCTGCATTTTGCATTGGCCATGCTTTGTTCATTGAAGTATGTTGTCACTTGTTGACTGCATGTTCATCATTTCATGTTTGCTGTCATTACTATATTGTTTCTGGCCTGTGCACATTGTTGCATGCATTTGCTATGCCTTGTATCTCTGCATCCATTCTGGTTGGTGCAGTATTCATGTTGTTGTTGGTCTGGACATTTGGGTTTGTCGATGTTGTGAGTAATTTTGTTCTTTAGTTGGCTTGAGTCTGTTGAAGTTGTATTGGACTTCATTCTGGTTAGCACTTGCATCACCACTGTAACACATATTCAACAATACATGCTGTGCATTTCATTCAGTCTTCATTATGGCCTGTTGCACTGGTTATTTTAGTTCGATTTGGGTCGATTAGTTGCTTCAAATTACTGCTGCTTCATTGTAGCTGTGTTGACCATTATGCACTGTAGCTGCCGTGTGCATGCAGTTTTGTAGGCTTGTAGTCTTTGTTCATTGATGATTTTGGTCGTTGCATTTTGATTCAGTCTTGATTTTCAATGTTATTGCACGTGAGTTGAACCCGGTTTTTCATTTGGGTTTGACCTGTGCGTTCCTGTCCCTGTAAAACAATCAAGTGTATATATCGGCGAGCACGGCCTTGTGGCATATACAGTAATACACTGTGTATGTCACAAGTTGTTCGTGTATGATGAATTCAAATTTAAATTATGACGAACAACCCAAATAACTGAGGCAAATCATATATTCAAAAATTATCTTTTATTTTTGAATTGCAAAAATATTTCTTTTTCAATTTTACTGCGTTAGTTTATATTTTTGCAGATTGCTCAGATGCTGGATTCAAACTGGTATGCAGTTGAAGATAAATACGAGTGTGAGCGATATGTAGTGAGGTGCTGATGTAAAATAGTGATGTAATTGAATTTGTATCAAAGTTGTATAATGAATAGTGAGAGCTTGAATTTGTATACTATTCAAAATTGTAATAAATATTTGTTTGAATAAAATATTCGTTTGAATTCAAATTCCGTGTTATTTATTTTATTCAGCAAATATTTATTTAATCTGTGAAAAATAAAATAGTATATTATCAAATACATTTAAACGAATGTATATATGTTTATTATCATCAAACAAAAATCATATAAGCGCATATTCAACAATCTCCCCCTTTTGATTATAACAAACATATATTTAAGATTTTGAATATGTTAAATGTATTTGATCATTGATATATCCTAATTGCTCCCCCTATTTAAATTCTTCCTCTCTACACAGTACTCCCCCTACATATATGCATACAAATAAAAATATGCAAATGAGTCTAGATGCAAATAGAAAATTATTTGACCTTTGCTTGAATTTATCTGACAAAATCTTAACTTTTCTCTCCCCCTTTTGTTATCAGCAAAAGAATAATAGTGTTAGAGAAAATAGAGATAAAGTAATTGATATCAATCCAACATTAAAAACTCAATTGAATATAAATATTAAATTTCAATAAAAAATCAAACAAAAATTATAAATATTTTGTTAGGCGCATATTCCACTTTTAGAATGATGGTAATGATGTCATCATATAAAACCATACAGTTGTGTCTATTTGTGGTATATTATATCAGGAATTTGAATAACTACTAACCATGCATTACCGTTAGGACTTTTAAATGAGATTAGTAGTATTCCAATTTTATTTTAAAAAAAATGAATTCAAGTATCTTCTAACCACGCATAACCGTGAGGACTTTTAAATGGGATTAGAATCAAATTGTTTATTTTACAAATCAACTTTTGATATGCGTTCCATACATGCATAACCGCGAGGACTTTTAAATGAGCATGGAAGCACATAACAAATTCCAAGTAATTCACCCATGCATAACCGTGAGGACTTTTAAATGAGAGTGAATACTTTGGTATTTATTTATTTATTTATTTATTTATTTTTTAAAAATGTAAAAATGAAAAACGAACGATTCCTGTTTAAAGTACCACATATTGACAAACTATATAGAATTTTGATGAGTGATGGTTGATAGAAAACATGATAGACATAGAGATGGTCATGGAATTTTTTACCAACAAAAATTTTATAACTCTTGTTTAAATTTCTAAAGAAATTTATTAATTATACCGTCTCGAGTCATAATATTTGATCAATATTAACACTCATCACTTTTTCAATCACTATTTTTCTTTTTGATAAACAATAGGAAGTCAGATTAGTCAAAATAGTCATTTAAAATCAATTCAAAAATAATTATGAAATTAATTTTTCAAAATGACTAGTCTGAAAATATGGTCAAAAAATGATTTTCTCCAGGGGGTTTTAAAAGAAAATTTTCTACTATTTGAAAATTATTTTAAATGAAGAATATGCAGATATTTTCTTTGAAAAACGATGCAGTTACTAAGTGTCTTAAAAATCACGTTCAACTAGTAATTTTTCTATCAACTAGATTACCAGTGTAATCTGCATCTGAATTTCTTTTTCACTCAAAATTCTCATCAATTGAATTTTATTGACCAAAACATGAAGTGTGCACCAAAACTTTCAAATTCAATTTTAACAACAATTTAAATGACATTCTTTTGAATTTGAAATGAAACCGTGTAAATAATCAGAAAACCGTGAATAAAGAGTTAGCCATATTATAACTAATTGTAAACACTATTTTTAATCCAAAATGATATATATGAAGTAATTCAAAGAATCTAGAGATTTTTATAGTGTTTTTGGCATAAGAATATAATTGGCCAACAATTTTGAATAAATCAGAATCAAAAATCATCATCTTTTCATCAATCTCAATATTGCTTGAATTAATTCAAAATACGGTGCAGATTATCACATTTAATATATCGTTTAAAACATACCATACCTGTTTTACCTTTACGATATTTTTCGTTGTTGTCCGTTGTGATTCTGTCACCTTTATACTAGGCTAAGGAACTTAGCTTTGTCGCCCGTTGTATTTCTGGAACAGCCAAAATCTAGAGAACACTATTGTTGTTCCTTAGCCTGCCACCATACCTACACGATGAAAGTTTTATGTGACCTATTTGTTTTTATAGATCCATGATTGTTAGTGGCAGAAAATTTTGAAAAACAATTTTGTAAAGACCCAAAACTATTTATAATTGTTCCCTTCGGCACCCAAATTTGTTTAACTTTGAGAGATTTTATATTTGTGCCTTTTGGAACCCAAATCGGTATAGTTTTCACATGTTTGGGTCTATACCAACAATTATTGTGATCGTGTCCATATTTTCTACAAATCCTGCACATTGAATTTTCTTGATTAATCTTGTTTTCAACACTTTTCGAACTATTATATCCAAGTCCTTGTTTAACCGTATTAACAGTTTGCTTTCCTAATAGCATATTTAACGATTTTTCACTTTTTGAAAATTTATCTAAAGTCGTTGACAATTGTTGGACTTGTGATTTGAGAGATTCATTTTCGTTTAACAACTGTGTGCACTTTTTAATAGAATTCTCTCTCCTAGTATTTTCATTCTCCTTTAAAATCAGAATTTCATTTTCAAGCGATTTTATTTTAATTTCTGATTTTTTAATTTCTTCATCAAATGTTGGACACTTATCACACTTAGGGATCCTACTTTGATAGGTTTTAACTAATTGATCAAGTTGTTTATTACATTCTATCAAAGTATCTTTTTGAGATTCAAGTTTGGCGTATTTTTCCCTAAGTCGTTCAAAACAACCGTTTACTTCATGAAAATATATAAGCAACTCAGAATGGGTAAGTTTTGATACCTCACTTGGCTCGTCATCGTCACTGTCAGTTGTATCACCTCGAAGACACAATTCTGCCTTTTCGCTTTCACTGCTAGTGCTTTGATCATTCTCGTCTATTTCATCCCAAGTGGCTGCAAAACTTTTCTTTTTCTGTTTCTTTCCGTGGCTGGATTTAATTTGTGGACAATCGGGCTTGATATGGCCGGGTTTGTTGCAATTATAACAAATAAACTTTTGTTCTTCCGAGTAGTCTAGTGCTTTGGCTATTCTGCTTTTTGCTTTTTGAATTCGAGCTGAATTTCCATGTTTTTGATTCCATTTTTTGAATTTTCTTATTAACAGCTCCAATTCTGCTGCTCCATCATCTTCATCGTTATCATCATCACTTTTGGTTGTTCCTTTGAGAGCTATTGATTTCTTTTGAGTGTCACTTCCTTCACGCTCTTCTTTGAATTTTATTTCTAGCTCATAAGTGGTGAGATTTCCGATGAGTTCTTCAACTTTAAGTTGTTTTAAATCTTTCGATTCTTGTATGGCAGTTACTTTTGCTTCAAAACTTCGTGGAAGGACTCTGAGGATTTTTCGGACTATTTCTAATTCGGTATATGTTTTTCCGAGAGCTTTTGATTTGTATACGATATTGGAGAGTCGTCCGTACATCTCTTTGACCTTTCTTCCTTCGCCATTTTGAAATTCTCGTATTCGCTGCTTAGCATTGCAAGACGAGATTCTTTGACTTGAGATGTTCCTTCGTGAGTCACTTCTAGTGTGTGCCATATTTCCTGTGCAGTTAGACAATGTGAGATACGATTAAATTCAAATTGATCCAATGAACATATAATAGAATTCATAGCTCTAGCATTAGCATTTTGTAATCTATTTTCTAGATCTGTCCATTGATCTTTTGGTTTCTCTATTTCCTGATTATCTACAGTTATAGTTGGTATACTATAACCTGTCTCAACAATATTCCAAGCGTCAATGGTTTTCAGAAAAATTTGCATTCTATTTTTCCAGTAAGCATATTCACCATTGAACATTGGTGGTCTAACTATCGATTGCCCTTCTGCAAAAGCATTATTAAAAGAAGCCATTTTAAAAATTCAAATTTTTTTTTTTAAAACAAAAACCGAAATTTTGAAACACGAATTTTTAAAACAAAATTGATTTTTGAAACATGAATTTTTAAAACAAAAATTGGTTTTTGTAAAATCAAATTTTTAAAACAAAAACGGCTTTTGTTCCTAGCTCTGATACCACTTGTAGGATCGATTTCACCCTAGAGGGGGGGTGAATAGGGTGATAGTGTAAATTATAAATATTAATCGCAGAAGCTTATCAATTAATTTCAATTCAGATCATAGAATAGCAGCACAGATATCGCAGAATATAAATAACAGAATAAAACAGAACAACACAGAATTTACCCAGCTTCGGCAAAACCCTGCCTACGTGCTACCCCCAAGGTTTCTACTAGAAATTAGATAGTCCCTCGCTTACACACGTAAACTCGCTATACCCGCTATTGACTAATCTAACTCTACGCTCAAAACCCTGACCACAACTCAACCACCGAGTTGCGAATTCCCAAACTACACACCGTAGTTTGTACCCTAGTCACACGACTAGAAAATTAAAAACGGTTTAAAAGAAAAATACAATTTAAAAACAATTTAAAACACAATAACCCTTATTTAAATTTAAACCCTTAAAATAAAAATACGCCCAAATTAATAGACACAGGCCGGCCCCTTATTCACTTCTTCAACCCGTTCCTTTTATTATTATTTTTTTTCTTCTTCGTGAAAGAAAATGGCCGCCCCTCTTTGTTCCTCTTTGCGAATTAGGGCTTCTGGTAATTTGCTATTGCTCCTTGCGATTTAAACTAGGGTTGAGCAAAATTGAAGCGCCGCTCGATTTCGTTCGATAGTAGGCTTCGATGCTTTTGATTTGCTTACGGCTTCTTCAATTTTGGATCGAATTCGTTCTGCTTTTTTTCGGTATGTATTTTCCTCCTTTTGCTTTGCTGGTTGATTCTTGAACTCGATACATTATGCCGATGATGATTTTGGATATTTATAGGAGTTCGATCTCCTTTATTTTCGTTCGTATAATCATGTTTGAATTTGTCATTTTCGTTTCTCTGCCGCTTGATTATGCTTGAACGATTGATGATTAATCTGACTAATTCAATTTCGTATAAATTGATATTGCTTGGCACTCACGGTTTCGATTTGTGACTTGGTCATATGCTTGGCTATCACGGTGTAATATACTCGGCTTGAATTTGACTTTAGTTTGAGACTTCTGTATACTACGGCTCTGACCATTTCAACTTTGATTTCGACACAGCTTTGATTTGTGAATTCATGTGTTTGCTTCGGCCTTGTGAATTCATTGTACTTAGTTGTGATGTTACACTTGTCTTCATATGCCATTGACTTTGTTATACATTGCTGTGCATTGCATTTTGAGTTGTAGTCTTCTGACTTCATGTAGCTTGGTACATTCCTGTAGCTCCATCTATGTCGTAGCCTGTACTTGTAGTTGCACTTCGAGTTGGATATGTTGGCACTGGAACTAACTTGTATCTTGGTCCTGAACATGGCCGTGTCCATATGGTATTCAGTACTGTGGCATTGCTGCATATTGATGCCTCTGTTTGCATTTGGTGTTTTGGTTTGAACTTGCAGTTAAGAATATTTTCATCTGGTCTCATCACTGTGTTGCATTCTTTGATGGTTCATTTGTACTGCTTCATCAGTTCATATTGAACTGTTTCCTGTCATGTTCACTTGCAAACTCGAGTTTGTAATCTCTGATTCATGTTGGTACTGGCTGTTGTAGTTGTTGCACTGCTTCATTCTGATTCACTTGCACCTGTCTCATTTCAGTTGTGTCTGCATTTGTCACTGTTGCCTTGAACTTGATTTTCTGATGTTGTTTATTACTGCAATACTTGTTGCACTTTTGTGGTCTGCACTGCTTTTTTTGAGTCACTTCTAAATGGTGCATTGTCACTTGGTCGACACTTAAGTCAGTGCTGTCTTTGATGTTGTACTTTGGTCTATTGGGCTGCATACATGTTGTAGCTGTACTGTCTTGAGCTCGACATTGTTGTTTACTTGTTTTGAAGCATTCACATGCTGCCATACTTGTTCATTGCTGCTGGACTTGATGCAGTTTGATTGTTTTGTAGTTGTTGATGTTCTTTGTAGTTTGTATCTGCATTTTGCATTGGCCATGCTTTGTTCATTGAAGTATGTTGTCACTTGTTGACTGCATGTTCATCATTTCATGTTTGCTGTCATTACTATATTGTTTCTCGCCTGTGCACATTGTTGCATGCATTTGCTATACCTTGTATCTCTGCATCCATTCTGGTTGGTGCAGTATTCATGTTGTTGTTGGTCTGGACATTTGGGTTTGTCGATGTTGTGAGTAATTTTGTTCTTTAGTTGGCTTGAGTCTGTTGAAGTTGTATTGGACTTCATTCTGGTTAGCACTTGCATCACCACTGTAACACATATTCAACAATACATGCTGTGCATTTCATTCAGTCTTCATTATGGCCTGTTGCACTGGTTATTTTAGTTCGATTTGGGTCGATTAGTTGCTTCAAATTACTGCTACTTCATTGTAGCTGTGTTGACCATTATGCACTGTAGCTGCCGTGTGCATGCAGTTTTGTAGGCTTGTAGTCTTTGTTCATTGATGATTTTGGTCGTTGCATTTTGATTCAGTCTTGATTTTCAATGTTATTGCACGTGAGTTGAACCCGGTTTTTCATTTGGGTTTGACCTGTGCGTTCCTGTCCCTGTAAAACAATCAAGTGTATATATCGGCGAGCACGGCCTTGTGGCATATACAGTAATACACTGTGTATGTCACAAGTTGTTCGTGTATGATGAATTCAAATTTAAATTATGACGAACAACCCAAATAACTGAGGCAAATCATATATTCAAAAATTATCTTTTATTTTTGAATTGCAAAAATATTTCTTTTTCAATTTTACTGCGTTAGTTTATATTTTTGCAGATTGCTCAGATGCTGGATTCAAACTGGTATGCAGTTGAAGATAAATACGAGTGTGAGCGATATGTAGTGAGGTGCTGATGTAAAATAGTGATGTAATTGAATTTGTATCAAAGTTGTATAATGAATAGTGAGAGCTTGAATTTGTATACTATTCAAAATTGTAATAAATATTTGTTTGAATAAAATATTCGTTTGAATTCAAATTCCGTGTTATTTATTTTATTCAGCAAATATTTATTTAATCTGTGAAAAATAAAATAGTATATTATCAAATACATTTAAACGAATGTATATATGTTTATTATCATCAAACAAAAATCATATAAGCGCATATTCAACAAAAATAGTATATGGAAATGTTTTCCAAATATCCATTAAGTAACAAGGTTTTGAATATAATCTTTCTAAAGATATTTTGAAGTGAATAGTTGGAAAGTGATTTGGTTTATACATGATTAATGAAATCAGACCCAGTGACTACTTATGTGCCAGATTTTTTTTGTTGCCTTGATAGTTAAATAACCGACTATCAAGTTTGGCCATTACAGTTCCTTAACTTTATGTGGAAACTAATTTGTCGTACACTTAGTATGTAACTGACTGTGTAGGCTTGATTATCGTTTGTGTTAAGAATGTTGATTCCTATAGTGCGGAGTGATTACTCTGATCTATCGAGCTTCCTTCTTGGCCGAAGTATAGCGAGTTGAAAGTTGGAGATGTGATAATTCTATGAGACTTAGTTTCTATGTGAGGTTGAGAAACGCTTTTGCGTTGTTAGTGCAAAGAGACCGGAATCAGATTTATATGAAAACCATTTCGGGCCAACATTTATACGACGATTGTGCAGGTTGGTCGATGATATTGGTGTTTAGGATTTTCATTGTGAAGGAATGCTTGTTCATCGTTTAGGACTAAAATCCCAATATACATATAGTAGCAGTGGTTTCTTCATTATGAAATATCTAATGCAAGGACTATTCTCTACTAATCCTAAGGATTTTCTGACAAGTTGTGGTAGGAAAGTATCTTTGATTTGTTCTGTTTCTTAACAACTTGTATGGACGAGTGTCTGACATTTCATTTCTAAGACTACATACATTGATCTTTGCAAACGTACATCTGTGGTGGCAGAGAAGGCAAGTTCTTTTATCTTAACACCCTCCTTGAGACGTACGAGCTCTAGGGTTGTATTTTTATGGAAGGCAATTAGTAGTCAACGAAAATGACAATGTGGCATTCAAATGTGGTGTGATGTATGATATATGAAAGGTAATCGATACCTCTTTGGCCTCACTCCTCGGAAAATGACTGAAATAAGGATAGAAGCAGTAAGGCTAAAATAGGTCGCTCCAATTAGGAGATGCCATTGCTCTTTTAGACATATCTCTACACGTTGTGACATCGTGTATCTGATTATTGTTGTGTATGCTTGTGGCCACAGATTATAGCTCGGTAACGACCAAAGTGATGACATATTCGATACTATCCAAGAAGGGGTAGGCCGGTCTTGTGTTGGTTTAGGCACCTAGTATCTGGACCCTAGGTGTGTCCCTCTAGAGATGTACCGAGTTTTCGGAAAGGTAGTCCCTTTACCTAGTAATTTGTTTGGAAATCCAAAATCCAGTACGTGCCTGCCATTTTCTATTGTTGAAATCCTTGTATTACAAAGTTTATGCAGGAATTTAATAATGTAACAATTTCAGCTATTTTAATATTACTTGTGTGCAATAGAAACTATTATAGTGTAAGAGAATTTGATATGAGATGTTTTGGTTATCGTAAGGTAAAAACCTTGTCGTATTTATTTGCAATGTGGTCTTACGAGATACTTTTGTTTTAATAAAGGATAATTTTTGATAACTTTATAAATTCAACTGAGTGTGTTTTCTCATGCTGGTTTACAAACTGATCCGGGCGTTCTTCCCTTTCAATGCTCGAGTCAGACCGAGTATATTTACAGATTCATTTTTGGTCCGTTTGGAATTGAGCAGGCGAGCTGGACATCTTCATGTCATATACATATATATGTTTATTATTCCGCTAAATTGCATTGCATTGCATTGCATTGCATTGCATTGCATTGTTGTTGTTGTAAATTGTCAGCATTTGTGAGGACAAATTATTGTAATTGTCTAAGATGATGATTACTTATTGTGTACTTTGATAATTGATTTATGTATAATACAGTTTCTCTTTGTAAAGATTATTGATCTGTATTATTGTTATTCCGCTGTGTTGTGAGATTCTATATTGTTTTGGTTCTGCTTCTCTCTTCTTCTTCTTTTCTCTTCTTCTTTCTTCTCTCTTTCTTATCACCTTCTCTTTTCTTTCTCATGATCATCTGCATTCTGTGCACTGTGGGTCGGACATGTGTAGTTTATTGTCGGATTCAGAGGATTTCGAGTGTGGGTCGTCATAGCGTGGTATCAAAGCTTAGGTTTAGTATACTACTAGGCTTTGATGTGTGCTCAGTATGGATAGGGCCAGTAGCGCCCTAGGTTGAGTTTGAGTGTATTATATATGAGCACGTATTTGTTAGTGAATATAATTTTTTAATAATGTGTTGATTGAGCTGTTGAGTGGCTTATGGGTTCTGATCGTTGCGTCTGGCTAACATTATCGATAGGGATCTCTAAACACTTGAACATGGAGATTGGACACAATATTGTTTTCGAAATGGGGTAAATGAAATAATTTTACCTTGATTATATTTTATATATAATTATATATATTGATTGTTGGTTGTTAATGAATGGTAATATTTAGTTATTATCATTTGTTATTTGTTGTGTTTAATAAAAGTTATTATTATTATAAATCTAACAAAGATAAACAAATTTAGAATGAATCTTATATAATAAAGTGAATAAGTGAAATTATATAAGTATAAATTTATAAATGTGATTCATAAATAAAAGATTTTTAAAAGAATATAAAGCACTGAATTCACTAAAGTTGCTGGAAAATAATAAGGGAGATGACTACAGCATCATTAGTATCATTTTCGAGTTTCTGTGTGATTGATTTGCTACCAATAGTAAATTGAAAATTGTTTTCTTGATAAAACAAAGTCAAATTTAAAATATAGTTTGAAATTGATAAATATAAGTGAAATGAGTTTTGAACTTATAATTTGAATTAGTATAAATAAGAAAAAAAAAATTTATAAAATTTAAGTGTGAAATTCGGATATGAAATTAATATTTAACGTAAGTAAGTTTGAATAAAATTAAGTTAGTAAAATGAATTATAAGAATTGGAATCTACCTTAAGGTAAGTTAAATGAAATCGCATTGAAATTGGAGTAAATTTGATAAACAACTAAATTGAATTGGATTTGGAATGAATAAGATAGATATTTAAAATGAACCAAATAAAATTAAATATAAACTTGAGGGGTAAGTGATTATATAACTATGATTTGAAATTATAAAGTGTGATTGGAAGTAGACTTAAGTAAATATTCATGAATCTGAAGTAAATTTTTTTATATAATTTATAGATTTGAGAGATGTTAAGTTGAAATCATATTAAATCATATCCGAGTATGAAACTAGTTGAAGTTTAAGTGAAGTGTTGTTGCATATGAATGCTGGTAGGAAGTTAATCGCTTTGGTTTATGGTGAGAAACTCTATTTAACATCTCTATTTACATATATACATGTTAGATGTTGTGTTATGATTTCTATGGAGGTTTATATGTGCTTTGATCATCAAGTATTGATTGTTTGATATGATTGTTAAATTGTTTTACCAAGTCACATTTGTACACATTGATAAGCACAAATGAAAGACTTTTCTTTTGAAAATAAAATGGTGTATATGGAATGCTTAAACCTTTTGGAAATAGTTTTAAAAGGAGTTAGAAATGTTTTATAAACATTTAAATATGTTTAAAGAAATAAAGAAAGAAAATAAAATTTTCATATTGTATATTTTAAATATGTCCAAAACGAATTTTCCAAAAAAAATTGCACTTTTGCGGTAAAGTGACCAAATTTAAAATTGATATTTTAAATGTTTTAAATATATGAAATAAACTTGATAAATCTATTAAAATGGTTTAAAAGAGATTTAAGTTGAAAGGATGGATTTCAAAATGATATAAAAGTCGTTTTGAAGAAAATAGCTTTTAAAACGCTATTTGCAACACTTTCGCAACGCTTTTCGCAGCAATTTGAAATAACTTTTGGAAGGTAATTTTAAACTTAACAATTCTTTCCTAGGTATTTTGTGAAATATTTTAAAAGAATAATTAAGTAATTTAAAGGTGATTTGGATTTTTTAATAAGAGTTTGAATAAATGGTTAAGATGAATTTTTTATACCATTTAAACAAAAAGAGAAGAATATTGAATGTAATAACGAACTGAGTACGCGGAAATGACCAGTACATTTATACCGAATGTAAGATCTAGGTGGATAAAATAAGATGTTTAACTAAGGTTATGAATGGAACAACCAGTGCCCTGAACTTACCTAGCCTAAGTTTTCTCTTTTAGGCGAAGGGTGGAATAGATCGAAAGGAAAATCCCTGATGCTCTAAAAGATCATATTTAAGTTTTTCTAAGACAAGAGAAAAGAAATAAATTATTTGAATGTTAACTAACCACTTAACATCTTTTATTCGATGATTGGTTCGAAGTAACGGGGATCAGATTTGGATGATTCTTATCCGAAGAACCGGGATCGGATTTGGGTGATTCCTATCCGAAAACCCCTTCAAACTATTTTTCGAAATAAAATTTTTTGAAGACAAAGATCATTGATGACAAAGATCTTCATGATGTAGGATTACTTTTCAATAGTCCCTGGAGGTGAAATTTACCATATTTAAAGTGGCACCAGTGCTCTGTTTTGAAAATCTACGATTTGCAAGAATATGATTTGAAGTTAAGAAAGAAATCTTTGGTTAAGGTTTAATGAATGATTTGGAAACATTTTTTCTAAGTTCAAAATTATAATTTGAATATAAGAAATCTTTGATTAATATTTAATGAATGATTTGGAAAGGTTTTCCTAAGTAAAAGAGAAAATGATTTGGAGTTATTCCAGGATTTAAGAAAGGTTTAAATAAATCAAATGATTTGATAAATGAGGCTTAATGATTCCATATACATTTGAGAAGAAATGGAGTAAATTGAAAAGAATATATCTAAGAAAGATATTTGATCTAAATAAAAGATGAAGTAATTGATTGGTGATTGATATCCACGTATGAACTTAACAACTTTTTAAGTGATGATCGGCTTCGAAGGAACCAGAGTCGGATTTGGGTGATTCCTATCCGCAAACCACTTCGAATCCATGTATACATTCGAAAGTGAAGACATGTTGAAGATGATTATTGAAGACCATGGATCTTCATAGCGTGAGGACTGCTTGTTGAACATGCTTTAGGTCGCTCCCATTATAGAGTTATTTATAGTTGTGGTCTTCCTGTTATGGAGATTTTTCGGATTGCAAAAACTACTCACTGCTAGTGGTAGTAGGAGAGTTCCTTCGGTTTCGCTTAGTCCAAGAACGAACTTTTATGGACGAATGTCCGACATTGTATTTCTAAGACACAACGTTTGACTTTTACGAATGTACATCTGCTTGATGGTGGAGAAGGCTACTTCTCTTAGCTTAACACCCTTCTTTGAGACATACGAGCTCAGAGGTTGTATGCTTGTGGGAGTCAAATAGTAAACAAAGGAATGGTAGTGTGACACTCAAAGTGGAACCTATTACGATCAAAGTGTGGTGTTGTATGAAAAGGGTGGCTTTGAAGAAATTGAGCGCAGCCTCGTGAGCCTCGCACTCCAATTATGATGGAATTCTATGTGGTCTGATGTATGCTCTCATTTCAGATACTAGTGATTTGGGTTATCGGATGTTCTGAGCCCTAGGTACCTGATACGTTTGGGCCTCATGGCAGGGATGCGCGAAGTTTGAGTCCTTGGATGTTATTCTCGTATTTATCCACTTTTAACCATTTGTGTTATTGTATAACGGCTTCTGAGTCATGGACGTAAGCGTGGATACAGATTGATCTTTCCACTAGTTTCCTATCATGTTGGAAATCAAATCCCAGTACGAGATTTATGGTTTTGATTGTATTTACAAAATAGTTGTAATGACTTGCAAACATTTCAGCTACCCCTTTTGGTATTATATATTTCGTTCGGTATATTCCATTGACCCAGTCCGGATATATTACCTTAGACTTAGTCCAGGCATTGATACCTTATTTGAATAAGTTTATTTGAAAAGTGTTTTCAAAAGAATGTCATTAAAAATAATATCAAGTGTATTTTGGTATAAAAGTGTTCTAGTTATCATAAGGTAAAAACGCACCCGTGTTTATGTGCGAGTGTGGTCTCATGAGATACTCTTTCTTTTCAAAGGATTTTATTAAAAGGCTAATATATGACACTGTCATTTATATTTGAGTTTCTCACGCTGCTTTATCAAGATTGATCCGGGTATTTTCAATACTCGGGTCAGATCCGAGTTATTTCAGGTTGAGTTGAAGACGGTTGAAGTTTCCAGAGGAGAACCAGAGATCTTCATAATCGTATGGACGTATTCTATTATCCACTGCATCTATTTCATTTATTTTGTTGTGTGTCAGCATTTGTAAGGGCAGGTGTTATAACTGTCCAGGCTGAATCTAGGTTAGTCTCTGATACTCTATTAAAAAATTTCACTGCAAAAATTATTATTGAAATAATATATGTTATTCCATTCGTGCGAGATTCTATTCTGTCTTTATTTTCTTTCTACCCTTAGTGATCCGCTTATTCGTGCAATTTAAGTTGGACATGTGTGGTTTATTGTCGGTTCAAAGGGTACGGAAAAACGGGCCAATACAAATAGTTAAATTATCGACTATCAAGTTTGGTCATTTTAGTTCCTCAACTTGATGTGGAAACTAATTAGTCGTACACGTAGTACGTAACTTACTGTGTAGACTTGATTATCGTTTGTGTTGAGAATGTTGATTCGTATAGTACATAATGATTATTCAAATCTATCGACCTTCCTTCTTAGCCGAAGGAAAGCGTGTTAAAAGTTGGGGACGTGATAAGTCTATGAGACTTAGTTTATGTGTGAGGTTGAGAAATGCCTTTGCGTTGTTGGTGCGAAGAGACCGAGATCAGATTTATCTGAAAACCACTTTGAACCAACATTTATACGACAATTGTGCAGGTTGGTCAATGATATTGATGTTTAGGATTTTCATAGTGAAGGGCTGCTTGTTGATCGTTTGGGGTTAAAATCCCAATATATATATAGTAGCAGTGGTCTTTTTGTTATGAAATATCCAATGCAACGACTATTCGATGCTAATCCTTGGGATTTCCCAATAGGATGTGGTAGGACGAGTGCCTGATATTGCATTTCTAAAATTACATACATTGGTTTTTACAAACGTACATCTGTGGCGGCGGAGATGGCAACTTCTTTTAGCTTAACACCCTTCTTGAGACGTACGAGGTCAAGGGTTCTATTTTTGTGGAAGACAATTGTAGTCAACGGAAATGACAATGTGGTATTCAAAGATGATGTGATATGTGATATGTGAAGGTAATCGATACCTCTTTGGCCTCAATCCCCGAAAAATGACTGAAATGTGGATAAAACAATAAGGCTAAAATGGGTCGCTCTCATTAGGAGATGTCATCACTCTTCTATATATATCTTTACACACTATGACGTCGTGTATCTAATTATTGTATGCTTGTGGCTACATATTTTAAGTCGGTAATGACCAGAGTGATGAAATATTCGATACTGTCCAGGAACGGGTAGGCCGGTCTTGTGTTGGTTTAGGTGCCCAGTATATGGACCCTAGGTGCATCCCTCTAGAGATGTACCAAGTTTTCGAAAAGGTGGTCCCTTTTCTTAGTCATTTGTTTGGAAATCTGATACGTGCCTGCCGTTTTCTATTGTAGAAAGCCTTGTATTACAAGGTATATGATGAAATTTAATAATGTAACAATTTTAACTATTTATTATTATTTGTGTGCAATAGACACTATTATAATATAAGAGAATTTGATATGAGACGTTTTGGTTATCGTAAGGTAAAAACCTTGTCGGAATTTATTTGCAATGTGGTCTTACGAGATACTGTTGTTTTGATAAAGGAAATTTTTTGATAACTTTATAAATTTAGTTGAGTATGTTTTCTCACGCTGGTTTACTAGATTGATCCGGGCGTTCTTCCCTTTCAATGCTCGGGTCAGACCGAGTATATTTATAGGTTCATTTTTGGTGCTTTTAGAGCTTCAACAGACGAGCTAGAAATCTTCATGTCGTATACACGTATCTGTTTATTATTCCGCCGCATTGCATTGCATTGTTGTTGTAAATTGTCAGCATTTGTGAGGATAGTTGGTATAACTATCCAAATTGATGATTACTTATTATGTACTCTGATAATTGATTTATGGATATTACAATTTCTCTTTGTAAAGATTATTGGTCTATATTATATGTTATTCCATTACGTTGTGAGATTCTATATTGTTTTGGATCCGCTTCTCTCTTCTTCTTGTTTTATCTTCTTCTTTCTTCTCTCTTTCTTCTCACCTTCTCTTTTCTTTCTCATGATCATCTTCAATAGGTGCACTATGGGTCGGACATGTGTGGTTTATTATCGGATTCAGAGGATGTCGAGTGCGGGTCGTCATAATCTTCCTTTATGCGAATCTTCTGAAGACGAACTAACTTCTCTTCATTTATCGAGACTACAAAATAATCTTTCACCTCTGTATACTTCCTCCTTAAACTAAAGCCAGATTTTCAACTAGGTGAATTTCACTATAACTGTCACAATTCACTAATACATCATTATATAGAAAGCCCAAATCACATGTTGACTAGATAGAACTAGCCTAATCTACAACAGGAGAAATATGTAGATTTTAAAAAAACCGTATTTGAATCACAAGAGGTCTATGAAGTTTAATGAGCTTTACTATATCCAATCTATTTAATTTAAATAAAATCCAATTTTATTTAACCTTTTAATTTAACTTATGAAATCTATATTAATTAAGTATAAAGTTTGAATAAGTATGAATATATCAAATATATTCATATTTTCAAAAGATGTTTAAAAATGGGAATGAACATATTATTAGATCTGGATGTAACCACATCGTGATTTAAAAGGAAAGAGATAAAATGATGATAGTAACAGTTGATTGCATCTCCCCTTTTGTAAAAATTCTACTAAAACTATACTTAATCATTATACAAAATGATATGCGATAATAAAATATTTAACATGATATATAACGAAAAAACAACAGCAAGATCAATATATACATGTATAGATATTGAAATTTATATGTATATCTCAATTATAACAATTTAATTTGATTAATGTAAAGTGTATGTTTGATTATAAAATATTATGAAATATGATAATTTTTAATAAAAAGAATTGATTAAACAAAACTGAATATAAATTGACTAATGGAAACTTTAAAAATCCAAACTTGAAGTTTGAAATCAAAATTTGGTTTTGCAAGTTTTTTTCAAAATTTAGATCAAAATTACATTTGATTAATGTAAAAATAACCTTAATGAATTAAGTACTAATATTAAAATCATATGTATGTATGTATGTATATACATATGTGCATATACGTATGCATTTATAATTATGAAACTGAAAATAATTTCAATTATTCAAATTATATATTTATACACACGTACATATTAAATCAAATAGTTTTAATAGAAACAAAAGGTTCGTATATTTCTAAATGTTTTTATATATAAATATATAACAATGTGCGCATATACAAATATATAATATTTAATTTTATCACTCAAAATTAAGGCAATATAAAAAAATTAAAAGGAATTTTAAAATCAAAACTTGCACATAAAGTTTAGAATAAGATGTTACTGTATTACATATTTCAAAATGATTCAAATCAATATTATTTAACTCAATAACGTTACATATTACCTTAGAAATCATTATATATATACAGAATCATATTTATAAATAAAATTATAATTTTATATATAAAAATATTTCTAGTTTTAGCTAAATGAATTAAGTCAAATCAAATCATCCAATCATTAGTTTAAATTATAATGTCAGTTATAAAAAATAATGAGAAAATGATACATACACAAATACATACTCGTTATAAAGTGATACAACTAAACATAATAAAAAATAATTTCTACCATACTTCCAATAAGTGGCACCTTGATCTATGATTCATCATTGGATTTCTAAAAATTGACACCCAATCTTTGCATGAGATGGACGAACTATGTAGCTCTTTATTTTATTCGTTGTATTAATTGGAGAAAATAGGAGAAAAGGAAAATGAGTGAAGGAAATAAAATTAGTGGATTTATTTTAATTGAAAGAATGGAACCTTTTCAATTATTTTAATTAAAATTTCTCTAATTAACCCCTCTTTAATTTTCAACCAATCCACCTAATCAACCCATTTGTATGGCCAACCTATGTTGCCATCATATTACATAAATTTTCCAAAGAAAAACATCAAATAAATATCTCTCATTTAAATCACGTTTTAATTTATATCGATATTGTATATCGATATACACAAATATAAATTTTATTTATGCATTTAAATAATTACTAACAACACCAAAAAATCAAATAAATTAATAAAAATTAACATTTCTAAAATAAAAATTAATTTAATTAATTTACAACATTTTATAGGCTAATTAAATCGAGTGGATTTTCGTAGAATTCACAAATATGGTTGTAGTACTCGGAGGTGTGAATTCAGTCAGTGATTTATTTTAAACAATTCAAATGTTAATGTTCACATGTCACATGTCACCTTAACCAGTAGTGTGACAATTTGTCCAAATTCATTGCTTATATATCTTATTGATGAAATCTAATTTTAAAATTTTTAAGTGGTTCCTTTTGGTAACGATAATATATATACATTTTCTTCATCAACACTATATCATTTTAGCATTTATGAGGTTCTTTTTTGGTCAAAATTCCAATATCACATATATTTAGCACAGTTAGTCCATAAACAAAGTTCTTGTTTCAATAGTAACATTATTATTAACCGCACTACTATAACTTAAAATTTTGACTTCGAGTTGACTATAACTGACCATGATACTAATCATATACAACCAAGGAGACGAATTCTCTACTGAATAGTGCTTCGCTTTCAACATTTCAACTTAGACCCAAGTATAGTCACTTGATGGATCGTCATGTTATGACTTAACTATAAACAGAGTGGAGTATTTATACTGACGTTACATGGTATTCTCAAGTTGAGTGAACTATGTAACATCGTTGTAACAATCTCATATTTTTGAGTAACATGATATGAGAAAATAAATTAAAGAAGATAATAAATTGAATTGATTATGAGAAAGGATCAAATAAAAGAAGGGTTAACTAATATGGAGTAAATAAATGAAGAAAGATGAGTTAGGGATTTATTAAGACTAGGCTAGAATGGGGTTTTAGCCTAAAGCCCAAATTACTAATTCACGTACACCAACACTCTATTCATTATCTCATTTCCACTAAAACTAAAGAAAAGAAAACAAGGCAGGCCGACCATACTTTCTAAGGAAAGAAAAAGAAGATAAAGATAACAAGGGAGCTTTCATCATTAAGGAAACTTTAAACAAGGCTTAATCAAACCAAAGGTAAGTAAAAACATTCCATAAAACCTATCCCTACCTGCTTGGGTTCGGATTTGATTGTATATTAATGTTCCTGGTAATATAAACATGTTTGAATGATTAAACATTAATTGAATATGTTTAGAAATTGGATGAAATAAATTAATTCATGTTTTAGGCTAAAGCATGATTTAATCTTAGTTAAGTGGTTTGAAAATGATACATGTTGTTTATATTTGGAATAAATTTGTTTTCAATTTCATAATTTTTGGAATCAATTTGGAATTACTATATATTTTCTGAGTTAGAAAAAGGGTTGATTTCAGGTTTATTATTTTGATCTGAAATTTTTGAACAAGGTAAATATGATGAATTTTATTTGTAGTGAATTTTTTGGATTTTTCCAATCAATTTTCGATTTCATATGAATTCATTAGTAAAGAAAGAGGTTTACTAATTAAGGATAATTAATTAATTGAGTGGGTATGTAATTAGCTAATTTTGAAAAGTAAAATGTAAAAAAAGGCAATTGACCAATGAAAACTCAACACCAAATGAAGGTTGGTGGAAAGTAAATACTTAGTAAGTAAATAAATAATTTTCACTACAATTACAAATGTGTTGTTTATTTAACACACGATAGCCCATTAATGTTTGACCTATGATAACATCCACACCTTCAATATGTAATGGCTTTGGGAAAGTCATGACGCGATAGCTCTTCGAGCTTAACTCCTGAAAGCTATTAATACACAATGACCATTTAAAGTAAAAATACAAAGGCCTTAACAGGATTAACATGTGACAACTTCGATGGAGTTAATACATGATAACTCTAGGAGAGTTAACCTATAATTCTATTAGAAGGTTAACATGCAAGGCTTAGAGAAACTAACAGCTCACGATGGATTTAGAGGGGATAACATGCGATAGCTTAAGGAAGCTATATACTCACGAAGGCTTCGATGGAATCAACACACAATGGCTATATGGGAGACAACCCTTGACCACCACATGAAGTTTAATACACGATGCCTTAGAAGCTATCAACCCACGAAGGCTCTTGAGAAGTTAACCCATGATAGATAAGGATTATTAACTAGCAATGGCTTAAGACTAATTATCTAGCTGGCTTTGGGGAGGTCATGATGCGACATCTCCTTGTAGTACCTCATAAATTAAGCAGTAGTTGATTAAAAAATAAATACATAATTTTTAATGAACAAAAATGAAATTTTCACAAATATCACAATTTGACTATGAAACTTGCACCATTGTATCCACGGTGATTTTATGATCAATTTTCATATATAAAGTTTTAGGATCAGAGCTCAAACGGAAAATTTATTAGTTTGACTATTTCGGATTGAAAATAATCAAAAATGTATTAAGCAAATAAATAACATTAAGTTGTTGTTAAAGTAAATGTTAAACCAAAACTTAACGTTAAAATAACCGTCAACCATATCTAATCAAATAATGTTTAAAAGGAATGGAACAAAGATAAGCCGATTAGTTAACGAAATGCCATGACTGGTCGACACCCTAGGTTCGGTCGACTGCCGGCGGTCGACCGGTCAAAGTGGAGCGGTCGTCCGGTGGATGGCCAACGGCTGATATTAAATCTACTTAAACGGTCTGGATTTAATAAATCTATAACACGTAGTTTGATTTGAGTGTCTATACTTACAGCCTCGGCCCTTCACTTTTCTTCTCATATTTTCTGAATTACGAGCAAAGCTCTGCCATTTTCTCTTCTCCATAAATTCTAAGAATTGTATAAAACAATAAATTATTATATATAGAGAGAGAATAGCGGAAAACAAAAGAGAAGAAGAGCAGGCTCCAATTGATTCACCAAATTAGAAGGTAAATTGTAAATCTAAATCTAAATTTAATTTAATTCAAATCTCTTCTCAGATCTATAATCCTAATAAATATAGACCTACTTTGAAACATATTTTGGTAGAAAAAAGGAACTTAATCAGGAATAACGAATGTAGACCTAGAGATATTTGGAAGCTTAGAGGTGAGTGAGAAATTATATATTTTTGTATGATATTAGATTTATATTGTTGTAAATATGTTTCTTTTATGTTAAATGTAAATTTTGGAATTTTAGGCTTATATATATGCAATGAATTTGAGAACCCTGCCTACATATTTTTGAATTATTAACTTTGATTAAATGTTGTATATACCTAAATCTAGAATGTAAGGGTGAAAGTAGTCCCTAAAGTTATGAGATAATTCGTTAAAAATATTTTATGTAAATTCCAGATTTGTTATTTGAATGTTTTAAATTATTAAACATGAATTGAAGATTGTTACAAATTTTATTGGGTATTGAGTTAATTAATATGCTATTGGAATGAAGAGTATTTCTATGTAAATTTCTATAAATTATCCAACTTTATAATCATGTATGAAGGTGTATTGTTTAAAATAATAAGGAATATGCATAGCAGAAAGAGATGTATAAAATAGGAATATTTACCATATTTTATATCGTCTATTTCAATAATAACATAAAAGATAATTCCTTAGAGTATCAAACATAGCACAAATCCTCTTTAAGATAATTTATGGGAAATTACGGATTCTCTTTTGGGAAGGTATAGTTCCAGTGCATTAAAATATCGAAATCCCTATATGTAAAAAGAAAGTACTATAATTGGAAATAATACAATAATCCGTTATCAATTTAATATAAGTGATTTAAAGTAAGTTAGGAAAGTTATAGCAATAAAGAAACGTTAATATTAATTTAAAGGAATCGGTGAAATATAATTGATCGCAATAGTTAAAAGGAGCAGTAAATTATATCTAATTTTGTTAATTGGAAACCAAGTAGTAAAAGATATTTAATCTATGAAATTAGAAAGAAGTAATAAATGACGTTTAATGGCATTAATGAAATAAGAAGTAAGTTCATGTAAAAGTAAATCAATACTAATAATCGAACTTAGGAGGTGTAATAATTCTCCAACTAAAATTCTATAGCCTTAAGAATAAGTTTATAATGGGTGTGAATTATTGGATCTAGCCAAATATTTAAATTAACTATAACTAACGCAGTTATTAGTAAGAATTGAGAGAGATTAATAATGTTGCACAATAGAAATTTTCCCTCCAAAAAAGGTTACCAACAATTGTGTATATATTATACTAATATGAGACATCTCCAACTGTAGGATCTGTAGGTGCAGACGTTTGCGTCTAAGTATATAGGATATACCAAAGGGGATTTGCCTCGGGTTTGAAGTCTTATATTGCCAATTAGGGTCTTATTTAATCCCAACATGGGGTACAAAGTAACCAGGTGGGCATTTCCTCGATTTTCAATAGGTAATCTAAATGAGCCAGTAGGGTTGTACGCATAGGTCAAAAGCACCATCAGTCCTAAAACATTTAGAAAGACTTGGGTTATGCTCAAAGACGGACTACACCTCTACTAGTGTAGGTTCCATATTGAATATGCGATTGCATTAATGTTGTTTGTTAGTTTGTTTGTCATTATGAGGTTGGCTAGATAACCCCAAGATGAGTCTTTGAGACAAATTTGGATATGCCTAAATAGTTGTAATATCGTTATTAGGCAATAACGGGAGCTTCCTAGGTGTATGCGGGCAATTCGGCCTAGACACTGTTGGTGGATGCCCGGTGCGGTGCAAATTTGTGGATACTAACGGGGAATGTATCCTAGTCCATAAGGGACTTTGATGTACACACTCATAAGCACACATATATAACTATTGTATATATACCTTGAGTAGGTTGGTCATATCTTACATGTATATGAAGTCAAAATGATTAAACTTCAAATAATAGATATAACTTGTAGTGGAAACCAATTGGCATAAACTAGTGTTATGGATAAAATATGAAATTTAACGGTCACCAAAACATTGTTCAAACCTTTCCTCATTACAACCCACACAATACATTTTGATAGTCGGGTGCTAGTACAGGACGGGGATGGTAGGAGGATAGATTTTGTCATGCATTCTACACTGACCTGTGCAGTTAAAGCTCCACTAAATTCCCGTAAAGCCCCCGCTATAGCACATAGCGCTCTTCGCCCGCTACATTATTTCAATTTAGCATTGTTAAACATTAGATAAGCTCCGCTATTTTCCGCTACACCCGCTCAATCAAGCCTTTTATCGCCTACTTTAGCAATTTCAATATACAAAGATTGACTTGACTAGTTCGTTTTTAAACCAAATCAAAAAAGTTAGGGTAAAGACCGAATTTTTATTTAAAGACTAGTTTAAATTGTTAATGATTCCAATTTGCCCTGAATTTTGCAGTCTGTCGCCAGAATTTGACTCTTAATAGAAAAGAAACGAGAAGGGAAATTATTGACTGATGTATATTTTGAGATATAATAAAGTATAAGTGCTCAACATAAGATAGAAACCTACTGTAGTCACCAAATATAGTCTTAAAAAAATAATGATATTCTTTGGTTTTGTTATATAAGATTAAACAATGTTTCTTTTTTCTACACAAATGATGTGAGAATGAGAATAGATTAACTTTAAATATTTGGTTTTATATCCAATGAAGTTTTTTTCACCTTCACTATTTTTCGCTATATCCCCGTTATAACTTTTTGCTCCTCCACTACTATAGAATCGCTAAGCGCTTTAACTGTACAGACACCGATAAGGGCACAAGATACCTAGAGGTATTAGCTAGGCATGTGTGTGTGTGTATTTTATTATACTTTATCATTCCATTGTGTGTTCTCATTGGTAACTCTTTGATATAATTTTGTTTTTATTACAGGATATCAACACCAATGATCCATACCTTAGTGGATTTAGGTTTTCGATTTAACAAAAATTCGAGTCCATTAAGGTGCGAGCTGTTACATTTAAAACAAATTCTGAGAAGGTGGATAAGACAGCTATAAGTTGGAACAATAGATAGAGTTAAAAATATATGTCTATCTAGATTATCCCGTAAGAGATAGGTCGTACGGAAAAGCATTGACTTAAGAAGAGATGTGACACATAGAAAGGTCGTTGAAGCTGGATGGTACTTTACTCCCTTGTTTGGGCCTAGATTGCCCTATGATTAAGGATCCCCACAAGATGGTTGATTGATGATGTACAATAAATCTAAATAAATGGAAAGTAAAGAATTTATATATTGCAAATATCTAGAAGTAAGAATTGAGCTAGTTTCGGAAGGAAGGTATATAGAAATCACTCCAATACAATAGTCGAATTTTTAATATATTCTGAATGAAGATAACCCAAAAAGTTAGTGGAAAAGAAAAGTCCAAAAGAAGGGACGAATAAAACCCAATCTAATTTTGACCCCATATGAAAGAATTTAATAAATGTTTTAAATTTCGTTTAAAATATTTGACGATTTTCAAAGATTTTATTTAAATGTAAGAAGAAGGAAAAAAATCCTATTTCAGAAAGTAAGTAAACATTAAAAAAATTCATCGTATAAAATTATCTTTTTATTTAATAGAATTTCTAGTAAAAGATTAAAACTATTTGGTTCAAAAATATTATTTAAAATGGATTTTAACAGAGAGGCGTTTACTTTGAAATGAATAAAAAATAGAGCGTAGGTATAGCTTGGTGATTTTCAGATTTTAAAAACTCGAAGTTTTAAAATTGTTTTAAGAGATGGATAATATGAAGTAGTACCGCTTTTAAGTGGGGTAAAGAGAATTGAAGGATAAGAATACCCATAGTGTACAACCCACACCTCCAAACACATCGATCCAAAGCCTATCGGACTTTCGAACTCACATTCCAAGAAATGCGAGCTGTCGGCTTTTAAAAACATTATAGATTAAGATTAGAAAGGATAAAATCTAAGATATTCTACACTTTCAAATCTCATAGCAGTAGACAATAAAGTATAAATACATAAAAATATCATCTTGAAAAATATCCTAGAAACATGGTCTCAAAATATACGTAGTCTAAAAATCTATAGTTTTACAAAATAAAAACATATAGTCTAAAAATTGCTAAAATACAATAAATAGTTACATGGAGAGTGATAAAGAGTAATAAGTGGTGTCCGTGCCTAGCTCACTCCTCCACATACAGGATTTGGGCCAATCACCCGCCGCCCTATCCTCGTACGATTGGGGAAAAAGAAATGGAAGGAGTGGATCAGATAAAAATCTAGTGAATGAGTTACATCACTAATATAGGGCGATCACATGTACTTGACCTCATTTATATCTTATGTGACTTAGGGTGTCCTACTTGTATCATGTATTACTTACTTGTGTTGGTAATATTCTTACACCTAACATCTTGTGAAGGCTTACACGTAGGGTCGGGCAACTGATTGAACCTCAAATCAGCTATGGATCGGACTAATAGCCTCTGGGATTATTCCTAGCATAAGATTGCATACAATATCACAATTGGGACTACATTTCCTAAACTTATCAAATTTTACACATTGAGAGGAGCCTGCAATGCCGACTCGCTCCCAAAGATGTCACAAGGTCCCTGCATCCAAGTCTAAGCTCAAAGGTAACATCATGCCACTTACTGCATCGTGCTTGGAACCTCCCATTAGTGTTGGGCCCACACTTCTCCAAGCATCCACCAATGTTGCTCATCCACCAGTGTTGTGCATCCACAGTGGAATCTTCTATGAGTGCTTCCTATGATTGAATGTCTCTTTGTGGAATAAATAGTGTCTGGGCCAGCCAAATTGCTTGCGTACACCACCTCCCAAGTTTTGTAACGTTTGAAAGTTAAGGATTAAACAATTAATTTCCCCAATAATATGCTAACATCCATATAGATATTAATATAAATTTATAAACCCAGGCCTTAAGCTGCTGTTCCAACCATGCCTAAAAGTTGATGACCGATCAACTGCCAGTTATTGGAGTGGTTAACCATTCGTTGTCAACCGACTCCAATATACCTATCGACTGATCAACATTAATTATTATATACTTTTATTCTTGATCGTTGGTATATTACTTAATTACAGTATTATTTATACATTCATGCTATTCTTTCTACATTAAAACCTATTTTATTTATCCAAAATTTTCAATTTAAATTCCTAACAATTTCAAAATTTTGTAGGTGTATAGGTTATCAAATGAAATCAAGATAGGTTAGGTTTACAGTTTATTAATATGTCGGTTTATATTCAATTGGACAAAGAGAGAGTGCTCATACTAGAATCAACCCTAACTTTACTTATATCCGTAATTTACTTAAATTAAATTTAGATCAGATCGGGATCATATTCATATAGTTTAAATCTCGATCAAATTTCCAATTTATTTCGGTTGACAACTCTAGTTAAACTAAACCAATTCTAGAACAAATAGGGTACAGACAAAATCAGTTACATATAAATCAGCCTAGCTAATTATGTTGAAGCAAAAATGGCACAAAAACCCAAAAGAGTAAGTGAGTAGAGATTAAATGAAGAAAGTAAATGAAAACTGAGTAATAACAAGCACATAGAAATATATAGCGGTTCGGCAATCTTGGCCTATGTCCACTTGAATGATTTTATTGCTTTTGCACTAGTTTTTGTGCTTAAAAGTAGGAGGGTCGACAGGGATCCCGGAGTACAATGGAGTATGTGTAATGACAATGTCTAGAGATCCTTAGAATGAAGCATAGCCTATGTATTTATAGGGGAAAAGGACTAAATATCTCGTTGATATTTCGCCTATAGTACCTCACCGCTAAGGCTGAGTCACCTAAACAATCTCAACTTAAGACCCCTGAGGGTTGGGGACCGATACTGAACCCTATATAGGGATTGGTACAGATCCCTATATACAGTCAGGGACACTTAGCAACTTTTTTTGCAATGATTCGTCTTATCATTGACTTTGTGATGCCAAAGTTGATTTACATAGTTACCTATGTGTTTTTTGATTCCAAATAGTGTTGGATCATAAGGTTTTGAATGCTGACAAGAGACGAAAAGTCTTCAACTCAAATATGGTTCATATTGATAGTAATGTAACTAGAGTTTTTAAGTAATCAGTCTAGTATAGAATTTTATTAAAATCTATCCTCAAAGCTCATCACTAACAAATTCATTTTACGAAACTTGCATAATGTTTATAAAACTTTCATATATACTCGAAGTTTTTATGTGCACTGAAAAACAGTATTCAATCAACTGAATACTGTATATCAGTTGACTGATGCTGCTTGTAAAAAATTTTAATACAGTAATCAGTCGACTGAACTACTTAAGTCAGTCGATTGACACTGTACATGTTTTTGTACATGTTTGAAATTCAGTCGACTGCACAGGCAAGTTCAGTTGAATGAATCTGCAACTGTCATTTTTCTCCAAAAGACACTTCTTTTGATCAAAGGGTTCCTTCTTCCCGGAAGCTCACAACTCTTAGATTCTAATAGATGTTGATTTTCAGAAGTCATATCTCATCACACACTCTATATACACTCAAGACTCATAGATCCAATCACCTAATTTTCTATTTTCTTTTGACCTATAACACTTAGCATTCTTGAGTTCAATATATACAAGCTTTCATACAATCACTGCTTACGTATTTATTTCCATATTCTTCAAGCAATATTATAGTTCCTATTCTTTATACACACACAAATATACACATCTACTTTGAGGATAAGATTATAGGAAAGGTGTACTACAAGTGCCAAATTCGTGTTATTCAGAACACACAAAGTCAAGTTAAATCCAGTTTGTAATAAAAAAAACCTGTTCTATTGCTTAGGCGGTCAAAGTCCTGTTCTGTTGCTCAGGCGGTCAAAGTCCTGTTTTGTTTCTTAGGTAGTCAAAGTCCTGTTCGGTTGCTCAGGTGATGTAATACATGTTCCTTCGAGTTAAGTGAGGGTTGTTAGCTATGATTCTAGAAGGAGTCTCGGACTGGACGTAGAACGGGGGCTCTAACTAGTATAAAAATCTCTGGTGTCATTTGCTTTGCTATTTATTTTTGTACTCATATTGCGCATCAGTAGATAACTTCGTTTATATTGCACCACCACTACATTTAAATTGTTTAGAACTATTGGCCCTTTCGATCCTATAGCATAGCAATCACTTTCATTTGGTATAAGAGCATAGCTACTTTCATTTGGTACCAGAGCTTGGGATTTTAGAGATCATGACAACATCCTAGAATAAATGTCCATAAAGAGATCTAGTCAAGGCAATAGGAAGAGGAAGAGCAAAAAAGAAGAATCAAGGGAGCAAACAAACAAATGCTTTATGGCTAAACTCAGATCACAATCGGTATGCTTGGATTTTTTATATAAAGCTCTTTCAGCCTCTACAAATTAACTTTTCACCTTTACCAAACTCACTTTTTACTTTCACTTTTTTTAACTTTCTGCCATTAAACTCTTTTTCAACTTCAAATTCACCTACAATTTAATAAATTCTCTCATAAATTTGTCAAAAATTCTTCTCATTTGAACCTCACACTTCATCACCAACCCTAGCTCTTCACATGGCTCCTAAAAGACCTCGTCATCCTCAATCTACAACAACTTCTTTGGATTCAAAAATAAGAGCATGGCTTCGCAATGGCAAGGGGGTGCAACGCTTTGAAAAGAAGCAAAAATCCAGGATTTTCGAAGGTTCTTTGATTAAATTCCCTGTTTTTTTCTTCTTATGCTATTTAAGACTTAGCTTGCCATAGCGGATTGGAGCATCCCATTGATTTTATAGTAAATAATAACAATATTAACCACCTTCTTGCCAAACTTTTCAACACCAACTTAAATCTAGATCACCACACAATTACAAATCCGACTACGTTTGGACGGTAGTATGTGGTAAAAAGATTTTTCTTCGCTATAGTGACTTGCACGGATTTTGCAATGTCCCGATGAGGATGACGAGCTATCTGAGATTGCCATAAACATGGATACCCATGATCGAGTTAGTCATTTATTCCTCCCAAATGATTTAACAGAGTTAAAAGCGGTAGCACTAAGGCCAAAAGCTCGTATTATGCATAGAGTGCTTACCCACACCATCAATCCCCGCACCGGAAGCTATAAGAAAGTCTATCGGCGTGGTTTCCAATCCTTATATGCCATTTGGGGAAATAGAGGAGTAAACTGGGCAAAGGTCATTCAAGATGAGTTTCAAACCTTTAATCAAGGACGAATGAGGATGATCTATTATGGCGCTTACATCATGCGCATTCTCAAACATTTTGATGTTCTTTTTGTTGATTCATGAATGTTCGAACAGGTTCCTTGAATACTAAAACCCTTAGCCTCATGAACCTACCAAAGTAATATTTTGACCACACCATAATTGCTTATGAACATTGGCTTGAAAACCAAGCCACGGGTCAAGCTTAACCTTCCTCCCAATAGCTCGTCAAAAAACTTCATGTATGCAAGCCTCTTCTTCATCCCAACCTCCTCGACCTACTCGATAAATTTACAAGATTCAAGAAATAGATCCTCAAGCTCGGCCTCACGAAGCCATTACTACCATTGCTCGTAATCAAAGACTTCTCGATAATCTCTATATCGAGTTGAATCAACTATCTGTAGAGTTGATAAAAATGTCTCTAAAGTTAATAAAAAGCTTAATTATATTAAGTCCTTCCTCAAAAATATATGGGAAACTATTACATGCTCCCAACAATCTTCTGCCTGTACCAACATCTCACGAAAAATGACCGACAGAACATTTTACCTGGTCTACATCAAATGAGGAGCATGAGGAAGAAGCTAAAGAGGTAGGTAATGATTCAGATGATGAAGAAACTGAAGGTGACGAACAAAGTTCAAATGGCGAAAGTCATGGTGATGAATAAGCTTTTTTATCTCTTTCTACGTTGTTGTTAGTCATTGTTTTTAAGTTCTTATACTATTATGTAATTGTCTAAAACTCTATGTTTTTCTATATGTATGTCATGCTGTTTTATTATTCTCGTGGGATATGACTGTTTTGTTTCTATGTTCGCTAAGTTTCAGTTTCATATGTATGTGTGTTCCAGTATAATATTACTCGTACTTTCACAACCCTACACCTTGAGTACTCTCCTTTTTGTCGATGACAAAGGGGGAGAAAAACATAATTTGTTGTTTACAGGAAGTATATCATAGATTCAGGGGGAGAATACAATATAAAAGATAAGTTACAAGCATATTACTCGAGGGAAGAAGTATTTTAATAAAATCATGTCAAAGATTCACTCGTAGCAAATGGTTGTCATCATCAAAAGGGGGAGAATGTTAGATCATAAGGTTTGGATGCTGACAAGAGACGAAAACTCTTCAACTCAAATATGGTTCATATTGATATTAATGTAACCAGAGTCTTTAAGTAATCATTCTAGTATAGAATTGTGTTAAAATCTTCCTCAAAGCTCATCACTAACAAATTCATTTTGTGAAACTTGCAAATTGTTTCTAAAACTTTCATATGTACTCAAAAAATTTATGTGCACTGAAAAATAGTATTCAATCGATTGAATACTATATATCGGTCAACTGATGCTGCATGTAAATTTTTTTAATTTAGCAGTCAGTCTACGGAACTGCTTAAGTCAGTCCACTAGCACTGTACATGTTCTTGTACACGTTAGAAATTCAGTCGACTGCCCAAGCAAGTTCAATTGACTTAATCTGCAACCATCATTTTTCTCAAAATGACACTCCTTTTGATCAAAGGGTTCCTTCTTCCTAAAGGTCACAATTCTCAGATTCTAATAGATGTTGATTTCTAGAAGTCGTATCTCATCACATACTATAAATACACTCAAGATTCATAGATCCTATCACCTAATTTTCTGTTCCCTTTTGATCTATAGCACTTAGCATCCTTGAGTTCAATATATACAAGCTTTCATACAATCACTACTTACGTATTCATTTACATATTCTTCAAGCAATATTATACTTCCTATTCTCTATACACACAAATATACACATCTACTTTGAGGATAAGATTATAGGTAGGGTGTACTACAAGTGAAAAATTCGTGTTATTCAGAATACGCAAAGTCAAATTAAATCCAGTTTGTAATAGAAGTCCTGTTTGGTTGCTCAGACGGTCAAAGTCATGTTCTGTTGCTTTAGTCAAAGCCCCGTTTGATTGCTTAGGTGATGTAATACATGTTCCTTTGGGTTAAGTAAGGGTTGTTAGCTATAATTTTAGAAGGAGTCAGGGACTGGACGTAGAACGGGAGTTCGAACCAGTATAAAAATCTCTGGTGTCATTTAATTTACAATTTATTTTTATACTCATATTTCCCATAAGTAGATAACTTAGTTTATATCGCACTGCCACTACATTTACATTGTTTACAACTATTGGCCATTTCGATCCTATAGCATAGCAATCACTTTCAAATAGGATCTATGGAAGAATGGAGTTGCTAGCTTTAGTCCTCATGGAGATCGACAGAGGAATGCATAGAATCATAAGAAGGGAACTTAATACCAGCTCTTAGCATCATCAATAGTGAGTGAAAGGAGTGGGGGTCACTTTTGATGAAGATATGGGGATAAATACCGATCGCCTTGGGATGGGATTAGTATCAATCCCACAGTTAATGGGATTCAACACTTGAGTTGGTCTTGTCCTTGGTGTAGGATCAGTGATGATCCCTCATCTAAGGATCTTTTGACTTTGGGATTTATTAGGATGGTTTGCCTCCAATTTATGGTCTTTTTTGTATTTGGAATAGGGTTCCTAGGATCATCTCTCTGAGCTTCTTGTCTCGATAATCATTGAGTCTAACTTGTCCAGTTAGTCTAAATATAGTCGGGTCAAAAGGCCAGACAACACTTGCCCCTCAAAGTATGTTTTGTTTCAAACATGACGTGCTTTGAATCGAGACATGTTAGGATCGTCAAAAAGAATTTCACTCCATGACTATAATGGTTGTTACCCTTCAGTTGAGTTCCTTTTATTGAAAATTTGTATCTTTAACAGTTCACTGCGATGCTTGGTCAATATTTGACATTGTAAAATCGGAATGTATTCTCTTGGTAATTGCCTATGCTCGATTCCATCTGGCGAGCTGATTGAACCAGTAGGCTTAATTATATGAACTAGTTTTTTTTTCTGAAATTCTCAAGTAAGAATTCAATTTCCTTCGATCCGAGAAATTTCACATTGAGTATGCGTACACACTCGTATGTCTATGCACATACTTTTGCCATTGCTCCCACACATGTTCATATGCCTATAGGTTTCCTAGTTCCATGGAGCTGTAATCACAAGTTATTTTGTTGTATTTTACGAGTGAGGCTCAGTACCAACCCATATAGAGGAGCCGTGGTATTGGCTAAGTAGAAGATGCTCACAAAGAAGTTGTGGGTGGCCATGTATAGCCAGAAGTAGGTCGCCTAGTCCTATCGTACCCCCAGTCTCTAGTCAGGAGGTCAAGGAAGCTAAGGATGACGTCGAGGAAGACGAAATATTATATGTTGGCAATGAGGCTAGCCATAATGACGTGGATTCAAGTCATAACCCAGTGATCGAGCGATCCCAAATGTTCCATCCTAGGGCTTCCTAATAGTTATAGCCTTATCTTGTACCAAACATTAGGCACAAGCCAAAGTGTTACGCTATCGTATTCATCTTTTAGGTGATTTACTCTTGCCCTCAATCTTGGGTTAGTGGAGTTACTGCATGGACGGTCGAACATCATCCTTATAAAGTTACACTCTTCTCATCAGGATTAAGGTATGAGTTAGCGAATGGGTAGTCGGGTCATGCCCATCCTAAATTTCTACTCCCCTGACAGATCGAAGGTAGGAGTTAGTCAATGGTTGGTTAGGTCACATCCACCTTGGGTTGGATGGTCAAGTCACGTCCTTGGTGGCTTTGTACTCCTCCAACTGAATTGTGGGACTGAGTTAGTTCATGGACGGTCGGGTCATATCCATCTCGTATTGGATGTTCAATTCACGTCCTTTTATGATTTATACTCCCCTGTCGGGTTAAGGGTAAGAGTTAGGTAGAGGATGGTCGGGTCACATCCATTTCGATTTCGTCGACAGACAGTTGAATCACATCCTTTTGTGATTTATGCTCCTCCTATCCGGTCAAGGGTAAGAGTTATTATGTGGACGGTCATGTCACGTCCACTTTAGATTGAATTTTGAGCCTGCCAAGCTACATGCAAGGCATAAATATTATGGAAGGCTCCGAGCATGAGCTTGAGAGTGGATGGTCGAGTCACATCCACTTTGGATCACATTCTTTCCACCTAGTCAAGGGCAAGAATTGGCCGATGAGCGGTTGAATCACGCTCGTCTTAGTAGAGCTCCATAGATCTGGTCACGGGCCATGGAGATTTGGTTGGCACCTAATTTTAGATACTTGCTCACCTGCATTGTTCACATGCAATTTT
Source organism: Allium cepa (assembly GCA_030765085.1). Taxonomy (NCBI): domain Eukaryota; kingdom Viridiplantae; phylum Streptophyta; class Magnoliopsida; order Asparagales; family Amaryllidaceae; genus Allium; species Allium cepa. The sequence goes on from CM060931.1 coordinate 298,903,132, forward strand.
ATTTAGGTCGGTCATGTTTCACGACTTATATAGGATGCAAAGACAAGGTTGCATGATTGGAAAGCAACTTTATTGAAAATGAAAAATAAAAGAGTCTGTTTATTCAATTGTTCTAAACAAATAAGCATAAACTTTATTTTGGGATGAAATGACATCGTTATTCTCGCCACTCCATCTCGCTCCAGCCCTTCACAGTTGGAAGATGACTGCCAGTGGTCTAGTTTATAATTAATCTCCTTTCAGGCCTCCTAGGTTTGTCAGCAATAGGAGCGGTCTGCCCATGTTAGGGGTTGGATGTCCCCTACCCGCCGTCCTATGGGTCTTTCACAAACCATTGGAGCCTTTTCTTTCGGATCAGCTCTTCGATCATATCATGGAGGTGTCTACAATAGTTCCTATCATGATCATATGCCCTATGAAATCTGCAGAACTTTCCAAAATTCTTCTAGTTTTAAGTTGACTCCCTCAGGGCCGGTTTCCTGTCTGCTCCGAGTTGCAAGTAGCCAAGTATATATTTTCAACTAAATCATTTAGTGGAGTGTACGTATCAAATCTTGGGATCATCGGTCATCTCTTCGGATCCGGGTTCCCGTCTGGGCCCTTCTACGACTCTAATTCAAACTCCTACTCTTTTTTTGCATATCTACGTCAATGTTCCGGGAACTCACTTCAGATTATTTTACAACAATTTTGTTTTACACTACTTCGGCCTAATGGCCTGTATCATTCCTTCTTCTGGTTAGATTAATCTCCTCCTTATGCAAGTATTAGGCCACCTTGTCATAAAAATGATCCAGAGTAGTAGAAGGCTTTCTTGATAACCATTCACCAGAATCTATATCAGGGTGGATGCCTTTGATCACAGCCATCAATATTATGTGTTCTCGAGGCTTTCTCACCTTAGTCATAGAGATATTGATCTTTGCAAAAAGTCCTTAAACAATTCCCCTAGTACATGAAATAAGTTGGACAATGACATGACAACCTTGAGGCGACTCACGTGCATTCTGAATTGCTTGATAAATTTCCTCATCAGCTGATCAAACAATGTGTTGGACATTGGTGTTAGTCGAGCAAACCACATGGTTGCTACTCCTACAAAAATAGGAATGCATTAACACTTGATGGCGTCCATAGCCCTAGCAGAATCCATGTGCCACTCATACTTCATAAGGTGCTATCGTGGGTCAGTCTTCCTTGAATATGCTGGGATTATTGGTATATTGAATCTCTTGAGATGCTCTTCATGCAGAATGGCTTTAGTGAAGTTATTTCGACTTGGGGAAATACCTCGATCATTGTTAGTTTGGCCTTGACTTTCTCTCATAGGTTTTCACACCATCTTGGCCAATTTTGGCTCTACCTGTCGGGTTTGTATAGCTGTAATCTATTCCTTGTGCTTGGCTTGGTAAACAATCCTGGTTTGTACCTTATCGCCTAGGTTCTCCTAATTCCGAAAGAATCATTTCCCCAACAGCTCCATGTTCATTCCTTAGGTGCAATTTAATAGCAAACTTTTGATCTCCGGTGCCTTGGTCAGTCACGGTGCACCCATGCTGCACACCATCACTAGCTTTAACTCCTGACCCTTGGTGGTGGGATCGGTACCGACCACCCTAGTGGGATCGTGCCAAACCCTATGCCTTAGTGAGAGTCAGTTGCATATTCCCGCCTAAAGGTTCCTGCTTCATATGCCTCCGTCCTATGCCTTCTGCTCGCCAAAAAATGGTCAAATGACGAGGAACTGGCGATTCTGAGCAAGGAGGAATTGGCTTTCTCCTAATTTTCCTACGGTGGGTAGTTAGCTGGGACATCAAGTTTCTGTTCTCTTGGATTTGTCAGTTCAACTCTACACGGCTATCCTGTAGCTCTTTCATCAAACACTCGAAATTAATCTTGATGATAAAATCTGAAGGATTTTGGACACTAACAGCTTCTTGCTACACATCTTCATCTAGGTGGTGAAGGTTTGCGTTTTCTATTTCATCGGTAGCTCTTGAGGAGGCAATGACTTTGTCTTTTGTAACGACCCGCCTTTTTGGACAGTTTAAACCGACGATCAAATACACATTCCGATTTCAAACCATTCAAAAGGGCAGATGGTTATTGGGGTAAATAAGAAAAGAAAAGAAAGAGAAATAAAGGAAAAGAAACAACACAGAATCTCGCAGCGGAATGATAAAATATAATAGTCAAATAAACAGTTCATGAAGCTGTTTACTATACTTTGACAATTATTTATACAACATTTATCAGAGTTATACATATACAACAGAATAATTAAAATAATGCAGTAGATAGCATGATGCAAGAGTAATAATAGTAATAGTATACCAAATCTTCGTCTTCATCCTCCAGAATAGATCTTCAAAATCTGAAAAACTCAGGACTGACCCGAGCGTAATGAAAAGACAAAACACTCGAGTCAGGACTAAAATATCCTTATGAAAGTTAAATCAATCGTGAATAAATATGAGTGTAACGGCATCAGAGATGTTTACGGGGTTTGACATCTCATATCCAGTGTCAACGTGCGTGCAATAACTCAAGAGATGTTACGGGATTTTCCATCTCCTAAGGATCCGTTAAACTATCTACTATGTAGTAATATACGCTAAGTAGATAATGTCTATCAGTAATATAAAGTATCAAAATAGCGTTAAGGCGTTACCATAATCTCGCTTAACACATTTTTATAATGCCATAGTCTATACAGCACCGTAAGCCCCACCGTAAACTCGTGGTTATCAGAGGGTACCCCATAGGTATAACACAAAGCATAACGTAGTGGTCGCGAATAGGATAATCAGTATGACAAGATACATGAGGCGATACCAACTAGGATACAAGTAGTTGCGTGATCCGGACTGATGTTGGGCATAGCCAGCAGCCACCCGAACACCGCGAAACAACACTCCCAAATCAAAGGGTGCACCCAAATCGCATCACAAATGTAATAGAAATGGTATCGAAGAAGCGTGTCCGCTAGAGGTGGCGAACCTCAATGGCCCGGCGCGGCTCCTGTTTTAGTCATGTCAGGGGTTATCCAATATCGTTCTCTTTCTTCAGTCAACGCGTTCACCAAATCATCCACTTCATTCTGGATCAACACTCCGCGTATAATAGTTATTAAAGTGGTGTTCGGTATCGACAGAGAGTATGTCCATATCCGATCCCGATCTCTTTAATAACTACGTATTATTACACCGTTGGCCCTTTTACATTTCAAATCGATTCATAATTGACATCAAAATATCATATTCGCTTCAAAAATCAAATCCATTTCAAATATCATCGTGTCTTTCAAAATATAAGGTTCCCTTTCAAAAATCATTTTTCGCATCAATATCTCATTTCGATTTCAAAATCATTTCGAATTTCAAATTTAGGTTGCAACTTCATTTAACTCAATTCGTATTTAACTTCAAGATTTAAATATAAACATTTCACCTTATTAACCATCTTAAATTTTTTTAGAAAATAGTTTTAAGTAGTTTAAATAATTAGAATAGTTAAAAATACTAAAAATCTTTAAAATGGATTTAAAATAGATAAATTAGTTTAAAATAATTTAAATTGGGTTAAGTAGATTAAAAATAGATTAAAATAGTTTAAGTATTCAAAATGGTTTATATAACAGAGTAATTTGGAAAACAAATTAAAACAGCTTCAAAACCAATCCATTTCAATTATAACTTCCCAATTCAAATAAATTTCAATTTCCAATTTACCGATTCAATTTCGATTTCAATTCAAATCAATGTCAACTTTGACTTCAAATTTATTCAATTTTACATTCACTTTCAACTTATTCAATTCCAATGTATATCGATTTTTAGCTTGATTTTTCAAAATATCAATTTTTAACACTTAACAAAATTTTCCTTCAATATTCAAATTTAAATCCCACTTACAAATATGATTCAATTTCAAGCTCAATTTCAAATATCATTTTATATCGCTTTTACTTAGTAATATTCAAAGCTCGGATTAAGGTTCAATCTTTTAAAATAAATAAATTTTCGAACTTCAATCATAACCCAATTTTGAATTTCAAAGTCTCAACTTAAATCATTTAACAATTTCTTTTAACCAAAATCTATTTCAACATTCCAAACTCAATTTTTCGATAAATTCGATTTCTATACATTTGATTTCTATTTATAACTTTTAAATCAAAACATTTAAATAAATTTCAAATCGATGATTTTAAAAATTATTAATTTAGCCAATTCGGTGTCTGTATATAATTTTATATCCTATGACCAAGTAATTATTTATTTAAATTAAATGTCAGGGATGAGTATATATTACTTAAACCGCTCACAGTGTCATATGTATGCATAACAGTATATATAAGCAAATAGACATCCAAACATTTAAATATCAACCAATAACATCCATCAAAATACATCATCCAATAGACAATACAATTCACGGCGGTTTTATAGTTATCAATGTCAGGTAATTTAATCGCAATTCAATTTCAATTTCAATTTCAATTTAACTGTCAATTTAATTTCAACGGTTAATTCAAATGACAATCTATATGGTAATTAAATTCTATCAAACAACGTCAAATAAAATCATAACATTTCATAATATCAAATTTAACTAGCATAAAGATATTTAGTACGTTGTGAGCGTTATAAAACACTCACCTTGATTTTTACGATTTTAAATCAAATCGAACGACGTTCGATTTAACCCAAAATTTTCTCTAGCTCCAAACGATACCAATCTAGCTCCATAGCGTAGTGCTCGACAAAATGAAGCCAACGCAATTTGTTTCGTCCAAAACGGACCTCGTATGAAAAAGTTATACACGTTTAAAGTTTGTATAATTTATTATATACAAATATTCACCACTTTATTTAATATTATCAACCTTCAGCAATCTGGGCCGTTGATTCCATCAAGAAAATCAAGGCCGTGTGCATCTTCTTCCTCACGTTCGTTTGCTCCAGGCCACAAATCACGTACGCAACCCATCGTGCCTCCAAAATCCTAAATGACGCACCCACTCCGAGCCACCTGGAGACGACCAGCTAGCGCCATTCGAAAGCCATTGCTTCACTCCACCTTCACCATCAATAGTATGAAGCTCGGCCACCCCCTCTGCCTCGAATTGCGTGAAAAACGTATCGACTTTGAACGCGATTTCCCGTCGATCCGTGACTTCGTTTCCGATCTCCACCGTTGGATAGCTAGATCTTGATGCCCTCTACAACTTTGTAGTTGAGAGTTTTTGCTAATTGTTGATGGATTGAGAAGAAAATGAGGAAGAAGTTTCGAAATTTTCTGGCCATTAAAATGAAAGTGGCGGCTGGTCAAAAAGAGTTAGGGTTTGGAGCAAATGGAAGAGGATGGGTCCTTTTATAGAAAATTGCAAAAACACTATTCACCGAAAAAATTTCGAACTCCAAACGAAGCGTGCCGGCAGGTGTTTCTAAGGTTTACCCCACGTTTCGGACACAATGGAATAGGTTACGAAGGCTAATTCGATCATATGTGTGATTACGGCGAAAAATGATCGATTTGAAATTAAATCGGTTAATCAAATTTCTGTGCGTTTGGGCTCACCCCGAACAAACGGTAAATCCGATTGACTCGAAATTTGAAACCTTACAATAATATGACATTACGGATCCGATGAAACTGGTTTCGTTGAAATCCGAGACCGTTTGAAAAATGACTATTTTAACTCGCCAAATTAATATTAAAACAATTTCAACGCGTTTCGAGCTGCCACGGTCAAACGACAACTCCGATTGCTACGAAAATTGAAATCCGATAATAACTAACTATTACGGATCCAATGGAAATAGTTTCGTCCAATTCTGAGACTGTTCAAAATTTGGCTATTTTCCAGTCGATAATTAAATATTAAAATATTCAATTTTCACAAATTTACTTTTAATTCGATTTTAAATTTCTACAACATCATTATAACTTTAATATGATAAAATAAAATTTTACAAATCATTTTTAATCATATTAAACCCGTTATTCAATTATCCAACAAATTCAAATTTTAAAATCTTATTAACTCTATTATAATCCCAATATAACTTTACATTCACTTTGGAAACCAATTTGAATCATATTAAATCAAATTTCAATTGCTCACTCTATTTCCATATATTAAATTTCAATATCAAATTAATCGTATCAAATTCGGAATTTAATTATTCAAACATTTGTAATATTAGATTTAAACAAATTTGATTATTCTTAAATCACTATCTTTTGAAATATTCAAACGAACTTGTAAAATTTAACAAATTCAAATTATAGAACAACCATTTTCATTAAACGGTTATTCAATTCCCGTTATTTAATTTATTCAATAGATTCCAAATATTAAATTTAAACAATTTAATTGTTCAATATTTGACGGATTTCAATATTGGATTTTAAATAAAAATTTCATTATTAGTCGATTTACTATATTACATCAAATGAACTCTACATTATTATTAATCAACAGTTAGAGATAATTCACTCAACTAATATATGAACTTTCATTTCAATTTCAATTGGTTCACAAATTCAATTCGACTAACTAAATGAATAGGTAACTTAAATAATTATCACCGTTAACTGTTAATTACTTATAAGTTTATTATTTACAAACAAGCGTCACAATTACCTATACAATACAAATTCATTCAATTACCTTTGACTACATATCATTTCGATTGATTTGGGATTTTGTTCAATTCATAAATAATTAACTTAGATAGAATCTTGTTGCATTTCATTCTATTATTATTATTTCAAACAACTTACAAAATTTTTTTCTAACACTAAATCACGAAATCTTATTAAATTAGCTATTTTAATTATCGAAAATTTACGGGTCGTTACACTCTCCCCCACTCAAAACTTTTCGTCACCGAAAAGGAAAAAGAAGGGAAAAGGAACTAAGTAAAGAATTCAACATTTGATATATTTTATTAAAAATTATCCACTTATAAACAATGAAATTCCATTTATAAAGTCATAACTACGCTTCCACTAAGTTACTTCAAACGGCTTCCTAACTTTAAAAGTTAGTAATCAAAACAAGTTATAAAAAATTTTAAAACTTGAAAATTTTTCTAACACCCGGATTTTACGGAAAATTTCGGCAGAGTCTCCTTTGCGCGGCTCGATCGGAAAAAAAATATAACAGTATATATATCACAAATATACATCTCATCAAGTGATGAGGCATCCCGCAGGGAAAAAGTGTAAAAATACGATATGTAATCCGACATATGTACCTTATATATTGTTAGCGAGCATATACGACTAATATAGCGCGAAAGCGAGCTCCAAATGTGAAGCAAGAGAAATTCGCACCTACTAAACACTCAATAACTAAGTTAGAACCATGCATATAAAGATAGATCGATATACTTAGCCTACACAACATATATATAATATATTTAGCTTCAAAACTGAGATTCCAATTTCAGGACAGCAAACAAATCCTACTTTTAGGTCAACTAAACGATAAAATTCGGCAACATAATCTAAACAAAAGTTGTTGCATTCATTTCAGGCTTTGCGGAATGTCCAAAATCATCGAATTCGGACCATACGTTCAAAAACTATGGCCGTTTTACTTAGAGGATACGCCTCAGCCTGGGCAATGAATTGCGCAGGTCAGCGACGTTCACCCACGTTTTCGACCTTCTAAACGACATCAAAACATAAAACACTTAAAACAAAAGTTTTAGCTTAAGTTCTTAGCTTTCCATAAAGGTAAAGATCATCAAAATCCGATAAACCAGTCAAAAGATATGGCGAAAATACTAAGGGTGTATACTACTAATTTTTACTTATTTTTACACAGGACAGCGAGTAACATTCAAGTTTTTAACCTAGTAGACAAAGGAATTTTCTCAAGTTATCTAAACAAAAGTTGTGCTATAGTTTCTAAGCTTTTCGAAAAGTCTAAGATCGTCGAATTCCGTTCAGCCATTTAAAAGTTATGGTTGTTTTCGTTTCAGCGTATATTGGACAATTTTGGATTTTTTTTCAAAATTTGCTTTTATTATTTCAAAGTACAAACCATCAAACTTCAAATTTTCTAAAAAAACAATCATAAACACAAAGTCATTTATTTTATTATTCATCCATGCAATAGGTTTACATTCAATTTGTTTTCGATTTATTCAAGTTTGTTTCATTCACATTTTAAATTCAAGTCAATTTGCTTCAATTTAAATCGAACTCGATTATATTTAATTTCACTTTGCTTCAAATTTGAATTTTATTATTTAATATTTTATTCCGTTTATTCAATTCCATTAACAGTAATGAATTCTACTTAATCAATTTTCATCCATCTAACAACTAATGCATATCAAACATTAACAACCATCCAAAATCTACACTAAATCAATTATACATTTCCAAGTCAATTTTAATTTCATACACTTCCAAGTTTATTGACATTTAGTTATATTCAAATTTAATTTGTTTCCATTTACCAATTTTATATTTCATTAATTTTAAATTTTACTCATTCACTTATACATATCATTCATTTTACAGCTTAAATTTCTTTTATATTTACAACTATCAATAGATCTTCACATTTTATTATTCACTCTCACACTGGTATATTATTTCTTTACTTATCCTTATTAGCATTTTAAACCTTCTAAGTATTTGGTAAGTTATAGTTATGCAAATAGAATGTAGTTAAACAACATACAACTTCTTTTCATTTAAAGTTGAATTTTCAAATAAATTAATTCTTAAGTCATTACTTAAATTTCACTATAATTTAATTTCACATTTACATTCACATATAGTATTTCCATTTTATATTAACATAATTGTGAATCACCTTTATTGTTAATTTAAATTCCAATTATTTACTAACAATTTTATTTATATTTGCAAACCATTAATTAAATGCATATTTCATTATTCAAACCTATACTTGTATATTATCCAATTAACAATTCATATAACATTTTTGAACTTCTTAAATATTTTGGTGAGTTATATCTATGCTATAGAATGAAATTTAATACTATGCGAGTTTTACAGTTTCAATTTTATTTTAAGTTCATAATTTCCTAATTCTAAGGATTTCTACTTCAATTGATATTTTCACTTAGCTCTTAGGTTCATTTCTCATTTCACAATTCAGAAGTTCCTTAATGATTCAAGTCTAAATTCATTTCAATCATAAAAAAAAATCATTAATTATTAAAGGACATAAGAATTCCAATCCCGGTTTCATTTCAAATCAAGTTTTGAAAAAATAATATATACTTATATAATTTATATATCAAATCATACTATAGAGAATACAAAATAAAATAAAATTTGAATCAAAACAAGGTTTAGACAAGCTATTAAGTGGTCTTCCCTACTCGGACTCTCGAAAATAAACGCCGATGATGCATGCACTCATCAGCGAAATCATTTTCTAGCGTCAAGTGAAGGGAATATAACACTTATCATTAAAAAAAACCCTTCGAAAACAATTTCAACTCAATTATACTATCATATAATACTCATATTATATTTTTCAAATTCTTGTATGTCAATTTCAAACACCGGAATTTAAATTCCCAAATCCAAGTTAAAATTCATTTATATTCATTATCAATTGTGTTTACAAGATTTCATTTTCCTAAATCCATTATTATTTAATCAATTTTTGTAAATATTGACTGATCAAACAATAACGATAATAATATAATATTATCATCTCCTAACAATCAATTCAATCAAAATGAATAAATATTCAAATAATTCTTTTATATAAATATATTCCAAAACGATATTGTGTTGGTTTGTCATATTCGAGTGTTTAGAAATTCCTATCGACGCCTTGGCGTCCCAAGTATCGACCAGAATTCATAAATACTCAACGGAACAAAGTTAACACAATATAAAACCATTTTATATCAAATAACAAGTACGCTCTCTCATATACACTCAACTCATTCATATAGTTTACCCCTATTTCAATGAGTCATTCCCCACTAGAGCCAAGGTTTATCGCTAAACCAAAGCTCTGAAACCAACTGTAACGACCCGCCTTTTTGGACAGTTTAAACCGACGATCAAATACACATTCCGATTCCAAACCATTCAAAAGGGCAGATGGTTATTGGGGTAAATAAGAAAAGAAAAGAAAGAGAAGTAAAGGAAAAGAAACAACACAGAATCTCGCAGCGGAACGATAAAATATAATAGTCAAATAAACAGTTCATGAAGTTGTTTACTATACTTTGACAATCATTTATACAACATTTATCAGAGTTATACATATACAACAGAATAATTAAAATAATGCAGCAGAGAGCATGATGCAAGAGTAATAATAGTAATAGTATACCAAATCTTCGTCTACATCCTCAAGAATAGATCTTCAAAATCTGAAAAACTCAGGACTGACCCGAGCGTAATGAAAAGACAAAACACTCGAGTCAGGACTAAAATATCCTTATGAAAGTTAAATCAATCGTGAATAAATATGAGCGTAACGGCGTCAGAGATGTTTACGGGGTTTGGCATCTCATATCCAGTGTCAACGTGCGTGCAATAACTCAAGAGATGTTACGGGATTTTCCATCTCCTAAGGATCCGTTAAACTATCTACTATGTAGTAATATACGCTAAGTAGATAATGTCTATCAGTAATATAAAGTATCAAAATAGCGTTAAGGCGTTACCATAATCCCCCTTAACACATTTTTATAATGCCATAGTCTATACAGCACCGTAAGCCCCACCGTAAACTGGTGGTTATCAGAGGGTACCCCATAGGTATAACAAAAAGCATAACGTAATGGTCGCGAATAGGATAATCAGTATGACAAGGTACATGAGGCGATACCAACTAGGATACTAGTAGTTGCGTGATCCGGACTGATGTTGGGCATAGCCAGCAGCCACCCGAACACCGCGAGACAACACTTCCAAATCAAAGGGTGCACCCAAATCGCATCACAAATGTAATAGAAATGGTATCGAAGAAGCGTGTCCGCTAGAGGTGGCGAACCTCAATGGCCCGGCGCGGCTCCTGTTTTAGTCATGTCAGGGGTTATCCAATATCGTTCTCTTTCTTCAGTCAACGCGTTCACCAAATCATCCACTTCATTCTGGATCAACACTCCGCGTATAATAGTTATTAAAGTGGTGTTCGGTATCGACAGAGAGTATGTCCATATCCGATCCCGGTCTCTTTAATAACTACGTATTATTACACCGTTGGCTCTTTTACATTTCAAATCGATTCATAATTGATATCAAAATATCATATTCGCTTCAAAAATCAAATCCATTTCAAATATCATCGTGTCTTTCAAAATATAAGGTTCCCTTTCAAAAACCATTTTTCGCATCAATATCTCATTTCGATTTCAAAATCATTCGAATTTCAAATTTAGGTTGCAACTTCATTTAACTCAATTCGTATTTAACTTCAAGATTTAAATATAAACATTTCACCTTATTAACCATCTTAAATTTTTTTAGAAAATAGTTTTAAGTAGTTTAAATAATTAGAATAGTTAAAAATACTAAAAATCTTTAAAATGGATTTAAAATAGATAAATTAGTTTAAAATAATTTAAATTGGGTTAAGTAGATTAAAAATAGATTAAAATAGTTTAAGTATTCAAAATGGTTTATATAACAGAGTAATTTGGAAAACAAATTAAAACAACTTCAAAACCAATCCATTTCAGTTATAACTTCCCAATTCAAATAAATTTCAATTTCCAATTTACCGATTCAATTTTGATTTCAATTCAAATCAATGTCAACTTTGACTTCAAATTTATTCAATTTTACATTCACTTTCAACTTATTCAATTCCAATATATATCGATTTTTAGCTTGATTTTTCAAAATATCAATTTTTAACACTTAACAAAATTTTCCTTCAATATTCAAATTTAAATCCCACTTACAAATATGATTCAATTTCAAGCTCAATTTCAAATATCATTTTATATCGCTTTTACTTAGTAATATTCAAAGCTCGGATTAAGGTTCAATCTTTTAAAACGAATAAATTTTCGAACTTCAATCATAACCCAATTTTGAATTTCAAAGTCTCAACTTAAATCATTTAACAATTTCTTTTAACCAAAATTTATTTCAACATTCCAAACTCAATTTTTCGATAAATTCGATTTCTATACATTTGATTTCTATTTATAACTTTTAAATCAAAACATTTAAATAAATTTCAAATCGATGATTTTAAAAATTATTAATTTAGCCAATTCGGTGTCTGTATATAATTTTATATCCTATGGCCAAGTAATTATTTATTTAAATTAAATGTCAGGGATGAGTATATATTACTTAAACCGCTCACAGTGTCATATGTATGCATAACAGTATATATAAGCAAATAGACATCCAGACATTTAAATATCAACCAATAACATCCATCAAAATACATCATCCAATAGACAATACAATTCATGGCAGTTTCATAGTTATCAATGTCAGGTAATTTAATCGCAATTCAATTTCAATTTCAATTTCAATTTAACTGTCAATTTAATTTCAACAGTTAATTCAAATGACAATCTATATGATAATTAAATTCTATCAAACAACGACAAATAAAATCATAATATCAAATTTAACTAGCATAAAGATATTTAGTACGTTGTGAGCGTTATAAAACACTCACCTTGATTTTTACGATTTTAAATCAAATCGAACGACGTTCGATTTAACCCAAAATTTTCTCTAGCTCCAAACGATACCAATCCAGCTCCATAGCATAGTGCTCGACAAAACAAAGCCAATGCAATTCGTTTCGTTCAAAACGGACCTCGTATAAAAAAGTTATACACATTTAAAGTTTGTACAATTTATTATATACAAATATTCACAACTTTATTTAATATTATCAACCTTCAGCAATCTGGACCGTTGATTCCATCAAGCAAATCAAGGCCGTGCGCATCTTCTTTCTCACGTTCGTTTGCTCCAGGCCACAAATCACGTACGCAACCCATCGTGCCTCCAAAATCCTAAATGACGCACCCACTCCGAGCCACCTGGAGACGATCAGCTAGCGCCATTCGAAAGCCCTTGCTTCACTCCACCTTCACCATCAATAGCATGAAGCTCGGCCACCCCCTCTGCCTCAAATTGCGTGAAAAACGCAGCGACTTTGAACGCGATTTCCCGTTGATCCGTGACTCCGTTTCCGATCTCCACCGTTGGATAGCTAGATCTTGATGCCCTCTACAACTTTGTAGTTAAGAGTTTTTGCTAATTGTTGATGGATTGAGAGGAAAATGAGGAAGAAGTTTCGAAATTTTCTGGTCATTGAAATGAAAGTGGCGGCTGGTCAAAAAGAGTTAGGGTTTGGAGCAAACGGAAGAGGATGGGTTCTTTTATAGAAAATTGCAAAAACACTATTCACCGAAAAATTTTCGAACTCCAAACGAAGCGTGCCGGCAGACGTTTCTAAGGTTTACCCCACGTTCCGGACACAATGGAATAGGTTTCGAAGGCTAATTCGATCATATGTGTGAGTTACGGCAAAAAACGATCGATTTGAAATTAAATCGGTTAATCAAATTTCTGTGCGTTTTAGCTCGCCCCGGACAAACGGTAAATCCCATTGACTCGAAATTTGAAACCTTATAATAATATGACATTACAGATCCGATGAAACTAGTTTCGTCGAAATCCGAGACCGTTTGAAAAATGACTATTTTAACTCGCCAAATTAATATTAAAACAATTTCAACGAGTTTCGAGCTGCCACGGTCAAACGACAACTCCGATTGCTACTAAAATTGAAATCCGATAATAACTAACTATTACGGATCCAATGGAACTAGTTTCGTCCAATTATGAAACTGTTCAAAATTTGGCTATTTTCCAGTCGATAATTACATATTAAAATATTCAATTTTCACAAATTTACTTTTAATTCGATTTTAAAAGTTTTACAACATCATTCTAACTTTAATATGATAAAATAAAATTTTACAAATCATTTTTAATCATATTAAACCCGTTATTCAATTATCCAACAAATTCAAATTTTAAAATCTTATTAACTCTTTTATAATCCCAATATAACTGTACATTCACTTTGGAAACCAATTTGAATCATATTAAATCAAATTTCAATTGCTCACTCTATTTCCATATATTAAATTTCAATATCAAATTAATCGTATCAAATTCGGAATTTAATTATTCAAACATTTGTAATATTAGATTTAAACAAATTTGATTATTCTTAAATCACTATCTTTTGAAATATTCAAACGAACTTGTAAAATTTAACAAATTCAAATTATAGAACAACCATTTTCATTAAACAGTTATTTAATTCCCGTTATTCAATTTATTCAATAAATTCCAAATATTAAATTTAAACAATTTAATTGTTCAATATTTGACGGATTTCAATATTGGATTTTAAATAAAAATTTCATTATCAGTCGATTTACTATATTACATCAAATGAACTCTACATTATTATTAATCAACAGTTAGAGATAATGCACTCAACTAATATATGAACTTTCATTTCAATTTCAATTGGTTCACAAATTCAATTCGACTAACTAAATGAATAGGTAACTTAAATAATTATCACCGTTAACTGTTAATTACTTATAAGTTTATTATTTACAAACAAGCGTCACAATTACCTATACAATACAAATTCATTCAATTACCTTTGACTATATATCATTTCGATTGATTTGGGATTTTATTCAATTCATAAATAATTAACTTAGATAGAATCTTGTTGCATTTCATTCTAGTTATTATTATTCCAAACGACTTACAAATTTTTTTCTAACACCAAATCACGAAATCTTATTAAATTAGCTATTTTAATTATCGAAAATTTACGGGTCGTTACATCTTTCCCGAGGGCTATTGAAGATAGCTTCTTGTAGAATTTATGCAAATCTAAATAGTGCAGAACATAGTTGAGAAGGAATTGGATCTCTTCCTTGAATTATAGTCAATCCAATAGTAGAGAAAGATTCAAATAACCTAAGAGTCGAGTTCTCAATGAAAGCACCAAAATGTTTGAACCAAAAATATCACAAACACCCAAAAAAGTAAGGGAGCAGAGATTAAATGAAAAAAGTAAATGAAAATTGAGTAATAATAAGCATGCACAAATTTATATTGGTTCGGCAGTTTTGGCTTATGCCACTTAAATGATTTTATTTCTTTTGCACTAGATTTTGTGATTACAAGTAGAAGGGATCGACATAGATTCTAGAGTATAATGGAGTAAGAGTGTAATAGCAGCGTCCAGGGATCCCTAGAATAAAGCATTTCCCATGATTTTTAGTGGTAAACGACACTACAAGAAATGTACTTATTCTTAAGGGGCTTTGCACCGAAGGTCCCTATTTTCGATGTTGTTGTAAGAAAAGTCCCTATGATAATAAGTATGTAAATTAAGTCTCTATTTTTTTGTAAATCAGAAAGCGCAAACTATATTGCGTTTTTTTTTATAAAAGTGCAATTTAAGTTGCGCTTTTCAAAAATTTAATTTTTTTTGAAAATTTCAAAATTTAAAATAAATTCAAAATAAAAGAGCGCCAACTAGTTTGCGCTTTTCTGATAAAAGTTGCAAGTTAGCTTGCATTTTCTGTCAGAAAAGTGCAAAGCACCTTGCGTTTTCTATTTTTTCAAAAAATAGGGACTAAATCTACATACTTATATATACAGGGACTTTTCTTATAACAACATCAAAAATAGGGACCTGTAACTCGTTTCTTGTATTCTTTTAACATAAAAGAAGTAAAGAAAACAGCGTTTTAACCATCAACGCTGTTGGTAGCCATTTAATAAAACAAAGCCAAATAATGTCCCGCTGTTGAATGTTCCCGCTTACCCTTCCGTGAAATTTCAGTGAAATATTTTCTAGACCGCTCATTCACTCTTCTCCATGTCAATGCCCTCCAAAAACCCCAAAACGAAGAAAACGCGGATAAAAAGAAAGAACGCACCTTAAAAATTTCCTCTTTCTAATTTGACATCTCTCTACTTTATTCCTCTCATTTTGTTTCTCTCTCACCCAGATTATAAGTCGTCTCAACTACACTCTATTCCAGGAGGTCGGAAATTTGCAAATAGAAGTTCGTAGAGCATTTTCTCGTAATCGTGGCTGTAGAGGAAAAAGTGCCTATTGTTGAAGTTAGTCATCGACAATGGAAAAACACTGTCTTGAAGCTTCTGTGCGGCTTCCTTCTGTGCCTATTGTTAAAGAGTGAATCCAACTAAAGATAACGCTTTTCATGCTTATATCAAATATGAAACTTCTCTGGATATAGCCCTTTTAAGGTAATTGTACTAAAGGCAATATTCTGACTTTTTTGTATTCAACAATAGTAGTGTAAGTGTTTGAAAAGCACTTTCTTTAAAGCATTAGACTTATATAAGGTGCAATTCAAATATTTGGTTTAGGGATCATTACTCTTAATATTAGTTGATAATTGTTTATAGATTCAAAATATTATAAACAGGTGGTTTCACTCGTGTTTCTTCTTTTAAACCACTATACCTATATTGATCATGTTTTGTTATTATGTATTATTTATTATAAAAATGACCAAAAAAAATCTCACTTATACTGAATGTGTAAACCACTAATTTTGATTTCCATGTTGAATAATATACACTATATTTCTTATAATGCTCATGTTCTGTTATTTTGTCTATCTTGCGTTGTTATTTGCTGCTCTAAGAACCACTATACTGTGTAACAAGAATTTCCATAGGAACATTAGCTATTTTGTATATCACTTTTACCGAATGTTTGAACCAAATTATAAATTTCCATTATGAACATAATTTTCCCATAATGCTCATGCTCTGTTCTTTTATGCATCTGGTATGGGTGTTCATTGCTCTTAGCATTACACATCTGGTATGAATGTTCATAAGAACATTAGAAATACTCATCCATGTACATTGTATGAATAATTAATAAGGCATGCATTAAGAAATAAATAGGGGTATGGTACAGTAATGTAGTCATCTATATGTACTTTCTTAATTATGGTTATGCTACATTGTGTGTTTGTATTCATGAATAGGTAACCTATTTAGAAAATTACAACCGGCAAAAAGCTTTGGATAGTTGGATGATGGTTTAAACTGTGATTATAATATTTATGCCTCCCATTCTTGGATTTGGATCATGGAAGCTACTAGTTTATATAAATTCCTAGTCTTTTGGATTGGTTCTGTTTTTCTATTTTCCAATGAGTAATTTAACTTGATTTTGTTAGTTTGATTATGATTTTCTATGTAATTTCTTAGTACTGATGGATGCATCATTTTTATCGAATTATGACAATATACATGAATTCCTAACTTATTTTCATGAAATTTATTTGTAGCCAAAAGCCTTGATGACTAATCAAATTGTTGTTTTCATAGTACTTACTAAATTTCTAAAAATAGTATAATATGATTTTTGCAAAGTTGATGATGATTTTGTAGAATCAATCAGTTTTTAACAGAATTGCATGTATTTAGATGTCCAATTTCATGATGTTTACTTCAACATTGATTTAATAGTGATGTATTATTAAACTTAAAGACGCTAGAGACCATGAAATATCAGCTTACTAGCTGTTTGAATAACAGTACCGAATATCATTGCTATAATCCAGCCTCTATAATTTTTTCCCATGTCTTAAAAACAATTGAGAAATTGTCTTTGTGTTTATCTCCAGCCTCTTTTAACCTCTTGAAATTTCCATTGAGCAAGTCTTAATCCAAGGTCAAAACCTGAACAACACCTGAAGTTTGCATGATGCCTGGAATGGAAAAGGCCAGCCTCCATGCAGTGAATTTAGTGGCTCCCATCTTCGTAATAAGATCAAACAACATTGGCATTAGAAGCTATGAAACACCTTCAAGATTTCCCCAATCTCCAGCAATCCCATTGGTTGTTCCTACCTTGCTCGAAGAGAACATTGAGCTCATCCAGTATTGAGCTGACACGAATGATGCTAAACTAAAACCAGTGGGAAACGTAAGAAGGGATGTGATGTAGGAGAGTTGATGATGGAGGTGCAGTAGACTTATAGGACTAGGACTGGTGATTAGGATGAGAGAGGCAGATGCAAGGTGGGTACCCACTACGTCGCATGCTATGCCCATGTAGATGCACTAATGATTTGGATTCAGAGATTATTCTGAAAGTTGCTGAAGAGTACAATGTGCAGGTCTATATTTTTTTCTTTTTTTCATTTCGATACTTAATCATGTAAAATATTCTATGCATTGTTTATTTTGCTTTATATATTATTTTATTAAGGAACTTGAACTACAATCATACTTTATTCGGATCACTAGTATACATGAACCAAGATAGACATAGCTATGGGATTGTTATAACATCCACATATTTTAGGCACTTGCATGTGTAATTGGGAAGAATTTGAAACTTTGGCATACATGAAATGCAGATAAACTGAAATGACAAACATTCAATTTTCATTAAAAGTAGTATCATTATTCATGTAGAGTATATGGTTATTTTACAAAACAATTGAATTATATTTTAGTATTATAATAGTTCTTCAACTGAACTGCAAAATGTAATTCAATTTGGCAATTAAATTGCAAAATAAAACTCAATCGCAAAACTGACAACTCAGTTTTGCAAACTGAAATGCACTCTGTTTGCAAAACTGATTTGCAATTTGCGATTCAGTTTGTTGCAGATCAGTTGCAAACTGAGTTGCAAATTGCAACTCAATTTTGCAATCTGAAATGCAACTCAGTTTGCTAAACCGAGTTGCAAATAACCATTCCATTTTCACCGTCTGGCAAATAATGCTATATAATTTTTATTCCGACTACATCAAGGTGACTAGCCACGACAGATTTATCTGCACTTGTTTAATGTTTGTTTCGCAGTATTGGAACAAGTAAATTTTTGGCATGGAAGGTCGACTCAACTTAGGGTGGTCGGAATAATTTAGGAAGAGGAGGTTGCATAAGGGTATTGATGATATTACAGATGTACCTAGAAGTGTAAATGTTCAAATATGCACGAGTGAAAAAGGTTTTCATGGTTCTTACATATAAATTTGTGACTGTACCAGCAAAATTTCCTGGTACAAGTTTCATATCCATGTTAACTCTACCGTATAGGTATTGGGCGTTGGATTGAAAGCCTGACCCAGTATGTCTGTTGAGGTTGAGGTGGAGATAGTCTCCTGACTGTTTTGTTCTATCGTGTCCCCAAGTAAGGGCAACATCACTGCTAGGATCAGCATAAGTGACAATGCAGATTAGGTTGTAGATAAATATTTTAAACATATGTGTTTTTGGCGTGATAGTTAAATACGGAGCTACGAGGAGGAAATATTTGACTAAATATGTAGAATTAGTGGGAAGATACGGGCTATATATAGAGATACAATGCCTATTAGGACATTATAGTGGGGTAGGATACTACTAAGCAAGTGCATATTTAATGGCTGCGAATTGGCCGTGTTTGGTATTGCAATTTTAATGAAGTGTTCCCACATCTCAAGTAATCCTAGCTCCGACCTAAAGAAATCTTTTTTGCTTTATATCCTTATTAATTTTTATTTCGAAGTTTGATTTCTTTTCTCATCTGCTTTGATGTAGGTTTAGAATTTGCTTGATCACCAGTTTTCTTTACTATTGCTGAGAAACTAAGAAAAGTGCAAACTCATATCCACATCCATTTAGAGGAGAAAATCGCTAGGTAGTGAAAATTGCCGCTTTTCATGTGACTTTGGGAAAATGAAATATGTAAGATATGCAGATGACAGCTGTAATGTTCTGATGTTATTGCTTAACAGCAGTGATAAAGGAGTTTGTTAACTTGCTAGCTGGTTGAAAAATCTTAGTTCTAAGGAGAATGCATTGATAAAGGAGTTTGTTAGATGGCAGCAAGCTCAGACTTTTACCAGCAAGTCATCTCTTAAACAGAGATGTTAGTGGCTAGTGGGCGACGCTTTTTATATTCTTACCTCCCCATTGTTTACAATTATTTGGTAGAAGCTTACTATATTTTTAAATAACTGTAAGCGAGTAGGATTTTTTATGCTCAAATGAAGTTCAATTAATTCAAAGTAAGCTAATGGATGCATTTTGTTCTCTCATAGGAGCTTCCGAGGTGGTCCATCTATCATGAGCTTGTATTAAGGACAAAAAAGTGCATGCGACAGGTAACTCTACAACTCTTTTGTTGTTCTAACCTTCCTCTAATTTCTAATTCAACAATAATAAAAGAAAATTTGAAGTGGAAAATGTTGAAATACCACTTCTACACTTATCTTATAATTCATCATCTTTTTTGTAGTTTGACATGTATCTGGATATACTTCGTGACAGATATCAGCAAGACAGTGTGTTATTTTTACATATTGTTTGTGAGGAATACTAGCAGAGTTGGCCCTAGGTGTAGTATATTTAGGGGATTCTGATGAAATTTTAAATTGAATTTTATTTGAAATTTGTGCGGTTATCTATTCTAATCTTATCGACATAAGATTCATGAATGCAATACCAAGTCGTAGAAATATTCGGCAATTTAAATTCAATGATATTTTAAATTGATGGATATATAAAGGGTTTAAATATTACCGAGCTTAGTTAAAGTCCCCCTGTAAATTGACCTATTATGGTCATCCGTGCTAGCCATACCCAGGACAACCATACAGAGGAAAATTTGAATGGAACGTCCAACCTTATTGTTTTTACCTCTTTAACAAATAAAGTAAAATTTTCCAAAAAAAGTACTTATTTGAGATTAATTGACAACATCAATAATCTACTTTCTTGATTTGTAGATAGACCACTTCATACGACGGTTGTATGCAGTAGAGAGAAAAGCGATTGAAAGTTTAAATATTCATTAAATCCCATCTGAAATAACATGTGTATTAGTTTTATTTATTTATTTATAAAGGCAAGACAGATAAAAATGCTCTATAGTAAGATTAAAAAAGAAGGTGAAAATGTCAAGGTTCCGCTGCCCATGATAAAAACGAAACTATAAGAGAAAACAGTGATGAACTAAATTCAATTATCAGCAGTTGCGATCTTATAAGAATTGCCAGACTAAGTATAATCAAGAATAGAGACAGTTTAAAGTAAAGCTTTATGCGCTGAATCTTGTATTGGGAGCAAAGACGAATCCGTACTTGCCAACTTGGTTTTAAATATATAGAACTTAATCCATGAAATTATCATGAATCTGAATGAATTGTTCGCAGATATATGAATAGATTGGATAAAATTGAATAATCTAATTTGCAACAGCTGATCTCTATCAATTAAATCAATATTATCAATTAGGTTTCTCATAGGTATAAATTTTGATAAAGGATGTTACTGTGGTATATGAATTTGACACCAATAGTTAGTGCATGCTTTTTTATTCCTTTTCACAATACGTCACATATCATTTATCAAATCCCACTTGATGATATCTTTCACCCTAGATCGTAATTGCAAATGTTCTTGAAGCTAAAATAATGTTTAATTAATGTTTATGGATCAATCCCCTAGAAAGGTTACATAGTTTCTTAAGTAGCATTTAAGTAGAACATGTATGAACTGAATTGGGTTAAAATCATGATAAACAATTGTAAGATGGGTTTGCACTTTACAGATTCACAATTCATGACAATCATACCGTCAAGACGTTATGCCAAACATACCAAGTTAAAATCGGAGTTAAAGTCGAGGAAAATATCACAACAACCATACCATCATGTTAATTGAGTTAAAACCAAGCTTAAATTCAACCAGAATAGCCAGAGGTGCAGCATCTACACTATTGCACTCGATTTGGTTCAACCCATGGTCCCCAGTAGAACAATTGCCATGGTGTGACTCAACAAATGTACATCCAGTCCTGGCCCATATGCAGCCCACCCAACCCATAGTAGCTCTCAGTGTTGGTTTACTGTCAGTGGGAAGAACAAAACCTATAGATATGGTTGGATCAGTTCCAGCATTTGACAGTATTCCACGCTATAAGGTTTGGCTGCATTTGTTTGCAATTGTGAATGTAGGCCAATGCGCTTATTTTACTGCATGACATCTTCAAGATCAATGCATTCATATGAAATACCGTAAAGCTCTATACCCATCTCTATTCTTTTACTGTAAGGATTTGTTTCGTACCTCAGTGACTTAATTTCTTTTGCAGCCATTTTTGCTGTTCTTAATGAAATTATCACTTTGTTTTTTAATATATGTATCTTTATGTAGTAACATAGTTTGCTTATTTTAGTGTTTTCCTTTAAAATGAAAGTGGAAGTGATGAAGGAAGATGTAGGAATTTTGAACTATTACTAAACCATATGTTAATTCCTTGGGAAAACTACACTGAAAGTTTAGATTTTGATCTTCCAGCTAACATGCTTAAAAAGAAAAATTTGTTAGGTAAAAGAAAATTAATTATAGGCCTACTGAAATAGTGTGATGAATATTTAGTGTTTGCATTATGAATCCGATTTAACTTTGTGTACACTTTTCTGATGAATTGATTCTCAAGCATTACTTTTACTTTACAGGTAGATAGATGACTAGCTATGAAGCAAAAAAGGTTGCAACAAGTTACGGATCAAAGTTATTTTTGCTGCTAGAACTACTCTTTGGTTTTAACGTATGTACTACTTCCTTTTATTTTGCTATTGCTACTTGTTCTATATTTTGTTTTTGAACTATAGATGACAAACTACTTATGTTTGGTGTAAGAATATTGTATATTTTGATTATGAAATTTCATACGTTGGTTATCAAATATGTGTTCAAAATGTGGTATTGATACAATATGTTGATTTTGAAATGTGATATTGATATAATATGCTGATTTTGAAATGTGGTACATATATACACATTATGGTGGATGTTTGCAGAAATGCAATTAAAACATTCCATAGTGTTTTTAAAACGCTGTTAAAACATTCCACGGTGTTTTTTAAACGCAGTTAAAACAATCAATAGCTTTTTAAAGCAGTTAAAACATTCCACAGCGTTTTTAAAATGCCGTTGAAAGTTTTAATACCGTTTTTAAACGCCGTTGAAAGTTTTAACAGCGTTTTAAAAATGTCATTAAATTGTATCTAAAGACATAAAGCATGACCTATTGCAACAACGAAATGCTGTAAATAAATATCACAGCATTGAAAAAACGCTTTAAAATCTTATCTTAGCACGAAACAAACGCTAAAAAAGATCTATAACTGCACCTAACCAAATGCTGTTAAAAGATTTCATGACACCAGAGAAATGCTGCTAAAAAGGACATTTAACAACGTTTATTTCTTGTCATTGTATATCCCTGACATATAACTGCATGTCGATATACAGCATATGCAAAAACGCTGTTAAAAGCTTTTATAATGTTTTTAAAACGTCGTTAAAAGTCATGTTTGTTGTAGTGTGACCACATATCTCACTGATATTTCACCTATAGAACCTTGCCGCCAAGACGAAGTCACCCAAAAAATCTTAACTCCTAGGGTTGGGGATTGGTACCGACCTTTATAGGGGGATCGATACCGATCCCTATATATATGTAGGGACACTTAGCAACTTTTTGCCCTAGTTCACCTTCTCGTTGATTTTGTGATTCCAAGGTTGATTTACTTGGTTGCCTTAGTGTTCTTTGATTCCAAGTATGATTTATGGAAGAACGGAGTTGCTGACTCTAGTACTCATGGAGATTGACAAATACTTGCACAGAATCACAGGAAGGTAACTTGAAAAAGGCCGTTGGCAACATCAATAGTGAGTGGAAGGAGTAGGCGTCACTTTGGATGATGATTTGAGGATCGATACCGGTCTCCTAGGGAAGGGATCAGTACTGATCCCGCACTTTGTTGGATTTAGCATTTGAGTTGGTCTTCCCCTAGGTATAGGATCAATGATGATCCCTCACTAGTGATTTCCTTCCCTAGGTGCGAGATCAATGATGATCCTTTACATAGTGATTTTCTTCCCTAGGTGCAGGATCGGGATGATCTATTACCTAGGGATTTTCTGACTTTGGAACTTTTTGGGATGGTTTGCCTCCAATTTATGGTCTTGTTTATACTTGGTATATGACCTTAGGATCATCTTTCTGAGCTTCTTTCCACGATAATCATCGAGTTTAACTTGTCCCGTCAACAAGAATATAGTCGCGTCCAAAGGATGGATTATAAACAATGAACCCACTAACCTCTAAAAGCTTTCCATCTTTTGTTTGCATGGAATCCCCTTCTCTTAATTCATTCGGTCTCTCTCCTCAAATTTGATTATCTTCCCTTTTTCTAAACTTTAATTTTGAATTATTGATTTTGTTTTTAAAAAATAATGAGAAAACAAAAGGTTTTATAGAGAAACAGAGAGTTTTGGGAGAGATAGAGTTTTGTGACGATCAGACTATATTAGGGTTCTTAATCTCAGTTTAATGTTCTATTTATAGGGATGAGAATCGACTTTGTTTGTTAGATTAAATTTATAAAATCCGGGTCATTAGACCTAGGCAAACCTTAACTGACATTGTTTATAGGTCGACCGTTGGGCTTGAGGTGGTCGACCGCTAGGGGTCGATCGGTCCCAACCTGGGCATCGATCGATTAAAAATTCATTTTTAAATTATTTCTTTCTATCTATAAATATTTTTGGTTCTTTTTTCTTTCGAATTTTTAATCATTAATAACATTTTCATACGAGCTCCAATTACAAAACTCTATATGAAAATTGTTTAGAAAATCGCTACGAGCACAGCGGTGCAAGTTTCGTAGCCAAATTTGAATGTTTCTAAAAATTCTTTTTTATCCCTAATATAGTTGTATTAATTTATTTCATTAAATTTTAGGTTAAATTTTCACGGGGTGTTACATTATCCTCTCTTAAAAGGATTTCGTCCTCGAAATCTCTAAGGATGGAAATATGCAACTCATGTGTATGGAAATTAAGACTCACAACCACCTACTCAACCATCAACCGTTGGTAGCTGTTGTCCACTGTTCAAATTTTCTAATGCAACGTGTACATGTAGACATGGAATGCATACGAACCTAAGTTAATGCAAAATTAGGTGGTCACTTGATCCAGTCGACCTTCTGAAATGCAACTTCTTATTCCATGTATTCAAAATGTATACAATACTCTATGTAAATATATGGCAATTCTACATGTATGTGCAACCATTCAATCCATATGCAATAATCACATGCATATAACTTGATGCAATAAAATAAGTGATGGTATGAGTGCATGTTAACCTAAATAGATAAATCTGCCTATATGTGCAAAGATTAATAAATACATCCATTAACAACCATCATCCGAAACATGTCTTGATAACACGTTCGCATCCATATCTAACATCTAAACATCCCTATCAATAGGGTAAAATAAGATGAAGCCTAAACTCCTAAGTAGCTATACACAAGTTAACTAAAATTGAAATGTACAAGAAAAGAGTTGTGGATGGGTAGCTTCGATCTTTTCTTCAAGCTCACTTGTACTCTCCCCTAGGTCATTTTCCCGCTGGACCTTAACAATCTCAATAACTTTGTCATGGAGTCTTTTTATACCGTGCTTAAGGACACATGTAGGTGCATGGTAACAAGTGATTCCCTTTCTACTACCATCTCCACTTTCTTACTCAGCTCGACTGCAGCTACTGAATCATCTGGACACCTCTAAAAGTGTGACACATGGAAATCATTGTATACTCCCACTAACTTTCCTAAATTACCCGTGATCGAAAAAGGCCGTACAAATATTGGCACTAACTTTCCTAGATTACCAAATCTAATGACACGCCTAACCAGTGAAACCTTTACGAAAACCATGCTGCTCACCGGAAACTCTAACTTTATGTGTCTTCTATAAACCTAAAACCTTTACCTATCTTGCGTGGTTTCGTCCTTCTAGGATCATGTCTACCTTCTCTGATGTCTCCCTCATCATACCACACTATACCAAAACGTGAAATAGACAATAGTGATCGCACAACATATGAATTTTTTTCTGTTATCCCACTTTTTCATACAACATATGAAAATATCATCTGTTATGTGACACAACATTGATCAGAGAACATTCATTTTCACACAATATTTATCTGTTGTTTGATTGAACTTATCAAATAAAATTAATTTTGGCTCCATATTAATATTTTGGTTTCCCTCTCAACATTTTCATGGCCACTTATTCCTCGGTTATTTCCCTCTTCTCTATCTTTCCATATCCTTTTTTTCTCATCTCTCAAAATAGAGAATCAAATGAATAAATTTTATTCACCCTATTTTCTTCTCCTTGTTTACTTATTTTGCAAACCATTTCTTGCTCTTTTGATATTCTCTCACTCTCAAAATCAAATCGACGGAACTCTAAATTTGGCTTCCTTTTGTCTTCGAGCTGTCTTTTGGGATTAAGATTTCCTATTTGAAGCGCTAATCGATAATGAAATCGTTGCCTCCCCTTATCAATTTTGATGGTATTCGAAGTAGTGGAACCCTAATCTTGTATTGATGGATTGATGCAGTTGATTTCGTTATCGAGAGATTTTGATGGTAACCGATTGGTATACTTTCCGCCCCTTTCAATTTTGTATCGTTCTCGACTTGTTTCAACGCCGATGATGAAATGGGATTTTATTGGGATTGAATCCCTACATTTTGTATATACTTCTGGCTTTGAATTTTTCAACTGGTTCCTTTCTACGTTAGATTTCTGATCGAATGATTATATGACTAGTTACTTATTCAATATTGATATATATATATATATATATATATATATATATATATATATATTCGAATACATTTGCTTTGGTTGAATGATTTTGACTTTGGTCTTGACTATTTCAAAATTGTTTTGGTTGAACTTTTATTACCCTTGTTATCTCTACACTCGATTTGTTTTCTATGCCTATCTTCTTTCTGTTTGCCTTTTTGGTCTATGTCTTATAGTTGTCTAAATTGCTGCATTGTCCTTTTGTAATGTTTTAACATGCACTTATGTGTTCATGTTTTTCCAATCGCCTGTTTACATGAGTTATGTGTGTGCATCGATCCCTTGAGTTGTTTCAGTTGGTATCCTTGTTGTGTTTACAACCTGCGGCATCTAGTTTCAAGTCATGCACATGTTTCCTTGTGTGCAAGTCCTTTTTATCTCCATTGTTTTATGACGTTGCACCTACTTGTGTGTTCTGATACTTGTATCCTTATGTATTTCTTGTCTGGACCAATGTGTTGCACTTGGACTGATTGCTTCATTGATTCATTCATTGGTTCATTTACTTATTCATTCAACAGTTTATTGTATACATGTATGTACGTATATGTATACATGTATATTAGTGTTCATACTGCCTTGTTGCTCTAATCTTCTGAGAACTTGGACTTCCTTGAGCTGATGTTGTATACTTTTGTGCACTTATGTCCATTGCTACTATGATGTATACTTGACAACATGCCGCTGTGATGTATTATTTAGTTCTTGTTCGTGTAGTGCTTGCGTACTTCATTTCTGATCTGGTTTTGATTATTAGTATGTGCATTAGTGCATCTGCCCGAACTAGTTCTTTCCTTGCATGGACTTATTCGTGCACTATGTACTTGTCGTTTAGGCATCTACACCGTGTGGTTTCTCTGATCTGTACATGTGATATACATTCCGTTTTCACTTGTGTGTAGGTATTAGCTGGTGCACTTGTATTCCTTGTGCACGTTTACTTTGCTATTTTCCTTTGCCATTAAAAGTTGAGTCTGAAACATGGCTGCACCTATGTACACTGCATATTGCACTTGAGTTGAGTCTGAGCTTTCTTGGGATTGACCTTATGCGCATTTGCACCGCACTGAGCCTTTGTGTAATGACCCGCCTTTTTGGACAATTTAAACCGACGATCAAATACACATGCCGATTCCAAACCATTCAAAAGGGCAGATGGTTATTGGGGTAAATAAGAAAAGAAAAGAAATAAAGGAAATGAAACAATACAGAATCTCGCAGCGGAACGATAAAATATAATAGTCAAATAAACAGTTCATGAAGCTGTTTACTATACTTTGACAATTATTTATAAAACATTTATCAGAGTTATACATATACAACAGAACAATTAAAATAATGCAGCAGACAGCATGATGCAAAGATAATAATAGTAATAGTATACCAAATCTTCGTCTTCGTCGTCCAGAATAGATCTTCAATAAGCTGAAAACTCAGGTCTGACCCGAGCGTAATGAAAAGACAAAACACTCGAGTCAGGACTAAAATATCCTCATGTAAGTTAAATCAATCGTAAATAAATATGAGTGTAAAGGCGTCAGAGATGTTTACGGGGTTTGACATCTCATATCCAGTGTCAACGTGCGTGCAATAACTCAAGAGATGTTACAGGATTTTCCATCTCTCAAGGATCCGTTAAACTATCTACTATGTAGTACAATACGCTATTATAATATGTCTACATTAAAGTAAAAGTATTAAAATAGCGTTAAGGCGTTACCATAATTCCCCTTAACACATTTTTATAATGCCATAGTCTATACAACACCGTAAACCCCACCGTAAACTAGTGGTTTTCAAAGGGTACCCAATAGGTATAACACAAAACAAAACGTAGTGGTCGCGAATAGGATAATCAGTATGACAAGGTACATGAGGCGATACCAACTAGGATACTAGTAGTTGCGTGATCCGGACTGATGTTGAGCATAGCCAGTAGCTACCTCAACACCGCGAAACAACACTCCCAAATCGAGGGGTGCACCCAAATCGAATCACAAAAGGTAATAGATATGATATCGAAGAAGTGTGTCCGCTAGAGGTGGCGAACCTCAATGGCCCGGCGCGGCTCCTGTTTTAGTCATGTCAAAGGTCATCAAATATCGTTCTCTTTCTTCAATCAACGCGTTCACCAAACCATCCACTTCATTCTGGGTCAACACTCTGCGTATAATAGTTATTAAAGTGGTATTCGGTATCGACAGAGAGTATGTCCATATCCGATCCCGGTCTCTTTAATAACCACGTATTATTACACCGGTGACTCTTTTACATTTCAATCAATTCATAATTGATATCAAAATATCATATTCGCTTCAAAAATCAAATCCATTTCGAATATCATCATATCTGTTCAAAATATAAGGTTCCGTTTCAAAAATTATTTTTCACCTCAATATCTCATTTCGAGTTCAAAATCAGTTCAAATTTCAATTTAGGTTGCAACTTCATTTAACCCAATTCGTATTTACATTCAAGATTTAAACATAAACATTTCACCTTATTGACCAGCTTGAAATTTTAGAAAATAGTTTTAAGTAGTTTAAAAGTAGTTTAAATAATTAAGATAGTTGAAAATACTTAAAATCTTAAATGGATTTAAAATAGATAAATTAGTTTACAATAATTTAAATTGGGTTAAGTAGATTTAAAATAGATTAAAATAAGTTAACGTGGTTTAAGATGGGTTAAAATAATTTAATATAGTTAATATAGGTTAAAATAGTTTAAGTATTTAAAGATGGTTTATATAACAGAGTAATTTGGAAAACAAAATGAAACAGCTTCCAAACCAAACCATTTCAATTATAACTTCCCAATTCAAATCAATTTCAATTTCCATTCCACCGGTTCAATTTCGATTTCAATTCAAATCAATGTCAGCTTTGACTTTAAATTAATTAAATTTACATTCACTTTCAATTAATTCAATTTCAAGTTATATCTATTTGGAGCTTGATTTTTCAAAAATATCAATTTATAACACTTAACAAAATTATCCTTCAATATTCAAATTTAAAACCAAATTTCAAATATGATTCAGTTCCAAGCTCAATTTCAAAATATCATTTTTATCCCTTTACTTAGTAATACTCAAAGCTCGAAATAATGTTAAATCTTTAAAACAAACAAATTTCGAAATTCAATCATATCCCAATTTTTTTAAAATTTCAAAGTCTCAACTTAAATTATTTAACAATTTATTTTAACCAAAATTTATCTCAACCTTCCAAACTCAATTTTCGATAAATTCGATTTCTATAAATTGATTTCTATTTATAACTTTTAAATCAAAACATTTAAATAAATTCCAAATCGACGATTTTAAAATTTATTAATTTAGCCAATCCGGTGTCCGTATATAATTTTCTATCCTATGGCCAAGTAATTATTTATTTTAATTAAATGTCAGGGATGAATATATATCACTTAAATCAAATCACAGTTTCATATGTATGCATAATAGGATATATATAAGCAAATAAACATCCAAACATTTAAATATCAACCAATAGCATCCATCGAAATACATCATCCAATAGACAATACAATTTCATAGTTATCAATGGCAGGTAAATTAATCGCAATTCAATTTTAATTTTAATTTAACTGTCAATTAAATTTTTAACGGTTAATTCAAATGATAATCTATATGACAATTAAATTTATCAAACAACGACGAATAAAATTCATAACACTTCATAATATCATATTTAACTAGCATAAAGATATTTAGTACGTTGTGAGCGTTATAAAACACTCACCTTGATTTCAATGTAGTTCCAGCTTTTTATTTCGAATAAAATTAAACGAGCGTTTAATTTTATCTGAAATTTTCACTAGCTCCAAACGACTCCAATCCAGCTCCATTGCGTAGAGCTCGACAAAACGAACCCGTCGCAATTCGTTTCGTCACAATCCGACCTCGTATCAACAAGTTATAGTGTTTTAAACATTCACGAATCAATATATAAATTAATCAATATTTTATTTTAATTTTTAAACCTTCAACCAATCACAGCCGTTCGTTACTGTTGATGATATCAAGGCCGATCAAGCTTCTTCTCCCTCCCCAGTATTTCGAATGCGACATGAACCCACCAAGGCCGCCGTTTAGCCCTAATAGCCGCAACCCCTATGGTCGACTTCGCTCCGATCAATTGACGCCACATCGAAGCCTAGCTCCGACTCCATCCACGACCTCCGTATGGCCAAGCTCGGCCCCTCCTAAGGCCTGGAAATCATGCTCGAACCCGTCCCCTTTCGCAGCCAATTGTCGTCGATTCTTTGCTCCATTCACGATCACTACCGTTGGATATGTAGTTCGTGATGTGCTCTACACTTTACTAGTTGAAGGTTTCGCGAATCGGTTAGCGGATTTGAAGAAATTTTAGGAGGAAGGAAGGAGATTTTCGGCCATTGGTTGGTATAAGGGGCGGCGGCTGCACAAAATCCTAGACTTTTTTAATTTTTAATTTGTGAATAAAGGGGCTATTTATAGGAAACGACGAATACTATTCATCCGGCTTTTCCAAACTCCGATTTACGCGCGGTGACCAACGTTTCTAGGGTTTACCCCACGTTCCGAACACAATGGAATATGTTTCGGAAGCTAATTCGATCATCTGTGCGAGTTACGGAAATAAACGATCTATTTTAAATCAAACCGATAAAACGAATTTCTATGCGTTTTGGCTCGCCCCGGACAACCGGTAAATCCGATTGACATGAAATTTGAAACCATACAATAATATCACATTACGGATCCGATAAAACTAGTTTCGTCGAAATCCGAGACTGTTTGAAAAATGGCTATTTTAACTCGTCGAATAAATATTAAAACAATTTCGATGCGTTTCGAGCTGCCACGGTCAAACGAAAACTCCGATTGCTACGAAAATTGAAATCCGATAATAACAAACTATTACGGATCTAATGGAACCAGTTTCGTCCAATTCTGAGACTGTTCGAAAATTGGCTATTTTTCAGTCGATAATTAAATATTAAAATATTCAATTTTCACAAGTTTTACTTTTAATTCGATTTTAAAAGTTCTACAACATCATTCTAACTTTAATATGATAAAATAAAATTTTACAAATCATTTTTAATCATATTAAACCCGTTATTCAATTATCCCATAAATTCCAATTTTAAAACTTATTAACTCTATTAAAATCCCAATGTAACTTACATTCACTTTGTAAACCAATTTGAATCATATTAAATCAAATTTTATTTATTCACTCTATTTTCATATATTAATTTTAATATCAAATTAATCATATCAAATTCGGAATTTAATTATTCAAACATTCGTAATATTAAATTTAAACAAATTTTATTATTCTTGAATCACTATCTTTTGAAATATTAAAAAACAAACTTAAATTTTTACTTTCGAAACGAATTAAAATTATAGAACAACCATTTCCATTATACGTTATTCAATTCCCATTATTCAATTATTCAATAAGTTTTAAATATTTAATTTAAACAATTTACCCGTTCAATATTCAATATTTGATTTAAATAGATTTTACTTATCAATCAATTACTCTATTATACCCAATGGATTCAACATTTATTATTATTCCAAACGACTTACAATTTTTTTCTAACACTAAATCACGAAATCTTATTAAATTAGCTATTTTAATTATCGAAAATTTACGGGTCGTTACACTCTCCCCCACTCAAAACTTTTCGTCCTCGAAAAGGAAAAGAAGAGAAAAGAAACTAAGTATAAGATTCAACATTAGATATATTTTATTCAAAGTCACCAACTTATAAAACAATGAGTTTCCATTTATAAAGTCATAACTACGCTTCCACTAAGTTACTCCGAACGACTTTCTAACTTTAAAAGTTAGTTATCAAAATAAGTTATATTTTTTAAAAAAAAACTTGAAAATTTTTCTAACACCCGGATTTTACGGAAAATTTCGGCAGAGTCTCCTTTGCGCGGCTCGTGGAAGAAATAAATGACAGTATATATATCACAAATATACATCTCATCAAGTGATGAGGCATCCCGCAGGGAAAAAGTGTAAAAGTACGGTATGTAATCCGAGATATGTACCTTATATATTATTAGCGAGCATACACGGCTAATATAGCGCAAAAGCGAGCTCCAAATGCGAAGCAAGCGCAATACGCACCTACTAAACACTCAACAAACCATGAGAACATGCATATTATGAAAATAATATCAATATACCTCATATAGCAACATAACAACTACATGTGCCAACATAGCAATTGCAACAAACAACAAATGCATCCACCAAATCAATTATCATCCAACTATCATCCAACGAATCCATAACCAATCAATATAAATTCACTTCTCATTAATATTTGTTGACTTGGGTTTCAATTTTAATCACAGTTGATTCATTAACGTTGGATTTTACTAACATTCATTCTCAATTCAATTAGTTAACATTCACTAATTTATATTTACATTAGTTCACTTCCAATTTGAATCAAATTAAATTCTATTTAAATTCATTTAATTTCCAATTTGATTTCAATGATTTATAGCTTTCAATTTACACTTATGAATTATATACAATCAACTAACAATCATATAACAACCAAATCATACCCAACATAACCAAATTATTAATTTTACATTCAATTTGGTTTATCTCTTTTATATATATATCCTGTTATATAATTTTAAAAGAATCATTTTATATTTGGCATCTTAAATTTCCAATGTTAACTTTTAATTAAGTCCGTAAGCCGTACATATATCATTCGTGAGCAATATCAATCTAATCGCTTATTCGATCACACAATTTCACTTCCAAACTAGTATCGTTCACCCGACTCTCTAGTGCAGACTCAGATTTGGTTCCTTGATTGGAAACTGTTACTCTCCTTGCATAGTCATATACTATGATAGAGAATTTTAGAATCAAACCAAAAATCCACATCTAGGGTTCGCCGTCGAAAATCGAGTGAGAAATCCTAACTTGGATCGATATAAATCATCTCGAAATTTTGTGTTCGAATTTGGATCAAATCGTTATGCAAATAAAATAATATACGCAAATCTCACGTATTACCTTCCAATGGATTTCTATCCAATTTATCTATACTAAATTATTTTATTGACTTTTTTTTTTCAATTAATTATTCACAATCTATTATTCAGTTAGTATATTCATTTCTTTACATAGCATGTTCTTTAACATTATCTTTTCTTAAACATCATATCATAGAATTTGCTTACTCAAGTTCATTTTAAACATTCTATATAATTTAATTAAATCCAATTTCATTTTCCAGTTGATTCTTAGCTATAAGAAATTCCTTTGTTTACATTTACTTCAACTTCATAATTTTAGTTAATAACAAATTTATTTATGGAACATTTTATTAACCAGCACTTTAGTTTATTAATCATCCTATAAAAGTCTAACCTCTCATAAATGACTTTTCTTAGTTTACAGTTATCTTAAAGGTTACAATCCCTTTGCAATTTTATATTTATTTTCTATAATCAATTTACAAAGATGTAATACGATCCATTTATCTTCTTTCTTAAGTTCACTTACTTGTTCCATTTATCCATTCATCATTTCATGTTATATTTAAGTATATAACATTTTATCACATCCAAATTTTCATTTATATACATTCTAATTCCTTTGAGTTTTCCTTACTTGTATACTTCAATTATTTTCAGGTTCTGTTTATTTGTACAACATCTCATTTCATATCCAAAACATCATTTTAACTTCTTAATATTTGGTAAGTCATATTATATGTTATTAGAATGCAAATTTGGTACTATATAAATTTATAGAATTTCATTTTACTAATTTAAAATGTTCACAATTTAATTTGTTTAAATCCTCTTTACCTTTCAACTTTAAAATTTTCCCAAACTATAGCTTAGATATCTTAATCCTCTTATTTTATAAATTCTGGTTATTCACATTTCATTCAAATAATTTGAAAATTATTAATTAACAGAACTTAGAATTTTAAATGCCCGGTTCTTTCCAAATCGTTTGAAATAAACATATATACTTATATCCTTTTAAATTATCAAATCATACCTTTGGAGTTTAAACCAAAACCATTTACCCAAAATAATTTCGAAGAAAAGCAAAGCTTCTTAGAAGTCTCCCCCACTTTGAGACTCGAAAATGAACGTCGATGATGCTGCGCAGTCATCACCGAAATTATTTTCCAGCGACATAAGAGATGAGTAATTAATTCATTCCTTCTCAAAAATCATTTCAAAATATTTCCTATAAATATTTTCCAATTAATATCACAATATATTTTCTTCAAAACTTTGAGAACTATTTTTCAAAATCTCCGGGTCTTAAATTCAATATTTTCCAATTTAAATCTATTTTAAGCCACCTTTATAAAACATTCTTATAGGATTTTCTTTCTTAAAACATTCCACAAGTTGTTTTATTACTGTTCATTTTGTAATTCATCTTATTTATTAAATTACAATATCCAATTTATGATAATAACTAATATTTTAATTCCTAACAACCAGGTAAGCTAGATAAGTCACAATAAATTTTGAAAATAAATTCTTTATACACAAAATATAATTAGGCCAAAATTATTTCAATTACCAATTTCAAAACAATACTATGTCGAATTGTTCTGTTTAAGTGTTTAGAGATCCCTACCAATGACGTTAATTACTCGTATTGACCAGAATCCATAAGCCATTCAACAAATCAACCGACACAATATAAAACATTTTATATCACTATCAAATACGCTCTCTCATATATATATATTCACTCAGCGACTCATCATAGGGTATTACTACCCTATTTATAAAGAGTCAGACCCCACAAAGCTAAGGTTATGGCTAAACCAAAGCTCTGATACCAACTGTAACGATCCGCCTTTTTGGACAATTTAAACCGACGATCAAATACACATGCCGATTCCAAGCCATTCAAAAGGGCAGATGGTTATTGGGGTAAATAAGAAAAGAAAAGAAAAGAAATAAAGGAAATGAAACAACACAGAATCTCGCAGCGGAACGATAAAATATAATAGTCAAATAAACAGTTCATAAAGCTGTTTACTATACTTTGACAATTATTTATACAACATTTATCAGAGTTATACATATACAACAGAACAATTAAAATAATGCAGCAGACAACATGATGCAAAGATAATAATAGTAATAGTATACCAAATCTTCGTCTTCGTCCACCAAAATAGATCTTCAATAAGCTGAAAACTCAGGTCTGACCCGAGCGTAATGAAAAGACAAAACACTCGAGTCATAATTAAAATATCCTCATGTAAGTTAAATCAATCGTAAATAAATATGAGTGTAACGGCGTCAGAGATGTTTACGGGGTTTGACATCTCATATCCAGTGTCAACGTGCGTGCAATAACTCAAGAGATGTTACGGGATTTTCCATCTCTCAAGGATCCGTTAAACTATCTACTATGTAGTACAATACGCTATTATAATATGTCTACAGTAAAGTAAAAGTATTAAAATAGCGTTAAGGCGTTACCATAATTCCCCTTAACACATTTTTATAATGCCATAGTCTATACAACACCGTAAACCCCACCGTACACTAGTAGTTATCAGAGGGTACCCCATAGGTATAACACAAAACAAAACGTAGTGGTCGTGAATAGGATAATTAGTATGACAAAGTACATGAGGCGATACCAACTAGGATACTAGTAGTTCCGTGATCCGGACTGATGTTGAGCATAGCCAGCAGCTACCTCAACACCGCGAAACAACACTCCCAAATCGAGGGGTGCACCCAAATTGAATCACAAAAGGTAATAGATATGGTATCGAAGAAGTGTGTCTGCTAGAGGTGGCGAACCTCAATGGCCCGGCGCGGCTCCTGTTTTAGTCATGTCAGAGGTCATCCAATATCGTTCTCTTTCTTCAACCAACGCGTTCACCAAACCGTCCACTTCATTCTGGGTCAACACTCCGCGTATAATAGTTATTAAAGTGGTATTCGTTATTGACAGAGGGTATGTCCATATCCGATCCCGGTCTCTTTAATAACTACGTATTATTACACCGATGGCTCTTTTACATTTCAATCAATTCATAATTGATATCAAAATATCGTATTCGCTTCAAAAATCAAATCCATTTCAAATATCATCATATCTATTCAAAATATAAGATTCCGTTTCAAAAATCATTTTTCGCCTCAATATCTCATTTCGAGTTCAAAATCAGTTCGAATTTCAATTTAGGTTGCAACTTCATTTAACCCAATTTGTATTTACGTTCAAGATTTAAACATAAACATTTCACCTTATTGACCAGCTTGAAATTTTAGAAAATAGTTTTAACTAGTTTAAAAGTAGTTTAAATAATTAAGATAGTTAAAAATACTTAAAATCTTAAATGGATTTAAAATAGATAAATTAGTTTAAAATAATTTAAATTGGGTTAAGTAGATTTAAAATAGATTAAAATAAGTTAACGTGGTTTAAGATGGGTTAAAATAATTTAATATAGTTAATATAGGTTAAAATAGTTTAAGTATTTAAAGATGGTTTATATAACAGAGTAATTTGGAAAACAAAATGAAACAGCTTCGAAACCAAACCATTTCAATTATAACTTCCCAATTCAAATCAATTTCAATTTCCATTCTACCGATTCAATTTCGATTTCAATTCAAATCAATGTCAGCTTTGACTTTAAATTAATTAAATTTTACATTCACTTTCAATTAATTCAATTTCAATTTATATCTATTCGGAGCTTGATTTTTCAAAAATACCAATTTATAACACTTAACAAAATTATCCTTCAATATTCAAATTTAAAATCAAATTTCAAATATGATTCAGTTCCAAGCTCAATTTCAAAATATCATTTTTATCGCCTTTACTTAGTAATACTCAAAGCTCGAAATAATGTTAAATCTTTAAAACAAACAAATTTCGAAATTCAATCATATCCTAATTTTTTTAAAATTTCAAAGTCTCAACTTAAATTATTTAACAATTTATTTTAACCAAAATTTATCTCAACCTTCCAAACTCAATTTTCGATAAATTCGATTTCTATAAATTGATTTCTATTTATAACTTTTAAATCAAAACATTTAAATAAATTCCAAATCGACGGTTTTAAAATTTATTAATTTAGCCAATCCGGTATCCGTATTTAATTTTCTATCCTATGGCCAAGTAACTATTTATTTCAATTAAATGTCAGAGATGAATATATATCACTTAAATCAAATCACAGTTTCATATGTATGCATAATAGGATATATATAAGCAAATAAACATCCAAACATTTAAATATCAACCAATAGCATCCATCGAAATACATCATCCAATAAACAATACAATTCATGACAATTTCATAGTTATCAATGTCAGGTAATTTAATCGCAATTCAATTTTAATTTCAATTTAACTGTCGATTAAATTTTTAACGGTTAATTCAAATGACAATCTATATGACAATTAAATTTATCAAACAACGACAAATAAAATTCATAACACTTTATAATATCAGATTTAACTGGCATAAAGATATTTAGTACGTTGTGAGCGTTATAAAACACTCACCTTGATTTCAATGTAGTTCCAGCTTTTTATTTCGAATAAAATTAAACGAGCGTTTAATTTTACCAGAAATTTTCACTAGCTCCAAACGACTCCAATTCTGCTCAAATGCGTAGAGCTCGACAAAACGAACCCGTCACAATTCGTTTCGTCACAATCCGACCTCGTATCAACAAGTTATAGTGTTTCAAACATTCACGAATCAGTATATAAATTAATCAATATTTCATTTTAATTTTTAAACCTTCAGCCAATCACAGCCGTTCGTTACTATTGATGATATCAAGGCCGATCAAGCTTCTTCTCCCTCCCCAGTATTTCGAACGCGACATGAACCCACCAAGGCCGCCGTTTAGCCCTAATAGCCGCAACCCCTATGGTCGACTTCGCTCCGATCAAGTGACGCCACGTCGAAGCCTAGCTCCGACTCCACCCACGGCCGCTGTATGGCCAAGCTCGGCCCCTCCTAAGGCCTGGAAATCGTGCTCGAACCCGTTCCCTTTCGCAGCCAATTGTCGTCGATTCTTTGCTTCATTCACGATCACTACTGTTGGATATGTAGTTCGTGATGTGCTCTACACTTTACTAGTTGAAGGTTTCGCGAATCGGTTAGCGGATTTGAAGAAATTTGAGGAGGAAGAAAGGAGATTTTCGGCTATTGGTTGGTATAAGGGGCGGCGGCTGCACAAAACCCTAGACTTTTTTTATTTTTAATTTGTGAATAAAGGGGCTATTTATAGGAAACGACGAATACTATTCATCCGACTTTTCCAAACTCCGATTTACGCACGGTGACTGGCGTTTCTAGGGTTTACCCCACGTTCCGAACGCAATGGAATAGGTTTCGGAAGCTAATTCGATCATCTGTGCGAGTTACGGAAATAAACGATCTATTTTAAATCAAACCGATAAAACGAATTTCTATGCGTTTTGGCTCGCCCCGGACAACCGGTAAATCCGATTGACACGAAATTTGAAACCATACAATAATATCACATTACGGATCCGGTGAAACTAGTTTCATCGAAATCCGAGACTGTTTGAAAAATGGCTATTTTAACTCGTCAAATAAATATTAAAACAATTTCGATGCGTTTCGAGCTACCACGGTCAAACGAAAACTCCGATTTCTACGAAAATTGAAATCCGATAATAACAAACTATTACGGATCCAATGGAACTAGTTTCATCCAATTCTGAGACTGTTCGAAAATTGGCTATTTTTCAGTCGATAATTAAATATTAAAATATTCAATTTTCACAAATTTTACTTTTAATTCGATTTTAAAAGTTCTACAACATCATTCTAACTTTAATATGATAAAATAAATTTTTAAAAATCATTTTTAATCATATTAAACCCGTTATTCAATTATCCCATAAATTCCAATTTTAAAACTTATTAACTCTATTAAAATCCCAATATAACTTACATTCACTTTGGAAACCAATTTGAATCATATTAAATAAAATTTCAATTATTCACTTTATTTTCATATATTAATTTTAATATCAAATTAATCATATCAAATTCGGAATTTAATTATTCAAACATTCGTAATATTAAATTTAAACAAATTTTATTATTCTTGAATCACTATCTTTTGAAATATTCAAAAACGAACTTAAATTTTTTACTTTTGAAACGAATTAAAATTATAGAACAACCATTTCCATTATACGGTTATTCAATTCCTATTATTCAATTATTCAATAATTTTTAAATATTTAATTTAAACAATTTACCTGTTCAATATTCAATATTTGATTTAAATAGATTTTACTTATCAATCAATTACTCTATTATACCCAATGGATTCAACATTTATTATTATTCCAAACGACTTACAATTTTTTTCTAACACTAAATCACGAAATCTTATTAAATTAGCTATTTTAATTATCGAAAATTTACGGGTCGTTACACTTTGGGCTAGACCTTT
The DNA here is from genome assembly GCA_030765085.1 of Allium cepa. Taxonomy (NCBI): domain Eukaryota; kingdom Viridiplantae; phylum Streptophyta; class Magnoliopsida; order Asparagales; family Amaryllidaceae; genus Allium; species Allium cepa. The sequence continues at coordinate 298,943,444 of CM060931.1, forward strand.
GCATTTGTCCCTGAAATTTATAAATGCATATATGCATTGTGTTGACCATATGCTCGAACTTGTGCACTTCAGCCTTGTTCATGCTTTTTAAAACTGATATATATTGCACTAGAGTTGAGCCTGAGCCTGCTTTGGCTTGACCTCATGCATACTTGCACTATGTTAAGCCTTCGGGCTTGACCTTTGCATTTGTCCTTGAGAGATAATTGATGCTCGGCCTTGTGATATTCACAGTGATGGACTATGCATATTGTAAGCCGATCATGCATACCAAATTCTTTTTCCTGTCTAAAATATGAAAACAAACAACCCAAATAACTAAGGCAACATTAAATTACAATAATAATTTTATTTTTGTCATTTATGTTAGTTTCGTTTTCCATTTTACTGTGTTGTTTATTTGACAGGTGTAGCGGACGGCTGGACACAGGCTGGAGCAAGAAGATATCAAAAAAAATTCGAGTGAGAGTAAAAATGTTGTATATGATGGTGTGAAATAGTGTATGATGAGAGTTCTACTGTATTTGAAATGTAAATATATTGGAAGCAAAATGTGTACTATTTGAATTTGAATCGAAATAAAATATTTGTTTAAATAAAATCAGAATTCATTTATTTCATTTTGCAAATATTTATTTTATTCCATGAACACATATAAGTGTAATTAGTATTCATATTAGTCAATATTTATATGTTGTCTAATAGGTAATTCTAGTAATGGTATTATAACATCAGACAATATGATACTTTGTTCCTTGTTGTGTTAGTGCATATCAGACAACGGGGAATATCTGTAGTTTGATGTGCAATAAGACGACATCGTATTTAATGATAAATAGATATGCTTTCAGACAATGTGGCATATCTATCGTTAGATGCTTTTTTAGCATAGTATCGGTCTTAGAATGTTCCTATCCATAGTGTTCTGCCAACAATACAGTGATCTACAAGGCCTACCATATAAGGCCTCAAATGGTGCCTTCCCAATACTTGCCTGATAGGTGTTGTTATAAGTGAAGTCCACAGTGGCAAGTGATCCTCCCAAGAGACTTTGAAATCTAAGATACAGATCCGTAGTAAATCCTCCAATACCCGACTCACTCTCTATCTGTCAATCCATCTATGGATGATATGCGGTAATCGAACTCAACTCAATACCTAAAGTCTTCTGAAGACTCCTCCAAAATCGCTGGTGAAAAGCGGATTTCTGTCGCTAACAATTGTAGAAGGAACTCCATGTATCCTAATTATCTCCCTCACATATAGAGTTACCAAAGATGTAGTAGTCCTCATACTCCTAATCGAAATAAATTGAGCGCATTTAATCGGTCAATCAATATTGACCTAAATACTCATTCTCTCTCCTTCACTTAGGTATTCTGTTAATGAAATCCATATTGACACTCTCACACTTCCACTATGGTATCTTTAATGGCTGGAATAATCCTCTTGGTTTCTTTTGCTCTGCCTTACCATTTGACAAGTCATACACTTAGACACATACTTCGCCACATGCTTCTTCATACTTGAGAAATAAAAGACTCTTTTCATATCATGATATATTCTGTCTCCACTAGGTTGAATGGTCCTCATAGAACGATTAGACTCAGCTAGTACCATGTCAATAAAATCCATAATAAGAGGAACACATAATCTACCATCTCTCTATAGCAGCCCTTCAAGTCAATTGCTCAGCATCTCAAATGACTTGACTGCTCTCCTCTAGCAAGCTTTTCGAAAATAGTTTCATATCTAGCTTTTTAATTGACCCAATGCGGTCCGTGATTGTAGGCTACACAATCGAAGCTACTAAATTCCTGAAGTGAATTTGTGATGACCGCCCTTACACTTTCGGTACCCAATATACCTGTATAGAGAGCCGTAGATGTAAAGATTGCTTTACACCTTAGGTGTAGAATGGTTATCAAGGTAAAGAAAAGAAGTAAAGAAGAGAAAATAGAAGAGAAGTGAATGGAAAGGAGGAAAAGGAAAGATCAAAATAATCAAATAACCTATCCTATATCTCACATTGCATTAGATAAAGTACAATAGTCAACACAGATATAAAACAGTTGAGAAGTAATGACAACATGAACTAATCATCATAGCATAAGATCCACAGAGTTATACAATATAGTAGAGTTTATACAATAGATAAATAAACTCAAACTGGTACACTATCTCTAATAATAGTAAGGCAAATATTGTCAATGCTCCATAGTGACACACAATAGAATATACAATAATATCTCAAATATAATTATGAGTAAACATCACCTCCTACTAATCCATCCGCAGAACTCCATATGTCATCCACACCAGCTCTCTAATGTACTCATTTAAGAGTACCCGAGATAATAAGAAGCAAGGTATAAAACCTTGGGCCAGACAATGGTCTGGCGTGAGTGATAAACAATATCAAAATATTATAAAAGTCAATATATTATATAGAACACAGGGTATTCGAATCATACATGACCTGTCCTGCAACCAAAGAGTCGGGATATAAAATTGATAATATGCTACTCTAAAACGTCATAATAAGGGTTATTCAATACTCAGTAAACTATCGGGATGCCTAGATAGATCCATCCAAAATACCTACTCCATACTAAATAAAGTCGGGGTATTTAGGTATCCCTATACACAATACCAAACTTGTGCGACATCCCCAGGTTGACAGGTGGTTGGTGAAGCAACCATAACAAACATAGCATTTATGAAACAATACCATCACCCAATATGCAATAGATATATGATAACTCATATGGCCTCTATACTAACAGGGACTAGTGGAAATCACGATTCTCCATTGTACTCTCGAAACTCACAGCCCAAAACTGGATATGTGTCTTGCAGCCCAAAACTAAACGCTAGAACCAATGCCATAGGTTCAGGGTATATGCATCGTTGTTACCAATCCACTAGTGTCCCCATTATGCAATACCTCTGCTTCGAGTAAAAAAGAAAACACTCCGAGTAATCAGTGATCCCTTAGCACATGCAAATCCATCCGAGCCCTACTAACTCAATACAATTTCCACTATCAGGAACCCACCACGTTCCTCCACTCCACGACTCCTAATACAAGCCTCTTTGGTACATACTCCCTACTCGAGTCATAAATCGCAGATACAGAGGGTCTAATCTTCAGTATGTACTTCAACCATGAGTCACAAACCTAAGATATAAGGCTTTTCATCATGTTGTTAATTCGCTATCCTCCCATGATGCAAAGGAGCCAATACTTCGAGCACGACCTATAGTATCCTGAAACTATCAACCTTGGAACCTACTGCATACTCTGTCGAGTCATAATTCAAAGTATCATATCAAAGAGTCACACCATCGCCTCACTATCTAAATCCCTTACTGTAGAGCAATAACATTAAGATTCTAAGTCAGTCGCACAAACAAACCATCAAATCCCATACCACAAAATCTCCTCAACATCCAAGCCAAAGATTAGACAAATCACCAATTAACAATGGTGATGGCAATTGACCACTCTACAATGGAATGGTCAATACCAACCACTTTGGTTGTGTGCTTAACCAAAATAAATGCGCACAAACTAAATGGAAATGTTCGGCATCCATCTTGAAGTCCGAAGCCTCGTCTTCCACCTTCAAGGTCGGCATGTATCATAACCCACTTCTACAACTTATCTCGTTCGTTGGATTTTCGCATGTACAAAACCTCAATGCACAAGATATTCCCTAACACTCGATCACCGCTAAATCGGTGTTTTCAACCAAAAATGACCAAACATGCAACCATGCAACCAACATCCATACATACATCCAAAATAACATACATTCAATATGTATTATACATCCATATCAACCAATTGGGAAATCATATCGTAAATAGCCCAAATCTAACAATTCTCAAAAAATGGCATGCCAATGAGAAAAAAATATGATATTCGATATAAAATCATTTAAAATAATTTTATTTTATTTTATAAAAATATAATAGGTGTCTAAGTATGAGAAAATCACATTTAAAATTCAAAAACCATTCCAAAACGTTGATCTAATACTAAACAAACAATCGTAGTATGGTGAGAGACAATATCACTCACCTTAACAAATTCTATCCAAACCACTATTAAAATGTGGATCTCTCCATCATGAGTGAAACGACATGAAACTGCATTTAAAATGGAGCTCGTATGCAAAAGATATGGCCAATATAAGAATTGAGATTAACTAAAATAATAGTTAACTAATCAAAACATTAATACCTAATTGAGTTAATCCTTCTTCCCTAATTACTCTTTCTAGGCTGTGCTGATGCCTATACATGCACAAACCCACACTTTTCCTCCTTCTGTCTTCAATTTCTCATTTGATACTCGATGAAATGATAAATGGATTTTACCCACACGCTCCCCCATGTGATATCTTCATCCTAGACAAGAAAAATAAGCAACAAAATCAACCAAGGCAATATGCCACCTGATTTCTTGTGTATCAACCTGGTTTGGATGAATTTCGATGGATTTGAATGGATCTAATGGTTTTTGGTGGAGAGATGCTATCACCATGAGAAATCCAATGGCGATCTTCGTTCGCTTATCGTTGCATGTAGCTTCGCCTAGATCAAACCCTAGATCGTCTAAGGAGGAGTATGATATTTCCAATCATTATCGATCCAAATTCTGCAATGGTGAATGTGAAGCACTCATCCATACGATCTCAATGGATCTAGTATCTTGATTTATCGCTGAGCGGATTGGTCGAATTAGTTTTTGATTGACAAATATGGAGCAGCCACTGTTTACGATGAAATGGTAAAGTAGAAAATAGGATTAGAAAGGAAAAAAGGATTTGAGTGAAATTTATAACATTTTATTCCATTTATTTATTTTTCTCAAATAAATGGTCATATGTTTCAAGCTTGCATGATCACACGATGCGTCTGATTGCCACAAAACTTGTCTGTGTACATCACATTTTTTTTAGATCTAATGGTATAAATCTCGTCGCTATTTGAGACCGTGACTCAAGATGCTAATTTTGTGCATTTTGAAATCGTTTCGGAGATCGAATCATTCGATCTTAAAATATAGCATCCTTACTCATTTTAATTCACAACGTCAGTCGAAAATACGAAGGTGGTCTCGAGTCGTGACTCGGCCTTATGTAAAAAATCATAATTTTAGACCTTCATTTAATTAAAGATTATATATTTAAATCAATTATTTAAATATCTTCTCATTAAAAATATGGGTTGTTTCCTTAAAGGATTTCGTCCCCGAAATCACAAAGTAAGGAGAACATCTCCTAACCCATAGGCCAACAAAAGCCCTCAGATTCCGAAAAAATTCAACAGTTCTTCCTTTATGCGGCTAGGTCCGAGAAAAATCCTAATACAACAAAGATACGCACACACACGTCATATATTTAAACATACTGGATCCTATATAGCAATCATCTCAAATAAGTATGTTATATCAAACCATAACTATCTCTCATGCCTAACAACCATACAAGCATAGGCTATCATATCAAATGCTAACAATCAACATCAGTCATGCATACATGAGATCAAACATCAAAAGGTAACATCCATGCTCATCCTTGCATCCAGGATACTACACTATCTAGTAGAGAATATTGAATATGATATCCAATATGAAAGCCAGCGATAAAATGAAATCTCACCATTTGAAGAGCTCCAGACAAGTAGTCCTCCTGCTCTTCTTAGTCTACCATATATAATCGTCTTCGCTTTCACTCCACCGAACCTCTACTACTCACTGCCCTCCTCCTAACCTGTTCGTATCATATCTATCGACAAGAATAGGCCACGAGGTCTCGAAGTCCTTGGTTCAGTCTTAATATCATATAATCGATTCAGTACCAAATATCCAAATGTCTTTTGTAAGTTCTCTCAAAACACACTATCGAAAACGGGCTTTGGCCACTTATAATGCTCTTAGCACACAATAAAATCACATTATCCATCCTACATATAACTTGATAAATTCGAATGTCATTCTATTAGACTTAAGGAATATAAATATATCATTCTTCGTTAATTAATCGACTGTGACTCAAATGTTATCACATTATCCTTAGTCATAAGCAATCCATCAATGCAACTTATAGATATATGTTCCCACTACTTAAGAATAAGAAATCTCTCATCCCCATGAAGTCAACAATTTTAGTCAAGTCTGCACTGCATAACTTCTACCGACACTACTCAATCTTTTAATTTAGCCACGATCTCCACTAGTCTAGCCTAACGCCTCTAACTAGTACCAATCCTCTAAATCGAAGTAGGTATGATGATCAAACTAGCCATCACCCTTAGGTATAGCTCATCGAGTTCTGAAGTCATAACTAGAGATAAACTTGAGCAATGTTCAATCTAGGAATATTGCTTCCAAATTGGTAATTCTTCTACTCAAAGCATCAATAACTTTATTTCCTTTACGAACGTATATGAAATGTTAAATCCATAGGAGTCTAAAGACTCTAACCATCACTACCGACGAAGGTTAAGATCCTTCTCGGAGAAGAGATATTTCAATGACGTGGAATCAGTGAATAGGTTGAACTCCTCTCCTAATAGATAATGCCTCCAACTCTCCAAAGTGAACTCTATTGCCGTCAAATCAACAATTTGAGTCAGATACTTCCTCTCAAGCGGTTTCAGCTATCGATTAATGCATGACAACCTTACGTTTTGGTATCAATACCGCACCTAGTTATTTACCACATGTATGTGTGTACTATCACCTCCTTATTCCTGCTTAGAATGGGTAACATCGGTGCACTTGTCAACCTCTCGGTCAGATTCACTAACACGTATCCCCACTTCATGTCCTAAATAAAAGTCTGATCCTCACTCATCAATAGGTTTACTCAAATTCTAGACTACCGTGACTAAAAGATCTATAGTGATGTCCTACCCTAAAACAATGTGACCCAAGTATCTCACTTCCCTCCTTTAGAAGTGATACCTCAGAATTCCTTCATCAATCTGTGTCTTCTCTCAATAAAACCAATTTTATTTATTTTGATCTCAAATACAAGTTTGAACTCCAACCATTTCAATTTAAACAGATTAATAGATAAATATTTAAACATTTACAATAACTCAATTTTATAAATTTCATTTATACTTCCAAATTTAACATTTTTTTTAAATTTGAAATTATTCGATAAATCATTTTTTTATATTTAAATAAGTTTAAAATATAAATTTTAATAAAATCAATAAATCAAATAACTAACATAAATTACATATAAATTTTTTAAATAGTCACCTAGTCACCTTTTATAAACATTTAAATAAAATCTCAAATTCAAACTTAAATCAAATTTAAATATTCAATTTCACTTTTTATTTAAATTTGAATACATTCATTTAATCACCTTAACCAAAATAAAGTTATAAAGTTATAAAATCGTATTTTAAAATCTCAAAATTAATTAGTTCAAATCAATTATTATTTATCCAATTCTCAAACAATAATATTTCAAATCAATTTCAATTTATCTTTCCAACCATACTTTATTAAATATATTACAAATTCTATTTTTAAAATATAACTATAATTTTATATAAATACTTAAACATATTATGTATATACCAACTAAATTAAATTTTACTAGATTAAATATTTTTATTAAATTTAATTTCATATTAAATCCTATTTTATATATTTAAAATAATAAAATTATAAGTAAAATCTTAAAATTTATATTTCAAAACTAACTTACAAAATTTAAAATTTTCAAATATATAATTGTAAAAATCTAAATTTTAACATATATAAATTTTTTTATATATGTCATATTTTAAAAATCAATATTTACTAAAATCCATATATTTCCTTCCAAACTTCGAAAATCTTTTTCAAAAATAGACCAATGGTGCCCGTATATAATTTCTATCCTATCGTCAAGTGATACAGATATTTATCATTTAAACCCGTTATTAATTTAAATTTACGGGTTTATATCATTTCAACCCGCAATGCCAAAATTTCAAAATCAATTGAAGATTGCTTGGGTTTAACATTTCAGGCCATAACAATTTTCCCCTAATCTATAAAATCATTCGGGTATGTATCATTTCAACCCATATGGAATTTTTAAAACAACAAGGAACTTGCAGAGTGAGAACAAATATGATAATAATATAACATATTAATAACAAGAATATATCATCAGTAACTAATTTAAATATAATATATACAATAGGTTATGGTGTCGTATGTCATAGGTGAACAATTGTAGATAATGGTATATTATATTTAACAATTAAATAACTTAACAATTCAAATTTAACAGTATATTTCAATCGTCATTACATGTGAGTTCAATTTACTAAATATAGGAACATTAATCATGAGTAATTGCTCACTTTTTGAGGCTAGAGAAAAATAGAAAATGAACACGACGCATACACGGATACAGATACACATACAAAGGAAAGCAAAAGCTGATGCGACCAATTCTAGACAGCGACGAAACAAAAGCAAAGTAAGATGAACTAGATTTAATGAAAACCAAATAGAAATTTCTTTAAAAAATAAAAATTCACTCATATATTTAAAATAAACCTTTATATAGTACATTTTAAAATCGATATTCAATTTGAACTCACATCAAAATAAAATCTCCATATATATATATATATATATATTAAAATCAATATTAAATTTCAAACACATATAAAATAAAATCTTTATAATTATATTGCATAGTCATGATTTAATCTAAAACACATTCCTTTCAAAAATTTCAAATAAATATACAAACATAACATATATATTAGTATATACACCTTCTTTCTTACTGATCAAGGGCTAAGGAGTATTTGAGTTTGGTCGAAGGCTGCTGGTAATGGTGGCCATTGGAGATGGCGGAGGATGGTAGGCTGTTGCGGAAACTGGACGGTGGCGAGTTGGTTTACAAAGGTGGTGGGAAATGGTTTTGTATGTAGGCACTCGGCAGTAGGGTCGGAGCTGCCGTGTTGGACGTGGGTGAGAAGGACTGGTTGGAGCTCGGCATGGTAGGGGAAGCAACAAGTGGAGGTGATGCAGGTTATGGTAAGCACTAGGTTCGTGGGGTTTCACTAGCGGTTGTGGGCAAGACGAGGTGGAGCTATGTAGTTTCACGGAGGAGTAGATGAGCATGGGAGAGGAGAGGGGCTGAGAAAGGTAAGGTGTGTTGTGGGTCGGGTTTGTCGATCCAGGGAGGTGGCGGTTGGAGTTATTGGTTCGAAGTTTGGGTGAGGAGGTGGTTTAATGGAGTGTTGCAACGGTGGCGGGCTACTGTGGTGAAGTGTGGAGGTGGGTTTGCTTCAGCAAAGAGAATATATATATATGCATGCTTTCATCATTTTAATCTTTTTTTATTTAACAAGAAGGAGGTGGATGTCGGTTTCAGGGTTTGAAGAGTGTAGCACACGGTGGCCATAGCTCTCGCGATGGAGAAGTGAATGTGTTTGTGGGTTGGGCGAGATGGATCTGATGGTGGGTTTGATGACGGGAAGTTCGGCAGAGATGCTATGTGGAGGGCGAATCTGGCAGGGGTTCGCATGGGGTTGTAGAAGGGGTGTAGCAATGGAAAGGCGACAGAGAGGCTTGGTGAAGCAAAGAAACGACAACTGGAAAATGATGAACTGGGTTGCTAGAAAACAACCGTGCAACTGTATACATTATACACACACACTATAGGATGGATAGAAATGAAGGAACCAGGATTGACAATGAATCGGCAAATATATTATTGAAGTGATGGAATGAAAAAAGTCAAGACGTTTGATTTTGGAATTATAAAAGTAAGGCCATGGAGAAATCCAAAAGGCTAAAATTGGGTACCGATACGGCTAATAGTTTTGTCGATTTCACTGCATACCGGACACCGAAATACACAACTGAATATACTACAGAGATCAGCACGACGAGACGAACATAATGGTACACAGATATAAGCGATATGATCATCCTATCAAAAGTCGATTTTCACTGCTAAACTACTGCTAATTCACCAAAAATAAGATAAACGGGGCTATAACAGTCCAAATTTGACGAAACTAAATACGACGCCTCACTCGAAAAATGATTTACAAATTTATCGTATAAAAATATTTAGATTTCGAAAATATTTTACGTTCATCAAATTAACTGATTTAAATTTTAAACTGAAAATCATACAACAAAACTTACTTTCATATTTTCCAATGAAAATCTAATAGTAGCTATTTTTAAATAGACGTATTCCAAATATCAAATTTCGATCGTTATATTCGATTGTTTTATTTTCAAGAAAATTTCGTTTAATTACATTATTTAAATCGTAAAATTTCCGGTTCGTTACACAAGGCTCGATAAGAATGAATAACATATTAAACTGGTTTGAAACGACAATAACGACCCAAAAAAAGCCTGTTTCGCTTTCGAAACAAAAGTGGGTCATCCAATATATCAAAGTAGACGTTTTTGATATTTTTAAGCTCAATGGAATAAGTTTCAAGTCCAAGTTCCATTATATGAAGAAGTTAGCTTTTAAAATCAGCTTATTTCAATTGAATTCAATTAAATTGATTTCTACGCATTTCAAGCCAGTACGATCAAACGAAAATTCGCTATGAAACTTGAAATCCTACAATAATTCGCTGCTACGGGTCCGTTGAAACTTGTTTCGTCGAATTCCAAGACAATGGCCAAAATGGCTATTTTCACGTAAATTAAATAAATTATTATTATATTAATTAAATCAATTTTTAATTTCAAATTTAATGACTGACAATCTTCATCATTTTTGATTACTTAGTAATTTACAACATTTTAAAACAAATTTCCGTGTCAAAACCAATGTTAAATATTGCATTAATGATAGTGTTCAATTTCAATAGAAATAAATTCATAAATTATAATTTAAAACCCAATAAATCGATTTATTTTGATTTCAATCTTTTATTCAATCCATCATTACTTTATGGACATAGTTGACATTGGTTTACCATTTATTACCTCAATATTCTACAGTTACCGTCTTAATTCACATTAACTACAATATTTAAATAGATTAATTACAATTGATTTTCAATTAAATTTCAACGGATTAAATAGTGAAATGATAATTAAACAATTGTTACAACTTATGATTTCAAACACATTTCTAAATTTATTGTTAACAAACAAAATTAATAAATTCACATACTGATTAATTATTCTATACTAACCGATTTCAATTAATTATATATAATTTTACCGTTTAATACAATATTTGGTTTATTTCTTTATTTACGGTTCCTAACCCAATTTAACTTTACAAACATTTCAATCAATTGAAATTACATTAAAGTAGTTGTCAGTTACCTTAAATTAACATTATTACATTTTAATATAGTTATTTTCTCATTAACAAGTCTTAAAATTTTAATTTTCACAAAACCAAATTCTAAAATTTATTTAATTAAAAAAAGTATTTATCGAAAATTATTGATCGTTACACTCTCCCCCACTCAAAACTTTTTTTCCACGAAAAGAGAAAAGAAGGAATTAAGGAATTAATATTTTTTATTCAAAGTATTCTATTTATAAACAATTAATTTACATAATTAAGTCTTTTAAATAAAATGTATCAAATAAATAAACAATTAAATCTTTCATATTCTAGTTCAATAAGGTTGAAAAACTTTTCCACTTTTACAAAAAAAATTCTAAATCCAAATTTCACTGAAAATTTCGACAGTCTCCATTATATGGAAATGTTTGGGAGAAATAATAATATCAATAATAAACACACACACATATATATATATATCATATTTCAAAATAAAATATCCCAGACTAAGGGAAAAACAATATAATATTGCTATAAAACCGTAATCTGAAAATGTACCTATTATCAGGCAAATGACGCTTATTTATGAAACCAAAAGCAGTAGTTATTGCTTCCATAAACCTGTATTTCACTTATACAATCCAAAGAAGTTAATAATTATATAAAAAAGAAATATTTAAGTTGTTTCAATTTATAATAAAACAAATCAACACAACATAACAATAGTCATTTGCAAAAAAAACCATACAATCATTACATGCAATCAAAGTAATCGACCATCCATCCATAGCAACCAAAACAAATGGTTTCTTCGAGTTTAGAAACTTTTAATCATATAAAATGATAAATAAACTACTAAGTATACCATACACTCAACGGTCTTAGATAAAATTTAATAGATTATTTATATATCTTTTTGCAGTTAGAAGTATTCTTTCCCGACCATCCCATAAGCTAAACAAACAATAATTCCAAATATTGTTTAAGTTTATTCTTATTAATCTCCTTTCACATTATTTACTGTTCTTCCGGCTCATTCATTCATACACTGCTTATTTTGTTAATTAATTTATCTTCATTGCCTACAAAAATCCATTTCTCATTCATTCATACAACACCATTTTTCCATTACTTACACAAGTTATTTCCATTTCAATTATTTACTTTGATTTCCTTTTTATATCAATATTCATTTGTGAAAAAACTCACACTTAGATTTTTTTTATTCTCCTTTTTCGCATTTATTTCTTTCACATATGTATTCACTTTTACTATTTACTTCAATTATAATTAACTTAAGTTTATAATCATTTACTTACAGTATTCATCATTTATTAAATTAATTAGTAGCACTTCAAATTATTAACTTAAATTTATAATATCAGAATTCTTATTTATAGAAATAATCTCATTGAACACTTTCCTTACTCAGGTTTTACTTGTATAGTATTCTATTACATATTCTTGTTAACATTTCACTTTATATTTGGGTAAGTTATATATATATGTCTTTTAGAATGTAATTGAACGTTACACAAGTCTACCTTATTTAGCTAGTTAGCAAATTTTCAACACTTTATATCTTCTTAAAATTTCATTATCTTTGATTTACAAGTTACAAATTCCCAATTTCTTATCTATTTCATTCATAACCTAGCATCAAATTTCTTATTTTCCATTTAGAAGTTTTCAATTATTATTATAGTCAAGATTCCATTTCATTGTAATAATTGAAAGCTACTAATTATCAAATAGTTTTGAGAACTAAACTTGGGATTACATCTTTAAATCATTTAAAATAAAATACACACACACACACACACACACACACTCTCTCATAAATTATACACATCCAATCATATTTAGAGATTAAAATTTAAAATACGTTATCAAAACAAATGTGTAGTAAAAATACTACAGCGGCTTTCCCACTTTGAAACTTGAAAACGAATGTTGCTCACCGAAATTATATTCCAGCAACATAGAAGGAGTATATATTTTATTTACTTTAAAATTTCTTTTAAATTTTTTTCTTTAAAATCACATTGAAAATATTTCTATCCGAAAATACTTCCAAATAATAATATTGTATTCCAAAGTCCTTTGAAAATCAAATTCAAAACCCCGAAACTTAGTTCTAAAATTTTAATTTATCTTCATTTTATTTACAATCCCATTTTTGCAACTAATATTTGTAAATTTCACTTCCTAACAAACAACCAAACATATCACATACAATTATATACATTATAAAGATTATTATTTTATATACAAAATATAAAACTAGGCAAAATTATTTCATTTGCCCATATTTCAAAACAATATTGTGTCGATTTGACCTATTAAGTGTTTAGAAATCCCTATCGATGCCTAGCATCTTATGAACTGACAAGAATTTACAAATAATAAACAGAACAAATTAACATAATACAAAAACCTTTTATAACACTAAAAAATACGCTCTCTCATATATATACACTTAACGACTTATTCTAGGGTATTGCTACCCTATTTCTAATGAGTCAGATCCCACAAAGCTAAGGTTATCGCTAAACCTCGCTCTGATACCAAATGTAACGACTCACCTTTTTGGACATTTAAATTGACAATAAATCACACATTTCAAACTCAAACCATTCAAAAGGGAGATTGTTATAGGGTAAATAAGAAAAAAAAGAGAAAAGAAATAAAATAAACATAGAATCTCATAGCGGAATGAAAAAATAAATAACCAAGTAACATTTCATGAAGCTGTTTTACAAATAATATTTGATTACACCTTTACAATACAGAATCAAAGTTACATACAACAGAAATAAATAAAATGCAACGAAAAACCGAAATACAGATGAATATAATAAATAGTATACAATCTTCATCTTCGTCCTCCAAAAAGCAATCTTCGATACACTGAAAAGCTCAGACTGACCCGAGCATAATGAAAAGACAAAACACCTGAGTCAAAACTAAAAGGTCTTATGTAAGTTTGATCAACAGTAAATAAATATGAGTGTAACGACGTCGGAAATGTTTACGGGGGTTTGATATCTCCTATCCAGTGTCAAACGCGAGTGCAATGACTTAAGAGATGTTCAGAATTTTCATCTCCTAAGGATCCATTAAACTATCTACATACATAGTACAATATACCATTATAATTGTATCTACAGTAAAGTAAAGTATTAAAATAACATTAAGGGGTCACCAATATCCCCCTTAACACATTTTATATAATTCCGTAGTCTATACAGTACTAAACTCCCATAAACTAGTGGGCTGTCAAGGAGCAATCCATTGGTACGACACAAACCAAACTCGTAAAAGGTGTGATAAGGCATGTGACAAGGCATGCGAGGCAATGCTCGGGGTAGGATACTACCGTTTTGCAGATCCGGACTGGTGGTAACGCATAATAGCTACTACCGTCCACCTTGGAACACACTTCTATAATCAAATTCGAGGGGTGGCCACCAAATCAATCACAAAGTCGTAATATGGCATCAAAGAAGCATGTCTGATCGAAGGTGCGACCTCACTTGGCCCGACATGGCTCATGTTTTAGTCACATCAAGCTGACTCACGGGAGTTAGAGCTACGTGAATACCTTATACATCCGTTCACCAAACCATCATACTTCATTTTGGAATCTCCACCGTGTACATAGTTATTAAAGTGGTTTTCGATATTGGCAGAGAGTATGGCAATATGTGATCCCGATCTCTTTAACAACCAAACACTTATTTCACCCCCGATGGTTCTTTTAAATTTTCAAAACCATTTTATAGCTGATATCAAAATATCATATTCAATTCAAACAATTTCACTTTCGAAATCATAATCAGTCAAATATGTCATGTCACTAGAAAATATCATTTCAAATCTCAACCTAGGTTATAATATAATTTAACCATATTTGCTTTTAAATCAAGGATTTAAATATAAGTACTTCCATTTTACACAGTCTGAAATTTAGAAAATGGTTAAAAAGTTATAAATAATTTAGCGTGGTTTAAAAATAAATTTTAAATAGTTTGAAATACTTTAAAATAGTTTATAAGGGATAAAAATAGTTTTAAATAGATTTAAGATAGATTAAAATAGATTTAAGACAGTTTAAATAGATTTAACGTAGTTTAAATAGATTTAAAATAGATTAAATAGTTTTGAAGTAGATTAAATAGATTTAAAATAGATTAAATAGATTAAAATAAATTAAATGGTTAATTTGATTGAAATAGTTTAAAATAAATTAAAATAGATTAAAATAGTTTAATAGTTTGAAAATCTTAATAATTAGGATTTAAAATGATATATTTTTAAACAGTTTATATTAAAATAATTGATTTGAAATTAATATAAAAATTAAGCCATTTCTTTCATTTCAACATATCTGGACCATGTCCAGCTTTCAAATAAACTAACTAATTTGATCTTTCAATTGAGATTCTCATTTAAATCGTTTAATCAATATCAATTTCAAAATCCATGTTTGAATTATCAATTTAAACCACTTCAAATTAAACAAATTTCAAAGTTATATTCAAACATTTTCAATGACTTGATTTCGATAAATTTCATTTATGCTTCAAACTTCAACTTTGAAATTTTCATTTTAATCCTTTAAACAATTCATTAAATCAATTCCAATTTCAACATTTAACGCTTGGATTTTCGAAAATAGTTCAGTTTATATAAATCAATTTTTTCCCCAAAATATCATTTAATTGAATTCAAATTTTAAGGATTTAAAGTCATTTAATTTAATCAATCTAGTATCCACATATAAATTTCTACCCTATGGTCAAGTGATACAGACATATATCATTTCAATGTGTAATAAATATAAATTTACGGGTATATATCATTTCAACCCGCAATCCCAAAATAAATTCAAAATCCATAAGATTGCTCGGGTTTATCATTTCAACCCATAATTATTTTTACCTAATCTATAAATCGTTCCAATATGTATCATTTCAACCCATAGGGAACTTGCAGGGTTATAACAATATAAAAATATAACATCCAGTCATCCAATATCAACAATCAAACATTCATCCCAATCACCATTCAATCAACCAATAAATAACATCAATTAATTGATTATTATCAACAGGTATTTAGTTGACCATTAAATTCAATATTAAATTAAACGACCACTAAATGCAATAAAAGTCATATTTAACTGGAATGACAATTTAAATATACAAACCATCAACCAATCAATTTCAAGTCACATCATAAATTTAAATTAACTAACATATGACAATTTAGTAGTTGTAAGTGAGTTAAAACACTTACCTTTGATTTTAAATCAACTTGAAATCCGAATAAAGGCCCAAAATCTAACAGTCTCAGAATTTATACAAACTAGTTTCAAAATATCCAAAACTTTAATGCTATCCCAATGGAGCAAACCGCACATAAGTCCAACCTCGTACGTGAAAGTTATGCACATTAGAGCAATACACGATTGAAATTAAATAAAATAAAATAATAACAAATAAGATACACGTCATACCCTCTTCAACGAAACCCTATCCCAATAGTACTTAAGCACGAATCCTTCTCAACCATGACTGCCGCCAGTTCGATCTCATGCCGCACGTCTCCAGACATGCCGCAACCACACGCAACCACTCTTCGAAGGCCACCTCCACATGCGCGAACCCCCCTCCATGGCCATCGACCACGAGAAATGAAAGAGAGCATGAAGTTCATCTTAGAGTGGTGCTTAAGACATTGATGCAGCATCATTTGAAGGCGAAATTTTCGAAGTGTCATTTTTGGAAGAAGAAAGTGAAGTTCCTTGGTCATGTATTCTCAAAGAAAGGGAGATCTGTAGATCCAGCTTAGATCGAGGCAGTGAATAGTTGGAAGAAACTCAAGATAGTGACTGAGATAAAGAGTTTTCTTGGATTAGCTTGTTACTATCGGTGATTCATTAAGCATTTTTCGTAGATAGCGGAACCGATGACTAAGCTAACTCGGAAAGATGTGAAATTTTTCCTGACTGATAAGTGTGAAGAAGCACCCTAGAAGCTGAAACACTTATCGACAAATGCACCTATGTTAGTTATTCCAGAAGGAAATCAGGACTTAATGGTGTACACGGATGCACGTGGGACAGGATTAAAAGCTGTGTTAATGCTAATAGGTAAAGTGATTGCATATGTTTTTCGATAGCTCAGACCGCATGAGGTTAGATATCCAACTCATGAGTTGGAATTAGCTGCAGTAATTTTTGCATTGATGGTGTGGAGGCTTTTGGAAGAAAGATTCGAGTTGTATACAGATCATAAGTCATTATAGTATATATTCTCTCAAAAGGATTTGAATACGAGCACCATAGGTGGTTTGAGTTTTTAGCCGTTTGTAACTTTGGTATTGAGTACACACCAGGAAAAGGCAATAAGTTTGTGGATGCACTTAGCAGGATACATAAAAATGTAGTGTTGGTAATGATTGCCAAGTGGAAAGATTTATAAGCTTTGACTGCTTGTAGTATGCAGTTAAGACCAACTGCAAGTTCTAGTCAGAGCATCGCCATGTTGTCCTATTTGGAAGCTCGATCGATTGAAAGGGTCACTTCTAAGAAGAAAGAGGACCCATTATTAGCCGAGAAGATTAGAAGGCTTAAGGTTGGATCATAGATTGATGATTTAAGGGATTGTAGTCTTGAGTAGAGGGGATGGTAGAGAAAGAAGGGATGGTTAAATAAGGGATGATTGTGTGTTAAGAATGTTGAGGACTTGAGAAAAGAAGTTCTTAGGGAAGGTCATCGATCCAAATTTATGATTCATCCTGAAGGAACCAAGATGTATCAGGATATGAAGAGGAGCTTCTACTGGGAAGGTATGAAGAAGGATGTTGGATTATAGGCAGTGTCCGAACCGTCAACAAATGAAGGCCGAACATCTAAAGCCGAGTGGATTGCTTCAACCTTTGAAGATTTCAGTTTGGAAATGGGATTCCATCTCAATGGATTTATAAATAGGTTGCCAAAGTTGATTCAAAATGAAAGTATATGGGTCATAGTGTACCGGTTGACCAAGAATTTCCATTCAATTCCAGTTATGTCAACTAGGACGGCAGCTGTTTTGTTATAATTAATCATGAAGAATGTAGTTAGACTGCATGGAATTCCTAGTAGTATAGTAAGTGATAGAGATTCTTATTCACTAGCTAGTTTTGAAAGAGTCTATAGGAGACTTAGGGTACCAAGCTCAAGATGAGTACCGCTTACCATCCACAGACAGATGGGAATACAGAAAGAGTTAACAAAATTTTAGAATATTTGTTACGAGCTTGTGTACTAGAATTTTGAGGATCATGGAAAGACCACCTACACTTAGTTGAGTTTTTGTATAAAAACAGTTATCAGGCTTGTATAGGGATGGCACCGTTTGAAGCGTTGTATGAAAGGCCATGCAAATCTTTCATTTGTTGGTTAGAAACCGAGGATATGTTAGTTCTTGGTCTGGATTTGGTTAGGAAAGCCGCAGAAAAGATTGAGCTAATTCGAGCTAGAATGAAGGTAGCTCAATCTAGGCTGATAAGAGATGGAAAGACTTAGAATTCTCAGTTGGAGATCATGTTTTCGTCAAGGTATCATCCATGAAAAGTGTAATCATATAAAAAATCTGGAAATTAGCACCAAGATTCGTTGGACCATTTCCTATTGTAGAAAGGATTGGGAAACTTGAACATAGAGTAGACTTACCAAACATTTTGGAAGGAGTCCACAATGTTTTTCATATTTCTCATCTAAGGAAGTGTATTTGAGATCCAGAGACTACTATAGCACGAACTATGTTAGATGACTTAGTAGTGGAAAACTTGACTATAGTTAGAAAACCAGTTCGTATAGCCACGGGAGATGAGAAGAGACTAAGAAACAAGATAGTCAGATTAGTCAAAGTCCAGTGGGATGACGACGAGAGAGAGTGTACTTGGGAAACTGAGAGAAGGATTAGAGATATTTATCCTGTCTTATTTTATGGTATGTTTTACCTTTATGATTGATTTATGGTTACCTTATTGTAATTTTGAGGACAAAATTCTTTAAGAAGGGGAGTCTGTAACGATCATAATTTTGACTAACATTATTTAGTACATTTGCATAGATAAGTTAAATGAAATAATATAAATGGTTAAGGCACCGAGATTTGTATACTCATAAGGTAGCCGTGCCTTAAGAATGAATGAAAAGTGAAAATTCATAATGAAGTAAGTAAAGGCAATAAGATAAGGGTAAAATATGAATAGGTTATATTCTTATACCCTAAACCCTTATCCCATTCTCATTTCCAACATTCACAAACAAAACTAAATATGGAGCTTGGCCAGCCACCATTAGAAGAAAATACGGGAAGATAAGCAAGAATTGAATAAGGAAGCTTAATCAAATTAATTCAAGGGCAAATCTCAAACTCCTTAACAGCAAGCTAAGGTGAATAATAGACTACATCTCATTTTTATTGTTTTTGGTTTCTAGATTAGATCTTAAATTATTTTTCAAATAAAATGCCATGTTTTGATTGTTTAAATGGATTGATTTATATATATATATATATATATATATATATATACTTGTTGATGAATTTTGTTGCTTTATATAGATTTTATGGTATGTTTTGATTTGAAAAACCTACTAAATGACATCCAAATGGCTTGCGTTTTTTTATATAAGGTCAGAAACATTATTTTAGAGATGGGTTTGAAGTTTCATAATTTTCTAAGTTAATGTGGATTTATTTTGAATTTTCTAGTGAAGAAAATGGTTAAATTGGGTTTAAATTGTTCTCAGCTATTATATGTTAGCTTTAGGTCAGAAATTTAAATATGTTAGAATATACATTAAAAGTGACTTATGGAAATTTTTAAAGAATTTCTCTAAGTATTTTATTAAAGATATAAAATTATTAAGGTATGGGACATAAACGTTTTATATACTTATAAAAGGAGAAGGGGCGATTTGCTAAATGCTTCAAATTTCTAATTATTGAATTCGGCGGTACTTTTAAAAAATATTTTGAAAATAAAACTGGCAACCAATTATATGTTGGCAAAAAAGGCAAGTTAGTTGGAAAGATATTATTTTAAAAGGTTAAAAATCAATCTGTAAAGGATTGTTGCTTTGCCACTTTCGGCAGCCACCTTATGACCCCATACTACCGCCTCCAACCTAGTCGAAACCAATATACATGGTATCAATGCCTTGGTACGTGGTGGATTGGAGATTGGCAGAAGTTATAGAGTCAAAACATGCTTTCGAAGAGGTAGAAGTAGTCTTTATAAACTCTAAACAATTTTGGTTACAAAATGAGACTTCCGAAGGAAATAGCTTTCGACTTAGTCAAATGTACCTTTGTTTTAGAAAAGGGCTTTCGAAAGAGGTTGCCGCCTTTTGTTTTTAAATAAGCATTCAAAGGGGTCAACACCCCTGCTGTCGCATTCAACCTTTCCAATCAGTGCCTTCGAAAGGGTTCTTTTGCCTTAAATTTGAAGCCGCCTCTCCATGCTTTTGATAGGGTTGGTTTCAAAATCATCCACTTTCTTTTACTTAGGAATAATGCTTTCAAAATAATTGCTTTCATCCCAGTTCTTGTAAGATCCTTGGATAAATTGAGAATTAAACCTGAAGGTTTTGAAAGGAATGGTTTTAATTGGTTTCGAAGCCATGTTCCACCAACTTTTGTTTGAACCGAGTGCTTACGAAAGGTTTGTCTTAAGCAAAGGACTTTAATGCTTTTAAAAGATATATAATGAATGTTTCAAAGGGGAGACATCCCAACGTTTTCGAAAGGTTTACTTGAATATTTAAATGAAAGGTTTCCAATGCTTTCTAATGGAAAGTTTAAAGTATTTGAAAAGGGTGTAATGGCTCAGAATTTTGGATATTTGAAATTAGAATATTTAATCGATTTTATATTTAGAACTTAATTTTTAACTTGAATTTCAAATATAATGATTTACTAGATAATTAAATAACTAGAATTTACCTAAATAATTGAATCTTGAGCTTTAAGCTTAATAAAAATAAATTAAAGGCTTATTAAATTTATATTAATAAGAATGAAATAAGTATACTTTTAAATTGGATTTATAAGTGGTTTACTCGACTTTAAAAATGGCTTTTTTTAAATTAACGAGTAGAAATAAAAAGCCTTCCGAGGCACGGTCTCGGAGTTCGACGAAACCAGCTTCATTGGATCCATAATAGTGTATTATTATTGGATTTCAAATTTTGTAGCTTTCAGAGTTATCATTTGACCATCCAGGATAGAAATGCGTTGAAATTAATATCGAAAAGTCAATATAATAATAGGGTCCAAAAAACTATCTTCTCCATACAGTCGAATTAGGACTCGAAACCTTTTTCATTACATTTAGAATAAGGGTATAACATTCTGAACGCCTATCGGCATGCCTCGATAGGGGTTTGAGAGTTTGAGTTACGTAAATCGAGGCATTTTGAACTTAAAATTAAAATATTGTCTGGTCAATCTTTCTTTCGGCTGCTATTCCATCTTTTCACTATACCTTTGACCTATTCAAATGCGCATCTCATTTTCTTCTCCCTTTTATAACACATGCAACCGAACAGTGAGAAAGAAAAAAGAAAATAAATTTAAAAAATCCTTTCTTACTAAATACTTGATAAAAAAAATCTCAAACTTGTTTCTAAAATCTAGTTTTAGCATTCTCTTCAATCTGGTATGCCTTTTGTATGGTACGGCGATGTTTGGTGGAAGTCGACAGTGAGCACGAATGGAAGTGTAAGCTAGGGTTTAGGATTCTAGGCTTTTGGTTCATCGATTGGTGATACAGAGATTGAAAATGAGCTTGTAATGGAAAATAGCATCTCGATGAGAAAGATTGAGGCATGCATCGTTTGTGGGGGAGTGCGTCATTTTACTGTAGAGAGGCGAAGGGTGGTGTCGCATCTCAATAGGAAGACAGGGGCGTGGCAGCGTTGGGTCAAGAGCGAAGCACTCGAGGTGTGGAATTTGATGGCGGCGTTAGTTTATGGTTTCAGCATGTCGGTGTTGGTGTCAGTGATACCTCGTGTACAAGAGAGTGGGTTGTTTGCTTCGTGTACAGGCAAAAAATTGAATGAGGAAGAAGATGCGGGAAGCAGGTCGGGCTTGCGTGTTTGTGCCTAGAATTGCACTTTGGGTATATTATTTTTATTAAAGACTTAAGTCATATAAAATGTTAAATAAATTCAAGTTCTTATGAAATTCATATCTCATCCGTCTTAGATCCAAATCCAATGTGGTCAATCGCGTTGGGTTCGTATCAAGGAGATTGCTATGTAGTCAGCTTGGTTGAATTTGGAGTTGTAGAAATTTCGGATAAATTCAAATGCGTTCGAATTAAATTGGAACCAGAATGCGAAAACGACAATAAAAATCAAAGTGCATAAATCTCACTCATTTTTGGATAGTTTAATTTAAATTATTGAAAATTTAATTATTGGTTGGTTGGATGATTTGATAATTATTATTATCAGTGGGATAATATATATATATATATATATATATATATATGTTAGCAGTTGGACTGATTATTCCCACGGAGCGGATGAGACCCTATGCGCCGGCATAATAGCAGATGACCCTATATTATAGCGATATCCCGCCTCAAAACGAAAATGGTATTTTAATGTTTTTTGAACATCTATGGTTGAAGGGAAATAGGTTGGAGGGATCCAAATGGATTCCTCAAAAATGTTGAATGCAATTTCATATATAGTGATATATGATATGTTTGAATAATCTGTGATAGATTATGGTGTCATTTGAATTTATTGGATGCTATGGTAATATTGGCCTAGATTTTGGTATTTTAAAATACCATAAATATATATATTGAATTTGAAAAGAAATTAAAAAGGGATTTTGAAAGTGAAATATTTATATAGAGTTTGGATTAATTAGAAGAAAATTGATTTGGATTAAATAAATTGTTTGACTTTGTACTTGACTGTTCCGTGATATTTTTTATGGAGATTTTGGAATGATGTGTATAAAGGATTTTAAATAGTAATCCATAAGTGGTACATGTTCAAATATAAAAGGTTTTAAAAATCGAGATTTTTAAAACATTAGGAAATAGAAGGTAATTTGGAAATAAATACAAATTGGTTATACTAGGTCTTAAATAAGATTTCTAAACTATAAAATGGAAGTAGAATCGAGTTTTGGTTGGTTTTGGAATTTAAGAAATTGATTTATAAATGGAAATTAATTTAGAAATCGAGTTATAATGGATTTTAGTGATGTGAAACCATTGTAAACTAGAAATGAGACTATGCGATTTATAGACAATGTTCATAAATATAGTAAAATGATTTTTCTTTTGATAAATTGAATATATAAATTCACGATAAGAATTTATAATGAGATAGGTAAATCAATTTAAAAAGAAAAGATGGATTTTACTTTTGGAAATGTGAAAAAGAGATTTATGAAATTGGGAATGTAAATCGGTTGGTGGTAAATCGAGAGAGATTATATTGGAAGTGAAAAGAATGTATTTTTAATCAAGAAGTTGAATTTGTTGTAAAAAGAGGATTTTTAATTATTAAACTAGGTAATTTAAAAGTTTTTAAAAATATTTTTAGCAAATTAGTTATTTCAATATTTTTTAAAGGGGTTTTCAGGCACAGAGAAGAAGTTGCAAAAAAATTTAGTCTCAGGGACAACAAGTTTGTTTTTTGGTCTGAAGGACACTTTGTAGTGTAAATCACAGAATGATAGATGTAGCTATCATTTTCTGTTTACACTATAAAGTGTCATTCGGACTAAAAAACAAACTTACCGTCCTTGAGACTAAATTTTTTTGTAACTTTTTCCTTGTGCCTATTTTCCTGTTTTTTAAATTACCAAAAAGAATTATAAGTTTTAGAAGCAAGTCTTGTAAATCGATTAGAATTTTATTAATAAATCAGAATAAATTATTGTTTCAAAGTTATGTAGTTATTTTAATTGTTTAGAAGTATATTTAAATATTAAATAAGTTTTTGGAAATAATGATATGCTTTCATGGCGAAATCGGAAGCAAAGATTTCCTACAGTTAAGTTTGGATTTTCCTGGGATAGAGACGTAATTATTGAGCTGCGAATCCATAGTTGATACCGCATGGTGCTTTCCATATCTATTTTGAAAAAAATTCAAATATTCTCGAAGGAAATGATTTGTGAATATACTTATATCGATGATACAAGTATATAATTTTGAATAAAGAAATTTGATTTAAGAATACGGAACTTATAGAATTCATTATAAACAAGTTAAAGAATTTACAAAATAAATTGAGAAGGGTTTTTGAGAAAAGATATATAAATGGAAAATTTCTAAGTGTTGGAAAGTAAGGGTTTTATAAAAATATATTTTCAATTTTTTTTTAAGTGTTGAAATAAAGGATGGTTTGAAATATCCTGATATGGATATAAGTATTTGAGTTGTCTCAAAAATTAAAAATTTGGAAGGGGTTTGAATATATATCTTATAAAGATATTTTGAAAATAAATTTTGGAAAATTAAAGTATGGTCCTGGTGACTGCTTATGGATGCTATGTTGACAGTTAAATAACCAACTATCAAGTATTGACCAATTTAGTTGATCGTTTCGAAGAGATCGAGATCAGATTTAATTATCTAAAAACCACTTCGATTCGATTTGAGCATTACTAATGGATATCGTGAAGATGGTGAAGATAGTGATTTGGTTTTTTTCAGACCAAGAACAGACTTGTATGGATGAATGCTATCAGTACATTGTCATTGGAGGACAATGAGCATTCTAAGTGAAAATTCCTTAAAAAGGTAATCTTGCTTCAAGCTTCATCAACTGGAATGACTGAAAATCAGTAGGGATGCAGTAAGGCTAAGTGGATCGCACCCAGTTAAGGTATGTTATCACCTTTCTAGATACCCTCGGATATATTATTAATTATGGATACGGTGTTGCATGGAAAAAAGCTCTCGATAAGTGTGGGAATACCCAAGATGATAACATATTCGGTTTCATCCAGGTTAGGGATAGGACCACTCTTGTGTTGTCGGGGATCCCAGAGAGGTCCTCGGTACTTTTTTCTAGATGTGTACCATGATAAGTGGTACCCCAGTGCATAGTCATTGTATGAAATCCATTTTCCAATAAGCACCATACGGTTTTGATTGTGCCCAACTATGCTGAAATGTGAGATGCAAGCATTTCAACTATTTTCTATTTACTTTCTATAGACACTATTATAATATCAGGTGGTTTTGATATCAAATGGTTTGGTTATCGTAACGGAAAAACCAGTTATGTTTATGTGTGACATAGTCTTACGAGATACCTTTGTTTTTCAAAGGATTTTGATAATAGTAATAATTCAAATTGAGTGTGTTTTCTCACACCGATTTTGCAAACTAACTCGAATATTATTTTATTATAATACTCAGGTCAGACCGAGTATTGGAGGTTCAGGTTAGGATGCTTCAAAGCTTAGGAGACGAGTCAGATGACGAAGACGTATTACACGTACTTGACTATATTCCGTTGTGTATTATAGGCTGTATATTCAGAACTAGTGAGGACAAGTTACTATAACTGTCTAGTATTGAGTTATTGATTTGTTGTACTCTGATGATGTAATGTATAAATAATTGTTGTAGTTTTTTTGTATAACGACATGTTATTATCTCATATATATTGTTCCGATGCGTTTGTGAGATTCTGTGTTGTTGTTTTATTTTCTTTTACCTCTTCCTTTTCTTTTCCCCTAACTATCGGGTTTTCCAACATTCGATTGCTCGACATGTAATACAATGGACGTATTAGTGTCGATTTTCGAGGGTCGAAAATTCGGGTTGTTACACTTGGTATCAGAGCTGAAAGTTAAGCAAGAATCTTGGCTTTAATGGGGTAACTCATTAGAGATACGGTTAAGAGCATCCTATAATGAGTTTGAGTGTATTGATAGATATGAGCACGTATTTGTTAGTGAATATAAAATTGTTTTATATTTTGTTGGTTGATCTATTGAGTGGCTTATGGATTATGGTCAATAAGAGTAATTAACGTTATTGATAGGGATCTCTAAACACTTGAACAGAGCAATCCGACATAATATTATTTTGCAATTGGGTAAATGAAATAATTTTACCCAGATTTTTTTTATATATGAAAGAAATAATTTTTCAGAAAGATTATTATAATTGTATATGGTGTGCTTGGTTGTTAGGGAATGATAATATTAAACTATTATCATTTGTGGTTGTGGTGATTGAATAAAGGTTGATATTATAATCAACAGTTAAGAAATAATTTCATATAACAAAATGGGATTTTGTAGATATGATTTTGGTAAATGAGATTTATATTTTGAAATGAAAGGAAATTTATGAAGTATAGTATAATTATGGTTTGTTAAAAGGGTTTGAAGGTTGGGAATTTGATTCCCATTGGTTTTTAAATGTTTTTCAAAGTCTTGGAAAATAATAGTGATATTATTTGGAAAGTATTTTTGGAATAAAAATATTTAAAATGGTTTTCAAAAAGGAAAAAAGCATTAAACTTAATTCGGTCGTTGGAAAATAATTTCGGTGATGACTGCAGCATCATCGATGTTCATTTTCGAGTCTTCAATGGAGGAATTGCTATCTTAATGATTTGCATTGGAGTTTGTTTGGAAAACTAGTTTTGGTTTTGAAATTCAAAAGAATAATTTGATATATCAAGGGGTTGTGTGTGTGTACATGATTTCAAGATTGATTTGAAATACTTAGAACAAAGGGTTTAACTCTAGAATTTTTATTTAAAATGTTTTATGGAATATGAGTAAGCTGATAACTTATAAAATTTGTAAATTGCAAGTTAAAGCAATATTTTAAAGTGTTAAATATGAGTGCAAAGGAAGTAAAAATTTGAAATTGAACTGTAGAATAGGAATTGAACTTAAGTTAGATAAAGTGAATTTTGAAAATTAGCCTAAGTAGGCTAAATGAAATAATTATTGGAAGTGGAATTTATTGAGATTTATAATAAATGAATAAACGAACTAATTAAATCGATTAGTTATTTGGATATGGTTTGGAATATTGATTAATAAAATTCAATATTTAAAATGAGGAGATAAATTGAGTTAAATGGAATCGAAATTGAATTTTGAATAGAAAAGGATATAAACATGAGTTGTGAAGTCGTAATAAAGATAAGAACTTTTGTATAAATGTTTGTAATTAACTTAAGAAAATTTGATTGTGGAATTCTTAAGTGGGATTGGTATATAAGGGATATACCAAGTAAATAAGGGAGTAAGTGAATATAAATTGAAATGAATGTGAATAAGAGAAATTGGGATAACTAAGAATCAATTGAAATAAATACATAAGTTGTGAGTATATTATTTATTTCGCATAACGGTTTGATCCAGATTCGTGTACAGAATTTCGAGATAATTTATATCGATCCGAGTTAGGATTTTTCAAGATTTATGATGGCGAACCCTGAATATGGATTTTTGATTGATTCTAGGATTCTCTACCATAGTATATGGCTATGCAAGAAGAATGATGGTTTCTAATTAACAAACTAGATCTGACTCCGCACTAGAGAGTCGTGCGAACGATACTAGTTCGGAAGAGAAATTGTGTGATCGAGCGAGCGATCGGATTTGATATTGCATAATGATATATGTACATCGTATAGGCTTCAGTAAAGAATTTTTGAAAATTTAGAAAAGGAATAAATAAAATTATTTTGAATTATATGATTGGACATTATTGGTAAATAAATGCAGACATTTAATATCAAGAGAATTGGATTGCTCGACTAAAAGGTACATGTTTAAATTGTTGTTGAAATTGATGATTTTATGATTGCGCCACTTGGCTTTTGTTTTCTTTGATGATTTGGCCAGTAGTGGCGATTTGTAGTTGTTCGGATCTAGCCGTGCAAAAGAGACGCTGGCGAATTTTTTCGGAAATTTAAGGAGCTAGAAAATTTTAAAGAAAATTTTTAATAACTAAAATTTGATTTTGGAGTATTACTTGAAATAATTGATAAAAAATATATTATTTGGAATCTATGGATGATTTTGGAAACTAGAAAAGGTGATAACGTGATTTCAATAAATTGATTTTTGGAATTGATTTAACTAGTTGGTTTTGAGCCATTCTCCTTACCTTGGCAATTTAGAGGACGAAACTCTTTTTAGGGGGGAGAAATGTAATGAGCCAGAATTTTGGATATTTGAAACTGGAATATTTAATAGATTTTTAATAGTTAGAAGTTAATTTTTAACTTAAATTTCAAATGTAATGATTTATTGGATAATTAAATAACCGAAATTTACTTAAATGATTGAATCTTGAGCTTTAAGCTTGATAAAAATAATTTAAAGGCTTACTAAATTTATACTAATAAGAATGAAGGTAAGTATAATTTTAAATTGGGTTTATAAGTGGTTTACTTGATTTTAAAAATAACTTATTTTAAATTAACGAGTGGAAATAGCCTTTCGAAGCACAGTCTCGCAATTCGACGAAACTAGTTCCATTGGGTCCATAATAGTGTATTATTATCGAAATTCAAATTTCATAGCTTTCAGAGTTATCGTTTGGCTGTACGGGATAGAAACACGTTGAAACTAAAATCGAAAATCCAATACAATAATTGGGTCCAAAAAGCTATCTTCTACATACGATCGAATTAGGACTCGAAACCTTTTGCATTACATTCGAAATAGGGGTATAACATTACGAACACCTAGCAGCATGCTTGATAGTGGTTCGAGATTTTGAGTTACATAGATCGAGACATTTTGAATTTAAAATTAAAATATTTCTAATCAATCATCCTTTTAGCTGCTATTCCATCTTTTCACTTTATCTTTGACGTATTCAAACACGCATCGCATCTTCTTCTCCCTTTTATAACACATGCAACCGAAAGTGAGCAAGAAAAAAGAAAAGCAAACTTAAAAAACCTTTCTCGCTAAATACTTGATGAAAAAATCTCAAACTTGTTTCTAAAATCTAGTTTGGGCATTCTCTTCGATCTGGTATGCCTTTTGGATGGTGTGGTGATGTTTGGGGAAAGTCAACAATGAGAACGAATGAAAATGTGAGCTAGGGTTTAGGATTCTGGGGTTTTGGGTCATCGATTGGCGATACGGAGATTGGAAATGAGCTCACGAGGGAAAATAGCATCTCGATGAGAAAGATTGGAGCGTGCGATTGTATGTGGGGGAGTGCGTCATTTTATTACAGCGAGGCAAAGAGTTGGGTCGCGTTTCAATAGGGAGATAGGGGCGAGGCGGCGTTGACTCGAGAGTGAAGCACTCGAGGTGAGGAATTCGTTGCTGGCGTTAGTTTGTGGTTTTGGCATGTCAATGGTGGTGTCAGAGATATCTCGTGTACAGGAGAGTGGGTTGGTTGTTTTGTGTACAGGCAAAAAATTGAATGGGGAAGAAGATGTGGGGCGTGAGTTGGGTTTGCGTGTTTGGTCAGAGACTTGCATTTTGGGTATATTAATTTTATTAAAGACTTAAGTTATATAAAATATTAAATAAATTCAAGTTCTTATGAAATTCATATCTCATCCGTCTTAGATCCAAATCCAACGCGGTCAATCGTATTGGGTTCGTATCAAGGAGATCTTTGCTATGGAATTAGTTTAGTTGAATTTGGAGCTTGCGGAAATTCCAGATAAATTCTAATGTGTTCGAAATAAATCGAAACCAAAACGCCAAAACGACAATAAAAATCAAAGTGAGTAAATCTCGCTCACTTTTGAATTGCTAGTTTAATTTAAATTATTGAAAATTTAATTATTGGTCGGTTGGATGATTTGATAATTACTATTATCAGTGGGATATTATATATATATATATATATATATATATATATATATATTAGTATATATATTAGTTGTTGGATTGATTATTCCCACCGATTGGAGCGGATGAGACCCTATGTGTCAGCATAATAGTGGATGACCCTATATTACAGTAATATCCCGTCTCGAAGCGGGAATGATATTTTTATGTTGTTCTAACATCTGTGGTTGTAGGGAAATAGGTTGGAGGGATCCAATTGGATTCCTAAAAATGTTTAATTTAATTTCATATATAGTGATATATGATATGTTTGAATAATCTTTGATATATTACAGTGTGATTTGAATTTATTGGATGTTATGGTAATACTGGCCTAGATTTTGATATTTCAAATTACCATATATATATATATATTGAATTTGAAAAGAAATTAAAAAGAGATTTTGAAAGTGAAATATTTATATAGAGTTTGGATAAGTTAGAAGAAAGTTGATTTGGGAAAAATAAATGGTTTGACGTTGTACTTGACTATTCCGTGATATATGTAATGGAGATTTTGGAATAATGTATACAAAGGATTTTAAATTGTAATCCTTAAGTAGTACTTGTTTAAATATAAAAGGTTTTAAAAATCGAGATTTTTAATAGATTGGGAAATAAAAGGTAATTTGGAAATAAATACAAATTGGTTATACTAGTTCTTAAATAAGATTTTTAAATTACGAAATGGAAGTAGAATCGAGCTTTGGTTGGTTTTGGAATATAATTGGGTTATTCAAGAAATTGATTTATAAATGGAAATTAATTTAGAAGTCAGTTTATAATGGATTTAAGTGATGTGAAACCGTTGTAAACTGGAAATGAGACTATGGGATTTATAAACAATTTATATAAATAAAGTGAAATGATTTTTCTTTTGATAAATTGAAGATATAAATTCATGGTAAGAATTTATAATGAGATAGGTAAATAGATTTAAAAAGAAAAGATAGAATTTACTTTTGGAAACGTGAAAAAGAGATTTATGAAATTGGGAATGTAAATCGGTTGATATTAAATCGAGAGAGATTACAGATATTAGATTGGTTATATTGGAATTGAAAAGAATATATTTTTATCGAGAAGTTGAATTTATTGTAAAAAGAGGATTTTTAATTATAAACTAGATAATTTCAAAGTGTTTAAAAATAATTTTAGTAAATTAGTTATTTAAATATTTTTAAATTGCCAAAAAGAATTATAAGTTTTATAAGCATGTCTGGTAAATCGATTAGAATTTTATGAATAAATCAAAATTGATTATTATTTCAAAGTTATGTACTTATTTTAATTGTTTAAAGGTATATTTAATTATTAAATAAGTTTTCGAAAAGCATGGTATACTTTCATGGCAAAATCGGAGGCAGAGATTGCCTTCAGTTAAGTATGGATTTCTCTAGGATAGAGGCATAATCATTAAGCTATGAATCCATGGTTGATACCGCCTGATGCTTTCCATATCTATTTTAAAAAGTTTTCAAATAGTTTGAAGGGAATGGTTTGTGAATATACTTATTTCGGTGAGATAAGTTAATACTTCTGAATAAAGAGATTAATTTAAGGAACCCGGAACTTATAGAATTTGTTATAAACGAGTTAAGGAATTTACAATATAAATCATGAAGGGTTTTTGAGAAAAGAGAAATGAATGGAACTTTCCTAAGTGTTGGGAACTAAGGGGTTTTGAAAAATATTTTTTAAAATATTTTGTTCTAAGTGTTGAAATAAAAGATGGTTTGAAATATCCTGATATGGGTATAAGTATTTGAATTGTCTCAAAATTTGAAAGGGGTTTGAATATATATCTTATAAAGATAATTTGAAAATAAATTGTGGAAAATTAATATATGAGCCTAGTGACTGCTTATGGATGTTATTGATAGTTAAATAACCAACTATCAAGTATTGGCCAATATCGTTGATCGTTTCGAAGAGACCGGGATTAGATTTAATTATCTGTAAACCAATCGCTCTGATTTGAGCGCTACAAATGGATATCGTGAAGATGGTGCAGATGGTGATTTGTTTAGTTCATACTCAGAACGGGCTTGTTTGGATGAATGCTATCAGTACATTGTCATTGGAGGACAATGAGCATTCTAAGTGAAAGTTCCTTAAAAAGATAATCGTAGTCTCAGGCCTCATCAATTGTAATGACTAAAAATCAGGGGAGATGCAGCAATGCTAAGTGGGTCGCACCTACTTACGATATGCTATCATCTTTCTAGATACCCTTGGATATATTATTAATTATGGATATGGTGGTGCATGGAAAAGAATCTCTATAAGGGGGAAACACCCGGGGTGATAACATATTCGGTTCTATCTAGGTTAGGGATAGGGACGGTCTTGTGTTGTAGGGGATGCTGGCGAGGTCCTCGGTACATTTTTCTAGATGTGTACCGTGATAGTGGTATCCCAATGCCTAGTCATTGTATGGAATCCATTCTCTAATAAGCACTGCACGGTTTTGATTGTGCCCAACTATGCTGAAACATGAGAAGCAAGCATTTCAAGTATTTTCTATTTACTTTCTATAGACACTATTATAATATCAGGTGATTTTGATATCAAATGGTTTGGTTATCTTAAGAGAAAAACTCATCGTGTTTATGTGTGACGTGGTCTTACGAAATACCTTTGTTTTTCAAAGGATTTTGATAATAGTAATAATTCAAATTGAGTGTGTTTTCTCACGTTGGTTTTCCAGACTGACTCGGATGTTATTTTATTATAATACTCGGGTCAAACCGAGTATTGGAGGTTCATGTTAGGATGCTTTAGAGCTCAGGAGATGAGCCGGATGACGAAGACGTAGTCACGTACTTGACTATATTCCACTTCGTATTGTAGGTTGTATATTCACCATAGTGAGGACAAGTTATTATAACTGTCCAGTATTGAGTTATTGATTTTTTGTACTCTAATGATATAATGTATAAATAACAGTTGTAGTTCTTTTATATAAAGATATATTATTATCTATTATATATTGTTCCGCTGCGTTTGCGATCTTCTGTGTTGTTGTTCTATTTTCTTCTACCTCTTCGTTTTCTTTTCCCTTAACTATCGGGGTTTTCAGCATTTAATTACTCGGCTTGTAATACAGTGGACGTATTATTGTCGATTTTTAAGGGTCGAAAATCTGGGTTGTTATAAAGGGGATGTCTAAGTTTTATAAAGCTCTCAAAGGAAGCCTTCAATGTTTTCGGAAGGTTTATTTTAAAGGTTTCGAACGTACTTTTGGCCTAGTATTTCAAGATATAGTAGTTAACTTATTATTTGAAAGGGGAACTTTCAATGGACTCGAAAGGTATTGTTTAAAGTTTTTAAGCAAAGGTTTCGAATGGTTTACCTTAGCTTTATGGCCTAAGATCTTTTATGTTAAAAAAGGGGGTTTTAATTCTTTGGAGGGATGATAATCTCATTATATTTCATAAATATTGTTTTGCGTAAAGCATATATCATGGCAAATTGAGTAAAGCAAGAGTATATTTTTCTTATTTAAGTATGATTTATAGGGTTAAATCAATTTGAAAGAAATGTTTTCAAGAAAAATTTGATGGGATAGTTAACCCTAAGTAAATGACTCAGATATTAGAATACCAAATGGGACTAAT
Organism: Allium cepa; assembly: GCA_030765085.1. Lineage (NCBI taxonomy): Eukaryota > Viridiplantae > Streptophyta > Magnoliopsida > Asparagales > Amaryllidaceae > Allium > Allium cepa. The sequence goes on from CM060931.1 coordinate 298,977,263, forward strand.
ATAAGGTCGTGCCCTACACATTAGCTAATAAACCCCAGGCTAATATAATTCCAAATTCCAGTGTATAGGGCTTTGTTATAGGTAATACTAAAATGAAGTTACACACCGAAAGGAATATCCAGAGAGAATAAAAGTTATTGGTGATCTCGCCAAACCATTAAGTTCAGTTGACCCTAGAAGTAGATAGTAAAGAGCAGATCTCCCAGTAGTGTGTCTAACAAATGTTAGATAATTGATTATGTCTAGTAGGCCCAAGTCAGCTAATGATTAATATTTAGCCAAACAAAACTATAATTTTGGGGACAAATGGTCCATTGACTATCTGATTTATGTGCATCTATGATATTGCTACTATTGCTTTAATTAGTTTGATTACAGTTTTTGATTTGCAAAAGAAATGTTTTAAAAAAAATGGGATATTAGTGAGGGGAAACTAGTTCCGCTAAGTGGCGTGGTCTTACTTAATATCAGATAATTGAGATGCATAGTATTATTCACACCAAGCTTTATGCCTGACTTAGAGTTTATGTTTTCCCCTTAAACTCTTGGATGCTCAAAATTTTATTTGAGTAGATTGAGAGTTAATGTTTTACAGGTTTAGTAGGTTGGATGAATAAGCTTCCGAAGACATGTAAGAGGCAAAACTAACTATATAGGAACTATTAAGTTTTATTTCCACTGTGATGTATTATGACCGATATGCTTATTTGATAATCTAATCATCAAAGGCGCATCTTCATATGTCGCACTTGGCATGATTTGTAATAATTATATTTGATCAAAACTTAGGAATCATTTGGGATTATATATCTGAATTTTAAATATTAATTTGAAATGTAATCAGAAATGTTGATTTAAATCTGTGTTGATTTTGTTTCATATTCATATGCTTTTGATATTATGGACACCATCAACATTACCGTAATTTGTCACCGAAAGTTAATACTATGCATGACTGTAGTATTCATAGCGCTTAGCTTCGAACCTCAAGATAAGCGATGTTATAACATAAGAGTTGCTTTTCCATGGAGGATGAAGCTTCAGCCAAGCAACAAAGGCTGGCCATCGACGGTATTGTGTTTGGAAATAGAGATCTTGATGGTGTCGAAGCGCCAACTTTCACCCCCATGGTGATCGGCTGTTTTAGGACCATCAATAGTACATCGGCTTCTGTAGATAGCGGAAGTTTTGTAAACATTTTGTTCAGATTAACGTTTGATCAAATGAAAATTAACATAATGGATGTTGAGGATTGTAAAACCAAAATTCAAGGATTAAAAGGCAAAGTGAAGGTATCAACTAGGACGATTAATTTATCAGTTGAGTTGGGTGATGGAGATCGCAAGGCTATGCGGATCCAAACATTTGTTATAGTGGATGAGTTTTCAGCATATAACAACTGTTTAGGCCAATCGACCCTGGCTGATTTTATGACTCTTGGTGCCTGATGATGAAGTTCCTCACTGAAAATGGGGTCGGATCAATAAAGGGGGCAAAGCGCAAGAAGGAAATGTTACATCATAGAGATGAGAGATGAGAGAAAGACAAGAATGTAGAGAAAACTCTCTGCATTCAGAATCCGTAAGCATATCACACTACACCAGAAATGCCCTTTTGTAGCGTTGAAAAAATGATATCAGAACTTATAGTAGCATTTGGTAAACACTACTATATGACATACAACTATGGCCATGTTAGGTTTGTCATTTTTAGTTTTGTTTTTCATCCAAAAAAGTATACACGATGCATGTATTTTTTGATAACAACCAATTTGAAAAATGAAGCAAGCATATAAAATAGAAAACAAATTTATTTTATTTTTCGTATTTGAGAAATAAGAAAAGAATGAAAAACAATTCATCCTCTCTAGCTTTCCCCCCATTTCCTCCATCGTTCCTTCATTTTCTCCATCGTCCCTCCATCATCGTTGTAATAACCTAAAATTTTAAATTCTCTTCCGTTATCCTCAGATTTTACTATGAATGTTGAAAACGCAAAACAAAAAACATAAAATGAAACCAAACACCCTAAATATCTAAAATGTTTTATAGCACTAGAGTAAACGCTACCAAAACTGAACATATTGTGACATTTTAAAAACGCTTAAGTGTTTATCAGCTGCTAACAAAGTTAAAAAAAAATTAATAGCGTTTTTTCTTGTGTCCTTTTGTTTTCTACAACAATATTTTAATGCTACCATTCATTTTTCCAGCGTTTGTATCTTGGTACAGTTCATTTTTGCGGCATTTTTTATGCTACTATATATATTTTTGTAGCCTTTTTTCTCGGCTACAATGTTTTTTGTGGTGCTTGTTCTTTGCAATTATATATTTTTGTAGCTGTTTACATTTATTTGTGTAGCATTTTTAAAAAGTTAGTAAAGATTATTAATTGTTTTGCAGCATACTTTACACACTAATGTTTCATGTCAATGGCTTGTATCATTTCTAACTGTCACATAATAGTCATATTAAAAGCAGCAATCAATCATATATCGTCCTATTCAAACAAAAAATTAATCAATCATACAATCACAAATTCAAACAAATGGTGCAATCAATTAGTTGTACTTCCACTTTTCATTACAGTGCAGTTGGACCTTTGAAATATAAACAATCTTCAAGTCTTGTGCTCAAATATACACCCTGGCATAGAAATATAAGATAGAAATATAAGATCAAGTACTATCAAATGGGAAAAAAAAAATCCTTCTTTTGCCAATGATAATGAAAGCACTTAACTCGAGATCTAGGTTTGTTGAAAGTAAACATATAAATGACCGTGAAAGTGCTTTACATATTTTTGGTATGGCAAACATCATTTGCTAAACTTATATTAAATATAAATAACTTTTATGAATCTTAATTAACTTGGTTAAATATTTATAAAACTTGGTTAAATTTTATAATAAACTTATTTAATTTTAATAAAACTTAGTCGCCTTATTTAAGCAGTGAAATTCAACTAATTTCTATAAATTTATTAATTTAGTTAATTTTTCTAAAACCTAGTTAAACTTTTATAAATCTCAGTCAACTTATAACTTTATTTATATTAACTCATAGTTATAAATTATCTCAATTGCTAAAATTTAAAATGTCGACTTATATTTCAACTTAAACTTATAAATTACCTCAAACTTGAACTTTATAAACTTAGTTAACTTTTATAAATTATTTCAACTTATAAATTTTCCATAAGCTTAGTTAATTTATTATTGTTATTATAAGCTTAGTTAATTTATTGTTATCATTATAATTTAGTTGATTTATTACTATTGTTAGTATAAAATTAGATAGTTTTTACAAACTTATTTAATTCCTATAAATTTTAGCTAACTTAGTTAATTTTTATAAGCTTAGTTATTATATTTACTACTACTACTATTTCTATTACTATTATATTACTACTGTTATTATTCATAAATCTTAGTTGCCATCGTCGTTATGGACATTATAAATAAGAAACTTTTAGTTTTTTGAAAACTTAGTTAAATTTTTATAATACTTAGTTAATTTTTATAAACTTATTTAAATTTTATAAAACTCTGTTAATTTATTATTATTATGAACTTAGTTAATTTTTATCAAACTATAGTTTATTATTATATTACTATTACTATTATTATTATTAGCTTGGGTAAATTTTTCAAAATTATTATTACTACTACTGCAAACATAGTCAATGCTTATAAACTTAGTTAATTTTTACAAAACTTAGTTGATTTTGTTTACTAGAACTAATAATGACATATCATGTACATTTTATAGTTATTTGCCTTATAGGTCTACGAGTGGCATAAAAACATAATATTGGTAAAACAATGAATCTTTTATCTTTATTGTTTTATCTTTTTTTCTAATGTTTATCTTTATCTCTACTATTAATAAAGAAAATTTATTGAACCAATTTACTTGGTATCTTTTTGAAATTCCAAAAATGTCCTTGCTTCCATTTACAATAATACAACAGCCCATGTGCGAAGCATGCGTCCATACTAGTTTTATATAAAATGATTTCAAATGAAGAACCAAATTATGAGTTATAATTTTAATCTTTCATGGTACTAGACAGTAACTTTTTTTGCATTTCATGATAATGGTAAATCATTTTTATTTCAATTTTCAACTTATATTAGTTATAAGTTGGAGCTTAGTTTTACCCTGTGTTACTTCAACTCTACATTCATAGGCTTATAACTGCCGTCTTTGTTCAAGTTAAGATAATGATTAAAATACACTTATTACGTTCAAACATTATTTGAAACTAAAATAATGCATTGGATATATCAGAACGGAAAAAGCCAGACATTCCAAAGCTGAAATCGTGAGCTTCTAACAATTCGCGAAATAAACTAACAGCCATCTTCACTGCATCACTTCCACTGAACGAGGCCCATATCGCTTTTTCTCATCCATCCTCGAACTATAAAAGATAGCTACTTATAATCTTGGCCCTTCATGTCTGCCCAACACGCTATGCATTACACTTACAAATCTAGCATTGCTTATAAGCTACACATTCAGAAGTCAGATACGATTAGCAGGTTATTTCTTTTTCACTGCTCCATGTGAAGCACAAAATCTCAACTACAGGTATTCATATGTCCCCACCATGGCCAGTTAGAAAATAAATTATAAAGTGTTTTGTTCTGAATTAGAATTATGTATAAAGGACAAATAACAAGGAGTTATGTAGTTATGTCAAGTGTTTGAAGCAACAACAAGATCTAATAAGATGGCAGATAAAGAGAAAAATACCTGAACAAGATCTCTAATATTGAATAACAAAGCTCCATTAACTGGGGTTACTGGAATCCACTGATTCTGATGAAGTACTTGAAGTCCCCTGATTTCTTCTTGTGGAGGAAAAGTTAACTAAGCAGGATCAACGTGTTTTGTTGTTCCCATAGTAAGTTTTAGTTTAGCATATGGAAGGTAATAATGGCATATTAAACTTCGTGTTGTAATGGAATTTATGATTTATAGGTAGTTCGAGTCGAGTCCCAAAGCTTCTGACTGTAGTTCACATATTGTCTATCTAAAACTATTAACATTACTTTTGTAATCCATTATCTCATTCCAGCAACAAATTATAATTTTAAAGCATAGGAAAAAAACCTATGCCTTACGTCGATAGACTCGTATTATTCTTTGAAGAACTATCAAAACTTTTGAAGTACTATAATGAATAAATTTAGAAATGTTTTATTTTACTAAAAACATATGGTCATTCTCCGGTTTGAGTGATCCATCAAAGATAATGGAAAGTGTGTCCCTCCATTCAGAAGCACACTTTGTAGACAAAAGATGACGGGAAGCATACCTGACCTGATCATTCAAATCCTTCAAAAAGTATTTAGTCTTGACATGAGCATTGAGTTCATGAAACCTTTTATTTCCTTGTATCATATTATAATGAACACCCTATCAGCATGAAAAGTATATAGCCTTGATATTAGCATCGAATCCAAAGATTAACTTCTGCTCGCATTTATTCCCTCGATCCCGACATTGGAACTTGGTGGGCCTTGATATCAGCATCGAATCCAAAGACCAACCTCTGCTTGCATTATTCCGTCAATCATGGCATTCGAACTTGGTTTTGTGGCCCGAACAACCAAGTCAAAGTTTTCAAAGTTATAACCTTTAAGTACAATATTTGTATTTATTACTAAAAAACAATCCAAAAATATACTACATACAAAGGAAAAAATACTAATGATTTTTTTTATAATATACCGGAAATGACCTCATTAAGTCTCCACATTATCCGATATCCCCTATACCTGTATATGACCAATTGCCCAAAGCGAAATTTGCTAGTTGCTTATGGAATTAATGTATTTTCTTTAAGAAAATTTAGAAGCTTGTTATAGCGAGGCATGCAACATTAAATATACCTATCAAAATGACACCTTAAATCCTACGGATACTATCGTCATAATGTTTATTTAGACAATGTCAGTAAATCAAATGCTTTCTAATAAGCCTTGGCTTAGACCATGTCTACAACCTTAAGACTTGAGGCTCAAGTCTAAACGTTTTCATTTGTGCAATTCAAAGGAAAACATCCATCTCAACTATGGTTAGAAGTATTTAACAATACAATAAACGATGACAAAAGACTATAATATATACGAAAATGTATGCACGTCTTGTTGGGCCTGCATCTAATCACAATGTGTGTGCATTAATGCAACAATGCACTTGTGTAATGTTACCACGTACTATATAAAGTTCGACACAATAAAACATTAATTACTAACAGAACAGTTAGTATAGATAATTATTATAAATCTAGTGCAAGTAACATAATTGATTTTGTAATGTATTATCCAAATTCTAAAATAGAAAAGAAGGAAAGATAAAAGGAAAGAAAAAAGGGCTGCTGATTTTACTAGTAGAGAATTTGAAGGAAAATAAGTTAAATCACTCATTGCGTGAAGTTCGAATGATGAAGGCATGTAATGTACTTGGCCAAAAAGACAATATGATGCATTAGTGAAGAAAATAACATTGATATGGTAAACAAAAGAAGAAAATAAGGGTATAAACTAGCAACAAACACCTATTAAAGAAAGGTCCGAATGCAAAGTAAAAGTAAATAATAATTCTAAAATGCAGAAGCAACCAAATACAGATCATGCACAGAAACACTCCGTTAATGGTACAGGTTCTGGAATGCCTACTCTTAAATTTGTTTCAATTGACTTTTGTCTTTATACATCATGCAAATATCCTTACTTTCTGTAACACACACACACACAAAACCAATTGTTTATTATTGCTCTTTAATGTACAGTGACATAGCTAGCTAATTCTTTAATGGTACGCTGGTCAACTCTCTACCAAAGTATAGAACTATACCCATGTCCTACATTAAGACACCTATCCTTAATGCGAATGGGGAACACCCTTCATGTGCTTAAATGCTGATTTCGGTCCATCCTTTCTGTGTCAGCCTCTAAAGTGTGAATATATTTTTACTTTTACTAATGTCTTAGTTTACAACAACTGCTATTATTGTAGGAAGAGAAACTACCTCAAAAGAATAAGCTCGTACTAAAGCAAATACAGAAGCAAAGCAAAACATTTCGTTTATGCTTGCCTGAACAAAAATAATAGAAGTAACATCAAATGGACACCTGAAGGTCTATTGTATGTTAGAAAGTGGAACAATATGAAATATGTTTCTAGTAGATGCGACATCTCTTCTCCACTGTAAAACCACATAACTCATGAATTCAGCAAGCCCAAAAATTACTGTTCTATGATAAAATGTGTGTTAGAACTCTGAACAACCAAAACATGCTTTTTGACTAAAAATTTACGTGTTACAAGTTTTTTTACTCCAAGTACCAATCCTTCTTCCAATTTTCCAGACTCATCCTCCATATTTCCAATAACTTGCGATTTCTGGTTTAGTGACATTTATCTTACTTCATTTGATTGAGCAATTAGGACTGAGGCCCAACTCCACATAAAATTCATGACATCCTTTTTACCATACATGTGAGGACATGATTTATTCATTTATAATCCAAAGAACTTGGGACATCCATATCTACAGGGTTTTGTTTGTTAGTTCACAATTTATTTACACTAGCAAAACACACTATGTAGTTAAAACCAAATATAGAAGATGAGTTTACGCTTTACAATCCCTATACTAATGGAGTGGAAATCTCAAGGCGTACTTCAATCTTTTGCATTTGCGTAAATTATTACGGTAAAAACATGAGTATACAATTCTCCACATGATTTGGTTGGATACAGATGATTATCTTGTTAGGCAACAAATAAGGGTTCGTCTGGTTTGAAATTCAAGTTTGTATTTTTAATACATATTTCAAAAAGCATATGAAAGGAAGAAAGGGTGGGAAATGGTAAATTTGAAAGTTGGCTTTAATGCGCAAACGTGCAAACTTGAAAATGATTTTCTTTTTTTATGTAATTTGAGAAATATCAAAAGCTATTTTCTCCATTCCTCTTCTTCCAGTTCGGGTAATGGTTAAGATTTTATACTCTTTCCTCATCTCGCACTCCTTTTGAAATAAATATCGAAAACGCAAAACATGAAACTCAATTTAAGTCATACAAACCCTATTATTTTTGAATCATCTCATTTTGAAAAAAAAAATTAGTTTTATACCCATGAGTTATACAACAAAGCTTGAAAGTCCATTTTAGGTTACTAAGGGTATGGGATTAATCCAACAGCTATGACCACATCAAAAGTTTTAAATCTACCGCTTCCTCTAAATTCCACATTAACTATGCTCTACCGTTTCGGGATCTGTAAAAAAATTTAAGTTGAACTATATGATTGACAAAATTTATCAATCATCATGAAATCTGTTACCAAGCCATCTAAATCAATAAACTATAAATTTTGCATTAGTATAATTAATTGTATAGGACTGTAACAATGTCTCTTTCAAATGTGTCACATTTCAACTGCTTGCACCTCCCAACAGTAAATAAACAGTAATCCACAACAAAAATAAAACGTGTATATCTAACCTCTCCATCCAAATAAGACAGTTCATCAGATGAAGTAAACGATGTACCATGAAACGCCAACCTTCCCAAAACCTTGACCATCTCTAGCCCTCCAACCTAAAATTTTCAAAATTGTTGTTTTCCTACAGGATCTCATTATCATCAAATTCAAATCCTATGCTCCCCATACACCGAAATTCAGAATCAAAACTCACCGGCGCCATTGGATTCGACCAGAAGATAGCGATTGCCAGGGTATAACAGCAGGTTGAAATCCTCGATTACAGTGGTGCTTCGGGAGATAGATGGCCGTCAATTTCGAGGTAGGTGAACTTTAGATTCTATATCTCGGTCGTAGATTTCATGCTTAAAACGGAACCTGTTGTAATACGAACTGGCGCTGGAGAAGAATATGGTGGATGTTGAATCGCCGTGGACTAACGATTGGTAGGTCGCCAGAGAGGACGTTGGGGAAGATGATGGATGTTGAATCGGGTTAGATGTGGAATCGGATCTACGTCCTAAAGCGAGGGAGGTATGAGAGTTGCCGCGTTTTGGTTGTTAAATTTAGGGGAGAAATGCAAAAAGAACACGACGCTGTACGAAAAGGCAGCAAAAACAACAGGAGTAGAAGGCTATATTTCAAAAAGACATCACTGGAAAAAAGTTCATGGAATTCTCTTCATTGACAGTAAATACTAAGATAAAGATAAAAGAAAAGAGATGAATATTGGTATTTTTGAAAACGAGCTAACAGCTCCTAGCATCTTGGAAATTCAATATTTCCATCTTAAGAGAAATCATTATATTTGGCCTTCTCAAATGAAAGAAACATTAGACAATCATGAATCCAGATTTCAAAATCTAGAAAAAAAAAGCACCAATGAAAGTATATGAGAAATATGCTTCAAATGATAATTGTTAGCTAATGACTTCGTAAATTTGTTTGACATATGAACAGGCTAATCCAAGCAGTTTGTCTTTTATTTGCAAAGAAAGGAGTGCTTATGTACCATGACTTCCCAAGTTAGTAAGCACAATGAAATGCAAATAAATATAAAAATAGGAAGACTGATAAATTTGATATGTGGTAATAACTTATTGTAAGCAATCCTACAATAACAGAATCAAAATAGATAATGAAAGTAACACATAGGGATGATGCTAATGCATTAATAAAGATGATTGTATTGCAAGAATCCTCAATCCCATCAATAATAAATAATGCAACTACATATTGTATTGTTTTCCATCTAATCTCTTTACCAAACAATAAAATCCTGCCAGGGTGTAATGACTCATCATTTTGACCATTGAAAGCCAACACCAGACACTGCCACTGTGTTTCGATGTCACACATCTAATCGATAAAAGAGCAGATTGTTTGGGTAAATAAAAACAAAAGAACAGAAAACAGAGAAAATCAGAATCTCACAGCAGAATCGACAACATATAATATAACAAGGACAGTAGAAACCGTCACTCCAAACATATAGAGTATATCAGAGTTAAAAACAAACCCTATCAACTGGGCAGCTATAAAATCCTAACCTTACATATGCCGATAGGTACACTACATAATACAACAGAAAATAAAATACTATGATGGGTGAAACTTCATCTTCCCTCCATGATCTCCAAAAATTTCAAGAACATCTTGAGAAAAATACTCAATCTGACCCAAGCATTATAAATAAATAACATCCGGACCAGTTGGGAAATACCAGCGTAAGATAACTCAAATAATAGGGAACATATATAAAACTTTCGTGAGACCGCGCCGCTAACGCGGAATGAGTTTTTACCTCACAAGAATAACATCCATACAGGTATGAGCAGAATTAAATATCAGGAAACAAATGCAAATAGAAATGGGCATAATTAATATTAAAAACCAGACTTGAAAGAACGGAAATAAGCCGAGTAAAGTCCAAACCAGACAGAATGGATAGAATAAGGGAAAAAAAGTCCAACTTGATAGAATGGACCAAATAAGGCAACTAGCCAAACTTGATAGAACGGGTAGAATAAGGTAACCGTCCAACTTTGATAGAATGTACTAAATCAATATTTAAATGTCATGATAAGGAGTTGGCTCTACTCGTGGCAATTTAGAGCTAAAACAAATTCAGGGATACAAATCAAATAAAGAAAAAGAAAATTTTCAACAAATGACAGTGAAGGTGCACCCCCCAGGAATATACATCTAGTAATATACTCCCAAAAAGCTCATATACTCTGTGACACTTCTTGAAAACCTCCAAGTTGGACCCCGCCAGACGTTACCGAGAATTCGAATATTTCCACATCTAAGTGCACAACCGAATCCAAACTAGATGAGATGTGAAAATACCCTAATAGGAGCAACCCCACATAGCTCGGTCTCCACTCGCGCTTTTGGTTTAGCCATTTTCCGACAAAGCATGGCAAAGTTCAACGAAGAAATAAATCGTTAAAGAATGATGAAAATAAAGTTGTTGAAGTAACCGATAGCCGAGATACCAACTATCGAGGATATAAACCGATCATATATGGAAATTAAATCTTGTACACTTATCACTGCTCGTTGAATTCAAACCTGTACTTTTTCTGGGTTAACAGTAATACCAGACAACTCAAGGTAGTGTTACCTCAAAGTCAATCCAACAATCAATCTTAACTTTGGAAACGTCGATAAGTTTACTTCTTTGATGTTTAGTGCTAATTATACAAGTAAATTGTTTCCATATAAGTGATTCACTTTACGGAAATAATTCATTTTCATAAAAGAATCAAACTTTTACTTTTTAAAAATGAACTAAATTTGTGCTTGATTTCCATATTTCTACATTGGTAAAACACTTTCAGAATTAATTCTCAATTGTTGAAACGTTAAGCTAATAAATTTCCAAGTGCGCGACCCCGAAGGCCTAAACCAACATCAGATCGAACACCCAAACGGTTATCAAACTTAACATCCCAATAGTCTAGTCCCAATTCCTTTTCATAACTTTAAAAAAAAAAAAAATTTCTTGAAAGATAATTAGTCACATTTAAAATCTCCTTAAAATAAAAAATCCCATTATCTATAATAAAATAGATAATTATTTCCAAACACTTTTATAACAGTGGTCAATCAACTTTAAAAATATTTATTAAATCAGCTTGTTAACTTTAAATCAGTTTACTAAAGAAATTTTATTATATTAAATAATTTACTTAAATCACTTAAAATTAATTAATTAGTTTCAAGTATCAATAGTTAATAGGATTTATCAAATTCAAGTAATCATTAATTAAATGAATAATTAATCTCAAACATCATTAATTAAAATGATAAATTATTTTAAATTCATTAATTAAAACAATTAGTTAAATTTAAATAATCGTAATTTGATTGGATTAATTAAATTTAAATCCTCGTTAGTTAAAATAATTTATTTAATTATAAACATCATTGATTCAAATGATTTAACTAAATTTCAAATATCATTAGTTAAAACAAATAATTAAATTCAAAAACAATCATTAATTAAAATGATTAATTAAATTCAAGTACCATTATTTAAAATGATTAATTACTTTTAAATATCGTTAACTAAAATGATTATTAATTTCAATTATTAATGAAATAATTAATTTAATCCCATCATCATTAATTAAAATAATTACTTAAGTTCAATAAATTAATTAAAATCCATTGATCCTTAATTAAAGAATTAATTAAACTCAAATAATCATTAATTAAAACGATTAATTAAGTATAAAACATCATTAGAAAAAATGATTAATTAAATCTAAAGATAAACCCATTTTCAATCATCATTTATGGTCAATTAATCTTAAAATAATTAATTAAAATGATTCATTAATTTAAATTATTATTAATCAAAACGTTTAATGAATTTTCAATATTCTTTTTAGCGGAAACAAAAACTCAAGTTCATACAATAGGGGTCTGGGTTGAAATTTAATAAAGGACGGTATAGCGGAAAATCGCTATAGCGACATTTAAACTATTAAATGGAATATATGTATTTATATGAATTAGCTATTAATATAACAACATATGGATGTAAATAAACAATATATCGGTGAGAAACCCCCTTTGGGTCTCTCTATAGATTTTCCCTATAAAACAATGGTTATGGATAATATAATCATATGTGTTTATAACGATCAAATTATTATGTCATCCATTTTCCAATCGGAAATTCAACCAAACAAGCAATCTAACAATTTAACTGACATTCGAACAATCGATAAATATTTATAACATCATTGATATGATTTAATAAAATTGAATGTGAGTTAAATTCACACTGATTTTTGTTTCCGCCGAAACGTCCTGATTTCGGACAAAAACCGAATGGTCGTCCGATTTTAGCCTAAATTTTCACTTGCACCGAATCCAACCAAATTAAGTCCATTACGAAGATCTCGATGACATGACTCCAACGTAAAAAAACAGCGTTCGATCCCGACCTCGTATGAGCGAGATGTGAATTTTAGAAGTTATCGACAATTTTTAAATTAAAATTACACAACTTTAAAACAATTATAATCCTACCCCTCCATTCATCTTCTACCCCAATTAAAACACAGACGTGCATAGAGCATCTCACCCAAAATCCATGGCCGTGCATGCCACTGATACAGAGCTCCGATGCTCCGTTTGCCAAGCCAATTTCGCCGATAGCCTCCTCTCCGAAATCTCCTGTGACGACCCAGAAGTTTGGACAATTTAGGTTGGAATATTGAATTGTTTTAAATATTTGAAAGGTTAATTTTAACTTGAATTCCAAATATCACTATTTACTTGATAATTAAATTATTGAATTATATAATTTGAAATTGGGTAAAATGTTGAATCTGGAGTTTTAAGCCTATTCAAAATAATTTGAAGGCTTATAAAATTTATACTGATGATACTGAAGATAATAAAATGGTTAAAATTGAATTTAAAGGTGATTTGTTTAGTTTTGAAAATATATCGTTTAAATCGATATTTAAAAATAGCCTTCCGAGACACAGTCTCGGATTTCGACGAAACTAGTTCCATTGGATCCAAAATAGTTAGTTATTATCGGATTTCAATTTTCGTAGCGTTTGGAGTTACCGTTTGTCCGTACGGGTGAGAAACGTGTTGAAATTAAAATCAATAATTTAATTTTTAAAACTCGATTCAAAAAGCTATCTTCCACATATGACCAAATTAGGTTCTAAAACACATTCCATTGTGTTCGGAATACGGGCATGTCTGATTCGGAGTTCGAGATTCCGAGTTATGCTAAATGAGATATTTTGAAAATTTAATAATATTAAAAATTGAAAAGTCAAACCAGCCACCCTACCATCTGAAACGTGCAGATCTACTTTCTCCCTTCTCGTTTAAATCACGCTCAACCCTTCTGTAAATAAAAAAAAAAAAATTCGATGGCTAACTAAATCAACCGAGCAATCGCTTCCTTTCGAATTCAATGTTTGTCTTCGATCGCCGATGCAATTGGGAGACATGCGATTTGCGCCTGGAGCTTTGTTCGACTTCTGGCGACGGTGGTTGATGATCGCGATCGAGGCATGACCTTGTAAGCTTATTGGAGGGGACAGTGAACTGGTACTCGAGATTGGATTTTGGTAATGTAGCAAGAACTTTGCAAGCTAGGGCTGCTCGTCTTCGTATGCGAGTTAGGTGGGGGATTGGTGGATTCATGGGTGAGCTTTAGGGACTGCGTGGTTTCACGGCTTCAGAAGTTTTAAGTGAGGAAGTGGAAGTCGGCAGTGGCGTAGGTGTTTATGTGGTATGAGCGTGTCATGTGAGATGGAGGCGAGGGATGGGTCGAGCGATTGATGGTGAGATCTTTAATAAAATATGTAAAGTTCCTTTTACAGTAAAGAAATTATCATTTTGTTATTTACAATAGAGAAATTTATTATTTTGAATTGTTTAGAAAATTTACTTACCGAAATCCATATGTTTGATTCACTAATTACATAAAGTAAAACAGGAAACAAGAAAAAAAATTATATAGAAAAAGTTGAAAAAGGGTGATTTTTTTTAAGTGTTGCAGTGTTTATAAAAAAAAGGGATTTTCAAAATGTATATAGCTTGCTCTTTACTATATAGTTTAAAAATACATATATACCTATTTTCATTTACTAGTTTAATTTTAAAACAATGGAGATTTATTTGTTAAATTAACTTATTTAATTATTTGGCTACTAAGAAATTATTAAAGAAAAAAAATTGGTTAAATTAAATTATTAAATGCTAATAGATTGTTCGATTAGCCAAATTATTAATAAACCGAATAAATGTTTATACAAGGTCCAAATCCGAAAGGAAGAAGCCGATTGGAATTGGATTGCCAAAAAAAAAAATCAATGGTGAGTTAATCTCACTCTTCTGGATTTTTATTTAAATTTAAATGGTTAAATTTAAATAATTGGTTGGATGGTTGAATTGATTTGATGTGCTATATTATATATAATAGTATATAGTATATATTGGATGATTGATTTTCCGCATTTATTTAGCGGATGAGACCCTATGCGCCGCATAATAGCGGATGATATTATATAAATCCCATATACCGCGATATTCCACCTCGAAGTGGAATTAGTATTGTGCTAACATCTATGGATGTAGGGAAATAGGTTGGAGGGATCCAACTGGATTCCTCACAATATAGAATTATTTTCATAATTGATGATGCATTTTATTTATATACTATGAAAGATTAATTTGGGAATTAAATTGTGTTGTGTTATCATTGGATAAGTATAATTTGGGATTCTAAATATAAATAAAATAAATTGGGTGGTTTGATAGGTAATTGCTTAATGTAATTAATAAAATATGATTACGTAGGGAAGTAATTAATAAATAATTACTGGATGTAATTAGTTGAATGATGATTTGTTAATAGAAGTAAATTGGGTATAATTACTTTGTGTAATTTTGTTTGGGTTAAATCAAGAGATTAATTAAGATAATTAATTAAGGAGTAATTAATTTATTTAATGAAGTAAATAAAAAGGTAGATAATTACAGGTTGAGATAAATCAAGAGTGATTAATATTTATGGTTTAATTATTGATTAATTATTTAATGTAATTAAGGATTAACGTAATTAATATAGTCAATTAATTTGTGTAGTAATTAAAGATTAATTATGGATTTTGGTTAAGAACAATTAATTTGTGAAATTAATTAAAGATAATTACTTGAATGTAATTGAAGGATAATTAATCCAGGGTGATTAATTAAGATGGATAATCAAGGGATGATTAATTAATTGATTTGAAATTAATTAATGTTAAATGAAGGAATCTAAGTGGTTGAGGTTAGTAATTCAATTAGAATTAATTTATAATTAATTTGGAAGTGATCAAGTTTGCATATGGATAATTGAATGGTATGGATACCTTGAATGAGACTCGAAGAGACTGGGGTCGGGTATTAGAAAATACCCGAAACCACTTCGAATTTTTATAGATTGATATGTGAAATCGATAGGCTGAAATGAAATGATTTAAGTAAATTGGATTATTTAGTCTAAATTTTGGTACCTAGAAAATTGATGTGTGAAATAAGTGATGTCTATAACAAATTGTGAATTTGTAAATTGATACAAGTTACCCGGGTTTTATATAAGTTGTATGCTTTGAATTCTATATTAGATGGGTTACTCACGCTGGTTTCCATCCTGACCTGGGTGTTAATTTAATGTAATGCTCGGTCCAGACCGAGTATTACAGATTTTCAAGTAAGGACGTTATGGAGCGCAGGAGGCGAGCTGGATGGCAAGAACGTATGGAGTGTTCCTGCTGTATTTTATTGTTGTATATCTGAGACTTGATGATTGTGTATATCCAGTGTCTGTATATATGTGTAACTCTGATGTATTATAAATGTATTTGACAAATACGGAATTCTTTTGTAAAAGGTTATTATTTGATATTATATTTTGATCCACTGTGTATGTGAGAATATTTGTCGTGTTTCCTCTTTTTCGTTTTCTTCTTCTATCTCTTTCTTCTTTTCCTAATTATTTGGAATTTTTGGGATCGAAAATTCCGGGTTGTTACAGTTGGTATCAAAGATGAAATGTTCAGCGAGAACCTTGGCTCTGTTGGGATTACTCATTAAGGATAGGGTCAATGGTACCCTAGAATGAGTTGAGTGTGTGTGTGTGTGTCTATATATACGAGTAGGTTGGCACGTGCGATGCACGTGCGCAGGAGGAATTGGTGTTGTAAAACATAGTTTTTGAGATTTTATCTTATGAAATGACTTGATGTATACGAAATGTTGCATTTTCTATTTGAATGCATGCACAAATCAACCATTTATCAAAACGTGAACCAAACTAAGTTATTTTAGCAAATAATTAATCGGATAAACGGAGCAATCAACCATTACATCAGTTGAAGCGTAATAAATATTAAAATTAGCATTTTCAATAGTTTGGAACTTAAAAAATTTGCAACCCCGTAATAAACAAACATTCATAATAGTAATCAAAAGCGATAAACAAAAGAGATACTATAACTTCTTTACATGTTAACAGCATACACGGATTTCATTGGTTCAGATGGTCAAAACAACAGCAACCAACAATATATATAGTTAACAGATTTAACATTCATATGTATATCTAAAAGTCAAGAAAATGAAAGACCATGGAATATAAAATTTAACTATGGAGCTGGTCTTTCTTTGTCTTGGGCTCACGTGATTAAATAGATTTGGAGGAAGCACTGTTAGTTAAAGATCTAAGTCGCCTTTATTGCAGCTTGACCACCTTTTAAATCGAAGAGTGCATCTATAAGCTTTCTCCTTATTCTCCTAATATTCCAAATCTGTATGAGAATTATCATTGTCAGACCATTAGTTGGACATTCGAGGAAAAATGAGTTACCTTCTAATTACTATAGCATATACACTAAAATCATGCATATAGTATGTAAATTCTGCAAGGAAGGTTTAAGTTTTGTTCACGTTAAATGGAAAACCAATTACAGTAGTCAACAATTATGCATGTTCAAATTTTTTTGCACCTATAAATCTTTCTAACAATAAAATAAGTACCAATATACATTATAATAAGTATCCATAAGGTTGTAAATGCTACCACAGTACATTGTAAATGTTGAAATAAATCATTGGACCATGAACATACAGAGGCAACATTCTTAGCATATATTTATGCTTATAGACATTGACTCTAAATACCAAAGTTCCAGATATTTTAATGGTAAATTTGCAGCTTATAAGCTTCTATAACTGCATTGCATTCTAAAATTTGTTGGAATTGTTATATATTGGTCAGTATAGTCAGAGCAGCATAAAGGAAGATATTCGCCATTGCAGTTCCCAGAAAATGATATTACAAACTATATTTTTTTAAGGAATTTATTAGTACATTAAAATAATAAAATTTAACATAGTAAATGGTATGATAAGGATAAGAATGTCAAGTCAATTCTCATAATTAAATTACTCTTACATTGATGAACTTAGTTCTGTTGAAATATGCAGCTTAAATTAAAATACACACGCCTGAATGTATACCCATGTGAATGTTCAATATGCAAGCCCAAAACTTGAATATGGTAATGCATATGAAATTTGAAACTAAACCTAGGCTACTGATAATAGTATAAGTACAAAACAGGTTGCATTCATTGAAAATGCAAGCCTTAAACTAAGGCTATAAGTGCACACTTGAACCCAACAGAGCATCCAACACAAACACATACGCAGTTGATTAAATATGTTAGCAACTTTTATTTACTACCAAACATAATAACACCATTTGGATTAAGCCATAAAAGCAGTTAGCATCTATAAAATTAAGATATTTATGTGCTTTATCCAATATGTTTTAGAGTATAAGCGTTTCTGTTTTTCTTAAATACTCATTTTTATGAACTAACTATAAGAAAAAGACTTCTATTTTAGAGTTATTTACTTTCTTTTACTACAGACATGAGCATACACTTTTGTTTATAGTTTAGTCTTTCTTCTCATGGTATCTATCATTATGTATTTACGAAATGTAATTGTGAGTGTTAGGTCAACGGGATTATGAGTTAACACCGTATGTACATCTTCTTGTTTTATTTGGGCTATGCGGGGAGTACTTGGCCTATGGTCGCTGTTGCATTATTTTTGCTCAGTGGCTTTGCTTCTTGTGTGCTCGTTCAGGCATTTGCCTGGGTGCTTGCATGTGTAGTGCAAGTGTGATTGTTTTATTATTTTTGTTTTGAAACTGAAACTAAGGCTACAGGTAATAGTATGAGTACAAAACAGGCTGCATTCACTGAAAATGCAAGCCTAAAACTAAGGCTACAGGGGCACACATGAACCCAATAGAGCATCCAACACACACATACACAAAGTTGATAAATATGTTAGCAACTTTTATTTATTACCAAACAAAATAACACCATTTGGATTAAGCCATAAAAACAATTAGAATCTTTAAAGTTAAGATATTTATGCTAACATGCTTTATCCAATATGTTTTAGAGTATAAGCGTTTCTATTTTTCTTAAATACTTACTTTTATGAACTAATTATAAGTAAAAGACTTCTATTTTAGAGTTATTTACGTTTTTTTACTGCAAACATGAGCATGCACTATTGTTTATAGTTTAGTTTTTCTTCTCATGGTAACTATTAGTATGTATTTACGAAATATAATTGTGAGTGTTAGGTCAGCGGGATTATTAGTTAACACTGTATGTACATCTTGTTTTATTTGAGCCATGCGGGGAATACTTGGCCTATGGTCGCTGTTATATTATTTTTGCTCAGTGGCTTTGCTTCTTGCGTACTCCTTCCGGCATTTTCGTGGGTGCTTGCATATGTAGTGCATGTCTTATTGTTTTATTATTTTTGTTTTGCTCTGTTTTCTAGTCTCTGTTTTGTAGTAAGCAAGTATAGTTTTCTCTTGGAGGAATTTGGAAGGAAAAAATCAAGTTACTTGGCATAAAAATAATAAAATAAAATAAAATAAAGTATGCATGAGAACCTATGTGCATGACAGAGCGGATATGTATGCATATTAGTGCGGTATTATGTATGTGTTGAAGAGTACTTTTGTAAATTATAGTTAGCCTATATTTTTAGCATGTACCCTAAATAAAATATTTTGTATCTTGGTACCTTTCATTTATTTTATACATTTAGCATGCACTATTAGGGGACACACTTTTTACGTGACTGTTAGTAATATAAGGGTTCATTGTTCTTTTTGTAAGGGAGTGATTTATATGAGTGAGCAAGTTGTTTTTGACTGTGTAGATGAATGGGTATGTGTGTTTATGTGTGATATTGAGTGTGTTCGTATGTTTGTGTGGTGTGTGTTTCAGATGTGCAAGTTGGTGAATATAAATAGGGCCTGGGTGTTATCTTTGTATATATGAAGTGTGTCCAAATATCCTATACATCATATAAATAGACAACCACTAATTACTAATATAGTAAATATGAAAATATATTTAATTTATACAAACAACTAAATCCTTTAATTTTATGTATTGAGAGGATGAGAAACAAAATGCAGGCTTATTACTCGTCAAAACAAATTAAGTTGAAGCATGTATACAATTTTATATGTAAATATATGATCAACTAATCATGCGTAAAGCTGATAATACGAATAGCTAGAGCTGTTAATAAGAATAGCCTATATCTAAAAATTCATGATGCGAACACATTACATACAAAAGTTGTGAGCATTTAAATCTTTTCTATATCATCAATTATACACTATTTCAACTAATTAGAATATAGTACGAAAAATGTACATTGATACTACATAGAATAATTCAAAAAGGATAGATGGACGAAACATTACCTCACAATTAACTTGAAAATCTCATCTATCATCTTTTCCTTTGTCAAGTATATAACTACGCCTTAACTTCCTCTCTAACTCATATCCACTTTGTCCTCAACAACTCCCTGTGTTAACGATAGAAAATGAAAAAGAATTCATTAGACATCACACTTTTCTAAGCTGTTATACAAAATCAAATAGATAAATGATAACTGAAGTAAGAAAATGCACAAAAACCAATGGTCTAAACATGGTTAAACGCCAATTTTCTTAGTAGATTTAATTATTAATAAGAAGTCAGACACAACCAATGTGGATTAGCCATAGTTTCATTAAACTTTATGTCATGTGATATTAAATTTCAAGATAGAGCTTATTAACCATCACTAATGCGAAATCCGTGAACTTTAATTTTAAATTTGGTTTTTTAATATAAATTTGAAGAAAACAAAACTGTTTCCTTTTTTAAGTAATAAATGTTCATATGCCTCATATTATTCATAAATTCAATAACTTTTAATGTCTCTTATAAATCAAATTCACATGGAAGTTCATAAAACATTAATGCAGTTAAGAGCTAGAACATAATATCGGATAATTCATAAACGCGTTTTCTAAAAGAAAAAATGTGAAAGAAGTAAATAAATGAACCAAATGAGCTAGCCAGAACAAAGATGCGCTAATATGAGATAGGGTGAATTCTGCTAAATTAGGGCATAAATGTAAAACTTGTACACTTATATAAAAGAAATGTAATTAGCTCTCCCATTGACATATCATATTCATACACTTGAGGTCAGGAAGTCCCTGTCAACTATATATGAGGTTAGAAATGAAGGTTGCAACTTACAATAAATAATGTAACCATTTGAATGACTCGTTCTTTAGATGCAAATAAGGATCATTAATTATATATATATATATATATATATAGTGAAATATAACTGTGCCAAGACATTTGAATGAGAATGAGAAAATTAATCATGTAGTTATTAGATCATGTATATATTAACAAACGGGATTTTAAATCATGGAATGAGAATTATATATTTGAAAAAGAAATATTTTAGTTGTAAAATTCATATTAATTGTTCTGTACCTTTCAAACTTAGCCATACGTTCTTTCTTTCTTAGGCTCTGAATGCTTTAAATGTCACCTGCAATCACCAAACATATTTGAGGTTAAAAGTCAATGAAGTTGACTGTCTTTAATACACGGTAGAGTGTGGTTTTGTCATTATATCTTATGTGTGTGTGTCTTATGATATTTATAATATCAAAGTATACTAATATATTCCAATATACAACACATTACAGTACATACTCTCATAATAACATATGCTTATATAAAGACAATCATGGGTCATTACCTTTTATATAAGCTCTTCTTAAATGATCTCTTTTTTCTTCCTTTTGATGCCATTTTAACACTTTGAAAGTAATTACTTCGTATTATATGTATAACCCATAACCTGTAAACCAACTATATTTGAAAACATAAAATTGATATTAAAGACAATGCTGAAACTCATAACCTGAAGCAGTTGAAAGGTAAGGTACATGCATATACAATTTAGGATCAAATGGTGAGCGAACTGGAGAGTAATATGCCACATACAGACTTAATGCAATTATATTGTTCATTAATGTAACAACATCATAATTTGTATATCTGTATAAAATTAATTGCCAATCCTTTTTACAATCGGTATGTAGAACAAAATTAGATTCAGCTATGAAAATATGAAAGCAAAACCCTATAAATTAAACTGCTCACCTTTTCTGTAACCGGATACCTTCGATCAGTCGTACTTAGCCCATCATCATATTTTCTACATAAAACCATTTTCCAATCCTTGTTGCAACCAATTTTGGAAAGGAATAAATTCGTCTGTAGAATGAAATTAGATGTTTCAGTCGACAAAGGGGTGAAATGTAGCAACGAAGTAGAACATATTTATCAGTTCAATCATATTATATGCGATGTTAAGAAATTGGTCGATGATGGTTAGATTTAAGTTTACTCACCTATAATTGACTCATTAGTGCATTAAGAATAATGATAGTTTGCGGTATGAATTAGAATTGTTAGTCTGATGTGTTAATCGAAGTGAACAATCTAAACCGAAGATGACAGAAGTTAAAAAGGTTAAAATAATGAGTATAACTATATACCATAAAGATGAGACGCACTAAACTGTTAGAACCAATTTTGGACTAATTTGTAACCATTATTGTAGTACCAAATTAAATTTTGGTTGCATCACACCCTATACATTTAAGTTTCTATTGCAATATACTTTTTTAAAAATGCCGTATTTTATCATGGAAGTTGAATAGTTGTTCATCTCAATCTTTTTTTGTTGACATTTCGTCAAACACAGTACCTACAATAGAAAAAAAGGCAACAACACACTGACTAATACATTCTAATGGTTTACAGAAACAAAAAGGTATGTGATGTATTTTACCTAGAAAAAATATTTGAATATACTACTAATTACTAAACTGATATGAAATATCCCAAAGAAAAAGCAATACAATATCCCAACAGTTATTACAGTCAGAATATGAGAAATTTATCAAACTGGATCGATTTAAACCTATTTTTTCATACCTTTCAATCAGAGCTCATTTTGTTTTTCAGAAGCTTCTGATGCTTCAAATGTTGTCGCGAGATTGTCGAGTGCCTTCTGAGATTGAAATTCTCTGAACATGATTCAATCGGTAAATTGGCATTTGATACAAAAACTGCTTGATTTGTTTGATTTTCCCTGCCGAGATTTTGGATCAAATTGGTGTCTTTTGAACATGATTCATTCAATCAATTTTCTTTTTGGATTATGAGATGTGAAATGAGGATGAAATGGCGTAAATGGGTTAAGAAGTGATAGGAAGAGATGGTTCTGAGGTGGGATATGGAAACGTGAAGAAACAGAAAAGGAAAGGAGTTGGGGAAAGTGGATAAAAGAAATGAGAACGGGCTGATCGTGGCAAAGAGGGAACCGTTTTAACGTGAGAAAGAATGCGCAGCAATTTTTCACATGGAATTGTAGGGCAGGGTTATTTTAGGGAATGCCAAAAAGGCTTCACTTTGACCGGTTGACCAAAGGTTTTGCTTTATAGTATAGATATATATATATATGAGCACGTACTTGTTATTTTCTTATATAAAGGTTTTAAATGATTTTATATAAGAATATATTTGGATATATAAAGCAATATTTCTTTCTAATAAATATTAAGGTAATTGGTTGTTATATTAGTTGAAAATTTTAACAAGTTGAAAATTTTAATAGTGAGAATTAAGTGGTAATAGAAATATAACCAAATTAAAATTAAACGAAGATAAGTTTAAAATGGATTCAGAATTAAATGGTTTAAAGAGATAAGTTGATTTGATTTAAAGGATTAAATCAGCATTTAAAAATTTAACTCGAATTTATATAATTCGTGATGGTTTAAATTTGAAATTGAAGCGGGTTCAACTGATATTAGTCAAAATTGATTGGAATAATTTGGAATTGTAATTAAAGTTGAATAAGTTTAAAATCAAATGGAATTTGATTTGAATTTGGAAAGAAATCAAGATTGATTCAACTTGAATTGGGGTTAAATCAATTTCAATGGAAATGAAGTTATTCAAATTAGAATTGAGTCAATTTAAATGAAAGTGGAAATTTAAATTGAATTGATAGAGAAGTGAACAGTTTTGACTCTGGACTAATTTCAATATAAATTGTTTTAATATAAACTTATTTTTCTAAGCTATTTAGTATATACAACCTTTCTTTTTAAAGCCGAATTATTTTATATTTATTTTACAAATATTTTTGAAAACTATTTAACAATTTTTCAACTGTTTTATAAATTAATTACTATTTTTCAACTTTTTTACAAATTAATTACTATTTTACAACTATTTTGCAATTATCTAAAATTTCTGAAACTATTTTCCTACTATTTTACAATTAGTTAACTATTTTACAGCTATTTTGCAAACTAATAATTATTTTTTAACTACTTATCTATTTTTAAAATTTTCAAGCTATTTTCTAAATATAAACTGGTCGGAGTTCAAACTGTTATTGATTAAATACCCAATTGAGATAAGGATTAAAGTGATAATCCAATGGAATTGAAACAATTGTGATTATGTGAATAGAAATTAAAGAAAATGTGAATAGGAAGAGAAATT
Source organism: Allium cepa (assembly GCA_030765085.1). Classification (NCBI taxonomy): domain Eukaryota; kingdom Viridiplantae; phylum Streptophyta; class Magnoliopsida; order Asparagales; family Amaryllidaceae; genus Allium; species Allium cepa. The sequence goes on from CM060931.1 coordinate 299,001,796, forward strand.
GATTTAGTTGATAATCAATGAAGTTAAATACGTAGGATTTACGTATATTATTCTATTCGCATAGTGATTTGAGCCAGATTCGAGCACAGAATTTCGAGATAGTTATATCGATCCGAGTTGGGATTTTTCACTCGATTTTCAACAGCGAACCTGGATATGGATTGTTGATTGATTCTGGATATTCTCTATCATAGTTAGGCTATGCAAGGAGAATGACGGTTTTTGATCAAGAAACCAGATCTGTGTCCGCACTAGGAAGTCGGGTGGGCGAAACTAGTTTGGAAGTGAAATTGTGTGACCGAGTGAGTGATCTGATTGGTATAGCGTATAGATGATATGTGTACATCGTACGGGTTTAAATGAAATTGACATTGAAAATTTATGAATAAAAAAATGTGAAATGATTTCTTTTGAAAGAAAGTATATTCTGTGAAATATACAATGGATAAAAGTGAAAGTTGGATATTTTTATGATGATAAGTAAGATGGAAACAACTTTATGAAAAAAGTAATCAAATTTGAATATTTGATTTTGAATAAACAAGTTATATATCTTTGTTATATAAGATAACTCTCCCCTTGTTGAATCTATTGCCGGAAGGAAAGGATTTTGAAAGTGTTTGAAGTATAAAAGGAATTTTATACAAGTTTGAAATGATCCAAAGTTTTTTTAAAAAAAAATTATATATATATATATATATATAAAGGATCTTATGAGGATTTTGGAAAAAGGTTTTGGGAACCTTTGGATTTGGAAAGGCTTTTGATTTTTGGGTAAAACTAATACTGGAATTTGAAAAGCCTAGTTTGAAAATTATCGATTTTGGGATAATCGCTTTTGAGAAAGGAGATTTATTTGAGATTCATACTAGGTGTATGATTTGAGAGATACTAAATGTGTATAGTATAAAGTGTTGTGATAATGGCTCTGAGGAAAAAGACGCTCCCTTGAAATGAACTTCTCAGGAGTGCCACAAGGTGGTATTGCCTTGAACCCTAAAGGGGGGTTCTAAAGTTGATCCTGTGAGGAGTCCAGACAAAACTAGTTCCTGAGGATTATGTGTAGTGTGTAGCGAAAGTCGAGAGCGCTGATGCCTACAGAGGCATTTGGGTTATGCGGTGACGATAGTGTAACTCGATGTCACTGCAATCTATTGCAGGCCATAGCGAAAGTCGTGTATGCCGCTGAGAGCCAACGGTCTGCGTTTGATTTTATATCGATAGACTGCGACATATGGTAACATAGAGAAAGTCGTGTGTGCCGCTGGGAGCCAACGGTCTACGTTTGATTTTATATCGGTAGACCGTGACCTATTGGGAGTGGAGAAGTTTCATTTTTGACAGCGAAAATCGAGGGCGCCGATGCCTACAGTTACATGGATTTTTTCTGCGATGTCAACGTAACCCTGAAATGTAACTGCGATCTGTTGTGGGTTACATGGCGTAATCGAGGGGCGCTGATGCCTATAGTTACATGGACTTTTGCTGCGATGGCAACGTAACCCTGGAATGTAACCGCGACCATGGATGGGGGTGATGATTTCCAGAGCATTCTCACCAAAGATATTTCTTCTATTTTCAAAAACTGTTTTATATATTTTCAATAAAATTATTTTCCCAAGTATTTTCACTGGGTGTTGAAAACGGGTTTACCAAGTACATATAGATTTTTAGTCCTACGCCTGATCAACGTATGACTGAATTTCTATGAGAACAAGGATGGACTGGTTGAGACATCGAGTTATAAAAAGTATTTTTATAAAAAGCTATTTTAATAGTATTATGTGAATTTAAAATTATTTCTAAATTTTTAAAATAAAAGTGTTGGAATTTTGGAAAATGAAAGAAAATCCAAACTGGATTTTTTTAAAAAAAAATTGAACTCAAGAAAATTTAATGAAGTGATTTTGTAATAAAATCGAATGTTGATTTAAAAGTTGGAAGTAAGCTAATTAGCCAAATAAATTAGTTGATAGAGTATGTTAATAAAGTTTAATTCGGTTAAATAAAATGGATTGTACGTTAATAATGAAGTTTGGAAATAAATTCAAATTGTAAATAGAATTCGGTTTGAATTGATAATGAATTAAACTAAGCGGAGATGTTGTAAAAATTAAAATGGAATTGGATTATAATAGAAATGATTTGAGTTACAAATGAAATCCAATTCAAGCATAAAATGAGTTGGAGTCAAATGGACTGGCTAACTGAATTAAATGGAATTTGATTAGATGAGAGTTTAATGGAAGCAAACTTAAGTTCGAAGTTGGAATAAATTGAAATAAATTAACTTAAGTTAAGAATAATAAGAACACCGACTTCGATTAAGAATGGAAGACCATTAAATAAAAGCTTGGATTGAATTAATTTGGAAATGGTTAGTGGTATACAAGCATGGATTGTGTCGAGCTAAATAAAATGGTTATGAATGAATTAAAATGGAAGGAATTAAATATAAATTGAATCGAAATCAATTTAAATTGGTTATAAAACTTTAGTAATTATTTATTCACAAGGATATCATCAAATTGCATCGAATAAATTATCATTTGATGTAAACAAAGGTAATTAAAATTCTATGAGTTGAAAAAGATTACATAAATTGATTTTAAGATCAATTGAAGAGAATATGAGTTTGTTTTTCTTAAAAATAAATTGAACGTAGGCAATTGAGTTGTAAACCATTTAAATTGAATGAAGTGTATACGAATTGGTTGTAAACAATTAAAATTAATGTCGGAACCCTATAAGTTTCTTATAAATATTGTTTAACCTGCATTGCTTATAGAAACTCGTATGTATTGCTAGTTAAATATGTAAAATGTTGTTAAGTTACATGATTTTGGCACATACATTCTTGAATTGAGTAAGTACAGGTACCGGGAAGTCGTTTGGCTGGATTTGATCGCGCAAAATGCTAAAATAATAAGCCGCTTGCTTAAAAATGCTAAATAAAGGTACGTCTACGCAATAAAAATTGGAAATATGAACTTTTTTGTTTTTCCAACCGTGTGGGTCGATGTATATATATTTATATCTCTTGTCAATTTGCAGAAGCTCATCCGTACAAAGGAGACTCTGCAAAAAAATTCAAAAATTTTGGGAGTTAGAAAATTTTTGAAAATTTTTTGTTAGCGACAAAACAAATTCAAATTTGAAATTGAAATAAATTAGTGGATGAAAGTAATTTAAAATAATGATATGAATTAGTTATAAATGGAAGATAAAATTCAATATTCAGAATTGAAGATAAATTGAATTCATATGGAAATGGGAAAAACTAATTTGAATAGAAGTAAATATGAAAACTTCTGTAAGGAAATGTATAAAGTGATTTTAAAAGCTATGATTGGATATTATTGCTAAGTAGGATATGCAGGTATTATAAAGGGAAAGGAAAATTGGTTTTGATTTCAGGAGATAATTTGAATTGCCCGACTAAAAAGGTATGCGTTTAAATTTCTATATGAAATTTGATTGGATTTTTGATCTAGTCACTTGGCATTTTGTTTTCTTTGGAATTTAGGGGCCCGTAGAGGCATTTCGTGGTTGTACTGAGCTAGATGTGCAAAGGAGATGCTGACAAAATTTTTTGAAAATTTAGGGAGTTAGAAAAATTTTGAGAAAATTTTGATAATTCAGAATTTGGATTTAAATTGAAATTTGAATGATTGAGCAAAAAGGTATTGTTTGAAAACTGTGGGAGAATTTGGAAAGTTAGTAAGAATGATAATGGGTCTTTTATAAAAAGATAGTTGGTAGGATGTTGAACTGTTGGTTTTGGGGGAAAAGTAAACGGGTATTGGACCAATCTTCCTAACTAGTAATTTCGGGGACGAAATTCTTTTAAGGGTGAATGTGACGACCCAGAATTTTGGACAATTTAGATTGGAATATTTAATTGATTTTAAATATTTGAAAGGTTAATTTTAACTTGAATTCCAAATGTCACTATTCACTTGATAATTAAATTATTGAATTATATAATTTGAAATTGGGTAAAATGTTGAATCTGGATTTTTAAGCCTGTTAAAAATAATTTGAAGGCTTATAAAATTTATACTGATGATACTGAAGATAACAGAATGGTTAAAATAGAATTTAAAAGTGATTTGTTCAGTTTTGAAAATATATAGTTTAAATCGATATTTAAAAATAGCCTTCCGAGGCACAGTCTCGGAATTCGACGAAACTGGTTCCGTTGGATCCGAAATAGTTAGTTATTATTGGATTTCAATTTTTGTATCATTTGGAGTTACCGTTTGTGCGTACGGGTGAGATATGTGTTGAAATTAAAATCGATAATTTAATATTTAAAACTCGATTCAAAAAGCTATCTTCCACATATGACCGAATTAGGTTCCGAAACACGTTCCATTATGTTCGGAATGCGGGTAAAACCTTATAAACGCTTAGCGGCATGTCTGATTCGGAGTTCGAGATTTCGAGTTATGCTAAACGAGATATTTTGGAAATTTAATAATATTAAAAATTGAAAAGTCAAACCAGCCACCATATATCGTATTTGAGTTACCCTACCATCTGAAATGCGCAGATCAACTTTCCCCCTTCTCGTTTAAATCATGCTCAACCCTCCTGTAAATAAAAAAATCAAAATTTTAGTGGCTAACTAATCGACCGAGCAATCGCTCCATTTCGAATTCGATGTTCGTCTTCGATCGCGATGCAATCAGGAGATATGCGACCTGCGCCCGGCAATTGGTGAACGCGATCGAGGCATGACTTTGCAAGCTTATTGGAGGCGACAGTGAACTGGTACTCGAGATTCGATTTTGGCGACATAGTAGGAACTTTGCAAGCTAGGGCTGCTCGTCTTCGTGTGCGAGTCAGGTCGGGGATTGGTGGATTCATGGACGAGCTTTAGGGACTGCGTGGTTTCACGACTTCGGAAGTTTTAAGCGAGGAACTGGAAGTTGACAGTGGCGTGGGTGTTTCTGTGGTATGAGCATGCCATGCGAGATGGAGGCGAGGGATGGGTCGAGCGATTGATGGTGAGTTCTTTAATAAAAGATGTAAAGTTCTTTTTACAGTAAAGAAATTATCATTTTGTTATTTACAATAGAGAAATTTATTATTTTGAATTGTTTAGAAAATTTAGTTACCGAAATCCATATGTTTGATTCACTAATTACGTAAAGTAAAACAGGAAACAAGAAATTTATTTTATACAGATAAAGTTGAAAAAAAAGGTGATTTTTTTAAGTGCTGTTGTGTTTATAAAAAGTGGATTTTTAAAATGTATATAGCTTGCTCTTTACTATATAGTTTAAAAATACATATATACCTATTTTCATTTACTAGTTTAATTTTAAAACAATGGAGATTTATTTGTTAAATTAACTTATTTAATTATTTTGTCTACTAAGAAATTATTAAAGAAAAAAATTGGTTAAATTAAATTATTAAATGCTAATAGATTGTTCGATTAGCCAAATTATTAATAAACCGAATAAATATTTATACAAGGTCCAAATCTGAAAGGAAGCAAGCTGGATTGGAATTGGATTGCCAAACAAAAACCAAAGGTGAGTTAATCTCACTCTTCTGGATTTTTATTTAAATTTAAATGTTTAAAATTAAATAATTGGTTGGATGGTTGAATTGATTTGATGTGCTATACTATATATAGCAGTATATAGTATATATTGGGTGATTGATTTCCCGCATTTATTTAGCGGATGAGACATTATGCGCCGCATAATAGCGGACGCAATATTCCATCCCGAATGGAATTGGTATTGTGCTAACATCTATGGATGCAGGGAAACAAGTTGGAGGGATCCAACTGGATTCCTCACAATATAGAATTATTTTCATAATTGATGATGCATTTTATTTATATATTGTGAAAGATTAATTTAGGAATTAAATTATGTTGTGTTATGATTGGATAAGTATAATTTGGGATTCTAAAATATAAATAAAATAAATTGGGTGGTTTGATAGGTAATTGCTTAATGTAATTAATAAAATATGATTACGTAGGGAAGTAATTAATAAATAATTACTGGATGTAATTAGTTGAATGATGATTTGTTAATAGAAGTAAATTGGGTATAATTACTTTGTGTAATTAATCAAGATATTAATTAAGATAATTAATTAAGGAGTAATTAATTTATTTAATGAAGTAAACAAAAAGGTAGAAAATTACAGGTTGAGATAAATCAAGAGTGATTAATATTTATGGTTTAATTATTGATTAACTATTTAATGTAATTAAGGATTAACGTAATTAATATAGTCAATTAATTTGTGTAGTAATTAAAGATTAATTATGGATTTTGGTTAAGAATAATTAATTTGTGAAATTAATTAAAGATAATTACTTGAATGTAATTGAAGGATAATTAATCCAGGGTGATTAATTAAGATGGATAATTAAGGGATGATTAATTAATTGATTTGAAATTAATTAATGTTAAATGAAGGAATCTAAGTGGTTGAGGTTAGTAATTCAATTAGAATTAATTAAATTAATTTGGAAGTGATCAAGTTTGCTTATGGATGATTGAATGGTATTGGATGCTTTGAATGAGACTCGAAGAGACTGGGGTCGGGTATTAGAAAATACAACCCACTTCGAATTTTTATAGATCGATATGTGAAATCAATAGGTTGAAATGAAATAATTAAGTAAATTGGATTATTTAATCTAAATTTTGGTACTTAGAAAATTGATGTGTGAAATAAGTGATGTCTATAACAAATTGTGAATTTGTAAATTGATACGAGTTACCCGAGTTTTGTATAAGTTGTATGCTTTGAATTCTATATTAGATGGATACTCACACTGGTTTCCAGCCTGACCCGGGTGTTACTTTGATGTAGTGCTCGGTTCAGACCGAGTATTACAGATTTTCAGGTAAGGATGTTCTGGAGCGTAGGAGGCGAGCTGGATGGAAAGAACGTATGGAGTGTTCCCGTTGTATTTTATTGTTGTATATCTGAGACTTGATGATTGTGCATATCCAGTGTCTGTATATATGTGTAACTCTGATGTATTATAAATGTATTTGACAGATACAGAATTCTTTTGTAAACTATTATTATTTGATATTATATTTTGATCCGTTACGTATGTGAGAATCTTTGTTGTGTTTCCTCTTTTAATTTTTCTATCTCTTTCTTCTTTCCCTAACTATCTGGAATTTTCGGGATCGAAAATTCCGGGTCGTTACATCTCCACTAGCCTACACCTAAAATTACAACTCTGGAGCTACCATCATTAGCACTACCTGGGGAAAAAAAACCCTCCAGGTGACACACATGATCATTAATTCTCCATCGTCCAGGATGAAACTCGGTGAGGTATAGTAAATCGATAAGAGAAACTCGAATCCTACCTCTCCGTAACCTATCATCGACCATAACCACTCTCCCCTGAAACCCTAGCTCTGCTGCTCAAAACGACCGCCACCAAATCGACGACGCGACCACCATCGAGCACATGGAATGGTAGCACTCGAGCATACGAACTCAACAAATCCAAAAGCGTGATTTTTAATTGAGAAACGGATTTGATTTTAAATTTTGAAATTTGATTTTATCAAAGAAAATCTCCATTTCTTGTTTACTAGCAGTTTAAAATAAAGAAAAGGTATTTCTGGAACAGTGGGGATTATGGCCATGGATATGGCTACTATGATGTAAGCATGGGCAAGCATAATGCTAAATATAAATATATATTATTATTTTGAATTTTAAATATTCACAATACTTACCCGAAAATCTAGAACTCCAAACGAGGTGTGCCGGCTAGCGTTTATGTGCTATACCCCTGTTCCGAATGCAATGGAGCATGTTTCGTGACCTTATTCAATCATACGTAGGAGATAGGTTTTTGGACCTAATTATTATATTAAAATTTTGATATTAATTTCAACGTGTTTCGATCTCACACGACAAAACGATACGTCTAATTGCTATGAAATTCGACAACGTAATATAATTCACTATTACAGGTCGTATAAAATTGGTTTCGTCGAAATCCGAGACTGTGCCCCTAAAGGGTAATTTCACAGATTTAAATATTTAATTATTGATATTTAAGTTTGATTTATTTATTTTGTATATAAATTTACAAATCGAATTTACCAATACTATTTATTAGTTAAATGAAGTTAAATAAAATTATTAAATCCGTTTAATTGATATTTGATTCATAATTCATATAGTAACTATCCTCTATATTTGAATTATAAATTATTAAATTCAAAAATTTAATTATTTTAAATATTTAAAATAAATTAAACAATTAAAATCGAATAACCAAAATTTTGGGTCGTTGCATCCCTCCCCCCAAATGAATTTTGTCCCCGAAATTCCTAATGAAAAAATGTTTCCGCCCTTAAGTTTAAAACCATTAAATAAAATGAGTTATTAAACTTATTGTCAAAACCCATTAGGCGGAATGGATTCCAAAGTTTCCAAGTCTTTTAAATTCATTTACCTATACCAACTAATTCTCTTTTATTCATTAATTCCAAGATATAATCTAGAAAATCAAATTTTAGTTGTCAAAATTTTCCGAAATTATTAAAAAAAAATCTAACTCTTAAATTTTCGAATTTTTTTGTTGGCGTCTCCTTTGCGCAGCTAGATCGGTACAACTATAAAAGGCCTCTATGAGTTCCAAACCAAATCAAAGAAAACAAAAGCCAAGTGGCCTCCAATATCTAGGCATAAAATCATCAACCAAATCAAATTGCTAGATTTATTACGTACCTTTTTGCATTTGATTTATATTCGGGAAAGCAATTTATTATTTCCATGCAAATTCAGGTGCATAAGAATCAAATGAAAATCTCTTGCATACTTGTACATACATAATCTAAAAGAAAATCAGGCAGACAAAAGCAATGTGATGTAACTTCACATGCAAAAACTAGCATGATATAAATCTACATGCAACCAACAAACATATCACAATCATATGCGATAAAATACAGAGAATATTCTATAATAGATGATATGCATCCGATTATTTCAAATGACAAATTTAGATCTAAATGCCTGGGTTTTTCAATTCAAAATTTTATTTCAATTTTCTTAGACAAGAAAAATCAAAGATCAAAATCAAAATGACAAGGAGGGGATTCCTCCAAATAAAGGATGATGAAATTCTAGAATCAAAACAATATGGAGCGTCCAGTGGTATTCGGTTCCTCCAAAAGCATCAACTAGAGTGAATAAATATCATTCCTTTATCAAAATCTTCTAAAATTTCCTTTTTCAAAATAACCGAGATTTAGATCCTAATGACAACAATTTAAAATCCTTTGTCTATAAATTTAAAATTTATAAACAATGGTATATGCAATAACACAACCGATCGATTCAATTCATTTAAATCAAATCAATCAAATTCCATAAGGGAATAAACTAACACTAATAGTCAATCAAATTCTAGAAGGGAAAACTTATCACTTATCATTGTTTTGAAATGTCATATGACTAACAAACAAATTTTAACTTAGATTCAAATCTTTCTTAATTGTCCAAAAATATAGATAGTTATCTAAGCGTACCGTTTTGCTCATTAGCTTTTGGTTATTGCTTAGAAGATTATCCAAACTCACTCGGACAAAATGGAAAGTTATACTCTATATTTTATTAGTTTTTTAATTGTATTAAAAAATTTCTAATTCACTTATATTTTCCACTTAGCATTTTATTCAATACTAAAATTATATATGAATTATTTCATAAATCTTTTACCTAAGTTTAAAAATATTCTATAAAGTTATTTCTTTATAAAACATCAAATGGTAATTTATTCCACTTTATTTACTTGTATAATACTCTTCTATATCCTAAGAGTACATACAAATTTTATTTTACTTTTTCAAAGACCTAGATGGAGATCAAATCGAATTATGGTTTCTTATGACCGGGTCAACCTATTAACCTTTTTTATTTAGAGTGTTAAAATGAATAATATTTGACCCAATCAACAAGTATTTCATACTACTTAGATGTTTCAAACAATTATAAGGTTTTAATTCTCGATCGCATAATGATAATGAGAACAATTTACTAAGTATTCCAATATCCACCTAAGCAAACATCTAATCGTCACATATAATATTAGTCAGATTACCACAAAACTAATTGAAACAATTTTCCCCTAATTATTCCAAAGAAAATGTATTCTTTTTAAAATCTTACTTCCTAATATATTCTTACCTTTAAATACTTTCAAAAGTATTGCTATTTCATTTCTCAAAAATTCCTTTAAAATTATTTTCAAAAATTCCAGGATTTAGATTCAAAAATTCTTTTTAAACACATTTCACAAACTAATTTATATAAAATTCCACTTATATATAAATCATTTCATATTATAATAATTCATCTATTTTATAATATAATTATCTTGAATGCTTATTCTTTAAATATCGTATCCCAGTATTTAGATCATATTAATAACTCTTTAAAAAGTTTAATTCCTAACCCACCATTATTAAAAGGTGAATTTTCAAGTTAACATTTTCTCCAAAAACCTTTATAGTCAAATTATGAAAAGTAATTCACAAAGGGTTAGTTTTAAATCAAAATTATAAATGCTCCTAATTAAACCGAGCATAATTTAGCAACTAACCAATGCCAGTCAATGCTTATTATTTAAATACACACAATCAAGCAAACAATATAAATAAATATTATCACATTTAAACCAACACACTTTATAACTATATAAGGTTTTGAAAATCTTTCCTTTATATACATAGAAAAATCCTAAGCAAAATATTTAATTTGCCGTATTTTCAAAAATTCAAACCATGTCCGTTGGCCTTGGTCGAGTGTTTAGAAACCCCTATCGATACCGTAATGACTCACATCTCGACCAGAATTCATAAAACTCAATAGACCAATTAACATAATATGATTTTATAACATTAACAGCTATGCTCTCGAGTATATATCACTCTCAAACTCATTCTATGGTGTCGCTTACCCTATCTCTAATGAGACAAACCCTACCAAAGCCAAGGTTCTCACTTAACCCCGCGCTCTGATACCATGCTATAACGACCTAGGATTTTCAACCATCGACAGTGGGTACACCTCCACCGTTGCTTACATGGTACCTCCCATTTTCTTTCACGGCTAGCCTCTAGACTAACAACCAACCCAGAGAACATGTAGGGGTAAGAGTCATCCATTCGCTACCTAACAAGAAGCGAGACCCCCTATCATGCAACACCTTTATGCCTATGCAAGTGAGATAACTCGAATAATGGAGAACATATATAAAACTTCTATGAGACCACGCCACTAACGTGGAACAGGTTTTTACCTCACAAAAATAACATCCATGCAGATAGGAGCAGAAATAAATATCAGGAAACAAATACTAATAGAAATGGGCATAATTGATATTAAAAACCATACTTGAAAGAATGAAAATAAACAGAGTAAAATCAAAACTGGATAGAATGGATATAATAAGGGGAAAACAGTCCAACTTGATAGTATGGACTAAATAAGGTAACTAGCCAAACTTTATAGAATGGGTAGAATAAAGTAATAGTCCAACTTTGATAGAATGGACTAAATCAATATTTAAAGGAGTTGGCTCTACTCGTGGAAATTTAAAGCTAAAGCAGATTCAAGGATATAAAACAAATAAGGAAAGGAATTTTTCCAACAAATGACAAGGAAGGTGCACCTCCCTTGGAATATACCTCTGGTAATATACTCATGAGAAGCTCATATACTCTATGACACTTCTTGGAAACCTCCAAGCTGGACCCTACCAGGCCTTACCGAGAATCCGAATATTTTTACATCTAAGTGCACAACAAAATTCAAACTAGATAAGATATGAAAATACCCTAATGGAAGCAACCCCATATAGCTTGCCTCCTACTCGTGCTTTTGGTTTAGTCATTTTTAGACAAAGGATAACAACATTCAATGCAGCAATAAATCATCTTAGAATGACGAAAGTAAAGTAGCTAAAGTAACCGATAGCTGAGATGCCAACTATTGAGGATATAAAACGATCTTATATGGAAATTAAGTCTTGTATACTTATCACCACAAATTGAATTCAAACCTGTACTTTTTCTTAGTTGCCAGTAATACTGGACAAGTCAAGATATGTTACCTCAAAGTCATGTCCAACGATTACTCTTAACTTTTGAAATAGCGGCAAGTTTACTTCTTCGATGTTGAGTGCTAATTATATAAGTAAATCGTTTCCATAAAAGTGATTCGCTTTACGGAAATAATTCATTTCTGTAAATCAATCAAACTTTTACTTTTTAAAAATGAACTGAACTTGTGCTTGATTTTCATATTTTCACATTGTTAAAACACTTTTAGAATTAATTTCCAATTGTTGAAAAATTAAGAGAATAATTTTCCAAGTGCGCGACCCCAAAGGCCTAAACCAACATCAGACCGAACACCTAGACGGTTATCCAACTTAACATCCCAATAATCGAGTTCAACTACCTTTTCATAACTTTAAAACAATATTAATTATCCCGAAAGATAATTAATCACATTTAAAATCTCTTAAAATAAACAAATTCATTATCTATAATAAAATAGATAATTATTTCCAAACACTTTTATAACAATGGTAAATCAACTTTAAAAATCTTTATTAAATCAATTTGTTAACTTTAAATCAGTTTATTAAAGCAATTTTATTATATTAAATAATTTACTTAAGTCACTTTTGTTAAATCAACTAATTAATTTCAACTATCAGTAGTTAAAAGGATTTATTAAATTCAAATAATCATTAATTAAATGAATAATTAATCTCAAACATTAATAATTAAAATGATAAATAATTTTAAATTCCATTAACTAAAACAATTAATTAAATTTAAATAATCATAATTTAAGTGGATTAATTAAATTTAAATCCTCGGTCAAAATGATAACTTAAAAACATCATTTGTTAAAATGATTTATTTAATTATAAAAAATCATTAATTCAAATGATTTAACTAAATTCCAAATATCATTAACTAAAAAAATTAATTAAATTTAAAAACAACTATTAATTAAAATGATTAATTAAATTCAAATACCATTATTTAAAATGATTAATTACTTTTAAATATCATTAATTAAAATGATTATTAATTTCAATTATCATTAATTGAAATAATTAATTTAATCCCATCATTATTAATTAAAATAATTAATTTAGTTCAATAAATTAATTAAACTCCATTATCCTTATTTAGAAGAATTATTTAAACTCAAATAATCATTACTTAAAACGATTAATTAAGTATAATGCATCATTAGCAAAATTGATAAATTAAATATAAAGATAAACCAATTTTTAATCATCATTTATTAAATTGGTCAATTAATCTCAAAGTAATTAATTAAAATGATCAATTAATTTAAATTATTGTTAATCAAAACGATTAATAAATTTTCAATATTCTTTTTAGCGGAAACACAAGCTCAAGTTCATACGATAGGGGTTTGGGTTGAAATTTAATAAACGACGGTATAGCGGAAAATCGCTATAATGACATTTAAACTATTAAATGGAATATGAGGAATTAATCTGAATTGGCTATTGATATAACAACATATGAATGTAAATAAATAATATATTTGCAAGAAACCCCCTTTGGGTCTCTCTGTAGAATTTCCATGTAATAGAATGGTTACGGATAATATATTGATGATCATATGAATTTACAACGATCAAATTAATATGTCATGCATTTTCCAATCGGAAATTCAACCAAACAAGCAATCTAACAATTTAACCAACATTCAAACAACCGTAAACATTTATAACATCATTAATATGATATAATAAAATTGAATGTGAGTTAAACTCATATTGATTTTCGTTTCTATCGAAACGGCACGATTTCGGACTAAAACCGAACGCTTGTCTGATTTTAGCCTAAATTTTCACTTACTCGAATCCAACCACATCAGTTCCATTATGAAGATCTCGATGACCAGAGTTCAATACAAAAAATGGCGTTCAAATCAGACCTCGTATGAGCGAGATATGAATTTTAGAATTTATCGACAATTTTTATACTAAAATTACATAACTTTAAAACAATTATAATCCTACCCTCCATTCATCCTCTTTACCGATTAAACGCGAACGTGCAATGAGCATCTCACCTAAAATCCATGGCCGTGCATGCCACTGATACAGAGCTCCGATGCTCTGCTTGCCAAGTCGATTTCGCCGATAGCCTCCCCTCCGAAATCTCCACTCGCCCATACCCAAAATTACAACTCCGGAGGCACCATCGTAAACGCGGCCTGGGCAAAAAAAACCCTCCAGGCCAACGCATGCGATCATCAATTCTTCATCAGCCATGTCGAAACTCGGCGAGGTGCAGTAAATCTATAGGAGAAACTCGAATCCCATCTCGCCGCAACCTATCGTCGACCATAGCCATGCTCCCCCAAACCCTAGCTCCGCTGCTCAAAACGGCAACACCCAAATCGACGATGCGACCACCATCGAGCACATGGAATGGTAGCTCTTAAGCATACGAACTTAGTGAATCCAAAATCATGATTTTTAATTGAGAAATGGATTTGATTTTAAATTTTGAAATTTGGATTTATCAGAGAAAATCACCATTTCTTATTAACTGGCAGTTTTAAATAGAAGAAAAGGTATGGCTGGAACAGTGGGGGTTATGACCATGGGTATGGCTGTTGTGATGTAAGCATGAGCAAGCATAAAGCCAAATATAAATATATGTTATAAACAAATAAGAATATGTTTTAAAGAAATAAAAGAAGAAGCCATTAGAGTAAAAGAATGGAGATATTTTATTCATTCAGAGATTGGTTATATCAGATTGATTCATACAATTACATTACACAGGCTCCTTTATATATAGGCATTGGAGCATGAGATGGAACATATTCCATGATGTGGGACTAATAGAAAAACACAAAAGCATATTCACTTATATATTTACATATATTATAACACTCCCCCTTGAATATGCGTCTTCAAAATCTTGAATGCTCGGATAATTTGAAAATTTCTGTTTCGAAACGTGTATGATGATTGCTCCCCCTCATTATTATCTTGCTTGCATTTATCGATTCAATCGATATAGATTTGCCTCATTAAAAACCTCTATTAGAAAAACCCAGTGGGAAAAAACCTTGAACGAGGAAAAGAGTGTAACTTGTGAAATCATAAATATCATACTAAAAATGATATTTCTTATAAGAGTTTGATACTTCAGGATCAAAATAATGCCTCATTAAAACCTTACTAAGAAAAACCCAATGGGAAAAATCTTAGTGAAAGAAAAAGAGTACAATGACATATTTCATTTTCTTATTTCTTTAAATAAAGTTTGATACTTCTGGATCAAACTAATGCCTCATTAAAACCTTACTAAGTAAAACCCTATGGGAAAAAACTTAGTGAAGGAAAAAGAGTACAATATAATATGTCATATTTCAATAATTTACTGCATCAGATAGAGTTTGATACTTCTGGATCAATTTAATACGTCAGTAAAAACCTTACAAAGGAAAACCCGATGGGAAAAACCTTAGTCAAGGATAAAAATATAATTTAACTTAAATAACATATTTGAGATGTTATTTCTTGAAAAGACGTTTGATTCTTCTAGATCAAGATAATGCCTCATTAAAACCTTAATAAGAAAAACCCAGTGGGAAAAATCTTAAATAAGGAAAAAGAGTGCATTATAACTTATTTCAAATGTTACTAGGGAGTTGATACTTCTGGATCAAGATAATGCCTCATTAAAACTTTACTAATAAAAACCCAGTGGGAAAAATCTTAGTTAAGGAAAAAGAGTGCATTATAAAATACTTATAGATGCTCCCCCTGATTTAAAGTTTCCTCTGAATTTGTATTCGTCTTTCGATAATTCAAATTGGTTATAGATACTTCTGGATCTATAAATATGTGTCATTAATAATACAATTTATTAATAGTTTCATTCAATACAATCAAATTTTCTAAGATTGTTTCTTTCAAATATAATTTGCATTTTATGCAATTTGTATGCTACTTTTATGAAAAACACTTCACATGTTTTCATTTTTGTGCTTCAAATTAGTTTTGCGCATTGCAACTATACATTTTTCATGAATATTAAAAATTTCATCACAACATTACCAAAATGTAGGAAGTAATCTACTCATCTTGAGTTATATCAAGATTTTCATTACAACAATACTTAGAAGAAGGTTGTAATCTACACTTCATGTCTTTTTCATTCTTTATAACTACAAAAGTTATATATATTCTTCAGGAATTTGTATACTTTAATAAGTATTTGCATATTGCAACTACCACTTCAATGGATATTAAGAGCTTCATTACAACGATACTTAAAAATAGGAAGTAATCTACTCATCATGAATTATATCAAGATTTTCATTACAACAATACTTAAAAGTAGGTTAAAATTTACTCTCCTTTGTCTTTGCATTGTTTATAACAATGAAAGTTATTTATATTCTTCAGGAATTTATATACTTTCATTGTTTAATATGATTTTAAACCACATTTATACCTTCAGGGTATATTAAGCATTTCAAGTACTTTCGGTACTTTGTGGACTACATGTCCATATTTCTCTACTATTAAAGGATTCATGATGGCCAGTCATGTTTTTCCCTAATTTAAGATTCTTAATCTATTTATAAATATAAGCGCTTTATTATTTACAAATTTATCATCGATGATTATTTCTTGTCAGTTCTAGACATGATTTATTGAGATCTCTTTAATTATGTTTTAGGTACCTAACCCACTTCTAGGGTTATTTGAGAATCATGTCATGGATCACTTTCAGAGCATCCTTATGTGTTTCTTCAAGAACACTCACCTCCTTTATTTGGCATCTTTATTAATTACTCCAAAAATATTTTGAACTGACTTTTGAACCATATTTCAGATGTGATTTACAGATTTTGATCCTTCAGGGATTCAAATCTATATTGGAGAAAGTCTACCAGGGATAATATTGATAATATTTTGCATCATTGTATATTTTAATATATATTTAAAACTGATGATCAAAATGAACTTGTATCCCTTTATCCTCCCCCTCAATGTTGACAAACATTGTCACATTAAATAATAATCATCTTTGGACTCTCATTTTGATCCATTATGATATTGCTACTAGCAAATACATCATACATATTAATAATAGAAGGATAACTCTTTTATCAATTGATAAGATGCATTCAAGTGATATTGATTATTAGAGTTTGTTCTCATTCACTAATCTAAGCTATTGGAGGAATTTACTTATTGTGTAGATCATTTGAATACATACATGACTTCAGGTCATTCAACATTTATATTGATTGAATTTTAAATCACTAAATAATATCTATGCATAATCACTAAATAATAGCTTATAACAAACTTCAGGTTGTTAGCTAAATATTTACATATATGGATGTATACGTGCGTCCACGTATCACATATATATTATAAAATTTTCATATTCTTTCTTATTTGAATTAGTGATTTTTAGAACAAACTATTACAAGGATCCAAACTATTAATTTCTATTTATAAATCAATGTCAATGCAAACCTGTCAAAACCGCATGATAATGTTCAAAACATTTGGTTTGAAAGCATACCGAACTTCTGGTTCGAACAAAATATACACACAACTTCAAGTTGTTAAGTTTTATTCCTCAGTTATATCTCAAATATCAGTTTTGAACACTAATTATGATTACTTATCAAGGGATAATTTTTAATTGCATATGGACATTTCTACACATCTCTATTGAGAGTTCTGTAAAAAAAAAAATTACAGCAAAAATAATAATAGTATCTTCTGGATACTTGGAATGTTACAGATACAGATTTCCTCAGGACCGTATGTATAGCTTGCATGAAAATTATGATATGAAATATAGACTATCTCTCCAGGAGAATATTTAAAGATATATCTTCAAGAATTGATTATACGTGTAATATTTCTCACGTTTGATATAATTATAATGAAATATATGATACATGTTGCATAGCTCTCAAACTTTTAGGATCTAATCTAAACTAAATTAGGATCTTTTATAATCAAATTTCTATGCATTTATTTGGTTTAATAAAATTACCAAGTATATAAGCAAATCTCTTCTAGAGAAATGTTATCATTTCCTAATTTATTAGTCTCTTTTAGGGATATTTTATTATCATCACTTTTGGAGTGAACTTATCTCTTCTGTATATATATGCATTATTGGAATGCCATATCAATATACAATATTTCTTTTATATAAATTACATAATTACTATTCTTACAGTGGCATAAAATATCTCTGCTGGATATTTTTGTTGTAACTGTCTTTGAAATGGCATATCAAACTTTTAAATACAGTAACAAAATTAGATGCACCAAATGAAAGTAAGATGCGAAAGATAAAACCACTACTTCTGGAGTGTAACATTGGTATACAATATCATTTTATTTTTTCGATAAATTATTGTTATTACTCAAAAATTTTATATCATTATTCCTTCAGGGAATATAGTATTTCCTTTTAAGAAATTGCAATGTAACAAAAATAAAATTCCAATAACATCTCTTCTGGGATGTTAGATTTTGCAATATAAATATAAATAAATCTCTAAAACATCTTTTCAAGAGATTAATATGCACATATACACATCCAATGATGTTTGAAATATCATATAACATAATATCTTCAGGATATTTGGTTAATATAGTGTAAATGTTAAGATATAAGGTAAGGTATAACTCGTTTGGAGATTTTTGTAATCTCTTGAATGCAACATCATTTTCTCATATGATTATTTATTAATTTTCTTTAACTTCTTCAGGAAGTACAACCTTATCATTTTTCATAATTTCAATAGAGCTTCGGGCTTCTAATTCATGAATTTCGAGTTCATTAATTTGTTATGAACTTCAGGTTCTCAAATTCTGTGTAAACCTTTTTTTTTGTACCACATTGTTACAGAATAAAAGTCTATTCTTAATTCAAGACTTGTACATTTTGACAAATAAAAAAAATACTGACAAGAATTCGAGCTTGTAAAGTTTATCAGGAAATCTTTTCATAATTCAAGACTTCAGGTCTTGGACTTTGAGTTATACAACCTCTGGTTGGAAAAAAAATCTTTGCACAACTTCAGGTTGTTCAAACTTATTTCTTTTTGATGATTAAATTTTCTGATCCTCTTTTTTTTTTAGTTAGAACTTATGGTTCTTTATTCTGAGGAAACTTGTAATTCATTGATTTATGGAAACTCAACCTTTTATCTACAGGTTCTCAAACTTTATTTTTCTTTTCCCTTTTTTTTTAAAAAAGGAAATATCGAAAGATATTAAGCTTATCATCTAAGCTTTTATTAATGTTTCCATTCACTTCAGATGTGCTAAATCAAAATCAATGTTAGATCTAAACTTAGATCTTCTAGATACGTATTATATTTATATTTGTTTCTCTAAAAAACAATAAAATATTTCTTCTGGAAATATAAATCATATATCAAAATAATTTTCAAAGCCTTCAATTAAATCTAAATCAAATCAAAATGTTTTCAAAATGAAAACTTCATTTACCAACCATGATTGATTTCTCAAATCCATATCCAAACTAAATGCAATCAAATTCAATAAATTTGTTGAAGCAACAACATCAAATTTTGTCAAGTTCAAACTTGCATTCCAAAATAAATGAACTATAAAACATAAAAATAAGCATGATATTGAGATCAACAATATAATATGATCAGAAAAATAGCAACAACAAACAAATTAGATCTGAAATATAATAACCAGCAAAATAAGAATTAGATCTCAAAGTTTAGATCTATATAAGATATAAAATTATAAGACTAGTATAATAAAATCTAAAAAATAATACAATAGATTTAGATCTGAAGAAGTAGATCTAGAATGGAATGAGACATATAAAAAATAATAATTTGGATTAGATCAATCATAATAGAAAAATAACTTACCGTTTTGAGATCTATAATTAGATCTGGAGAAGAATAGATCTGATTTCATAATAAATTATCACAATCGTAGATCGTGCTGATAACGTGTTATAAACAAATAAGAATATGTTTTAAAGAAATAAAAGAAGAAGCCATTAGAGTAAAAGAATGGAGATATTTTATTCATTCAGAGATTGGTTATATCAGATTGATTCATACAATTACATTACACAGGCTCCTTTATATATAGGCATTGGAGCATGAGATGAAACATATTCCATGATGTGGGACTAATAGAAAAACACAAAAGCATATTCACTTATATATTTACATATATCATAACAATATATGTAATTATTTTGAATTTTAAATATTCACAAAACACACCCGAAAATCTCGAACTCCAAATGAGGCGTGCCGCATGGCGTTTTATATGTTATACCCTTATTCCAAATGCAATGGAACTTGTTTCGAGACCTAATTTGATTATATGCAGAAGATAGGTTTCTGGACATAGTTATTATATTAAATTTTCGATATTAATTTCAACATGTTCCGATCTCATACGACCAAATGATACGTCTGATTGCTACAAAATTCGGTAACATAATATAATTCACTATTACGGATCCAATGAATCTGGATTCGTCGAAATCCGAGACTATGCCCCACAGATTTAAATATTTAATTATTGATATTTAAATCCGATTTATTTATATTTATATATAAATTTAAAATTTGAATTTACCAATATTATTTATTCGTAAAATGGATTTAAATAAAATTATTAAATCCATTTAATTGACATTTAATTCATAATTTAAATATCAATTATCCCCTATATTTGAATTATAGATTATTAAATTCCAAAATCAATTATTCTAAATATTTAAAAATAAATTAAACATTTGAAATTGAATAACCAAAATTTTGGATCGTTACACAAGGACTAGAAATTACGAACCGCAAACATAGACAATATAAATCTTTCAAGAACAAATCATGTGCGACAATTTCTAGATACACTCTTAGTGGATTAGTTGCTATTAGCAGTGATTAATTGACATGAGAATCAAATAGATTCATTGTGCTCGAACTTTTAACATACAACGGATAAAATGTAAATATAAATTTAGTGAAACAGGTAAATATAACTTTTTCGAAAAGGACTTTTCTTACACCATCTTTCAATTCTAGGGACTTGGCAGCCGTTTCTTGAATATAAAAAGTAAATCAAATTAAATACCTACATTTTCATATTCGTTTAAACAAAGTTTTCTCTCGTGGATGTTTATACAATGGTTAACTCCACCAATATCACCACATTCATATACCTGCATGTAACCATACTATAGTATTTGTAGGGCCTTAGAGTTATGTATAAAGTACCACTACAACTCTAACGTATTACATATACAAAGTAGTGTTTATTCATATAGAGGGAAAATGCAAAATGAGATCCATAATCTTTATTACGCAAATTGAATAAATTTTGAAATATAATGTAAGTACCATTATAATATGTTTAACTGTTATTAGAGTATTGAATTTATTGTTCATAGAAAATTCAACATATAAATAGCAAGATTGTTAACAAAAATTTAATACAATTAATTTGAGTGGATAAATCACATAGCATAATCAACATTAAACTACCTTATTCAGCATATAATTTATTTATCTAATTGACTTGCATTAAGAAATTCGATTTTGAGAATAACTAAACAATTCGTTGATTCAATATAAATTGTATTTGACGATAAATTAATTAGTTAATCCAAAATAAGCTCCATGATACATTAATGTTGCCTCAAATTTAAAAATTGTTATCATAATTGAATACTCCAAACTAACAGACATAATTTGATTTCATAATATGAGAAGGAGCTTATAGCTGAAAGTGTGGATGCAGCAAGCCATTTATGATAGTCTCATTAGACGGCCTTGGGCCGAGACTTAGTGTGGGCGACCTAAAAGCAAAGGTGTTGGAAGCAGACTGAGATGCGAGTGGTAATGCAGTAAGGAGATCTAGTGTTTGTATATTTGAAAGGGAAGCCAACGACTAGAGAAACGGACAAGATGGAGGTGGGTTGGATGAGAGGGAAATGTTGAGAAACAATCAAAGCGGGGAAGCTGTAAGACGAGGACATGATGGGTTAGTGGCTGAAAAGTAGATTACCGTATTTAGTTAGGATTTTCATATAGAAATGCTTTATTAGAAGAAAGATGGAGCGGCCAAATAAAGTTTCACCAAAATTTACTGAACCATGAGAGGTAACATGCTTGCTAGCGTTTCTTTAGTTTTCCTGTTATTTTAAACCAGTACGCATGCAAGTCCGGTGGACATGTGCATAGAAAATAGAATTCTTAAGAATTTATATGCAGGTAGGTGTGTGATTTATGTGCATGTGGTGTTAGGCGGAGGTGTGTGTGTTATGTGCAGGTTGAGTGGCCGCATTGAGTGCTGCAGGCTGCAACTATGAACTTATGCATTTTGTTTTAGTGTCATAGTGTGTAATCAATAACATAACTAAGTGATTATGCCATTAAGACATCTAATTGAAATGATATCATGTGAACTATTATTTATTTGAACCATATAAGTGGTATGTAAGTAGGGCCGGTTCTCAGTTCTTGGTTGAGATAGGCCAATATTTTTTTAACTTTTGATGTCAAGATAAATAGGGCTACAAACTGGAATCAAATAGTTGATGTGTAGGAGATACTACTGAGTCACCTCAATCCCTACACTACAAAGTATTTTAATTCAAAAGGTTCAACAGTCTTATACTTTCAATTATTCTTCTACTGCAGGCTCTACTTCATCTTCTCCAACTATCGTCCCTCCATGATGGATTGCCCTATTCGATTGCCTAGCCCGCTTACCCCTTAAACTGGCCCGGTATGTAAGTGGTATTATGTGATGTTTTGTTATTGCGCATATGACATTGAGTAACTATAAGTGAGTGTTTATTTTTGTTATTGTTTTTCAATGTATTTAATTCCAATAAAAGTACATGCACGGGTCCAATGGTTGGACAGGTCAGACCGTCATAACGTCGAACTTTGAGTCATCGTCGTTTGACTAATTGTCCGATTATTAAAACATGCTTATAGGATAAACCTAGTTATATATAGCATGTATATTCAACATATTTATGGTTTATGATTTGTACTGTTCTTAAATGAACTCCTTTGTCCATAACCATTTTACGTCATTGTAAAATATGTATTAATTTTCAGTCTACTTAGAGTTCTTAATATATTGGTTATATACAATTTTCTCAATCTTTAAACATAAGAGTTAATCGGCAATGTTTGCTTTATTCATGCATTAGGACCTACAATTATGAAAACCACATCCACAGTATTTTGTCCATGACTCTCTACATTACCATTTTCTCTATTCTCAACTTCGTAGCTCACTAATATATCATCTTACCTTTTGTCATTTTAAATTAATCTTCCTAGATGTACATCAACACGCAATTATAATCCTTTTAAATAATCAAACATAAGCAAAAAATCTCGTCCTTATTTCTTGAGTAACTTTTGAAACACTGTAGAAGCAAAACAATTTTAGTAGTAAATATAGAATTTGTTCTCTTGAAAGCTCCAAGTGTTCCAGTCCCCAAGCAGATAGAACGTAAAATGATGTTTGATATATCCAAATATGACATATTCTATCAAATTGTACATGAAAATTCCAAGTAAGAACCATCGTACACATAATTGCTAAATTCAAAGATAGCACAACATTTAGATTGGATGATCTACCGCCAAATTCATGTTATTTGTCTCAAAAACAATCATACGCATAATTTCTAAATTAATTTAAAAAATATATATTAACCTTTAATATGAAAAGAGATATGCTAGGATGACTCGCGCATGTGATCGATTGGAGCAAACTTTATTTTTCCATAATAACATGGAAGAAAGTATCTTCTATATGAAGCTAAGAAAAGCTAAGAAGTTGAACAATATCATCTTGATTAGGGCTTTGAATTCTTTGTATTTTGTTCAATCTAGATTCTCATTGTAGCAGATTTAAGACCTTGATAATTCTGGCAATTCAGAAAATTTTCCCTCGATTATGCTTTTTCGTTAAAGTTCGATATTTTTTTTGGGCTTTGATGATTGAATCCAATAAAAACGTGGGTATAAAAGAATGACAGTGTTATCCTTTGCTTACTAAGTGCCTGGTAATTTTGATATCAAGGGTAATTTCGTAAATTCAAAAGTTTCGAATGATGTCAAATGAGGGTATCCTCACTATATGTAGATAAGCATCAGTAACACTTATCTTTGAAATGCTGGCAATGAATGTTTTAAGTAACAAGTTTTATAGTAATGGCAATTACAGCCCAAGCCCTAGCTCGGGAAGCATAGTAGATTCGATAAGCCTATGAATCGTAAGAAGAAGTTAGAGGAAGTGGGGGCGGCATTGTTCAAACTAACAATTGATCTTCCAATTGATATGGATGATCCTTCCAGGACGATCAAGATTAGTCAACTCCACTACAACAGATTTACCTTTTAACAGCGCACAAAAAACGCTATAATAGATTTTCATAGCGTTAGTGACGACGCTATATAACGACATGTTATAATAGCCCTGACACATCTGATAGCACGATATTATACGCTATTGAATAGAACATTTTATAGCACTTATTCAGCACTATAGAATCCTTTTGATAGCATTTTATCTATATCGACTTTCATAGCGTTTTATTCATGCAATTTTATTTAACTACTAAAAATCTCAATTTTTAATTTATAGCGTTAATAAATTTGTCATAGCTCGGAGTCAACGCTATAAAATTTCTTTTCCATAGCGTTTACCATTATTATAGCTCTTTTCCTGTGCTATTATATTATTTCCTATAGCGCTATAATTTGTTTCTATAGCATTTTACTTTCTGTTTCCATTGCACCTTTTTTGCGCTATTAATTTTAATATTATGATGTACTTTCTATAGTATCCTACAAACGCTATCTTTCATCTTATCTGAATTGCTCATTTCAATAGTAATCAAAATACAAAACTACATTTCTAAAAGCAAAAATCAAAAGCAAAAAATGTAATAGCAAAAGCATAATATACTTCCAAAGCATATTTGATTGCAAATGACAAAATATATATGGTCTTACATAGTTGATAATAGGTACATAAGTTTAGAGTACATAATTTCAAACAAAACATTACATGAAAAAACAAGATCCCTTAGTCTTCCGCTTGTCAGCTCATGCACATCAACCCTGCAAAGAGTAATCACTAGTAATTTGAAGCACCAACGAAAAAAATTTGAAGCAGCTAGCGTTCCTGCATCAAACCACTTCCTGCAATGAAATGAAGAAAAATTAAAATAAACATTTGATGGTATTGTTCATATATACTAGTATTCTACTATCATGCTTCAAAAATTTATATGGAGGGAATAAAAATCTAGCAAACAATAACATTGATACCAAGAACAACAATCTCAAAATTATCCTTGTGCCCATTGCTGTTGAATCAAATTTTTTGATTACAACATCACCAATACAACAAACACACTTCATTCACCATCTTCACTGTCTACTTGCAACTCCATCACCCTGTTCTAATCAACCACCATCTCACTGTGTACCACTTCCAGCCCACTGTCAAAAATCCGCTGCCTGCAAATAGCTACTGCCACAGAGCCTTCACCATACATCTGTTCCACTACCACCCGCCACAACAATTTGCACTACCCCTTCTCCTCTGAAAACCGCTCATCTAAGCAACTACCCTCAACTAAGCAACTACCCTCAACTAAAAACCATATACATATCACCACCGACATCAGATCATCTCCACTGTTCCCAATCTGCCACTGTCATTCATCACTTAACAGCCCCTCAATACTCTCCCCTCTGCCTTGCCATACAAAATTGTGTAGTGTTGAACATTTCCAACTATCAAGCTGCACCCGCATTTAACTACCATCTGCCACCATTTCATACGACAACAAGCCATATTTTCATCTTCAAACGCACATTATCCTACATATGCAACCTCATCTCGCTTCTGTCAACATAACCTGACTTCTGCACTGCCCCGCTCCACTTTCCCCACCTGAACCCACCAAAATAACAATCCAATACTTGCTACATTCATACATACCAAACCATCTTCCATCAACAAACACTACTACATCAGTTCTATATCCATCAACAAACACTACCTTCCACACCACCAAAATGCTGTGCAAATCACAGCCATAACGACCCCTGACATTCCAACCTCCTCCTTGCTACAACCAGCGACCAAACAGCAGCAGTTCCCTGTCACTAACCAACCATCCCACTCAACCACCACCTTCTTCATACTACTGCCTAACTGTCGTCACACTTTACTGCACAGTGCCAAGCTTGCCTCGTCAAACTACATCAACAGTTTTATGTAGGATCGATTTCACCCTAGAGGGGGGGGGGGGGGGTGAATAGGGTGATAGTGTTAATTATAAAAATTAATCGCGGAAGCTTATAAAATTTTCAATTCAGATCACTGAATAGCAGCACAGATATCGCAGAATATAAATAACAGAAAAAATAGAACAACACAGAATTTACCCAGCTTCGGCAAAACCCTGCCTACGTGCTGCCCCCAAGGTTTCTACTAAAAATTAGATAGTCCCTCGCTTACACACGTAAACTTGCTATACCCGCTATTGACTAATCTAACTTTACGCTCAAAACCTTGCCACAACTCAACCACCGAGTTGCGAATTCTCAAGCTACGCCACGTAGCTTGTCCCCTAGTCACACGACTAGAAATAACAACGGTTTAAAGTTTAAAAACAAATTTAAACAGAAATTTAAAAATAAAAACCCTAATTAAAAAACTAAAATAAGCTATAGCCTCTTTTAACAAACAAGGCCCCTTTTATAAAACACGCCGGCCTAATTGTTTTCTTTAACCCGAATCTCTTTTATTTTCTTTGTGATAATGTCGGCTTGTTCTTCCTTCTGAAATTAGGGCTTCGGCTCTTGTTCGTTCCTCTTCCTTCAATAAATTAGAGCTTTTAAAGAATCGAAGATGCCGACATTATATTAATCGATCGAATTTGTGATTTTCGTCCTTTGCCCTGTCGATCGACTGCCTCCTTATACCTTGCTTCGGCTACTTCGATTGATCGAGTTCGATTACAATTTTGGTGAGTACTTTATTCCTTTTGCTTTCTGATTGAATGCTTGAACTCGATGGAATAATTGCCGTTGATGATTATGGTTTTTATAGGATTTGATTTCCTATTTTTGCGTTCGTATATGTTGATTTGAATTTGTCTTCACCCGTTCGATTATGCTTGGATGCTTGGGACTTGATACTTGCAGTTGTATCACTTGATATTCATTCCTGTAGTTTGCATTCATGTACTTGCTGCTATGTTGGTGGCAATCTTGTGTAAGTGCTTGTGTCATCACTTGTTTGCGGTGACATTGTAGTTTGCATTGAGCATTTTGTATGCTTGAAACTTTGGTTTTACAGTTGCACTTGGTTTTGTTGAGTTTGCACTGCTTCACTGTAATTTAGGTTGCTGCACCATGTTATTTGCTGTGGATACTGTGTTCATGTTTGTCATGCTTGTAGTCTGGTCCATTGAGTTTGATCATCCATTGTAGCTTTTGTGCATTTCTCTGTGTGTTCATTTTGCTGGACTGGACATTTTCCGGAGTCTTCATTTGTAGTTGTATTCCCTTCATGTGTTTGTACTGGGCTCGACATTGCTGATACTTTGGTTTTACTGGCGACACATGCGCGTGCTTGCATCTTTGAACTTGGTTAGATGGTACTGTCCAGTTGAGCTTGTTTTGTAGTGATGCACTTGATTGCTTCTGATTCATTTTTGAGGCAGTTTGCATGTATGGGCTGCTATGTTGTATATATGAACTGCTTCATGCATTTTTGTGACCTTCATGTACATGTATGTCTTTTCATTCACTGTTGCCTGGTTTTGGTCTTGAATGCATTCATGTTGATTTTTGAATTTTTACTTGAGTTGAATCCAGTTTCAAAAAACTCGGGTTTGACCTTGTGCTGCTGACGAGATTTTGAATATATTGCACCTGAGTTGAACCTGTCTGTATATTTGGGTTTGACCTTGTGCTCACCTGTCCCTGTAGCATTATCAAGTGTATATCGGTGTGCATGGCCTTATGGCATATACAGTGATACACTGTGTATGTCACAAGTTGTTCGTGTATGACGAATTCAAATATGAATGATGACGAACAACCCAAATAACTGAGGCAAAAATTATTTTCAAAAACCATATTTTATTTTATATTGCAAAAATATTTCTTTTTCAATTTTGCTGCGTTAGTGAATATTTTTGCAGATTGCTCAGATGCTGGATTCTAACTGGAATGAGGTTGAAGATTAATACGAGTGTGAGTGATATGTAGTGAGATGCTGATGTAAATGTGAAATTATGTTGTATTGTAATCAAAGTTGTATATGTATAGTGAGAGCTTGAAATTGTACTATTCAAAATTGTAATAAATATTTGTTTGAATAAAATATTCGTTTGAATTCAAAATCCGTGTTATCTATTTTATTCATCAAATATTTATTTAACCTGTGAAAAATAAAATAGTACATTATCAAATACATTTAAACAAATGTATATATGTTTATTATCATCAAACAAAAATCATATAAGCGCATATTCAGCAATCCCCTCCTTTTGTGATAACAAACATATATTTAAGATTTTGAATATGTTAAATGTATTTGATCATAGATATATCCTAATTGCTCCCCCTATTTAAATGCTTCCTCTCTACACAAAACTCCCCCTACATATATGCATACAAATAAAAATATGCAAATGATCCTAGATGAAAATAGAAATTTATTTGACCTTTGCTTGATTTTATTTGACAAAATCTTAACTTTTCTCTCTCCCCCTTTTGTTATCAGCAAAAGAATAATAGTGTTAGAGAAAATAGAGATAAAGTAATCGATATCAATCCAACATTAAAACTCAATTGAATATAAATATTAAATTTCGATAAAAAGTCAAACAAAAATCATAAATGTTTTGTTAGGCGCATATTCCACTTTTAGAATGATGGAAATGATGTCATCATATAAAACCATACAATTGTGTCTATTTGTTGCATATTTATATCAGGAATTTGAATATCTACTAACCATGCATAACCGTTAGGACTTTTAAATGAGATTAGTAGTATTCTAATTTTATTTTAAAAAAATGAATTCAAGTATCTTCTAACCACGCATAACCGTGAGGACTTTTAAATGAGCATGGAAGCACATAACAAATTCCAAGTAATTCACCTATGCATAACCGTGAGGACTTTTAAATGAGATTGAATACTTTGGTATTTATTTATTTATTTATTTTTGTTTTTGTTTTTGTTTTTTTAAAAAAAATGTGAAAATGAAGAACGAACGATTCCTGTTTAACGTACCACATATCGACAAACTATATAGAATTTTGATGAGTGATGGTCGTTAGAAATATGATAGATATAAAGATGGTCATGGAATTTTTACCAACAAACAATTTTATAACTCTTGTTTAAATTTCTAAAGAAATTTATTAATTATACCGTCTCGAGTCATAATATTTGATCAATATCAACACCCCTCACTTTTTCAATCACTATTTTTCTTTTCGATAAACATCAGGGAGTCAGATTAGTCAAAATAGTCATTTAAAATCAAATTCAAAAATAATCATGAAATTAATTTTTCAAAAATGACTAATCTGAAACTATGGTCAAAAAATTATTTTCTCCAGGGGGTTTTAAAAGAAAATTTTCTGCTATTTGAAAAATTATTTGAAATGAAGAATATGCAGATATTTTCTTTGAAACACGATGCAGTTACTGAATGTCTCAAAAATCACGTTTAACCAGTAATTTTTCTATCAACTAGATTACCAGTGTAATCTGCATCTGAATTTCTCTTTCACTCAAAATCATCATTAATTGAATTTGATTGACCAAACCATGAAGTGTGCACCAAAAATTTCAAATTCAATTTTAACAACAATTTAAATGACATTCTTTTGAAATTGAATTGAAGCCGTGTAAATAATCAGAAAACCGTGAATATAGAGTCACCCGTATTATAACCAATTGTATTATCCAACAAAACACTATTTTTAGTCCAAACTGATATATATGAAGTAATTCAAAGAATCTAGAGAATTTTATAGTGTTTTTGGCATAAGAATATAATCGGCCAACTATTTTGAATAAGTCAGAATCATCATCTTTTCATCATCTCAATATTGGCTGAATTAATTCAAAATACGGTGCAGATTATCACATTTAATATATCGTTTAAAACATACCATTACCTGTTTTACCTTTACGATATTTTTCGTCGTTGTCCATTGTGATTCTGTCACCTTTATACTAGGCTAAGGAACTTTGCTCTGTCGCCCGTTGTGATACTAGGCGTGATTCTTTGACTTGAGATGTTCCTTCGTGAGTCACTTCTAGTGTGTGCCATATTTCCTGTGCAGTTAGACAATGTGAGACACGATTAAATTCAAATTGATCTAATGAACAAATAATAGAATTCATAGCTCTAACATTAGCATTTTGTAATCTATTTTCTAGTTCTGTCCATCGATACTTTGGTTTATCTACTTCCTGATTATCTACTGTTATAGTCGGTGTTCTATAACCTGTCTCAACAATATTCCAAGCGTCAATGGTTTTCAGAAAGATTTCCATCCTATTTTTCCAATAAGCATATTCACCATTGAACATTGGTGGTCTAACTATGGATTGATCCTCAGCAAATGCAGTATTAAAAGAAGCCATTTTAAAAATTCAACTTTTTAAAATAAAACTGATTTTTTTCAAAAAAAATCGAATTTTTAAAACAAATGTTGACTTCTATTCCTAGCTTTGATACCACTTGTAGGATCGATTTCACCCTAGAGGGGGGGGTGAATAGGGTGATAGTGTTAATTATAAAAATTAATCGCGGAAGCTTATAAAATATTCAATTCAGATCACTGAATAGCAGCACAGATATCGCAGAATATAAATAACAGAAAAAATAGAACAACACAGAATTTACCCAGCTTCGGCAAAACCCTGCCTACGTGCTGCCCCCAAGGTTTCTACTAGAAATTAGATAGTCCCTCGCTTACACACGTAAACTTGCTATACCCGCTATTGACTAATCTAACTCTACGCTCAAAACCTTGCCACAACTCAACCACCGAGTTGCGAATTCTCAAGCTACGCCACGTAGCTTGTCCCCTAGTCACACGACTAGAAATAACAACGGTTTAAAGTTTAAAAAAAAAATTAAAAATAAAAACCCTACTTAAAAAACTAAAATAAGCTATAGCCTCTTTTAACAAACAAGGCCCCTTTTATAAAACACGCCGGCCCAATTATTTTCTTTAACCCGAATCTCTTTTATTTTATTTGTGATAATGTCGGCTTGTTCTTCCTTCTGAAATTAGGGCTTCGGCTCTTGTTCGTTCCTCTTCCTTCAATAAATTAGGGCTTTTAAAGAATCGAAGATGCCGACATTATATTAATCAATCGAATTTGTGATTTTCGTCCTTTACCCTGTCGATCGACTGCCTCCTTGTACCTTGCTTCGGCTACTTCGATTGATCGAGTTCGATTACAATTTTGGTGAGTACTTTATTCCTTTTGCTTTCTGATTGAATGCTTGAACTCGATGGAATAATTGCCGATGATGATTAGGGTTTTTATAGGATTTGATTTCCTATTTTTGCGTTCGTATATGTTGAATTGAATTTGTCTTCACCCGTTCGATTATGCTTGGATGCTTGGGACTGATCTGACTTTTTAATTTCGTACTTTTGATGCTTGGCACTCACGGTTTTGATTTGTGACTTGGTCAATTTGCTTGTCTATCACGGTTTCGAATCCATTTGACTTCGGCTTGGTTTTTGACTTGTTCCAACTTATCCACGGCTTCAGCTCCGATCATATTTCTGTTGATTTTATTCTCATGGTTTCACGAAAAATAAATAACCACTACACTTTGAAACTGCTCCTTGACTTGTGTTCACTGTGTCACTGTGTTTGTTTATGCGATTCCATGATTTTGGTTTAACTTTGTACCATTGACTTGATATTCTTAACTGCCTGTATTTGTGTCATCCTGGACTTGCACGGCTTCAACTTGAATATGTTTTGACTTTGGTGAAGTGGTTATCGCCTCTGTATATTTTTTATTGTCTCTGTCCATTGGGCTGCACAATTTTCTCGATTTTACTTGCTGTTCACAGCCATTATATCTTTACTGCCATGTTGTTGCGTTTGTTGAATTCACTACTGGTCTCTGTCCTGTGCACATTGTCGCCTTAGTCCTGTTGCATGCATTGTTGATTTGAGTTGCACTGTACTTTAGTTGTTGGCATTGCTTTGTCTCGACTTTATTGGTGCATTGTTGCTGTAGCTTTTTGAAGCTCGAGTTTCTTAGCTCTGTTCACTGGTCTTGATACTTGCAGTTGTATCACTTGATATTCATTCCTGTAGTTTGCATTCATGTACTTGCTGCTATGTTGGTGGCAATCTTGTGTAAGTGCTTGTGTCATCACTTGTTTGCGGTGACATTGTAGTTTGCATTGAGCATTTTGTATGCTTGAAACTTTGGTTTTACAGTTGCACTTGGTTTTGTTGAATTTGCACTGCTTCACTTTATATTTAGGTTGCTGCACCATGTTGTTTGCTGTGGATATTGTGTTCATGTTTGTCGTGCTTGTAGTCTGGTCCATTGAGTTTGATCATCCATTGTAGCTTTTGTGCATTTCTCTGTGTGTTCATGTTGCTGGACTGGACATTTGCCGGAGTCTTCATTTGTAGTTGTATTCCCTTCATGTGTTTGTACCGGGCTCGACATTGCTGATACTTTGGTTTTACTGGCCACACATGTGCATGCTTGCATCTTTGAACTTGGTTAGATGGTACTGTCCAGTTGAGCTTGTTTTGTAGTGATGCACTTGATTGCTTCTGATTCATTTTTGAGGCAG
Organism: Allium cepa; assembly: GCA_030765085.1. NCBI lineage: Eukaryota > Viridiplantae > Streptophyta > Magnoliopsida > Asparagales > Amaryllidaceae > Allium > Allium cepa. The sequence goes on from CM060931.1 coordinate 299,034,813, forward strand.
TTTGCATGTATGGGCTGCTATGTTGTATATACGAACTGCTTCATGCATTTTTGTGACCTTCATGTACATGTATGTCTTCCCATTCACTGTTGCCTGGTTTTGGTCTTGAATGCATTCATGTTGATTTTTGAATTTTTACTTGAGTTGAATCCAGCTTCAAAAAACTCGGGTTTGACCTTGTGCTGCTGATGAGATTTTGAATATATTGCACCTGAGTTGAACCTGTCTGTATATTTGGGTTTGACCTTGTGCTCACCTGTCCCTGTAGCATTATCAAGTGTATATCGGTGTGCACGGCCTTGTGGCATATACAGTGATACACTGTGTATGTCACAAGTTGTTCGTGTATGACGAATTCAAATATGAATGATGACGAACAACCCAAATAACCGAAGAAAAAATTATTTTCAAAAACCATATTTTATTTTATATTGCAAAAATATTTCTTTTTCAATTTAACCGCGTTAGTGAATATTTTTGCAGATTGCTCAGATGCTGGATTCTAACTGGAATGAAGTTGAAGATTAATACGAGTGTGAGTGATATGTAGTGAGGTGCTGATGTAAATGTGAAATTATGTTGTATTGTAATCAAAGTTGTATATGTATAGTGAGAGCTTGAAATTGTACTATTCAAAATTGTAATAAATATTTGTTTGAATAAAATATTCGTTTGAATTCAAAATCTGTGTTATCTATTTTATTCAGCAAATATTTATTTAACCTGTGAAAAATAAAATAGTACATTATCAAATACATTAAAACGAATGTATATATGTTTATTATCATCAAACAAAAATCATATAAGCGCATATTCAACATTTTACACTGTCCAGTGCACAACAACTATAATTCCACTGACATGCCAATCTGTCACCTTTAAACTCCTTACTGCACCAAACCTGACACTGCTACCATCAGCATTCACTTCAACTACAATAACTTACCATTCACGATTCAACCTGCCTGCTACTATACTATCCTCCCCTTCTCCACTACCTACTTGCCACCATTCATCCACTATGAAAACAACCAGCAGCATTTCCAAACCCCAGTCCCTAAGACAACAACAATCACTGATACCACCTCATTTCCTTTAACATACTCATTTACACTGTCACCTACCACAATCACCACCGTGCATACAAGTTTCACCCCCTGCACACTGCATTTCTTACTCATACAAACCACCAAACGACAGCAAATCACACAAATCACTGCAAATCCCCTTCTCCTTTACAACATCCCTCCATTGTCTTCTGTGCCAAAAAAATAATAGTAATTGTGCATCAACCTCCACTTGCACTTCCAAACTTGCTGCCACAGTCTCAATCTACTTCCATCATCCACCTATTCTATCCCTTCATCTATCCTCACTGCATATCACATCAGCTTTTAATACCATAGCATAATACACCGCTGCCTAACCATTTATGCATATACACTGCATATAGAACATCTACTAACCATACCACATTGCCTGTCGGTATTGCTGTTTGTATACTAAAATTTCATATGAACCATGAATTTGATAACCAAGTATGCATTCATTTTCAACCTAATTAAACACCCTACGTATCAGCTGATTCATAAATTCAAAATTTTATATTTGAACAATTTAATTTAACAGTAATAAAATATGCTTACTATCAGTTGATTCCGTTACAAGATTCGTCGTAGGCCAAGCTATTGTAGAGCCAACGACATCTTCAATGCATTCAAACTCGGTAGTAGGTCTCCACAAACGTGCGGTTGGAACTTTTGCAACATCAATCCAAACTCTAGCTGCACCCTCTCCCAATGGAACAAAATGGACCGTAATGTTTGGATCAGTTGAAGCTACGCATCCCTCGATAACAATATTTCTCGTTCCAAAAACATCAATCAACTTACATTTATTCGATGCAGAATTTGCAACCTACCAAGTACCATAAATAATTGTTTTCAACTATAAATTATATGAGGTATTTGAAACATATTGCCTCACGAACAAACTTGAACTATTTATTTGAACAATAAATAATATATTACCATAGGAGTTGATACACGGTTTGTCGAAGGACTGAAAGATGCTTCGGTGTTTGCTTTATCAATGACTACTTTAGATTCTGGCCAAGCTACTTTGCTACCAACCGCTTCTTCGACATATCTCATATTAGCAGTTGGCTTCCATAAAAATGCCTTCACTTTTTTGGGATTGTCTATCAACACTAGCTTGGCAGATGGTCCAAGAGGAATGCCATTAAAAGTTGTTTTGGATCATTATGACATATTCGTCCTTCCGCAACTAATTCTTCACTTCCCAACCAATCAAAAAGCTTGCATTTGTTATCTTCGCTTCCACTCTACAAAAAAATATATTCATACTCATATATGCCATATCAAGCTCTACTCTATATTTCCAGTCTCATTTGCTAAGGTGCAGCTACCACTAAAACTAGCGAAAAATAGGAAGAAATTAAATTAAAATGTTACCAGATTGTCTTCTTTCTCTTGTTCAATCGTGCGTACAACTACTCTATCAGCTGGCCATGCTACTATCATGTCCTTAGCTTCTCCAACACGTGTCATAGTAGTTGCAGTCCTCCACAAATAAGCATCCGTTATCCTTGGAAATTCTATCAAAATTTTCATCGCATTTGGTCCTAAAGGAATCTGATATACAAGCTCATTCGAATCACTTGATAAGACTCTTCCTTCAGCAACTATTTCATCACACCCATTACAATCCAATAAATCACATTTTTCATGTATTTTCTCCGAAATACCCTACGATTAATTAAAAACCAAGTAATTATTGTATTATATATAAAAAACAAAATGCTGCAATGTAATTCAATGTTACCATTTTAGATGTGCCTACAACAATTCGATTTTCTTTACCCTGGTATACCAATAAATAAGTTAGCATTTTATCACTAAATTATAATAAAAACCATAATTCGGGGGCAAGCATGCTGCTTGGAGTTAAACACATGTCATTGTTTTTTTGATACTTGACAAAACTGACATGTACTTTGAAATCTCCATATGCTAAATTTTTCTCATTGTTGTTAGCGGTATATATATAAGTATAGATTCAACTGTATATTTCTTAGTTGAAAAGATAACATGACTTACTGAAAAGATAACTCTCACCAAGTTAAAACAAATAAAAAGAATATACCTGATTCTTCACTAGCATGTGAATCATCTGCTTTAGTTCCATAATTGTATTTTGGCATTCAGTTAGTTTCTTATCATTAGCCCTTGATAAAATAAACTTGGTGAGAGTCATTCCTCTTCCCATTGCTCTTAGTCGCCCAGGTTTGTCTTGTCCTAGCACTTGTGCAAGAGCATCATTACTTGGTGAGCTAGATTGTGATTCACTTTCACAACTTTTTATCTTCTCCTGTAATACGAGTGTCAATTTATACTAATAGCCTTACTGACATATATAATGACTTCCTTTGTAAAAAGTTTTTTGAGGTTCGATAATGCTTTTTAAAATGCTAATAGCCTATATTCTCAGTCAACTATTACTTGGTATTACTATACTAATTATATGTGAGGAATTTCATACCAGTTTTTTTTGCTTATTATTAACAAGTACCAGTGAATGATGCATTCTGCCCTCTCAAGTAATTGCATAAAGCAAAAGCAACTAAAAATATATATAGAACTATCGTTTTTTATATTATTTTATTCTTTATTCAAAATAATGAATTTTAACTTCCAAGGAACAAGAACTTGTGTGGTCTGCCCACCAAGTTACAATGTCAACATTAAAAGCCTGCATCCGCATTACAATGCTAAAAGTGATCCATGAGTTGTTTTTGCTCTCAGATTGTTGTTATTAGTTCATTTTTGGTAGAATACAACCAGAAAAAGGTCAAGTTGATGCTGCATCTGAAGTATTGGACACTAGTATATACTATAATCTAGTCAAGTTCCAAAAAATTAAAATATAACAAAAAAATAAAAGCTACGATCAAATTATATTGCATTAATTTGATGAAAGATGATTTACAAAGTAGAACAGATGAGGACAGAAACAGTTTTATGTAAAAGGGTGGACTTTGAATCTTGGAACTCATGAACTCTAGCAACAACTTAATCAAGCCTTGCCATTACAATGACCATAAGATTTTAAGGCAGTTCATATCCTGTTAAATAAAGATAAAAACTAGTTTTATCTGTTCATATAATACTTGATGAAAATAAGGCTTTTGCCCGAAAAATTTGATGTGAACATAATAAATTTGTCTAGTGTACATCAATCACAAGCATGTATTTCGAACAAAAACGCATGTTTTACAGAAAAACATACATAATCATGGTTGTGATCATCTAGTTTCATTATTGCTGGAAAATAAAGCGCATGCTTGAAACTTCCCTTCACTTATTTTGAAAGCATTAATCGCGTTTCAAAGAAAAGAAAAAATCAACCATCAAAAGCGGATGCCCTTTCACTTCTTGAATTAAAGAGGCTCGGCAGTAAGAATATTTTAAGCTTGAAATGGAAGAAAGTTTCTTTTTATCTAAAAAATGAAAATTAAAAGCTAGCCAAAAATTATAAAAATAGCTTGCTTTCTGCATTCACATAATACACGATGAATACTCATACAATGAACACTCAAATTGCATTGCCCATGTTAGAATATATTATGTAGATGTTTTTATATATTTCAAGCAATAAACACCGAATTAATAACAAGAATAACTTAGTATCAATTTCTGATGGTGCTATAAGAAATTTTTATTGATTCATGTACTAGCAATCCCAGGGTGAATTCAAGCAATTTTTTTCATATTTCAATATTGGTATTGCTTCTGCTATAACTATATGGCCATAGACATAGCAGCATTTACACACTGGCATGTACACATCGGTTCCACTAATAAGTTCTGCTTTTATTCACTCAGTTTTTCTCAATTTAAAGTGTGCAAATTGACCACAATGAGCTGTCAGCTTGTCTAAAGGAACTATATTGATAACATAACCGAAACCTCACGGGCAATAAATTTAATTTCATATTATTTAGCAGTTTCCATGTGAACACAATAAAACATATTGTTAAGTATATACTATTCGTGTAGGTTCTAAACTATTCGTGTAGGTTCCAAAATATATCAATAAGTATCAAAAGGCCTTACAATAACATCTGCAACAGTTGTATTCACCGGTTCACCATTTTTTCGAGTGTGAGATTTAATCCAAACTCGAGCTCTAGAGATGGAAGATGGATCTTCACTCTGCTCTTTCTGCATTAAAACGAAGACTAATTTATTAGTGAGATATCTTTAACATTGATAAAAAATGAAAGAACGAAGAAGTCTAAGTCGTATAATTTTGAATCCGAAATGATTTCTCACCATTTCTTCAGTTAATCGAGCCATTCCTTTGCGGCTGCATGTGTGCGGGAATTGCTTCCGTCTTATGGCTTTGTATTTCTCACTTTGTGTCTACAATAAAATGTGATTATTGTTAATCAATAATAAGGATATGATTAATGATTAAATATTTTTTTTTACCTTAAAGGCTGGACTTGTTTTCAACTTAACAAAATCTCTCCACTCCTTCATACTGTCGATGTTGTCTGGTTTTAACTGAAGTATTTCTTCTTTGGTTTTTGCTTTTCCTAACTCCCTAACGAATCTGCTTTTCGAGGCCCTCCAAATAGTTCCCATTTGATGAAATATAGACACTTTTTGCCAGTCTTCGTCTAATTTAAATCTAGCCTGATATCAGTATGAAAAATGAAAGCAAGATTGTAAATATAATAAATTGCTTAAACTGATTGTAAAGTGCCTACTGCTATGATTTATGAAAAATGAAAGCAAGATAGTTATGTACGTACAAATTGCAACTTTTTTGGTCACAACAAAATAATTCAGGTAACACACAAACACATGGACATCAGCAAGACAATACATCGAAACATTAAAAATATTCAGCAAAATAATTTCTTCTTTGTCTATTTTAATTGTTCAAAGTACAAATATTCAGTATTCATGAATTATGATTCATGAATTCAAACTGTTTTGATTTATTTTTCCAACTGAGTTTATAGTCCAAGAAATATAGTAGAACTTGTTACTATTGACAGTATTAGAAGTCATATGGTATTCCCACAAAACAGTCAAGTGTACAAAAGACCAGTCAAAAAAAAAAAACAGTCAAGTGTAAGATAAAATTTAAAAAATCATTGCCTCATACCTTAATGGATTCCCACAAAACAATTTTTCTATCATCATCGAGTAGCCTCCAATCATCAAGTGTAAACGGAACAACCCCTCGGACCAGCGGTCCTAAATAAGAAGATAAACTAACTGATCCAGGTCCTATTGGCTCTGCCGTCGAATTAAATTCTACTTCAACTCTACTCATAGCATCTGAAGGAAGCCTTTTCATTTTTGTTGGACCTCTAGTAGTTCTTTTCCCTCTTGGATTTGCATTTTCATGAACCGGTCCATCATCTTCCAATGAAGCTTCATAATTTTCGCCAGTTTGCATTGCATTGTCTTCAGGTGCTTGCACGTTGTCCTCAGGTGCTTCAGCTACTGTTTCATCTTCCATCACATTCGAATGGCTACGGTCGATAAGCTCTTCCCTGACTATAGACTGATTTAACGCAGCTTTTGGTACCTCAGTTTCTTTTTGTTTGACATTTCCTCTCTTCCTCTTTGCCATTATTCTGCAAATAAAAATAAATAAAGAGTTAAGTTGATGTAATAGTATTAGAAGCAACATACTGTATACATAATATTTACAGAGAGTAATAGTGCTTAGGGCTGCACTCAATCTTAGAGCTGCACTCAATCGATATTAGACAACTCAACTCATATAAACCTAACTCAACCTAACTTAATTTGTTGTGGATATTTGTTATAGATTGTAACTCTAACTATATATCTATCCGATGTAATGTTACATTTAATCCAACAATTTTTTAACCTGGTTCAAACTTTAGTGAGAATAACCTATTTTTAATTTTTGAGCACAAGTCAAACATAGATTGATGACTATGAAAACATAAAATGCCCACTAATTACATAGGTTACTGATCCATTATGATTTATTTTTAATGGTAATAGGATTTAAACTAGTGGATGATGAGTTAATAGCCACAAAGCCTCGTCTGCTTTTAATAGAGGCATAACACCAAAAAACCCAAAAAATACAAGTCATGCAAGATTATCAGTCATCACATTAACAGCCTTTGTTCCATATGGTTCGCTATTTATGTCACATCGCATTAACTTCTGCGGTAGCACTAGAATTATTCTGTCAGCAAACATCCACAGACTATAAAAGTGAAAATGGGAAAAAAAATTAGAGTACTGAATGGATCGAATCACTTGAAAAAATAGCCAAGCATGCTACAAAATTTCACAATAGACAACTGAAAATCACAAAGCACAATTACTGGAGAGGTTACATTACATAATCTAATATTCAATTTCCCTTTTCAAAATATACTAATTAATTCATTTAATGTCTATTAATTTTTGGATTTTGATATAGCATAATTAATCCTGATATATTATTCAAATGTGCTGTTACTTCTGTATATTTATCTATTATGATTCAGATGGTTAAGATCTAACATATGCATATTACCGAATGGCATCTTGTGTTAATTATTACTGATCCTATAAATGAATTAACAAACCTTGTTATAACTACTCAAATATGCCTTCGCAATCCTCTCTAACATAGCTAACATCGTCATTAGAATCATCAACATCCATATCGATTTCTCTGTAATCTTCCCCAACATAGTTAACTTCATCAACCGATTCATTTGTCTCTAACTCATGAAAGCCTCTTGGTGGTGTCTTCATTACCACATACCAATTAGAGTCATCATTGTCTTTTAAATAAACAACTTGTTTTGCTTGAGATGCAAGAATATATGGATCTTTTGAAAATGAAGCTTGATTTTGATGTAAATTTACAAGAGTGAATCCATCTTCAACCTTTACACCATTTCCGACATTTGCCCAATGACATTTAAAAATGGGAACATAAAACACATGATAATCTAAAAAAAAAATATCGGTCAATATCCCATAGTAAGTAACTACGTCAACCACTTGAGATATATCTTTTGCACTAGCTCTACACATGGTAGTGGCATGATAAGTAACCCCACTATTTTGAGTTTCTCTGTCAATGTCTTTTGTGTGAAAACGTTGTCCATTGATGATATATCCTTTATAGGACAAGACGTCATTCTTTGGACCGTATGCAATCCATTTTAACAATTTATCATGATCTTCTGAGCTAATAGGTATCTGTACAAAATATTTAATATATATGTCACAATGTTCTGAAACCAATGTTAGTTTATTATAAAATTTAACCAACCTTCTTTTTAATCCAATCGGCAAAGTTGTCTATATGTTTTTTCCAAAGTAAGGTTGCGCTTCTTCCTAAACGTTTGTCCGAATCTTGCAACTCCTTCAAATGCAAACTGATAAAGAAAAAATTACATCGACTTATACTTGCAATTAAGTACATCAAAACAATATAGACATACTATAAAATTCACTTACTCTAAAAACGGTTCAACCATTGCCATATTCATTAACACGGCCAAATGAGCATTTTTTTTTCTCATTAGAAGATATTAGAAGATAATGTAACTATCTTAGACGCAGAAATTGGACGTCCTTCAAGTATTACAGAATTTTCGTAGTCCTCATTTCGAACACCTTTCTCTTCTATATGTCCTGTTTTTTTTCAAAAAATCACCAAAATATCTTATACATTCTTTAGCAAGATAGGATTCAGCAACTCACCCCTCAGGTCGTGCGGGATTTCTTACATAATCTTTAAGTGTTTTCATATATCTTTCAAAAGGATACATCCAACGAAAATGAACTGGCCCATACAATCGTGCTTCTCTTCCAAGATGAATTGTCAAATGTATCATTATATCAAAAAAAGAGGGAGGAAAATATCTTTCAAGTTCACATAATATTATAATAATCTCATCATCAAGTTGTTGTAGATTTTCTCTATCAAGCACGCGCTGACATATTTTATTAAAGAATGAACATAAACGAACTATTGCTTCCCTTGGTTTCCTTGGCAATAGTCCTCTTATTGCAGCTGGCAACAACTGTTGCATTAAAACGTGGTAATCGTGAGATTTTAAACCACTAACATTGTAATCCTCCAATGAAACACAATTTTTTAAATTTGAACAATAACCATCAGATCCCTTGAAATCATACAACCTATTGCAGAAGGTTTTTTTTCTCATAATTTGATAATGTATATGGAGCCGGCGGAAGATATGTTTTTTTCCGCGAGGTTGTGCATAAAGTCCATGTCGAATTCCCAAATCCTTAAGATCTTTTCTCGAGTTAATTCCATCTTTTGACTTTTTATCATGCAGTATCGTGCCCAAAATGCTTTCACCGACATTTTTCTCTACATGCATCACGTCTAAGTTATGACGTAAGGGAAGCTCCTGAAAAACCAAGAGTGTAATACTTCAACGATATAATATTCTACTGTTAATCAAGTGTAAAATAATAAAACTTCACACTAACCTCCCAATATGGCAAATCGAAGAATACTGATCTTTTTTTCCATCTTGATAGCTCCATTTTCATAGGATCATTAGCTTCGGTTTCTCTATTATGGCAACTCTTCCTTTTCTTCATTTGTCTCTTTTTATTTTGCTTGCTTTTCTTCCCTTTTTTATTGTTTTTTTCATCTTTAATTTCTTTTCCAAAATTATTTGGAAAGTCTTTTAAAATATTAGAGATGTTCCTTCCAGTTAAAATTCTAGGCCTGCTTCCATTCTCTACGGTATTATCAAACCAAACCTTTTGTTTTCTCATTTGATTAGAAGGATTTAAGAATCTTCTATGACCCATATAAACAGTCTTCCGACTATGATTCAACCACCGATGGTGAGTATTCACGCCGCATGATGGACATGCTTTTTTACCTTTTACGCAGCATCCGACGAGATTTTCATAAGCTGGAAAATCATTTACCGTCCATAACAAAACTGCTTTCAGATTAAAAACTGTTTTAGTAAATGCATCAAAAACTTCAACTCCATTATTCCACAAATGATGCAAATCTTCTATCAATGGCGTCAAATAAACATCAATATCGTTCCCCGGTTGCTTCGGACTAGGAATTAGCAATGTTAACATAATATTCTCCTTCTTCATACACAACAAAGGCGAGAGATTATATGTTACAAGCATTACTGGCCAACAACTATATTTAGAATTTAACATAGAAAATGGATTAAAACCATCAGTAGAAAGACCAAGTCTGAGATTACGTGGATCCATTGAAAATGATTCCCATTTCTCATCCACTACATTCCACGTTATAGAATCCACTGGATGGCTTATTTTTCCTTCGTTACTTTTGTTATTAAAATTCCACCTTAAATCTTCTGCCATTGTTTGCGATCTAAACATTCTTCTAAATCTTGGAACTATTGGAAAATATCACAATACTTTTACCGGGATCCCTTGCATAACCTCTCCAGTACCTTGATTAGTCTTCCATCTTGAAAATCCACATTTTGGACAACTATCCAAATCTTTGTACTCTTTTCTAAAAAGACAACAATCATTCTCACAAGCATGAATTTTCTCAAAACCCATATCGAAAATTTTAAGAAATTTCTTCACTTCATATATGGTTTTAGGAAGTAAATTATCCTTTGGTAACAACGACTGTTGCACGATTAGAAGCTTATCAAAACCATTATCAGATAACCCAGTCTCACATTCAAAGTTATATAAGGCAATAATGGCAGATAACTTTGTTTGATCTGGACAATCAGGATATAATGAGGTTTCCGCATCTTCTAAATTTTTTAATAAATCATCTTCTCGTCTCTGCACATTATCATCAACGTTATCATTAGTAAAAAAAGAATGATTGATGAAATCTTCATCTTCGTAGTGAATGCCTTTGAATAAGTCATATGCACCATCCAACTTAATTTTTTTCCCTGTGTTTATTTGCTCGCCGTGATTGTACCATCTACCACTTTTATATTTAGGATCCATTCCCCTTATAATCAAATGCTCGACAATGGTGACTCCAACTTGGTGAGTGAGGTTTCGACAATCCAAGCAAGGGCATAACATTTTTTCCATATTTCCTAAACTTTTCTTTGCAAAATTCACAAAATTCCAAGCCCCTTGTTCGTACTCACTACTAGTTCTGCAAATGCAAAATTAACAAAAAATAAATATATTTTTTCAAAATCAAAACATATCTTTGCTCCCAGTCACTGGTAGTTTACCTGTGTAGATGCACCCAATCCTTATCCATCTTGAGATGCGATACTACTTAAGCAAGCAAATTTCTAAAGCTTAAAACAATATTTAGTTAGTTGTATTTTGCTGGATACAATCATACTAGAAAGATGATTCAATGATATAGCCCTATGTTAATGTGAGATGCGATAAACTTATACGGATGAGCTTACCAGGTTTAAACTTAAGTCTACAACTAGTAGTCCAGCAACATAGCACAATTTTTCTACAATGTCAATCAATAGGAATGTCATATTTTCTCTATTGACCAATATTGATTTTTCTCCAATTTCAAGTAATTGGGTTTGGTTACACACTTTATTTTTATTTTGTGCTTGCAATTTGACCTACTCAAATCCTACAAAGTTGTAACTCCGCCCCCAACCATCCTATTAAAAACAACTATTAATCACTTGAAACACCATGACTCTGTCACATGTATATAACCTAGAACATTTAGGTAGCATTACACTAGTTCCCTAACTCCAATGTGAGACTAGTATTTCAAACACCTCTCCTTATCTTGAGTGAAACATGAGGATCAACTTATATTATACAAGGAATAACTCAATTTCATATTAAGGAGAAGAGACTGGCCATGGCTTTGGATCCAAATCGAGTCAGAGAAGCCATAAAAAAAGGTAATTTTACTCTATTTCTTTCATTTCATGTATAAAAATTCACAGTTCAAATAATGATGATGATTTCCAACTATGAAGGTTGACAAATGCATGGCGCACTTATAAGAACTACATTACACAGTCACCGGTGGCAAAAAAGTATTTTCCGTATCAGCCTTTGCCCTAGAAGTGCAAGAGAATACCTCAAAACCAGCCTTAAATGAAAGCAAGAGTCTAGCAGGTAAGCCTTTATTTTTGTATCGGTCTGCTGAAGTAAAGGTTTTGTTGTAAGTTTAGTGATCATTAGTTCATATATTGTAGATTAAGAAATGCAGCAGGTATCAAATCACCACCAGGGAAGTTTCAAGGCGGTCTAAATGGTATGAATATTCACATTTTATCTCAAAATGAAGTGACTTAGAACTAGTTTTACATTTTTATTTTCAAAAACAGGTGCCGGAGAATGGCAAAAAATGTCAATACCAGTAAGAATAATGGAAGAAACAGTAAATGAAATTCTACAAGCAAGTAAATTCACAAAAGAAATCACCTCCAAATTCCCTAAACCAAACACAAAATCATTCAATGTTCCAAAAACTCCAGACTCCATCAAAAGGAAAAAACCTTACTACGGAAAAACCGAACTATTAGCAGCAAAAACCGAACCACAAACTCATAAACAACAAGAAGCTCGCCGCACATTGCACGTGCAAGAGCACGCATCGCCTTCAAATCATACTCGCCTATACAAAGAAGAGAAAGCATTACTGTAAATAGAGTTTCTCCGAAGAACAAACCTTGGGTAAAAAAGATAGTCCTTAAACGTTGCAGGCTGTTGGCGTTAATCGATGCGGAATCAACGATAGTTGCCAGAGGAATGGATAGATGCGATGCAGTGATGGTAGCTGGAGTGAATCGATGTCGTAATAGTTGCTGGAGCGAAATGACGCGATGTGAATCCAAGCGATCGTGAATTTAGGTTAAAATTTAGTTGAGAATTTTGGTCGACAGTGAAAGGGAAGAGGAAAGTGAAACGGAGGGAATTTGATTTTCCGCGGCCTTTTTTTTACTAAGTTAGAAAAGATGCCGCCTTGATTCGATTTCCCGCTTTTGTAAAAATGGTAGGGTAATATAGCGGAGTGTTGTTTCCATAGCTCATTTTATAGTTATATTTTTTTTAACTTAAATCGTTTTATATAGCACTTTAATTACAAGGCTATCATATAATGCTATATAAACCCTATTTTCTTGTAGTGCTCGGTGTTGAGCTAAGGATGGAATTAGTTAATTTCTTTTAAGTTATTTTGGACGTATTTCTTTGGCAATATTCAGATACGTGTGGAATATCATCAGAGGATCAAGCATGCGCTAAATGTGAATCCAAGGTTTCCACCAGTAAAGCAAAAGAAACATAGTTTGGGTCCAAAGCAATCCGTTGTGTTGAAGGAAGAGGCGAATAAGCTAGTGGTAAACGGCTTTATCCGCGATGCTCTATACCCGAAATGGATACAAACCCCATGTTGGTCAAGAAATTCGAATGGAAAGTGGCAAATGTGTATTGAATATTCAGATTTGAGCAAAGCATGCCCGAAGGATTGCTTTCTCTTGCCTAGAATTGACCAACTGTTTTACGAGACTACAGGACATGAGTTCTCTCATACATGGACGCTTATTTAGGATATAACTAGATATTGATGCATATACTGGATCAAGAATGCACCAGCTTTTTAATGGACTTTGGATTATACTTCTATCAAGCAATGACATTTGGTTCAAAAAATTATGAAGCTATGCATCATAGATTGGTGAATCCTATGTTTAGGAATAAAATCGAACAGACGATTAAAGTACATGTGGATGATATGCCAGTAAAGTCACGGCTATTAGGGAACCACTTGGATAATCTTTTAGAGATGTTTGAAGTGTTGCAATAGTATGGAACGAAGCCAAATCCGTTGAGATGTTCTTTTGAGGTTGCATCAGAAAAATTTCTGGGACTTATCTTGAATACGAGGGGAATTGAAGCTAATCCGAAGTAGATTGTCAACTTAACGATGTAATATCCCAACCATAAAAAAGGAATGTAATAGCCTATAATTTGACGTTGGCTATTTAGTTAATTAATTAGTTAATTAATAGGCTCCAAAAATTAAAAATTTCCAATAATCGAATTTGATTACAAATCTTGCATCATTGCATTCGTGGCAAAATTTTGAGCAACTCTCATGTTTGGAGTTTTGTGATCGTAGTCCAAACATCGAAGTTACGGATGAAAAACGAATTCAAAAAAAAAATAAAAAAATTAACGTTTATTAATTAATTGTTCGACCCACAGGCCGACCTGTCTTTAGGACCGGTCGACCCCTAGCGGTCAACCGGTGCTCCTTGGGTGGTGGACCGGTCGGCTTCAGGCGGCTAGCTTTTACCTAGGCCCAATAGTTTGGATTTAATATATTTTGATCTAATGGTTGAGGTTGACTCTTACGCCTATAAATTCAGGCCTGACTCTCCTTCTCTTCTCATATATTTTTAGAGGCAGTAGCGAAGCTCTGCCATTTCTTCTTCTCTACTTTCTTTCTAAATTATAAAAATAAAATATTTGTATTTGTATTCATACAAATTGGAGGAGAATAGAAATCTAATAAAAAGGAGAAGAGAAAAAAATCAAGTATACGCGTATTTGAGGTAATATATATTTATATTTGTATCTCTTTTCACTTCCAATCCCAAATCTATTATTAGATATGTAATTCTAATGTATGTATATACCCTTTTATACATATTTCTTGATTAAAGAGGAATTGGAATGAATTTAAGGGTCTTCAGATCTGGAGATTTAGATCGCTTTTAAAACGTGGGTGGGAAATTTTATATATTGTTTATGATTTTAAATTTATTCCGTTGGCATGCGTTTGATTTTTAGGCCTAAATCAATTTTAATTTTGAATTGTAGGCTTAATTAGTGTAGAAACTATTGCCTACATATTATTGTTTTAGATCTAATTTGAAACATGTTTGCAACTAGATCTGGAAATCAGTCTCAGAGATTTTAGAATTTGAATGCTATATATCTTTATTCTAGATCTATACTTGTGTGTGAAATAAGATTTTTTTGATTATTTCCCAAATTTGTGCTAAATTATAGATTTTCCATTGTTTAAATTTTTGGAAAGAACATCTGTTTGATTTTTATAAATTTGTTTACTTTTTCACTTTTGAATCAAAAAGGCGATGCTTGATTTAACAAGGAATAAAACAAAAAGGGAAGAGATGTATAAAGTATAGATTTATTCTCCGTACTTTACACTGTTTATTCCAAATAAAAAGAAATTATCCATTTTTTGTAATTGCAAAGGTAATAAGTCTTTCCTCTTTGTGTTAAACTAATTTATGAAAATCATAGCGGAAAATCTTACTAAGGAATTTAATTCCAGCATATTAAATAAGGAAAGTATATTCTAGTTATATATTTTTGACTACAATATATTTGGTTATGAATAGGTAATTTTATTAGGCAGTTTATACGTATTTGTTGTACTAATAAAGAAGAATGGCATTTATTCGTACGTTATTTATGCATAATGTCGTTAGTTATTATTATATTTAGGAAACAAATTGGTAGAATCTGAAAATGTAGTAATTCCTACTAATGGGAAAAACGTTAGGAATTTGCAATAATTTATAGGAAATAAAAGATTATAACTCCAATTAATGGAAATGAATTTGGGAGTTATAATCAATTAGGACAAAAAAAGGACTAGTATAAATGGAATAGATATAAAAGGTAACAAATTTGAAATTAGTAACCATATATAAATGTCTTAGGAAATGTCCATGGGATTTTATGGACAAATTGACATTTATGGACATTAAAAGGGGATTTATGGATAGATAAGTATTTAAGGTAAATCTTGTTACCTTATATAAAAGGGAATTGGTAAGCTAAGTCCAATGTCTACCTAAAATAATACAAGTAAAGACTTAGGATGAATAATTGGACTTAGTAAGTTAGTGATGCGAGGTTGGTGGAGTCACTCGGCGGAAGACTGCCCTTTACTTTTCTCCTAAAATGGTTGTAGGTTCAACTTCTCTCCTACAAGGAAGTATTAAATAAACTAGTGAGATTCCAATAAATAAGGGTATCTCTAAAAGGGTTTACTTTAATATTGAGGTATTAAGTGGCTGTAGGAACCGCCTTCCTATTGAATGTAGTAACATAACGAGATTTCGAATTTATAATTAAGAGTGATAGTGGATATCTTAGGAAGTGTCCATTTTGGATTTGAGATATTAAGTGGCTGATCTAAGTGTTCGCCTCTCTTCTAGAAAGAAATATTAAGTAACCTAGTGAGATTCCAAGCGATGTCGGTTTAATAGTACCAGTGAGGAGTCCGCCTTGAGGCTAGGTATTAAAAGACAAAAGCCAACCTATAAATAAGTGTTGAATGGTCAGGGGTTTGCCTAGTGCTTATTAATGAGGCACTAAGTAGCTTGGGTACAGTCTCTCACATTGCTAATGCCATAGAAATGATAGTACCAGTGAGGAGTCCGCCTAAGGATAGATATTAAGTGATGTAGGACCCTCCTAGAATATAGGTATTAAATAGTTAAAAGTCAGCTAGTCCTTTTTAAGATAAGTGGCTTGGGTACTATCTCTTACATGGCTATGATTTTATTGGCGATAGATACAGTAATAGTCGGACATTAAATGTTGAAAGCCTTAAATAGTGGTTAGAGGTATTTGTAGCTAGGACTCACCCACCATTGACAACATTGTTAGGAAACCATCTTAGAAATAGGTCTTAAATGATGGAGTCTACCTTGATTGAGGTCTTAAAAGGAAGAGTCTGCATATTTCTCTTTTAAAAATATTTTGTGATGAGTATAGAAACCTGCTTCATATTTAGAAATATTAAGTGGAAAATGGGTTTGGAAGTATTGGATGGTAGATAAGGCTTCGTTAGTGTTTTGTACCTTGGGGATGGATAGGTAATAAATTGTATTTGAAATGCAAGGTTAGATTAGAGTTGCTAACCTTAATAGACATAACAATTAAATGAAAATCAATTAGTATAAATTTATGCTATGGATAATATACAGATTTTCAAGTCATCGGAACGTGGTTCTAACCCTCTTTTCATTACAACCTACAGGATAGATTTAGAGGAACAGGTCACTAAAGCTAGATGTGCCTTGTTGTTGGAGAAGTCTTCTTTTCTCTCTTGCTCAATGTTGATGTGAAAATCTATTATCTAAGAAATACCATAAATTCTAAGGTAGTAGTCATAGTCAGTATTCCTATCATATTTCTGTTTCTGCTGTAAGTTTAGATTTCTATCAATCTCTGATAATGATCATGCTTATTTGCAGGTACCAAATCCAATGTTTTGTGCTTCGATGGACTTGGTTTTCATTTTTTTGATGAAATATAGGTCTATTAAGGCATTGATAACATGGTATTAGAGCTTAAATTAGGTTAGTAGATAAGAGTAATTGGGATAAGTTAAAAGAATGTATCCGTATTTTCATATCTAGTAATATTATATTGTTACGTTAGATTCTAAGAGTTGACTATATAAGTGGTTGTAGTTCCACTCCAAAGGAATGGGCAAAGAAACTATTGGTTGGAAGCATCTTAAAATTAAGATTTTCATACCGACTCCAAAGTACATCACAGAGTGCTGGCAATGCATAATGCGTTGTTGATAAAGAGCATGAGTACGACATATGGAAAAATCCCGAAGACCGGAGGTGTTCGACTTTATGGCCGAGATTCTAACTACCTTGTGATTTTGGATTCTGATGATGAGTTCCAGTCGAAGGCACACATTTATTCCTGATAGGTGGGAAATTAGAGTTTGTATGTTGCAATTGTCCAAAAGCAAGTTTTTGCTATGGTGCATTCATCGGTCACCTCTTTGATGGCAAACTGGTTTTTTATTTGATTAATTAATATCAATTCCTCAGTCTAAAACCTATGAGAGAATTTTTATAACTATGTTTTGGAAATGCCTAAGATTATGGAAAGAGGGTTATTAAAAATTTCTTTCCCAAGGATTTATTTTGCAAATTTTGTTTTGGAAAAGTTTTGAAATTTTAAAAGAAACACGTATACCATTAAGCTAGTTGTGTTAACAATTTCTAAGTCTACAAAAGATTAATTTTCAAAACCCTTAAATATTAATATACGTGTGTATATATATATATATATATAAATATATACATATATATCAGCAAACACATGATTTTGATTTTTGGCGAATATAACTTTGATTTTTGGGAGAAGTTTTGATATGAAATGGTTTTTATTATTTAGTAACAAGTATAAAGGAGCATATATTAAACTCAATGATTTTCGGTATGTAAAATTGAGGTTTTTATATTTTCTCTCTTTAAGACATGGACAAAATAGAAATGACATTCAATTTTACTAGGGTGTGTAGTCTGAAGTGTTATTATATCACTAGCTATTGGAAGAAATATTTCCATGCGAAGTAGGCAGGAAATAGCGGTTAGAATATTTCTAGGTTTTTGGAATTATTGTTGGTCACAGCAGTTTTGTTGGAACTACCATGAATTGCTGGAGCATAGTTCGAGACAAGGTGGAAGGCTTTGACACTACCGTGACGAGGACAAGATTTTTTGGATCATTCGAATCGAGGAGACGGTGTGAATTGATTATTATTATTTAATCCAACCCTAATTGGGTCTATGTTTAATTAACACCCAAAGGACATATAGCGGTTGACCACTTAGCGGTAAATCTAGAGTGGGCTACTAGTTAACGAGTTTTTTGGTACAACTTGAACCTGGAACGGGACTATAAAAGTCACGTTCAAATTCCCCTGATTGCCTTCTTTCGTTCCTCCTTACTCAACAAGCCAAACCCGATCTCCATCCTCCTCCTCTATGTAGCAGCCTCTCTCTTCCTTTCCTCCCCTACAAGATGCCATTTTCCCTAGGAGCAATAGCCTCGCCTCCTCCTTTATGCTGGTTTTGCACGTTAGATCTTGTCCAACCACCGCTCTAGATCTAAACCACTCCCTCCAATCACTTCTTAGCATAAGACACCATTTCGCACTACCGATTTTTCCTCATACCATTATGGTCTCAACCCTCAAGAGACTACTTAGCTGGGCTGGAATGAGCATAAGGTTTCACCACTTTTGGGCTGAAAGAACTATTCTTTGTTGTAGGATTTGCACCGATCCTCAGCTTCGAGACTTTTGAGCAGGAATGTTTCCCGTACCGCATTTTCCTTTTCGATATCCTGTTGGCATAGAATTTCGATGGAGGCAACAATTTGATTCTTTCGAAGGTGAAGGGTATCTTGATTGAGCTGACTAATGATGATCTCATTGAGATTTTGGACGCCTCCACAAAGGCCATGGACTTGGAGGATTTCGAAGTAACCGACTCAAAGATTTTGCAGCAAATCTTTTCCAAAGATGTCGGTGTTTGGAAGATGGATAACTATGTCGGACTACTCGTCTGATTATGTGTATCATTCGACACAATATCATCCAAGACAGGAAGTTACGACTGGATTTATCACATGGTACGAAAGATCTCCTATGCTAGTATTGGCGGCATCGCCATCAATTGGACCCGCACCCTTATGATTCAATTTGTTATTAACACTTCACAGAGTCACTTTCTATATTTTCACCTATCCACTCTCGTCATTCGGTAATACGTGTGAACCACCATAGAGAGGCAGTTTAGTAGAAGGTTCCTTCTAACATCATTAGAACTTTCCTTAGGAAGAGTGCAATTCCAAAGCAGTCCGCAGTGCCAGCTGCACGAGATTGCGTGTATAGCCACCATGCTATGACCATTCAAGGGGCATAGCAATGGATCAATCTCCAACCACGGACCAAGGCACCTCTTAGTCAGTAGGAGTTGTTTTATGAGTTACGGTGTTATTGTCTTTTTCTTTCCAGCAATTTTTTTTCTGTAGGTTTGTTTGAGTTGTAAAACTATTAGTTGTCTCTTGTAAAAGACATGCACGATATTATGTGTTTCTATTTATATGCCGTGTTATTATTTCTAGACATGTGAACCGCTCATATATATGCATAGTAAAGAGGCAGTATAAATATAAGAATCTCATTAAAACACTTGACTAATAGTAGATGCAATATAAGACTGGATGTTTAGAACAGTTGGATTTTTTTTAGCAAAAGACATGATAAAGTTTTTTTTTGATATTACGGTTTATTGGTCATGTTCCTCAAAAGCTAAAAATTTGAACAATAGATGTCTTGACATTTTTCTTTATATAAAGTGCCAAGTTTTTGGATAAAGGTTAGTTCTAGATTTTTGAAATTTGGTTTATGCATTTGGCGCATAACTAACTTCCGACTATGTTGAAATTGTTGCTTGATTTATCAAAATTTTTGAGCAGGAAAATATTCTGAAAAGCTTCCCTTTGATTTGAAAAGTTCAGCTTCGGAAAAAGTTTTTAAGTTTTAGTTGTTTTTGGCACTTATAGCGTTTTTAGAGTTTTTTCAAAAATTTGATTTCAAAGGAAAATATGCACCTAAATATTTGGGATTTTATTTTTCAAATGACTTAAAAAATTAAAAAGTGAGAAAGATTTTATGAAATATATGATTTTGAAGGACACATGTTAGGCGTAAGGAAGGAAAATAGAGCTAGAATTTTCGAATTTAATAGTGCATTAAGATCGATATGCAACAAATGAAAGCGGGGACAAGGGAAAAAATGTTTTAGCCTTGGAACTTGTATTCACATACCTAATCGATGATGCACACGAGTCTATTCTTCGACTTAATTCCATTTTAGAGCTGAAAATAATCTTTATTATGCATTTTGTACATGCAAAATTTGAAGTGAATTTGGGACAACAAGAAAATTTCCACTGTACTACGGGAATAGGAAGATTATAGAGTGGTAAGAATGATAAATTTCCGACTAAATTCATTTTTCCAGCATACGAGTAAGATTTACAAAGTGATTTTTTGATGCGTTAGATTATCGGATGGTTGGAAGTGGGTGTAAAAATTGGTTGATTCATACTTCTACTCATAGAAGTATGGGGGTTTTGGTTAAAAAGATTTTTTAAAGATCTACGTACTATAGGACTTCCAGTATATATGTAGGTTGTTTGCATTATGTTTCCAAAAGTGTTTCAAAAGAAATGCATTCTTATAGGAGGATCTGATTTAGAATCATTCTGCATATGTATTTTCTATGTAGTGATACAGTAATACACATGCACTTGTGCACCTTTGGTTACAAAATCGGTTGTATACTCATTGGTTGTGTAGTTTAGGATAATTAGGAGCCAAAATCATGAGTTAGTCACTGGTAAATTTCGGGGACGAAATTCTTTACAAAGGGGAAGAATATAACACCATGTAATTTGGCGTTGGTTATTTAATTAGTTAGTTAATTAGTTAGATCCGAAAATATAATTTGTGCAAAAGATAGAACTTGACCATGAAACTTGCACCGTTGTGTTCGTGGCGAAATTATAAGCTACATTTATATTTGGAGTTTTACGATCGGAGTCCAAACGATGAAGTTACAAATGAAAAAAAATCGAAACGAAAACAAAAAAATAAGAAAAATTAACGTTTGTTAATTAATCGTTCGGGCCCACAAACCCACCTGTCATTAGGACCGATCGACCCTTAGTGATTGATCGGTGCTCCATGGGTGATCGACCGGTTGCCTCAGGCGGCTAGGGTTAATCTAGGCCCAACAGTCAGGATTTAATATATTTTGATCTAACAGTTGAGATTGGTTCTTACGCATATGAATTCAAGCCTAACCCTCCCTTCTCTTCTCATATTTTTATGGAGGTAGTAGCGAAGCACAACCATTTCTTCTTCTCCACTTTCGTTCTAAATTATAAAAATAAAATATTTGTATTTATATTCATGCAAATTTGAGGAAAATAGAAATTAATAAAAAGGAGAAGAGAATTAACTATATGCTTATTTGAGGTATTTTTATATTAATATTTGCATATATTTTCTCTTCCAATCCCAAGTCTCTTCTTAAATCTTCAATTCTATACACACAAGCACACACACACATATACACACACACAAACCATTTTATATATATTCTTGGATTAAAGAGGATTTGGAGATGAATTTAAGATTCTATTTCATCAGGAGATTTAGATCGCTTTTCAAGGGTGAATGATAAATTTTATATATTGTTTATGATTTTAAATCTATTCCATTAGTATACGTTTGATTTTTATGCCTAAATCAATTTTATTTTTGAATAGTTGGCTTAAATTAGTGTAGAAAACTATTACCTATGTATTCTTGTTTTAGGTCTAATTTGAAATATGTTTACACCTTGATCCAGAAATCAGTTCCAAAGATTATAGAATTTGAATATTGTACATTTTTATTCCAGATCTGTGCTTGGATATAAAATAGGATTTTTGCCTAAAATTGCGGTAAGTCGTAGATTTTCCATGGTTTAATTTATGGGAAGAACATCCATTTGATTTTTATAAATTTGTTTACTTTTCCACCTTTGATTCAAAAAGGCGACGCTTGGTTGAACACGGAATAAAACAAGAAAAGAAAAGATGTGTAGAGTACAGATTTATTCTCTATAATTTGCATTATTTATTCCAAATAAAAAGAAGTTGTCCATTCCTTGTAATTTCAGACGTAGTAAATCTTTCCTTTTTGTGTTAATAATTCATGGAAATCATAGCGGAAAATCTTCCTAAGGAATTAAATTCCAGCAAATTAAATATGGAAGGTATATTCTAGTTACATATTTATAACTAGGACATATTTGGTTATGATTAGGTAATTTTATTAGGTAGTTTATACGTATTTATTGCATTAATAAGGAAGAACAGTGTTTATTCATATGTTATTTATGCATAACGTTCGTTAGTTATTATTATGTTTAGGAAAGCGAATAGGTAGAATTTGGAAATGTAGTAATTCCTATTAATGGGCAAGAAATTAGGAATTTCCAATAATTAATAGGAAATAAAAGACTGTAACTTCAATTGATGGGCAATTAATGGAAATGAATTTGGAGTTACGATTAAGGACAAATGAATAAAAAGAGACTAACAAAAATGGAATAGATATGAAATGTTACTAATTTGAAATTGGTAATAATGCATAAATGTCTTAGAAAATATCCTTTAGGAATTTATGGACAAATTGACATTTATGAGCATTAAAGGGGGGTATATGAGTAGATTGATATTTAGGGTAAATCTTATTAGCTTAAGTAAAAAAAGAATTAGTAAGCTAAGTTCAATATCTACCTAAGATATGATAAGTAAAGACTAAGGATAGTTTATTAGGCTTAGTACGTTAGTGATGCGAGGTCAGTAGAGTCACTCGACGAAACACTTTGAGGCCACCAACAGTCGGGTGCACTTACTACTGATGTGAGATATCACTAATCCTAGGACCCATGACAACATGAGAGATTGGGCCTACATTCTTACTTGGAAAGTATTAAATGGTCCAAATTTGGACTTAGGAGCGATGAGGGATATCTCCATAGGGTTCATTATTGGTTTGAGGTATTAAGTGGATATAAGGTCCGTCTCTCTCTTAAACAAAGTATTAAGTAATCTATTGAGATTCCATATAAATAATGATGTCTCCAAAAGGGTTTACTTAAGTGTTAAGGTATTAAGTGGCTGTAGGGTCTGCCTTTCTTGCGAAAAAAGTAACCAAACGAGATTCCATATTTATAATTAAGAGTGACAGTGGATATCATAGGAAAGGTTTTCTTTTGGTTTGAGGTATTAAGTGACTGTTCAAAGGGTTTGTCTCTCTCCTAGAAAGAATTATTAAGTAACCTAGTGAGATTTCCATGTGATGTCAGCTAGATGGTACAAATGAGAAGTCTTCCATGGGTTAGGTATGAAATGGCAAAGGCCTACCTATAAATAGGTGTTAAATGGTCATGGGTCTGCCAAGTCCTTATTAGTGAGGTATTAAGTGGCTTAGGTGCAGTCTCTCACATTGCTAAGGTCTTAATAATGATGGTACCGGTGAAGAGTCTGCTTGAGGATAGGTGTTAAATGATGTAGGATTTGCCTAGAATATACGCATCGAACGGTTAGAAGTCTGCCTAGTCCTTTTTAAGATATAAGTGTATTTATTGGCGATAGATGCAATAATAGTTGGATATTAAATGTTATAAGCCTTACAAAGTGGTTAGATGTTTTTGTAGCTAGAAACCACCGACCAATGACAACATTGTTAGAAAACCACCTCGGAAATAGGTCTTAAATAAAGGGTCTACCTTGATTGAGGTCTTAAATGGCGAGCCTGCCTATTTCTCTTTTAAAAGTATTTTGTGATGATTATAGAAGCCCGTTTCATATTTAGAAGTACTAAGTGGCAAATGGGTTTGGAAGTATCGGGTGGTTGATAAGGCTTCGTCGGTATTTTGTAACTTGGGAATAGGTAGTTAAGTAATTGTGCATGCAATGCAAGGTTAGATTAGAGTTGCTAATCTTAATAGACATGGCAATTAAATGGAAACTAATCGGTATAAATTTATGTTATGCATAAAATATAATTTTTTCGATCACTCGAATGTTGTTCTAATCCCCTTCTCATTACAACCCACTTGATAGATTTAGAGGAACAAGTAACTAGAGCTAGACGTGTCTTGTTTTTGGAGAAGTCTTATTTTCTCTCAGGCTCAATGCGGATGTGAAAATCTATTATTCAAGGATTACCATAAATTCAAAGGTAGTAGTCATAGTCGGTATTCTTATCCTATTACTGTTTCCACTGTTAATTTAGATTCTATCAATCTCTAATAATGCTCATGCTTATTTTCAAGTACCAAATCCAACGATTTATGCTTTAATGAACTTGAGTTTCGATTTTTGTTAAAATTTTGGCCCATTAAGGTATGAGTTGTTAAAAAGAATTACAAAGCTTGAACGGAAAGGTTCATGCCCTAAATCGGTTCATCTTAAGGACAACAGATAAGTGCATTCCCTTCTTCGAAGCCCTCAAAAATAGGTAAGTAGAATTTTGAATGGAATCAAGACTGCCGAAACACCTTCAAAGAGTTGGTAAGGCACATGGAAATACACCAATTCTGTCCAAACTACTGTATGGAGAGGATTTATTTGTCTATTTAACGTTGTTAGCTCACGTGCCGATTGTAGCATCGGTACATCAGAAGGCAAGGATTCAAAGGCCAGTTTATTAAATCGGCAAGCGGTTTATTGGACCTGAAAAGAACCACCCAAAGTTGAAATTTTTTGCATATTACTTTTTGATTATTTTGAGGAAGTTGTAGTCATACTTCCAGGCTCATTCAATTAAGGTGCTGCGCATCAATCCTTAAGGCAGGT
Source organism: Allium cepa (assembly GCA_030765085.1). NCBI lineage: Eukaryota > Viridiplantae > Streptophyta > Magnoliopsida > Asparagales > Amaryllidaceae > Allium > Allium cepa. Next base: position 299,060,075 of record CM060931.1, read on the forward strand.
GCTAAACCGACCTGAAGCTTCGGGAAGGTTGCTAAAGTGGAACATAGAGTTGAGTCAGTACGACTTCACCCATCCCAAGGAGAGCAATAAATGGGAAGGCGTTAGCAGATTCATCATTGAGTTTACCGCATGGGATGGTGAAGAGGAAGACGATATGGTTACACATTCTAAGCTATTTTTGGATGGAGCTTCGAACAAACATAGTTCAAGTGTGGGAGTTATGCTTGTAACTCCGGAAGGGCGATCAATTTATTAGGCGTTAAAGTTGGAATTTCCTATGACTAACAACAAGGTCGAGTACAAGACATTATAATGGGATTAAGGATAACGAAGGAACTTGTAATAAGAACCCTGCAATTCCCAGTTAGTGGTTTTTGAAGTGTGGAAGGATTGTTAGGATAAGAGTGCAAGACTTTCCCTTTTCTTGACAAAAGCATAGGAACTATTGGATGATATGGAGCACTATACGATTGTGCATATCATAAGAGAGGAGAATGCAAAGGCCGATTCATTAGCTAACCTAGATATTTTTGGAAAGCATATATGATGGGTTTGGTTGCAGTGGAGGTTTTGAAGACTTCAAGTGTCAATCAAATGGGTGTCATGTGGATTTTGGAGACCGCAGAGGAAGCAGAGTCATGGATGACTCCGATCCAAGAGTATTTACTCAAAGGAATTCTCCTAAGGGACATGAATGAACGGAAGAAACTCCTTCAAAAAGCAACTCGATTCATGGTATGAAAGAAGAGAATTATCTACCCCCTTACTTCGATGTGTAACTAAGGAAGAGGCTAGGAATGTCCTCATGGAAGTCCATGAGAATAGCTGTGGTGATCACACGGTGGGAAACTTTGGCAAAATAATACTTCATTATGGATATTTCCAGCCAATAATACATAGAGATGCGACTGGTCACACCAAAAGGTCCGACCGTTGCTAAAGATATGCGAAGATTCCAAGAGCCTCATCTACAGAGCTTACATAAATGGTTAGCCCATGACCATTTGCGATAGGGAACTGAAATTATTGGTGTACTACCAATAGCAAAAGGAGGAGCTAAATATGTAATTGTTACGGTGGATTATTTTACAAAATGGGTCGAAGCGAAACTGCTTGTTACGATCACAAAAAAGGGTGATCAACTTCATGATAGAAAACATCATCTATAGGTTAGGAGTGCCTCCGAAGATTAAAACGAACTTGGTTTGAAAGTATTGAGTTCATAGATTTCTACGGTTGGTATAGGATAGAGAAAAGCTTTTTACCGGTAGCACACCTACAGACGAATGGATAAGTGGAGTTGGTGAATAAAATCATCAAATCCACCTTGAAGAAATGATTAACTAAGGCCAAAGGCAACTTAGTCAATGAGCTTCCACTAGCATTGTGGGATTATAGGACGACTTACAAGTCTATGATTGGACATATTTTGTTCTCTTTGGCTTAATGATCAGAAGAAATGATCCTGATCGAATTGGAGGTCCCTTCTCATCGTAAAAGGTTTCATAATCCAAAAGTAAAGGAGAAACTCTTGATGGAATACCTCGATTTGATTGATGAGAAAAGGGAGGAGGAGGAATTGAGGGTAGCTACTAACTATAAAAGAGTAGCATGGAACTTTAACATGAAAGCTCGAAACCGTACTTTTAAGGTAGTGGATCTCGTTCTGAGACGATTTCTCCCAAGTATAGGGCACTCAACCTAAATTGGGAAGGTCCTTATGCAATCAAGCAAAAGCTTGGATGTGGAACATTTAAGCCATCTACAGTTGACGGAATCCTGATTCCATGAGTATGGAATAGCGAATTGTTATGGAACTACTGTACTTTCTTTAATTTTGTTTATTTCTGCAAATAAGCCATCCAAGAATTCTAAGGGCAATGTAATAAGGCAGGACTTTCCATGTTTTTCATTTAAAAATACGAATTGCTTCTTGAGCCAGTGGAACCGTGTTCTTGTAAGCAAAAAAATTTATGCTACATGATTAGTAGTACAAACCCCTTCCGTTCATGATTAAGACTGAGGAAAATAATCATCAGGTTCGATCAATAATTCGATCCTACCATCCCAAAACCAAGAAACAATTGTAACACCTCTGGCTTAGGATCAGGACCGAGGAGTATAATTTTAGGGGTCGATCGGATAATTTGGCCGTAAGATACTAGTTCCTTTACTCCAAATTCAGGACCGGGGAGAGTAAACTTAGGAGTTAATTGAATAGTTCGACCCCGACCTTCAAGAATTTGTCATCATCTGGAGTTAGGCAACGTCAAGAAGGAACGACTACACTAGGGACAATTAGATAATTCAACCTCAACCTTAAGGAATTTTTTATTGCCTGGAGTTGGGTAATGTTAAGAAGGAATGAACAAATATAGGTCAATCAGATGATTTGACCCTAACATTCAGGAATTGGTTGTTGCCCAAAATCAAGCGACGTTAAGAAGGAATCCTCGGAATAGGGCAGTTAAAGCGCAAGTTTTCAAAAATCAAAACTAATGCATGGTTAAAATCCCGACGACCACGCTTGTAGCCTAAAAAGTTAAGCTAGACCGAGGTTTGGTGAGAATGGTTAGTAGATATCCTCAATCGATACTCGAACCTAAGTGAGACTAGAAGTAGATACTCAAATTTAGGCATCCAAAGGCACCACTCTCAGATATTTGAGCTAGTGTATGGATGAAACCTTCATGACTGTCTTGTGGCCTAATGGGACACATTTGGCTGAGGTTAGGTAAGAATGGTCGTTAACGATAAAAGACACAGGTACTACCGGTTTCTTCCAATCTAGGATCATGGACGGAAAAGTATAATCGGATCAGGGGCAATCAGATAATTTTCCCTGTATGATTAAAACAGCGATCATGACCGGTTACCAGTGAAATTGGCGATGTCAGGAGATAGATGTTCGTATCGCCATTGCTCAAAGATAAGGAATAGCATGAAACTTGAGTTATTAATAATTCACTAATGGTTGAAGGAAACCTGAACTAACGCAAAGATGAATTATCATGGAACTTGTTAAAAACTATAGTTTAGTTTCGCCAAACAAAACATTCAAGCGTTTCTAAACAAGACTAACCAATTGAAAATAATTAATGCAATTATTTTCAATTGGATTTATATGCACAGAGTTCCAGTAAATAAAAGTGTTAAATGGAAATAAATATCTATAGTGTAGATAAATTGCAACACAAACAATTATATTATATATGCAAGCAGTTATACGTAGGTAGATACAACATATATAAGTGCGAAAAAGTAAACAAAATAAAGATTATAGTAAGTAAAGTGGTCATTCATTACTAAAGCTTTTATACATAAGGTAGCGAGAGCCATTCCCGCAAAAACACGACATGTTTACATAAAAAAGAATATAAAAAGTATAGAAAAAAAAGCTATCTCACTCATAAGACCTAGGAATCATCTATTTATCCATCTCTACCTTACAGCCCTTGTCGTCGAAACCACCAAGAAGCCTCTTGTGCTTTCGTCCACTTTAGATCTCTCTTCTTCGAGAGTTTCGCCCTTAGACTGGGTAATCTCTCCCTCGATTACTGTGTGAGGCTCTTTGGTCTTTTCAGCAGGAGTCTCGAAGGATTTGATCTGTAGGCCCTTCATCTTGAGTGGAGGAATTTTAACAGTGGGGCTTGTAGGAGCAGAGCTCATGGATTTTTCAATGCCAGGTTCGGTCTTGATTTTAACTTTGGATAGGTTAGCCTTCGTCCTCTTCGCCCTGGTTATTTGATCAATCGGGTCTGCAACACTGGCAATAACAACATCTCCCTCTAGGGACAAGGATACATCCTCCGCATTCTACAATGTAGCTATTCTCTTGGAATTAGGCATCGGGCCGCAACGGAAGGAGGAATTGAAGTGGTGAGTCCCCTAGAGATAATGGTCGACACAGTAAAGGTTGATGTAGAACCCATGCCTTGAGTGACCGGAGGCGGAGGAGAAAGATGTGGATGACCTACAAGTTGGCAAATATAATGGTAAATGCTAGAGATGGATTCACGTAAGAACTGGAGTTTCTCAAAAACTGGGGAAATGAGTAATATACCTTTTCCTGGATTTTATTCTGCAGGAGATTCAAAAATTTCACCTTCTTTGATTGAGGGTTGATTGGCGGGGAGGGGAATGTAAGCCTCAATATAAGGGGTCGTTTCATATTTCGTAGTGATCCGGGTAGCTTTGGAGCTAGCCCCAACGACAATAGGAATATCTATCGAAGGCTACTAGAATTTTTGGATTGAAGGTTTGAGCTGATCTGATGCACTTGGCCCAGCAGAAGCTTTGACAACAACAATGGTAGTGACATCCTCTTCTTCAGCCAGAGTGGGCTTTCCTCCTCTAGTTTAGTTGTATCGTCCACGTTGAGGTACTTAGCCATTAGTTCTTCTTCGTTGAGGCCTTCACCGGTTGCTTTTGAATGGTGCAGCACTTCTTCTCAAACATCAACGAGAGTTGTGACATATGTACTCCTTATCCATTTTAGATTCTTGAACTAAATCATGTTGGTGAGGAATTGCTAGAGTGTATTATTCAATTATTCTCTTTCTTTTTTCCTTTCCCTCTTTGTGGTCTTTTAGCTCTTGCATGGTGAAGGAATAATCAATTTCCATATCCGTTTTTTCGACTTTCACTAAAAGATTTTTTTCCACTTTCACTAAAAGCAAGCTCTCATCGTGCTTATCTTTTTCTGCATGAAATTTTTGAATCTCGACTGCCCGCTCTTTAATGGTTTTGTCCCTAGTCCGGACGTTTTTATCTTTTGCGACAAGAGCCGGGTTCTTCTCAGCAATTTGCATTTTCAAGGCAATATTGTCCTTATAAGCAATTCTAAGCAGGTCCTTTAGCATGAGTTCTACGTTAGTGTAGTCCATTCTCATTTCCACCATCAATCTGTAGCTGTAACAACCCTAATTTTACTGTTGCTTATATAGAATAAATAAAGGCTTGAACTGGAAATTTAAATGAGAAATTTAATTTCTCGTTTATTGAGGTTGGAGAAATTGGAATATCAATTGTTTTAATTGAAGATGATTGAAATAGAGTTGGGACAAGACTATTTGTTTAGTTTGAATTTTGTATTCTTTGATAAATAATAAATAAATCTATTTTGAAGAGAAATATTGAGATTTTATTTTGTTTAGTAAATCTTTTCATTGTTATAAAAATAGTGTTATAAAATGGTCATTTTGTAAACAAACATTTTAAATGATTTTATTATTATTAATAGGAAATTAATTATTTTATAATTTTAGATTATAAAATTTATATGAAATGAATTATTGTGAATAATTTATAAATTGGATATGTAGGCTTTGGGTAAGTGTTAAGAAATTAAGAATGATTTAATAAACTAGCCTTGGAAGCAAATGCCTATTTTAACAAAATAAGCATTGTGTATTTTAATTTAATGGGCCTGAACTAAACCCAAACTTATTTCTAAACAAATCTAAAAGGTATTTTTCTCATTCTTTTCATTTTCAAAGTTCTTTACATTCAAACTAAAAAAAGGAAACCAGGTTTAGATTCTCCTTCCTATTACAAGCAAAAATCAAGTTTTAAAATAGGAATGAATTATCAACGTATGTTAATAGAACCCTATTCTATCTTCTAGACTTATTGATTTCAGTTTTTGTGATGTTTAATTTGGTTATTTTTGTCAATAGTTGAGAGAGTTTCTAGGGTTTCTAAAATCTAATTATAAGGTTGATATGAAGGGGTTTTAGCAAGCTAAATTAAAGAGAAAAGGTGAGTTAAACCCTCGCAACTATCTTTATTTTGAATTCAAGTTACTGATTTGGCTGTTGGGTGAATTATAGTTGAATTAATCTCAGTTTGGTTGTGATAAATTGCATATCTTGTTGCATATTTTCAAATAGTTGAAACCTTATTTTCAATTTGATAAAACCAACTTCATATGATTATGATTTGCATTTTATTATTGATGTTTGTATGCTTGAATGGATATTACATTAGAACCATAAGTTTCAAGAAGATTGAAATGGGAAAATGGGGATGAACAGAGCAATGGAAGCCACCAGCGCAACATGGAGATCAACCTAGGCGTTGTGACTGGCGGATCGGTCCGACACGACCGGTGCATCGGTCGTGACTTGGGTTGAACCCCACCTCACATCGTTTAAGCCTTCGGATGCTTCGGTTTGCCTATTCGATCGCCCATTTGACTTTTAAGATGATAATTGTTCATTTGTCTTGATGTCGGAATGATTTCAGAGTTGATTTGGAGTTTGTTGTGATGAACTATTTATGCATTTCCAGTTGCTTGAATTTAATATTGTTGGACTTATTGGCATGGAAGTCTTGCTCTATGATGGTTGTCTAACAAAAGATTTAATTGCACCGGCTTGTGAAGTTATTTATAAAGTAATTCTTTTTAGAAGTAAATTGATTTCTATTATATATATGGGAAATATACCTGTTGTTTGGATAAGAAGGATTTTGGCGAATATTTATATAAATACTTTAAATTTCAAAGTGATTTCAAACCAAATTTTCTGTAAGTATAGATATGAATTAAACCGTAGTTTCTATTATATAGTATTATAAATTTCTTTGAATCGATATTTTTAAATTAGATTTCAAAACAAAACTATTTTTATTACAAAAATACACTATCTCACTTAAATGAGAAATTGAATTAAATGGTCTAGTAAATTAAGTGGTATTAAACGCTTACATTTATTTCACCAGTTCCAGGACTTGTTCAAGTAAATAATTTATTTGCACTAGTGCAATTTAATAGTTAGTAGTAAATATTCGAGCGTTGTCAAGTGGTTATGGGACATTAGTCAACACTTTTATAATTACTAATCGAAAGTGGATAGCACTTATTTGACGGGTTTTAGACTCGTTCGTGGGTGATCCGTTTAAGAGGATTAGATGGGATTTCAGGCCCGTCTTGTGATACTCATTTTCAAGTGAGTTATAATTGCAAAATGCAACCTCTTGTGTTGGCACCTTGTAGGAAAAGGTCGAGAAAGCATCCTATAGATGACGAGGTGCAACAGGAAGAGGAGTCAGAGGAGTGGAGATTCCCTTGGAATTGGGAAGCGTGATAGTGGTTAAGGATCGCGAAGTAGGAATTTATTGGTGAGAAGGACACTAGGATTCAGTGCGAGGTAAAGGACTGCCAAAAGAGGAACTATGGTGATCGTGAGAATCCTTTTTTCATCTGCCTTGGTCATAAGGCAGACATTCTTCGATCTGCCTTCTCTTCCTCTCTCTTTTAATTTTGTGGTAATCTTCTGCCTCTTATTCCCTCTCTTTTCTTTGAAATCTCTCTTCGTCGCTCTCTTAATGGTCGCTTAATGGCCTGATAGCTGGAATATGGTGGGTATAGATTAGGAGTCCATCCTCTTAATTCTCTAGTGCCATATCGAAGCTTTCCATATTTAACTCTTACCATGGTACCTAAAGCGAGAAGATATATTGTACAAATTTAGGGATTTTAGAATGCAAATGAATGCAGGGATGTGTGTTAGTGATCCTAGTGCAGTGTAGAGTGCCAATGACCTTCCTAAGTACCCTATGGACCACGTTCGAAAGAAAGTAAAGATAGGATCTCTCTTCCTTCAGCAAGGATACCCCTAGGCGAGAAGCTGAAGTTGGTAGAACCATTTTTAAGGAGATCATCAATCTTAATGTCGAAATCGCCTAAGAACCTAATGATGTCGTTGAAGCAATGACATAGAGAGGTCAACCACTGGCAGTGTGCTCATTCCTGCAACTTTCTTTTAATATTTAATAATTAAACATTTCGGACGAAGCGATGCAGGATTCTCCATGGCTTCTTACCAAATGATTTGTCCCCCTTGGGACTACCATCATAATCACTATTGCCACCTTGGTACTTTCTAATCTTTCTTCTCCTTCTTCCCTCATTTATTTTTCCCTTCCCTTCTTCCTTCACCTCTTTTTTCTTATGGAATTGGGTGCATAACTTCATCCTACCCTCTTTGAATCTCTCTAGCGGCAGGCGCTTTTGCTGCCTTAGCGACATGCTCATCAATGTGTGCCATACCCAATGGACCTTCAACCTCCTCTTGAGGATTATCTCCCTTGCTTCGACTAGGGGCTGAAGATTGGGTAGGCATTCTGGAGCTACCAGACAGAGTTCTTATAGGAATAGCAGAGCGATTAGGAAGTAGTAGACTGCACCAACAAAGGTTTACATGTGTTAGAAGGTGTGCGGTGGTGTGGTATAGGAAGCCAACTCTTTTAAGTGTTTCTAAGGTTGCAACGTATTCTTCATTGGTATATCGAGTAGGAATATCTGTGAAATAATTGGATAATAAGTTAATCACTTGGATGGAAGGAGTCTGAGGATGGAAAGAGTAAAGGAAAAAGAAGCAAACTGCTGGATAGCCAGTGTCCGTTGAATCCGTACAGTCATCAGATAAAAAATACTCATTCTTAAAGTATAAGCGCTTATTGTGAAGTTTTTCTGTAACTTTACATCAATACTAGGCCTCGATTACCATAAGAAATGGCGAGTCTTGCCTATGCTTGAAGCTCAGAAGATAGGTTAGCTCGTGAAAAGTTGGAGGCCGTTGGAATTGGTTAGTGAACAACACGTACAAGGAACTCAGGAGAACGTACCCATTAGGGTAAACTAGGGATAGAGCCAACCCGAGTTCTTGTAGAATCATACAGAGGAATTGGTTAAAGGTTAGTATGGCACTTTCCAAGCACTATATCAGTCGCATGCCGTATAGTCTAACGGAGGGTTGTGCACCCGCTGGATTTGCATTGGGAGAAGTACGTAGTCTTCAGGAATTCCATGTTGTTTGCAGATGTTTTGAAGCATTTTCGATGTGAGTATTATCGACACTTGTTTGGGTGGGTCATCCAAGACTCTTAAATCTATATACTCATTCGGAGGAGGAGGTGGATTTTGCATAGGTTTGGCTGGAATCATCGTTCCTTGTAATTCAGAGGTGATTGAAAGCCTACTTCCAAAAGGCATGGATGTTGAAGGCTAAGCTATAGTGGTTCTAGCTTTGGAAGGAGTATATGGCCCAACACTGATATGAAAGCAGGAGATTAACAAGTCATCCCGATAGGAAAATTTAGCACTCAACATGGTTAGGTATGTTTTATCTTAGAATTCTATTTTGATTTCAAACCTGTGTAACCAACACTCGAAGTTCAACAGATGTCGACATGTGTTGACCAATCGAACTCTGAATGTCGACTGGGGCTAGTGGAAGTGTAAATCTATCTATGTTAGTCTAATATTCTGTACATGATGAATGGATCATTCTATGTAGAAATTCCCTCGTACTAGAAAAGTGAGCATGCCACACGACAAGACTGTGCATCGGATCTTACCCGTCATCATCGGATAATCGATAACGAAACCACTATCTGAAGCAACACAAAAGCTTTTCTTTTATACGAACACGAGATGTGTAGAATTAGAACTACTTTGCAATGGGATTATTCAAGTACTAGAATACATTCAATTGGATCAGCCTTTGCGAAGAGAATCATCTTATTGGCATTCGACTAGTGATAGGTGATTGGAAGAATCTCAGTAAGGGTTAGCTAGTGATCTTCGAAATACGAGTACTCGGAGCAAACTGTGTGAGCTCCGAGTTAAACCCGAAGCGATCTTGGATTGAGCCTAAGTTCTCCCCTAAGGAAACTTATCCATGCTCCAATCTATCCTCAACCAAGAGCCACTGGAGCCACCACCATCATTGTCTACCACCGTGATAAGAAAGTGCTGCCAACCTTGGATGATTCAGATCTGGATTCACACTAGAAAGGGAAGGGGTTGGAGGCAAGTCCTTTGGAATAGTCTATGGTGGTTGAGATAATGACCTGGTGACAGCGGCAACTTTAGGCGATCGACGATTGCTTTAGATGAACATCGACGAACGGCTACAATGGGGGATTTTCTCTAAAGCGAGATTAGCTTCAAGTCATGGGAGTAGAGTATTCAAGGGAGAAAGCAAATAGGAACGAGTGAAAATGAAAAGAAAAAAAAAGATTTCTAAATCCAACATTATATAGTGCTTGGGTGTAAACAAAAGAACTTAGTACCGAGAAGATCTACTTGTTACCGAATAGGATTTTAGACCAACATTTAAGGAAAAGGCGGTGAGAAGGAATAGCATACTTGGCTAAGGCATGGAACGATCTCTAGAGCATAAATCTTGCCCTTAGCATGGAGAATAGGAATTCTACATGTTGGTACCTACTACTTCTAGTACCAAGTATGACTTACACCCTAGAGGCCTCATCTTCCATTCCTACACTCTCGGATTTGGATCTGGACTTGGTATTTTATGGGCCTCCAGTTTTTCTGGCCGATTTCCCTATGAATATAGAACCTATAGCAACCGAAAATGGACTTTTTGACTTATTATCTTCTTTATTTTCTATCTCGTCACCATGATCACTAAGTTAGATAATACTGGCTATTCTAGGCTGTAAGAACTTGTTAATCCTTTATACTAGTGACTCTCAATCAAATAATCAATAAATTATAGTGGATGTAGAATAGAGATTGTTGAACAACTTTGAAAACCTTGATGTTTTATCTATTTCTACTTACTCTATATCTTAATATCTCTATAGGACTTTGGATGTTGTGCCACTTTTTTCTTCACCAATATGCGATGCAATCAATAAACCCTCAGTCCAAAAGTTTTGGATAAGCCCACAATCAATCCCAAGCAATTGGCCTTCTCATGTAGAGTCTGGTTCATCCTTTTGGCAACCCAATTAGAATCCAATTCTCCAAGTGTAGTGAAATGCCCATGTATAGCATGCGGCTTATAGAAATCGAGAAACTCCCTAGAGATAAATTCACCGTTATTATCATATCTAAGCATCTTCGAGTTACAATTATATTGCTTTTCAACTAACGCCTTTCAACCTTAAACATCTCAAAGCTTTCTGAATCAACATTCATCACATACAACCAAACTTTTTGACAAAAATCTTTTGTGAAAAAAATAAAATACCTTACTCCCCTAACGGAAGTAGTTGCGACTAGTCCCCAAACATATGTATGGATATAATCAAGTATCCAATTTGAACTATGAAGTCCAATGCCAAAAGATACCTTCGTATACATTTCCAACCCATAATTTTGGCAAAAATTTGACTTGTCGAAGTTCTCTTCTCTGATCATCTACCATATGTGTAGAAAATCTAATACCTTCTTCGAAATATGACCCAATTTGAGATGTAAAATTAAGTTTGGGGGCTCCAAAGAGTGAGAACTGTCAACTTCAACACAAAACTTTTCGGGTATAATGGTGCCTCTCAACAAATACAAATTCTAGAACATCTCACCCTTCCTTAAGACTAGCACATCTACCTTCAAATTATCCTTCTCTATAGTCACCTTTCATCTCACGGATGCTAATTCACCTAAAAAATCAACGACTTATGAAGATCTGGAACATAATGAACTTTCGTCAAAGTGCGAATCGCTCCGTCAAACATGTGAATCCACATTGTACATGTTCTACAACTAGCAGCATTCCTGAAAAGGAGCAAAAATAATCCTTATTATGTGTCATTTGAAACAACGCTCCTAAATCTAGTATCTAATGGTCTGATACATCTGATACTACTACAAACAACGCATTGGTAGATATAGTTTTCTCTACCCCAATCAATGAAGATCCATCACCCTCAGTCCTGTGTAGTTAATACCCCGCTATTACCCCGTTTTAACCCCGCAATATCTCATAGCGGATTTCTACCGCTACGATTTTTCCATATAGCCCTAAAATATAGTCTTTCCTCGTAATCCCCGCTATTTCCGCTATATCCCGTTATTCCCGCTATATTTTGCTATTTCCTATATCCTCTTTAATAAAATGAATTAAAAAATTGGATTTATACATTATAAAAATTATGAAACTAATTTATTTAATTTAATTTTTAATATATTTTTAGAAATGAAAATACTCTAATATTCTACTAAATTCAATTATGTTATATAACAGTTTTACGTTTATTTATACTATATTCGCACATGTTTTATGTTTAAAATTATTTATGTATTAATTATAATTCAATTGAATGATAATTTTTCATTAGATTACCATTAATATATCTTTAAAAACATTAAGTACGAGTTTTATATGCTATTTTAGATCCATCTGCTATATCCCACTATATCCTTGCTGTATCCCCGCTATGACTTTTTGCACCACCACCGCTTCGAATCTATCGAGCGCTTTAACTGCACAGCCTCAGTCTTGCTCTTTAATTCCAAACAATCTCTCTTCCAATGGCCTTGTTTATTACAATAGAATTCCTACTCTAGACTTTCCTCTCTAACCACTTTCGTGCTTTCGAGATTCAAGATGTTCCTTAGGATTCGAACTCTTCTTCACTTCTCTTCCTCTCTCAACACCTAAATCCTGAATACTCTCTGTACCTCTGCCTTCACTCATCTCCTTTATATATTCCATTAAGTCTTCAGATGGAAGACTTGACTTAACATCTTCCAATGTCATAGTATCTCTCTATATAGCAGACTGTTAGTGAAATCTGTACATTGCTTGGAAGAGAATTCAAAAGAACCATTTTCCTTGTACTCTCCATCCACCTTCAAATCCTTAGTTTGCATCTTCGTTGAAAGGTCATAAAAGAGACTAATATGCACCTTAAATAAAATATCCCATCTCAGACAGAGTTAGAGGCATACGCTAGAGGAAATTACGTAAATTATCGTAAATTATCTAACTCTGTACTCAATTGTATCCATAAATAAAGGTGTTTGATTTCTAATATATACTTCTTATATTATGATATAATTTAAAGTATATTAGTTAGAAAATCTTTAGGCAATATGCTAGGTGATAATATTACAAATAGTTGTAATCATGAGAAAAGTATCACAATATATAATAACACACTGTTTTAAATATTTTAGGTGAAGATGTTTCAGGAAAAGATAATGATACATCCATTAAGACCAGAATACATAACGCTATCTAAATGTTGGATAGTTTTTTACTCACATTACTAGGGACACCAAGAGGTTACATGCTCTTAGTTATTAGATAACCATAGAATGACTCTCCTAAGAGTTTCTTGTTAGTTAATAATAACTAGATCAAATATAAAATCTCAATGTGATGATGTTACACGGTTCTCTCGACTTAAGAATATCATGAAACTTTTATATGGATACTCTACTTTGATTATATTTAAATCAGTACATTATGACCATTGAGCGACTATAGTTGGGTTTGAGTGGAAGCATAGGAAGTGAAACACTATTCAATAGCAAACTCGTCTTCTTTGTTGTATGAGGTTAGTATCACGGTCATTTGTAGTCAACACAAAGTCAAAATCTCTTACCAAAGTAGAATGGTTTATAGTAAGTGTTAGTAATGAACCAAGGACTTTGCTATGGCCTAATCGAGTTGAATGTGGATAATATTGGAGTTATGACCAATACCAAATTCCATATATCCTAAAATGATATAGTTTTGACGAAGTGAATGTGGGTAAATAATCATTACTAAATGGTATCGCTTAAAATGTAAAATTAGATTTATCCATGATTATTTGTAAGTGATAAGGTCAGTCAAATTGTCACATCACCAACTAATGTGAAGTATGAACGTTAATGCTTGAATTGTTAGATACTAATCGCTGACTTAATTTACACCTGCAAGTTACATAACCATATTTATAAATTCTCTGAAATACCACCTGATTCAGTTAGTTTATAAAATATTATAAATTAATTAGATTACCTAATATTTATGAAATGTTAATTATTAAAATATTTTATGTTTAGGGTGTTATTAGCAATTAATTGCGTGTGTATATAAAAGTTATATGTACGTGTGTGTCGATATATAATATATATGTATATGTATATATGTATTTAAATATGATTTAAAGGCAATTAATTAGTGAATGAGTTTTCAAATTTATTGGCCTATAAAGAGTCCAATTTTGGTTGGCAATGAGAGGGAGAGGTTTTGAATTTAGATGTAGATCTAAATTTGAATTGATAAAGGAAGAATAAGTAAAAGGTGTGAGATATTTTCTCTCTGTAAATAAAAACCGAGCCTCCTTATTTTTTACTCTTGACTCTTTCCTTCCTTAGCCAAAAATTCCATTTCTCTATCCACCCTAGTCAAGCTCATCTAGACTAAACATCAAATGTAATACAAGAGACTATGTTGCATCTGATCGCCGCATAATCGATTGACAATTCTAAGGAGTCTGGGAGTTCCATAAATCAAGGTGTGTTCAAAGGCTTCATCTTCAAAGATGAACATTCTAATATTCATTTATATATGTTAATTAATCAATATTATCATATTGTATATATATTATTGTCTCACTATAATTATAATTAATTTTATATCAATCAAACAATTAATTTGTATAACCCAATTTTGTTTATTCAATGTTTTAATATAGCTACGTATGTATGTATGTATAAATTTTGCCGTATATGTATTCTAATATGTGTGAATTAATTTTCTAAACATTTTACATATTTTTTTTATAAATTTTAAATATTTATTTACTAATTTTATAACATAAATTACATTAATACCATATCTAAAAGCTATCTCTAATACATATACATATACATATACATATACATATACATATACATATACATATAAAATTAGTTTTTCCTAATTTAAAAAATCTATCTGTAAAATATTTTATATTTTATTTATAATATACATATAATAATTATTTAATATACTACATACATTTAATATTATTATGTAAATAAATATTATTAAGTAAAATAACCTTCGGGTATAAAAATATACATCTTTCTTTATTATTGAAAAGATCATACATATATAAATATATAAATATACAAATATATTTTTATTTATTTTATAATGTTTATATATATTTATTTATTTTATAATTTTTTATATAATTTAAATGCAATTATATATTTCTAAATGGTTTCATTTGTAAATAAATTTAAAAAAAATTATTTTCAGTTGCATATGTACATTTTATTATATATATATTTACTATATTAATTTTTAAATAGTCATAGATATTTCAAATACTTAATTTAGATATGGATTTGAATATATTTTACCAAATCAAACCTAGATACTTTAGCTTTAAATTTGAGTCTTATTTTTTTGACTTAGTTAAACTTAGATACTTTCTATTTATATTTGAAAATTGAAATTTTTTGACATAGTAAAATTATGTTTTATCTTATTAATATAAATCATTTCGATTTTCAAAATATTATACATATACACATATATATGAGTGTGTGTTTATACTAAATAATACAATATATGTACATATATGTGTGTGCGTGTGTGTGTCTATATAGCGAATATATACATGGTAGATATAAATCCTAATATCTACTTATGTATATATTAACCATGTCATTATTTATCATATCATTAGGTTATACCATTATTATCACAACATGTGTAAAATATATGAGATATATTTATACATGTACACACTATATTAAATTAATACTGATTAATTAAATACGAACGAAATAGTCAAACAATACGATTTTATTAAAACAACTAGATGGGATCTAGTATTAAATATTATGTTTCATACGCACATTAAGATCTAACAAGAGGAGAAAAAAATTAAATTTATCCATTTCACCCATTGTGAACCAATTCAGTTCCAACATTCCCATCTTCATAGTGAAAGTGCCTAGCAAAATCTGACGATTTGTGAGAGACTTCTTCAAAGAGAGATTCTCCAGCTTGACCTAAATTCCTTTAGCCATGGTTTCACTACTAATCTTCGAGATAACATTCTCTCTCATCGTAAGCTACAGAGTAGTAAAAACTGATTCTTCCATCTCCTCCTTCACTGTGGCTGAAATATCAGTGGGCAATTTCTAAGTATCAAATATCACCTAATGAACCTTATTCCTCCATAGAATAGCTTTCATCCTCCATTGCCACTTCTTGGAATTACTATCCCCATTCGACTTTTCTATTGCCAATTGAGGTCCTGATGCTACATAAGATCCTCTAAAAAAGGGTCTTGCTACAACTAGGGTATCTTTATTTCCTACTATACTACCTAACACATTCTCTTAACTAACCATATAACTCTAATACTAAACTGTCGGGGAAAATTTAGACAATCATAGATGTAAATAACTAAAAAGTAAAAGATAAAGGATTTATAGTGATTTCACTATCGGGAAATAGTATACATAAACTTTTAGGGAGAGGAGATTTTATTACTTTTCGATAAAAGAAAACAACAAGATTGATAATGGATGCTATATAAGAATATGAAGAAATATAACTTGAGATAATGATTCAAATCTCCAAAGAATGACTATCTTTATAATATTACTTGGGGTTAAAGTAATTGACTTATGTTAATAAATCAATGCCCTCTCAATTCAACGATTCATGTAGGAAATGTATATTTGTTTGTTTTTTCAATTTCCTCCAATATGCATGTGCCTGATAAAATGTATTTTTCAACAAGCTGATTAGGGAATTGATTGATTGCTTTCATCTCTCAAAATAATTTCTTTTTATTTAGATAATTAATTGTTTCTTTTCTATGATGCAAAAAGTGCCAATTAATATACTTTAACATATATTTGAATCACAATTCCACCTTGACACAAAATATCTCTAAAATGTACTTCAATTTGGAATATTTATCATCAAAATTTAAAAAAAATCCATCGATATAGAATAAAAAATATTAGGAAATTTAAAAGACTATAGATTTTGTTGTAGTGATCCAACAAAGCCCCACTAGCTGCAAGAAAACTCAAAGAAAAACTCATTGGACAAAGTAAAAGTTTTATATGTAGGTACTAATGTCTTTTAATTAAATTGCTACATAAAAAGTGCGTTTACAACTTAATTTAAGTAGTGAATTTATTCTTAACTAAAAGATTTGGGTTGATCAACTTAGTCTCACTTTGAATTTCTCTTGAACTGCATAGATTTTGGTTGAGATCTTACGATATGTATTTCTCTTTCAATTTCTACAAACCCTAAATGAATATGCATTTTAATGGTCATGTACCCACCTTGGGATGTTTTGAGTGCACTAGAGAGTTCAAGTCTCCGATAGGAGGGTGCCCTTCTTCATATGTTTTAGGTGTTGTTTTAATTAATTTGAGAACTATTAATTATCAATTTATTTGATGTTTTATGTGTTGTTAGTATTTATTTGGATGTACGTTTAAAAGTGATATATGCATGTTTCAATATACGCTATCAGATTTATTTAAATGTGCTTTAAATACAGAAATTACTTAATGGGCTTTTGAAAAAATTAATCCATGCAAGGGTAAGTCATGGACATCTATGCATGGGAGAGAGAGGACAAGATTGGCTTAATTTAAAATTAATTGAAAATTAAAAGAGGAAGTTTTAAAGAGAGAATAAGATAGGTTTTTACTCTCCCATTAAAACAAAATCCTCTCATTCGTTTCTTTCTTTATTTCCTTTTTCTCCTTCTTTCCCCATTCATTATCGCCTCTCCATCTCATTCATAGACAAAGTTTTCTATCCAAAATAAAATAAAATAAAGTTGGTTCATTTAATTCTAGCAAGATCGGATGATGATTCAAGGAATTTAAGAAGCACTTTACAAATCAAGATGTTACAAAGGGCTACATCTTTTAAAGTAATCATTCATCTCTTAATTTTAAGATGTCGCCTACCCTAAAATATATTTTTATTGCTAGAAACTTATTTACGTGATTTTTCAATTGTTGAAATTTTATTGTAACATTTGACAAGTTTAAAATTGAAATTTAATACAATTACAAAAACAATTGTACACATGTATACTATTGTTGATTTGATTTGGTTGTTAATTTTGTAAGTTTAGATTCAAATATATGTAGATTTAGTTTTAAAGGAAAATTTATTTTATCACACACATGCAAGGATACACATACACACACATATAAATTTTTAAATACATACAAACACTTATATACGTTAATATGATATGATATACTAAGTTATGTTATGATTAATATTATATTGTGTGTTTGTGTGTAAACATGCACATGTTTAGATCAAAAATATTTCATGTTTAATCTAATTCCCTTTTATTTATAATTGTTTTGTTTGGTGCACATTTGATAAAGACTGAAATTGTTTATGAATATTGATATGAAATTTCAAATGTTTGAATAATCTTAGCTATAACATTGTCTAAAAGGTAATTTGCTTTATAAATCTTCATGTAATATTTCAGGTCTAAGATTTTTAATGTTAAATAATTCTACTTATGGATATTTAAGGAATTATATTTCCATTTCACTCAAAAAGATTAGATCTTGTTTAAATAGAAATTTGCAAATGAGGAAGGTAGAAGACACGTTCCCTTTTCTATTCAATTACTAAGTATTCACAAAGATTTTAAGATATATAATTTGACATATAGATTTATTTTCAAACTATTATCATAAATAAATAGATGGAATTATATATATATATATATATATATATGTGTGTGTGTGTGTGTGTATTTTTGTTTGTATGTGTCTAATTATATATATGGCACTATAAATATCTATATACGAATAATATACACATATTATAGCATATTTAAACATATGTATACTTGGGCATTTATATTCCTAATATTTATATGAAATTATCATATGCATATATAAGTATAATATATATGTGAATATAGTAGATATAAATCCCAATATTCACGTATATATACATATAGTTATACACACGTTTATACATCATTACACGTTCATGTCTTCTTATAAATATACGAGATATATTCAAAATAATCATTGAATAAAATAATTAATTTGATTAATTAATTAAATATAAATATTTTAAACAAAATATGGATTTATTTAAATAGGCTGATTAGATCTAATGCTAGTTAATAGACTTTATTGGCCCATTAAGGTTCAAATAGGAAATTATTTTGAAATTGACCCATTCCACTCGCTGGAAAATGGAATAAGGGCCAACAAAGCAAATTTGAATCATAAAATCCTTCCAAGACAATTGGAAATTTGTTAAAAGGCAAGAACTAATCAATTGCATACTTAAGGTGCTGGATCACCGGCAATGGGGTTGGAAGGATGAATTTCAAAAAAAATTCTTTTTATTGATCTTCATAAGATCTTTAATTTGTGTTTATGTAAATAAATATTTTCTTATACTAAATCAAATTTTATAGTTTGATTCGTAAAAGTAGGTTTTAGTATTTTAATTTAATTTTATCGATTAAATATTTATTTGTCATTAATGTTGAAATAAATTTATTAATCATTAATTTATTATCATTTATTAGTTAACTAAGTGTTATGATATCCATATTCATAATATAGACATCAAAAAAAATACATACATACACACACATATACGTATGTATGTATGTATGTATATATATGTACATGTATACGTATTTGTATATGTATATGCATATGTATTTGTATATGTATGTATATATGTATATCCTAAACTAGTTGGTTCATGGGGAAATTGATCGCATTATCCTACTGTTAATAGGATGAATATATGTGACAATATATCCTAAGAAGTAATTCAAAGAAACATGTCATAAACTATATAAAAAACACTACTAAGCACTCATCCAGCATGAGAACAAGCAACCAATTCAACCGAAGTAAGCAATATGATTAAAGTAAAATGTCTTTATCCCATACGTCGAAATGGGAAATTATAACATCATAATCCAACTTCTCTCTTAAAGGATATAACTAAACATCACTTATGATTTATTAGGGAAAGTCACATATAATAATAATCATAAAGGTTACATCATCATAATGGATGTTGGGAAAATCCAAATTCATATCATTCAGTTGTCTCATCCCCCAAGCTACTCAGTCTAGTCTCCTATTTCTCTAAGTGTTTTTCGAAAATAAAATATCTTTCCAATAAAATACTATTTAACAAACACCTCTAAAGTTTATCTCTCAATTCAAATATTTTATTTTTCCAACCATATATTTAGATATCAAATTATTCTCATTTTAGTAAAATAGTTTTTCAAAGTATTTTAAACAAAATATTTTATAACTCATCTTTCCTCTATAAAATATTTTTCAAATATATTTCTAATAATGCATTCTCTTTTCAAAATATTTCTAACCAAAGTGTTTTACCTAAAAATGTTTTCATTTTGAAACACCGTTTATCAAAAGTATCCTTTAAGAAAAAAAATACTTACATCCAAAATAAACTTCATAACAAAAAGTTTTTCAAACCCAAAAATATTCTTTGAATAACTCAAATAAAAAGTTTTTCATATACTTTACTCAAAATGATATTTTCCAAGTTGAAGTATTTTCAAACAAAATATTTACAAATAGTTTCTTCAATAAAAACCTTAAAATATTCTTTTAAAATCAAATATCTTTGTGTTAAAATAATTTTTTCGTAAAACATCATTGAAACAAATAATCCTCAAATTATATAGTATTTATTGTAATAAACTCTTCAACAAAACATTTTTCTCTTTTCAAATAAGACTTTCCAATATATATTTCTCAACAAAATATATTTAGCAAAAATTTAAATCAGAATACCTTTATATAAATAACCTTCACAGTATACTTTTTCAAAGGATGTTTTCAAGCTAAGATAACTTTAACCAAAATGTTTTTATCAAAATATTTCTCCAAAGACTTCAAACTAAATCCTTATAAAATAATTTCAATTAAGACAAGCACCTTTGTCCAAGTGGTTAATTGAATCGGCTTTGGTGCAAGATGTCACAAGTTCGAAACTTGCTTTCGAACATTTAGTTGACATGGGATATGTTGTCCCATGATTTGTTGTATATAAAGTACCAGTCCAAAAAAAAATTTCAATTAAATATTTTACATTAATCTTCCATCTTACAGAAATACATAAAAATACCTTATTTCTCAAATTAAATACTTTATTTTACCTTTGTAAAATTTTCAACAGACCACTTTTAGTCCAAAAACATGCATTTTCCCTTTTTAGTATATATCATTAAAATCAAAAGTGTAAAATTAGTATAACTTTTCAAAAAAATATTTTTTAGTTAAAACTCAATAAAATAATAAGCCATTTTATCAAGGTTAGGTTTTAATTACATAACTGATCATCATGTTTATATCTCCTTGGTTAAAACCAGCATTAAATCCCTTCAATAAGTGTTTATCCTACCTCACTCCCGCTATTTTTATTTTCCATACAAAGGTTATCATAAATAAATATCGTCTTAGAGTGAGGTGATGGTGGTTACAAATACAACCCATATACACATAAAGCATGCAATCATCGATAAGAATGCTCTCTTATCTTACTTTTAGCCCAAGTTAAGATATAAATTAACCTACTCTAAATGATTTAGACCTACCTAAGACTCAGGTACTTGCTAAACGTAAGGTCCAATACCCAGTGTGATGCCACACTATTCTTAACATCTAAAATTAGTAATAAACGCCATCAAATTGCGCTTGCACACTAGTCTCAGATATTTAAAGAAAACATTGGTTCGTTGGTTATATAATTCAAAATCTCAAAATATGAAAAAAGCAAAATCGTCACGGTGGAATGAAATAAACGAGTACATATATCTCAATAATATATAATAAGGCTCGATACAATAAATAAAACATCTGTTTTTTTCTATTTATCAGTCAATATTAAATCTATAAACAATGTAACTATGATATATAAGAAATATACCGAGTTAACAACCTACAACTGTGGCTTAGATCTAAACTTCCCCCCTCGCTTCAACCTACAACTTCACAGATATATGGATATGTACAATAAATGGAAAAGGTAATCAACTACGTTTGGACTGCTCCTAACCCTATACACCTCGGCCTTAGGGGATTTGTTTGCTATTACATAAGAAAAGACTACCTATGTATCCTTTTGAGATCAAACCCATGTAGTTCTATTTCCTGCTCTTCTCCTACATCAAATACTTGCCAGCATATCACATTGCACAACAATAACAACCATGCAACCAAAATAAGCAGAAAACATCATATTTTACTTTGCCGCTATAGTCAATAATCATAAATATAAGGTAATAATAGTAGTACTAATACATAGCTATCAAATATCATACAAATCCAATAATATTCAACCTCAACCCTAACCATCAAATAAATCAACCACAACAAATATCATCAATTATGTACTAATCAACCGTTTTTGGCAATACAACATCAATAGCATAAATGCAAATATAAATCTACCAAACAGTACTAACCACTCCACTTAGTAACACAACATCAAATTCATCATATGTGCACTAACTACTCTATATTAGTAACACAAACATCTCATTAAATGCATGCTAAATAATTTATATTAGTAACACCATATTATTTTACAAAATTAAACAGTTAAATTAAAATCGTAATTTTACATAAAGTGCAAAACATTAAATTTTTAGAGGAGTTGGAATTAGGTATCAAGACCTATTCCATTGCATCTGCAATGTCATTTACAATCATAAAACATTCATGACTTATTAAATATGGTTAACCAGACTAGAAATTAGAAGAAGTCAAACACGGTGACATTTTCATAATATATTGAGTATGAAATTTCAGGCCAAATATTAGTATTTTCAACCTATAAATAGATCCCTAACTCTACTTATTTTGCTCAAAAAAAACCCCTTCAGTTATAAACCTTAATCCATAAATTAAAATCAAATTAGACAAATCAATTGCAGCTTCTTCAAGTCAAATCCAAATTAAACAAATTAACATATGAAATCGGTAGCCAGGAGAGAGCGGCGCAAATAAATCAATGTTATCGAGAAATTTGAAGTTTTGAAGGTGAGAAATTTCTGGATATTGAAGAAGGAGAATTCACATCAGATCAGAAAAGATGCATGGCTAATCTATGAGTGAGATTTATCCTATTTGTGTATGTATTGATAAGACATAGTAATTCACCCTTATGATCTCAAATCAAATTATAAATGATGAAACTGATAATTAAAAAGTGATTTTATATGTACATCTGATTAGGATGTAATATGCAATGGCTAGATGATTCAAAATTAGATTTTTATTGATTGTAATTAGCAAAATTTAATCTCGCTCTAATTAAAACATGCGAAATACGGTGTACTGATTGGGTGTACTGATTAGATGATAAAAAATGTAGTTCTCAATGGCATAAATACACTAGTGGGCTTCGTTCTCCGATTGGGTATATTGATTGATCAGAAAACACAACGCAAGTTCAATAAACGTGTGTGATGTCCCGGAAATTTGGGCAATATTTATTTAATAATTTCATTTATAATTATTTTAAAATGTGATATATTGATTTAATAATCCAATTCAAACATAAATTTCTTTTGAAAATTTATAATTATTTTGTTGATAAATGATATTCTTTTGAAACTTTATAATAAATTGAATTTGAGAATCTTATTGTTTTAAAATGTTAAAAATATTTTAATGATAAAATTTCCTTTCTAAATTGATTTAAAAACATTTTATTTATAATGTATATATATGTGTATACATTGTAAATAGGAGTTTTAATTTTAAATTTAAATTTAATAAAGGATGTTTTCAACTTTATAATATAGGTATATAATTTATGAATTGATTAAATTAAATTGAAAATAGTATTGAAACTTTTTCATAAGTCAATTTATAAATCTATCTTGTATTTTCAAAAGAAATTATAGTAAATATTTTGTTATAAATATATAATAGTTAAAAATTGTATTTTATAATAAAGTTCATTTTGTTATATCTTAAAATTGTTTTGAAATAAATTTAGTATATTTATATTAAAGTATAATATTTTGATTTGGAAATCTTTGAATAGAATGAATTCAACATTTGTTCTTTTCTTTTTAAAAAAGTTTTTCTTTTGAAAATGGTTTTAAATAATTTTTAAAAATATTCAAGCAAATATTTAAATATGTAAAGATAATTCATTTGTAATCATTTAAAGATTAAATGTAAATAAACATACAAAACATCTTAAATTAAATTAAAATGGTTTTATCTTAAATTAAAACATTTATAAACAAAGAAATTTATTTTATATTAAACTCTTACATGTGTTAACATTCATGTTTTAATTAGACACTTGTAATTAATTTTCATATCCAAACAACAAGTGGAATTACTAAATCAATATTGAATTTATTATTTTAGATAAAACTTAAAACAAATATTTTGTTTCAAACATTTTATCTTCTATAATGAATTAAAATTCAGATCTATGAAAACTGAAATCATTTTCACTCAAAAATTCCACAACCCAAATTCTATCAAGTTATGTAAACAAAAGTT
Source organism: Allium cepa (assembly GCA_030765085.1). Classification (NCBI taxonomy): domain Eukaryota; kingdom Viridiplantae; phylum Streptophyta; class Magnoliopsida; order Asparagales; family Amaryllidaceae; genus Allium; species Allium cepa. The sequence continues at coordinate 299,084,382 of CM060931.1, forward strand.
TTGAAATCTGCATAAGAAAACCCAAATTGAAATTCTGTTAACCTGCAAACCAAATTCATTCTACAACCTATAAAATTAATTCAAGCAAAGATAATGGGAAGCATGCAGACCAAAATCATTGTCAAATGCAGTTTCTAGGCCTACAAGCATCAGGTTATCACCATCTTCAACTAGCATGCAAGCAGAGTCAATGCATTGAAATTCAGGCTCCTGGAAATGATTTGAATCTGGAATGCATTCTACTTTTCATTCTAAGGCGAGTAAATTTTCTGTTTTAAAAACAGTTTCTACTTTTTAAAAAAATACAAGCTATCAAGATTTGCAGAATCTAAAGTTTAATTCAAATGCCTTTTAAATAAGCAAATTAAAACAGTAGCAATTGATAACTGTTCAGTTTTTATTTTTAGTGAGTAACCTCAATTTTATAGGTTGTTTAAAAATATATCTGTGCATGAGTTGAGTATATGCTTGACTGTTGTATGATGTATGCTCTGTGTATTTTATTGAATATGCATATAGGTGATACAAATCTTCTAACAGTCCTGCTTCTATTCTTAGTTAGGATTGTGAATACAAATCTACTTCTTTATGACTGAATCTTAGTTAGGAATTATTGAGTTAACATATTGTTTTGTTCAAGTTTGTAAGATTTTTATTTTAGAAAGTAAAGAAGAAAAAAAACCCTGTTACTTCTGAAAACCAGTCACAACAGACAATAGGTTCATAAAGTAAAATTACCAAACAACTTTAAATTATTCAACAAGTTAAAGCTTTAATACACGTTTAAAAACATGGATATTAAAACATGCATCAAGGATTTTAAATCAACTGAGGAATTAGGACTCTAGAATTGTGCAGTATTTTGGAATTTTGGAAGTATCAATTCATAAAATAAATTTTGGAATCTGGAATTCCTTCTGGAGGTTGAATGTTGACTGGAGAGTGTGGGGAAAATAAAAGGGAAGATGGTCAGAGAGTAGTGGTGATAGCAAGAATAGTTTTTCAGGTTTGAACCCAAGCTGTAAAGTGATGAAGACTTGTAACTGCCTGATCTCTATGGTGATTCGAGTGGCTTGAGGTTTTGGGGTTGGGCAGAGGGGATATAGGTGGAGCAAATGGCCAGGGTTGGAGACCATAAGATGGTAGAGTGGAGTGTCAAGAGGGTTTTTAGGTTGGGGATGTGCTTGGTGAAGTTTTCCCAGGTTGCAGTTTTTGCTTGATTTTAATTTTCAAGCTGCAGAGGATCTTGTTGGTGGGTGTTATCAAGATGAAGGGGTGGATGGCTTCTTGGAGAATTAGGTGAAAGTTGCTGGAAGTCGCCGGAGCAGTGGTGTATTTGCACAGTGTTTGGTGGTCTCTGGTGAACTCTTGTGTGCAGGGTTGGAGTGACTCGAAGATGCTCCCGTGCAGTATTAGTTGTGACCCGAAGTGAAGGTGGAATTGACCCGAAGTATTTAGTTGGTGGTCTCGGGTTTGTGGAAGTGCAGGTCTGAGTGTTGTTTTTTTAAAAAAATCTGGGAAACTCAAATATTTTAAAAAAAATATGATTTAAATTTAAGTATAGTTTGAATTAAATTTAAGTGAGTTTATGAATTCAAAAAGTTTAAGTGATGAATTTAAATTTAAAATAAGGTTTAAGTTCAAATTTGAAACCAAGTGTAATATAGGTTTCAGGATTCTTTGAATCCAGATTTTAATTAAACCAGTTTATTTCTTTTAAATTTTTTTAAAGGGAATTCAAATGTTAAAACATAGATCCAAATTTAGGTGTAAATTCGAATTAGATTCAAGAATACTTTTGAATTCAAAGTTTGAAAAATGAAACTTTTAAATTTTAAGCAAGATTTAAAATTTAGTTTTGAAATCAAGTTTTGAATGTGATTTCAATTTTACTTTGAAATGAGTTTGAATTCAAAACAGTTTTGAAATTTTTAAAAATTGGACAGAAAATGTTTTTAAGTAGAATTTAAATATGAATTTGATTTCAAATAAGGTTTAAATTTAAAAGAATTCTTTCCTTTAAATATTTAAATAAAATTATGATATGTTTAACTTTAAATTGAAAAGTTAAATAATCTATCTATTTTCAAATGTATGATTTCTTAGTAAAATTTAGTAATATTGATTTTTAAACTTTTCTTATATAATAATGTTAGATCTTTACTTTTATGTTTGTAATTATTTATATTTAGAAATGTTTATATGGTTAAACATTTTTAAATCTTAAATTTTAAAATGAAAGTTGAATTTAAATTTAGGAGTGTATTGTTTAAATACATTTGAATAATTAATAAGTCATTAATAAGTAAATAGATTAATTTGGAAATAATTAAGATAATTTAGGAATTTACTTATTAAATTGATTTTAATTAATGTTTTGGATTAATTTATAATTAAAGATGATTAATGAATAATTAATCTAAGGTAATTTTCTTAAGTAAGTAATTAATGAAAATGTTGTTAATTAAATAAGATAATTATCTGAGGATAATTAAATAATTAATTAATGTGATTAATTTTGATTAATTAATTAGATTAATTAATTGAAAATAATCAATTGTAATTTGTTAAGTATTATTACTTTATAAGTAATTAAGGGATTAATTACTTATTGTTATTAATTCTGATAATGTGCTTTGTTAAATTAATTAATTTAGTTTAATTAATTGAAGAAATAATTTAGTAATTCAATGACAATAATTACTTAAATGTAATTTATGGAGCATAATTTCTTAGAGAAGTTTTAATTGATAATTACTGGAATGTAATTAAGGAAAGGTGATTCATTTTAATAGTAATTTGGATAATTACTTTTGTAATTAATCAAGGATTAATTAATAAAGGTAATTAATTATTGGATAATTAATTTATTAATAAGAAATTAAGGTTAGTTAATTACTGGGTTTAAATATTAATCAAGGTGATTAATAATTGTAGATTTATTACTAAATGTAATTAATTTTTAATTGAGTAATTAATTTAAATATTAATTAGAGATCATTAATTATTATAATTAATGATGTAATTATGAATTGTTTAATTAAGTAATAATTAATTAAGTAAGTAATTAATTAATTGTAATTAATTAAGGATAAATATAATCAATTATAGTTAATTAATAAATGAAGTAATTAAATGTTAATTACTTATGATTAAGGTTAATTAATTTTATAAATTAATTTAAGACTAATTACTTATTGTAATTAGTGAATGATTAATTATAGATATTTAATCAAGTTGAATACTTAGTGAATGATTAATTAACTAGGTTGATTAACCAATAGATTTATAAGCAAGATTTATAGGTGAGTAATTAATTTAATTTATTTGAAATTATTTAAGGATAGAAGTAATTAATTTAATTCATTTTAAATTAATTATAAATAATGGATAATATATCATTGCTTATGGATGATATTGATTTACCTTTGGATGGTTGTGATCTCAGAAATGAGATGAGTAGTATCTATAGGATATGAATGCTTAGTTATAGTATGATGGATTATTTTGGTTGTGATGATTGACTATTGTGATGATTATCTGTGGTGATAATGTTATGGGTTATCTGTTAAATGTAGTTTATCTATCTATGTGAAATAGATAAAAATAAAATGAGTTAATTAGAAAAACCCTTAAGTATAACTTGGACATTAAGATGGCGTTTGGTTTCGGTGAGACCGGGATCGGATTTCCATATTTGGATATTCGAAAACCACATCGATTCCAATTAAACATTAGGTCGTTAATCCAAGTGGAGTAAGTGAAGACTCGAGGTGTAAGGGCTATACGTCAGTATAACTCTGTGGGTGATTCCGTAATGAGTTGACGGAATAGTACTTATAGGTTCGAGATGGTGGTTTAGAGTGCAAGGGTTATCGTCGTTAACTCTGAGGGTGATTCCAATACGAGTGTAACGAGATAATGCCTTCGGTTTCGTTCGAACCCGGAATGAACTTGTATGGATTGAATGCTTTCAGAACATCGTCAGGTGGACGATGAGCATTCTAAGATTTATATGTCCTATAAAGGTAATCGCAACCTCAAGCCTCATCAACCGGGAATGGCTAAAACAGGGGAGGTGCAGCAAGGCTTCGTGGATAGCCCCCACTTGAGAGTGAGATTTACCCCTGTCTAGAGGTCCCTTTTATTTCGGCTGTGTGGACGGTTGAGAGCTCCAACTGTCGGGGTGGTCTTGTTCGGAACTATTCAGTAAGGAATGGGTCCGGCCTTGTGTTGCAGGGGATTGAGAGTAATCCTCGGTACGGGTGATCTAGGCCACGTACTGTGACGGGCGGTACCCCGGTAGCCCTGCCATTGATGGAATCCAAAATCCAATAAGTGCCTGTACGGTTTTGATTGTGCCCAACTATGTTGGAACGTGAGATGTAAGCATTCCAGCTATTTCTGTATTTTATTTTGAAAACCCTAGACACTATTATAATATCACTGGATTTCCTATCAAATGTTTTGGTTAGCGTAAGGTAAAAACTTTTCCATGTTTATGTGTGGGAAGTCTTACGTGATACATTTTGTTTTCAAAGGATTTTCTAAAAGTTAAGCAACTTTTAACCGTTTACTCACACCAGACCCCTGTCTGACCCGAGTGTTTATTTTCTGTTTTATTAAACTGTTGGGTACTCATATTACGTATGAGTAGTCAAGTGATTCAGGATTGCTTTGACGAGTTCTGGAGGAGATAATGGAGCAGGAGGCTTCAGCGTGTAGATATATATAATGGTTCCGCTGTCTTTGAATTGTATTTGTTTTTCTCTGATGTTCTTGAACTGTAATTGCTAGGATGTTTATAACTGTCTAGTTTGTGTTGTATTGGCTGTAAAACTCTGATGTATATGATAATATGTAAAGTATTATGTGATATAATATAATTTATTCGTTCCGCTGTGAGATTCTGATGTTGTCTGTTTCTTTCTTTTCTTTCTTTTCTCTTTTCTATCCCTTTCTTTCTTCTTAGCGATGCGACTTCCTGGTATTTGGAAGTTGGGTCGTTACAACGTGATATCAGAGCATTAGGTTGAGTGAATACCTAGGCTCTGTAGTGGTGTCTTCCTTGAGAGAGCGTACTTGTAATTTTAAATTCAAATATATTTAATTCTACCTATCTGTTGGATTACTTGTTCAGGTTTTCCAATATAAGTAATAAAGGTAGATAAGGTAGTGGTGTGTAACACAGCTACCAATGGTTGGAGTCCGAGTGTTTGAGGTTGGAAGTGATCTGCTTGGGCAGTATTGGGCATCTTGAGTAATTTGGTAGTTTGGTGTGAAGGATTTTTTCCGATCTCTGAAGAAGAATCTTTTCAAGATTCGGAGTGTATCTTTGGATTTTAAGTTTGATTTCAATCGTGTGAATGGATTTTCTTGAGTCTGGATCAGTTTGGAGTACTAAAGCCAGCAATAGTATTTTGGCAACCTTAGGAAGGAGTTCTGTCTGTATTTGAGTTGAGACTCAGTTTGGCAGAGTGTTTTGTGCTTGATTTGAGATTGAGTTTCCTGAGGGATATCTGTCTTTTGAAGGCTCTATTGTGTAAGTGGCTGGTGTAGTTTTGAGATTCGATGAGCTTTTGGGTAAGGAAGTTTTTGGCAGCAGTAGCAGCAGTGAGTGGCTTGTTTCTTCGATGGTTCTGAAGTCTCTGTTATTCTTTTGTCAGTAGGCCGGGCAGATGGTGAAGCTTGTCCATTTCTTCTGGAAACTCAGCTGGGTGTGATGTGTGTGGTTGGAGGTGGACCACTAGTTTCTTCTTTTGAAGGCTTTGGCTGTTCTGATTGTTGAAGAGAGAACGATTTCTTGGAATCTGAACTGAATAGAATCGCAAAAGTGACTTGCGATGATCCGGAAGTTTTCTGAGTAACCTTTGTTTGGATTGAAGCATCTCTAGAAGATGTTTGAGTTATCGAAGTAGTTTGATATTTTTTGGACGTCTTCGAAGGAGTTAAGTTTTGCATCCGCATCAGGAGATTGAGTTCTGTTTCGACTTGTTTTTTTTGGAGATTTTATGGAATTTGATGAACAATGTTTTCGGGATAAGTTGATCAAGTCTATACTTGTGTTCATCAACAGCATTCTCGAATCAGAGTTGCGCAGTGGAAGCATGGTGGCAGCTATTCCAGAATAGGAGCACCTGATTTATTGGGAATTTGTGTTTTGTCTTGGATCAGAGGATTTCTACAGGAAATTCACTTTAATCTGGAGACTTGGATGTCTTGTGCATTTGTTCTGTTTTCCGAATAAGTGTAGTTTATCTGAAGTCTTCTGATATCTGTAGTAGAGTTTGTGTGGTGGATTGGATTGGTCTAGAAGGTTGGAGGCAGCCCAGGATCGACAGGAAAGATTGGTGGATAAGAGATTGGATCTTTCTGTTTTCTCTCAAGGGTTAAGTGATTGATCTACAGGATTGGATTGCCAGTTTGGATAACTGGGATTCGATGAGTTCCACGTATCTCTGAGGGAATACGTGTATGATCTATCTCTGGTTGTGGAACCAGCAGTTCTGGAGTTTTGGTTGTTGAGTCAGACTCATTTGTAGTCTGATATCTTGTCTAGTGTTATAGATATAGTTGTATAGGAGTTTTGGAGCTTCTTAGTATTGATTGTTTGGATTCTCTAGAGCGAGTATCCCGGTATTTATATATATACTTGGGGAAACTCGATAAAATTTTATCCAAAATTTGTCTGGATAATTAGATTTGTTTGATTGGTTGAATTGGTTGTTTGATTGTAAGCATATGTTTGATATATGCTTGTGTTTTAAATAAAATCTTTAATGAGATTATTAAATTACCTTTGCTTTTAAATTTCGGGGACGAAATTCTTTTAAGGGGGGAGGAATGTGATGTCCCGGAAATTTGGGCAATATTTATTTAATAATTTCATTTATAATTATTTTAAAATGTGATATATTGATTTAATAATCCAATTCAAACATAAATTTCTTTTGAAAATTTATAATTATTTTGTTGATAAATGATATTCTTTTGAAAATTTATAATAATAATTGAATTTGAGAATATTATTGTTTTAAAATGTTAAAAATATTTTAATGATAAAATTTCCTTTCTAAATTGATTTAAAAATATTTTATTTATAATGTATATATATGTGTATACATTGTAAATAGGAGTTTTAATTTTAAATTTAAATTTAATAAAGGATGTTTTCAACTTTATAATATAGGTATATAATTTATGAATTGATTAAATTAAATCGAAAATAGTATTGAAACTTTTTCATAAGTTAATTTATAAATCTATCTTGTATTTTCAAAAAGAAATTATTGTAAATATTTTGTTATAAATATATAATAGTTAAAAATTGTATTTTATAATAAAGTTCATTTTGTTATATCTTAAAATTATTTTGAAATAAATTTAGTATATTTATATTAAAGTATAATATTTTGATTTGGAAATCTTTGAATAAAATGAATTCAACATTTGTTCTTTTCTTTTTAAAAAAATTTCTCTTTTGAAAATGGTTTTAAATAATTTTTAAAAATATTCAAGCAAATATTTAAATATGTAAAGATAATTCATTTGTAATCATTTAAAGATTAAATGTAAATAAACATACAAAACATCTTAAATTAAATTAGAATGGTTTTATCTTAAATTAAAACAATTATAAACAAAGAAATTTATTTTATATTAAACTCTTACATGTGTTAACATTCATGTTTTAATTGGACACTTGTAATTAATTTTCATATCCAAACAACAAGTGGCATTACTAAATCAATATTGAATTTATTATTTTAGATAAAACTTAAAACAAATCTTTTGTTTCAAACATTTTATCTTCTATAATGAATCAAAATTCAAATCTACGAAAACTGAAATCATTTTCACTCAAAAATTCCACAACCCAAATTCTATCAAGTTTTGTAAACAAAAGTTTTGAAATCTGCATAAGAAAACCCAAATTGAAATTCTGTTAACCTGCAAACCAAATTCATTCTGCAACCTGTAAAATTAATTCAAGCAAAGATAATGGGAAGCATGCAGAACAAAATCATTGTCAAATGCAGTTTCTAGGCCTACAAGCATCAGGTTATCACCATCTTCAACTAGCATGCAAGCAGAGTCAATGCATTGAAATTCAGGCTCCTGGAAATGATTTGAATCTGGAATGCATTCTGCTTTTCATTCTAAGGTGAGTAAATTTTCTGTTTTAAAAACAGTTTCTACTTTAAAAAAAAATACAAGCTATCAAGATTTGCAGAATCTAAAGTTTAATTCAAATGCCTTTTAAATAAGCAATTTAAAACAGTAGCAACTGATAACTGTTCTGTTTTTATTTTTAGTGAGTAACATCAATTTTTATAGGTTGTTTAAAAATATATCTGTGCATGAGTTGAGTATATGCTTGACTGTTGTATGATGTATGTTCTGTGTATTTTATTGAATATGCATATAGGTGATACAAATCTTCTAACAGTCCTGCTTCTATTCTTAATTAGGATTGTGAATACATATCTACTTCTTTATGACCGAATCTTAGTTAGGAATTATTGAGTAAACATATTGTGTTTGTTCAAGTTTGTAAGATTTTTAATTTAGAAAGTAAAGGAAAAAAAAACCTGTTACTTCTGAAAACCAGTCGCAGCAGACAATAGGTTCATAAAGTAAAATTACCAAACAACTTTAAATTATTCAACAAGTTAAAGCTTTAATACATGTTTAAAAACATGGATATTAAAACATGCATCAGGATTTTAAATCAACTGAAGAATTAGGATTTTAGAATTGTGCAGAATTTTGGAATTTTGGAAGTATCAATTCATAAAATAAATTTTGGAATCTGGAATTCCCTCTGGAGGTTGAATGTTGACTGGAGAGAGTGGGGAAAATAAAAAGGAAGATGATCAGAGAGTAGTGGTGATGGCGAGAATAGTTTTTCAGGTTTGAACTCAAGCTGTAAAGTGATGAAGACTTGTAACTGCCTGATCTCTATGGTGATTCGAGTGGCTTGAGGTTTTGGGGTTGGGCAGAGGGGATATAGGTGGAGCAAATGGCCAGGGTTGGAGACCATAAGATGGTAGAGTGGAGTGTCAAGAGGGTTTTCAGGTTGGGGATGTGCTTGGTGAAGTTTTCCCAGGTTGCAGTTTTTGCTTGATTTTAATTTTCAAGCTGCAGAGGATCTTGTTGGTGGGTGTTATCAAGATGAAGGGGTGGATGGCTTCTTGGAGAATTAGGTGAAAGTTGCTGGAAGTCGCCGGAGCAGTGGTGTATTTGCACAGTGTTTGGTGGTCTCTGGTGAACTCTTGTGTGCAGGGTTGGAGTGACTCGAAGATGCTCCCGTGCAGTATTAGTTGTGACCCGAAGTGAAGGTGGAATTGACCCGAAGTATTTAGTTGGTGGTCTCGGGTTTGTGGAAGTGCAGGTCTGAGTGTTGTTTTTTTAAAAAAATCTGGGAAACTCAAATATTTTAAAAAAAATATGATTTAAATTTAAGTATAGTTTGAATTAAATTTAAGTGAGTTTATGAATTCAAAAAGTTTAAGTGATGAATTTAAATTTAAAATAAGGTTTAAGTTCAAATTTGAAACCAAGTGTAATATAGGTTTCAGGATTCTTTGAATCCAGATTTTAATTAAACCAGTTTATTTCTTTTAAATTTTTTTAAAGGGAATTCAAATGTTAAAACAGAGATCCAAATTTAGGTGTAAATTCGAATTAGATTCAAGAATACTTTTGAATTCAAAGTTTGAAAAATGAAACTTTTAAATTTTAAGCAAGATTTAAAATTTAGTTTTGAAATCAAGTTTTGAATGTGATTTCAGTTTTACTTTAAAATGAGTTTGAATTCAAAACAGTTTTGAAATTTTTAAAAATTGGACAGAAAATGTTTTTAAGTAGAATTTAAATATGAATTTGATTTCAAATAAGGTTTAAATTTAAAAGAATTCTTTCCTTTAAATATTTAAATAAAATTATGATATGTTTAACTTTAAATTGAAAAGTTAAATAATCTATCTATTTTCAAATGTATGATTTCTTAGTAAAATTTAGTAATATTGATTTTTAAACTTTTCTTATATAATAATGTTAGATCTTTACTTTTATGTTTGTAATTATTTATATTTAGAAATGTTTATATGGTTAAACATTTTTAAATCTTAAATTTTAAAATGAAAGTTGAATTTAAATTTAGGAGTGTATTGTTTAAATACATTTGAATAATTAATAAGTCATTAATAAGTAAATAGATTAATTTGGAAATAATTAAGGTAATTTAGGAATTTACTTATTAAATTGATTTTAATTAATGTTTTGGATTAATTTATAATTAAAGATGATTAATGAATAATTAATCTAAGGTAATTTTCTTAAGTAAGTAATTAATGAAAATGTTGTTAATTAAATAAGATAATTATCTGAGGATAATTAAATAATTAATTAATGTGATTAATTTTGATTAATTAATTAGATTAATTAATTGAAGATAATCAATGGTAATTTGTTAAGTATTATTACTTTATAAGTAATTAAGGGATTAGTTACTTATTGTAATTAATTCTGATAATGTGCTTTGTTAAATTAATTAATTTAGTTTAATTAATTGAAGAAATAATTTAATAATTCAATGACAATAATTACTTAAATGTAATTTATGGAGCATGATTTCTTAGAGAAGTTTTAATTGATAATTACTGGAATGTAATTAAGGAAAGGTGATTCATTTTAATAGTAATTTGGATAACTACTTTTGTAATTAATCAAGGATTAATTAATAAAGGTAATTAATTATTGGATAATTAATTTATTAATAAGAAATTAAGGTTAGTTAATTACCGGGTTTAAATATTAATCAAGGTGATTAATAATTGTAGATTTATTACTACATGTAATTAATTTTTAATTGAGTAATTAATTTAAATATTAATTAGAGATCATTAATTATTATAATTAATTATGTAATTAAGAATTGTTTAATTAAGTAATAATTAATTAATTAAGTAATTAATTAATTGTAATTAATTAAGGATAAATATAATTAATTATAGTTAATTAATAAATGAAGTAATTAAATGTTAATTACTTATGATTAAGGTTAATTAATTTTATAAATTAATTTAAGACTAATTACTTATTGTAATTAGTGAATGATTAATTATAGATGTTTAATGAAGTTGAATACTTAGTGAATGATTAATTAACTAGGTTGATTAATCAATAGATTTATAAGCAAGATTTATAGGTGAGTAATTAATTTAATTTATTTGAAATTAATTAAGGATAGAAGTAATTAATTTAATTCATTTTAAATTAATTATAAATAATGGATAATATATCATTGCTTATGGATGATATTGATTTACCTTTGGATGGTTGTGATCTCAGAAATGAGATGAGTATATCTATAGGATATGGATGCTTAGTTATAGTATGATGGATTATTTTGGTTGTGATGATTGACTATTGTGATGATTATCTGTGGTGATAATGTTATGGGTTATCTGTTAAATGTAGTTTATCTATCTACGTGAAATAGATAAAAATAAAATGAGTTAATTAGAAAAACCCTTAAGTATAACTTGGACATTAAGATGGCGTTTGGTTTCGGTGAGATCAGGATCGGATTTCCATATTTGGATATTCGAAAACCACATCGATTCCAATTAAACGTTAGGTCGTTAATCCAAGTGGAGCAAGTGAAGACTCGAGGTGTAAGGGCTATACGTCACTATAACTCTGCGGGTGATTCCGTAATGAGTTGACGGAATAGTACTTATAGGTTCGAGATGGTGGTTTAGAGTGCAAGGGTTATCGTCGTTAACTCTGAGGGTGATTCCAATACGAGTGTAACGAGATAATGCCTTCGGTTTCATTCGAACCCGGAACGAACTTGTATGGATTGAATGATTTCAGAACATCGTCAGGTGGATGATGAGCATTCTAAGATTTATATGTCCTATAAAGGTAATCTCAACCTCAAGCCTCATCAACCGGGAATGGCTAAAACATGGGAGGTGCAGCAAGGCTTCGTGGGTAGCCCCCACTTGAGAGTGAGATTTACCCCTGTCTAGAGGTCCCTTTTATTTCAGCTGTGTGGACTGTTGAGAGCTCCAACTGTCGGGGTGGTCTTGTTCGGAACTATTCAGTAAGGAATGGGTTCGGCCTTGTGTTGCAGGGGATTGGGAGTAATCCTCGGTACGGTGATCTAGGCCACGTACTGTGACGGGCGGTACCCCGGTAGCCCTGCCATTGATGGAATCCAAAATCCAATAAGTGCCTGTACGGTTTTGATTGTGCCCAACTATGTTGGAACGTGAGATGTAAGCATTCCAGCTATTTCTGTATTTTATTTTGAAAACCCTAGACACTATTATAATATCACTGGATTTCCTATCAAATGTTTTGGTTAGCGTAAGGTAAAAACTTTTCCATGTTTATGTGTGGGAAGTCTTACGTGATACCTTTTGTTTTCAAAGGATTTTCTAAAAGTTAAGCAACTTTTAACCGTTTACTCACACCAGACCCCTGTCTGACCCGAGTGTTTATTTTCTGTTTTATTAAACTGTTGGGTACTCATATTACGTATGAGTTGTCAAGTGATTCAGGATTGCTTTGACGAGTTCTGGAGGAGATAATGGAGCAGGAGGCTTCAGCGTGTAGATATATATAATGGTTCCGCTGTCTTTGAATTGTATCTGTTTTTCTCTGATGTTCTTGAACTGTAATTGCTAGATAGATGTTTATAACTGTCTAGTTTGTGTTGTATTGGCTGTAAAACTCTGATGTATATGATACTATGTAAAGTATTATGTGATATAATATAATTTATTCATTCCGCTGTGAGATTCTGATGTTGTCTGTTTCTTTCTTTTCTCTTTTCTATCCCCTTTCTTTCTTCTTAGCTATGCGACTTCCTGGTATTTGGAAGTTGGGTCGTTACAACGTGGATCGTCCATTTCGATCCAATGATGAATGGAGACGATATGATGATTGAAGAACACAGATGTTCAGAGGAGATCAAGTAGGTTCTTACACTGGTCTTTGATCGTGGAGACTGGCGGTGGGGTGGTGTAGATCAGGCTTGGAAGTCGGGCAAGCTCAAAGTTGATAGGGGTGGACGAATCAGCGGTGGTGAGTTCGGTTGAGGAGAGAGAGGTGAGCTTTGCCCATTGTTGTAGTTAGGTCGAGGCGGCAGGCATGTAGCGACGGTAGTGGAAAATTAAAGTCAGTGGCCGGTTACTGAAAATGCAGTCCTGAAAGTGTTGATTATTGTAGCAACGTAGAGAAGAAGGTTTATATTATTAATTAATTACTTATAATAAATACCTCACCTTTAAATGCTCATAACTCTTGCATACAACCTCCGTTTCATGCATGGTTCACTGTACCAGGAACATTGCGAGAAGTGAAAAGTTTTTGTATGTTGTTTTATATGTTTTGATATATTTCTGGAACGTTCCTTACTGTAAAAGGTTTGTTATATGGTTTTGCGCTCACCAATTGGGGCTTGATACAGTTGCTTTGTAAACGGTAGGGCAATGACGAGTTTTAGGTATGATCCTAATAATGTCGCAAATCGTTAAGCGAATGACTAGCTTGGACTTTACCTTAATAGTCACGTGTGATTTCCACAATAATGTCGCATGCGAGCCGCATTATCTGAGACTTTGAGCTCAATGGTATGATGTATGGTTGGTGTCAGGTGCACTTCGGTAGGGTCAATGGCGTCTAGCAAGGGCGAGTTGGGACTTTAAGCCCAATAACATCGCAGTTGGCGATACACGAGTTAGGACTTTGAGCTCAATGGAGTACATATAATTTGATGATAACAGACTAAGACATATAAATCCTCAGTAGCAAGTTGCATACGATTTGACGATAGTAGACTAAGACATATAATTCTTCAGTAGCGAGTCGCTTACGACTTGACGATATGTTACATTTAAAGGAGCCGAGTCCTCGGTGTACGATTTGATGGTAGTGGGATGAGACATATAGTTCCTCGGTAGCGAGTCGCATATGTTTTCAACATGCAAGTCGAGACTTTGGATTCAACCTTGTACATATGATTAGGCATAAGATAGATTTTAATGAGATATTAGCATACGATGTTACTATAGTATTATATTGTGTTTAGCTGACTTGTTGGGTGCTGGTAACACATGTTAAGGTATGGTTTTCAAGCATAAGTATTATTTTACTATCTTATTAGTATTATGCACTTATGTAATATGTATCCCTCACAAAAAATATGTCCCACCCTCTCTGTCATTTTATTATTTTTAGTTATACTCTGATTGGCTGATTTAGAGGACTGATGGTGACTTGGAGGCATGATGGTACGATAGAGACATGCATTTATTTACTAACTATATACCATTTTATTGCATTTATTCCTAGACATTATACTGTGTCTGTTGCTAGTAGATTGTAGTTTATTTGATACGGTTTTGTTTGTTTGGGATTGTATTATTGTTTACTATTATATATTATTCTTTCCAATGTGAATTTTCAGAAAGTATAAAATATTATAGATAGCCTTGTGATTTGTTTTATATATTTTACTTTAAAACGACCCATCAACGATAGCTCTACGATGTCCGCATCACTTTATGTGTGAATCATTGTGTCATAGATGGCAAATTGTGATATTTGGTATCAAATCTTAGGTTAGGCGATTCCTACTAAATTAAGGTGTATGAAAGTGCGTATTTAAAATTATATATTATATATATAATTACACACACACACTATGCTCTATATATTTGACTCATAGAGGTAGTTGGATTATCCCTTATAGAAGTAAACAACTATGAGTCAAATAAATGTTAAGACTACAGGCAGTTTTAGATGAAAAATAAACTCATCACGTTTTAGGACTAAGGATGAACAAAAAAAAGAGCAGTACCCTTGAGTCTGTAGAAAATAAGTGTGATGTTGATAAGGGAAGCATTGTTAGACTTCATGACTTAGTCGGGCTTGTGTAAGTTATGATCTACTCCAATTAAAATTTGTTAACTATTTTAAATGTTTTCCTAAAAAGTTAAAAGCATTAGTGTTCAAGATTTTTTTGGAAAAAAAATTTAGAAGATGAAATATTCAAATATATTGAACCAATGATCCCTTATTTTAAGTTTAAAATGTGGGAAAATTTAATAAGAAGTTATTATCCATAACTATTTTAAAGCTTTTTTTTTGTAAAAAAGTTTAATGTAAGGCATATAGTTGCAATTATATTTTGTTGTGTACTTTGTTTTGCCAAAGATACTTTTGAAAGTGAATTCAAAAGTGAGTAAAACACATCTTTTTGAATGTCTTTTATTTTATAAATATTTCTATTACGCTTTGAAAAAACTATTGCATTTTCTTTACACTTTTGTGAAATTTTCTTATTAATAAAAGTAAAATTTAAAATAATACATTTTACATGCCTTTATTTTTAAGTTCAATTGAACCAGCTAGGATAAAATTTAAATTGACATAAAAAAGATATTAAAAAAATCTTATTTTAAGATTTTTGAATTATACTATTTTAAAATATATGTATTTTTGAATGAGAATGAAAGGTTTGTGATATAAACTCTTGAAAATATACATTAATAAATAATTTACAATTTTGGAAATTATTTTTAAATTGGATATGAATATGATTTGTAGCCAAAATGAATTTCCAAAGTATATTTTATTTGTATACTTGATGTACTAAACATGTTGGAAATTGGCTGATTATAAAATAAAATGATATATACTCATATACATGATAAATTGGTTATAAATAATATGAAATAAGGAAGTATAAATATTTTAGAAAATAAATAAAGTTATTTCAAATATAATTATATCTTGAATAATTAATATTGAATTGGTAAAGCTAAATAACTGAGTTTTGGAAGTTAAAACCTTTTAAGAATTGTATAAAAGAAGTTAACTTTTGGAAATTGAAATTATATAATTGGTTTACAAGGGGACTCACTAATAGATATGAAATGATTGAACTGAAGTAAATTTAGGTTCTCATTTTCTATGATATGATTTACATGGAATGTCTAAAGTAAATTTTTTCGAAATTTGTTTATGTAGACTTTAAAGGAATTAGTTTGAATAAGAATTGCTGATGTTTTCACTTAAAATTTGGATTGGAGTTGGGAACGAATTAAATGGCCTATAACATTTGAAATAATTATAGTGAACTAACAAGAGTAGTCAAATATGCTAGTGTGCTAAAGATTTGGTAGTATTAAACGTAATAGATTTGAGAAGTATTTGAAGATTTGGATGAGGAAAAAATCAGAATAGAGATTTGGTTGCTATTTCAATTGACGTTCAAGTTGGAAGAGTAAAGTACCAAATTGAATGTTTCCATAATGATAAGAGGTAAATACCATTTCATCTCATTTTATCCAAAATATGGTTTAATTTATTGGAGCTTAGCGTAAAATGATTTAAGAGATGGGATTTGGCTAAAATTTATTTAATAGTAAGGTAAGACAAGAGCAAGCCAAAATATTTTTGCAATAAAGCCATAGAGAAGAGGCTTTAAGCCAAATGGCATTATGTTAACGTTAAGGGTTGGGATGCACTCATATAAGTCGTTATGAAGCATTAGAGTGTAGTTGAGTGTGAAGTTTCGTTAAAAGGTTGAATAATATAAGACGTTGCATGAGACAACTGATGATGGAGGAAGACTATGCTTGTTTGTGGACAGTGTCACTGTGCAGACTTATCGATTAGTGGTATGACATATTTGTTTGTTTTGATTTATGGTACACCCATATATTAGTTGTTATTTCACAGTAGACACTCTTGGGCTATTTTTGTTCCATGTTATTGTTGAGTATATTTCTCTTGAGTTACGATTATGTGTAAAGTACCCGTAGAGGGGAATCATCTTCCTTTGGGTTATGGTTTTAGCATTAGATACGTGCCATTATGGTGTAATCTTGATAACACATATGAGTAGTTGAATATGACGGCGCTAAACCTCATGCTTAATATGTTAGGATATCGGTCCATTCTCCGATGTTCGTATATCAGGTTGGTGGAGTTTACAGAGGATAAGTTATTTGTTACCAAGCGTTATATTTTTTTAGTTAGTAGGGTGAGGAACCATTCGATATTGTATTGCATCATCTGTTATAATTTAGAAGTGAGTTAATGAAGGCTCTGTGTTAGAGAAGAAGCCATCAAGAAATTATATGTTAAGTGTTTTGGAGTACGACGATGTAGATAATGTACGCTAGCCTTATTTTAGTTTACTGGACACCACAAGCATGTGGAGTTAGCATTATTTTTGAAGTACCAAGTATTATATGACTTCAAGACATGAATCAAATGTCTTGACTTGCACATACGAAGGTTTGAAGGTGATTTAAGGAAGGCGAGATTTGGTGATTTTGAAGAAAAATTAACTATGAGGTGATATTAATTCTTTTCACTCATCACTTAGATTAAAAGAACAATATTATTAAGTCAATTTTATTAAATAGTGACTTTTGTGCATAACATATCTTCAGTGCCGGTACATGTGAAAAATAAGTGAAGAATGCACAACTTAGCCTATAAGTTTGTTTATAGCATAACTACTAGGTTGAATTTTAGGATAGTGTAAAGTGAAACCTTAGATTCTTTTACTTAGAACTTATGAGGTTTGCTATTAGTTACGTTTAGTTTTTTATTTAGTTTGTAGTAACATTCTATTCATCAAAGTTAAGACATCATGCATCTATGATGTCCTTAATAAATGGTGATGGAGTATGAGGTTTGTCTAAGAATCCACACTGTTAGTCGACTTAGAGGGGAGACACCTTCCATTATCATGTTACCCTGCCTATGAACTTAAAGAAGGATTTTAGTGAGGGCATGTTAAAGGATACATAGAGGTTTCTCTACCAGTCAAAGACAAAGAAGCAAGTGACAGGGTATGTTGCAAAGTATTTAACGATGGAGATATGCCAGCAGCATAATCTGTTTAAATTAAAGCTATACCCAGACATTACATGATTAGAGACACCTTAGAGATAAGTGAAGGAATGGAAACTACATAGGACAGACATGCATAGAGAGTTCATGATGGGTGACACGGTAGTTGAAGGTCCTGCTATTGAGATATGTTATATGGAAAAGCTAACGCCAAAATATGTTGGGCCTTTCCCAATCGTATAAAGAGTGGGGAAGATAGCACATCTGGGTAGGCTTCTTGAAAAGTTGGTGGGTGTACACATGCTTTCCGTTTATCCCATCTACGAACGTACGTTAATGATTTAGCGATTAGGATAGAGCCTAGTCAGCTTGATGAGGTAAATATAGAAGAGGAATCTAGAATACTCTATAGGCGTATTCGCATCTTAGGCTTGATGGTCTAAGTATGATGACGAAAATATTTAGATGGAAGTACGTGGAAACTTGAGGAGAGAATTTGAAAATTTTCAGCATAAGCTCTCTTCTAGTAAGTTCCTTTTTTGATTAGTTTGTATGTTAGTTTACTCATTTGGTACTTTGTATATTTGCATGGTTGCTTTAGCTAGCCAGTTGACATAAATATGGATGTATTAATGTTAGGATTGGTTGTACACACGTCCTTATGACGTGTTTGGGTTATGACGGTTACAATATTTAAGTTATACCAATTTAGTTTATACTATTGGCTTATGTGTATTTGCATTCCAATCTATGATACATACCTATATATAGGTGTTTTAATTTATGAAAGACGATTATATATATATATATATATATATATATATATATATATACATACTATTTATCGTTTCTTTATATATGCATTATTAGTTGTTCATGTGCGTGGTTATTTACTTAAATTTTGATACGGATATATTATATGGATGTATGGATGCGCATACATGTAGATATATACACACACAGGCATATATATTTGAAAATTATATAAAATTATATATATATATATATATATATTAGGATGTTTGCATACATTTTTTCACACGTGCATTCATATAAGAAGCCGATTAGTCGCATTGGCACTGACCTCACATCATATCATTCTACTTATATCTGTCATATGTACTATATACTCTTGATTGTGTTTTTGACTGTATTGTATAATGGATGCTAGATGGATGTAGTCATGTTTGTTTCTTATGTTTGCATGTTGTAAAGCGAGTTGCAATATCCATCTCTTGGAATTTCGAGACGAAATTCTTTTAAGGGAAAATAATGTAACATCCTATAATTTTATGAAATTAAATATTTAAATTAAATATTTAAATTAAAAGGGTAAAATCAAAAAGGGAAAGATAGTAAATTTTTATAGGAGTTTGAATAAGGCGTTGAGACCTATTCCATCACGTCCAAAATGCTGTTTACAATCAAAAATATATAACATATTGAATTTGATTAAACGAGGTAGAAATTTAAAGAAGTCAAATTCAACGACATTTTCGTAATATATTGAGTGCAAAATTTTAGTCCAAACATTAGTATTTGTAGCCTAAAAATAGATTCCTAACTTTATTTCTTTCCCTTCGAAAATCTTGCCTCCACTTTTAAAACTATAATCCTTAAATCAAAATCAAATTAAAATCAATTACAGCTTCATCAAATCAAATCCAAATTTAACAAATTGATATATGTAATCGGTTACCATGAAGTGTGACGACCCGGAATTTTCGAGAATTTAAAAGAAGAATATTTAATTGATTTTAAATATTCAATAGGTAATCTTAACTTGAATTACGAATATCACAATTTATTTGATAATTGAATTATTAAATTAAATAAGTAAAGTTGGATGAATTGTTGAATCTGGAGTTTTAAGCCTGTTGAAAATCATTTGAAGGCTTATTAAATTTATATTGATAACATTGAAGATAATAGAAGTTTTAAAATTTAATTTAACCATGATTTGTTCGGTTTTGAAATCTTATCGTTTAAATTGAATTTAAAAATGGCCTTCCGGGGCACAGTCTCGGAATTCGACGAAACCAGTTCCATTGGATCCGTGATATTTTATTTTTATCGGCTTTCAATTTTCAGAGTGTTTGGAGTTGTTTTGTGAGCGTACATTATATAAACGCGCTGAAATCTATATCGAATCAAATTTAATAACTGGGTACCTAAACAAGATATTTTGAATATAAAAATATTTAATTTTAAATCAGCTGCTACCTATAATCCCTTAAGCCTACAAATCTCTGTTGTAGCCGACTTCCATTCCATCGTGTTCCCTCTTTCATTAACATCGCGCAATCTTCCTCCTTCGTTCAGAAGCCATTCCGTAATAATAATAAAAAATATAAGTATCAACGAATGAAACCTACCTTATCCCTACTTCATTCTTCAAATTGAAATCGAACGTCCCCTTTTCTTCTTTAAACTGCCGAATTCAAAAAAAAAATTATGGCCGAAGCCGCATTCTTCAATTCGAAACCCAAATCAACCAAAACCCTAAACATCGTGCTCATCTCGAGTAAATTGAAGCACGGTCTTTTCTCTTTACAGTTTCTTCAGCATTTGGGGGGGGGGAGGGTTTATCGCGTCTTGCGCTTAAGGAAAGGAGGAATTAGGATTTGCGGGCTGTTACAGTTGGTATCAGAGCAGAGGTTGGTGATAACCTTGGCTCTGGTGGGAATTACTCGTTTAAAATAGAGTTCGTAGTACTCTATAATGAGTTTGAGCGTATTAATAGATATAAGCGCGTATTTGTTAGTGAATATAAATTGTTTTAATATTGCGTTGATTGGTTTATTGAGTGGCATATGAACCTTCGTCGACACAGTCTGCGCAATTGTATCGAAGGGGTTTCTAAACACTTGAATAGAACAATTGACACGGAATTGTTTTAAATGTGGGTAAATGAAATAATTTTACCCAAAAATATATTTTGATGTAAAGAAAGTTTTTGAAAACTATTTAGCTAATATATGGTTGCTTGGATGTTAGAAATGACAATATTAACGTATTATCGTTGTTAAGTGAAATTTAACTAGAAATTGAAAATATAACCAAAAATTTAAGAGAATAAATCCGTTATAAAATGAAATTTTATAAATTAAAATATAATCAAATAAGAATTTGTATGAGCATAAGCCATGCAAATGAATTATAGTAAAATTGATTTAAGCAGGATTTGGAAATTTAAATCCCGAAAATTTGGAAGTGTTTGTCGAAGTATTTGAAGATGAATAATAGCCTTATTGTTTTGGAGGTATTTCCGAAAGAAAATGTGTTTTGAATGAATTTTGGAAGTAATATAGCATTGAAATCACTTGGATCATTGGAAAACAATCCTGATGATGACGGCCGCATCATCAGTATTCATTTTCGAATTTCTAAGTGACGGATTGCTGCCAAAAACTGATTTGTTCAGAAAAGCTAGTTACTTTTGAAAATCTCAAAGGAAATTTGTTGGGAATAAAACAGGATTGGTTTAAGTTTTGAGAATTGTGATTTGAGATGTTGAAGATTTCAAAATGTTTTGAAACCAATAACCGGGTGTTTAGAAATCCTAATGAGATAGTTGTAAGCTTATAAATTAAGATGATTTTTTTTAAATCATGAAAGAAATATAAGCTTTGAATAATGGAAATTAAATTTAAAATGAAAATGAAATTAACATGGATTGGAAAATAAAAATTTAACTGGATTGACATTAACTGGATAGGCTGGAAATAATATCCAGTTGTATTCAAATTAAGTTAAAATCGAATTGAGTCAAACAAATCTGAGTTTAAAATAGAATTGAACTGGAATAAAAATTCAATTGAATAAATTGTATTGGAATTGATTCTTACCCGGATAACAAGAAAATAAGTTGGATAAGAAATAAATTGGATAAGAATTAGATTGAAATAAATAAACCAGAATAACTTATAAAAGAATTATAATACATGGAATAAAAATATGCTTGAGTTATAAGTAAGCGTAAATCTTGAATTTAAAAAAAAAATTCAAGCCTATAATGGATGGAATTGTGTAAATAATAAATTGTGACTTATAAATCTTGAAAGTGGAATAGAAAATCCAAAATAAATATTGTTTGATGTTTTGGATAATGAAAAGAAAACCCAAGCTTTAATTATAAAATAAATTGAATTTAAGCAAATTGAACGGAGTGATATTTGAAATTAAAATTCAAGTATTGAATTATCAATTAAGGAAAAACTAAGTAGATAATAAATTAGATAACGAAATATATAATGATAACCAATGTAACTAAATAAAAGCTGAATTGGTGAGTTAATATTGAAGTTTGAAAATAAAACTCAAGTTATAAATTAAATTCGACTTGAATTGTCGGTAAAGTAAATGTAACTGAATTGTGAATTCATGAAATTTGGTGGTAAATTGAAAATTGATGGCGGGTTCAGAACTTGAGTTATAAATTAAATTTAGCTTGAAGTGTTAACAGATTAAATATAATTAAAACGTATCGAATAAAAATGGAAATGGATTAAAATAGTAATGGTATGAATTGCAAATAAAATCCAAATAAGTGGAAATGAATTGTAAATGGCCATGTAATCAATTGAATGAGTTAAATCTGGAAATTTAAAATTTCATAATAACCAATCAAACGAAATTGTAGATTAAACATGAGATTTAATTGAGAGTTGAATTGAATTCAACTTAAAAACCAAGGTTAATGATATTGAATTAAATTTGGATCGAAATAGAATTTGGTGGGTTGTAAATAATGTTTAAGGAAATGAAAATTCATAATGAATTGAGTGGACAAACTAATTATATTGAATAAATAAATGGATGGAATAAATAAGAATCAAAATGAAGTGTGGTTTAAATAAGTTGAGAAATGGTTACGGAATGAAATAGCTTGGATTGTTTTCGAGCTAAATAAATAGTTTGAATAAACAAATATGAAATGAAATGTTAATGAATGGATTGTGGATGAGATTCAAACAGAATGTGTCGAGCTAAATAAATGGTTGTGAATGGATTAAAATAAAAAGAAAATTTAACTGGTAATAAAGATGAACCTAAGTTGTTAATGGTTTTGAATGAACTATTTTGGTTAATAAGATAAAATGTAAGTGAATGGATTCAACTTTAAATGCAATAAAAATGAGAATATAAGGATTGTGAATAAATCCGAAATGGAATAGAATTAAGTGTAAGTTGAGTCGGAGTCAATTTAAGTTGATTATAAAAATCAAGTGTTTATTTATTCACATAGATCTCGTCAAATTGCAAAGAATAAATTGTTATTGAATGTAAATGGAAGTCATTAAAATGCCTTGGATGGATAGGAGTAAAATAAATGGATTTTGACAATAATTGAATTAAATATGAGTTCAGTTCGCTTAAAAATAAATGAAATGTAAGTGATTGAGTTTTAAACCATTCAACTTGATGAAGTTTTATACGAATGGGTTGAAAACCATTCAAATTGAATGAAAATGGTTTGTAAATAAGTTGAAACAGTTGAATTAGCTTGGAAACTATATAAATTGCTTACGGAAAATGTTTTGTATGAGTTTCTTTTAGAATTCATATGTTTTACCTATTGCAAATAAGTGATATGCTGTTAAACTTCATATATTTGGCACTTACATGTTTAAATTGAGTAAGTACAAATACCTGGAAGCCGTGTGGCTGGATTTGGTAGTGCTATTTGCTAAAAATAATCAGCCGCTTGCTTATAATGCTAAATAAGGTACGTCTACGCAATAAAAATAGGAAATATGAAATGTTTTGGTTTTTCCGACCGTGCGGGTCGATGTATATATATTTATCTCTTTTGTCAAATTGCAAAAGCTCCTCCGTACAAAGGGGACTCTGCCAAAAATTTTCAGAAATTTTGGGAGTTAGAAAATTTTGGAAAATTTAGTTAACAGCAAAACGATTTCAAACTGGAAATTGAAATAAGTTAGTAAATGAAACTAATTAAAATAATGATATAAATTAGTAATAAATGACGAATAAAATTTATATATTCAGAGTTAAAGATGAATTGAATTCATATGCAAATGAAAGAATCAATGTGAATAGGAACAGATATAAACCAAAGTGGGAGATGAAAATAAATATAAGGAACACGTAAATGCTTAAACTAACTTAAGAAAGGAATGGTGAATTTTTATTAGGAAGTGATACTACAAATATAATCTAAGTTAATGTTTGAATGAATAAATGCTGACATTTTGGAATAAAGTGATATGATGTTTTGGGAATATTGCGATTGGATATTAGTGCTAAGCAGGATATGCAGGTAATATAAAGGGAAAAAGAATTGGATTGATTTCAAGAGATAGAAATTTGAAATGCTCGACAAAAAGGTATGTATTCAAATTTGGTACAAATTTGATTGGGATTTGGATTGAGCCACTTGGCATTTTGTTTTCTTTTTGGATTTGGGAGGCCGTAGAGCCATTTTGTAGTTGTACCGAGTCAGCCGCGCAAAGGAGACGTTGGCAAAAAATTTCGGAAATTTAGGGAGTTGGAAAATTTTTGAGAAAATTTTGATAATTCAAAATTTGAGTTTAAATTGAAACTTGAATGGTTGGGCAAATAAGATTGTTTGCAAACTAGGGAAATGTTTGGGAAGTTAATAAGAATGATGATGGTCTTTTGTAAAAGATAGTTCGTTGGATGTCGAATTGTTTGGTTTTGAGGATAAGTAAACGAGAATTGGACTGTTCTCCCCAACTAGTAATTTCGAGGACGAAATTCTTTTAAAAGGGGGAGGAATGGGACGACCTGGAATTTTTGAGAATTTAAAAGCAGAATATTTAATTGATTTTAAATATTCAATAGGTAATCTTAACTTGAATTACGAATATCACAATTTATTTGATAATTGAATTATTAAATTAAATAATTAAAGTTGGGTGAATTGTTGAATCTGGAGTTTTAAGCCTGTTGAAAATCATTTGAAGGCTTATAAAATTTATATTGATAACATTGAAGATAATAGAAGTTTTAAAATTTAATTTAACCGTGATTTGTTCGGTTTTGAAATCTTATCGTTTAAATTGAATTTAAAAATGCCCTTCCGGAGCACAGTCTCGGAATTTGACGAAACCAGTTCCATTGGATCCGTGATATTTTATTTTTATCGGCTTTCAACTTTCAGAGTGTTTGGAGTTGTTTTGTGAGCGTACGTTATATAAACACGCTGAAATCTATATCGAATCAAATTTAATAACTGGGTACCTAAACAAGATATTTTGAATATAAAAATATTTAATTTTAAATCAGCTGCTACCTATAATCCCTTAAGCCTACAAATCTCTATTGTAGCCGACTTCCATTCCATCGTGTTCCCTCTTTCATTAACACGGCGCAATCTTCCTCCTTCGTTCAGAAGCCATTCCGTAATAATAAAAAAAATATAAGTATCAACGAACGAAACCTACCTTATCCCTACTTCATTCTTCAAATTGAAATCGAACGTCCCCTTCTCTTCTTTAAACTGCCGAATTCAAAAAAAAAATTATGGCCAAAGCCGCATTCTTCAATTCGAAACCCAAA
The DNA here is from genome assembly GCA_030765085.1 of Allium cepa. NCBI lineage: Eukaryota > Viridiplantae > Streptophyta > Magnoliopsida > Asparagales > Amaryllidaceae > Allium > Allium cepa. The sequence continues at coordinate 299,109,816 of CM060931.1, forward strand.
CCAACCAAAACCCTAAACATCGTGCTCATCTCGAGTAAATTGAAGCACGGTCTTTTTTTTTCAGTTTCTTCGGCATTTGGGGGGAGGGTTTATCGCGTCTTGCGCTTAAGGAAAGGAGGAATTAGGATTTGCGGGCTGTTACGAGAGCTATACAAATAAATCAACATTATTGAGAAATATGGAGTTTTGAAGGCCAGGGATTTCTGGACAATGAAGAAGAACGAGGATTCACATTTGATCAAAAAGTATGCACAACTAATCTGTGAGTGAGATTTATTGTGTTTTTGTATATATTGATAAGACATAGTAATTCACCCTTTCTTATCTTAAACCAAATTATAAACGATGAAACAAATAATTAAAAAGTGACTTTTTTCTATACAACCGACGAGGATCTAATATGTCATCGCTAAATTTCTAAAAACCATATTTTTATCTATTGTAATAAGCAAAAGTTAAACTCTCCCAGATTAAAACTTATGAAAAAAACTGTATTCCAAATTTGACATATTATATGTTCAAATTATAGTTCTTGACGACACAAATTCATTGATGGGGTACGTTCTTTAATTGGGTGTACTGATTGATCAGAAACCTACCGAAAGTTCAATAAATGTGGACCGTCTATTTTGATCCAACAACGAACACCGATGATACGACGATCAAAGAACATTGGTATATGGAGGAGATTGAGTAGGTGCTCACAGTTGCCTCTAATTGTGGCAACTGATGGCGGGATAGCGTAGATTTAGCCATGAAGACTGATGACGATGGAGTTGAATGGGGTGGTCGGACCAGTGGTAGTGGATTCGTTTGAGGAGAGAAAGGCGAGCGCTGGCCATTGGTGATGTCAGTGGTCAGTAGTGTACCAATGATGGTCATGAATTGAAGTGGGCAGAGGGTTAATAAAAAATGCGATCATGAAAACTTTGATTACTATAGCAACGAAGAGAAGAAGGAGAATTAAATAATAAAATAAATTTAATAATTAAATTATTGATTACATAATTATAATATAAAATCTATCTTTAAATGCTCGTAACTCTCGTATACGTCCTCCATTTGACAAGCGGTTCGCAACATCAGGACCGTGGTGAGACAAAGAATGTTTTCGTACATTGTTTGCTATGCTATGAGATGTGACGACCTACATTTCGGAAGGTTTAAATTGGAAATAATCCACACTTGTCTACTTAAACAATCCGGAACATAGATAATCATTAGGGTTAAATAAGAAAAATAAGAAAAGAAGAAGAAAACAAACACAGAATCTCACAGCGGAACGACAAAACATAATAATCAAATAAACAGTTCATGAAGCTATTTATACAATACATTTGATTATAATCTATACAACATTACAGAGTTATAAATATGTCATAGATAAATAAATAATGCAGCAGACAACATGATGCAGGCATACTAATAGTAATAATATACCAAATCTTCATCTTCGTCCTCCAGAATAAATCGTCAATAAGCTGAAACTAAGGACTGACCCAAGTGTAATGGAAAGACAAAACACTTGAGTCAGGAGTAAATAATACTTATGTGAGTCAAATTGAAATTTCATATAACATGAGTGTCACGGCGTCAGAGATGTTTACGGGTTTTCACATCTTCTATCTAGTGTATAACGTGCGTGCAATAATTCAAGAGATGTTAGGGATTTTCCATCTCCTATGGATCCGTCAAAATATTTACATGCAGTAGAATACGCTATATATATATAATGTCTAATCAATAAAATAAATATTTTTCATAGCATTAAGGCTTTACATTAATCTCCCTTAACGCGTTTTTAAGCATTGTCGTACAGTTTGAATATAAAACACCAGTTAAACGGTCGGTGGATAGGGATGCGCCGTGATACGACAACACTAAACCAAAATCGTATGGGTCTGTTATAGGGATAAAAGCATGACAACGCATGTGAGACAATGCCCAAGGTATGATACTACCGGTATGGGTCGCAAGGCTGGCGGTGATGCATCATAGCTACGACCGGCCACCGCATTCAACGCTCCCATAATTTGCATGGTGATCACCAATAACAATCAAGATAGTATGTTCAAATGAAGAAATGCGTCCGCTCGGGGTAGCTAGCCCCCTTGGCCCTGTAAAGCCGTCATGTTTTAGTCATTTTAAACTAGCACAAGTGTCGGGGTCTATCCATCATTATTCTCTTTCTTCAAATGCAGCAATCGTCACTGAATCCAACTACTTTGTTCTGGAGTCTCCTCCGTGTACATAGTTGTTAAGTGGTTCCGGCATCGACAGAGAGTACGCCCATATCCGGCCCCGGTTTCTTTAACAACCAAACGTCATTTTTAACACCGGTTGGTTATTTTACATTTTTAAAACAGTTCATACTTGATATCAAAATATCATATTCTCTTTAAAATCAAATATATTTCGAAAACAACATATCTACTCAAAATGTACTATTTCAGTTCAAAATCATTTTCACCTTAACATCTCGATTTCGCTTACAAAATCATTTCAAATTCCAATTTGGGGTATAACTTCATTTAACCCACTTCGTATTTAAATCGACGATTTAAAAATAATATTCCACTCTATTGACCAGCTTGAATTTTTTTAGAAAAATAATTTGAATAGTTTTAAATAGTTTAAATGGTTAAAATATTTAAAAATAGTGTAAATGTTTAAAATAGTTAAAATAGTTTAAATGGTTAATATAAAATAGTTTAATTATTAAAAAGGCTTATATATCAAAATAATTTTGAAAGCCAAAATAATTTGTATATTTAAGAAGATAGATTTTGAGTAGTTTTATAATAAAATAATTTATTTGAAAGTAGTTTCAAAGTCAAACTGATTCAATTTCCAAATCTTCCCAATTCAAATCAATCGAATTTCCATTTACATTTATCGATTCAATTTCGATTTCAATTCAAATCAATTTCAACTTCAATTTCATATTAATTCAATTCCACTATCCAATCCAATTAATTCAATTTCATTTTCAATTTATATCGATTTCGAGCTCGATCTTCAAAATATTGATTCAAAACACTTAAATCAAAATAACCTTCAATATCCAATTTGAAATCCAAATTTCCAAATACTTTTACTTAGTAAAATTCGAAGTTTGAATAAAAGTCCCATCCTTTAAATCAAATTAATTTCTGAAATTTAAATCATAATTCGATTATAACTTAAAAATCCCAACTTAATTACTTAAAACATTCCATTTACCAAAATTTAAATTCAAACATTCTGAGCTCAAGTTCGAAAATAATTTGATTTCTATAAATTTGATTTTTATTTATTTTAAATCAAAATCATTTAAATAAATTTCAAATCAGAAATTTTAAAATCATTTGATTTAACCAATCCAGTATCCGTATATAATTTTCTATCCTATGGCCAAGTGATCGGTTATTTCAATTTAATTTCAAGGATGGATATATATCATTTCAATCAAAATCAAATGTCATAGGTATGTATCATTTTAACGTATTTCTTAATTTATTCCAAATAATTCAATTTACAGTTTATGTACTTTAAATAATTTTCCAAGTGATAACAGGACATATATAAAATAAATAAATATCCAATCATCCAAATATCAACAATTGGCATACATCATAATCAATCATACAAACAGACAATATAATTCACAACAATTTCATAGTTATTAATATCGGTATTTTGTTGGCAATTAAATTCCAATTACAATTTTGACTGTCAATTTTAATTTTTGACAATTAATTCAAGGATAATTTATATGACAATTAATTTATCAAACAACGATCAATAAATTTATATCACTTCATAATTTCAAATTTAACTAGTTTAAGAATATTCTAGTACTTGTGAGCGCTATAAAACACTCACCTTTATTTGAAACCGATAAATTTCTTAGCTTTAAATAAATACCTCTTCAATTCCTTGGCGCAGATGATGACAATACGATCCTAATGCAACTTGAGTTGTCCGAAGGACCTCGTATGGACAAAATATGATTTTTATAGGATATCGATAATTTAATTAATTCAAACACTAACATAATACCATCCTTAAACCCATACCCAAATAATTCCAGCCTGACCCGTTCCATCATCTTCTTCCTCGTTCTTCACAAATCTACTTCTCCCACATATATGCATGCACGACCGCATATTACCACCAGTGATACGGTGTTCCGGAGCCTAAAACTTCAATCCGACAATGCCATAACAATTCTCATGACAATCTCCACCTGCCTAGGCCATAAAATCAATGCCCAGGCCGCAATATACGAACACGACTTGCTTCCTCCACCGCTGCCATACGACATGTCACCCCCTCCAAATTGCAGCTAAGCTTTGCCAAAATCTACCCCTAGGCGCGCCCTGACACTACCAATATGAATATAGGCTTCGTTTCGTCGGTTGACCCCTACAACCTCCTAAAACCCAAATCCTAAGTGGTCGAGCTCCCTTGTACGAGACACGACCCACCACAACCAAGGTCGCACCCTTGAATAAGCATATCAGATTGAAGCCCATGGTGAAACATGATTTTTAAGACAAGTTTCGTGATTTTTAGTTTAGTGTGGAACGAGAAATTAATTTTTTGGAACTTTCCATGTTTTTCTCTTTTCTTTTTACTGTGTAACCATGCTCTGTTTGAATGTGAAGAAAGGATGAAAAGCTTGGTTTAAAAAGAAGGACGGGTAGGTCAGGGTATAGGTTGGCTGAGATGAAAGAATTTGGGCTAATGTGAAGGTAGGGTAAAATCAACGTCTATATTATTATTATTTTAAATTCAAATATTTAGATATTTATTTCGAACTCCTATCGAGGCGTGCCGCTAGGCGTTCATAATGTTATACCTCCATTCTGAATGCAATGGAACAAGTTTCAAGCCCCAATTCGATCGTATACAGAAGATAGCTCCTGGATCCAATTATATTGAATTTCCGATATAAATTTCGAGGCGTTTCTATCTCGTATGACCAAACGATTTATCTAATTGCTACGAAATTTGAAATACGAAAATAATACAATATTATGAATAAAATGGAACTGGTTTCGCGGGTAACGAGACTGTTTCCCGGATCGCTATTTTTTACTCATCGATTTAAACAAATTATTTTTAAAAATCGAGTAAATTACTTTTGCATTCAATTTAGAAGTTCTATTATCTTAATTCTTATGCACAAAAATTTAATAAGCCTTTAAACTATTTTTTCCAAATAAAAATCCAAGATTTAACTTATCACGATTTCAATTATTTAATTCAATAATTAAATTATCAATAAATCATTATATTTGAAACTCAACCTATTAAATCGAAAAATTTTACTTTCCAATATTTAAAATCAATTAAATAAATAATTTCAGATAACTCAAAATTCCGGGTCGTTGCATCCCCCTAAAAGAATTTCGTCCCCAAAATTGGCATGGTAGGAAGAATGGCCTAAAACCCATTACTTTCCCAATACAAATTAGCTGAAAAACTTTCCAAAATCAATTTGTTGAAACCACATTGTCATTTTTACTAATTTTCGAATTCATCCACTAATTGCAAATAATATTATTTACTCAATCATTTCAAGTTATAATCCAAAATCAAATTTTAATTATGAAAAATTTTCTATAAAATTTTCTAACTCCTCAATTTTTTGAAAAATTCCGCCAGCGCCTCATTTGCACGCTAGATCGGAACAACTACAAAACGCCACTAGGGCCCTAAACCAACAAAAGAAAAAAAAATCCAAGCGGCTCAATTATGACAATCAATAAAAGCTCAACGGTAATAAAAATGGCGATTTTCCTCTAATTTCTCTTTTCTCTGCGATTGCTCTTGTTCTTGGATCTTCTTCGATTTTCTCTCTACTACTGCGCTCTCTGTTGTCGTTGCCTTCTATCTGGACTTCGTCTATTTTGTTTGAGGTTGGCTCGTTTCCGATGTCGTTCTCGTATGAAGGCGAGTTCGTCCTTTCAGGCTCGTTCTTGCGTGCTTGTCCACCTTTCAACGATATTGCCTCTGCCCTTATGGCGGTAGTGGCTGGACCCATCTCGGATACCTTCTCTGGTGATTGTACGGTGGAATTTAGGGTTTTCTCTGTTTCTCAATTTGGGGATCTTTGTCGCTCGAGATTCCTGATGGTTCTGGATTGTTTTATGGAAATTTTGCCCGTCTTCGACGATGGTTTGCAGACGCGGCCACCTCCCTTTTGGCGTTGTTCTCTGCCAACGATGGCGCCGGCTAGTCAGAGCAGGCTCGAGGTGGATTTGAGGCGGGGATTCATCGTCGAATTTGAACCTGCCTTGAGCTTTTCTGCGTCGTGTGCATTGCTGCCTTGTGGGGAGGATTCGGTATCGGTGGGCTCGGTGGTTTGTGATTTTGGTTCATTTGAGTTTCTATCGGCTGATGGGGATTTCATCGCCCCATGTAGCCCTGAGCTTGCTACCTTCTCTTCCTCGTCTCAGTAGTTTCTAGATTGTTTTGGGGAGGGAGCTTTGGCTGAGGGAATCGATGCTGGTGATTCCAATTTCTCTTGTTTTATCGGCATTGTACATGTCCTCTATGTGTGCGGTCGGCTGGTGACCCGTGTGTGCTGGCCGTGTCAAATGATGAGCAGCTGTTGGATGGTTCGGTTGTTTTATGCCAAGAATGGGCACGGCAGGTGAGTTTTGGTCTGAGCTGGCAGGTGAGCTTCTCGCCTTCGTTTTCTTTTTTGCTCCTAGTTGATGGATTAACAGTGGCTGTTTGGTTATTAGTTGATGGTGCTTCTTGTTTGATTATGAGCCATGACACACCAAGGTGTGTGCTCCCTGACAGTGTTGCCCAGTCCTTGAATGGTGACATTTGGGGCAAACGATTCCTTATGGGGTAAGTTCCTGCATGCCAAGTACCAAAGGCTGACATCCGCAGGCTTTTGCGGATCTCCCTGTTTCGCTAGTGAGACTTGGAAGCACATGCAATCGTTCAAATCGTTCTCTGACTCTCATGGAGGCCATTCCGGTTGGGATGGTGGTTCGTTTTCTATTTTCAAAGCTTGCAGCTCAGCTCGCACTCCGGCTCCAGTTCTCCCTCTTCTCTCTTTCATATGGGACGCTAGAATTCCTCCTAAAGTGTCTCTGTTCATGTGGCGAACCCTTCATAAGGGGTTGCCAGTTGATGAGAACCTTCAGCGGATTGGCATTCCATATGTATCCCGGTGCAGGTGCTGCGGCAGCGGGGTGTCGGAATCTTCGGATCATTTACTCTTCTCTGGTAACACTGCAAGAGCCTGTTGGAATTATTTCGGTAACCTTATTGGCATCCGGGGAAGATACGGCTCGCCTGGTGATTCACAAAGAACCTGGTGGAACGGAATCTCGGGTAAATCCTTACGCTCTGTCGTCTTTCGCTTGATTCCTTGTCTGATCTGCTGGCACCTTTGGTGCGCGCGAAATAAGGCTATTTTTGAGGAATCTCCGATGGTTCCCTCTTCCATTATTCGTCGGGTTAGAAATGATGTTTTTTTGGCTTTTCGTGGTAGACCTTTCAAGAGATTGGTTAGCTCCCGTTCTGGCCCCCTTGTGCCCCTGCTTTCCATTTCCTGTTCTCAGTCTTCCACTAGAGCAGGAATTGGAAGAAGACCGGTTGCGAGCTAGGTGGTTCAGGCATTTCCTTTCCCGTTACCTCCCTTTTTTCTCTTATTTCGTTGCTTTTGGTTTCAGGTCCTGGATTTATAGGTTTGGCCGGGGCTGGCATTCCTTCTCTTTTTTTGGATCTTGGGCGAAGGATTACTCGGTTCGATCTTCCACCGATCTATTTTTCGTTTGTCGTTCCTGGGGATCGACCGATTTTTGCATTTCTCTTTGGATGGCGTCTTTTGTTGTTCCCGCTGTTATTGTGGTTTCTTGTTTTTTATTTTCTTATACTGTTAGTCCGGATTTTTTGGTATTTTTCTGTAGGTTACCTGTCAGGCATGTTGATGGCTTTTGGGGATTACTAATAAAATTCTATTTTGTTTCAAAAAAAAGCGACTCAATTATGAAACCATCAAATCCAATAAAAAATTAAACATATACCTTTTTGTCGAGCAATCCAAATTTTTCTTGATTTTAAGTACCTGAATCTTCTTTACCAATGATATCCAATCATATAATTTAAAATCTTTTATATTTCGCATTTTCAATTTCCAATGTTTGCTTTACTTAAACCCGTACGATGTACGTATATCATCCGTATGCAATATCAAATATGATCGCTCACGCGATCGCACAATTTCACTTCCGTACTAGTATCGTTCACATGACTCTCTAGTGTGGACTCAGATTTGGTTCCTTGACCAGAAACTGTCATTCCCTTGCATAGCTATATATTATGATAGAGAATTCCAGAATCAAAATAAAAATCCATATTCAGGGTTCGCCGTCGAGAATCGAATGAAAAATCCTAACTCGGATCGATATAAATTATCTCGAAATTTTGTGCTTGAAATTGAACCAATCATTATGCGAATAAAATAATATACGTACAGCTTACGTATTTACTTCCAGTTGATTTCTTAGTTACACCAAATTCTTTTCATTTGCCTTTATTTTATTTATATTCAATTATTCACAATTATCATCCACATTGGATTATTCACATTGCTTAATTTCTTAGTATTCACTTATCTCTTAAGAATTTTCTCATCAAATTTTCTTAAGTAAATTATAAACATTTTTCTACAAAAGTTCTTAGGATAATTACCACTTCATCACTTAAATTTATATCCACTTCTATTGAAATTCAAATTCAATTCCATTTAACTCAATTTATCTCCCAATTTTAAATATTGATTTTTTTCAACCATATCCCAAACCATATTCACTTACTAATTTATAAAATTAGTTCATCCCTTAATATATTTCCAAAATTATTTTATTTGACCTAACTTGGGCTAAATTTTCAAAATTCACTTTATTAGTTCAATTCAATTCACTTAACTTTTCTTAAGTTAAATTTAATCTTTTATCTCAATTTCACAATTTCTTTTCTTATCTATATCATTTCTCAAATCTATAAGTTCAAAACTTGTCTTTATTTATTTCACAAAACACTTTGATAGCAAATTTCATAATCAAAGCATCTGGTTAAATTCCAAATCAATTTGAAATCGTATAGACACACACACACACACATCTCACTTTTATGTCCAATCAAAATTTTAAATTTCTTAAAATCAAAAACTTGTTTATCAAAATAAGACTCCATTAGCAAATTATTGCGGTAGCAATCCATCACTTAGAAGCTCGAAAATGAACACCGATGATGTCACGATCTTTATCGAAATTATTTTCCAACGACCGAATTAAGTTCACCGCTTTTATTTCTTTTAAAAGCCATTTTTAAATATTTTCATTCAAAAATACTTCCAAGATAATAGTATCATTATTATTTTCTCCAAAACAATTTGAAAAACATTTCCAAAATCTCCTAAGATTTAAAAAGTCCCAAATACTTAGTCCAAATCCATTTGAAACATTCCCCAAAATTTTCAAGATTTAAATTCTGGTTTGAATCCAATTTTAGTTACAACTCGTATGTATAATCATGCTTATACAATTTCTATTTGGTTATTTATCCCATTCCAAATTATTAAAATCTTATTTTGATTATAATATTAACAATCAAACATTCCAATATTCTATAATAATTTCTGGAAAATATTTCTTTTATATCAAAATATAGTTTGGGTAAAATTATTTCATTCACCCTCTTTAAAATAATGCAATGTTGGTTTACCTTACTTAAACGTTTAGAAACCCCTATCGATACGGTTGTACTTCCTTTACCGACCAGAATTCTTAAACATTCAACCGATAAGTCAACACAATATAAAACATTACATATTCACTAAAAATACGCTCTCATATCTATTAATACACTCAAACTCCTTCTAGGGTTCCATTGACCTAATCTCTAATGAGTTATCCTACAAAACTAAGGTTATAGCTAAACCAAAGCTTTGATACCAGATGTGATGGCCTATATTTCAAAAGGTTTAAATTGAAAATAATCCACACATGTCCAACTTAAACAATCCAAAATATAGATAATCATTGCGGTTGAACAAGAAAAATAAGAAAAGAAGAAGAAAACAAACACAGAATCTCGTAGCGGAATGACAAATTATAATAATCAAATAAACAGTTCATGAAGCTGTTTATACAATACATTTGATTATAATTTATACAATATTTATCAGAGTTATAAATACATCTGGCAGCAGACAACATGATGCAGGCATACTAATAGTAATAATATACCAAATTTTCGTCTTCGTACTCCACAATAAATCTTCAATAAGCTGAAAAATCAGGACTGGCCCGAGCATAATGAAAACACAAAACACTCGTGTCAAGACTAAAATATTCTTATGTGAGTCAAATTGAAATCGCATATAACATGAGTGTCATGGCATCAGATATGTTTATGGGTTTTCACATCTCCTATCCAATGGATAACATGCGTGCAATAACTCAAGAGATGTTACGTGATTTTTCATCTCCTAAGGATCTGTCAAAATATTTATATGTAGCAGAATACGCTACATATATAATGTCTAATCAATAAAATAAATATTTTTCTTAGCGTAAAGGCTTTACATTAATCCCCTTAACGCGTTTTAAGCATTATCGTACAGTTTGCATATAAAACTCCAGTTAAACGGTTAGTGGATAGGGATGCGACGTGATACGACAACACTAAACCAAAATCATATGGGTCTCATATAGGGATAAAAGTATGACAAGGCACATAAAGCAATGCCCATATACTACCAGTTCGGATCGTAGGGCTGGTGGTGAGGCATCATAGCTATGACCCCTACCGCGTTCCACACTCCCATAATTCGAAGGCAATCACCAATAACAATCAAGATAGTCTATTCAAACGAAGAAATGCGCCCGCCTGGTGTAGCTAGCCCCTTTGGTCTTTTCAAGCCATCTTGTTTTAGTTATTTCAATTTAGCACAAGTGCTGGGGTCTATCCATTATTGTTCTCCTTCTTCAAATCCAAAAATCGTTGCCAAATCTAACCACTTCATTCTGGAGCCTCCTCCACGTACACAGTTGTTAAAGTGGTTCCGGTATCGAAAGAGAGTATGCCTATATCCGACCCCAGTCTCTTTAACAACCAAACGTCATTTTTCACACCGGTTGGTACTTTCACATTTTGAAAACAGTTCATACTTGACATCAACATATCATATTCGCTTCACAATCAAATCTATTTCAAAATCATCATACCTACCTAAAATATACAATTTCAGTTCAAAATCATTTTCGCCTTAATATCTCGATTTCGCTTACAAAATCGTTTCGAATTACAATTTGGGTTATAACTTCATGTAACCCAATTCGTATGTAAATCCATGATTTAGAAATAAAAATCCACTCTATTGACCGGCTTGAATTTTTTAGAAAAATAGATTGAATGGTTTAAAACAGTTTAAATGATTAAAATAGTTAAAAATGGTGCAAATATTTAAAATAGTTAAATAGTTTAAATGGTTAAAATAGTTTAATATAAAATAGTTTAAGTATTAAAAAGGTTTATATAGCAAAATAATTTGGGAAACTAAAATAATTTGTATATTTAATACGATAGATTTTAAATAGTTTTATAATAAAATAATTTATTTGAAAGTAGTTTCAAAGTCAAACTAATTCAATTCCAAAATCTTCCCAAATAAAATCAATCCAATTTCCATTTACATTTATCGATTCAATTTTGATTTCAATTCAAATTAATTTCAACTCCAATTTCAAATTAATTCAATTCCACTTTCAAATCCAATTAATTCAATTTCAATTTATATCGATTTCAAGCTCGATCTTCAAAATATTGATTCAAAACACTTAAATCAAATTAACCTTCTATATCCAATTTGAAATCCAAATTCTCAAATACTTTTACTTAGTAAAATTCAAAGTTTGAATAAAAGTCCCATCCTTTAAATCAAATCAATTTCTAAAATTTAAATCATAATTCGATTATAACTTAAAAATTCCAACTCAATTATTTAAAACATTTCGTTTACCAAATTTAAATTTCAACATTGTGAGCTCAAGTTCGAAAATAATTTGATTTCTATATAGTTGGTTTTTATTTCTTTTAAATCAAAATCATTTAAATAAATTTCAAATTAGAAATTTTAAAATCATTTAATTTAACCAATCCGATGCGTATATAATTTTCTATCCTATTGCCAATTGATCAGTTATTTCAATTTAATTTCAAAGATGGATATATATCATTTCAATCCAAATCAAATGTCATAGGTATATTTCATTTAAACCTATTTCTTGATTTATTCAAATAATTCAATTTACAGTTTACATAGTGTAAATAATTTTCCAGATAATAACAGGATATATATAAAATAGATAAACATCCACTCATCCTAATATCAATCAATTGGCGTCCATCACAATCAATCATACAAACAGACTAATTCACAACAATTTCATGGTTATTAATATCGGTATTTTACTGGCAATTAAATTTCAATTTCAAATCTAATTGTCAATTTTAATTTTTGTTAGTTAATTCAAGAACAATTTATATAATATTTAATTTATCAAACAACGATTAATAAATTTATAGCACTTCATAATTTCAAATTTAGCTAGCTTAAAGATATTCTAGTACTTATGAGCATTATAAGACACTTACCTTTATTTGAAACAGAAAAATTTCTCAGCTTCAAATAAATACCGCTTCGATTCCATGGCATAGATGTTGATAAGACGATCCCAACGCAACTTGAATCATCCGAATCGGACCTCGTATGGAAAAAATATGATTTTTATAAGATATCGATAACTTAATTAATTCAAACACTAACATAATACCATTCTTAAACCCATACCCAAATAATTCCAGCCTGGCCTGTTCCAACAACTTTTTCCACCTTCTTTACAAATCTGCCCCTCCCACATGTATGCATGCACGGCCATGCATTACCACCACTGATACGGCGTTCTGGGCCCTATAACTTCAATCCGACAACGCCATAACAATTCTCACGACCATCTCCACGTGCCTAGGCCATAAAATCAATGCCTAGATCTCAATATACGAACGTGACCTGCTACATCCATCGCTACCGTATGACATGTTGCCCCCTCCAAATTGCAGTTGATCTCTGCCAAAATCTACCCCTAGGCGTGGCCTGACACTACAAACACGAATCCAGACTTCGTTTTGCCAATTGACCCCTGCAACCTCCTAAAACCCAAACCCTAAGTGGTCGAGCTCCCTATACGAGACTCGAGCCACAACAACCATAGCCGCACCCTTCAATAAGCATATTAGATTGAAGCCCGTGGTGAAACATGATTTTTAAGGCAAGTTTCATGATTTTTAGTTTAGCGAGGATCGAGAAATAATTTTCTTGAAGTTGCCATGCTTTTCTCTTTTCTTTTTTACCGTGTAATCGTGCTCTGTTTGAATGAGAAGAAAGGAGGAAAAGCTTAATTTAAAAGGAAGGACGGGTAGGTCACATTGGCTGTGATGAAAGAATTTGGGCTGATGTGAAGGTAGGGTCAAATCAATATATATATCATTATTATCATTATTATTTTAAATTCAAATATCTTGACATTTATTTCAAACTCCTATCGAGGCATGCCGCTAGGCGTTCATAATGTTATACCCTTATTTCGAACACAATGGAACAAGTTTCGAGCCCCGATTCGATCATACGGAGAAGATAGTTTTTTGGATCCAATTATTATATTGAATTTCCGATATAAATTTTGTTGCATTTTTATGCCGTACGACCAAACTATTTATCTAATTCCTATGAAATTTGAAATCCGATAATAATACTCTATTACAGATCCAATGGAACTGGTTTTGTCGGATTTCGAGACTGTGCCCCGGATCGCTATTTTTTACTCGTCAATTTAATCAAATTATTTTTTAAAATCGAGTAAATTACTTTTGAATTCAATTTAAAAGTTCTATTATTTTCATTCTTATGCATATAAGTTTAATAAGCCTCTAAACTATATTTTTCCAAATAAAAACCCAAGATTTAACTTATTATCATGATTTCAATTATTTATTTCAACAATTAAATTATCAATAAATCATTATATTTGAAACTCAACCTATTAAATCGATAAAATTTTACTTTCCAATATTTAAAATCAATTAAATAAACAATTTCAGATAACTCAAAATTCCAGGTCATTACATGAGATGTTTTAGAAAAGTGCCTTACTATGTTATGTTCGTTATAAAATTTTACTCTTACAGGTTGCAGCTTAATCCAGTAGCTACGTAAATGGTGGAGCGATGAACAAGTTTTTGGTTTGATAATAATAGTGTTGTAGACCATTAGACAAATGACTAGCTTAGACTTAACCTTATTAGTCACATATAATTTCCACGACAGTGTTGCATACGTGCAATATGTGTTGAGACTTGAGCTTAATATTAGGGTATATGATAGGCGTCAACTGCACCTCGGTGGGGCCAACGGTGTCTAGCGTTGACATTTTGGGACTTTGAGCTCAATAGTATCGTAATTGGTAGTACATGAGTTAGGACGTTGAGATTAATAGTGTACATACGATGTGGCGATGGTAGACTGAGACATGTAGATCTTCAATAGCAAGTCACATATGATTTGGTGATAGCCGGCTGAGATATGTAATTCTTTAGTATTGAGTCACATGCAATTTAGCAATAGCGAGTAGAGATATATAGGTCTTCAATAGCAAGTCACGTATGACTTGATGATATGTTACATTCAAAGGAGCTGAATCCTCAGTGTACGATTTAACGATAGTGGACTGATACATATAGTTCCTCAATAGCGAGTCGAATACATTTTCGATATGCGAGTTGAGACTTTCGGCTAATCATGTGCATACGATTAGACATATGATAGATTTTAGTGAGACCTTAGCGTATGATGTCACTGTAGTATCATATTGTATTTAGCTGACTTCTTGAGTACATATGACACAGGTTAAGGTATGGTTTTGAGCATAAGTGTTGTTTTACTAGCTTATCAATATTATGTACTTATATGCTGCGTATCACTCACCAAACGTATGTTTGACCCCCTCTATCATTTTCCTCTTTTTAATTATACTCTGATTGGTCGATTGGGAGAACTGGTGGCGACTCGAAGGCATGGTGGTGTGATAGAGATGCACATTTATTTACTAGTCATCTACTATTTTATTTCATTTACTCGCAGACATTATACTTTGTCTGTAATTAGTAGAGAGATGTTGTAATTTATTCGATGTGGTTTTCTTTGTCTATCATTGTATTATTGATTGCTATTATGTTTTATTCCTTTCGCTATAAATTTTTAGAAAGTGTAGAAAATTATAGTAGCTCAATGATTTGTTTTATATTTTACTTTAAAGCGATTCGCCTTCAATGACATACGCAATATTCGCGTCCCTTTATGCATGAATCATGGCGTTGTAGATGATGGGTTGTTACAAATGTCACCACGTAGTAATTACAATAAAATATCGTATAACACATCTTGATGTGGTTCCACCTCTGTACAACAAACATATATGATAATTTCAAACAATAAATAATCGCATATGTTACAACAATTCAAAATAATTCATTTACACATATTATTTACTTTAATTTATAAAATCGTCTTATTACCGTTTATTGTAAAAACAAACTTATTTATTTTATCTTTAAACAATAGTAATTTCTAAAAAATGATAATATATCTTAAAAATCATTCATTATACATTTATTACTTTAGATATCTCAAAATGGCGTTATTTAACCAAAAATAGTAATGTATGTCAAATTACTTTCAAAAACTATAATATTATTGCTTTACATCAAAATAGTAATAGTAATATTTACTCAATTCACTTTACTATCTTTCACAATCAATTTATTATTTTATACTAAAATAATATTACACTTAAATCGCATAAATCTTTTTATTGTTATCTATCTCAAAAATAGTAATAATTTAACACAAAATACTTATGAAAATCTACCTTTATTGTTAATATTACAACCCTCAAAATATTAAAATTTTCTTATTTCTATTATTCGAGCAATAATCTGTATAACAAAATTCCTTTGTTTTAATGGAAAGACAAAGAACGGTTCAGATCTAAAATGAAAAACTACATCCGATGGATATTATCTATCTTGGACTACAATTATTGTGCACTGTTAACGCTGTTGAACTCCCCGTCAAAACCGACTATGGAAATTCAATTCCTTCCTGCATGATAACTTCCTACTCCACGATTGCTCTCCACTCACTCATCATCGTTTAAATTCAATCCATAACAACTTACGCTACCCACATACTGAATTTCATTCTGATCTCCCCTTCTTTCGATTGAATTACACCGTCCTCCATGCATAAATTCGAGGTAGTTATTCACTCCACCTGATTTTTTCCTATTATTAGTAACATTTTGCTTTTAGTTTTAACGCAATATTATGCTTTGATACCACATCTTAGGTTATGATTTAATATCCAAATGTTCATAGATTACTTTCCTGAGTTAATTGGTATGTATTGTTTAACGTGGAAACTTTTTACAAGTAGCGGTCTTCCCTTTCCATATCACAATTATCTTTCATTTTTTTGTAAAGATTATGCTACTGTTACATTGTTGCATATCGTATATCAAATTTGTAAATGTAATTTGTTGTTGTTGTCTATGTACTTCTATGTTCGTTCACATTCTACACGTATTCTTTTTTGGATTTGTAAAGTATAGCTATAACATGTGGTTATATTTCTAAGAAAGTTTCACTTCCATAGTTCCTAATTTATACACGAAACTTTTATTGCCAGAGTTATTATTGCGTATAGTTAATCGTTGCGGCATATCAAACTTTCATTTGTAAAACTAACATCATCATCATCATTATTGTTGTTATTTTGTTATCTAATAAATTGAATTGTAATGGTCATAATTCATCAAAGATAAGAATATAGAACAAATAGATTTTTAGTTCTTACTGATACTTTCGGATTCGTGGAAGAAAATAATTTGCCGCTTCTCTCAACTTCATTCGTAAGCATGTTCCTCTCCATTTAAGTTCATACTGTTACTTATAATTATTTATGCAAGTACATATCCAGGTTTCCACATTCATGTTTATTCTTTACTTTTCTCAGCTTACCTTTTCTACACAGAAGAACTATTTTTGTAAACGATATTGCAAGTGGTTATTCATTTTGGTGTTTAAATTGTATTTAGGCTAATACTACTGCATGGTTTCTTCTCTCACCAAATAGAATGCTAGACGAAAAGCAAAAACCATATAAATATGAAAGAGGTTGTGTTATAAATGAAACACCTTTTCCCTTATTAGTTTCACCATTCAATTCGATAGAATATATATTTTTGGCGTTCTATAAAATGAATGAATACAACATCAAAATTATACATTTATTTATAAGTATTAGGCATGGTTGACCTTTGTTGCTTAGGAATATAATAATTGCAGCACTATCTTTTCAATATAATTTGAATCCGGTAGTAATTTGTTAAGTAACAGGATGCAGATTTATTTTTGTAGATAAATCCTTTTTTGGTTGTTTGTCTTTCTTCTGATATCAATTGCCTATCACCTATTTAGCTTCACTTTAAATTTATTTGACTATATATATATAATATATATGAAAGCAAAATTTTTGATATATAAAACGATAGTGAAATGAACTAATGCAATTGAAATCCAAGTTATAATTTTTTAGACCATTGTTTCTCTTTCCAATTACATGAACCTTGATATCTAGTTTTGTATGGAAAATTCGTGTATATGAACCAAACAATTATTTTTGTATAAATTAAATTGGTGACCAACAACTTTGTCCTGCTTGATCCAATAAAAATTGAATTTTGTTATTATATTGATTATCTCTACTACAGTGCATTAATTTAACAATTTGAGTCTAAATTTATTGACTATGAGTAAAATCCTTCAGTTTTGAAATATAACAATGAAATAAACATATGACTGAAAATTTAAATTTGTAATTAGACTTAATAAGATATGCAATTGTTTAATGGTAGTCATCAGTTGCATTGGCGATGGATGTCAGTTCATTGTCATAATTTCCATTGTCAAAATTTAAACATAAAACCGTCATAATTTCCATTGTCAGTTCATTTCACTATACATTTTTGCGATTCTATGTAAATATTTACTAACATTTCGAAACATCGTTAAGTATTGAATTTGTTTGTGACATCGATTATTGGTGCTTGAACAAACTTATAACCATTTCCTTTGCATTTTGAATCTCATTTTAAAACTTTGGTTTCAGCCATAAATCACATAGGAACCAGACACCAAAATGCTATAAATGGAGGTGTTGTTGAATTGTTATTTTACTATACCATAAAATTTTGATTTATATTAGAAAATTAATCGAGAGGAAACTAGGAAAATTCGATTATGTGCTATTTCTGAAGAAGCAGCAAGTACCTCTTCCATTTGCATCAAAACCAAAGAAGATGCCTACTCACAAAAGACTGACTTTCCAATCTAAAATGGATTTGTTATGGAACCACATAAAAAAAAAATCCTTACATTTTTCAACAACTTCAAACCATCTTAAATCATTTTATTTGCTTATACATATTATCACAAACAGGAAATTATTGTCAAGGACAAAATTTCACAGCTTTTTAGCCTCAAGGACAGACCTTCAATATTTTATCCTGAAGGACAACTTTCTGTAGGTATCAGTTTTTAGTTATCGGTAGCAGTTTTTAGGTATCAGTTTGTAGTTATCGGTAGCAGTTTTTAGGTATCAGTTTTTAGCTCGGTATCAGTTTTGTTGTCCTTATGAATAATTTTGGAAAATGTTTGTCCTTGTGAATAAATTTTAGAAGAATGTTTGTCCTTGTGGCAAAAATATTGAGGTCGTGTCCTTGAGGCAAAAAATATAGAAATTTTCGTCCTTTAAATTAATTCCCCCTATCACAAACCGGTAGTCATTTTTCATTTTGTATGTGTTAGCACATAATATATTACGAGAATCAATAATTTCACTCCTACTTTTATTCTAACGGTATTGTCACATCTCATTTCAAATTGACTGTTATTAGCTACGTAGACTGATATATTATATGAATTAGATAAACTAAATATGGAACCTAGCATTTAAAATGAATTCTAGTAAAATATTTGGAAATAACTTCTATTAGTGATCAGATATTAGTTTGGAACTACGAGGTTTAAGTATTTTACTAAATAGTTTATTTTTTTAATTTGGTCAAGGAAATTCTTTTCTTTTTTTTTTCTTTTTTTTTTAACTGGAAAATATATAAATATCAAAAATGGAGGAGAAAGCCTTCCTCCAGAGGCTTACACAAGAAGGCGAGGCAAATGGAGAACAAAAACCTCCCAAAAGATACAGCAAAAAGAAAAAACAAGATAAAAACCAAATCACAGACTAAAAGCAGCCATGAAGGCCCGGACAACCGCCCAAAAACATGACAACAGCCCGCACACCCCCACGCCCGCCACAACCAAAGGTGTAGGCCAGTCCACCCAACACGCCACCAAAATGACAGCAACAGTAAAACCAATCTCAGAATGATCCAACGGATCTGCGAATCTGCCAGCACCATCGAGCACCGGCAAGTCCACCGCCCAATGGTGAAGACAGAAAATTCGACCTGAGACTTCTAGATAGTTAAAAGCATAGGTGGTTGAATAGTCAAATAAATTTTTTTGATCGCATTTAGTTGCAAAAGTTGTAAATGGGCTAAATAAGTGTCTGTGATAACTTGTTGCTCTACATCTTATGCATACTACATTCTTTAACCTTACATTATTTATATCTCTATACATCACACACATTTTTTATGTCTTTCACTGTATCATGGGTGAAAATTTAGTAACGTCCGAGTACAAGTCGATG
The DNA here is from genome assembly GCA_030765085.1 of Allium cepa. Lineage (NCBI taxonomy): Eukaryota > Viridiplantae > Streptophyta > Magnoliopsida > Asparagales > Amaryllidaceae > Allium > Allium cepa. The sequence continues at coordinate 299,129,722 of CM060931.1, forward strand.
AAACTTTTGAATGAAGCCGAATGTGGTGTGGTTTCGGCCATAAAAACTTCAGTTATTAATTATTATAGATGATACCATGTAAATTGTTAGTCAGGTCAGCTAAATAGCCTAAGTTTGATAGCTTCACCTCAAAATTCTAGGCACATTGATAGTTGTTAGTTGAATTTTTTTTGAACTTGTACTTAGAAGAACCCTGCGGATTGATGGACTCCTTAAAGGGAATTAAGTTGTACATGTCCGCTTTAACTCATGACACTTATAATCCCCATGGCTCTATTGACACTGTGCATTGTTAAGAACTGCTGACTGCCATATTTTAGAGAGTGTTAACATTATATATGTTTCAATTGATTTTTGTTTTAGTGGTCACTGTTAAAAAAATCTTAGTGAAGTGTTGATGTTAGGTTAACATGACCTAAGAACTATTATATGTTTCAAAGTGGAGCTAGTATTTTAAATTCAAATTGTTTCCATACCTCAACTCATTTTGGCATTTAGCTATTGTTCATACATTATGCTTTACAAGTCCGATATTGCATGGACTTACATGATGGGAAATAATTGTAATGCTAACATTAGTTGTGCTCTTGCTGCACCAACCATGCTTTTATGGTAGTATATACACTTCCAAAAAATATAGAGTTAACTAGCATAAGTTTTGATATACATTTCAGAGGATATGATAAAGATAATTGCGCTATTTTTTGTTTCAAATGTAGAAAATAAACAGGTACAATCCAGCACAATTGGTCCTACCAAAAAAATCAATATATAGATACGTTTCTTACAAGTTAAACAAAATTTATCCACCGCCCTTTTATATTGTTACATTACGCATGTGGAGTGCAGCACTAAAAATTTCAGTTTATTAATATTGATTAGCTTTATTTTAAAATCTTATCATTTCTATGGTTTAAGGTTTTATACAGATTTTATACAGATTCTAACCCTTTATATTTGATCATATGAATATAAATTATTAAGGTACAGTAGTTTTGAAAAACTTCATGTGTTATTTTGTATTCATGTATCTTAAATTAGCTTATGAGAATTTGATTGGATTTAATTTTATGTATAATTAGCACTAATCAACCAAGCTGTTTGTGTATATGATATTAGACCATTTTAAACTTGAAAACCCAAAAATTTGGACCATGAATAAAAATATTCTCCAATGCAAGATTGACTTTTTTTTTTGAAATAAGATAAAAGGGCCCGGCCCATAATACAAAGTATCGGGTAAATAAAACCAAACCCGAAGTAAAAAAAAAAAACAAACCCTAGCTTCAAAACACATAAACGCCTCCATAAGATAGAAACTCGATAATGGCAGAAAGCCAAAATCGCCATCAAACTATGTAAAAAAAGAGGAAGCACGAAGCAAAAACCAAAGCTTAAGGAGGTTTTAGATCCTTCTTATCCTCACGACGCCTTTCCAAGGGTTTGCGTTCCATGCTAGTGATTCTCGAAAGATCAGATCTTGTATTGCTTCTCTTCAACTCGATGATGCCATCTTCTGGGTTGTAGCAGACAGCGACTTGAACATTCGTCCCTTTTCTCTGAACATTATTATTCTCTAGATCCTCTGGAGAATAATGATGTGTAGTTGAATTGTCGTATGTATGAGAAAAGATTGTAGATGATTCGCTGCTTTCTCCTTTACTCCAGCAAAATAAGTGATAAACCTTGTTATTTAACAGACTCTTGTAGAAGGGACCATCTTTTTTGCCGACATTAACTTTCGTATGATTAAAATCTTCGATGGATAGCAAAGTTAGCTCTTTGGAAACACTACTGGAAGAGCGGTAGTTCTTCAGACCTGCAACAGGTATTAAGCCACTTTTACTGTTCGTAGAACGCATTAAATTAGAGTAATGATAATTATTTATGTGTTTACTTCCCTTGCAAGTATTATCCTTTGCAACTGTAGGATGGTCGCCTCCAGGAAGATAGTCCAGGAGCATGCTGCTTTGCTTATGTAAGATATTAGCTTTATCCGTTGCATGAAAATTACAATGGCAATCTTTTCGGCTGCTACAAGGGATATACTTAGCGTATTTCCCATTAAGTAAAAAATCTTCAACTCTATTTTCGTAGTCAATAGTGTTATTTGTGGCAGATAGTTCAGCATCTTTGTGAGCATTCTGATTGCTAACTTTTTTATTGAGAATTTGAAAGTCAGAAAATATACTGTTTCAAATTTGAAATGCTATCATTATCTTTTTTGTTGTGAATTCTTTGGTTTCTTTCTTTCCAAATATGGTAAATGACAGTAGTAAGCATAATTGAAGCTCTTTTAAACTCTTTTGACTTGGGTTTAAAGCATTGTTGAATGTATTTGATGCTTTCACTTATACTTTGAATAGGCTGATGCTGATTAAAACCCAAAACATTTTTAGCAATAAACCAGATATGCTTTGAAAAAGCACAATCAAAGAAGAGATGATCTGTATTTTCCACACCATTTTTGCACAAAATACAGTTTTTATCAGTATTCTTATTCCATTTTGCACATCTTTCTAAAGTAGAAAGTCTATTAAGGATGGCAAAGTAGGAACAGTGAGACATTTTTGGGCAGTTTGATTTGCACCAAATAACTTTTTTCCAATAAACTTCAGTCTCTTCACCTTTCACAAAATTCCACACTTTTTTAAAAGAAAAAGTATCCTTTGAACAAAGCTTCCATACCCAAGTGTCTCTTGGAATATTATCATCAATAGAAATTTTTCTAATAGCATTTCTGAAAATATTAGCAGCTTGATGAGAATTTACATTCCATTTTTGATTAAAAATAATGCTTTGAACTTTATCATTAGCACCACCAAGAAGAAACAAATTATTCCACCCCAGCAGATCAATGAGAGATTTTTCAAATATCCAGGGGTCAAACCATAAACTAGTGGATCTGCCATCCTTAATCTTCCTCTCTATAAGCTTTTTACCATTTTCTCTACAATCTAAAATATTTTTCCAAGTATATGAATGATAGCTACCAGCTTTAGCAGTCCAAAATTTTTTGTTTTTGAGGTATTTATCTCTCATCCACCTGGCCCACATAGATTTACCATCTAAAAATTTCCAAAATAATTTGTATTTAGCAGCTTCCCTCAGGTCTTTAATATTTCTTATGCCTAAACCCCCAGCCTTTTTAGTCATGTAAACTTTTTCCCAAGCAATTTTATGCTGCTTACCTTGCCATATAAAATTAGCACATAATTTTTCAATTTTGCAAATTGCCTTAGCTGGTAAATTATGAGCTTGTATCCAATATAAGACAATTGCAGTGATGACAGTATGAGTAAGTTCTAGTCTTCCAGCTAGAGATAATAACTTACTTGACCATCCTTCAAGTTTACACTGAATAATCTCATATAATCTTGTGCAATCTCTATCATTCAGTTGATTTATACTCAGAGGTAGGCCAAGATATTTGACTGGCAAATTTCCTTCTTTAAAATTGAGAATGTTTAAAATTTCTTCCCTACAATTGCACCCTTTGCTAAAATAAACTTTACTTTTGCATTCATTGACTCTCAATCCTGCAAATAATTCAAGCTTTTTGAAGATGCCTGCAATAGCATTAGCATTTTTAATATCTGCAGTAACAAAAAGAAGCAAGTCATCAGCATATAAAAGATGTGTAATAGATGGCTTGACTCTATTTATTGCTTTTATATTTCCCTTGCTTTGCTCAGTATCAATTAAAATAGTGAAGTATTCCATAACAGTAGTGAACAGATAAGGAGAAAGGGGGTCTCCTTGTCTAATTCCTCTATTACTTTGAATAAAACCAGTTGGGGAGCCATTAATTATCACAGAGTAAGTAACATTGTTAATACATTCTTTAATAAGGTCACAGAATTTTGCATTAAAACCCATCATGCTCATCATATGTATTATAAAATCCATGTTAATTTTGTCAAAAGCTTTGTGTAAATCAATTTTTATACACATGACACTTTTTCTCTTCATGTTGAAATTCCTGATTAGTTCATGTGCAAGCAAAGTGTTTTCAGTAATTAATCTACCAGAGATAAAAGCACATTGGTTTTCAGAAATTAAAATTTTTAAAAACAGTTTAATCCTATTGCAGAGAATGATAGAAATAATTTTATAAATAAAGTTGCAGCAAGAGATTGGTCTATAATCTTGCATACCATTAGAGTTATTAGCTTTTGGCACAAGAGTTATGAAAGTATGATTGAAAGATTTTAAAAGCTTACCAGTCCTGAAAAATTCAGAAATGACATCAAAGATATAGGAATTAATATCAAACCAATGAGTTTTATAGAATTTTGCCCCAAATCCATCAGGACCAGGGCTTTTATTATTATTAGCTTTGAAAACAATATTTTTAATCTCCAAAAGATTAACAGGGGCTAATAAAATTTCCTGACTCGTATCTTTTAAAGAAAATTTTACATTGATGGAGGGAAATGTATTTATATAGTTATTAGAATTGAATAACTCTGTGAAGTAATTAATGGCTTCCCTCTCTATGTCAATAGAGTTATTTAAAACATTTCCACTAGCATCAATAATTTTGCCAATAATATTTCTATTTTTTTATTTGACATTTTAGCATAAAAGAAACTGCTAGCTTCATCTCCATTTGAAAGCCAGTCAACCTTGGCCTTTTGCCTCAGATTAACTGAATGAACATGAAGTGAAGTAATGAGGTTATTTTGAGCTTGAATTTTTTTTGAAATAACACTACTGTCTGAGCAATTATTGTCAAGAGCATTTTGTAACTTCTCACATTCAACCCTAATATTTTGAAGCTCATTTTTATTTCTATTTTTGTTCCAGTTTTTTATATGACCCTTGGCAATTTGCAAAAATTTGCAAAATTTATATTGAGCAGTGCCATGTATTTTATATGACAAGCATTTGTTGATAACATTCCTATATTCATCATCATAAACCCACCCATTCATGAATCTAAAAGGGATGTTATTTTTACATTCATTATTTTCAGTGAGAAAAATTTGAATAGGTGTATGATCACTAGTAGCTTGTGGGAGAGTATAACATTTGTAATGAGGAAAAAAATTGACAAATTTTTTATTTATTAAAATTCTATCCAGTTTGCAATGTATGTTTCTATATTTACCAGACTTCCAAGTATATTTGTTACCAACAATATTAGCTTCAATAATACCAGTCCTTAGAAAAATTTTATTAATATACTGTAGTGTGCTAAAAGGGACTGGTATGCCTCCTCTCTTATCATACGAATGCATGATTGTATTAAAATCACCCATTATAATCCAAGGATGAGATATTTTCCTATTCAAATTCTCAATATGGTACCATAAATCATTTCTTTCACTTTCAAAGTTTGAAGCATATATAAAAGTAATATTTAACACAAGCCACCTTTATTAGAATATAAGCAGTGGATATATGCAGATTTAAGGTGTAATTATCTAAACTCCAAATATTATCATCCCATAAAACTATAATTCTGCCATTGCCCCCCTTATGATTATTATTACTACTTCTCCAATTAGGGAGAAGCCTAACATGGTAGTTAGCAATTTTATCATTATCTAATTTATGTTCTAGCAAACCAACAATGCTAGGTTTTTCAGACACAAGTAAATTAGAAACATCTAATTTTCTAACTGGGGAATTTAGACCTCTAACATTCCATGAGATTATAGACATAATAAAAATTTATAGAGAATATAAAATAAGGATACACAAAGGATACGTGGTTAGCTACAGTGAATCACAATAGCTATCATCATCCTCTTGCACTTCCAACTTCTTTCCCTTTTTTTTTTATGCAGAGTCACTTTTGACTTTTAACAGCTTTTCCCATTTATCATTTTTTGAAATATATTTTTCTCTAAATTCTTTGTCTATAGTATCTTCAACTTGTTCTGCAGATGAGATGTCATTAAGGCTTTTAATTTTAGTTCTAGCTTTCTTTCTACTTTTCTTTTTATCTACAGGAGGAGATGAAACATCATTCACTGCTGTCTGAATTGCTTTCCTGGATAAGGACTTCCTCTTAATTGGAGAGAATGAATCAGAGAGAAATGATAAGTCAGTTTTCTTTGGAGGTTCGATAAGCTCTGTGAAATTTAAATCAGCAGAGATTTGCTCAATATTCATTATGTCTTCTTCAGTATTTGCCTGAACAGAAGCACTAGTAATTGGATTATCATCCACCAATGCTTTTAAGAGAACTGTTTCTCCTACATCAGTACTCTGAGGGGGGTAACTGTTTTTATATTGCATATTTTCTTGATCTACTACATGTGAAGTGTTGTTAGCATCCATAATTGTGGCATGAGCTTCCTGTACATTTTTGTCCATTGTTGCATTACTTATTTCCTCTACATTAACTTCCACTGTGAAATCATTCTCTCTGCATTTTTCTTTCCATACTTTTTTGACAGTGCAATTTTCTACTGAATGTCCAAAACATTTACAAGATTTGCATCTTGGTGGGATCCACTCATATTCAATTCTTTGCACCATACTGTCACCATCATACATTGTGATGTTAGCTTCATTTGGTAACTTTGCATCAGCTTTTATTTCAACAAGAATTCTTGCATAACTCAGTCTCATTTCTTTAGCTGTTGGTTCATCTAATTTTAGTGGCATTCCCACCAGACTTGCAATAGCACTAAAAGCATACTTATCCCACAATCTTAGGCTTAATTCAGGCAGCCTAATCCATATTGGCATGGAAGTCAGAAGATCCCTGTCAAAATTAAATTTTTTGCTCCATTTTTTCAGGATTATCAACTTGCCATTTATGAAATATGGCCCCCCATTTAAAGTTTTTTCGCAATCTTCAGTCTTTGTAAATCTTATTATAAAGAAACCATTATTTCTAGTTTAAATCTCAAAGCTTCCTGTGGGATTCCAATTTTGAGTAATATAAGTCTTGAAATGATGATATGGAGGACGAGGACCATACACATAAGCAATAACAGAATTACTCCACTTATTCTCTGTACGTTTATCAATGTCTTCTTTCACAGTAACAAATTTCTTATCATTTATATTGATAAGAGCAACATAATGCAAGTCAAATTCAGAGTCTAACCCTCCTCTCTTGAGAAGATCAGCCCGCGATGAGGCTTTCTGCATCTTCTAAGCAGTGTCAATGCTGGCTGAGATAGTGGAAATTTGATTTCTTGAATTCAATGGTTGCCTGAACACATTTCTTGACTGTGTATTATTATTTCTTGAATTTGCCTTGCCAGAAAAGGAAGAATTCCGAGCACTTTCTGGTTTTCTTGGAATATTTCCCTGAAAATTAGAAACAAGGTTCTTTCTATTTGCTCTCCTGTTGTAGACAACTTTCTGAAACCCATCATCATCTACAACAGTATCAACATTTACAACAGTACTGCACGGATTGGAGGGTTTATCTTTGAGTATGGGTTGCTGTGAAAGGGGGATAGAGATTGATAATGGAGAGAGAAGAGATGGAGGTGAAGAGGAGACTCCATTCTGATCAAGATTATCAAAAATAGGATTATCTTGAATTTTCATATTTTCTGCCATTACATTGTTTTTTTTATTTCTTCTTTAACTTACATGCACAGCAGGCTATACTTCTGTCGCAAATTAATGCAAGATTGACTTGAATTTATGAATTTAGTATAAATAATTTAATGCACTAGTGTTGCTAATCTAAAAGACTGTTCATGCATTTGTCACTATAGCGCTTCTGATGCTCGACCCCTCTTATGGACCCAAAAATCTGGATAATGATTATAAATATATTTTCTATAATGCAAGCTTGACTCTAACTTCATCAAAGATGGACGATGTGACGAACGTGATTTTTGACTCTCGAAAATTGACACTAATACATTCACTGTATACATGCCGAGAATTCAAGTGTTGAAAAAACCGGTCATTAAGGGTAAAAAAAAAGACAGAACAGAATCTTACACGAATGGAGTAACATATATTGTTTCAATATATAATCATTATAGCGGAAATTTTAAATTCATATATCAAATTCTAATATCAGTTGGACAATTATAAATCTCTGTTCCTATTAGCGCTGAATGTAAACAGTAAACAAATGCAGTGGGAATGGAAATGGATAAACTACTACAGAGGAAACCCCAACTCCTGCTCCTAGCTCCTCCAAAATACTCCAAGCACGACCTGAACTACTTGGCTTCCTGAAAAAATAGTGAACCCAAAGTTTAACGAAAAAGAAAATAAACTCCAGTCAGTCATGGGACTGGTGTGAAAAAACTCAAAATACAAATATTTTTAAAAACAAAGGGAACCTCTTAAGACCACACTGCACAAAAACCCGGACGGGTTTTTACCTTATGATAACCAAACCATTTGCTATGTAAAATTAGAGATATTATTTTTAATGACATTTCTGAAAAATCTTTCAAATAAATATATATAGTCTTAGTCAAAACTGTTACTAAATTCCAACATAGTAGGTTTACAACTAAAACCGTAAAGGCTCATACTGGAGAATGGATTCGATACAATGACAAAGTAAGAGACTACCTTCCGACAGTACATCTCTAGAGGAATGTAGCTAAGGCTCCAACCTCTACCAAAACAGAACCGGGCTACCTCTAGCATAAATAGTACCGAATATGCTATCTCTTTGGTTGTTCTCGAACAAAATTTGCGGCCACAACATACACAACAAAACTCGAAATATAGAGGGTAATCTGGAAAGACGATGACTATATCCTAGTGGGTGCGACCTACTTAGCCCTACCGCATCTACCTTGTTTTTTCCATTACTAATGTATGAGCCTTAGGTAACGTTTTACCTTTAACATGACAAATCTCAATTTGAATGTCGCATTGTCATTTCCGATGACACATTAATTGATTTCCATAGAAGTACAACCTCCGAGCTCATACGTCTCAAAGAAAGGTGTTAAGTATAAGAGGAGTACCTTAAAGACCACCAACAGATGTACGTTTGTTGATGTGACCTTAGAAATGCAATGTCAGACATTTGTCCATGCAAGTTATCCAAGAACGAGACAAACCAAAGGACTTCTCCTACTACATCCTGTTTGGAAACCACCCCTAGGATTGGTAATGAGTAGTTCTTGCATTGAAGCTTTCAAATTAAAGGAACACACTATTACCATATATATGATAAGGGAATTACCCCTGAGGTTAGTGGCAAGCAACCCTACCTTATGAAGATCTCCGTATTCAAAATCATTGTCTTCGGTATATTTTCACATTCGGACGTATATTGGTTCGAAGTGGTTTTTGAATAGGAATCGCTAAATCCGATCTCGATTTCTCCCAACCAATTATCGATAAAAGATGTCAAGTATATATGGGATTATTATTTAATTAATCAATATCTTTTATCCAAGTAAAATATCTCTTAAGAGATGTACATCTTTAAATCATATTCTGTTTCGGTATATATAGGATAATTAAACCTCATTTATAAAATTCTTTGGTTAATTAAATGATTTATAAATCTTGGAATAATTCTTATTTATTTCAAACTCATTTATTTAAATCTTGGAATAATTCTTATTTATTTAAATCTTTTAAAAATTCTTTGGTGAATTAAACCTCATTTATTTAAATCTTAACAAGGATTTCTTATTTTCAAATCATAACTTTTAAATGGACCAAAACCAATGTTATTTAAGACATCGTTTACTATAAACCCAAACTAATTTGAATTGAGTAAAAAAGATCCATAGAAATTATACTAATTATACTTTAATACTAATTTTCATATTCAACCTGTACTATTCGGCGAATAACAGTGAAATCACCTTTTAAATTCACACGTTTTAAATTCACACGGATAGTACGTGCCCCTTCCTCGGAATTTAATACAGATTTTAACCAATACATTTCACATATCACCAAAATCTTATTATTCTAAAATCTTGTTTAACTTTTGAAAATATCAAAATCTCCTTTTATTTTAGGAAATATGATCCGAGTAAATCAAAGTTACTATCCTCTCCGTTTGGCTAGTACAGATAGCTAGAGCGAAACCCTAACACTGGTTGTCCAACCTTGGGTCTAGAGTCTATTTACCCATAAGGTGGTCAAGTTATTTGATTAACTCTAAAAAATTTATATGATCTTTAGAGATGATTTACATTTACTCAGTACAATTCCAAATATTGTTTAAAAACAATTCTCCTCAAACCATTTATTTAAAAATCCTTCAAAATAATTATAAAACTTTCAAATTATCTTCAAAATACAGAATTATTCATTTGAAAAGATTACTAAAATGATTGGGAAGGAATAATCAAGTTAAAACCATAATTTGCAAAAGTTACAGAAACAGCTGCAAAAACCACTTCAAGTAGTGTTTTTAAAGCTTCTTTGTCCAAAACACTAATTTTCCTCATACATGTCCATTTTTATAAGTCAGATCCCTTTTAAATATTTTAACATATTTATAAAATATATTCCTTATTTTTAGAGATTAAAAAAAAAATCCATTTTAAAGACTTCGCCATTTTGGTTCTCAAAACTGCTAAACCATGATGATTTTAAAAACTTGATCTAGACATAACCCAAATTCTGTTCAATGAAATCTTAATTTTTTCCTTTTATTTGTAGTTATAAGATTTGGAAAATTCTTATTTCGAATGATTCCGAGCTATATTTAATTTTACACATTGATTTGCTTTATAATGCGAAATCGTGAATTACCCTTACGCGACGAGCTTATTTTGACTCCATTTTCAAATCCTTTCTAAACTTTACCAAAATTAATTTTAATATTATAAAACATTTATAAACCATTTTATTCATGTTTAAAGAGGTTTAACTATTCCGTAGCACTTTTATAATTCATATAGGAAAGTGATTTCGTTTGCGTAAATTCAACGTGTATTTAACGTGAATTGTTTTCACAGCCAAACAAACATATTATCTCATCCAAAACATGATGATCAAATATAAAAAACAATCATAGCAAATATATCTAATCACCACATAATTTATAAGAAACTAGCTGAGTAACTCTCACCTTCATTGGTTTCCAGATTTATTAAATTTGACTATAGCTTCACTATTTTAGAATTGAAGCTTACGAATCTTGCACTAAGACTCCTAGGGATTTGGCCTTGGGCTTGCAAGTGTGGTGAAATACTTAGATGGGTACGGCTGTAGTAGGAGAAGAAGGAGAAGATCACTAACTCGATCTTGAACTCGAAGTGGTAGATCGCTCTATATTTGACGACTTATTCTGACAGATGCTATTTTTGAATTTTCCTAAGAAGCTATGGAAGCCATTAATTAAAGGAGGAAGAAGATGAAGAATCTTAGGAAATGAAGAGAAGAGAATGTGAATGAATTGATAGAATGGAGGTTGGCATTTATAGAAAAACCAAATGAACAAATATCTAAATGTGAAATTACCAAACTACCCCTATCCCACTCTCCACCCACTTTTACGACAAATCCCCCTTGTCCACCTCTCCATGTGCTTGAATGATTATGGTATGTAAGGACGTAATGGTTAACGAATAATTCACTTTTAGGATGCTTAAGGATGAAGAAAATGGAAATATCTTAGTTATTTTCTTATTAAGTGCATATGTGTGATGTGTGCTCTCCTCTATTTATAGAGGATCACACATTTTTCTCAAAAAAGTGCATATGTGTATGCATATATGTATGTATGTGTATGGTATATATGTGTATGTTATATATATGCACAAGACATATATACAACGTTGCAATGATTTTTAAACAACTTCCGTTTCATTAGACGTTGAAAATCTAGAAAGCAGATTCCCGATCACATTTTCACTTATTGATTAAACTACATATAAATGTAAAAGAAATTTGAAAACTAATTTTTTTTCTATAAGTAATAAATTAAAACGATCACATTTGAATGATAAAACCATATAAATCAATATTAAACAAGTGTTTACAAAAATTGGTGTCGTATCGACAAAGCGTTACAAATTCTCTTATACCTCTTAAAAAAATTCTACACATTTATCGAACTATTATAAATCAATTATTATCGTTATATAATAATTTAAATGAATTATTACCATTTTAAAACAATTATTTGATTATTTAAACTTAATTTAAATATCCAAAATTACATAAAAATGATGATACCCTAATGATGTCATAAATATACTTTATTTTCAAAATTAAAATAAATAATTTTTATTTCATATTCATGTTTAAATGGATAAATAATTACATGTATCCAGTTCCGTTTGCTTTAATATTGATAATTTTTTCGAAAACTGATTTTCGTCGTTTTTGATGAAAATCTCCAAATATTCATATTTGTTAATATACCTTTAAAACAAGTTTCCAACATTATTTATGGTTCAGAGCATTTTAATTTGTTATGAAATCTTGTATTTGGAATTTTTTAATATAAATATAATTTCTCAAAGTGATAAACTTCGAGATCATTGCAGACTTCCATCTTAAAAAGAATTTCATCCTCAAAATTACATCTAACCAAAAACTCGATAAGAACATTATTTTAAATTTTAGATACAAACCTATGTTATGCTCATGGATTATCTGTATGCATTATCTGATTTGATCTTAAATTCGAATATAACACTTTACTTCCGAAAATTTCTTAAATACCCATAAAAATACAGTTTTGTCTTACAAAGAAAATTCTCCTTTTAAATTTGTTTTCGTTATCAAGAATTCTCATAAAGTGATTTATGAAATTGCAAATGAGAGAAGTTATACCAAAAATCATCTTAATATTATATATAAGCCGTAGTACATAGGTCAATCCTTAACTTACACCCATCATCCATAAGTTATCCTTACATTGGTCATCATATGTCAACTAACCATACTTTATCAAACTAGAAATATGCAACCATAATACAAAGCCATCATACTACTACTTAAATACAATATTAGATATATATCAACCATATTTAAATTATATCACAACACTCAACTATTCTTCTGATTCTGATGCTGATGGTCCGTTCAAATTTCCAAACTCAAATAGAACTTCCTCCATATTGTCTTCATTATCACTTTCTTACCCATCATCTGCATCATTTCCTTCCTCTTCTTGATGCAGTAAATCCCATCATATTAGTTGACAAGGCTGTCATAAGAGAATCCATGGAATATGTCCTAATCGAATTGGTAATTCGGGAAAAACTTCTTCTTCAGCCAACTCTTCTAAACCTTGAACTCCATCTTCCTAAGGATTTTTAGCTTCTTCCTCATACACTTTCATTTCATCCCAATTGATGTATGAACCTGATGATTCTTCATTCCAAATGACGTCATCATTTTCACCCAATTCTTCAAAGATGTTGCTATCACCACTACTGTTATTTGGTTCACGTGTAATCTCATCCATTCATGCATCATATGTAGCAGAGTCCTGACTATTCATCATAGAATTTAGGTCCTCCTTGGGCTCGGGGTCTTCTTCTATTAGTTCTTCTTTGGGAATTTCCTCCTCGTCTTGTTCGGATTCCGAACTTGCTGGATCGGTGATCCACATCCTATTTGAGATTTCCTGAGGCAACACTACTGGTTCTAACTCCATGATTATATTTACATTTTCTAATGTCTAGATGGTTTCTTCATCGTCGGTATAGTAAAAAGTTCTAGGGTCTCGAGTGGTATATAAGTATCCCAGCCTTAGGGTAACCATCTTTATCTAGATGAGTGTACTGATCAAGCTCTTCTTCTATATATGGCTAACCATTACTAGGTGGCCATGCTTCAGGTTCTTCATCACTGGAAACATTTATCAAATCATCTCTTTCACCCCAGTTGCCTCTTGATGGTTCCCTCTTGGAATGTTTCCTCTATAACTATAAGGCTTCTACAATTATAAACAACAAATAGTTAGGCACTAAGTATTTTAAATGTCATAACTCAATCTAATGTCAAATTATCAATCTAAGCTAATCCTAACACAAATTTGTTTGAATTGCACTATTTTAAAGAGAATAATTCACTAAGCACTATGTACTATTATGACGCACAACCTCTATACTCACACTAGCCAAGGACACAATGGGTAATGCCTTCGACTAGCATAAAGAATAAGGCTGTTGAGGAGCGCCATCTATGTAATTATTTTGAGCGAGAACCGATATGTCAGATAGTATGTCATGCATTTTATTTTAAGAGGAAATCCGACATATCCAATCCAAACTCAAAGCTATTACATAGTGACTAAGTGGCCTTCGGAATCAATATAAAATAAGCATAACACAATTTCAGTCACAACTATTCATATCACTAAGATGGAAACGGATCTGAATATAACACAAAGAAGTGAACTTTGTGGTAGTGGTCATATAAGATCCACTACATGCCAAAAGAATACGTACAAGGACTAGACAAAAGAATATGTATACATCAAGGAGTCTCTCTGTAACGCCCCGAAAATTTTCGACTTTCGAAAATTCAACATCGATACTCACTTTATCGACTGCCGAGAAATCGAAGGCCAAAAACCCGAAATGTTATGGTTTAAGAAAAAGAATTTAAGAAAAGAGAAGAAGAAAGAAGAAGAGAGAAGGAAGAGGAAAGATAGAGAGGAAAGGAAACAGAAAAATAGAAAAGAAAGAAAATAGGAAATAGAAAATAGAACAGAGAACAGAACAGAAAGAAAATAAAGAAAACATAGAACGGAACAGAAAGGAAACAACAGAACAATAACAGAATCTCACAATTCGCAGCGGAACAACATATAATAATAAATGAATAATCTTTAAACAAAGAACTATATCAGTTATTACATTACGTCACATTTTAATTACATCATATCATCAGAGTGTACAACAACAACAACAAACAGTGCAGCGGAAAAAGAAACACTATATAACTAGTAATACGCCATGCCATCCATCTTGCTTCCAGCAACTCCAGAATATCCAGAATATCCTGATAAACCTTACTCTTGACTGCCCGTGTGGAAATTGGTGGGCACCCAGAGTTTAGGAAGGAAAACAATAAACTCCAAGTCAGTCATGTGACTGGTGTGAGAACTCAAAACAGTTTATTTATCTTTAAAATCAAAATATAGGAATATTTTTAAAGTCAATTCGCAATGCTTTTAAAAATGAGACTACCATAAGGCCTCCCGCACACACACACATGCAAACGCAGAATCGGAGGAGATTTCTCCTTATGATAGTCAAAGATGCTTGATACGCATTAAAAGAACATTTGATATTATTATTAGTGCATAGAGTAGGAAAAAAATTCATTCCGAAAGTAGAATATAAATCTTAGCCAGCATAGACATTCCGAACTATGCCTACTATAGCTAACTATGTTCAATAGCAGGTTACCGCCACATTCCATAGCAGGTTATACAACTAAAACCGTACAAGTCACGTATTGTTTCTTTGGATTTCCAACGAATGATCAGGCCAAGGAACTTCCCATTGCCACATGAGAATGCCTCTGGATGGACATCCCCGAGAACCAAACCGGATCTCTACCAACACAAGGCCGGGTTACCCCTAACTGAGTAACAACTGACCGAATATGCCATCCCCCGGTCCTTTGGGACCTTTTCACCAAGCGCTCGTAATCAATTCACACAATCATAACAAAGTGTTTTCAACATGAGTAAGTATCTGGGCTCCATACCATGATACCACCCTTTTCCAGAAGGAAATGCACACATCCTAAAGGGCGCTACCCCTCATAACCTTGCCGCATCTTTCCTGTTTTGACCATTCACGGGGTGTGAGGCTCGACGAAGTCACGTCCACAAAAACATACTTTATACAAAAGCCATGCTTTGGGTCAACAAATGATCATAGAAATGATCACCAAGATAGACGATCAAATAAATGATCCTATCACAAATAATCAACACAATGATCATTTCACAGCAACACTCAGCATGTCACATTACCAAACTGGGAATATATCGCTGATAACTTCAACTATATAACCTCTGAGCTCGTACGTCTCAAAGAAGGGTGTTAAGCTAAAAGAATAAATTCTCCGCCACCAACAGAAATATATTTGAAAGAAATCGGCCTTATATCTCAACTTGTAATGTCAGGCATACTATCCATACAAGTCTGTTCCGGGCTCGAACAAAACCGAAGGCACTTACAAAGAAGTCCTTGCAATCCGGATATTCACAATCCTGATCGGATTTCCCATCACTTAGGGAGTCTCTATACCGTTGCAACTCAGTGCAGAGACAATCGACAGGTCATCCTATCGCTTTCGCAAATACCGGGTCTTCAACACCGATCTTCAATGCAATTCACAACGACGTATCACATATTCAGAATGGGTTATACGACCCCATGGTCCTTTCCCGGTTAACCCGAATAGTGAGCGCTTATTCAAAAATAAGTGTAGCATTCACATTCAAACAAATCACATCAATTACCCATTCAAAGGGAAATATTGATAGTCGGTTATTGAACTATCACTGGATATGCACACATCACCAGATTCCAAATAATTTTCCAAATAATTTATTTTCCAAAAATATCTTCACTAGATATATAATTTCAATACTTCAAAAATAAATCAATATTTATTTTTAATCAAATTTCCTTTTCCTTTATAAATTCCTTAGTGAATTTATAATCCAAAATATCTATGAATATTCGATTTCAATTATCCATTTCAATTTATCTTCAAAAAGATAAATTCTCTAATATTCACTTTATATTGGAAAACATTTCCATACTTATTTAATAAGTAATTCACAAATTTTATTTATTTTCAACACTTAGAAAATATTCAATATACTTAAATCGAGATTAAGTATATATTTCATTCTTTAAGGAAATCATTCTCTTAAACATATTTATTTGGGCAAAAACGAATGTTGCGTAAAACATCGTTACAACGTCCCAAAATCACTAGTATAGGGATTCGTAATTAAAATAGATATATAAATCCCAATACTATACAAAACATTTCCTTTTGGAAATCATTTACTATAACAACAGTGTTATAGTCCATTATTTCCTTCTATTTCTCGAAAACGTCTATTTCAACAATAAATGTTGAAATCTATGGTTTCGAATCTCAACACTTTTTAAAACATCGTTAGATCGTTTTTATTCAATTTAAAACATCACATTCAAAACAATTCTTTAACATATTATTCACCATTCAAAAACGTGAATATACTTCAATTAACAATTTCATCATTTCTATTCATTTTATTTTAAAGTATTATTCACAGTCAAAAACGTGAATATAACTCCATTAATAGGTTACAACAATTTACTTATCAAAATAAGTCATTGTGAATTTATAAAACAACGTTTATAAATTCTATTTCTATTTATTTTATAACAACTTCCTTTATAAATCTCCTTTATTAACCTATTCAATTTATAACTCAATTATAAAACAAAGGTTCATATTATAAGTCAAATACTTATAATTTATTCGTTTACAAAAATCGTTCCTTTGAACTTCATAATATAAATCTTATAACTTATAAGATTCGATTATTCATCCAAATATATTCTTTAATAATTTCACAAAATTTATAAATCTTGCTATTTATAAATTTCATTTATAACTTCACCATTTATAATTTTATAAATTCCATTCATTTACAAAATTCATTTTCACTTCATTCAAACACTTATAAAAACTCGTTTTATAATGTCTATATTTCAATTTATAAATATCCATTTATAAATCTCTTAATATAAGTCAATTTATATTATTCTTTAAAACATATTTAATCTCCTTTATAATTTCACCATTTTGATTTATAAAATAATTAAATTTTATAAATCCTATATTTAAACTTTTCGCAATAAATTCAAAAATCCCGATTAAACTAATTTATAAAATCATTAGCATCATATTCTCAAAAATCAGTTTTTTTAACTATATTTCTCAAAAATCATAATTTTTATAACTTTAAAAATTATACGTTTATTTATTTTAAAATGAATCAATTCCAAAAATATTTTATAACGTATACTTTTAAAAATCACTTTGAAATCATTTTAAAATTCCAAATTTGGTCCAATGATGCTACATACCAAATAGTCAATCACGACAACAACGATATCACATATCGTATATGATAATCAACGAATATCAAAATATCCATAATCAAATAAATACTGTTGAGGAATCCAGTTGGATCCCTCCAACCTATTTTCCTGCATCCAAAAACATTAGCATAATACCAATTTCGCTCCAGTACGAAATTATCGCGGTATATGGGATTTAAATATTTTCCGCTTAATAGACGGCGCAATAGGGTCTCATCCGCTAAACAAAAAAATGCGGGAAATCAATAACTCCAATATATACATATGCCAATATATATATATATATATATATTGCTATTATATATAATACCAATTTCACTGTTTATGAAATATTCGCGGTATATGTTTTTAATAAATAACATCCGCTTACTAACGGCGCATAATGTCTATTTTAACAATCAATAGATATCAATCATCATTCAAACATGCATTCAAATATTTTAAATCTAACTATTTAAAATAAAATCGAAACTGGTTCGATTGAGTGAGAAATTCTCACCTTGATTTTATTTTCCGTTTTAGCGATTTATTTCGAATAAAATTAAACGTGCGTTTAATTTTACCCAAAATTCTCGCTAACTCCAAACGACTCCAATCCAACTCTATCGCATAGTGCTCGTCCATACGATTCCAATGCAACTGGTTTCGCGCGTTTTTGACCTCGTATGAAAAAGATATACAATTTACAAGTTTACTCGAATTTTATTAAATATAATTACAACATAAATCTTTATTTTTAAACCTACTCTATTAACAGCCGTAGGATTCTCCCCTTTGCATCATGACCGCTCGTGCCTACCCCTCTCTTCTTCGTGAAATCACGAAACCCCCCCTGTAAAGCCGAACCCATTACATGAATCTAGGGTTAAAAATCGCAACCCCAACGTCCATCGTGAACTCGATCAGGTGCCTCACTCGCGATGCCCTCCACCTACTCTACACACGGCTGCAAGGGTTTGGAGCTCGGCCCCCCTATTTGCACGCGAATCGAGGCCGAACGGCCACCCTTTGAACACGAATCCCCATTGATCCACTCGCCTAGAAACAATCACAACCGTATGGATCTCTTCGTCTCGTTGCCCTCTACATCTTTTATGTTGAAAGTTTTCGCAATTATTGTGTGGATTTCGAGAAAAAGGAGGAGAAAGGAGGGATGATTTCGGCCGTAGGTTAGGGGGTGGCGGCTGGCTTAGGTTTAGGGTTTTGATTTTGATTTTTTTATTTTTTTTAGAGTGATGGTGCCTATTTATAGAATTTCGAACGACACTATTCATCCCGGAAATTCCGAACTCCGATTTACGCGCCGTAACCAGCGTTTCTAGGGTTTACCCCGCGTTCCGAACACAATGGAACAGGTTTCGAAAGCTAATTCGGACATCTGTGCGAGTTATGGCAATAAACGCTCAATTTGAATTAAACCGATTTAAATCGATTTCTAGGCGTTTTAATTCGTATCGGACAAACGGTAAATCCAATTGACTTGAAATTTGAAACCTTACAATAATATCACATTGCGGATCCGATGAAACTGGTTTCGTCGAAATCCGAGACTTTTTGAAAAATGGCTATTTTAACTCGCCAAATTAAAATTAAAAATAATTCGATGCGTTTCGAGCTGCCACGATCAAACGATAACTCCGATTGACACGAAAATTGAAATCCGGTAATAACTAACTATTACGGATCCAATGGAACTAGTTTCATTCAATTCTGAGACTGTTCAAAAATTGACTATTTTCACTAGTCGATTTTAATATTAAAATATTCAATTTTCACAAATTAACTTTTAATTCGATTTTAAAAGTTCTAAAATATCTTTCTAACTCCCATATGATAAAATAAAATTTTAAAAATCATTTTCAATCATATTTAACCCAATTTTCAATTATTTCCATAATTTAACATATTAAATTATCGATTTAATAATCCAATTAAATCCAATTATTCAAAATAAAATTTATTTGACTTATAAATTCACTTATTAATATTTAAAATTAATTAAATATTCAAATTTTAATTTCTAAAAGTTCTGGGTCTTTACTCTCGAATGTATAAGAACAAAAACTGCCGAGCTAAAGTAGTTAGCCAAAAGTCAGAAGCTAGTCCCTGCTAAGAAGTCAAGTGGAAGCACCTAAAACACCTCAGTCTGACCCGAGTATTATTTACGAAGAAAAATAATAAACGGATCAGTCTAGCTAAAAATATCATGTAAGATGAGACAAGATAAGAGATATGACAAAAATATATGATAACATTAATGCCATACTATGACAAGTATATATTTGATAACAATAAAAATCATGCAATATCTCAAGTCTCCTCAAATACTCCAAAAGAATATCATATTCTTTAGCTTATTCATCAAACCTCAAATATTGACAAAACATATCAACGCAAATTGCAAAAACTGGTGAAAAATAAATTCTAGAAATCAATACTTAGAAATCCAAAAAACATAAAAAGGGGGAAGGCCTATCACAAACGGGAGCACGAAAACTCATCAACACGTATATCATAAACGTGACGCTATCCCATGGGTCGCTAACCCATAAAATGAGCCGAACATCGACGCACTTAAAAAGATACACCTCATCCACAGACTCGTTGAGCCGATTATCGATGCACTTAAAAAGATACGCCCCATACATCGAAATCCATAAAAAGTTGAAAGACCATGGGTCGCTAGTCCATAAAAATGATCATCATTGATCAATAAGTGTAAATTACACTAAGCTAGTAAATAAATGAGTTAGACTTCATGTCCCATAACCACTAGCTTAACTTAAATATTTACGAACAAATTGTAGATTTCCACTCAAAAATTGTCACGAGATTTCAATTGAATAAGTCCAAGAATTAATCGACGAAGAAAACACAAGCGTTTCATACCACTTGTTTTGCTTAGTCGTTTAATTAGATTTCTCATAAGAATGACGTAAAGGTTTGTATATACTAATAGATTAGAAAACGATTTTAAAACGAGTTTTGTACTAAAAATAGTGTTGAAATCGTTTTTGCGAAAGAATTTTAGTATTTACTATTAGTATAAAAACCTTTATATTTTAAACTGACAAATCGCAAAATGATTATAAAAGCAATTATCACGAAAATCCACATTCGACGACGTGAATTAAAACCATAA
The DNA here is from genome assembly GCA_030765085.1 of Allium cepa. Taxonomy (NCBI): domain Eukaryota; kingdom Viridiplantae; phylum Streptophyta; class Magnoliopsida; order Asparagales; family Amaryllidaceae; genus Allium; species Allium cepa. The sequence continues at coordinate 299,150,872 of CM060931.1, forward strand.
AAATCAATATCAAATCCATCAATTGATATTCCTAAAAATCCAGAAAAGATGTCATCAAAGTTAATAATAAATGACAATAACTAACTGAATTAATAATAATCGATAAAAATTGAAAATCCACTCAAAAACAGGCAAAGTAGGCAAAATTCAACGGAACTAGACATCTGACCGGTTAACCAGACGTCTGACCCTAGGATTTGGAAATTTCTATTTTATTTCTCCTTTTTCTTTTTATTTCCTGAAGCCTCCCAGAAGTCTGGTTAGGTTCATCCAAACGTCTGGTCCTGGGCTCTGAAATTTTATTTTATCTTTTGTTTTATATTTTTTTCAGAAGTCTCTATCAGACGTCTGGAATTTTCAATCAGATGTCTGGTTGCCTGAGCTGGGCAGAAATTACCTAGGCCAGTTATGGCCAATTAAATTCGAAAGCGATCGAATGAGCGATGTTGGCTTGAGATTTATGCCAAGCGACAACCCAGCCCTATATGCTCTTCGATACGCCCCAAATAAAATGTCCAAACATCCTTAAGAGGATTTTCATAAATTTTGACTTCAAAACCCAAATTGGATTGAGGGCTATTAGGTAGAAGAGTTTGGATCTCTTATTGGGTTAATGGGCTAGAACCCAATTGAAAATACCAAAATCCTAATCAACTCCAAACATAACAATGTTTATACTCAAAAATGTCGTAAATGCCGTTTTGAACTCAAATCAAGTGGTCTTGGGTCCGGATTAGATTGTTTACAAAAAGTCACATCTCGGACTTTAAATTTAATTAACGGTGCTATATTTAAATAAAATATTTAAATATTTAATCATAAAATATGCAGGTTGTTACAACTATTTTCCCCGTACCGATATTCAATCAATACTTAGAAAATAAATCAATTGTTAGAGATATTTTTTCTAACTTAGGTCTCTTTCCATGATATCCATTTCCAAATGTTTTATCTTTTCTGAAAAATTCCTTCGAAGTTTTTGCCAAAATATTTCCCAAACATTGTTATTATCACCTCAATGTCCTTTCAGCATTATAATTAAACATGTTATAGTCAAACTATGAAATTATAATCACAAGATGTCAAAACTTATATTTAGCTAACTTGATTTTAAACAATTATCCAACTTATAACTTAACAACATAACTAACTGTTTTCCAAATATATTCTTTATATACAAAAAGTAACTTTACGTAAAATTATTTCATTTACCATAATTTCGAAACAAATCATTTATATATAGCATTAACACATACACGCTCAATATAACACTCTCAAACTCATTCTAGGGTGTCACTTACCCAATCTTTAATGAGCTACTCATCCTAGAGTGTTACTAACCATATCTCTGATGAGACTTTACCCCTATCATGCTCAGGAGCGAACCTAAGCTTTGATATCAAATATGACAAATGAAATTTTTGACCCTCGAAAATTGACACTAATATGTCCACTATATTACGTGTTGAGCATTCAAGTGTCATAAAAATCTACCATTAAGGGTAAAAAGAAAAAAAAAATAGAATAGAATCTTACACGAATGGAAAACATATATTATTTCAATATATAATCTTTACAGTGGAAATTTTAGATACATACATCAGAGCCTATTCAAATCTTAGCCTGAACTATTATAAATCTCTGTCCCTACTCGTGCTAAATACAAATAGTAAACAAATGCAGCGGGAATGGAAATGAATAACTATCTACAGAGGAAACTCCAGCTCCTGCTCCAAGCTCCTCCAAAATACTCTAAGCTAGACCTAGACTACTTGGCTGTCCGAAAAATATAGCACCCAAAATTTAAGGGAAAAGAAAATAAACTCATGGTCGGTGTGACGACCCACGTTTCTACTCACAGAATATAATCAATAAGAAAAGAAAGGGATAGAAATAGAAAAGAATAGAAAGAAAGAAATAACAACATCAGAATCTCACAGCGGAACGGAACAAAATATAATACATCGCATAACTATTACATAGTTATACATATATCAGAGTTACACAACATCATACACATGACAGTCATATATACATCTGTCACTACATACGTCCCAAAATACAGCATACATCAACTAACATAGCGGAACTAGATAGATATATACGCCTGGACTCCTGCTCCAAGCTCCTTCAGAACTCAACAATCCAAAACATATCACTTGGCTACTCATAAAAATTTGAGTACCTAAGAGTTTATGAAAAACAAAAATAAACTCCGGGTCAGACATGGGTCTGATATGAGTAAACGGTTTAAAGTTGTTTAATTTTTGAAAACATTTGAAAATAAAGGTATCACGTAAGGCTTCTCAGACATAAATACGAGTAAGTTTTTCCCTTACGCTAACCAAAACAATTTAATAGGAAATCCAATGATATTATAATAGTGCCTAGGGTTTTCAAGTAAAATACAGAAATAGCTAAAATGCTTACATCTCACATTCCAACATAGTTGGGCACAATCAAAACGTACGACTCTTATTGGAAATTGGACTCCATACAATGGCAGGGCTAATGGAGTACCGCCCGTCATAGTACAAGGCCTAGATCACCGTACCGAGGATCACTCCCGACCCCCTACAACACAAGGCCGGAACCATTCCTTACTGAACAGCTCCGAACAAGATAACCCCGCGGTTGTAGCTAGCAACCTCCCACACAACCGAAATAAAAAGGGACATCTAGACAAGGGTATATCTCATTCTGCTTGGGTGCTACCCACCTAACCTTGCTGCACATCCCCTGTTTTAGCCATTCCTAGTTGATGAGGCTTGAGGCTACAATTACCTTTACAGGACATATCTCTTAGAATGCTCATCGTCCGCCTGACGATGTTCTAAAAACATTCAATCCATACAAATTCATTCCGGGTTCGAACAAAACCAAAGGCATTATCTCGTTACACTCATTTTGGAACCACCCTTAGAGTCAACGACAATAATCCTTGCATTCTGAAACACCATCTCGATCTTCACTTGGGAATTTACGACCTAACGTTTAATTTGGATTGATGTGGTTTTCGGATAATCATAATTGACACCCGATCCCAGTCTCATCGAAATCCAAACACCATTTTAAAGTTCAAGTTGTTTAATAGTTTTAAACAGTTTAAATTTAACACTTTGAATTCTCATAACATTTATCGCAGATAAATCATACACAATCATCATAGATTTATCAAGCATATCATAAAACATCACAGAATATCATCAAATAAATATCACAAATCAGATATCCTACTTATACAACATTCATAAGCACACATCTTTAATTCTTATTGTAATTAATTTAATTAAAATCAATTACTTGAGAATTAATCACTTAATTAATTAATTATTTTATTTCACACCATCTAATTAATTACTTCTTAATCAATTTATTTAAATCAATCACTTAATTAATTCCCCCTTAATTATTAATTAATAACCTTAATTATTAATTAAATAAACTTACTTACCCATTTATTAACCACTAATTACTTAATTAATCAATTATTAATTCTTAATTAAATTACTTAATTAGTTAACTAATAATCATACATTAATTTACTTTAAGTAGTTAATTACAAATTTATTTATCACTTAATCATCAATTAATCCAAACTCTAATTACAATTAAAAAGTTAATCATTCTTAATCACTTTCCAAAGTAATTAATTGATATTAATTATCCATCTTAATTAACATTTAAAAGAAATCTTCTTTTTTAAAAATTAATTTATTACTAACTACAAAACTTTAATGTTAATTAATTTTATACTTAACTTAAATTAATTACTTAATTAAAATAATAATTAAGAGTTTAAAACATTGTTAAGAATTGACTAAAATAATTAAAACTTGTATAAAGTCTTAATTCAAATTGTTAAACCTTTATTAAGTTTACAGTGCTTAAAACCTGTTGAAAAATTATTCACTTAACTTCACTTTTATAATGTTGCAGTTGAAAAACCCACCCGAGAATCTCCCCTATTTTACTCGAGTAATACTTCGAGTTTCACATTCATTTCCCCTGAGACACTCACCTGTTCTTCACGCAAACCTTCTTCTTCTCTTTTTTTTCAGTAAGTTTTAGTTTAAACATAAGTTATAGATTTAAGCTTCAGAAACTCTCACGCGCTTGCATCACTAACCTGAAGCAATCGCCTCGTTTACTCGGGTAACGACTCGAGGCACTTGCAACAGCGACGCTAACACCCATCCCCACTGCGCCGTACATGTGCACGGCGATGCGTCGTAGCTCCGGTGAAATCCATCACCATCAGCAAGTCATAAATCCCCCATAGACTCAAAATCCAAACTCAACTCGACCCCAAAAATTTCAAAATGAAATTTAGTCATTTTGCTCGAACCTGAAGCTTAACCCAACACACAAAACCACCTCGCCACCGCCGTTCAGACCACCGGAGACGCTCAAAATTCATCCACACCACGACAACACATTAAGCAACCATCCTCCAGAGTTACGCGAAGCTCGATCACGTAAGGAAGACGAGCTCGTCACATTTTCTGATCATAACACAAACGAACTTTAAACCCTAAATTTGATTCGTTCAACCAATTGTGCATTTTAAAAATTGTTCAGCATTTTTCTCGACATCACAGAAGTTCATACAAGCTTCAAACCAAATTTCAACATTTATTATTGGATCGATCACTAGAAATTGGGAAAAATGCAATTTTTGGTCAACTATGAACTGCTCATACAATGCTAAACTAAAAATTTCCATTTTTTCTTTAAAATCCTATTTTGCATTGAAGATTCAAGTTATTAACTTAATTAATATTTTATAACAATTGAATTTATCAAAATAGTTCTTGTTTCGTGTAAAACATGATTTCCAGAGTATAGTTTACTAAATTTTTTTTTCAAAAACAGATTTAAAAATCCTGATTGAAGTTTAAGCATCTTGTTTTGTTGAGAGAAAAATTAAAGCTTAACAATGATTAGAAGCAACAATTTAAATTTGAATAATATTCAATCCTGTAACTAATAAAAGAGGCGATCAACATATTCATAGAACAACCTATATATAAACACAGATCCAAATTCAAAAATGAAACACATACAACACCATATAATCAGTGAATCATCTTTACTGTTTTAATTTAAACTTAAAGCTTTAAAAATTCTTGTTTACTCACTTGCAAGGGTTGCTGAACAAAGAACAATTCCCATTTTCTTTGAAAACTGCAGTATTGAATTGAGTTGAGCTTTGTAAAATAAAGATACTGATTATATTTTCTTTCTGGTTTTCTTTAGTTGTTTTTCTCAGGTTAGCTAAGTTTTTCTGAACGAACTAAAATAGCTTAGTGCATATTTATAAGAGAAAACAGTTTGTAATAAGAAAGGTATTATCTGGTTAAGCTTCTTTGTTAAGATTTGACCAGATTTTTCTAAATATTTTGAAATGACCTATTTTAGGATGAGATGATGGCATTTAATGCCATGGTTTCTTAATATGTTTACACATTATTATTATGTTTTTTTTGTATATAAATATTTTGTTTAAAGATATTTGTTTTATTAACTTCTAGCTTGAATAATTTATATACATATTTGTGTCAGATTTTTACTTTATACATTTGGTTTTTGTGTATGAAGATATTTTGTTATATAAATATTTGTCTTCTTGCTTTCACAATTCATATACATACACTTTGCCTTATTTTATACTTTTGTGCTTCACTTAATTTTTTTTATAGTTATTTATATATATTTATCCTATGTTGCTTACACACCATATCACTTAATTCTTGATTTTTTTTTTCTATTTTAGCAAATTATATTCATATGCTTTACTTATGTATATATTTTTTTATTGATAGAATTTGATTTTATTTTAAACATTCTTATATACATATGTGTGTGTATATATATATATATATATATATATATATTTAATACCAAATGTAAATAGGGTATAGCATTTTAATCCAATTATATAAGATAGATTTTATTGTAAACATTTTATTAAGAGATTAAATTTAAATTTCCAAATCAAATTTCCTTTTCAAAATACAAATCTATATAAACAAATGGAAAATATTTCCAAAAGACTTATTTATTTTAAAACGATAAGTTTACATTTTATTTAATTGGATTAAATATTTATTAAAATATTATTGCCAAAATCCAGGGTCGTTACATTCCTCCCACCTTAAAAGAATTTCGTCCTCGAAATTTAAAACAAAAGATAATTCAAAAGCTTTGTACCAACCATTCAAACATACATATCATTCATACATTAGCAAACAACCAAACAGTCTATCCTAACAAACATCACTAGCTATCTGGACACAAATCCGGATAAGCTTTCCTAAAACTATCCAGAGTTTCCCAGGTGCAATCTCTGGGATCCTTGCTCCACTGCACTTTAAAAAGTTTCACTACCTTGCTCCTGAGTTGCCTCTCGTCTTGATCAAAAATCCAAACTGGATTCCTGACCACAGTCAAATTCGGCTCGACCTCCAAATCTTCCTCTACTACTGGTTCTACAACTAATGATGGAACATGAGCAAGCTTCCTTAGATGGGATACGTGGAATACATTATGAATTCCAGACATCCGTTCTGGCAATTCAATTCTGTAAGCTACAACACCAATCCTTTCCAATATTCGAAATGGACCAATATATCTCGGGGCAAGTTTTCCCGTCTTTCCGAATCTAATAGCACCTTTAACCGGAGAAACTTTGACGAAAAATAAATCACCAATTTCGAATTCCAATTGTCTCCTTCTCATATCCGCATACTTCTTTTGACGGTCTTGAGCAGCTTTCATCCTTTTCTTAATAAGCACAACTTTAGCAGATGCTTCTCGAATTAAATCTGGCCCAAGCACAAGACAATCTTTCGACTCTATCCAACAGGATGGGGATCTACACGGTCTTCCATATAAATCTTCATAAGGAGCCATCTTGATACTTGCTTGGTAACTGTTATTATAGGAGAATTCTACCAAACGAAGATGGTCTTCCCAAGATCCACCAAAATCCAAAACACAAGCTCGCAGCATATCTTTAAGAATTCGGTTCAGCCTCTCCGTCTGTCCGTCTGTTTAAGGATGATAGGCTGTACTCAATCTCAAACTCGTCCCCATAGCTGATTGCAGAGCCTCCCAGAATTTGCTGGTGAAAATAGGATCACGATCACTTACTATGCTGATAGGAACAACATGCAATCTAACTATCTCCCTCAAGAAAATCTCTGCTAGAGAAGCTGCAGTATGAGTTGCCTTAACCGATATAAAATGGGCGCTCTTAGTGAACCGATCCACAATAACCCATATTCCTCCATTTCCTTTCTTAGTTCTTGGCAAACCGTCGATGAAATCCATCGAAATCATCTCCTATTTCCATTCTGGGATTTCCAAAGGCTGCAACAAACCTGCTGACTTCTACTGATCTCCCTTAACTTGCTGACAGATAGCACAACTATTAACGAAAGCAACTACATCCCTTTTCATGCTCGGCCACCAGAAAACTCTTCTCATATCTTTATACATCTTGGAGATTCCTGGGTGGATATTTAGTCTGGAGCGATGACACTCAGCTAAGACTTCTTGCCTCAATCCATCTATATTAGGCGCACACACAAATGACCATTAATCCTTAAAACACCTTGATCGTCCACCTTGAAATCCTAATATCGACCATCCTTAGTTCCAAGAATCAGTTCCTCAAAAGATCTATTCTCCATTTGCTTACTTATGATTCTTTCCTGGAGAGATGGAACAACTTCCAAAAGAGACAGAACTGCATTACTGCTAAGAGCATCAGCCACAACATACGCCTTTCTCAGAGTGTACAGAATATCCAAATCATATGATGCCAGAAACTCGACCCATTACTGCTGCCTCAGATTAAGATCCTTTTGAGAGAAAAGATATTTCAACGGTTTGTGATCTGTGAATAACTCAAACTTCTCTCCCAAGAGATTGTGTCTCCAAATCATCAAAGCAAAAACAATTGCTAACAACTCAAGATCGTGCGTAGCGTCGTTCCTTTCACGTGGCTTTAATTGCCGACTCGCATACGCAATTACTCTTCCATTCTGCATCAGAACTGCTCCCAGTCCAACTATATAGGTATCTGTATAAACTTCAAATTTGCTTTTCCCATCTGGAATAGCTAGCACTGGTGCACTGGTTAGCCTCGTCTTCAACTCCTGGAAAGCTTCTTTACACTGGGATTTCCATTTGAATTTAGCTCCTTTCCTTGTCATCTTGGTCAGATGTGAAGAAATCTTGGAATAATCCTTAATAAACTTCCTGTAGTAGCCAGCTAATCCTAGAAAACTGCGAACGTTAGTCGGTGACTACGGTTGCTTCCATTCCAGAATAGTCTCGACCTTTGCTGGATCTACAGAGATACCTTTACTGGAAACAATGTGCCCCAAAAATTTGACTTCCGATCTCCAAAAATGGCACTCGGAGAACTTTGCCTTCAACACATGCCTCTTCAGTGTCTCTAACACAATCCTCAAATGCTGCCTATGCTCTTCTTCAGACTTAGAATAAACTAGGATATCATCAATGAACACACGAACAAACTTATTCAGTACATCCCGAAAGACTCGATTCATCAGATCAACAAAGTAAGCAGGAGCGTTGGTTAACCTGAAAGGCATAACCAACCATTCATAGAAACAATTTGGTCCCCTAAATGCAGTTAAAGGAATACTGTCCTCAGCTACCCTTAACCGATGGAAACCTGAAGCTAAATCCAGTTGAGAAAAGATAGAAGCTCCATGAAGCTGGTCAAAAAGATCATCAATACAAGGAAGAGGATATTTATTTCGAATGGTCACCTTGTTCAATTCTCTATAGTCAACACGATACCTTAGCGATCCATCCGATTTAGTGACAATCACAGCAGCAGAACCCCAACAAGAAAAACTAGGCCTGATTAACCCCTTCTCCAAAAGATCTTGAGTCTGCTTAACTAACTCTTCTCTCTCTCTTGAAGCCATCCTCCTACTAGGATGAATCACCGGCACTGCTCCTGGAATCAAATCAATGCGAAACTCTATCTCTCGATGTGGAGGCAAACACTTAACTTCCTCGAATACATCAAGGAAATCTTGGACCACATCGATATCTTCAACCTTCTCTTGAGAAGTCTCAACTCCATGTAAAAGACTACTCAAGTGAATTTCAGAATTATCACACGTCACTCTGGCAATCCTACCCGAATCGGTTTCCAACGAAACTGTTCTCTCATCACAATCAGAACATCTTATACTTATCGAGCCAATCCATTCCAATATAAGGTCAAATCCGTTAAAATTCAACATATAAGGGTCACAAGAAAAACTATGGGACATATAGGAAATCTTCAAGTCCTTACAGATCTTATCTAATCTGGTTACCCCTCCTATAGGATTAGATATAAAGATGGGACAGTCAACAGTACTAGGGTTAAGAAAGAACTTCTCTACAGATTCTAGAGAAATAAAATTCAAAGAAGCACCCGAATCAAACAAAACTTTAATATACTTGCCATCTAAAAGTAATGTACCTTCCAATACTCCCTTGCCTTTAGATGAAGTAGACGGTGCACCTTCCAAAGCAAATACCTTACTCTGCTGAGCTTTATAAAGAAGCGGGCAATCCTTGATCATATGACCTAGTTGGTGGCAATTGAAGCATAGAGATCTCTGAACCAAAGTCGAACCTGGTTCACTCTGATACGACTGTTGTTGCTGTTGCTGAAATCCTTTCTTAGGACACTTATTCGCCAAGTGACCTTCTTGTTGACATATATAGCATTTGCTAGGTCCGTTGTTGTTTTCAGTCTTCTTCTTGCTCTGCTTCCTCCAAATGGGATTGAACTTCCTCTTATTCAGATTAGCAGAATTTCCTCCCAATGCTGTTACTGGTGCCGCTGATCTCTTATTCATCAAATCCTCATATCTCAGAGCCATATCAATTAAATCAACAAAAGGTCCTTTCAAATGTGTCGTCGTCTTTTCATGAAATTCCGGCCTCGATCCTTGCACAAACATTTCGTTCTTTTTGAGTGGAGTATCAATGAGTCCTGGTCCGTAGCAAGAAAGTTCATTGAATATGGTCTCATACTCCGCTATGGTCATGCTTACATGCTTCAAATTCAAAAAATCCTGATACAGACGAGTTTTCCCTGCTGTTGGAATGAATTTCTCCTCAAAAAACTCTTTAAATCTTTCCCACGAGATGTCATCTTCAAAGATGTTTGCTACCGTTGCATCCCATCAGGCTACTGCGCCTCCCTGCAATTTCCATGAATTCCCTTTTTCGCTCATCAGACAACTTTATACTCTTAAAGATGCGCTCACAAGAGCGTAGCCAAGCTTGGACCTCAATTATAGATTCTGACCTTTAAATGGTTTACCTCCAAGGTTGATGAAGTCCTTGCATAAGGCAGCAAAACTAACCTGAGGCGGTACTGGATCTACAGCCTCACTAGCAGTTTGACTTCGTCCATTATCAGTCGAGGTACTTCCCCTACCGCTACCTCTTCTTCCAGAACTCATGTTGGCCACCTGAACAGGTAACTCAACAAATTTAGATAGGTATATAATTATATGAAAAAAATACAAATACGCACTCTCAAGATAGATATCACACCAAATCCTAGGTATTATCTCAACTTATGCTCTGGTACCAACTGTGACGACCCGCCTTTCTACTCACAGAAAGATGTATCATCAATAAGAAAAGAAAGGGATAGAAATAGAAAAGAATAGAAAGAAAGAAATAACAACATCAGAATCTCACAGCGGAACGGAACAAAATATAATACATCACATAACTATTACATAGTTATACATATATCAAAGTTACACAACATCATACACATGACAGTCATATATACATCTGTCACTACATACATCCCAAAATATAGCATACATCAACTAACACAACGGAACTAGATAGATATATACGCCTGGACTCCTGCTCCAAGCTCCTCCAGAACTCAACAATCCAAAACCTATCACTTGGCTCTTATAAAAATTTGAGTACCCAAGAGTTTATGAAAAAAAAAAATAAACTCCGGGTGTGACATGGGTCTGGTATGAGTAAACGGTTTAAAGTTGTTTAATTTTTGAAAACATTTGAAAATAAAGGTATCACGTAAGACTTCCCGCACATAAATACGGGTAAGTTTTTCCCTTACGCTAACCAAAACAATTTAATAGGAAATCCAATGATATTATAATAGTGTCTAGGGTTTTCAAGTAAAATACAGAAATGGTTGAAATGCTTACATCTCACGTTCCAACATAGTTGGGCACAATCAAAACGTAAGGCTCTTATTGGAAATTGGATTCCATACAATGGCAGGGCTACTGGGGTACCCCCTGTCATAGTACGGGGCCTAGATCACCGTACCGAGGATCACTCTCAACCCCCTACAACATAAGGTTGAAACCATTCCTTACTGAACAGTTCCAAACAAGATAACCCCGCGGTTGTAGCTAGCAACCGCCCACACAGCCGAAATATAAGGGGACATCTAGATAGGGGTATATCTCATCCTGACTGGGTGCTACCTACGTAACCTTGCTGCACATCCCATGTTTTAGTCATTCCCGGTTGATGAGGCTTGAGGCTACGATTACCTTTACAGGATATATCTCTTAGAATGCTCATCGTCCGCCTGACGAAGTTTTGAAAACATTCAATCCATACAAGTTCGTTCCGGGTTCGAACAAAACCGAAGGCATTATCTCGTTACACTCATTTTGGAATCACCCTTAGAGCCAATGACAATAATCCTTGCATTCTGAAACACTATCTCGATCTTCACTTGGGAGTTTATGACCTAACGTTTAATTTAGATCGATGTGGTTTTCGGATAATCATAATTGACACCTGATCTCGGTCTCATCGAAATCCAAAAGCCATTTTAAAGTTCAAGTTGTTTAATAGTTTTATACAGTTTAAATTTAACACTTTGAATTCTCATAACATTTATCACGGATAAATCATACACAATCATCATAGATATATCAAGCATATCATAGAACATCACAGAATATCATCAAATAAATATCACAAATCAGATATCCTACTTATACAACATTCATAAGCAAACATCTTTAATTCTTATTGTAATTAATTTAATTAAAAGCAATTACTTGAGAATTAATCACTTAATTAATTAATTATTTTATTTCACACCATCTAATTAATTACTTCTTAATCAATTTATTTAAATCAATTACTTAATTAATTCCCCTTTAATTATTAATTAATAACCTTAATTATTAATTAAATAAACTTACTTACCCATTTATTAACCACTAATTACTTAATTAATCAATTATTAATTCTTAACTAAATTACTTAATTAGTAAACTACTAATCATACATTAGTTAACTTTAAGTAGTTAATTACAAATTTATTTATCACTTAATCATCAATTAATCCAAACTCTAATTACAATTAAAAAGTTAATCATTTTTAGTCACTTTCCAAAGTAATTAATTGATATTAATTATCCATCTTAATTAACATTTAAAAGAAATCTTCTTTAAATTTTGAAAATTAATTTATTAATAACTACAAAACTTTAATGTTAATTAATTTTACACTTAACCTAAATTAATTACTTAATTAAAATAATAATTAAGAGTTTAAAACATTGTTAAGAATTAACTAAAATAACTAAAACTTGTATTAATTCTTAATTCAAATTGTTAAACCTTTATTAAGTTACAGTGTTTAAAACCTGTTGAAAAATTACTCATTTAACTTCACTTTTATAATGTTGCAGTTGAAAAACCCACCCGAGAATCTCCCCTGTTTTACTCGAGTAATACTTCGAGTTTCTCACTCATTTCCCTCGAGACACTCACATGTTCTTCATGCAACCCTTCTTCTCTCTTTTTTTCAATAAGTTTTACTTTAAACATAAGTTATAGATTTAAGCTTCAAAAACTCTCATGCGCTCGCATCACTAACCCGAAGCAATCACCTCGTTTACTCGGGTAACGTCTCGAGACACTTACAACAGCGACACTGACACCCATCCCCACTGCGCGGTACACGTGCACGGCGACGCGCCGTAGCTCCAGCGAACTCCATCACCATCGGCAAGTCACAAATCCGCCACAGACTCGAAATCAAAACTCAACTCGACCCCAAAATTTCAAAATGAAATTTAGTCATTTTGCTCGAACCTGAAGCTCAGCCCAACATACAAAACCACCTCGCAACCGCCGCTCAGACCACCGGAGACGCTCAGAATTCATCCACACCACGACAACACATTAAGCAACCATCCTCCACAGTTACGCGAAGCTCGATCACGTAAAGAAGGCGAACTCGTCACATTTTTTGATCATAACACAAACGAACTTTAAACCCTAAATTTGATTTGTTCAACCAATTCGTGCATTTGAAAAATTATTAAGCAATTTTCTTGACATCACAAAAGTTCATACAAGCTTCAAACCAAATTTCAACATTTATTATTGGATCGATCACTAGAAATTGGCAAAAATGCAATTTTTGGTCAACTATGAACTGCTCATACAATTCTAAAATAAAAATTTCCATTTTTGCTTTAAAAATCCTATTTTGCATTGAAGATTCAAGTTATTAACTTGAATTAATATTTTATAATAATTGAATTTATCAAAATAGTTCTTGTTGCCTAGAAAACATGATTTCCAGAGTACAGTTTACTAACATGTTTTTTTTTTAAAATAGATTTAAAAATCCTGATTGAAGTTTAAGCATCTTGTTTTGTTGAAAAAAAATTAAAGCTTAACAATGATTAGAAGAAACAATTTAAATTTGAATAATATTCAATCCTGTAACTAATAACAGAGGAGATCAATATATTCATAGAACAACCTGTATATAAACATAGATCCAAATTAAAAATGAAACATATACAACACCATATAACCAGTGAATCATCTTTATTGTTTTATACTTAAAGCTTTAAAAATTCTTGTTTACTCACTTGCAAGGGTTGCTGAACAAAGAACAATTCCAGTTTTCTTTGAAAACTATAGTATTGAATTGAGTTGAGCTTTGTAAAATAAAGATACTGATTATATTTTCTTTCTGGTTTTCTTTAGTTGTTTTTCTCAGGTTAGCTAAGTTTTGCTGAATGAACTAAAATAGCTTAGATGCATATTTATAAGAGAAAACAGTTTGTAATAAGAAAGGTACTCTCTGGTTAAGCTTCTTTGTTAAGATTCGATCAGATTTTTCTAAATATTTTGTGTTGACCTATTCTAGGCTGAGATGATGGCATTTAATGCCATAGTTTCCTAATTTGTTTACACATTATTATTATGTTTTTGTTGTATATAAATATTTTTTTTAAAGATATTTGTTTTATTAACTTCAATCTTGAATAATTTGTATCCATATTTGTGTCAGGTTTTTACTTTATACATTTGGTTTTTGTGTATGAAAATATTTTGTTATATAAATATTTTTCTTCTTGCTTTCACAATTCATATACATACACTTTGCCTTATTTTATACTTTTGTGCTTCACTTAATAATTGTTATAGTTATTTATATATATTTATCCTATGTTGCTTACACGCCAAATCACTTAGTTCTTACTTTTATTTTTTTTCTATTTTAACTATCAACATTTAAATTATATTCATATGCTTTACTTATTATTTTTTATTGATAGAATTTGATTTTATTTTAAACATTCTTATCTATATATATTTTTATACCAAATGTAAATATGGTAAAGCATTTTAATCCAATTATATAAGATAGATTTTATTGTAAACATTTTATTAAGAGATTTATTTTAAATTTCCAAATCAAATTTCCTTTTCAAAATACAAATCTATATAAACAAATGGAAAATATTTCCAAAAGAGTTATTCATTTTAAAATGATAAGTTTACATTTTATTTAATTAGATTAAATATTTATTAAAATATTATTGCCAAAATCCAAGGTCGTTACAGTCGGACAAGGATCGGTGTGAGAGAACTCAAAACACAAATATATTTGAAAACAAAGGGTATCTCATAAGACCACGTCGCACATAAACATGGACGAGGTTTTACTTTATGATAACCAAACCATTTGCTATGAAAAATCAAAGATATTATTTTTAATGACATTCTTTGTAAACACTTTCAAATAAATATATATAATCTAAGCATAAATTATTACATTTTTTAGATTCCAACATAATAGGTTTACAACTAAAACCGTAAAGGCTCATATTAGAGAATGGATTCCATACAATTACAAGGTAAGAAACTACCGTCCGACAATGGATCTCTTGAGGGATGCACCTGAGGCTCCAACCTCTACAACATAGAATCGGCTTACCTCTACAATAGATAATGCCGAATACGCCATCACCCCGGTCGTTCTTGATCTATCTGTGGCCGCAACACACATAAAAAAACTCGAAATATATAGTGTAACCTTGAAAGGTGATGACTATATCCTAATGGTTACTACTCACTTAGCCCTGCTGCGTCTACCTTGTTTTTTCCATTACCGATGTATGGGGCATAAGGTAACGTTTTACCTTTCATATAGCAAATCCCACTTTGAATGCCACATTGCCATTTCCAACAGCAGAATAATTGATTTCTACAAAAGTACAACCTTTGTGCTCGTACGTCTCATAGAAGGGTGTTAATTATTAGAGGGTTAACGTCCTGCACTACTAGCAGATGTACGTTTGTAGAGATCAATGCACATGGTCTTAGTAATGCAATGTCATACATTCGTTCATACAAGCTGTCCAGGAACAGGACAAACGGAAGGTACTTCTCCTACTACATCATGTTTGGGTGTAACAACCCGCATATTTATCGATTTTTATATTTAAATATTTTATTTAAATATTTTATCGTTAATCGGATTTTGGTCCGAAGCTACTTTTTGCAAACGGTCAAATTAGGACTCGAGACCACTTCCATTGAGTTCGAAACGTCGTTTGCAATCTTCTAAGTATAAACATTGATATGTTTGGGGTTAGTGGAATTTCACCACTTTTTCACTCGAGCCTTTGGTTTGGACTTTTAGCCCATTAGGCCCAAGTTCCACCCCCTTCTTCTTCATTGCTTCATTTCATTTCCTAACACTAAAGCTTCAACAAAAATGGTGAATGGAATGAGAAATTAAAACTCCAAAGTCGTTGTTTTATTGCAACTCCAACATTCAACTCCAAATTCAAGAAGAAGACATCGGATTCAAGCTTGTGGTTGCTTCTCCATTTGCCTTCAAGCTTTGTTCTTCATTTTCATTGGGTTTTGGAGCAAAGGTGAGATTTTTATCTCACAATTCTAGTCTATATCTATCTTGGGCTATTGGAAATGCATCCCTATCATGTTTGCATGCACATTTGCATTTGGTTTGGATTGGATTGGCGAAAAACTCCACTTTTTAGTGTTTTCGGGTGAATTTCTGGCTTAGGTCGCTCTGTCCCCCTTAGGTCGCCCAGCTCTATAGGTCGTTCGACCTTGCTAACTTTTAGGTCGCGAGTTTTATAGGTCGCTCGACCCTATTCCCCTTAGGTCGTTAGACCTCTTTTTGTCTTCACTAGGTCGTACCGTTTTGGTCGGGGCGCTGCCCCGCACCCCGCCGGGGGCGCTGCCCCCTGGACCCCCGCGACCTGACCGAGCAGGTCGAACCCCGTAAGCGGTGGCGTTGCCCCCGCACCCCCACCTTGGGGGGTTGCCACCCCCCCGGACCCCCCTTCCGTAGGGGATCTTATCTGAAAAACATTGAGCTGATTTCCTTGGATTTTATTCGCATCTCCGTATGCGATCTTTGTGACTGATTGTTTCTACACTTGCTTATGTGTTTTGTCACTTTATAATATAAAGGTTTCAATACTAGTAGTAAATATCAAAACTCTTTTAACAAACAATTTCAACTCTATTTTTAATAACAAAGCTCTTTTCTTAAACCGTTTTCCAATCTATTAGTATATACAAGCCTTTACCTCACTCGGATGAGAAATCTAATTAAACGACTTAGTAAAACAAGTGGTATGAAACGCTTGCGTTCACTTCGTCGGTTAATTCTTGGACTTGTTCGATTGAACCTCTTGTGACAATTTTATTAGTGAAGATTTACAGTTTGTTCGTAAATATTTAAGTTAAGCAAGTGGTTATGGGACATGAAGCTAAACTTCTATATTTACTAGCTTAGTGTAATTGACACTTCTCGTTGATCTTGATGATCGCTTTATGAATTAGACTAGCAATTGCGCGATGTCTCTTTCATTGCAAGGTTAGACTAGACACCACTTGTGTGATTCCATTCACACATACCTTTCTGCTTTTTGGTTAGTCTTGACCTCAATCTGTGTGATTCCATTCACACATGTGGGGTAGCTCCCCATGGTCTTCGGACCGTCATGTGATTGGCCTCTTTCCCTTTTTATGATTTCTGGATTTCTTGTGTTGATTTCTGGAATTTATCTCTTTGACTTGTCATGAGTACAAGTTTAGGGTATGATGCCCTCTTTGGATCTTTGAGAAGATTCTTGTGATATTGATTTATCTCTTATCGGTTGATCTCCTGTTGATCATTAATTGCATACTTATAGTAGTATGTCAGTATGGATATTTTATGTTTATGCCATATCTTTTATTTTATATCATGTCATCTGATATTTATAGCTAGACTGATCCGTTTATTATTTTCTTATAAATAATACTCGGGTCAGGCCGAGATGTTACAGGTGCTACTGCTTGACTCCTCCCCCAGTGATTCACTACTCAGACTTTTGGCTACTTGTTTAGATTAGCAGCTTTTGTTGTTTACACTTGAGATATAGACTCATAGTTGTATTCTTTTGTATAGCACGCGTTGCTATTCTTTTGTATTATCGTGGATCTTTTTAGACCACTACTCTGATGTACACTTTTATGTGATATATATTCATATCTCTTTCCGCCTTTGTGATATGGATATCTGTGATTGATTCACATGTTATGCTTACTTCTATATTTGTTTCCGAAGATCATTTTATAGCCACCGTGTGATAAGAAATTACACGGATGGTCGCTCCTCAACCGCCTTATCCTCCGCGCTAGTTGACAGCACTACACCGTAGTGTTCTTGGCTAGCGTGGGTATAGAGGTAGGGCGTCACATTGGGGGTCACCCCTAGGATTATTAACGAGTAGTCCTTGCATTGAAGATTTCAAATTGAAGGAACTAATGCAACCATATATATGATAAGGGAATTACCCAAGAGGTGGCAAGCAGCCTGTGTAGTTAATGCCCCTTTATTATCCCGCTATAACCCCGCTATATCTCATAGAGGATTTCTACCGCTACGATTTTTCCATATAGCCCCAGAATATAGCCTTTCCGCTTTAATCTCCGCTATTTCTCCTATATCCCGCTATTTCCGCTATATTCCGCTATTCCCACTATATCTTTTTTAATAAATTGAATTGAAAAATTGCGTTTATACATTATAAAATTATGAAACTAATTTATATGATTAATTTTTAATATATTTTTCAGAAATGAAAATACTCTAATATTCTACCAAATTCAATTATGTTATATAACAGTTTTTCGTTTATTTAAAGTATATTCGCACATGTTTTTATTTAAAATTATTTATGTATTATTTATAATTCAATTAAATGATAATTTTTCATTTAATTACCATTTATATATTTGTAAAAACATTAATTACGAGTTTTATATGCTATTTTAGAAACATCCGCTATATCCCGCTATATCCTCGTTGTATCCCCGCTATGACTTTTTGCACCTCCACCGTTTCGAATCTACCGAGCGCATTAACTGCACAGCAAGCAGCCCTACATTATGAAGATCTCCATCCATAAAATCATTGTCTTTAATATGTTTTCACTTTCAAATGTATATTGGTTCAAAGTGGTTTTCAGATAGGGACACCCAAATCCGACCCTGGTTCCTCTGAACGAATTATCAACAAAAGATGTCAAGTATATACATGATTATTATTCGATTAATCAATAACGTTTATCCAAGTAAAATATCGCTTTAGAGATGTACATGTTTAAATCATATTCTATTTCAATATATATGGGATAATTAAACCTTATTTATGAAATTCTCTAGTTAATTAAACTCTCTTTAAATCTTGGATAATTCCAAATCATTTCACCCTTTACTTAGGAAAATATTTCCAAATCATTTATTTAAATCTTAATAAAGATTTCTTATTTTCAAATCATAAGTCTTAAAAGGGTCAAAAGCAAAGTTATTTAATATATCGTTTACTATATACCCAAAACAATTTGTGTTGGGTAAAAAAGGATCTATAGAAACTAAATTAATTATACTTCAATACTGGTTCCTGTATTCAACCTATACTATTTGTTGAATAACCGTGAAAGTACCTTTTAAATTCACACGGTTAGTACGAGTTCCTTCCTCGAAATTTAGTACAAAGTTTAACCAATAAATTTCATATATCATCAAAATCTATTTATTTCAAAATATTGTTTAACTTTTGGAAATCTCCAATCTCTTTTTATCTTAGGAAAATGTTGTCCAAGTAAATCAAATATACTATCCCCTCCGTTCGACCATTCCGAATAGCCAAAGCGGAATCTAGACACCGGTTGTCCACGCTCGGGTATAGAGGCTATCTCTCCGTCACCATAAGGCAGTCAAGTTATCTAATAAACTCTAAACTCTTTTATATGATCTTTTAGAGAAAATTTTCATTTACTTAACGTAATTCCAAATATTATTTAAAATAATTTCCTCTAACCATTTATTCAAAACTCCTTTAATATTATTATAAAACTTCCAAAATGTCTTCAAAATACTTAATTATTCATTTGAAAAGATTATTAAATAGGTTAGGAAATAATAATAAAGCTAAAATCATAATTTGCAAAAGTTACCAAAATCGCTGTAAAAATGCTGTGAATAGTGTTTTTAAAGCTTCTTTGTTCAAACCAGTAATTCCATTTCATACATGTCCATTTCTATAAGTCAAATCCCTATTAAAACATTTTAAAATATTTATCAAATTTATTTCATATTTTTAAAATTTAAAAATATCAATTTTAAAGATTTTGCCTTTTTGGTTCCCAAAACAGCTAAATCGCGATGTTTTTAAAAACTTGATTTGAACATAACTCAAATTTTATACAATGAAATCTTGATTTTTCTTCTTCAGATGCAAACTATAGTTATAAGAGTTTGGAAAATTATTATTTTAAATAATCCCTAACTATAGTCTATTATACACATTGATTTAACTTTTATGCAGCGAAATCACGAACCGCCGCTACGCCGACGTACTTATTTTGACTCCATTTTCAAATCTTTTTCAAACTTCAACGAAATGAGTTTTAATGTTTATAAAACATTTATAAACCATTTTAATTAATTTTATTCATGTTTAAAGAGGTTTAAGTATTTTGTAACACTTTTGTAATTCATATAGGAAAGTGATTTCGTTTGTGTAAATTCGACGTATATTTAACGTGAATTATTTCCACAATTATATTATCTCATCCATAATATGATGATCAAACATAGAAAACAATCATAGAAAATATATTATATCATCACATAATTTATAATAAATTAGCAAAGTAATTCTCACATTCATTGGTTTCAAGATTTACTAAATTTGACTATGGCTTTGCTGTTCTGGAACCGGAGCTTACGAATCTTATACCAAGACTCCGAGAAGTTCGGCCTTGGGCTTGCAAGGGTGGTGGGATGCTTAGATGGGTATGATCTTGGTAGAGGAAGAAGTAGAAGATCATTAACTCAATCTCGTACTCGAAGTGGTATATCTCTCTATATTTTACGACTTATTCTGACAATACTTCAACGCTATTTCTGAGTTTTCCTCAGAGGCTATGGAAGTCATTAATGTAGAGGAGGAAGAAGATGAATAAGATTGAGAAACGAAGAGAAGAGGGTGTGAATGAAATAAGAGAATGGAGGGTGGTATTTATACGAAAAATAAGTGAACAAATATCTAAATGTAAAATTACCAAACTATCCCTTACCCACTCCCCTCCCACATGCACAGCCCACTCCACCTTGTCCTCCTCTCCACGTGCTCGACTGATGATGGTGTGTAAGGAGGCAATAGTTGATGGTTAGTTTTATTTTAGGATTCTTAAGGATGAAGAAAATGGAAATATCTTAGACATTTTATTTATTAAGTGCATGTGTGTATTATATATGTGTATATGTATATGTTGGTGCATGTATGTGTATGCTATATACATGCACAAGACATAAAAACAAAATTGCAATAACTTTAAACAACTTCCATTAGTTAAACCATTGAAAATCTGAAAAGCCAATTTCCTATCACAATTTTACTTATTAATCAAATTATATATAAACGTAAAAAAGTATAAAACTAATTTTTTATCATTAATAAAAAACTAAAATGATCATATTTGAATTATAAAACCATATAAATTAATATTTATTATGTGTTTATAAAAAGTGTTGTCGTATCGACAAAGCATTATGAATTCTCCTATTTTTTTTTTTAAAAAGTATATACATTTATAAAACTATTACAAAATTTATTATTATTGCTATATAATAATTCAAATGAATTATTATCATTTTAAAATAATTATTTGATTATTTAAACTTAATTTAAAATTCTAGAAAATATATAAAAGTGATGATATCCCTAATGAAGTTATAAACATATTTTATTTTCAAAATTAAAATAAATAATTTTTATTTCATATTCTTTCTTAAATGGATAAATAAGTATATGTATCTAGTTCTGTTTGCTTTAATATTGAGAAAATCTCAATTTTCCTTAAAACTAATTTTCGTGCTTTTCTGATGAAAACCCTTAAATATTCATGTTTGTTAACATACCTTTAAACCAAGTTTACCATCATTATTTATGGTTCAAAACATTATAATTTGTATTATAAAATCTTGTATTTGAATATTTCAAATGTAAATATAATTTATCAAAGTGATAAATTTATGGGTCATTATAGACCATTTTTTTATACTACCAAAATTATTAGTGGAATAACGATATGGAAGATAATAGACTATAGTCTATAATACAACTAAGTAATGAATACACACACATATTTCATAGTAGTCATGATATTCACGAAACCTATAATATTTGCAACTGCAAAAAAGACAATCATTACATAAGAGTTTGACTTTAACAAGTCACATCATTAGACATGTTAAAATACACAATTTTGCTTAAAAGCTTCCTATCAAAGCTAATCAAGAAAGTAAGAAAACTATTATAGAGATTGATTTCTCCTCCTCTAGTTATTTTAATTACTCTTGCAACTATATTATATGAATGAACTACCTAATAGTTATACGATTGTTTATAACGAAATAAAGAGCCAATTGCTTATGAACTTGGGTTGTATATGTATCTGTATTTATCTTTATGGAAAATTTGCATGTATACCTTTATGTGCGAATCTACATATTCGAACCAACTTTTTTACTATTCTGGTGTGCATATCTATTCAACTTTATGTTGTCTAACATGATCTTATAATTTGGGGTTCATGTGCTTATGTAATGCATGTACAATATGAGTTAGGATTATATTCCCTACCAGAAAAGTAGGTAAGTAGTAATAGAAATTTTTCTTTTTTTCTTGCCATTTTGTGCAATGCATTTTTTAATGATTCTTAATAGGCCTTCATATTATATTTTGAGATTGAATTAAGTGTCTAACATTCATGTCCTATGTTATAGTTTAAATTTATTGGAGTTTGCATATTTTTCTTTATGCTACTTAGTGATCGATTCCAAAATCAAGTAGCAATCTATGTTTCTAAATGTGTCATTACTGAGGTATCAAAAGTAAACAAATTTTCAACATATATGTAAATTTACTGTTGTATTATTATTCCTTCTGATGTAGATGTTAATGCCCACCCTTTTATGATTTTTATCTAATAAACAACCATTAGTTACCATAAAATGGGTATTAAAAATCATCAAATTTTACACTCAACTATCTATGCACTGGTGCAATGCACGGACTTCCACTTGTAATAATAATAATTTTTCATAAACTTCATAAAAATGGGCTCATTATTATTTTACGCAGAAACGAGGTAACCTTCCCAAAAGCTATATTATTACTAATAAATTATGTTTTACATCATAAATGATTATAAATTCACCAAATTTGACTTCAAAATAGATTTTCATTATTATTTATGAATTCCCCTTGAAATTCATAACTAATAACCATATTAAATTTTTAACATTAATTTCAGTATAAATTGTTAAATAGTAGTTAACTACATATATCAATTAAATTTTGTAAACAATCTTATTTTCCATTAATTTATCCATTTTTCCTAAAATTACATGATTTCACTTATTTTCTATTAACTGATAATTTTTTCCAAACCCATAATTAATTACCGTAAACATCATCATCCAATAATGATAAAACTTAATAAATAAATAAATAACCAAATCATATCTACCATCACAGAAACCAAACGAACATAAAACGAAGCGTGACAAATATTAGTAAAAGTATATTTTTATCGATGAACATCTACTTTATATTAAAAAATATAAATAATTGTGACCATTTAATCTTAAAACACATATTTACAAATAGATCTAAAAGTCATAAATCAAATGGAAAATTGAAAGGAATTTTGCCATGAATCCAAAGGAACAAACCGTGCATAAAACGAGGGTCATATGCAAAAGTTATTACAGAAAGAAGATTGGTGGATTAATCTGTAAATAAATAAATTTTGAAGGCTTTATTACAAAACCAACCCCATTGTTACAGTGAACCCTTGTGCATGCTCAACCCAATTCACCGCCTTCATGCCATTACGACCGTCGTCTCCTGCATCCTATGGTCGATTGAAGCCTAAATCAAAGCTCCATTCACCGCCACTGCTATTTCCGATCTTTCCTCGTCACCTCTACTGCCTAACCACCTATGTCATCGCCTAGGTTTAGAAAATTTAATGAATTTTTCTAGCCAACTCCGATCGATTTGAGACGATCAGCCACCATGGATGCATTCCATAAAAGAGAGTGTGGATCATGCAATATGGAAATATACTAAATATGTATGAGATTAAAATAAAGATAGTAGCAGTAGAGTAAAGAAAAAAATAAAAGTGAATACACTAATATTTTTATACTGGTTTGAACTTCCCGTTCTACGTCCAGTCCTAAACTCCTTTTGGCATTTAACTAATCAATAACCCTTACTTAACCCGGAGGAATAGGTATCTAACAAACTCCTGAGCAGTAGAACAGGATGCCTCGGCAACTGAAGAGGACTTCACAATGCCTGAGCAGCAGAATAGGACTTCTACTAGTATATAAAATTGTCTGACTAATGTGTTCTTGATAACATAGATATGTCAATGTGTTTACACCCTTCCTATAATCAAATTCTCAAGTATATTAGTGTGTGCGACGATATGGAAGGAAGATTATCGCTATGAATCAAAGAGTATGAATATGAATTCAAAGACTCAAGCAATGAAGATGGTTTGATTGCTTTTGAATGCAGAGAATATAGAGAGTAAGTAAGCTCAGTAAATTATCCAAGAATTGCTGATTTGGAAAATGATTTTGATGTGTTTATAGGTGCATAGACAGATACAACCTTTTGTTAGGAGATTCAATCAATAGATGCAGCCATTACTCTTCGAATTGGATTGAAACTTTTGCGAGAGGAAGCATACGTTCAGAAAATATAACCGTTATACGCAGGTCAGTCGACCGAGTTCAGAAGCTCGGTTGACTAAAATTCAAATTTGTATATATATATTCTCAGTCCACTATGCATTTTGCACCAGGTCAGACGAATGGTCGATTGTAATCAGTCGACCGACCTATGTAATTTTGCACACTGAATTTTAATGCATATACAAATGAAAATAATTTGTTTTGTGTGCAAGTGTAACTACTTGAGGAATGATTTCAACAGTATCTAAACATATTTAAGACTCAAAAACATAATAAATAATGATATGAAAACTAGTTTTGAAGTCTCTTCTCTTTGTAGTTTATATCATGTATATGTTACTCTCTTTTTATTGATATCACCATATAGTCTTTGTTAATGCTCCTTGTCATGAATCAAAACTCATGATTCAACATTCTCCCCCTTTTTGATTGATGACAACCTGTAATTGACAATTAATATATAATAGAAATTATATAACAAAAGTTATATATATTTCTCCTCCTGAATGTGTGCGATAATGTAATATGCATAAAATTATTAGTAAACATTTTTCTCCCCCTTTGTCATCGACAAAAAGGAGTAGACATAACCAGTAAAGCATAGAATAAGCATAACTAACATAACAAACCAAGATGTTCCTACATAATGAATCGTAGAAAAAAAAGCAAATAAAGTTCCATAAACTAAAATAACACAAGGATATTTAAGTACAAGCCTTGATAGAAAAGAAAGTCAAGTGAAAGAGCAAAGAAAATACCATATCCAAATATGATAGCACCCAACTATTCATCGGCACCCTAAAATTGATGACTTAATCTATCTCGAGTTGCCATGTTGCATTCTACTTCGTCAAGGGTGACACCATGATTTGGTGATTGTAAAATATGGGCAATGCGATCGAGAGGGAACCAAACTGGTTTGCCACAAACAAGACTCTACACACAATTATTGGTATGTCTAGGATGTTGATGTGCTAAGTTAAGATTAGCATTGAAAAGCTTAACCATAATGTGATTAATCTTATGGCTATTCAATTTTAAGTCTATTAAAGATTGTAAGCCACTTTGATCAGCCAATTCTCGAAGCCTATAAGATTCAAAATTAGGGAATACCATAAAAGAACCTTCAAATATCCTTGCCGATTTCATGTGTTCCATATTTCCACCGTCGTCCGATCATAGAGCCATTGAGCGACGAATGAGTTTATGGCTACAGTTGAGGATGATCCAGTGGTTTTTGAACGTTTAGGAGGCATGATTTGTGGTAAATTTTATGGTAGAAGGATGAAAAATGAGATTTTTAGGGTTTGGGAAAAATAGAATTTGAGTTAAAAAAGAGGAAAATAAAAGTGAAAATATGAAGAGACAGGGTAAAAAGGAGATGGAAAGGGGATAAAAAGGCTCAGAAACATGGTTCCGTCGATTGAATATAGCAGGTCAGGCGACTGAACTGGAACCCGAGAGTTTTCTAGGTCTGTATTTAGTCGACTGCCTGATGCAGTCAGTCGACTGACTGTTATTAAAATGCAAAGTAAGCCTGTTAAGCAATCAAAAACCAATATACACCAAAGCTTATACAAAAAGTGATGAATACACCATAAACATATAAAATGACATAGATAAAGACACAAAAATTCTTTAGAGGATGGTGATTTTTGTGGTATCTTTTGAGGTGTTTTATGTGGTGTCGTTTGTTCATTAAGCTCTACTTTTGTATCTTCAATGTGCGGTCGTAATGGAGACCATATATTGTTATGAGTCATTGTATGTGGTGAGACCGGAGGTGATTGAGGACTGGGTTCCCATGGATTGTGATAGGAAGATGATGTTGGTTGATGAACATTAGATGTAGAACAACCACAAATTTTCCAATCGAGTTGCTCCAGAAAGTTAAGACATATGGAATTAACTTTTTCCTCATAGTACATTTCTCGTTGGATTCCAGTTGTTCCCGCTGATAATGATGCATATCATCAATATTTTGTTTAGTTGACGGAGAACTGAAGAATAAGAAGTGAAGAGATTTCTTCTTTTTTTGAGTATGTCCGATATGATTTTGTGGAGATACAAACCCATTAGGTTCATAGCAAGGAGTTGGTGTAGGTAATGATTAAGAGGAAGAAGAATAAGCGAAGGATGGTGTTTAATAGTCAGTTGTTGATTGGTCGGAATCATTATGGCCATTGGAGGCCATTGAAATTGATAGGAATGATAAGATGATATTAAAAAGAAAAGTGATGATTAAAAAAGAGGTAGTAGGAAGGTTAAATAGGTGAAGAGTATGCTAAAAGGAGAATTAATTTGAGGCTGAGAAAGTCTGGGAGAACATAATCGTAGACTAAAAATAATAAAAAGAGATGAATGAAAGGAAATGTTTGTTTAGATGGAAGGTGTAAACTAAAACTGAATATGAGTATAATATTACGTTTTAGTCTAACATATAACATTACTAGCTCATAAGGTAAAGACATACAACTTCCAATCTATGATCCAGAGTTTAAATCTTGGCAGTTACACATATTTTTGAACTTGGAAATTTTTTTGGTTTTCTTATTCATATGGATATTGTAGCTAAACAAGAAACAAACATAGCTCATCTGGTAAAATAGACATCTTCATGTTAGGAGAGCTAAGTTCAAAAATTAGAAAAGGCAAAGAATGCAAATATTTTTCAGAATTTTACTCGGACAGAAAATTTTACAAATTCTTAAAAGAGACGATTTTGAATTCTCGTCAAAGTTTTACAAAAATTTCGAGAAGCGGCTTTGTAAATATATCAGCCAATTGATTTTCTGAGGAAACAAAATCCAAATTGATCGTTCCTTTTTCAATGTTATCACGAAGAAAATGATGACGAATTTCAATATGTTTCGTTCGTGAATGATTGATTAGATTTTTGGACAAGTTGATAGCACTTGTATTATCACAATATATGATAGAATTTGTTAAATTTATATCGAAATCTCTAAGTGTCTGTTGCATGTAGATTACTTGAGCACGAGCTAAGGCAGTAGAAATATATTCTGACTCACATGTAGAGAGCAAAACGCAATTTTGTTTCTTACTAAACCAAGAAACTAACAATTTTCCAATAAAATGGCACGTACAGCTAGTACTTTTCTGATCTTTACGAGATCCTCCGAAATCATCATCACTATATGATACTAATTCAAAAGGACATTCTTTTGGATAGAAAAGTCCAAAATCCTTGATATAACTATAATAACGCAATATACGTTTACTGCTCTTAAATGTTATTCCTTTGGATTGGCTTGAAATATAGCGCAAACAAACACTCATCATTATGTCAGGATGACTGGCTGTTAAATATAGTAATGATCCAAACATACTTTGGTATAATTTTTTATCAATACTTCTATGATTTTCATCTCTATCGAGATGTGTGGTTGTACCCATAGGAGTTGGTTTGGCAGAAGTATTTTGCATTTCGAAGCATTTGACTAAATTATTACAATATTTTTCTTGATTAATAAAAATGTCATTTTGTAATTGTTTTATTTGTAAACCAAGAAAATATAATAATTCTTCCATGTGGGACATTTCAAATTCTTTGGTCATAATTACGGAGAAGTCTTGGAATAATGTTTCAATGATAGAACCAAAGATGATATCATCTACACAAATTTGAAAAATTAAAATATCCCTTTTTAGTTGTTTAATGAAAAGTGATTGATCAACCTTTCCAATTTGAAATCTAGAAATTACTAGACAACTCTTAAGCCATTCGTACCAAGCACGTGGTGCTTGTTTCAAACCGTAAAGAGCTTCCTTAAGTTTATAGACATGGTCTGGATATTTCTCATGGATCAATAAAGAAGGCTGTTCAACATACACGTTTTATTTTATATAACCATTCAGAAAGGCACTTTTAACGTCCATTTGATAAAGTTTGAAATTATGAAAACATGCATAGGCCAATAAAATACGTGTTGCTTCTAATCTTGCGACAGGAGTAAACGTTTCTTCGTAGTCAATTCCTTCCTCTTGATTATAACCTTGAGCGACCAACCTTGCTTTATTTCTAGTGATGTTGCCTTTTTCATCCGTATTATTTTATAGATCCATTTTGTTCCAATAACTGTTTGGTCACTTGGTCTATGAACTAACTCCCAAACTTCACTGCGTTCAAACTAATTTAGTTCTTCTTGCATTGCAATGATCTAATTGTCGTCCGTAGAAGCTTCCTTAGGATTTTTAGGTTAGATATTGGAAAGGGATGCTACGTGGCCCATTTGATTTAATTGACTTCTAGTTCAGACATTTGAATTAATTTATCCAATGACGTTTTGAATGGGATGAACCCGTAATATTCTTGGTGGAGATCTTAACTCATTATCCTAATGAGCAACATTCTCATCTTCTAAATTTTTATTATCTGTATTTGTTATGTTATGTGGAAGTTCTTCATCATCTCTTATACTTGATTTTTGTAGAAAGTTTTCATCAAAAGATGTATGAAGAATTTCCCCAACAGTATTTGTTCTTTTATTAAATACCCGATAAGCTTTGCTTCGTTCTGAATATCATAGAAAGATTCCTCCGTCAGATTTCACATTGAATTTGCCAAGCTGATCTTTGGTATTCAATATAAAACATTTTATCCAAAAACTTTAAAATATGAAATATTTGGTTTTCTTCCAGTAAAAAGTTCATATGCAGTATTTTTGGTAAGAGGTCGAATAGAAACCCGATTCAAAACATAACAAGCAGTTGCTATGGCTTCTGCCTAGAAATGTTTTGGAAATGTGCTTCCATTTAACAAAGTTCTTGCACATTCTTGTAGAGTTCTATTCTTTCGTTCTACAACTCCGTTTTTTTGTGGAGTTCTAGAAAATGAAAAGTTGCGAAAGATTCCTTTCTACTTACAAAAATGATTAAAAACTTTGTTTTTGAACTCACCTCCATGATCACTTCTAATATTATTGATTTTCAATCCTTTTAAATTTTGAATTCATTTAACAAAAATTTTAAAATGATCAAAAGTATCACTTTTATTTTTCATAAAAAAGGTCCAAGTATATCTAGAAAAGTCATACACTATTACAAACACGTATTTATTGCGATTTATGGATTGTACTTGAGTGGGTCCAAATAGATCCGTGTGTAGTATTTCAAGTGGTTGTAATGTAGAAGTAACTCTCTTAGATTTAAAAGATGATTTAGCTAACTTTCCTAATTGACATGCATCACAAATATGATCATATTTAAAGTTCATTTTTGGTAATCCTTTGACTAAATCATTTTTGGAAAGTTTGTTTATAGCTTTGAAGTTAACATGACAGAATCTCTTGTGCCATAACCAAGGATAATTCTCTTTGGCTTATAAGCACATATCTGAATTATGATTAATTTTCATATTCATAACATATATGTTTCTATTTCTATTACCTTCAAAGATAAGATTTTCATTGTGATCATAAATGCCATGCTTATCCTCAGAAAATGAGATTTTGAATCCTTTGTCACACAATTGGCTAATACTTAACAAATTATGCTTCAAGTTTTTGACAAGTGAAACATTGGAAATGAGAGGTAAATTAAATATATCATAATTGCTCACATCGCCTTTGCCGATGATATAAACTTTGGAATTGTCTCCAAATGTAACAGAGCCTCCATCTGAATATGTGATATTTGTTAGCAGCCACTACGAGTATTCATTTTCCTCTTTTCTTAAGTGGGACGTGCAAAAAATAAAAGAATAACATTGGTACCCACTTTTTAATAGGGTCCTAAGAGTTAAGTCATAGGAAACCAAACCCACGCGGTTCAATATTCCTTTTTATAAATAATTTTTATTTTATGAATTTTTTTTCAAAAAGGACACAATATATTTATTCCTAATCAAACTGTTGTTTGTTTTAGAAACCCATATTTTTATGGTTTTTGATTTTTGATCCCTTTTTGGTCAAACTATGGCAGACTTAGGTTTAGACATATTTTTCTTATTCTGCTTAATTTTTGGTGGAGCTACTGATTTCTTAGTATAACCTAGTCCTTTCTTATTTGAGACGGGCTAAGAAGTTTTAATAATTTTAGATAAGTGTTCTCTGCCTTTATTAAAGTTAGATACATTTCTAGTAATATTGTCCAACTTAGTTTTGAGACCCGTGCTATCTAATTCAATCATTTTAACTTTTGATTTTAGCTCATGATTTTCAAAGATAAGAGCATCATTCTTTTCTTTTTGAGTCTCAATTTCTTGATTCAATAAGGTAAGTTGAGAATTAACATTAGAAAATGAATCTTGAATTTTCTCCAGTTCTTCTTCCAATATTTCTTCTTATCTTTACGCATATCTCTTTCGAATTCTGCTTTATTTTGATTTTCGAGGGCATCTTTATATTTTCTTTTGAGATTTTTCAAAGTACCTAATAATTCAGAATTTATTTCAATCATGTCATCAAAAGTAAGATCATTTACCTCATTATCAGTAGCCATGAAGCAGACATTTGCTTGTTCATTTTCACTATCACTGCTACTTTCAAAAGACGAAGAATATGAGTTTTCCCGTCACCGAAAATGCCTTCTTATTGAATTTTCCTTTCTATATTTTTTCCCTTTCTTTGTTCTGGACATCTTTTTGTATGTGACCCTTCTTATGGAAATTGAAGCATTTTGGTACTGAGGATGATGGTTTATTGTTGAAATTTCTTTTTCCAATATTTCGATTTCCTTTTCTGTACTTCAAAAGTTTCTTAAATTTTTTAGCTATGAAAACTAAATCTTCATCCTATGATTCTAATTCCTCTTAACTGCATGAAATGCCTTATTTTTCTTGTCTTGTGATTGAACTCATTTAGCCTGTAAATTTACTTCATAGGACATTAAATTTCTTATTAACCCTTTAGGTTTCATGGTAGAAAGGTCGTTTGCTTCTTCAATAGCTAAGGCTTTTCTTTCCCGTTCATTGGTTAAAGAGTTTAGGATCTTGGACACAATATCAAAGTCAGAATACTTTTCTCCTAGTCCTATTAGAGAATGATAAATATCTTGAAATCGGAAGTACATATCATTTATGGACTCTTCTCGCTTCATTCTGAAATTTTGAAATTGAATCAAGCATAGATATTTTGATTTGTTTAACTTTTCTAGTTTCATGAGTAACTTTAAGTGTTTTCCATATTTGATATGCAGTGTTACATATGCTTACTCGGTTAAATTCATTTTTATCTAATGCACAAAACAACGTATTCATTGCTTTAGCATTAGCAGTAGCATCTTGTTTTTATGCAGTTGTCCATGTAGAATATTCAGCAGTAGGTGCAATATATTCTGCTTATGTAACATTCCATGCATCAAAACCATTGGCTTGCATATAAAAATGCATCGTATGGCCTAATAGTTATAATTCATCCCATTGAATAGTGGAGGTCGTGCAGTAGATTGACCTTCAATAAAACTAGTGTTAGTGACAGTGCTTGTGCAGATGTTGTTTTCCATATTAGCAAAATATCAAATAACTATGCAACGGTTATAAGATTCCTGCTCTAATACCAAATGAAGGGAAGTGTGGATCATGCAATATGGAAATATACTAAAGATGTATGAGATTAAAACAAAGATAGTAGAGTAAAGAAAAAAAAAGTAAGCACACCAAGATTTTTATGCTGGTTCGAACTTCCCATTCTACGTCCAGTCCCAAACTCCTTCTGGAATTAACTAATCAATAACCCTCACTTAACCCGGAGGAATAGGTGTCTAACAACCTCCTGAGTAGCTGAACAGGATGCCTCAGAAATTGAAGAGGACTTCACAATGCCTGAGCAACAGAACAAGACTTTTACTAGTATATAAAATTGTCTGACTAATGTGTTCTTGATAAACATATATGTCAATGTGTTTACACGCTTCCTATAATCAATTCCTCAAATATATGAGTGTATGTGAAGAAAGGAAGATTATCACTATGAATCAAAGAGTATGAGTATGAATTCAAAGATTCAAGCAATGAAGATGGTTTGACTGCTTTTGAATGCAGAGAACATAGAGAGTAAGTAAGATCAGTAAATTATTCAAGAATTGGTGATTTGGAAAATGATTTTGATGTGTTTATATAGCGCATAGATAGATACAATATTATTTTAAGAGATTCAACCAATAGATGCAGCCATTACTCTTCGAACTGGATTGAAACTCCCCGCGAGAGGAAGCATCCTTTCAAAAATATAGCCGTTATATGCAGGTCAGTAGACTTAGTTTAGAAGCTCGGTTAAAACTAAAATTCAAATTTATATATATATATATTCTCTATTCACTGTGCATTTCACACCAGGTCAGTCGACTGGTCGACTGTAATCAGTCGACTGACCTGTGCAATTTTGCACAGTGAATTTTAATGCATATACAAACGAAAATAGTTTGTTTTGTGTGCAAGTGTAACTACTTAAGGAATGATTTCAATAGTATCTAAACATGTTTAAGACTCAAAAACATAATAAATGATCATATGAAAACTATTTTTGAAGTCTCTTGTCTTTGTAGTTTATACCATGTATATGTTACTCTCTTTTTGTTGCTATCGCCATATAGTCTTTGTTAATGCTCCTTGTCAGGAATCAAACTCATGATTCAACATTCCATTTGTCATCCACTACGCAACAGTACATTCCAATCATCGACTTGTCATTAATTCATCGTTGAATCAGAATTGACGATATAAACAACCAAGGCTATTTCATTGACTTTTGATCAACTAAGGCATCGAATGGAAAAATGAAATGAAGCAGACGTTTAAGGTAATGTAGCTAATTTAAATAGTCATTTAGCTTAGTTATGAGTCCTATGCCTTGTTTAGCTCGTAACAATTGTATACACCGTTTATAACATGTAAATTTGCAATCGCCTAAACTATAACTCCAAATTTAACAAAATACTAGTCAATACGGATCAGCTCGGAAAGACACACACAATGATCATGAATACAGCACTAAATTCACCCTCTGTCGAAAATCCATTTTAATTGATTCAATATTAATTGTGTCAAATTTGAGGGATGTTATAGAAAACCGTATTGATGTATTTTTCCTTAATGAAACATATGAGTAAAAAGGAAATGCCAATATAATGGGTAGAGTTAGGGAGTGTGTGACACTTGGACCTTATTGAATATGAACATTTTCATCTTTGTCCAGTTTATGCATGATGTTTATTATATTCTATGCATTAGGCATGTGCCATCATATCCAATTAAAGTTGTGGTTAAAAAAATTATTGTGAAGATACTTTTGAGGGGAAAACTCATTCTGCTTAGTGGTGTGGTCTCGCTATGTATCTATTTTATTTTAGGATGACTGGTGTTTATCCATACTCGACTTTTTGCTTGATCGAAATTTTTGATTTTCGCCTAAACTCTCGAATGCTAATTTGAGTTGGTCGAGAGTAAGGATTTAGATAGTTTTATATGAATAATGGCTTGCCAAAGATGTGCAGGGGCAAGATAATATATTATAGTTGTATTCCACGATGCAGCATATATGCATATACACACATACACACACAGATATATGTGTGTGTGTTTGTATGTATGTATGTATATATGTGTGTATGTATATATAAATATATGTATGTATGTATGTATATTTTTATGTATATATGCATGTATGTTTGTGTAATGACAGGGTTTATAATCGTCTATAGTTGTGATTCTAATCACTTAAGTGGACATCATCATCATATGTTCCTCAAGTGGCAAGTGGACATTATCATATATGCAACAACCAGATTTTTAAATAATAATTAATTGGAGTTAACAATAGCAATTTAGATGTTAAGAATTTGGAAATTTATTTGGTAAAATGGATTTGAAATTATTTACTAAAAAGAATTTAAATCATGAAAATGTGATATTTAAATTTAAATAACTTAAAAATGAAAAAAAAATTATAAGAGTAATGTGATTATATAATGTTTAATTTGTAAAGAAGAGATTTAAAATAGGAATTTGGAGTTATTTAAAATTAACTATTTTTTTTTTATAATTATTCGTTTGAAAATTAAAATTAAATAGAATTTAGTTTATAAATAGAAAGAAAACAGCTATAAATATTTTCCTATAATTAAATTTTAAGGCCAATACTTCTATTTTATCCTAAGCCCAATCACTTAAAATCCAAACCTAAATCAATTTTTCAAAATTATCTCCCTTATCACATCATTCATGCAAAAGCTCTTCTCTGTAATCATCTTCCACATAAAGCCAGAAAATGCACTAAACTTTACCTCTTTAATAATAAAAATTAAATCCAATAAATAATGAAAAATGGAATGCATCTATGTCATGGTTTTGTTTATTGTGGCACTGAGTTTACTATTGCATGCGTATGAAGATAGAAAGTAAGGAGAAGATAACGCGATTTACATGTGAGTTCTTCGCTTATAAATTCTATGCATAACCTTGTGAAATTTTATAGATAATTATGTTATGAGTTGATGTATGCATTATTTTTTGCTTGAGAGAGTTAGGTTATTATTAAGTTCACCAAAGAATAGCAGCTGATTTTTATAGCAACGTAGTACTGGTCAACCGATGAAGTTGATCGGCTGACATATGCCAAAGCTGCCACTTGTTACCCGGTATCCTGACCCGGCTATATTGAACTAATTACGGAAGATAGATTGGACTTTTATCAAGGAGGATGACCACAGAGATATGGCTGTAGGACCCAAAAGTAGAGTTTGGATGATTATTTGAAGCCAGGATTGGACGCAGTTGGTAGATAAACGATGCAGGATGATAGAAATATGGGAATTAGCTTGGATAAGCAAGGGATCGGCATGGCATGGTAATACCCTTGGGATCGGCATAGATAGTTGGATGAGGGGTTGGCATGGATGAAGTAATGGAGGGTTCGACATAGGTGATGATGCATGGATCGGCATGACTTGGTGGAACGCAAGGGATCGGTGTAGATGGTGTATGTTTCGATATAGTAGGTTAGACAACAGGGTGTCACAGTTGAAGCAATGGAGAGTTCGGCATAAATGAAGGAAGATGGATTACATGTTTTATTGGTTTGGAAAGTTATGAGGAATGGGTCATCATAGCTTAAAAAGGGGTCGGTAGAGCCTAGCATTTGACAAAGGTTCGGCGTATGCGACTCCATCAAGAAGGGTTCGGTATATGTTAGAAGTTGAGTACAATTATACCTTTAACGTCCAACATTTTGGGATCTAAAGGTCCAAAGCAAAAGAATCTTGGAGAGCAAAGTATATGGACCCTAGGGATCCTGCCATATGGATCGCATGTCAAAATGCTCAAAGGATGAGGGATTGGCACAATCCATTTGGAGGGTTCAGCAGAAGGTAATTTACAAATGGAGTCGAATCAAAGATCCATTGGTTGCATGAGCTTCATTAATCTAATCAACATGATATTTGAAGAGCCAACATATCTAAACATGAAGAAGCCACCATAGGGATCGTTGCTCAAGAATCAACCAATGAAGGAATCAGTACGGATCCTTCTTCGTTTGGATTTGGGTCGAGCGACCTCTATGGTGGGCCATATGGATAAGAAGGTCCTATAGCCGAAGTTTCAGATAGACTAGTGGTCGCCTTCACCTATAAATACTGGCCTAAGGGGTCATTCTAAGGACCTTTACATTTTTGGTACATTAATCTTAATTGTAATTAAGTTTTCTCCTAATTTCTTGTTGTTTTCTACTGTAATCAGACTATTTGTGAGTGAATAGAGAGAATCTTCAAAGTGGACTTAGGCATATAACGCTGAACCGCTATAAATTCTTGTGTTCTGGATTATTGCTTTGATTTTCTTGTTAGTTTATTCAATCCCTCTATTTCGATTTTGCTCTCTTCATTTATTTCTTTACGTAAATTTATTCTTGGGTGTTTGCGACAAATTTGGTTGTAAACATTTTAGTGCTTTCACTAAGAACCTAATTCTCAGCCTGTTAGGATCCCCTTTGTTGCTACTGGATTTGACAAATCCCCCGAAGGAGATCCATAGCTATCTTCATAAACTTTCTTACACTACTCAGATTTGCAAAAATCTTAACAAGGAGATTGACAATGGTGATGCATACTAGATCCACTTCTCAGAATGTTGATGGAAATGAGACTGCTAATATTCAATAAGGAGGCCCAAGCAAACAACCTGCAAATCTGAATGCCGATCCGGTTAAAGTTTAGTACCATGCTGATTCTATAACCCAAGATGAATTTCATAATCTAATGAGAGAGTTGATGGAAAGCCGTCGACAACTAAATCAGCAGATTCAGACCAATATTAGCCTGATGAAACGGATTACCCAATAATAGCGTGGGAAGGCTAGGAGGGATCCTACTCCCTACTCGACATTGGAAAGTTCAAGATTATCGGATGAAAACCAAAGGCTTAGGCATCACAGGATTGAAGGAAATCACGTAGAAACATCATAGCACCACCTGGTAGACCAATATCGTCTGCCAAGACCGATCGGTGCGGATCCCATCCTCGAGATCGGTACTGATCCTTCCTCAAGAGGAGGGATACCCCCACTACACTTAGGGAATCGTGCTGGAGTTCTTCTCAGAAGCTTGGATGCGGAGCTCAATCAAATGCTTAAAGGTAACCCAACGGAATGACAACGAGACAAATGTTCAAAGTACGCACCAAGAAGATGGTGAACCAAGAAGGTGTTAAACGGTCGGTAGACACCGATCAAACCATTCATGTGAGGTGGAGCGCGACCACCGCTTGTGAGACGACCCGACTTTCTCACCACAGAAAATCGTATCATCTTGAAGAAAGAAAGTGATAGAAAAGAGAAAAGAAAGAAGAAAAAGAAGAAACAACACAGAATCTTAACAGCGGAATGAATAAATTATGTTAATAACATAAGTATTACATAGATTACAACTATCATCAGAGTTACACAGATTACACATCATATACTAGACAGTTATAAACACCTG
Source organism: Allium cepa (assembly GCA_030765085.1). Classification (NCBI taxonomy): domain Eukaryota; kingdom Viridiplantae; phylum Streptophyta; class Magnoliopsida; order Asparagales; family Amaryllidaceae; genus Allium; species Allium cepa. The sequence continues at coordinate 299,188,489 of CM060931.1, forward strand.
TCTAGTTTTACAACTCAATACAACACAAGAGAACTACTCAGAGAAATCAGCACAGCGGAAAAATTTGAGTACCCAAAAGTTTAAGAAAAACAGAATAAACTCCGTGTCAGACATGGGTCTGGTGTGAGTACTAGATTAAGGTTGCTTAATTTTCAAAAACCTTTTGAAAAGAAAGGTATCACGTAAGACTTTCCACACATAAACATGGAAAAGTTTTTACCTTACGCTAACCAAAACATTTGATAGGAAATCCAGTGATATTATAATAGGTCTAGGGTTTTCAAATAAATATGAAATAACCAAAATTGTTACATTTATTAAATTCCAGCTACTAGCCACATAAGTGGGCAATACAATCAAATCCGATGGCACTTATTGGATTTTGGATTCCATACAATGGCAGGGCTACCGGGGTACCGCCTGTCACAGTACATGGCCTAGATCAACGTACCTAGGATCACTCCCAATCATCTGCAACACAAAGCCGGAACCATCCCGTACTGGACGGTCCCGAACAAGATAACCCCGACAGTGGCAGCTCACAACCGTCCACACAGTCGAAATAAAAAGGGACCTCTAGACAGGGGAAAATCTCGTCCTACTTAGGCATGACCTACTTAGCCTTGCTGCACCTCCCATGTTTTAGCCATTCCCGGTTAATGAGGCTTGAGGCTACGATTACCTTTAGTGAACACATCACTTAGAATGCTCATCGTCAACCTGACGATGTTATGAAAGCATTCAATCCATAAAAGTTCGTTCCGGGTTCGAACGAAACCGAAGGCATTATCTCGTTACACTCATTTTGGAATCACCCTCAGAGTTAACGACGATAACCCTTGCACTCTGAATCTTCATCTTCACTTGAGATTCACGACCTACCGTTACTTTGGATCGATGTTGTTTTCGGATATCCAAATATGGAAACCCGATCCCGGTCTCATTGAAATCCAAAATGTGTCTTTTAGGCCCAAGTTTTTTAAATTTTAAAATAATTCAATTATCTATATACACACAGATAGATAACTCACAAATCACAATTGATAATCAACATTATCATACTAAACAGATGATCCATATCATCATCAAAATAGGTAATCCATATCATTATCACAATAGAAATCTATATTATCATCACAATGCAACCAAAGCATTCATACCACACAACATTACCTATCTCATTTCTGAGATCACATCCATTTAAGGCAATGAATACCATCCATTCATATATAAGCAATGATTTACTCAATCATAATATAATTAATTTAAATTGAATTAAATTAATTACCTCCATCTCTAATTAATTTAAAGTGAATTAAATTAATTACATTATATTTAATTAATTTAAAACAAATTAAATTAATTAATTCATCAATATAAATCTTGCTTACTCAACCATTTAATTGATTACAATCAATTAGTTAATCACCTTAATTAACCATCCTTGATTAATTATCCTTAATTGCATTCAAGTAATTATCCATAATTAATTTCACAAATTAATTATTCTCAAACAAAAACAGTAATTAACCTTTAATTACTTCAATTAATTAGTTGACTATAATTAATTACATTAATCCTTAATTAATAACATTAATTAATTACCTTTAATCACTTTTCATTAATTAATTAATCTTAATTCATCAACTTTAATTACATCATTAATTATATTAGTGAATGATCATTACTTCATTAAGTAATTACACTTAAACAATTCACAAATGATTATTATTAAATTAATCAATCTAATTAATTATTAAAATTAACCACATTAATTATTAAATAATCCTGGTTAATGACCTTCATTAACCATTCTCTAATTATTTTCATTAAGTATTTAACTTAGATTAACCATTATTAATTACAAATTTAAATTATCTTTAATCATTCATTAATTATTCCCTAATTATTTAATTAATTAAGTATTAACTGTAACTTAATTAATCTTTAGTTATTTAAATTAATTAACCATGATTATAACTTGATTATTTAAATAATAATTCTTTAATCATTAATCATTAACTAAAAATCTAATTAATGATCTTAATTACAAATAGATTAATCCTAAATCAATTATTAATTATTCCCTAATCAATTAATTAATTAAATAAACTCATTATTCCTTAATTACTCGTTAATTAAATTAATTTCAAAAACATTAAATCTTAATTAAGTTTTAAGATAAAACATTCCTTAATTATGTCTAAAGTGTCAATAACAAATTTATTTGAAAAAAAAAAAATCAATTTTCCTTTGAACTTACTTTAAAATTTCATTTCAAATATAAAATTTAAAATGAATATAATTTAAAACTTAATCAAAGTTTTAAACAATTAAAACCCTTATAAAATTTCAAGACAAACAAGTGCTTGTCTAATAAAAGAAATTCATAAGGTTTAAAACTAAATTCATTTTTAAATTTAATAATTTAAATTTACACTTTACATACAAATTTGTTTAAATTCTTCAAATCTTAAAATTCTTTTTATTCCAAAAACTTAAATACATTTTAAGATCTTGGATTTCCAGATTTAAACCTTACTTTAACTTACTCATATTTAAAAACTTCTGATTTAAAATTTGAAACCACTTACCATTATAAAGTAGTTTAACATTCAAGTTTAAACTTAATTTTTTTTTTAAAAAAACCGAGATTTAAATTTCAAACTTGGATTTCTAGTCTTCAAACTGGAATTTAAAACTTGGTTTAAACTCTTGCTTTACATTTAAAAATTTTGAAACAGCCAATACAGGTTTTGTTTAAAACCTGAAACATTACTTAAACCCGAGACACCCCCAATGTACTTCGAGTTCCAAACCAACTTCCCCGAGCAATCTTTCCCATAACTTCGAGTAATCAAACAACCCCATCTGCTTCAAAACTCAACCCAACATCACCTGACAACCTCTTCACCGTGCATATGCATGGTGACTACGGCCGCCGTTGATCATTAGTGATGATCTCAACAAACCAGAAAATGACACAACAACCCATCCACGACCAGCTATCCGAGCTACCACCCTCGAAATCAAATTCGAACCCAAAGTGCCCAAACCTGGAAACAACCATCGGTTCCCCCCTTCAAACCTGCCAACGGCCCGCTTACAACATTCCGACCATTTGACAATCTGCAACTCCGGCATCGTCTTAAACTACGGCCGTGCTATCAATTCCCAAATTATCTAAACACTCGGTCAATTCTATAAAATGAACTAATCGATTATTTCAAACATTAAAAACTAGGGATTTAAAAGAAAAACACAACCGCAACTTTCTCACCGAATTCCATCACCACCTATGATTTTTCCTAGCCTCTCCTACCTCTCTTCCATCACCGGGAAGAACCCCATGCCTCCACTATCCATAGATCACCAGCAAATTTAATTAAACCCATTTCTAGTCAAAACCCAACTGCACCTTCGTCCTAATTCTAAAAATCTTAATTCTTGATTTAAAAATAAAGCTTTAGTTGATGCTTTTGATTTATGATACTGAATTGATAAATTAACATGTTTGAAATTTACAGTGGTTCAAGTTTTCCTGTTAAAATCTTATTTCCAAAGCCATTATAGTTTTAATTTAAGTTATATAAATTCTTAAAATTTAGCTTATAATCAAACAAACAATGTTTAATTAGATCCTAAGTCTTAAAAATCTATGAATAAAAAAGAAAATGATTTAAATAGGAAAACTGGGCTTGACATCTAGCACAGAGATGTTCTATAGATTTTTTTTCCAAAATCATACAAGTATCACATATCACAAGTACACAAGAAATTCCAACATACACACACACACACACACACACACACACACACAAATTACAACTTATTTGAAGCATAGATCAAACAACCAGATTAAATCTTTAAGTTTAAAAGGAGTTACTCGCCAGATTACAGAAGAACAGAGTACTCTAAAATTTGAAAAAGCTTGATCTTTTTAAAAAAAATTAGTTGCATGCTGTTGAAAACTGGAATGCTTATGCTTCCTGACCCAAACTACTTGCATACAGGCTTTGATCTTGTTGACCCCAGGTTAAAATGAAATGCAGGTTTGATTTCCAGAGGAAGAAAGACAGTTGCTTTTGAAGATGTGCAGATTTTTAAAATTGTTTGTAGGCCACAGAAATTTGAAGAGGAGTTTGTAAAGGGTTTTGAAAATACAGGCCATAGATTTTTAAAGAGGAGTTACTGATTTTTGAAAGAAATGAGGAGTTTTGATTTTTTTTTAGAGGACTGACTTTCAGATTCAAGGAATAAACAAAATGAAGTTTCTTGATTAGGAAATGAAGGAAAAAAAATAGGAATGAAAGAATGTGTTCCTATATAGGTATTTTCAGATTTTATTAAATAAAGAAAAACAAATTTTAAAGAAGCCACTTGTACATAATCCTAACATTTGTCACATTTGAGAGTTTAACTTTTAACACTTGTTAAATGATGCTTAATATTCATGCACTTGTCTTTTTAAAGTAGTTAGTAAATTAATTTAAATGTTAATATAATAGTTATGCCTAATTACTTTGTTAATTAGTATTTTATATTTATATAAATTTATAAAAGAAATAAAAACAATTATGCTTATAAATAAAGCTTATGTATATAAAAATTAAAATAATTAAAAATATATACTTTGGATTTATATTCAAATTTTAAATCAAATTCAAAATCTAATATTAAAAAAATCAAGTTATAGATATAAATTAAATTTGAAATACAAATGCTATTTTATTAAGAATCTATTTGTAAAACAATACATTGTTAATATTATTTTTATAAATATGTCATTATTAAATTGAAGTAATTATAAAAGAAATTATTTCTTTATTAATAAATTACCTATTTTATTAAGCTATAAAACTTTTTGTTAATTCAATTAAATTTAAAACTCAAGCCAAAAGCATTTTAATCATTTAAACATTTTTTTTTAACAATTTAAAATCATTTATTTATTTATTACATAGCTCTGAAAACTTAATATTAAATTAAAATCAAAATCTACAAAGTATTAATATATATATATATATATTAGAATTTTAAATCATGATTCATTTATTAATTTAAACCAAGATCATTTGTTTAATAACTTTGAAAATCTTATATATTAAATAAAAACTAATTTTCCAAATTGCTAAAATATTAGAATTAAAAATATGCTTTATTTATTAAAATTACTATTTACAATATAATCTATATATTTATATTATAAATAGAAACTAATTTATTATTTTTAAAAGATAAAATAACCAATTAAATAATTATTGAAGAAGATTACTAAATCAGTTTGAATTATTATTAACAAAAATATCAATATCAATTTAATTTTAATACAGATTATTAAATTGATATTGTTAAAAATTCCGGGATGTTACAATCCTTCCTCCTTAAAAGAATTTCGTCCTCGAAATTTAAAACAAAGGTAATTTAATAATCTCATTAAAGATTTTAAATTTTAAAACACAAGCATATATCAAACATATGCTAACAACCATAGCGGCCAAGTCATTTAATCACACTAATCTTATTATCCAGATAAAATTCCGGATAAAATTTCATCGAGTTTCCCCAAGTGTATATATACCGGGATACTCGCTCTGCAGAGCCCAAACAATCAAAACTATGAAGCCACGAAGCTCCTATTCATCTAGATCTATAACACTAGACAAGATATCAGACTACAGACGAGTCTGATTCAACAACCAAAACTCCAGAACTGCCGGTTCCACAACCAGAGATAGATCATACACGTACTCCCTCAAAGATACGTGAATCTCATCGGATCCCAGTTATCCAAACTGGCAATTCCATCCTGTAGATCAATCACTTATTCTCACAAGAACACAGGAAAAGATCCAAACACTTCAGAGCTAGCTTCCCAGCCTTACTCAATTTTATAGCTCCCTTTCGATCGAAGAAAACTTATCCAAAATCTAATCTCCGTCTTCGGAATCCAGATTCCTTCATATCTTATCCTTCAAAATCTTCGGACGATCCTGGGCTGCCCACAACCTTACTTATCAGCTCAACCCTTGCTGATGCTTCTAGAAACAAACTAGACCAATTCAACTCAACAAAATGATCTTCTCAAGATCAACCAAGAGCAAGAACTCAAACTCTACTCCTCAAACATAGAAGACAACAACTTCTCCTATCCGGAAAAGAAAAGCAGATACACTTCCAAACTGCTTCCGCTGCATCACTCTGATCCAAAGTAGAAGAGAATGCTGAAGAAGAACACGAGCTCAACTAGACAACATAACCCAAAAATATGGTTCATCAGATCCATATAGAAAACTCAGAAGCTTCTCCAAAACCCTGAGCTGCTACACCAACTCAATCTCTTGGAACCATCCTTCTACTAAGCTGAGCTACTGGTAGCACTCCTGGAATCCCAGTCGATAAGGAAACTCAATCTCCAGATGCGGACAAACTCTGACCTCTCTGAAAACATCCAGAAAAACTCTGATAACTTAAGAGAACACTCAACTATCGCAAGTCACTTTTGCGATCAATCCAGACCAAATCCAAGGAAAACTGTTCTCCCTTTACCAAATAGAATAGCTTACTCTTAACCCGTCAATCCATCGAAGAAACGGGTCCACTCTGCTGCTTCTGAACTCTACTTCAGAAAACTGCTCAGCCAGAAGACTCCCTTCCGACACACAACACTCCGAGCTGAACTGCTGCCACAGATGCCAAAGATCTCCTAATCCAAAGCTCTTCGAGAAACTCGGACTTCAAACCAAACAGAAACACCAGCTAAACACAGCCACAACACCGAAGCAGACTCACTTCCTTAAACTTATTCCAAAGAAAACATCTTCGGGAACATCCATAGTCACTGCATCTCATCACGCAGCTACTACTTCCCGAGGTATCTAAAATACCATTACTCGCTTTTGCCAACTAACAGATCCAAATTCTACTCATCCAACTTAAAAAATGGACTCCGAACCTTAACAGGTTTCCTTCAGAGATCGATGAAATCCTTCATCACGGCAAAATTCACCCGAGACGGTATTGGGTCTACAGTCTCGACAAATACACTTCCAACCTCAAAACGTTCAAATTCCAACCAATGGTAGTCGTGTTACACACTACTACCCCATCTACCTTTATAACTTATATTGGAAAACTTAAACAGGTAACCCAACAGATAGGTAGAAATAAATATATTAAGTTATATATAAAAATTACAAATACGCTCTCTCAAGATAGACACCACTCTAGAGCCTAGGTATTCACTCAACCTAATGCTCTAATACCAAATGAGATGACCCGACTTTCTCACCACAGAAAATCGTATCATCTTGAAGAAAGAAAGGGATAGAAAAGAGAAAAGAAAGAAGAGAAATAAGAAACAACACCGAATCTTAACAGCGTAATGAATAAATTATATTAATAACATAAATATTACATAGATTACAACTATCATCAGAGTTACACAGATTACACATCACATACTAGACAGTTATAAACACATGTCCAGTTTTACAACTCAATACAACACAAGAGAACTACTCAGAGAAATCAACATAGCGTAAATATATATATATATCTACATGCAGAAGCCTCCTGCTCCATTGCTCCTCCACAATTCGTCAAGGCTAACCTGAATCCCTTGGCTACTCGTAAAAATTTGAGTACCCAAGAGATTAAGAAAAACAGAATAAACTCCGGGTCTGACATGGATCTGGTGTGAGTAACAGATTAAGGTTGCTTAATTTTCAAAAACCTTTGGAAAAGAAAGGTATCACGTAAGATTTCCCACACATAAACATGGAAAAGTTTTTACCTTATGCTAACCAAAACATTTGATAGAAAATCCAGTGATATTATAAAAGGTCCAGGGTTTTCAAATAAATATGAAATAACCGAAATTGTTACATTTATTAAATTCCAGCTACTAGCCACAAAAGTGGGTAATACAATCAAATTCGATGGCACTTATTGGATTTTGGATTCCATAAAATGGTAGGGCTACCGGGGTACCGCCCATCACAGTACGTGGCCTAGATCAACGTACCGAGGATCACTCCCAATCCCCTGCAACACAAAGCCGGAACCATCCCTTACTGGACAGTCCCGAACAAGACAACACCGACAGTTGGAGCTCACAACCATCCACACAGCCGAAATAAAAAGGGACCTCTAGACAGGGGAAAATCTCGTCCTACTTAGACATGACCCACTTAGCCTTGCTGCACCTCCCCTGTTTTAGCCATTCCCGGTTGATGAGGCTTGAGGCTACGATTACCTTTAGTGAACACATCACTTAGAATGTTCATCGTCCATGTGACAATGTTCTGAAAGCATTCAATCCATACAAGTTCATTCCTTGTTCGAACGAAACCGAAGGCATTATATCGTTACACTCATTTTGGAATCACCCTCAGAGTTAACGACGATAACCCTTGCACTCTGAATCTTGATCTTCACTTGAGATTCACGACCTACCGTTACTTTGGATCGATGTGGTTTTCGAATATCCAAATATGAAAACCCAATCCCGGTCTCATCGAAATCCAAAACGTGCCATTTAGGTCCAAGTTGTTTTAAAGTTAAAAACAATTCAATTATCTATATACACACAGATAGATAACTCATAAATCACAATTGATAATCAACATTATCATACTAAACAGATGATTCATATCATCATCAAAATAGGTAATCCATATTATCATCATAATAGATAATCTATATTATCATCACAATGCAACCAAAACATTCATACCACACAACATTACCTATCTCATTTCTGAAATCACATCCGTTCAAGGCAATCAATACCATCTATTCATATATAAGCAATGATTTACTCAATCACAATATAATTAATTTAAAATTAATTAAATTAATTATCTCCATCTCTAATTAATTTAAAGTGAATTAAATTAATTACATTATATTTAATTAATCTAAATTAAATTAAATTAATTAATTCATCAATATACATCTTGCTTACTCAACCATTTAATTGATTACAATCAATTAATTAATCACTCAAATTTAATCACCTTAATTAACCACCCTTGATTAATTATCCTTAATTACATTCCAGTAATTATCCTTAATTAATTTCGCAAATTAATTATTCTCAAACAAAAACAGTAATTAACCTTTAATTACTTCAATTAATTAATTAGCTATAAATAATTACATTAATCCTTAATTAATAACAATTAATTACCTTTAATCACTTGTCATTAATTAATTAATCTTAATTAATCAACTTTAATTACATCATTAATTATATTAATGAATGATCCTTAACTATATTTTTAATTAATTACTTTGTTTTAATTAATTACAATAAGTAATTAATCTTAATTAAACCACAATTATTAATCACTCCTGATTAATCATATTCAGTAATTAACTGCACTTAATTACTTCATTAAAACAAATTAATTATTACTTAATTAAGTTTTTTTAATAAATCCCTTGATTAGTTACTAAGTAATTTAATCCAAATTACTTTCATTATCAAAACATCTTCCATTAATTACATCCTGTAATTCTCAATTAATTACTTCACTAAGTAATTTCCAATCCATTAATTACATTAAGTAATTATCATTAAAACCTCAAGTGTTTAAAATTAATTAAACTTAATTAATCAAATTAAACAATCACATTAAACTAAATTAATTACATTAAGTAATTAATTTTTAATTACTTCATTAAGTAATTACACTTAAACAGTTCACAAATGATTATTATTAAATTAATTAATCTAATTAATTATTAAAATTAACCACATTAATTAATTATTAAATAATTCTGGTTAATGACCTTCATTAACCATTCTCTAATTATTTCATTAAGTAATTAACTTGGATTAACCATTGTTAATTACAAATTTAAATTATCTTTAATCATTCACTAATCCCTAATTATTTAATTAATTAAGTATTAACTGTAAATTAATTAATCTTTAATTATTTAAATTAATTAACTATGATTATAACTTAATTACTTAATTAATAATTCTTTAATCATTAATCATTAACTAATAATCTAATTAATGATCTTAATTACAAATAGATTAATCCTAAATCAATTATTAATTATTCCCTAATCAATTAATTAATTAAATAAAATCTTTATTCCTTAATTACTCATTAATTAAATTAATTTCAAAAACATTAAATTTTAAGATAAAACATTCCTTAATTATGTCTAAAGTGTCAATAACAAATTTATTTGAAAAAAAAATCAGTTTTCCTTTGAACTTACTTTAAAATTTCATTTCAAATATAAAATTTAAAATGAATAAAATTTAAAACTTAATCAAAGTTTTAAACAATTAAAACCCTTATAAAATTTCAAAACAAATAAGTGCTTGTCTAATAAAAGAAACTCATAAGGTTTGAAACTAAATTCATTTTTAAATTTAATAATTTAAATTTACACTTTACATACAAATTTGTTTAAATTCTTCAAATCTTAAAATTCTTTTTATTTCAAAAACTGTAATACATTTTAAGATCTTTGATTTCCAGATTTAAACCTTACTTTAACTTACTCATATTTAAAAACTTCTGATTTAAAATTTGAAACCACTTACCACTATAAAGTAGTTTAACATTCAAGTTTAAACTTAATTTTTTTTAAAAAAAAACTGAGATTTAAATTTCAAACTTGGATTTCTAGTCTTCAAACTGGAATTTAAAACTTGGTTCAAACTCTTGCTTTACATTTAAAATTTTCAGTTTTTTAAAATTTTGAAACAGCCAATATAGGTTTTGTTTAAAACCTGAAACATTCCTTAAATCCAAGACACCCCCAATGTACTTCGAGTTCCAAACCAACTTCCCCGAGCAATCTTTCCTAGAACTTCGAGATATCAAACAAACCCCTCTGCTTCAAAACTTAACCCAACATCACCTGACAACCTCTTCACCGTGCATATGCACGGTGACTACGACCACCGTTGATCATCAGTGATGATCTCAACAAACCAGAAAATGACACAGCAACCCATCCACGACCAGCTATCCGAGCTACCACCCTCGAAATCAAATTCGAACCCAAAATGCCCAAACCTGGAAACAACCATCAGTTCCCCCTTCAAACCTGTCAACAGCCCGCTTACAACATTTCGACCACTTGCCAATCTGCAACTCCGGCATCGTCTTCAACTACAGCCATGCTATCAATTCCCAAAGTATCTAAACACTCGGTCAATTCTATAAAACGAACTGATCGATTCTTGCAAACATTAAAAACTAGGGTTTTAAAAAGAAAAAAACAACCGCAACTTTCTCACTGAATTCCGTCACCACCTATGATTTTTCCTAGCCTCTCCTACCTCTCTTCCATCACTAGGAAGAACCCCATGCCTCCACTATCCATAGATCACCAGCAAATTCAATTAAACCCATTTCCAGTCAAAACCCAACTGCACCTTCATCCTAATTCTAAAAATCTTAATTCTTGATTTAAAAATCAAGCTTTAGGTCATGCTTTTGATTTATGATACTGAATTGATAAATTAACATGTTTGAAATTTACAGTGGTTTGAGTTTTCCTGTTAAAATCTTATTTCCAGAGCTATTATAGTTTTAATTTAAGTTAAATAAATTCTTAAAATTTAGCTTATAATCAAACAAACAATGTTAATTTAGATCCTAAGTCTTAAAAATCTATGAATCAAAAAGAAAATGATTTAAATAGGAAAACTGGGCTTGCCATCAAGCACAGAGATGTTCTACAGATTTTTTTCCAAAATCATACAAGTATCACATATCACAAGTACACAGGAAATTCCAACATACATATATACCAATTACAACTTATTTGAAGCATAGATCAGAGAACCAGATTAAATCTGTAAGTTTAAAGGAGTTACTCACCTGATTACAGAAGAACAGAGTACTCTAAAATTTGAAAAAGCTTGATCTTTTTAAAAAAAAATAGCTGCGTGCTGTTGAAAACTGGAATGCTTATGCTTCCTGACCCAAACTACTTGCATGCACGCTTTGATCTTGTTGACTCCAGGTTAAAATGAAATGCAGGTTTGATTTCCAAAGGAAGAAAGACAGTTGCTTTTAAAGATGTGCAGATTTTTAAAATTGTTTGCAGGCCATAGAAAGTTGAAGAGGAGTTTGTGAAGGGTTTGTGCAGGGTTTTGAAAATACAGGCCATAGATTTTTAAAGAGGAGTTACCGATTTTTGAAAGAAAGGAGGAGTTTTGATTTTTTTTTAGAGGATTGACTTTTAGATTCAAGGAATAAACAAAATGAAGTTTCTTGATTAGGAAATGAAGGAAAAAATAGGAATGAAAGAATGTGTTCCTATATAGGTTATTTTCAGATTTTATCAAATAAAGAAAAACAAATTTTAAAGAAGCCACTTGTATATAATCCTAACATTTGTCACATTTGAGAGTTTAACTTTTAACACTTGTTAAATGATGCTTAATATTCATACACTTGTCTTTTTAAAGTAGTTAGTAAATTAATTTAAATGTTAATGTAATAGTTATGCCTAATTACTTTGTTAATAGTATTTTTTATGTATATAAATTTATAAAAGAAATAAAAACAAATTATGCTTATAAATAAACTTATGTATATAAAAATTAAAACAATTAAAAATATATACTTTGGATTTATATTCAAATTTTAAAACAAATTCAAAATCTAATATTAAAAAGAAGCAAGTTATAGATATAAATTAAATTTGAAATACAAATGCTATTTTATTAAGAATCTATTTGTAAAACAATACATTGTTAATATTATTTTTAGAAATATCTCATTATTAAATTGAAATAATTATAAAATAAATTATTTCTTTATTAATAAATTACCTATTTTATTGAGCTATAAAACTTTTTGTTAATTCAAATAAATTTAAAACTCAAGCCAAAACCATTTTAATCATTTAAACATTTTTTTCTTAACAATTTAAAATCATTTATTTATTTATTACATAGCTTTGAAAACTTAATGTTAAATTAAAATCAAAATCTCCAAATTATTAATATATATATATATATATATATATATTAGAATTTTAAATCATGATTCATTTATTAATTTAAACCAAGATCATTTATTTAATAACTTTGAAAAGCTTATATATTAAATAAAAATAATTTTCCAAATTACTAAAATATTAGAATTAGAAAATATGCTTTATTTATTAAAATTAAAACAAATCTAATCTATTTACAATATAATCTATATATTTATATTATAAATAGAAACCAATTTATTATTTTTAAAAGATAAAATAACCAATTAATTAATTATTGAAGAAGATTACTAAATCAATTTGACTTATTATTACCAAAAATATCAATATCAATTTAACTTTAATACAGATTATTAAATTGATTTTGTTAAAAATTCCGGGATGTTACAGCTTGGCACCACCCATCCAGACATCGGACATGTCAGAAATGGTTAGACAGTACGTGAGAGAGAACTAAGGATTGACTAATAATGAGTAGGGATCTTGAGAAACCATACCCCGTTTACTGATAATGTTCTACATGCATAATACCCAACAAGGTTTAACATCCCATCAATGCCAGCCTACGAGAAAACCAACTCCAGGTAGCATATCATGAGATACGAATGGTTGATGGATTCTGCAAGAGCTAGTGATGTAACCAAGTGCAGATGCTTCCCCTTCTTGGGATAGCAGTGATGTGGTTTACTACCTCCGCGGCCAATTTTGAGATTTGATGAGTTGGCAATCAAGTTTGAAGAGCAATTCTGAATGCACGTAGTTCATCCTAAAAACATGACGTCCCTTTCCAGTGTTATACTCATGGCTTTGGTCGAGGTCAATAACCAAAATGATCATGCTATACTCATGGATGTAGCGAGAGGGATTGATCTGAAATTTGAGTTTGGAGACCGACTGGCTGAAAAACCGTATGCCATGTTAGAGTGCTTCTATTCAAAGGCAGCTCAATTTTTGAGGAAGGAGGAGGCCAGGCCCTATAGGAAAATGAACATTGCTGAACCGAGTAGAGAAGCAGTACAGAGTAATATTGCAATAAAACAGTCTGATGACAGTTCCGGGAAATTTCAGGTGAATGATCATAATAGGCCAAATCAACAAGGAAAGATGGAGATAGGAATCGAGAGCGAAAGAGGAATTTTAGGAGGCTAAAGTCTAGGGTTCCGATGTATGAATATTACATGCCGCTAAACACGTACCGAGAGAACATTTATCTATCTACGTGCAATACCATGCAGTATGAGAAGCTGCAACCAAAAAGAGTCGTCAAAGAGACAAAAGCAGACCAAGAAATATTGTTGGTTACACAAATGTTATGGGCACAATACGAATGAATGTAGACATCTCCAGGACGTCATAGAAAAATTAATTCGGGAAACAAAGTTGCGATAGTTTGTGAAAACTCCACAGGATGGCGGATAGGGGACATCCGACCCCATCGAGGACAAGCTCCGCATAGGACGGAGGAGCCTGCACGGACCGGTGGAAGACTGGTGATTAATATGATAGTTGGAGGACCGCACCCTATGGATAGGAATTGGTAAGAGATAGAGCGTTATGTTATCGTGATAAGGCGTGTAGATTTTGAATCTGTTCGAATACAAAGGATGGAACTCCGGCAAAACTGCGATGCCCCATGGCGGATGATATTGTGTTTAGAAACAAGGACGCGGACAAAGTAGAGGCTTCAACAATTGACCTGATGGTCATTTCTGCTATGGTTAGTCTAGTGTCGGTAAGAAGGATTTTGATTGATTTTGGAAGTTCAGTGAATATAATCTTCAAATAGGTGTATGAACAGATGAGAGTGGAGGCCAAAGACTTGAAACCATCTAAAGCTCGTATTCATGGTTTTTATGGAGTTGCAACTGAGGCTATAGGGTATGTGGAATTACCTATCGAATCAGGAGAAGGTGAACGAAGGAGAGTGCGAATCTTACCGTTTATTGTTTTGGATGTTGACTCTCCATAAATGTGTTTCTAGGCCGACCAGCCCTGGCCGAATTCCGAGAAGCTCTCGCCCCATAGTGTTTAACTCTAAAGCTTCTGACGGATAATGGTGTAGGAGTTGTTTATGGCGATTAGGTGATTAAATGTGCCTATTATGTAGCTGAGTTGAGGGAATCTCGGTGTAAGGAAAAGGAAAGGTTTGGACAGAGCTGTCTGCATCCAAATTATTGAAGATTAGCAACCAGCGCCTGGGCCTTGGCTCGGGTGCCACAATGGGATCTATGGAGATATATATACGAGAGATGGC
This sequence comes from Allium cepa, assembly GCA_030765085.1. Lineage (NCBI taxonomy): Eukaryota > Viridiplantae > Streptophyta > Magnoliopsida > Asparagales > Amaryllidaceae > Allium > Allium cepa. The sequence goes on from CM060931.1 coordinate 299,203,730, forward strand.
GAAGAGGTTCACACTGTGACCAGGGCTGCACTAGCTGAGCTGACGATTGATATCACGATCAGCCACGACAATCCATCACGAGTCTTGAAGATTGGGTCACAACTCAACCCCCGATGATGAAAGAACTTGCTAGTTTTCTCCGAGCGAATCTAGATGTATTTTCTTGGACTCACTCTGACATGTATGGAATCTTGCCTGCCATTGCAAGTCATGCATTGAATATTAATCCGAAGTATGTTCAGGTAAAGCAAAAAAGACGAGGCAAGGATCTGGAGAGATCCGCCGCACTTAAAGAGGAGGTAGATAAACTAAAAGTTAACGAAATTATCCACGACGCCCTCTATCTTGAATGGGTATCTAATCCCGTACTTGTTAAGAAGGCAAATGAAAAATGGAGAATGTGCATTGACTATTCAGATCTAAACAAAGCATGTCTGAAAGGAAGTTTTCCCCTTCATAGGATTGATCAGCTAGTTTATTCGACTGTAGGACACGAATTGTATCATTTATGGATGCATGATCGGGATATAACCAAATCCCGATGCATATCCCCGATCAAGAGCACACCAGTTTTGTTACAGATATTGGATTGTATTGTTACGTAATAATGTCATTTGGATTGAAGAATGCCTAAGCAACCTATCAACGCTTGGTTAACAGGATGTTTAGGGATCAGATTGGAAAGACAATGGAAGTGTACGTGGATGATATGCCCGTGAAGTCACGACAATCAAGTGACCACATCAGTGACTTGGCAAAAATGTTTAACATCCTCTGATATTACAAGATGAAAATCAGTCCTCTGAAATGTTCATTCGGTGTTGCATCAGGAAAGTTTCTAGGCTATATTGTCAATGCTCGTGGAACAGAATCTAAGCCACAGAAGATTCAGGCGATCCATGATATCCAAGCACCAAGAACCATTAAACAAGTGTAGAGTCTGAATGGGAAGGTTGCCACTTTAAGCTGTTTTATCTCCAGAGCTACTGACAAATGCATTCCTTTCTTCGATCAAATTAAAAAGGGATAAAGAAACTTTGAATGGACAAAGGGATTGTAAAGATGTGTTCCAAGATCTGAATCATTTGGAGAGACCCCCTATCTTGTCAAAGCTAGTAGACCATGAAGAGTTGTTTATTTATTTGGTTGTATCGACACACGCTATAAGTGCCGGCTTTTGTGAAGAATATTGGATCCAGAGGCCATTGTATTATGTCAACAAATGATTGACAGGAGCAGAAAGGAATTATTCAAAAATAGAAAAACTAGTGTACTGCTTGCAATTGCATCATGGAAGCTTTGTCCGTCCTTCCAGGCATATCCGATCAATATTTACATTGATCAACCATTACGACATATCTTACAGCGACTTGAGATGTTTGGAAGGTTACTCAAATGGAACATTTAGCTCAGCCAGTTTGGCATTACTTATCTCTCCAAAAGATCTATCTAGAGATAGGCTTTGGCGGACTTTATAGCAGAGTTTACTATGCAGGATGCTCTTCTAGAAGGAAATGAAATCCCTACTGTACGACGGAAGTTATGTACTTATGGAGCATCTAATGATCATTGTTCTATATATGGGATTGTACTTGTAACTCCTGAAAATCGGTCGATTTGTTATGCTTTGAAGCTTGATTTCCCAGCGATATACAACAAGGCTGAGTATGAGCTCTGAATGCTGGACTCAAACTCGCTAAAGAAATTAGAGTTAAATCTCTTAGAATCTTTTATGTTTCGCAATTGGTGGTGTATCAAGTTAGAGGAGACTGCCAGGATAAGGGGCAGTGGCTTGCCCCTTATCTTACCCGAGTTCACGAATTGTTGACAAAATTTGAATACTATGACATTTCACATGTTCCATATGATCAAAACAGAGAGGTTGATTCATTGGAAAAGTTCACTAGTACCGGCGATGCACAATAGATAGGTTTGGTATCGGTCGAAGTATTAGATACCCCAAGTATAAACATGATGGAAATCGATCGAGTACTAGAGGTGGAATTTGAAACGGGTGACTCCAATTAAAGACTATTTACTACATGGGGTCCTACCTGATAGAAGAAATGAAAAGCGATAGGTCCTTCGCAAAGCTTCACGATATATTATGCAAAATGGTGTCATGTATATGAGAGGTTTCTTAGTCCCTCTACTCCGGTGTATCACTCATGATGAAATAAAACGTGTTTTGAAAGAAGTTCATGAAGGAGAATGTGGCGATCACACCGATGGGCAAACTCTAGCAAAGAAGATACTTCGATATAGGTATTATTGGCCAATCGTAAATCATGACGCAGCTGATTATGTAAGACGATGTGATAATTGACAGATATATGCAAAAGTCCTGAGAGCACGGCTAAAATAAATCACAAAAATGATCGGCCTATGGTCGTTCGCTATATGGGGATAGATATTATCGGTTCATTACTAATCTCTAAAGGTGGCGCAAAGTACGCTATTGTAGCAGTTGATTACTTCACCAAATGGGTCGAGGCGGAACCTTTAGCTACAATCACGACCAAGAAAGTGATCAACTTTATCGTTCGAAACATCATATGCCGCTTTGGTCTTCCATGGACTATTGTAACAGATAACAGGACTCAATTCTATAGTACTGAGTTTAAGGACTTTTATCGAAGATACCACATTGAAAAGAGATTCGTAGCGATCACTCACCCTTAGGCAAATGGACAAATTGAAGCTATAAATAAAATCATCTAGTCAATTTTGAAGAAGCTTTTGGAGTAGGCTAGAGGAAAGTGGTGGATGAACTCCTAACAACACTATGGGCTTATAAAATCGCTAACAAGTCCATGACTGGCTGTACTCCATTCGCCCACGCATATGGTTCAGAAGCCATTATTCCTGTTGAGCTCAAAGTCCATTCTCATTAAGTGACTTACTATGATCCTAAAAAAAATCAAGATCTCCTCTTGGAATCCTTGGAATTTATAGAAGAGAAGCGCGAGAAAGCTGATCTGAGGGCAGCCGCACACTGACATTGAGTTTCCTGGTATTACAACACTAAAGTTCGCCCGAGAACCTTTGGAATTGGCAATTTCATCCTAAAACGAGTTTTTCCTACCCTATCACACATGAATCCGATTAGGGAAGGACCATATGTCATTGAACAAAGGCTTGGAGAAGGAACTTTCAAGCTAACGACTGCCGATGGCATTACACTTCGAAAAGTATGAAATAGCGGATATCTACGATGCTATTTCACTTAACTTATTTCCTTTACATTTCAATTGTATTTGTTTTGAGAATTTGCTTTAGCGTTTGATTTTTTGAATATGTAATAAGACAGTTTATGTTGTTCCCTTCAGTTTAATGAATAATGTTTCAAGCTTCCTTTGTATTTATGTTTGCTATTGCAGTGCATGATAATTACATAGCAAAACTGATTGATATCGATGTGTATGAACATGATCCCAAAGTTTGGAATCAATCAATCGTGCTAACTCAAGCTGGGATTAAACAAGATGAGCTCAGTCAACTTGTTCGTTTAATAATTCCTACATGGACTGTGCGACTGAAACAGAAATCAAAGCGACCAAGATTCAACTGATCGCTTGCTAAATCGAAAACCCAAATTCTGAAGGGAAATTTATTAACCAAAAAAGAATGCGACCTGGTTGCTCTCCGAAATAACTCGAAGTCCCTAGAGTTCAGACGGGAATATAAACATAAATCAGGTGGATACCGACTGCCCGCGAAACAACTCTAAGTCCCCAGAGTGCTGATTGGAGTATAAACATAAATCGGCTGGATAACAGCTGGCTGTGAAACAACTCTAAGTCCACAGAGTGCGGACTGGAGTATAAACGTAAATTAGGTGGATACTGACTTCCTACGAAACAACTTTAAGTGCCTAGAGGGTGGAATGGAGTATAAACATAAATCGGGTGGATACCGTCTACCCACGAAATAACTCTTAAGTCCCTAGAGTGCGGACTGGAGTATAAACATCAATGAATAGATGAGTGGATTTTGACTGTTCTCTATTCCGTAAAATAACTCTATATCCCCAGAGTGCAGACTGAAGTATAAACAAGAATGAATATATGAGTGAATTTTGACCGTTCTTTATTCCACAAACTCTGGTTTGAAATCAACAGGAGAAGCACAAACTTGCTAAGGATGGAATTTGAAAGTCCGACTTTTGGCCTGTCCAAATCAATTCCAGGGGAAGAAGCACGGTTATTCAAAAGACCATTGAATCCGACAGCGTAACACTAAGGCCCGGGCCTGGAGTTTGATATGACTCGAGGCCGCGACAACATGGAGGCCTTAGGATGAAGATGGTGGATTGTTAAGAGAGTTCACAAGCAACGAATTACAAGTGCATTGAATGGAAAGTAATCTTTCAACTACTTAAATAATAATTAACACTAAGCATAGCAGAAAACAAGAGCTTTTATTCACATACAGGTGACGAAGTTTCTGTACAAGTTATTTCAAAAGATCAGGATTCATACCCGTACAACTACAACTAGTAAAAGAGACGATTATGCAAACTTTGTATATTGAGCTGGAGGAGTAACTACATCCTTGACTTTCTTTCTCTTTTGGATTTCTCAAGGGTAGAGCCTCTACTACCTCTCTTCTGGGACACTTTGCCAATTTTGACCGGATAGCTTGAGGAAGTAGGAGGAAGTTCATCAAGGATCGACCCACCCGGTGGAATAATTTGAAATGGCACGAGATGTAGATCATCAACGTCCACCTTGACGGGTTCAATTTTAACCTTCCTTTTTAACAGTTCCTCCTTTTTTATCTGCTCCCTCATGCCGGTCTTATCAGTATATTCCAAGGCACTAAGAATTATCATGTCATCGGATTCGTCGGCCTGGAATGGATCCTCGATCTTGTCTTCATCAAGGGCACCAATGACTTGAGCATCAGGTCTCGGGACATTAGCAGCAACCAGGTCTTCAACTGTTTCCTCATGCTGTTCTGCAACAACGCTACTTATGGGAGTTTGACTAGGATCTGGGAGACCTATAAAATTTGATAAAACAGGGAGATTAGCTCAAGCCATTGCGCATGAGGAATAAAAAAATTTCATATACTAAGGAGTAAAGCAAAATGCCAGCATCTGGCTGACTCTGTATCGTCACTGGGGTACCTTCATCTAAAATGGGGGAGAGCAACTTGGGCTTGAGTTGGGCCTGTCCGAATCATAACCGAGATCCTGCTCTAAATCAAGAGAAGTTAATGCTCCAGCTACTTGGGATGAAGAAGGACCTTTAGTATCAGTCCCAGAAGACCTGGCAAAATTCTCTCCTCCTTTAGTATGTGCAAAAGCCTTGAAAAATCGAAGTTTTGCGACAACTAGATCTGAAGACTTGTTCCCCCGAAGAATTTCCCTCACTAATTCTTCCTTGCTGAAATCAGCATCACCCAGCTCATTCTTATTTATTTCAACGGTGTACTCCCAAGCTTCAACGAGCGATTCGAGGTAACCCTCACCGAGAAAGCTTAAGTTGCGATAGATCAGGATTTTGGCATTGTATTCAATAATCAACGGATTGAATAAGTCCTTAATCTCATTCCTACCGGACTCCACTACAGCTTCCACTTGGGAATTAAATTGTTCGGTCATCTCTCATCGGCCCTCCTCTCAAGCTTCTTCTTTAAGAGCTTCGATTCTGGGAAATTGCTCATCGAGTTTGGTCTTTACACTTCCATCGTCAACAACTTCCTCACAGTATTTCTGCAATTCCTCTTGAGCTTCAATTTTTTCCTCTCTTTGTTTCTTTAAAAGTTCTTCAAGTTCATTGATGCGATGAGCAAAGGCATCCTTCTCTTTATGCAAGGAACCCTTGTCTAAAGCAAATGCCCTGACAGATGGCTTATTTCCTCTGCCATTTCCTTGGCATTCTTCTCCGCTTTAGCAAATTGGGTTTTAATTTCCAGGAAGTCAGCGTCCCGATGTCTGATTATATCTTTATCGTGTATAGCTTCCAACTTGAGGCAGTTTGTCTTATATTTTCACTCAGTAGAAACTTTAAGGACTTTCTCTATCAAGTGTACAAATGATTCGTGCTACACGAATACGTCATTCATGCACATGAGAGAACTTTCCTTGGCTTGCTCTAGGATTATATGAATAGAAGGAAGGAATTTGAGGCCGTAAAAGTAAATCTTTGGAAAAGTGGCATTGAGCTCGGCCAACTTCTCCGCTGTGGAAATGTTAGGAGCTATAGACGCTAAAGGTAGAATATTTTTCCCTGACTGGTGCTATTGAGCTTGTATGGATCTTGAAGAGATAGAATGTGCTCATGAGACACGACGATATGAGGACCATGATATGAAGACTGCTCATTACTTTGGGCAGGAAATTCAGACCGTTCGCCTTATCGAGATGTTTGGGATTAGGATTTGCATTTTGAAGAGGAAGAATATTCCATTGAATGATAATTCGTATCTTTCCCCTCGTCTTTTTTCCTGTGCCGAGTAGACTCTGAATCCCGGCTTGATCGGTGGTATGCAGAAGAACTTATGAGGCGATCAAAGGATCTTGATTGAGACATTGCACCAGTCAAGACCAAATAGGAGCATATTAGTAATTGTTGCATGAAAGACTAATAGAAGTGTATAGTGAAGTGCGTGTGGTTGTGAGTGTCCTAGTGTTCCTCCTAACAGACTGGTAAAGGCAGCTTTGCTTATCGGCGTTTTCTCTCTTTTGTCTGAAGGTTGGATGCATTTGCCACTTCTGGTAGGAGAGTTGAGTCCTTTTATGTTAGTGTTTGAAAAGTCATAGGACATGATGTCGTTTGAAATTTAAATATTAGAAAATCCCTTTAACGAGCTTTTCAAGTGTTGATAGGATGATTCTTATTCAACCGGAGTAATAATAAACTCTTGGTCCGTGCAATTTTTCATCTGCGAAGCCTGTACGCCAACCTCTTCTTTCTCTTTGTTGGTGTTTGGGATTGTCCGGCTTGTGACGGTTTAGCCATTAGCGCTTTTCCAAAGCTTACATTGACATCTCCTGGCTTTTTGGCTTGAGAATCCTTAATCTCTCTCACCTCGGTATCATCTTGAGTCCCCTTGGTGGGGGCACGACGGGGTTCACAATATCCCTCTTCTGTTCTATAACATTCCTTAATAATGCCACACTCCCTGGAAGTCCCATACTACGGCCATCTTCCAATAGCCCAAAAAGGAATGGCAGTTCATTGGCTACAAGAAGTTTAATGTCCCTATCCTCAATGAGAGCAGCACGGATAGCAACAACGACGCTAAAAAAATCAGTGCCTTCATAACGTGGGCTAACACCTGAAAGAACTACGGATGTTAATGGATTCAAGGAAAATTTATGACTTGAATCAGTGAACTTAAGAGAAACATGAAGATAATACTTACGTCCTTCTAGCCATCGTCTTGCAAATCTAGGAGGGCATCCTATATAGAACCATTCATGTTTAGTGAGAGTTTGTTCCAAGCACCTTTCAGAACGTGACAATTTAGAAAAGGCTCAAGAAAGACATAAGAGGGGCTTCTTGATCGTCATTTGAAGTTATAGATAATCTAATGTCTTTGGTAGTAGGCGGACGGAATAGAATGTTCATGAACAGCAAGATGGTTCCATGAATAAAGGCACAACTGTTGGGATGAAGTTGTGTAGGGGTGATCCCAAGATATCTCAACATTTCTTGGATAAACGAATTGAAGGGCGGCACTCATCCAGCCCAACACATAAGCTTATTACAAGTTGTATACCCCGCTCGGGGAGAGTGAGGTATATCTTGTCTTGAGGGAACCAAGACGCCTTCGAACCAAATTATTTGGATAGATCATAATCGACGAAGAGCAGCTTCACTAATTCAAGAAGCCCGTGAATACACTATATTATCGAGAAGAATAGCGCCACCTACAGCATCAAGAGTGGGGCTTATGTCTGTAGGATCAATTTCACCCTAGAGGGGGGTGAGTAGGGTGATACTATCAATTATAAAAATTATTGCTGAAATTTGTATAAAATTATTTCAACACCGATATATCAGAATTATAACAACACGGATAATAGAAAAATAATAAATGCAGAAATAGAACGACGTAGAATTTACCCAGCTTCGGCAAAACCTGCCTACGTGCTGCCCCCAAGGTTTCTACTAGAAATTAAGCAATCAAACGCTTACACACGTAAACTCGCGACACTCGCTATCGACTAGCCTTAACTCTACGCTCAAAACCCTATCGCAACTCAGCCAATGAGTTGCGAATTCTCAAACTACGCCATGTAATTTGTCCCCTAGTCACATAACTAGACAATCCACAAGTTTAAAAAGGAAATACAAATTTAAAACACAATAAAACAAATAGAAACCCTATTTTAAAAATTGAACCCTAAATATGATATAAAAAGAAGCCGGCCTAAAATTAATCCCTTTCTTGTATTTCCGCTTGTATATTCCATCGGCCCATAACTCTTTTATTTCTTTGTTCGATTCTTTGAGTTAAAAGATAGCTGCTTCTCTTCGTTCGTTCCTCTTTTCTCTGTGAGAAAATTAGGGTTTCTGGGCACTTTGAAGTCGCCTCTTAAATTGATATCTGATGCTTCGATTGCTTTCTTTGGTTGATTCATTTGCGGCTTCAAGTTGTCGAGTGCCTTTACTTGATTGAAAGATTGGTACATGAAATTCCTTTTTCGATTTATACTGTACTCGACTTGATTCGGGTTCTTAATTGATGCTGTGATTTAAGATATGTTTGAACTCGAATTTTGATCTTTGCCGATGATGTTTAGGGTTTTTATATAGGGTTCGAAACCCTTGATTTTCATTCTTATATATTTGTTTGAGTTCGTCAATTTCTTTGTTCAGCCATATGATTTTGATTGAATGTCGAGATGATTTCTGAATTCTTTGATTCGTATATTTTTGATTACTTGATTTACACGGCTATCTCTTTGGTCATCATGGCTCTGACTTTAATTGGCCATTGAATTCTTTAACGATGTTGATTTTGGTTCCATGTTCTGACTTGTTGATTGCGGCTTTGAGTTTGACATTTTTGTGTTAACCTGGACTTGTTCGATTTTGATAAAATTGCTATTTGACTTTGTTCATTTTGAAAATTATTTTCTTGAGTTTGTCTCGGCCTGTACTTGTGCATTTTCATTATATATATATGTGTGTGTGTGTGTGTGTGTGTGTGTGTGTGCGTGTGTGTTAGCTTTGGATTTGGTCACTTGATCATCTTTGTTGATTGCCCTGTTGTATTTTCAAACTGATGCCGGACTTGCTTGATCATTGACACTGCTTCATCGATTTGTTACTGCATTTGTTGTCATATTGTATTTGCACTTGTAGTTCGGTCTGCATCGCTGTCACTGTTACATTGAAGTCACCTATGATGTCGTGACATTCATACTTTACTGTTGTGTAAACTTGTTGTCTTCACTTGTTCCACATGAGTTCATTTGCATTGTGTTATTTGGTCGTCAGGTATATATCTGTGTAGTCTTCTCTGGCTTGAGTTGGAGTTGCTTTTATGTGTACTCGAGTGTGTTCTGTACCTTGTTTGCAACTGCAGCGGCACTGTGCATTTCATCTTTTAACTGTGTCATATTGCTTTGAGGCAATTTGCATTGTTTAACTTGGTAGCCTCGAGCTCTGCCTTCACTGCAACCATATATATGACTTGGGTACGTTCTTTGATGTTGACACTATGCCATTGTTTCTGTACGTTCATGTTGTCCAATCTTGTTCATTGTATTCAATCCTGTACTTGTGTTGTCTACATATCAACTTGAATTATTCCTGGTGCAACGATCTTTGGTATTTGTTCGATATACAAGTTCGGTTGCTTGGGTTCATATGCACTTGATTTTTGTATATTTGTGACTGCAGTTGATTCATTGCTTTGAGTCACTTTTGCATGCTCTTTGGTGTCTTTATTTTGATATTGCAGTCTGCATTTTCATGGTTATGCACTAGGACTTACACTTGACTGTGCAGTCACTACACGTATGTATACATGTGTATGTACATGTGTGTGTGTGTGTGTGTATGTTTGTGCATTGACTTCATGTAGTCTCTTTATATGCGGTCAGTGATCATGTAGCTTGTATGCACTTGCATTGTCGTTGCTTTACTGTTTATTTTTCTTGGCCATTCACTTGTTAAGGCTGCTGCTCCTTCGAGCCCCGGTGCATTGAACTTGTATATGGTTGTATCCATATTTATACCTTATTTTGATTAGACTGTCCAGCCTTTCACGTCGAGAATTATTTTCATTTTGAATTGCACCTGTGTTGAATCCAGTTTTAAAGCTCAGTTTTGACCTTGTGCTTGTGTCATGATTTTATTTGTATTGCACTTGAGTTGAAACCGGCGTTTCATTTGGGTTTGACCTATGCTCACTTGTCCCTGTAATTTTATCAAGTGTATATATCAGTGTGCACGGCCTTGTGACATGTACAGTGATACACTGTGCATGTCACAAGCAGTTCGTGTATGATGAATTCAAATTTAAATGATGATGAAAAACCCAAATAACCGAGGCAAATATTATTTTCAAAATCCACATTTTATTTTATATTGCAAAAATATTTCCTTTTCAATTTTACTGGGCCAGTATTTATTTTTCCAGATTTCTCAGATGCTGCATTCAATCTGGAATAAAGTTGAAGATAAATACGAGTGAATGAGCGATATGTAGTGAGGTGTATTTGTAAATTAGAAATTGTGATGTAATCGAAATTGTATTGTCATTGAATTTGTGTGTGTGTGTATATATATATAGTGAGAGTTCAAATTTGTACTATTCAAAATTGTAATAAATATATGTTTGAATAAAATATTTGTTTGAATTTAAATACTTTGTTATTTATTTTATTCAGAAAATATTTATTTAATTATGTGAAAAATATAATAGTACATTAACAAATACATTTAAATGAATATATACATATATACGTTCATTATCATCAATCAAAAATCATATACTCGCATAATCAACAATCTCCCCCTTTTGATGATAACAAACATATATTTAAGATTTTGAATTTATTAATTGTATTTAAACATTCAATTTTCTCCCCCCCTATTTGAATGCTTCCTCTTTACACAAAGCTCCCTGCATAAAAATATGCAAATGAGCCTAGATGCAAATAGAAAATATTTGACATTTATTTGCCAAATCTTAAATTTTCTCTCCTCCTTTTGTTAACAGCAAAAGAGTAATAGTGTTAGAAAAAATAGAGATAAAGTGATGGACATTAATACAACATTAATACTCAATCGAATATAAATATTAAATTTCAATAAAAAATAAAAAAAAATCATAAATGCTCTATTGGGCGCGTATTCCACTTTTAGAATGATGGAAATGATGTCATCATGTAGAACCATACAGTTGTGTCTATTTGCGGTATATTTATATCAGGAATTTGAATATCTACCAACCATGCATAACCATTAGGACTTTTAAATGAGATTAGTAGTATTCCAATTTTATTTTTAAAAAATGAATTTAAGTATCTTCTAACCACACATAACCGTGAGGACTTTTAAGTGGGATTAGAATCAACTTGTTTATTTAATAAATCAATTTTGATATGCGTTCCATACATGCATAACCGTGAGGACTTTTAAATGAGCATGGAAGCACATAGTCAAAAACTCCAAGTAGTTCACCCATACATAACCGTGAGACTTTTAAACGAGAATGAATACTTTGGCTCTTTTTTTATTAATTTTTTTTTAAAATAAAATAAAATGAAAAATGAATAATTCTTGTTTAAATCACCACATATTGACAAACCATATATTGGATTATGATGAGTGATGGTCGATAGAAAATGATAGAATCAGAAATGATCATGGAATTTTTTAACAACAAAAAGTGTTTATAACTCTTGTTTAAATTTCTAAAGAAATTTATTAAATATATCGTCTCAAGTTATAATATATGATTAATATCAACACTCATCACTGTTTATCTTTTTGATAATTAGTAGGGAGTCAGATTAATCATTTAAAATGAAATCAAAAAATAATTATCAAATTTATTTTTTTAAATGACTAATCTGAAACAAGGTCAAAAAATGATTTTCTAGAAGGGGTTTTATAAGAAAATTTCTTCTATTTGAAAATATTTGAAATGAAAAATATGCAGATGTTTTCTTTTTAAAAGAAACGATGCAGCTACTGAATGTCTCAATATAAATCACGTTCCACTAGTAATTTTTCTATCAACTAGATTACCATTGTAATCTGCATCTGAATTTTTTTTTCACTCAAAATTATCATTAGTCAAATTTGATAGACCAGACCATGAAGTGTGCATCAAAATAATTAAATCAATTTTAACAGTTTATAAATGAAATTCTCTTGAATTTGAATTTGAAGCTGTGCCAATCAACGAATCGTTGAATATAGTATCAAATTTAGAAACCGTAGGATAAACAAATATATTTACGTGCACCGAGATTAATAATCAGTCAATAAGATACCATCAATAGTCTAAACAAATTTATATGATGTAATTCAAAGACTCTAGAGATGCATGTAGTGTTCTCAATATGAAAAGTATAATTGGCCAACAATTTTGAAAAAGTCAGAATCAAAATCAGCATTCATTTCTTTATCAAATAACGGGCCGAATTAAATTCAAATTATGGTGCAGATTATCACATTTAATAAGATGAATATACCATTACCGGTATTACCTTCACGATAATTTTTCATTATTGTCCATTGTGATTATGTCACCTTTATACCAGGCTAAGGAACTTTACTTTGTCGCTCGTTTTGTTCCTAGAACAGCCAGAATCCAAGTAACACTATTGTAGTTCCTTAGCTTGCCACCACTCTTACACGATAAAAGATTTTTGTGACCTATTTGTTTTTATAGGTCCATGGTTGTTAGTGGAAAAATATGTTTTTGAAGACCCAAAACTATTTACATGTGTCCTTTCGGCACCCAAATTTGTTTAACTTTGAGGAATTTTATATTTGTGCCTTTTGGAACCCAAATTGGTATAGTTTTCACGTGTTTGGGTCTATACCAGCAATTGTTTTGATAGTGTCCAAATTTTCTACAAATTGTGCATATTGAATTGACTTGATTAATTTCATTTCTAACATTTTCAGATTGATTATATCCAAGTCCTTGTCTAACTTTATTAACAGTTTGTTTCCTTAATAACATATTCAACGATCTTTCACTTTTGGAAAATTTTCCTAAAGTTGTTGACAGTTGTTGGACTTGTGTTTTGAGAGATTCATTTTCGTTTAATAATTGTATGCACTTTTTAATAGAATTTTCTGTTCTTGTATTTTCACTTTATTTCAAAATCAGAATTTCATTTTCAAGTGATTTAATTTTGATTTCTGATTTTTTAATCTCTTCTTCGAATGTTGGACACTTATCGCACTTAGGGATCCTACTTTGATAGTTTTTAACTAATTGGTCAAGTTGTTTATTTAAATCTATCAAAGTATCTTTTTGTGATTCAAGTTTGGCATACTTCTCCCTAAGTCGTTCAAAACAGCCATTTACTTCGTGGAAATATATAAGTAATTCTGAATGAGTGAGTTTTGATACCTCGCTTGGCTCGTCGTCATCGCTATCAGTTATATTACCTTGAAGGCACATATCTGCTTTCTCACTCTCACTGCTAGTACTTTTATTATCTTCATCACTCGTATTACACGTGGCCGCAAAATTTCTCCGTTTTGATTTCTTTTCTAGGTCGTGTTGATTTTGAGGACGATTGGGCCGATGTGCTTGGGATTATTGCACTTATGAAAAATGATTTCTTGCTGTTCCAGGTTATCTATAACTTGATTATTCTGCTTTTTAATTTTTGATTTAGAGCCGCATTTCCGTATTTGCGGTTCCACTTTTTGAATCTCTTTTTTACCATTTCCAGCTCTGCCACTCCATCATCGTCGTCGTCGTCATCACTTTTAGTTGTTCCTTTAAGAGCTATTGATTTCTTTCGAGTATCTCCTCCTTCACGCTCTTCCTTGAATTTAATTTCTAGCTCATAAGTGGTGAGTTTTTCGATGAGTTCTTCAATTTTGATTTGTTTTAAATCTTTCGATTCTTGAATGGCAGTCACTTTTGCTTCAAAACTTCACGGAAGGACTCTGAGGATTTTTTGGACTATTTCCAATTCCGTGTATGATTTTTCGAGAGCTTTTGATTTGTATACGATGTTGTAAAGCTGTCCGTACATCTCTTTAACATTTCCTTCCTTTGCCATTGTAAAATTCTCGTATTCGATACTTAGCATGGTAAGGCGAGATTCCTTGACTTGAGATGTTCCTTCGTGAGTCGCTTCTAGTGTGTGCCATATTTCCTGCGCAATTAGACAATGTGAGACACGATCAAATTCAAATTAATCTAATAAACAAATAATCGAATTCATAGCTTTGGCATTAGCATTCTGTAACTTATTTTCTAGATCTGTCCATTGACCAAATGATTTTTCAGTTTCTTGATTATTTACAACTATAGTAGGTGCTCTATAACCTTTCTCAACTATATTTCAAGCATCAATGGTTTTCAGAAAAATTTCATTCTATTTTTCCCGTAAGCATATTCACCATTAAACATTGGTGGTCTAACTATAGACTGACCCTCAGCAAAAGCAGTATTAAAAGAAGCTATTTTAAAAATTCAAATTTTTAAAATAAGAATTGGCTTTTGAAAAAAAATTAAAACAAAAATAGCTTTTGAACCTGGCTCTGATACCACTTGTAAGATCGATTTCACCCTAGAGGGGGGTGTATAGGGTGATATTATAAAATTTTATCGCGGAAGTTTATATAAAATAATCTCAACACAGATATATCAAAATTATAGCGACAATGTCCTCCATTGGAAGGACTGGGATATCAGAGAAAAGATCATCTTGTGAATTTGAAACTTCTATTTGCTCCACGTAATGGCTTGGAGAAGGCCTGTCGGATACAGTTGCGGAACTTGATTTCGCTTCAGGACTAATTTGTCATGTCGAATAATTAAAACATGTCAACTGAATGCTTCGAGCATCGGGGATCTATATCGACTATACTCAATAGATAATTGAGATTAGAAAAATAACTTATTCCCTCTGTGCTAACTGTGAACCAGTGTAGTGCAGTGCAGTATGTAATAGATATAAACAGTTTGAAATCAGAAAGAAAACAACAAGGCTTGGGAGTTTTGTCCAGAGAGACTATCATCGTTGACCATCTCAATTGGTAAGAAGATTGATCGACAACAAAAGCTTTAGGATCAACTATTGGCACATCGAATTATGAAGTCTGTTACTTAAGTTCATTAGCAAGTTATTGCTTCGTCCATACGAAATTTTTTGAAAGTTTGGTGACCAATTTCAAGTATGCATGTATATTGTTCATTGTCATCTTATGTTTAAGATCTGCAAGGCAAACTAACATTGATTGTTCGAATGAGTTGAGTTGGATTAGTTTATATGGCATATGCCAATTCCTAGTGTTCATTGTATCCTTTACACACGAGCTCCCTGCCAATCCCTTCATAAACCATCCTCACCGACCCTTCTCCGCGGCTAAACTAGCCGAACCCTCACCTCTCTTATCCTTATCCTTCTTTTAATTAATCTAACTAAACAACCGACCCTCTTCCTGCCGGTCCCTGGCACAGCCATGTTATAACATGCCGATCCCTACATTCCTCGTCTGTTGGCCTCTCCTTCATCAGGGTCTCTACCAAACCCTCCTCCTTCTTCTTCTTCCTTCCCTCTCTCGTATCCTAACTCAACCCATTAGACCATCTACCTAAAAACGCTCGAAAAACACTCGCCAACATAACCTCATACCCAACCCAACTACTCAAGGATCGAAAAACCCATTACATTACATCGAAATCAAAAGTATGAAGAGAAGCTCACCTAAATCTATTAAAAGAAGATTATGGGAAGGAACAAGATTTAGGCTGCGATTTGATTGAAGATGTGGTGATGCTTAAGGTCGGATGAAGGTGTAACTTTAACAGGTGGGAGCGATGATCTAGTAAGGGGAAAGGGTTTGATTGGCATGAGACAAGGGAAAGTTTGAGGGGGAGACAAACAAGTTTGTAAGGAAAATATGAAGTGCAGAAGGAAAAGGAGCAGGGCACTTATATATATATATATATATATATGTATATATATATATATATATGAATGGAGAAGGGCTCGGCAATGAGAATATTGAACGAGTCATAAGGAAAAAGGAGTCGGCATAGAAATTTGCCGATCCCTACTTGCGTAGCTCCATTGATGGATCGCCATAATGAATGCCGTCCCTATATATATAAAAAGAGAATGATAGTGAAGGTTTAGTTGTAAAAGTGAATATACTATATATTATAAAAATTGGCAATGACCCGTGAGTGTTCGAACGCATCCGAAAGCCAACGACGGAAACTGTATATGAATATACACATGAATAATTTTAAAATTCAACGCTTTGAAATCAACAAAAATTGAAATCAAACATGAAACCTACAAGTTCGAGGCTAGACTAGATAATAAAAAGTTTGTAAGTCTCGCATAACTAGATTTGTATATGCTGATGGAATATGGCACTGGACTTATATTATTGGAAATCGACCAAGTGTCATGGTATTAAATGGAGGATTCAATGGCTTGGACAATGATTCAACAAAGGAATATCAATTAATCAGGAAGTTAGATGGACTTCCTTCCGATAATCTAGATTTGTTTTGATTCAAAGCACGTCATGTCACTCATAAGATATACTTTAGTAGGCAAGTATTACTCGATATCCTGACTCGGTTACATTGAACTGATTAAACAAGATAGATTCGACTGTTATCAAGGTTGATAACCATGGAAAAATGGCCATAGGACCCAAAAGTAGAGTTCGGAGTGTTATTTGAGGCCAGGATTGAACGGAATTGGTAGATAGATGATGTAGGATGCTAGAAATATGGAAAATAGCTTGGATAAGCAAGGGATCGGCATAGCTTGATCTTAAGATCGGAATAGTTATTTATATAAGGGGTCGGCATGAATGAAGTAATACGGGGTTAGGTATAGGTGATGGTGCATGGATCGGCATGACTTGGTGGAACTCCAAGGATCGGTGTAGATGGAAATGTATAGTTTGGTATAGTAGGTTGGATAAGAGGTCGGCACAGTTGAAGAAATGGAGTGTTTGACATAAATGAAGGAAGATGGTTCGGCATGTTTTATTGGTTTGGAAAGTTACAAGGAATGGGTCGTCATAGCATAAAAATAGGGTCGGTAGACCCTAGCATTTGACAAGGGTTCAGCATACGCGACTCCACCAAGAAGGGTTTGGTATATGTTAGAAGTCGAGTGCAATTTTTCTTTTAAGGTCCAATAGTTTGGGATCTAAAGGTCAAAAGCAAGAGAATCTTAGAGAGCGAAGTATATAGGCTCTAGGGATCCTGCCCTAGGAATCGCTTATCAAAATGGCTAAAGGATGAGGGATCAGCACAATCCATTTAAAGCGTTCGGCAGAAGATAACGTACAAATGGAGTCGAATCAAAGATCCATCGATTGCATGAGCTCGGCTAATCCAATCAACATGATATTTAAAGAGCCTACATATCTAAACATGAATAAGCCACCATAGGGATAGCTGCCTAGGAATCGACCAATGAAGTGATCAGTACCGTTCTCTCTTCATTGGATTTGGGCCGAGCGAACCCTATGATGGGCCCATATGGATAAGAAGGTCCTATAGTCAAAGTTTCAAAGAGATTGGTGGTCGCCTTCACCTATAAATACTGGCCCAGGGGGTCATTTTGGCGATTTTTACGTTGTTGGTTACACTAGTCTTAATTAGAATCAAGTTTTCTCCTAATTTCTTGTTGTTTTCTACCGTAATCAAACTATTTTTGAATCAATAAAGAGAATCTTCAAAGTGGACATAGGCATACAATGCCAAACCACTATAAATTCATATATTCTGGGTTATTGCTCTGATTTGCTTGTTAATTTATTCAATCCCTATGTTTCAACTTTACTTTCTTCATTTATTTATCTACATAAATCTAATCCTAGGTGTTTGCGACCAATTTGGTTGCAAACATTACTGTAAATATAATTCAAAAAAATAAAAATCTGTTTTTTTGTGTGTACTTGGATTAGTGTGCATGTAGTGCATGAGTGTGTATTTGCGTATCTGTGTATATGTGTGTGCATTCTTGTACATGAATATCTGCTATTTTGTTTTCCTTGTTCATCTTATTGCAAAAATGATTTGGGTTGTATTCTTTGAGTATTATTCTTGTTTTCATCACTTAGCTACATCTCTTATTTTACTTGCAAGCTAGAATATTTGACCTGAGCATGAGCGTATATGTGTTGTATATGTGCTTAAGATGTGTGTTTAGTGTGTGCATAAGTGTTTCTATGCATGTGTGAGAGCTTGTGAGTGTGTACATCTATGTTTATGTATGGGTGTGTGCCTATGTGTGTGCATGTCAGTGGTTGTTGTTCTTTGAAAGAGTGATTTGTTATGTGTGTAGTAGTAGTGTGAGTGAGATTATGTGTGGATTATAGAGAATTAAATAAGAAGACCATTCAAAATAAATACCCATTCCTCAAATAGATGATATGTTTGACCAACTTCACGGGGCTAAATATTTTCTCCAAATGGACCTTGTTATAGGTTTCCATCAATTAAGGGTAGTGGAGGATAGTATACCCTTAACTGCTTTTAGAGGACCAGACTTATTCTATGAGTGGTTGTTTATGCATTTTGATCTGACCAATGCGCCTGCATTTTTCATTGAACTTATGAATTGAGTTTTTAGGGATATGTCGAATTTTTTCGTGTTGGTTTTCATCAATGACATTCTTATCTACTCAAAAACCAAGGAAGAGCACAAACACAGTATGGAATTGGTGTTAGAAATGTTAAGGAAAAACATTCTTAAAACTATGTTTTCTAAGTGCCATTTTTGGCAATCAGAGGTGAGATACCTAAGACATACGGTATCAGGTGATGGCATCTCAGTTGATTCGGCCAAGGTAGCTACTGTGTAGGATTTCAAAAGACCCTAAACTCCTACAAAAGTGAGAAGCTATTTAGGGCTGGTTGGTTATTATTGAAAGTTCGTAAAGGGTTACTCCAAAATAGCTACTCGCCTAACCAAACTAAGAAAGAAGGATGTTAAATTCGAGTGGACTTCGAAGTATGAGATTGCATTTATTGAGATAAAAGAGAGATTGACCAATGCCCTATTTTGGCTATTATTAATGGAGGAGAAGGGTTAACTATTTATATGGATGCATGTAGAGTTGGTTTGGACGCAATGCTGATGCAACACGGGAAGGTTATAGCCTATGCAAGTAGACAGTTAAAGCCTCACGAGAAGAATTATGCAATGCATGACTTGGATCTGTTGGCCATACTATTTGCGTTAAAGATGTGCAGGGTTTACTTACTGGGTAAGAATCCTTCTTTTCCTTTATTGTTTATTTATAATCGTCAGGGATATTAGCCAGTAATATCCTTCTTTAAATAGGTGAAAAGTTCGAGCTCTTCAGGGATCATACGTCCTTGAAGTACCTTTTCACTCAGAAGGATCTGAACCTAAGGCAACAACAATGTTGGGAGTTCCTGGCATCTTACGACTTGGATATTCTCTACATGCTAGGAAAAGCAAATGTTGTGGCAAATGCTCTTAATAGCAATGTAGTTTTGGCACTCTTGGAAGTTAAAACAACTCTTTTAGAATGAATTTCTAGTAACCAAAGGGAGGATGATCATTTAAGGATGATCATCTAGGATGTTGAGGGGGGCAGTCTTCAAGTTTTGATTTAGATAAACATGGTATATTACGTATGAATGGAAGGATGTGCATCCCTAATGTTGATGGCCTTAGACAAGAAGTTTTATTGGAATGTTTATCGATCCACATTAAGTATCCACCCGGTTGTTTCTAAGATGCATAGAGATATGGAATTAGTATTTCGGTAGCCTGGAATAAAGACTGATATATCAATCTTTGTCAACGGATGTTTGAACTGTCAATAGATAAAGGGCGATCACTAGAAGAGGCTAGATTATTTCAACCTTTTAAAATCCAAGATTGGAAATGGAAGATGATATCAATGGATTTTATTAATGATTTTCCTAGAACTAGAAAAGGAAATGAAGCTATGTGGGTTATCATGCATCAACTAACGAAGAGTGTTCATTTTATTCTAGTAAAGCCGACAAGAACTGCAACTTCTTTGGTAGAAATTTGTACGACGAAGATTGTTTGATTGCATGGAGTCCCAATGAGTATTGTAAGTGATCGAGATTCCATCTTCACTGGTCAGTTTTGAAAGGCGTTGCAAGTATCTTTAGGAACAAAGCTAAGCTTGAGCACAACATATCACTCCCAAACAGATAGACAACTGGAAAGGGTGAACCGGTTCTAGAAGATCTTCTGAGGGCATGTATTCTGGATTTTGGAGGATTATAGGAAGATCATCTCCACTTAGTAGAATTCTCTTATAACAATAGCTTTTAGGTAAGCATTGGCATGGCACCCTATGAAGCTCTCTATGGACGTCCATGCAAGTCACCAGCATGTTGGGTTGAGACTAGAGATTAGCTAGTACTTCAACCAGCTATGATCAGGGAAGCTACAGAAAATGTTGCAGTGATTAAGAAAAGGATGAAAGCAGCCCTAGATCGCTAGAAGAGTTATGCTGGTAGGAGGTGAAGAGATTTGGAATTTGATGTTGGAGACCTTGTGTTCGTTAAGATTTCTCCAATTAGAGGAGTTATTAGATTTGGGAAAGCTGGGAAGTTATCTCCGAGGTATATAAGACCTTTTTGTATTCTTGAAAGGATTGGGTCTCTCGCTTATATGGTTGAGTTTCCAAAGAGATTGGCAAGTGTTCATAATGTGTTCCATGTCTCACATTTAAGGAAATTCGGGCATAATCCAATCTTGATTCTAGAGTCGTCAGAGCATGAGGATCTGGAAGTGGATCTTGACTTGATAGCGGTTAGACATCAAGTCTATATTGCAGATCAGGATGAGAAGCAGTTGTGCAACAAGGTAGTGCAATTGGTTAAAATTCAGTGGAATGAGGATCCTAGAGACTACATAGGGAGACTGTAGATCATATGAAAGAGGCATGTCCTAAGTTAATGTTAGGATAGGTAGTTGTTTGTTTGTATGTATAGTTGAAGCATTGTTTGCTACGTATGTTTAGTGTATGTCTTTTATAAGTGTTTTACGATATGAATATATAGCTTTTTAGGTAATTGAGTTATCTTCTTATGTGCTAATTTTGAGACGAAATTCTTTTAAGGGGAGAAGAGTGCAGCGACCCAAAATTTAATTACCCAAATAATAAATATTTAAATATATTTTTATTAACTAATTGATGGATTTTATAACTCAAATAAACTCCTTTTAAATAATAACTAAAGATGGTGAACTAGTTTTTGAAACGGCTCAGAATTTCAGTAATTTGATATGCGAATATTATATTAATTTTAAATATTCAAATAATAGATATTATAATGAAAATAAACTCTTTTAAATAATAGCAAATGACAGTGAAATCATTTTTAAATTTTGTTTTAAAAAATAATTAGTTCGTAGAAAGATTGAAAATGTGATCGGAAGTCGTTTTCTAAATTTTCGATTGTTCGTCGACTAGAAGTTATCAAAAATATCGTAACACTTTTGAATACACATACATTTATCTATAAATCACTTTAGTCAGGTTGAAATGTATATGTACATGCATGTACACTTGAGTGCACATATGCATGTATAAGATAAAAATTTATTTGTAATATGTATAAATATATATTACACAAAAATGATTTGCGAATATTTAGTTAATTTTAAATATTCAAATAATAGATATTATGATGAAAATAATACTCTTTTAAATAATAACAAATTATAGTGAAATCATTTTCAAATTTGGTTTGCAAAAATAATTAGTTTGAAGAAAGATTGAAAATGTGACAGGAAGTCGTTTTTCGAATTTTCGATTGTTCGTGGATTAAAAGTTATTGAAAATGTCATTACACTTTTAAACACATGCACATATGCATTTATAAATCACTTTAGTCATGCTGGAATGTATATGTACATGCATATATGCTTGACTATGTACATATGCATGTATAAGAAAAGATTTTATTTGTAAAATATATAAATATATGTTATATAAGATTCTTTCTCCAATATTTAATACATAAGGACCATGATTACGTTTTATTTGAAAAGATGGGATGGTGGCTAAGGAAGGGGGTGGAATTTTCATGGAAAAGACAGGGGTGAGGTGGTATAAGAAGAGAGGGGGTTATAACACTAAGGGCATTTTGGTAAATTCACTTGTTAACATATTATAAAAGAAAATTTTCCTAATTTATTTTCATTTTTATCGGTCTTATCTTCATTTCTAAACTACATAAGTTTTTAAACAACCTTACATGGCTATTAAAAATATTTCAAAATTACAAAAAAAAAGCTTAATTTTCTTCCTGAAATTTCTATAAAAGCTTGCTAAAGACTCCTACACTCATTACTTCACTTTCTCTTCCAAAATCAAGCACATCTTCACCTTAAATAGCCAAGGCCGCACCCTTACATGTCTATTGTTGAACCATATTGAGCATAAGCTAAGATCATTTCCAAAGTTTCAAAGCAAAGTTCAACTCTTTCCACAGGATTCAAAAATCCTAAGTCTTTTTGCAAAAGTTTGAAAAAAGATTTCGTTTAAACTAGGTGAGCAAATTTTAAACCACTTTTAGAAAGATGTTTGCTTATATATATGGTGATTATATACTTATGTGCATGTTGTTTGTTTTTTGGATTATGGCACGGTTTGGGGGGGTGTGTGTGTGATAGCTTGTGTATGAGTTTTGGACTTGAAATGATATTTTAAGTGATGCATGTAGTAGAAAGATGTGATGTTTGCTATTTAAGTTATGGTTTTGTTTATGGAATGGTATGCATATGCTTGTATAAGCATGGATATGTCATGAACGGTGTGGAAGTTAGAGTTGCAACATGTTAAAAAGGACTTGAGATCCTCTTTGAAAATTAAATCTTTACTTGTTTAGCTTAATAAATGTTTTGTTTATTTTTAATTCTAAATTAGTTAAAGTATTAAAATTTCTTCCTTCGCATTTTCTTTTAAATATAAAGAAGAGTGGAATTTTATGTTTTAGATAGTAACGTAGAAAAGTAAGCCTAAGTTATGGCATCCATAGCGAAGTCGCTGTGGATGTAGTTCGGAAATATATTATTTTCAAGTTTTTAAGTTTTCTTTTTAAATTATTTTGAAAACTATTTCAAACTTAGTTAGACATTATAAAACTTAATTATATCTTAATTCATAGGTTAAATAATTAATTAATTTATTAAAAATAATTATTAATTAATCAAGTAATTAAGTAAGTATTTAGGGTTTAAAATTTAATTAATGAAGTTAATTATTTGCAGTTAATTAAGAAGTTTTAATTAATGATTAATTAAGTTAAGGGGTAATTATTTAATTAATTTTTTAATCAATTTAATTGTCAATTAATTATTTGATTAATATTTAATTACTTAATTAATTATTATATAGTTATTTAATTAATTATTATTTAATTAAGAGTTATTTATTTACTTAGTTATTAATTAATTAAGATTTAATTTATAATAAATGTTTATTAAATAAAGTCAATTATTTATTTTTATTTTTTACTAATTAGGATTTAATTATTGTTCAAATAGATTTTAATTAATCTTTGATAAATAAAGGGTTATTATTAGTAATTAATTAAGACTTAACTAAGATAATGAAGGTTTTAGATGTTAATTTAAGTATAATTAATTAAGGATAAATTAAGCTTTAATTTATGATTTAATGATGATTTATTTATCATTGTAAACTCTAACAGTTCTTTATTTTAAATTAACCTTTTTCCCTCAGTGAATTTTAAACCAAGGATCTTTTGTCCATGCCATTAAGTAGCCAAATAAATTAAATTAGTTATAGTAAAATGGTGACATGTTTTATTGGAAGTAATTCGACTTGTACTTATCGTAAAGACCGCATTTCAAAAACATGATAAATATAAGGAAGTTAATTTCGATAAGCAGGTCATGATAACTTGAGCATATGAAAGGTAATTCCATATGTAAATCTTTACACCTATATAATGGAGTTGTTTACTATTTATAACTTGACCTTTTTTAACGTAGGAAGTACGTTGTGTATATTAGAGTTCCTCAGTGAGGACCCGTATACTGATTATATACTTCCAAAAGAACAGAAATTGAGTTAGCAGGGAATCATCGCTTCGTTTGGAGACACTGATTTCGGGTAGGTATAATTTATCTGAACCACTCCAACTAATAATGTTCATGATGGATCATTATAAAGTATATTATGGAGCTGTACTATTCTTCCCAAGGGTGATTCCAAATTGAAAGGTAGTAAGCATTGAAGGTTTGTTCAATCCTGGAACAACTTGTATAGACAACTGTTATCATTGCATTGGATGCCTGGAGGGAAATGTTAGCATTCCAATATGGTCTGCTAGAAGGAAGGTAAATGCATAGCCTTAAACCTCACAACCTCAAGGTGACTAAAATAGAGTAGATGTAGCAGAACTTTGTGGGTTGTGCCCATTAGGATATGATCATCGCCAGATCTAGAGCGATATCTATAGTTTATGTATGCTTCAGGATACCTTTATGGTTGTTGATCGCAACATAGGGGTGATCATATTCGGTACTATCCAAATTTAGAGATAGGTCGATTTTGTATTAGCAAGGGTGGGCCAAGTTCGAGGTCTAACCCTAGAAACATTTTATCTAGAGGTGTACTATACGGAAGGTGGTCCTTGTCCTTGTCACTGTTGGAATCCATTTTCCAATAAGAGCCTTCGGACTTGATTATATACCTATTGTGCTAGAATTTAATAATGTAACAATTTCGGCTATGATTCCATATTTATTTTAACCTTGTACATTATGATAATATCAGAGGACTTTATATAGAAATGTTTTAATTATCGTAAAGTAAAACCATCCACGTTTATTGTAACAACCCTATATTTTGTAATTATTTTATTGTATATTTTAATTATTTTAATGTAAAATTTTGGTTTAAAAAAAACTTTTATTTTTACTTATTTGAAATGATTAAATTTATTATTTAAATATAATCTTGATTTTTATGAGTTATAATCCCAAACTTGTGTAAGTTGAAATATTTGCCTGAAATGCTGATTTTGGTCAAAATAGTCAAACTGTGACTTTCAACTTAAAATTTTAAAAGTTTAAAAATTTAAATTTTTTTCTTTTATTATGAAAGTACATAAAATTCTAAGAACACCACTTTTCGTTTCGTTGAAATTGGATATAAATTGTGAAAGTTATACCCTTTACAATATTGTGCGTATATAGGTTATTTAACAATGACTATTTTAAATTGTATAAATTACTTCTTCTTGGTTATATTTTATTTTAATATGTGATAATATGTTCGTTATTTATATTTTGACTTTTAAATATTTTTAAATGATAATAGAATTTTTCCAAAATTTACTGTATTTATTTCCTATTTTTAAAGGTTGTTTTCTAATTTTCTGCCATTTTCTTCATATAAATTATATTTAATAATTTTTTTTTGTGAATGCACTTTTATTTTTTTGTTATTTTATTTGTTATAAATATTTTACAAGTCCATGAAGATTTTCTAAAGTTCATTTGGATTTATTTCTAATTTTAAAGCCCAGTCTACAATTTTAAGCCATTTTCTTATTTTAATTATATATAATTAAAATTTATTTATTTATTTTATGCACTCACTTTTATTTGCTGTGTTTTACTTTATTTTATTCATTTTACATGTATTTAAATTAAAGTAAATTTTTTCAAAGTGTATTGAAGTTATTTCTAATTCTTAAGTCTAGTTTTCATTTTTCTATGCTATTTTTCTTATTTAATCATATCTAATTAATATTTAATTTTTAATATCTTGTTTATCTGTTATATTTTCGAATTTTAACTGAGATTTTAATTATTTTCAGTTATTTGAATGTATATAAATATATATGAGAAATTTGAAAGGGTTAAGAGCTAAGAAACGGAAAAACGTTTTATCCGTTTCTTTTGCAGTTTCTTCTGTCATTAATACATCAATTCATCTTAGTCATTCCTTTCCCCTCCTTTCTTCAGCCGCCACTTTTTTTTCCTCTCATTCACGAATTTCCAAAGCTCCTAAACCCTAGAAATCATGGCCTCCATCTTGAAGAAAAAAATTAGGTAAATCCCTCTCTTCTTTCTATTTTTCTTACTTTTCTATGCAATTTTGCCTTGTTTCTCTTCTAAGTTTGGATCGGCCTCTTCTCCTTAGCCGCAGCCACAAACTCCTACATCTCTTCCATGCCTCCAACACCATCTACTCCACCAACCATGACCATGGCCGAGCCATTTATGGTGGCCAAACCCTTCAAATTGCAACCTACATGCCTAAAAACAATGTTTTTGACCATTGTTGCCTCATTCCCTTCATCTCCACTTGTTGCCTTGCCTATATGATGTTAAACCTAACCTATATCATGTCATACCTGAGCCAAAGCATTATCATAGCCAAGTATAAGTGTCCCTTAGGCCAAGCATTGAAGTGGTTGAAGCAAGGTCCAATCTATCTTGTTCATTTCGCTTTGTATTCCAAAATTGTTTCAATGTTATTTTATGTTGAATGTTTATATATTGTCTGGTTTGTTTTGTTTTGGGTTGTTGATACAAAATCATATCTTGGCTATCTTTCAACTCAAATCAAAAGTCGTGAAATTGTGCTTGTCATGCCTTTGGAGTCGTGCTTGTATGTTGTTTTGGTCTCTAGCTTTGAAAAAGGTGAGTCTTTCTCACTCTGACATATATACTTATGAAAAGTGGATTGATGACAAGTGTTTAGTAATGCAAAATGTTTATGCAAGTTAGTGATGATCATATGATATGCTATGCCGTGTTATTACCATGTTATTACCATGTTAAAACTGTTAATTTTCACCTGACATCTGATACATGACTGTATAGTGTGATATTGACATTGTTTATATTATTTCTGTATATGATCACACTGCAAGTTCCCTGTTAGGATAAAAATCATTATGGGCTGAAATGATAGGCCTGAGTTATTTTATTTATTTATTTAAACTTGGGATTGCGGGTTTGAAATGATAGAACCCGGATTTTTACCTTTTAAACTACGGATTGAAATGATACATATCCGTATCACTAGACCTAGGTTAGAAAACTATATACAGACCCGTGGTTATTCTATAAAGTGCTTTGAATATTTTAAGTATTTAAAAATATAAAATTATGAAATTTGATTTAAATAGATTTTGAAAGGTTTTAAAATAAATAAATTATGATTTTTCTATGTGTTAAAAATGTAATTTATGAATGGATTAACTGGATTTTTGCAATATAACTTATGTTTGAAATTTGGAATTTTGACAAAAAATGATATTTAAGTTACATGAATAAAATGGACTTTAATTTTATTTGGAAAATGGTAAATATGATAAATTGATTTATATTTGAATTTAAGTGATTTATTAAAGAATTATTGATTTTCTATAAATTTAAGTGGTTGAATAAATGACTGTTGAAAATGAAATTTTAAAATATAACTTGACTTGAAAATGTGAAATTTGAGTTTTAACTAAAGATGTTAAATAAATTAAATAAACGGGAAGTTTAGTTAAATTTGTGAAATGGTAATATAAATCTGAAATGTTAAGTTTTAATTAATGAAAGGAACGTATAGGTTGAAACGTATAGGTTTTAACTTATGAAAGAAACGTATAGGTTTTAATTTATCAAAGAAACGTATAGGTTTTAATTTATGAAAGAAACGTATAGGTTTTAATTCATGAAAGAAACGTATGGTGTTCTAATTAATGATAGGAACATGTAAATTCCTAATTAATGAAAGAAAGTTATAAGTTTTAATTAATGAAAGAAACGTATAAGTTTTTAATTAATGAAAGAAACGTGTAAAGTCCTAATTAATGAGAGAACATGAAAGTTTTAATTAATGCAAGAACATGTAAAGTTTTAATTAAGAAAGAAACATGTAAAGTTTTAAGTAGTGTGGTATTGATTTAATAATAAATGTTCATCATTGTAATAGGAATATAAAATTTAAAACGTAAATTTGACGCGTAGATTTTAATCAATGTAACGGTGTATTTTAAATTGATTAAAATGATAAATGTTACTTGCTGTAATAATAAAATGTAAGTTGAAAACGTACATTTGATAAGCAAGTTTTGATTTATGTGAATGGCATACTTTAAATGATTAAAATAATAAAGTTTCTTTATTGTAATAATAATGTAAGTTAATAAGGTGCTTTTAACTTAACATAAGAATTTCGGTTTAAATTGTATATTACAGTAAGAAAGTTTATTTAACTATAAGGCTATGATAAATTGACATGTTAAAATTTTAAGCTTATCAATACTTTGATTATATACAATGTAAAGTGGAAAGTAGTACATTCCAAAAATGCTATGATTCCTTAAGGTAACATTTCCAAAATGCTATGATAATTTAAAGGAATATTTCAAGTTTAATAAATTTAAAGAAATATTCAATGATTTGAAATTTTGGGTTTTATTTGAATGATATAATATTGAATTATTTTTGAAATGGAAATGATACAATTGTGATATTGTTTTGAAATGAGTATGATATTTTGGTCTTGGAAGTATAAATTATTTGAAATAAATATCCATGGGTTATAATAACGATTGGTTGTTAAAGAGACCGGGATCGGATATTGTCTTATAACCGGCCAATACCGAAAACCACTTTAACAACTGTGTATGCGGTGGAGATTCCAGAATGAAGTAGGATGATGGCGACGTTCTCGAGGTATATTACGTGGACCCAACTCCCGTGAGTTGGCATATATGACTAAAACAGGAGCTATACCGGGCTACACAAAGGGTCGCACCCTTTCATCGAGCATGCTCCATCGGAAACTATTCTATTACTGTTGTGATTCGATTCGGTGGCGCCACTTTGATTCGGGGGTATTGTTCGAAGTGGGCGGAAGCTGCTGGCTTGCCGTTACCACCGGTCCGGGAGTGCAAACGGTGTATCCACCCTGGCATTTCCTTGCGTGCCGTGTCATATCCTTATATCGAGCCCACTACGATTTTGGTTTTAAAGATCCGACCGCGTTAAGGTTCACCATCCCCTTAACGCAATTTTCTATATGATTATACTTTACTGATTAGACACTACCGTATATAGCGTATATTACTACATAGTAAATAGTTTAACGGATCCTTAGAGGATGGGCGGTCCCAAGCATCCTTTAAGTTACTGATGCATTTTGTTACTGTTCACTTGAGTTGATTTACAGTTTATAAGTATTTATGCCCTGACTCGAGGGTTTTGTGTTTTGCTTTACGCTCGAGTCAGATTGAGTGAGTTAGCATTCCAGATTCACCTTCGGCGTTGGAGCTTTCCTTGAAGATCCAGCCATCTATTTTGTTTCAGTATCCAGTGGTTCAGTGATGTATCTGATTTGTACCTGATGTATCCTGTTACTCTTCTGTTGTATCTTATTTAACTCTGATGTATCTCATATTTATATAGTAGCTTTACGAACTACTATCTCTTTTTCTTCCGCTGCATTTTTTATATACTCTGTGTCTGTGATCTGTGATTTTTATTTACTGTATATCCTGAGATTTGCCAAATTTTTATTTACAACGCGGTATTTTGAGCAATTCAATTCCGGCATGAGTGTCCACCTATACACTTATAATGGATGCGAATGGTTGAAAATATCTGGTAGTTACATTTATATGCGGCGTGGTCTTAAGGGTTACTTTTAATTTAAAGGTTTTTTTTGTTAAACTTATGCTTTACTCATACTAGATCCATGTATAACTTGGAGTTTCATTTCTTTACCTTAAACTCTTAGGTACTCAATTTTTTTATAAGTAGTCAGGTTTCTTTGGAGCGTTTTAGGAAGTGGTATGGAGTAGAAGCTTTCACTATATCCAGTAGTTATGTTTATTTCTACCGTGACTGTACATTTTGTATTGGTAACTTAGGTAGGTTGATATAGTTATCCTTGTTGGGAATGGTACTTGTTGTCACTTTTATGCAACATTTTGGGTTAATCATATGTACTATTCTAGATTATGTATATATAACTCTGTCATTTGTGAGGAAAATCAATATTTTTTCCCTTGTTTTTTATTTTCTTTACCCATGACATGTCTTTCGAACACTTAGATGACCGGCGCATGAATACCGAAGATGTATCAAGTGTCTTCTTTGGGTGTAAGACAGGAAGATCGTCACATTTGGTATCGAAGCTTAGGTTGAGCGAACACCTAGACCTTGGTTGGGATCAACTCGTTAGAGATAGGCTTAATAGTACCCTAGAAGGGGATAAGGAAGGGGAAATAGTAGCATAGCAACCACAAATGGAAGAAACCCGAATGTTAAAAGGGGTGGGATAGCTGTTGAGGCAGTAGCTCCAGTGCAGCTCGAGTAAATTTTGCAACTCTATGCAAGGACTACACAAACCTAAGAGGAAAACCTTTCAAGGGTGCTAAATCCATCACTGAATTACAAGCTTAGCTACGGCCATGTGAGAAGTTTTTCAAAGGTTTGGACATTTCTGATGATCAGAAATGGTTTTTGGTATCATGGCAATTGCAAGAGGGTGCAGCTGCATGGTGAGATTCTGTCACCGCAAACGTTCTAAAAGATGAGTTCTCATAGGCCAGATTCAAAGAAGTATTCAAAGACTAATTCATACCAGCTATGGGCAGAACTCGAATATATAGAAGTTTCATGGATCTCAAGCAGGAAGACATGTCGGTAACTGAATACAAGTCATAGTTTAGTGAATGATCTCATTTCGGCCTTGGACTTATTGATACACCATTAAAGAAAAACGAGATGTTCGTATTAGTATAAGAGAAGAGTTCCATGAAAAGATGATGGCTCATGTGAAGGAATCATTTGTGTATTTAGTTGATATGGCCTTAAGGTATGAAGTGCTTTTGAAGAAAAAGGTGAACGTAACAGCAACAACTAGTGGAGGTAAAATTAACCCACATAAAAGGAAGTTTAATCGAAACTGGAAAAAGAAACAGGGAAAGGGAAAAACCTGTAGGAGGAGATTAAGAAAACGTTTCAAAGATATTGAATGTTTTAAATGCAAATTGAAGGGTCATACTTCTAAAGTTTATCGGCAGGCAAGACCCGTCTCTTTGATAGTTTAGCAGATGCTTTATTATAATTGTCAATAGCCAAGGCATATGAGGACCAACCACTGTTAAAGAAAGGACAACAAGCCAATTTTTATGCACTCAAGGATGAACCTTCAAATTCGAGAGCTTTGAAAGGAAAGAAAATCTTGGAAGGTACTTTAATCATTAATAAAGTTTTTGTTAGAGTTTTGTTTGATACTTGGGCTTCCTGTCATTTTATTTCTCTTGATTTAGTTTGAAAATTTAAACTTTCCCTAAAAATTGTAGATAACCCTCTCTATGTGTCAAACCCCATAGAGGGCATAATTAATCTATGTATGATTTGTTACGATGTGCGAGCTTTATACCTTACCCGCCACTTTTCATGCAACTTGTTTGTTCTAGGTTTAAAGGGATTTGATATTTTACTTGGTATGGATTGGTTAGCACAGAATAGAGCCATCGTGGATTGTGTTAGAAGAACAATATATATGGTAGCCAAATTAGGAAGTTTTGCTGTGGTGCCTTATGAGGAGCCTAGTAAATTATTTCGTAGTTTCTTTTATGCCTAAGAATCATCCTATGAAGAGTTAGGATCGATCGAAGCTGTTAAAGATTTCCTTGCTATTTTTGAACCGATTAGCAGTTTGCCTTCGGAAATTTAATTTCGTATTGAACTAGTTCCCGATGCAATACTTGTTATTCAACCCCTTTGTAAAATGACCCCGAGAGAGAAACAAGAGTTGAAGATCAAGCCGATGATTTTTTGAGAAGAGGATTGATTAGGTTAAGCCTTTTAAGTTAGGAATCAGCAGTAGTTTTTGTAGCTAAGTCCGATGGTTTATTATGATTGTTTACAAGCTTATGTATTTTAGAATGAAGATAAGAATGATTAAAATGAAAATAAATTAGGAAAATTTTCTTTTATAACATGTTAACAAGTGAATTTACAAAAATGCCCTTAGTGTTATACCAGCCTCTCTTTTTTTGCCACATCACTCCCTTACTTTACCATGCAAATTCCGCACCTTCCTTAGCCACCATCCCATCTTGTCAAACGAAATACAATCATGGTGTAAATGTTGGAGTAAGAATCTTACATAATATATATTTATGTTTTTACAAATAAAATCTTATCTTATACATGCATAGTACATACTTAAGTGTACATGCATGTACATATACATTCCAACATGACTAAAGTGATTTATAAATGTATGTATGTGTGTTTAAAAGTATTATGACATTTTCGATAACTTTAAGTTGACGAACAACTAAAAATTCGAAAAACGACTTCCGTTCACATTTACAATCTTTCTTCGAAATAATTAATTTTGTAAAGAAAATTTAAAAATGATTTCAGTATCATTTGTTATTATTTAAAAGAGTTTTATTTTCATTATAATATCTATTATTTGAATATCTTTAAAATTAATTAAATATTCGCAAATCAAAGAAGTGAAATTCCAGGCCGTTACAAAAACTATTTCACCATCTTTAGCTATTATTTAATAGGAGTTTATTTGAGTTATATAATCCATTAACTAATTAAAAAATATATTTTTAAATATTCATTATTATGGTAATTGAATTCTGGTTCGTTATAGTAAGCATGGGTCTACACGTCATACGTTAGGGTTTCCTTTGATATAAATGTTTTAGATGCCGATTTTTGCATTGCCGTACTTACATTGATTTTGGCCTTTTTGCTTGACTAAATTGCTATTGCTAAAACTACTACTTGTGTTAAACTTTGCTCTAAATCATAATGTTCCTACTTTTGCTTGTGTCTTTATCTTTAGGTGAGTCTTTCTAAGAATTTATTAAATAATTATTATGTTAAATATTCCTATAGCTTTGTAAATGTGAATTATAGAATAAACCATAAGGAATAAGTAAATATATATATTGAATAAGTTTAAGTTATAGTATTTATATGTGACATATATAATGTTAATTTGAATCCTATTTAAAGTTTAATAAATAAATAAACTTAACTTGCCAGTGTTTAAATGTAAGAACAGGAAATGATACATAGTTAAAGTTTGATGGGTGTTAAATATACTTATTAAATCTAAATAGTTATGATTCAAGTTTTGAAAATGTATTTATTTTATTATGAATGAACAAAATTAAAATGGTTGTTTTATTATTATATAAAATAGTATTTTATCATAGTAAATTATGAAATATTTCCTATATGTAACATTTTGCTTCACAAACTATGCTTAGTTTATTAAAAGAAAGAAATGAGTTTCCTTATGCTATTATTAGTAAATATTAAACTATTATTTAATTTATAAAATACTGAAAATTTATTTTATTGAAAAATAGGAAATGTTCCATAACCGACGTTTTTCTAGTACTCAAAGTATAAAATTTTAACATGTAAATTAAATTAGCGATATTATATTGGATTTTGATTATTTATCAATTCCTAAGTATAATAAGTTAAGGCTATATGTTGTAAATATTATATTTATTTATTTATTTGTCATTTTATATATGTATATATCTTTAATTGAATAATTTATTCTTATACAACTATTCAATGTTCATTTATATATATATTTACTTTTATGGGATAAATTGGTGTGAATGATTCATTATTAAATATTGATTTGTTTATTTTATATTTGTTTGAATATATTTATATTTTGATATTTCTTTTATTGCTTAATTATATAAAGATTATATGAATGATTCACCATTGACATTGATTTGATTGATGATTTTAATATGATATGCTTGTGACATCTTTTATATGATTTTGCGATATTTAATTCCGTATAACGAGAAATCTAAATAATCGGAGTTATAATACCATTTGTGATGGAGCATTTGATAATATTTCCCTGATTATTCTATGGATCATTACATAGAATGTTGGGGATTAAGTGTAGTTTACGAGCAATAAATAAACGTTTAGGTATCACGTAGTGGTATGGGATGTTGTTATGATATTTATTCGGTTATTCATTATAAGTAGATGACAATCACATGATGGGAATAGAATGAATAGTGAGAGGTGTACGTAATGACATATGGCTCCATGCCTATACGTAAAGATCTATCTTTTTTACACCTAAAGATGACACGTAATAGATCATCAGTATTCGTTTATCGATCATTTAAGTGTCCGAAAACAAATAATTTTAGGTTAAAGAAAGAAAAGACAGAATAGAATATCATAAACGTGACGAGAAATATATAACATAACAAATGATCTTTACAAAAGAAAAGGCCTTTAATGTACCATCATCAGAGAATACTAACCTATTATCAGCCTAGACGGTTATAACAACCTATCCTTACAACTATGATAAATACCGACAAGAAAAAAATAAAATAAAATAGCGGAAGAATATAAGGTACGTGAATATGTCTTGGAGAATCCATCTCATCTCTTGAAGGCACTAAGGAATCCAGCTAAATCTGGAAATTTGCTCGGGCCTACCCGAGCATTATAAGAAAATGACGCCCGAATCAGTCCGATAAACCAGCATAAGAAAGCTCAATCAAATAGATCATATTGTTTTCCACATTTAACACTCTTTTCAAAATAAAAGGTATCTCGTAAGACCATGTCGCACATAAACGCGGACGGGTTTTTACCTTACAATAACCAAACATTTTATATTATAAATCTAGTAATATTATAATAATGTCTAGGGTTTAAAGTATTCAATAATCAAGTAGCTATGTAGTGTGTACATCACAACAATAATAGATATACAATTGAAAACCGAATGCGCTTATTGGTGAATGGATTCCAACAAATGGCAACGTAAGGGACTACCTCTTGAAAATGGTACACCTCTAAATAAAATGTACGAGAGGAAGAAAACCTTTCGATCTCTGCTAATAAAGAACCGACTTACCCTTTGCTGGATAGTACTGAACATGTCATCACTTTGGTTGTTCCCAACCTTTATAAAGAGCTCTCATTCACAACTAAATCCATAATATGAAAATCTAGAAAGTGATGACATGCCCTTATGGGAGCGACCCACATAACCATGCTACATCTATCCCTTTTAGCCATTTCCAAGGTGCGAGGCGCATGAGGTAATGATTTACCTTCCTTTAGTAGTTCCTACTTGGAATGCTAACACAGCCCTTCAAGCAAAAATGCAGTGCCAGCATTCATCCGTACAAGTTCATTCTGGGTCTGAACGAAACCAAAGGCACTACCTCTATTACATCCATTTTGGAATCACCCTCAGTAGCAAGTAGCACTTGCACTTCAAGGAGCTCTGTCTTAGATCATCCTCAATAGGTCTTCCACTTGAACGCTATGTTGTTTCGAAGTGGTTTTCGGATAACAAAAATTTACCTTCGAAATAAGTGATTTAAAATCAAAAACTTTTATTCGGTAATTACATAGCAATAAAGCTCTTTATTTAGTAACGATTGAACATTAAGTTAATCAATAAATAATAATTAACTTTAAATAAATAATTAAATAATAATTATACTTTCAAATAAGTAATAAAATATTTATTAATCTCAATTAATAATTAAATAATACTTAAACCT
The DNA here is from genome assembly GCA_030765085.1 of Allium cepa. Classification (NCBI taxonomy): domain Eukaryota; kingdom Viridiplantae; phylum Streptophyta; class Magnoliopsida; order Asparagales; family Amaryllidaceae; genus Allium; species Allium cepa. The sequence continues at coordinate 299,239,502 of CM060931.1, forward strand.
CAATTTATAATAAAAATATACTTTAATCTTTAATCAGTAATTAAATAATAAGTAAACCTTCATTTAATAATAATTGAATCTTAATTATGTCTTAATTAAAACTTACCTTTAAGTAGTAATTAAATAAATATTTAAACCCTTTAGAAAATAATAAAACAATAATAATTAACCTTTAATTATTAATTAAATAATGATTAATCCTTAAATAAATCATTAACTAATTATTATTCTTTAATAAATTAACTAATTATAATTTATCGACTTAATTAATACCCAAGTACCAATTGCCTTTGTTAATTGCTACTTAAGTACTAATTACTTTCTTAATAAATAAATTAGATAATCATTAAAGAAATAAATAAATACTTTTAAATACATATAATAAGTTTTAAAACACTTTTAAAATAATGATAATTAAGTTAAAACACTTTTAAATTCAAAAGGAGTTCGTTTTTACGTACAACCTTCATAGCGACTATCGCTATATGACCCGTAATTTCAAATTTTGATTTTTCATTTCAAATAACCTTTAAAACTTTAACTTTTGTACTTTAACTACTTTTATAAACTTTAAATATAGTTTTGAAAACAAAGTTAAGGATTTTGAAGCTTTAATAAAACATTTTAAGAACGTAAAATTAGAAAAACAAATTTTGACCAAAGGATTTCGATGTCGCTTTAACAAGTCAAAATGCTAACTTCCCTAGCATATCACTACATATTCATTTCCATAGTATGCATAACAGTATCACAACCATGAACATAAGTAAGGATATAATGTTCACAACATTCACAACATTTAGACTTAAATTTTTAAGTCTAATTCAACCCGATTTTCACTACAACTTGAATCAGACCTAAGCTTTTAGGTTTGCCTTAGGAAAATGAAGTTTTAAAGCCATTTAAAGCAAAGATGAATTTGTCCATGTAGGGAAAGTGCTCGACGATAATGGGGAAGGGGAGTTAGGGCTTTCTTACTAAAAGTTGGATTTTTGTAGGGCCGACAGGCTAAGGTGGCTCGACCATGGTATAGGATGGCTCAGCCATGATGTGTGATGGGGTGTAGCTTTGTTTTTGGAAGGAGGAGCGTTTAAAAGGAAGAAATAGTACTTTTAAAAAGGTTTCAAAGTATTTTAAAGTAGAAATGAGGGATTTTATTAATAAAATTTCATGGAAGCTATGAAAGTGGAGACTAAGATTTGAAATTTAGAAATGTATAAGAAATGCGAAAATGAAAATATGGAAAAGGTTTATATAAAATGTCTAAGGGAATTACCAAAACGCCTTTATATCCTTTGCCTTCTACTCTCCCTTTGCCACCTCATTATGCTCCAACACCTCCACTGTACCATTTACACATGCATGGACTCTTGCCTCATCCATCTCATCACTTGTGCCAACATTCATTAAATGCCCTTGTGTGCTTATGTTTAGAGATGTTATTACATGTTTCTTAAGGTATCTTTCATTTTAAACATCTTTAAATTTATTTTGTTTTCATAAAATGCCACATCACTTTATATATATTCACACACTCTAAACCACATCCTAACCTCATTTATAAATGAATGTATATGTTTACATTAAAGTGTTCAAAAAATTTCTGACAACTTTTAGTCGGCGAAAAGTCGAAAATTCGGAAAATGAATTCTGATCACAATTTCAATTTTTCTTCGAACTGATTATTTTTGTAAACAAATTTGGGAAACTATTTCACCATCGTTACTCAATATTTAAAAGAGTTTTATTTTTAATTAAAAGCCTATTATTTGAATATTCAAAATTAATTAAATATCTGCAAATCAAAGTGGTAAAATTCTGGGTCGTTGCATTATATTTAGTGAAACTTCGGGTATAGATGATTAGTTTTATATACCACTATTATGACGTACTCATATTATATTCGTTGGAGAGGACTAGATGGCCAATATCCACTTTGGCGGCCTGATTGTAGGGTCGCACCCCAGATCTGTGACACTCTAGATATATGGAGCTATATATATATATATATATATATATATATATATATAACTTAATGCTTTTAGCTTATTGCTTGGCTTTGTGTTATTCTGTGTCATATAGGCCAGTAGCCTGTAACCTATAGGGGTATTTGTAGTGTCGTGACTAACTAGTCCTCGCATTGATGAATATGTCGGTAGATACATGTCACGATGAATAAGGGTAACAAAAGACTTTAGAGCCTCTAAAGCTTTCTTAGTGCCATCAGTCTCCCTTCTAGTACTAACGGAATAGTGGATTGACACACCTCACTGTAGCATTGATATGGGCCAAATGCCGCATATTACTGTATATATGACTCTACTTATGATTTCGTGTCTGTCATGCAGTCATTTCCCACCATGATATTTACAGACAGATGTTGTATGAGGAGATGAGATTATACAAGTGATATCTATCCTGTGTATAGTGGATTCTCAATATTTGATAGGCAGCCTATCCTATTTTATATGTATTGATGATCTTATCGAGATTAAGAGATATATTTGGGTAATGCTTCGTGCTAGCTTGATTATACTGGTGATATCTCATTCGTAGATATTTCTGGATTTGATGATGATTTCTGGATATGTGTGATTCATCCATTTTTGTTGATTCTATAATTTCCAAATTGATATGTTTCTATATAGGTGATGACATCTTTTGATATGAGAGTTGATTGTTTCAAATGGATTTGAGGTATCTAGGTAATGCCATGCCTTGATAAATATTTATAGCATTATATACATTTTAGGCATACATTACCATATTTATATACATCCTTTAACATGTCATCTTATGATCTGATTATCGATGTTATTGTTATTATATTATTATTTAATGTTTATATTGTGTTACCATTCTTATATACCCTTGATTAAGCATAGTCTGACCTGTTTGTTATTTTATAATACTCGGGTGGGTCCAAGACATTTAAGATACAGGGACGACTTGACCAACAATTATTTTATTAGGCTTAGAGGAATCATAGTTAGAACTGTTGCACCACTACAAAACAGGCCATTTGCATCGGTTGTTCACCCCCCTGTTGCATCAGTTCTACAACCGATGCATATGCAACCGATGCGACAGGCTTAACAATTTTGCATCAGTTCTAAAACCGATGCAAAACGGTCCTTTTTGCATCGTTTGTTATTAACAACTGATGCAAAATACGATTGCAACAAAGGAACATGTTGCATCGGTTGTAACGAAAACCGATGCAACAAAGGAACATGTTGCATCGGTTGTAATGAAAACCGATGCAACAAAGGAATTTGTTGCATAGGTTGTTGTTGGAAACCGATGCAAACTAATCCCTCTATTATTGATTATAACAGACAATTATTGCATGTAATATTACAATCATTCAAAATTAAATTTGATGGAAAATACAAACTGAATAACATAATACCAAAATAAACATATATCAATTAAAGTGTTAATAATCTATACAAAATAATGGTTCATACATTCATTTTTGTAGCATAATTCAGATCATTAGTACAATCATTAAGTGGTATAGTCTTAATTCAGATCTTTAATTAGTATAACCATTAAGAAATAGTATAGTAAAAACCTTAAAAACTTCATGGAATCTTGAAAACCCAAATTTTTAGACTTCAGCTCAAAACCATATGCTGCATTTCTTTTTTTGCAATGTCAACTTGAACCTGGAAAAACAAGAAATAAACATGTGAATTAGTCGTGCACTACCTGCGTGTCAAACTTGAACTATGCTTGAGTTTGCACCGTAATCTTGGAACAGTATAACAAATTAGTATTACAGCAAACTTGAAACACAAGTAATAAGAAAATTAAAATTAAAGCTGTAGTAACAAATTGCACGTGATGTTATCAAACCAACTCAAGTGAGGTTTGGTCAAAACAATTTTCCAACAAAAAATAGACGTGAATAAAAGAAAATGAATACATAAAGTTAATACTAATAAAGAAACATATTGTCTCAAAAATAATTCATTTTTTAAAGAAAAGATCAAATATTGGAAAAAAATATCAAATATTTACAACTATACTTATATTTCGAGAAAGGTTCAAATTTTTTAAAACGTGATTTTATTCGTAAACATACCTCAATGGATACTAACTTATTGCACCTGGAAAACATTCAAGGATGAACATAAATAATTCTTTAGAGACGAGTGTCTCAACAAAAACCAACAAAAAACCACAATGCACAACTTGAATCTCCTATTCTGTTCAACAAAGAAATAAGATAAATACTTGGGATTCCTACATTCGAAGTCCATGTATGAGAAATAAGAATATACTGCAAATCATGCAAAGTATTTTTTTAAAAATATACAGGCAAGGATGTACCAATGTTAAAGTAATAAACGTTGCTGCTACTCACAAAAGAAAATTTTGCATTTAAGCCTAAATTAATGTGTTCAATTACATGGCTACAAAGCAAAGGCAACTAGGACTTTCAAAACAAAAGAAGCAACAACCTGCTACTATTCATAAAATGGAATTTTGCACTTAGGCCTACTTAAATGTGGTCTAGTGCATATAGCATTGCATGACCATTTCCAAGACAAAAGCACAGAGGGCGTGCAAAATCAAGTGGAAAAACTTGGCTACTATTCACACAAAATGGAAGTTTAGACATAATTCTAGGTAAATATGTTCAATTGCATAGGGAAAATTTTCAAAGCTACATGCAATATGTATGAAAGTTATACTATAGGCAAAAGTTGAGGTACATGCAAACACTATGGAAGAACGAAAATTAAAAGTTGCAGGCGAATGTACATGATAGAAATTAATGGCAATAAGGTGTAGGAAATCAAATCACATGCATAAAAAAATCGATAGCTATGGAGCCAGGAACGAGTGCATATCCATATTTTCTAAGCTGCGTGCAATTTACGTTGAGCAATGAGTATGTATGAACAGACAATAGCAGTGGATCATAAAATATTACCAATCAAATTCTCAATCAGTCAACCTAAAATTGCTTAGCATGCAATTAAACATTCAAAGATAGGTTATGTACTTTGTTTCTGGAAAGATAACTTTACTGTAAATAAAATAAAAACGATATATCTATACCTTGTTAGCAACGTTGTTTGAGAGCCAATCTAACCCTTCGTACAGACCTTCAAATATGGCACATGTGCACTGAATATACCTGAAGAAACAACACGTTTTTAATCAATTGTCACATACGTCAACATAGCTGTTAAAATACCATTTTAATTGGAAAATAAAATAAAGTAAAAGTAAATGCAAATTACCAGTGACGCTGGGGAAGGGAATGAAGGCCAAGCTTGTCAGTTATTTCAGCAGCATTCATAGCATTAGGAAGATCTTGTTTGTTCGCAAATACAAGCAGCACTGCATCCCTCAACTCATCCTGCATACATCGTGTAAATTCAGTTAAAATGAAGAAGAAGAAGATGATTGATGGTTGAAGTTTAACATAATCTTTTATACCTAGACACAAGTTTTAATATATACATTGCTTTTCATGTTACCTCATTAAGCATCCTGTGGAGTTCATTTGTATGTAGATCTAATTCAAATGATTGAATTGTAAGTTATATTTTACAATGGTTGTTTCGTGGGAGGTGAAATGTAAGTCATTGACAGAAGATGTATGCTTTTCTTTACATGTGTCACATATATGTATAATTTGTTAAGGTTTAAGTACTATTGAGTGTGTTTTTCCTGGTTGTATCCGTTTCCTGCATACAGCTTACACGGTCTGCTTAGAAGGCGGCTCTGATACTTGAAGCTTGTCAAAGAAAATGGTGGTTTCTTGAATGATTTCATTTGTTGCCTTTATATGCATATTTTATATCAATGTATATGATCTAATTATAAGCTTCACGAGTTCGTATTAGCTTTCTTCGTTATGCTTTTGAAAACATGATAAAGTGGTCTTAGGAAACATGTTTAAGTTACTTAAATACAGAATGGACTTCATACATGGTGTTCTTCTTATTTCATACGATGATGGTTATGTAGCAAATGAATCCAGTTTTTCTTTTGAAAATATGTTATCATGAGAAAGTTGGATGAATTCACTCCTATTTTATCTAAAAAAGTCGCATAAAAGCACTCCCCAGTAGAGTGTAGAAAACCATTATCATTTTGCCAAAAATGGCACTACGTTGCTCCCAACGGCACTAGATGTTAAGAACATCGGGCATGCGCTGAATTGAATTCAAACAAGCAATTACTACTGGTATGGAAACGATGAATTGGATTGTCTCCGACTACTAAAATGGGATCGCTTCATTATAACAGTAGAAAATAACACTTACTGGAGGAAATGAGCTTTCGATAATTTATTGCTGCCGAGTAGCTTGTTGCTGCTATAATATTTTGGCGTCTAGCGCACATCTGATACTTCCGGTTAAATTTTTCGTAACCCACTGACATCTACTGAAACCATCCACCATTACTGCTACCGACCATCTTCGTTAAACAAGTTCATCGATCAGGCATCCCACAGCCATGAACAGAATTGAACTGCTCCATTGCGACAATTTTCTACCATCATCCCACATCACAACTTCATCCAAGAAAAAAAAGAAGAAAAAAACTGCTATTAAACACTTTCCCTGAGTTTCTGGATTGCCTGCATCAATCAAATTAGTAAATATGAAAAACTGAAAGAAGCTTAGAAGAAATGCCCAGATATTGAGGTTGCTAAAATCAACCCTCGCACTTTGGCCACAGTAGCAGATAATCATCCTTTTTTTTTGATAGCCTAAGGTAATCATCTTATTATATAGACCATGGCATCTACACACCACACAACAATAAAAATAAATAAAGTGAACTGTCAACTCCCGCCACTGCTCGTAAATCATAAAATCGTCATATAGGTTCATGTCTCAAGTACAACTATTAAACATTGTTCAGGCTATTGCTATTTGGCCAAGAAAATAGAATGGTGTAGAAATTAATAGTTTGAATTGTTTGTTTACCGACGAAAATTTTTGCGCCCATTGAATGGCAGAGCTGGCGGCTTCCTTGAAGCGAACATCATTATGAATATTATAGCAGACTGCAAATGTAGAAAGTTCCATTGCCTCAGCTACCCAAATAAAATTCATCTGATCTCTAGCTCGCTTGACAAGATTACTAAAGGCAATCTATTATGCAAAAACAAAAAATAATTAAGCTGTGAGCACAATGGAATAACTTCAGCTACTGTATTTGGTTTGCATGAAATATAGAAGATGATAAGATAAATGAAGTAGAAACAAACAACAGACTACAATAAATCTATCCAGTAATTGCCTTATTATCACACATATATCCTAATTCCTTGCATCATCATATATTTGACTTTCTCGTCCATTTGATTTTATCGTGCGTATTAACTGACCTTATTTTGTATATGGCCTAATATGTATAGGTCAAACCAGTGAAGATATGCCAGTACCAATTCCACCAATCCACCACCAAAAACAGAGACATAGCCATCTATCAAAAAAGTTTAAGTAATTATATTGGGAGTGTTTGCTAAATGGCATGAGTCCAATGATATTCATTCAGCATACAATAACTATAGACCCAAATTTAATGATATTGATTGACAATTACATACAGTAGTCCCTGGAAGATATTGACTGAGTAGCCCTGATATATCATCTTTTGCAGGAAAGATGAAGTTAACAGCAAGAAAACAATCATAGATATCTTCAATTTCTATTTCGGACCTACATTTAGATCCATCTGTTACAAAAACCCACTGCTTTTTCTGGGTACCAGATGTATATGCCTCCCCGACATGCACTACCACAGCAGCCATATCAAATTCACTGAAATGGTAATGTGAAGTAAGTGGTTAATCGTTTTATTGTAGATACAGACTAAGCGAAAGAAGAAAAAAATATGAGATCGATGTATCGCTGCATCATCTATTACTGTTACTAGTCTACATGCTTATACATACACACACACACACACACACACATAATACAAACATGAGGAAGTATAGCATCCTCTACTGACATCACATCAACATACCTATAAAATTTTGAACCATGGTTTCTAAATGAAATCAAATTTTACAAATATATAATCAATACTATGAACATCCTCTCACAAAAAAGATGGTATTAAGTAACTCTTTTGTTCCAAATTCAAACCTCATAAAATGTGCAAATCATAATCAACCATTTAGGCAAGTCCATGTTAATTTGAAATATCATTTCATATATTGGGACTTGGAGTTATCCTATTGAAACAACATTTATGGAGATAACTTTGAGTGATATCATGCATATCAATAGTGCATAAGAACCTAGGCTCCTGGCACTCTGAATGGCGTGCTCTATAAAAATTATTATAGCACGTCAACTGTTCATCAATTTGTTTTGATATTAACACACTTTTAAGGGAATAATAATTTCATAAGAATGAACACATAAATTAATTCATAACAATGATATATTTATAACTAAACACACACACACAGAGACACACACATATATAGGGCAAGGATCTTGTGACACCTCTATTCCCTCCAATTTCAACAACATTCCAATTTAAATAGCATAAAGAGGCGACAAGAGAGAGAAAGTATATTATTTAAATCAGAATGTGTGATTAAAATCAGAAGGGGGTGTGGTGGGGTAGAGGTGTAGTCAATCTTTGTCGTGTGTGTGTATATGAAAAACTGTACACGAAGCTCAAAATATTACCAGCTTGTGCAAATAAACTATAATTATGAAATTTATGCACAACAATTATGAATCGATAACGAAGGTGAAATTCATTTATCTATATTGAGAGTTATTCTATGGAAATGTATGATTTTTATTATATGTGATAGTGTGATTAAAGAGAATAAGGTAATAAAAGAATATGTTCTTGGGACCTTGGGAAGAAGTGCAAAAACAAGGAAACTGAAAGGACCAAATGGTTAAAGACCTAGGGAATCAAAAATTGCGTAATGTCTAAGAAATGTGTGTGTGCGTGCATCTAACAAGCATACCATAATGCCCGCATACACATGCATGTGTATTTTGTGTGTGTGTGTGTTACATATGTGCTTTCCTATGTCATATACATATACTGTGAGTATACACACACGTGCGCGCACTTATTTTGTCTGCGCAAACATGTTTAATTTTCTACCAAAAGGAGCATATGCATATTTTTAAACAAGGGGTGGCTTTCAATTTATCTAGGTACGACCAAGGTTGCAAAAATCGCTGTGCAGGTTCTATGCGGTTGATACGGACTAGGGACTAATCGTTTAGGCAGGAATTAATCAAGGATTAATCAGAGATTAAAAAAATTCAATAACTCGTTTATTTTGGATAAAATTTTAGAGTTTGTTTTAATGTACATTGGTATAAATTAGAACTTTGGGATTTTGAATGTGTTTAGGAGTAGGCAAGAGGCAAGACCGACTAAAACTAGCACGTTGATGCTTGTAGATGGCATTGAACCTTAAATAATGCCCAGTCAGTGCCTAAATTCATGTTTTGATTCTTACATAAGACGGTAAACATTGTCTGGACGGGCCTGACAAATCGCTGGGCGTAAGCCTCGCCTTGCGTCGAGTGGGGCCTATAAGGATTTTTACAACAGTGGGCACAACAAATGCACATGCATATCATTACATGATTCTCAGACATTTGACCATTATTTTAGATGTGCAATGTCGATCATGACAGAAAATCACTGCATAGACTGTGTTGTGTTTATAAAAATGGAAATAATCAATTTTGCAGCAATCCAAAGTTGTTTATTAGAATCATATATGCATGTCCATCCAAACGTAAAGGAACAAAAGAGTTGGCAAAAATCAAACTTTATCCATTACTATGTAGCTTTGACCTCTACATAGGAGAAGAGGTTTCCTAGCATAAGTTGTTGGGATACTAATTTAAAATAAAAATAAAAACACAAAAAGGATCACTTTGCTAGAGGCACCTCTCCCAAATTGGACAATGACACTACTTTGCGAGGGTCGTAAAACGGTCTGCAACAGAAAGGGTATTAGTTATTCTTCTAATTTGTTAAAGATTATTATGTAGTTTCTTACTCAAATTCCACAGATATAAGCATGGGTTTCCAGATAGTAGAAGATCCTTTGGCATGTAAATAAAGGATGTCTGAACCAAAGTTCTGAGGCGTAAGTCCTGTAACATAATATATCTGCCCTTCCATTAAATCATTTTTCTGTTAAAAATAAAAGCTTAAATGAATATATGTACCAGATTTTACACCAAATTAGAATCTAAAATGAAAATCGAACTTTAGTAAGAGTGCAAGTTTATGGATATCCAATTCGACCATTTCAAATGGACTTTGCTACCACAAGACGTCAATAGTAAAGGACTGTAAGAAATGCAATAATAAATGAAGGCAAAATATAGAACTGATGGTCAAATTAATAGCGTAACACTAGTTTGGATAATATTAAAAAAGATGGTTACATATTTGAATACAAATACATGTGTGTTCAAACCTTGGGAAAAAGTGGAAAAACAAGGACACCGAAACGACCAAATGAAAAATCTAGGGAATCATAAATTACTCGTAAAGTCTAAGAAATGTATATATGCATCTAACAAGCATACCATAACACACACGCAAGCACGCGTGCGTATTAACAGAGATTTTAAGGGTTGTTCTTTGTCACATACACCAACAAATCTGAGAGAATTACATCCTAATAGATGCAACATCTGCCTCTACTGTAGGCATCACAACTTACACAATAACAAGTTCATACATCATAATATTCATCAAAAGTATTGCCTAAAAGTGTACAAAACAAATATGTAAACTGATAATAAGTTCATACATAACATTCATCAAAGCACCAATTGTGAATTTGTGATAACAAAAATGACAAGAAGTTGTAGCTGTATGCATAATAGAATTTAAAACTAGTTACCAACATCTTAAAACAACTCATATATTTCATTTAAATTGATATCCATACAAAAAGAATTTACTTATGTATAACTATGGTTTACATATAATACCACAGAATAAATACCTGATGATCAGGATTTTGAAAAACAAAGCTCTTGGTTTTATTCACATGTAAGCACCCGTCACTAGGAAGCAATAGCCCAGCCAAAATCTACAGAAAAACACCCAAAGTTCAACCAAAAATTGCGTCAACAACCAATTGAGCAATGGGAATCTATAATAGAAAAAAAGAACGAAAAAGGCAAACTTTAAGAAGTGTTTTTTCCACATCCATTTGAACCAAGAAACATACACAGCTGCCCATTTGGAACAATAAAAGAGCAATTTCTAAGGATGTGAACGAGCTTTTTTTTTGCTTGTTGCGCAATGAATAACTTAAATTGCTAACTTCAATTGCCAGGGACTGAGAAGAAAGATTGTTATTATTTGAATTGACTTTTACCTCTTAGCTTCGTGGAACAACCGAATGCAGATCTACCAAGATTATTTGTGAAGGGTTCTGCAAATAAAATTGGCTTTTAGCTATAGCTTCAATAGAATGAATCGATCAGGTGAAACTCTACGATGCCGACCAGATTAAGAAGGGTTTCAACTAGAATTTGAACAAAAGCACAAGTTAAAAAATGTTGGATTGATTTAATTCGAAAACGAGGAAGCAACGATGATCATTTGATTGAGGATAAGAAATTTGGTCGAAAGTAAAAACGGAGAGGGATTTAGGCGGCCGTGTTTTTACTTGGTCAAAATAGATGTCGCCTTCATTTCCACTCATGCGTTTTCAAGTGGGTTAGGTTTGCATCGGTTGACATAAGGGATGCAAATTAATCAGTTGCATCGGTTGACTTTAAAACCGATACGACTAAAACTATTTGCATCGATGTATTTTCTTCGGTTGTTGGTGAGAACTGATGCAAATTTGATTTGTTTATTACCTATTGCTTTCCATGTACCAATTGCACCGGTTATTAAGATAGAACTGATGCAAATAGTTCTATTTGCATCAGTTTTTACTTTAACCGATGCAAATGAGGTGAAGCAATATGTACTTTTTGTGCTAGTGTTGTAAAATATTTGTACGACATTGATTCATATATATGCATGATACTAAGTGTATATTTATTATTTGGTTTATTATACTGGGATTTTTGACATTTGAGATATTTGTATCTAAATAGAACAATATATTATATAATGTTATCGATGTGATTGACTTTGTGTTCCCTGTATATTATGTATTATGTATTATTCTATCCTGGAGGCACACATATTTATTACTTTGTACTGGTACTGTGTACGTAAAAGTGAGTTATTTATTTGACGTTATAATATATATACGCATGTTAGTCCAAGGGAATATTCACGTTTGGACCCCATATAGCCTTGTTATTTAAATTATCTGACAATATTACTCTGTAACACTCTTGGATAGTATGGGTATAGAGGTGACATGTTTACATTTGGTATTAGTGTAGGTTTAGAACAATATATTTTACATCAGAGACATGAGTCGGGACGTTGGACGAGACTTAGAGTCCCCGACCCTTAGGTGTATTGAGTAATTTTGTATAATAAAAGGTAGTATATTATGTATATTAGATGATTACTAGGTAACAATCAATGGATGTATTTGTGGTTTTACAAATATGTATAATTGTTTCTTTTCTTTCCATTTGAAGTATGTAATGGTTGGAGTAGCAAGGACGAAAGGAGCTAATCCAACCAGTAATTTTGTATTTATGATTTTGGATAATTTGATACTGGATTGTGTTGTTTGGATTAAGATTATGAAATTGAGTTTTAATACAATTTTGATTAGAGTGCATAGCAGAAATTTTTTTGGCTAATTTCCACTAAGTATGTCTCTTATGATTATTGGTAATTTGAATTTGCGAACGTTGAATTTAATTTTGAAAGTTTTGTATACTTATAAAGATATGAATTAAATTTCAAAATTGATGTATATTTATTATAGATGGATTTGAATAGTATATATTTTGGATTCTGAAATATTAGTTGAAATAACAAAGTGTATTTATATATATGATTGCAATTGAACAGAGATTAAAAATGTTTCAAATTATTAATTGTGTGATAGAAGTAAGGACTTATAACATAATAAATATTGATTTTTATTATGAAATGATTTTGGAAGACAAGTGAATGTTTTAATTAGAAATATTCCTAGAAGTGTGTATGTATATATTATAAGTATGATATTCAATATGGATCTGAAAATAGATTGGAATGTTTAATAATATTGAAAGTAATATATTTATATGATTATTTTGAAATAAAATTGTGTTAACTTGTCCGTTGAGTGTGTTAAGGATTTTCATCGATGCGGGTGCGTACATATTTGATAGAGATTCCTAAACACTTGAACAAGGCAATTGAAAATAAAATTTTAAATAAAATGAATATTTTGAGTAAAATTAAAAAACATTTTGGCAAGAATTAGTTATTTTGATAAAAGTGGTATTTGAAATTGATATTGTGAATGATATTTTATAAGTTTGCATGTATTTTAGTTATAAATAAGCGATTGGATATTAGCGCACATTTGTGATCACTGGCAAGCCATTATTTATTATATCAATATTGCAACCAATTGGCATTAGTAATCACTATAATAAATAGCAAGGCAACATCACATTATTTTACAGTATTTGAGAATGTGTGAATATAAATATATATATATATATATATATATATATATATTCGATGTTATTATATATGTCATATATATGATATTTTGAAGGAATTTATTCAAATATGTGATTTTAGTAGAAGTTTAATAGCTAGATTTTAGCTCTCATTGTTACAGTCTATAGTTATGTAATATATTTGAATTGGAATTATATTTGGATTAAATAAAGTGAAATCTTGGAAGAAAATTATCTAAAGTTTGAAAAGTGAATTTTGTAAATAAAGTATTTTAGTAATTTCAAAAATTATGTTTTATATTTGGTTATGGCTGATATTTATAAATTAAATTAGTTAATTTAATATAATTTGCTTCTTATAGATTCTTTCTTTGGGCAAATTATGAGGACACAATTTTGTTAAGGGAGGAAGTCTATAACAACCCAATTTTTAAGTAACAATTAATTAGAGTGAATGATAGAAATTTAAAGATTAAAATAGAAAATTGAAGTTTATTTGGTAAATTGGATTTGAAATTATTTAATAAAAAGAATTTAAATTACAAAAATGTGATATTTAAATAACTTAAAAATGAATTTCTTTTATAAAAGTGATGTGATTATAATATAATATTGAGTTTGTAAAGAAGAGAGTTTAAATAGGAATTTGTAGTTCTTTAAAATTTAATAAATTTTTTATAATTATTCATTTAAAAAGTAAAATTCAATAGAATTTATTTTATAAATAAAAAGAAAACAAATATAGATATATTTTCCTATAATTAGATTTTAAGGTCCATACCCTTATTTTAGCCTAACCTCAATCATCAAAAACCAAACCAAAATCAATTTTCCAGAATTATCTCCCTCGTCATATCATTCATGCGAAAACCCTTTTTATGTAATCATATTCCACCTGAAGCAAAAAATGCAATATACTTCAACTCTTTAATAATTAAAATTAAATTAAATAATATGAAAAATCCCTAAATTTGGAGATGGGCTTATCATCACTAGAATGCAACTATGTTATGAGTTTTTTTGTTGTGGCACTGAGTTTACTATGTGCGTGTGATTGAAGATAAAAATTAAGGAGAAAATAACGCGATTTACAAATGAGTTCTTCACTCACAAATTTTATATGTAATCTTATGAAATTATATAGATAATTATGTTATGAATTAATATACATTAATATTTACTCGAGAGAGTTAGATTATTGTCGATTTCACTAAGGAACAGCTGCAGGTCATGATAGTAACCTAGTAGCGGTCGACTGATGAAATTGACTGGCGAACCTATGCAAGAGCTGCTGCTGTGTGTTTTAAAAAAAATTGTTTTTTGTGCACTTGAATTAGTGTGCATGTAATGTGTGAGTGTGTGTGTGTGTATATGTGTGTGTGTGTGCGCGCGCATTCTTGTACATTAATACCTGTTCTTTTGTTTTCCTTGTTCATCTTATTGCTGAAATGAATTGGGTTGTATTCTTTGAGTATTATTCTTGTTTGCATCACTTAGTTACATTTCTGATTTTATTTACAAGCTATAATATTTGATCTGAGCATCAGAGTATTTATGTTACGTGTGCTTGTGTGTTTAGTGTGTGCATAATTGTTTCTATGCATATGTAAAAGCTTGTGAGTTTGTACATGTGTATTTATGTATGGGTGTGTGTTTGTGCGTGAGTGCTACTAAGTGTGTGCATATAAGTGGGTTTCGTTGTGTTTTGAGAGAGTGATTTGTTGTGTGTGTAGTAGTAGTGTGAGTGTATTTGAGTGTAAAAGTGGGTCTGCATGTCATACGACAGGGCTTCCTTCTATATAAAAGTTTTAGGTGCTACTTTTTGCATTATTGTGTACTCACGTTGATTTTGGCCCTATTGCTTAACTATCTTGCTATTACTAAAACTACTGTTTGTGTTATACTTGGCTGTAATCATAATGTTTCTACTTTTTCTTGTGTGTATATCTTTAGGTGAGTTTTTCTAAGAAGTTATTAAATAATTAGTATGCTAAATATTTATATAGTTTTGTAAATGTGAATTATGGAATAAACCATAAAGAATAAGTACATATATGTTGAATACGTAAATATATATTGAATAAGTAGATTCTAGTATTTATATGTGGTGTGTGTATATATATATATATTGAATGTTAATGTGAATCTAATTTAAAGTTTAATAAATAAACAATGTTAATTTACTAGTGTTTAAAATTAGAACATGGAATAATACATAATTAAATATTGATGGGTATTAAAGTATATTTATTAAATCTGAAAACATATAATTTAAGTTTTGAAAATGTATTTATTTGATTATGAATGAATAAAATTAAATTGGATGTTTTATTATTATTATATAAAATAGTATTTTATCACGGTAAATAATGAAATATTTCCTGTATGTGACATTTTGCTTTACAAACTATTTTTGGTTTATCAAAAGAAAGAAATGAGTTTTCCTATGTTGTTATTAGTGAATATTAAAGTATTATTTAATTTATAAAAAATTGAAAAATATATTTTATTGAAAAATAAGAAATGTTCCATAATTGATATCTTTTTCAATATTCAAAGTATAATATTTTAATATCTAAATCAAGTTAGCGATATTATATTGGATTTGATTAATTATCTATTCCTAAGTATATAATAAGTAAAGTTAAGGTTATATGCTGTAAATATTATATTTATTTATTTATTTGTCGTTACACAGACGCACAGATACACACATTTCTTTAATTTAATAATTTATTCTTGTATAACTATTCATTATTTGTTTGCATATATTTTACTTATTTTCTTTTATGGGGTAAAATGGTATGAATAATTCATTATTAAATATTGATTTGTTTATTTTATATATTTTTTTGACTAATCTATTTTCTATTTCTATTCTAATATTTCTTTTGTTGTTTAATTATATAAATATTATATGAATGATTCACCATTGGCGTTGATTTGATTGATTATTTTAATATGATATGATGATATCTTTTATATGATTTTGTGATATTTAATTTTGTGTAACGAGATATCTGAATAAACCAAGTTATAATACAGTTTACGATGCGGCATTCGGTAATATTTCTCCAGTTACTCTTTGGACTTGTTATATAAAATATTGAGGATTGAGTGTAGTTTATAAGCAGTGAACAAACATTTAAGTACCATTAGTAGTATGAGACGCTGTGATGATATTTATTCAGTTATTCATTTTAAGTAGATGACACACACATAACGGGAACATAGTGGATAGAGAGGGGTGTACGTCGTGATATATGGCTCCATGCCTATATTTAGTGAGTCTTCATTTTAAATGTATTGTTTCTATATGCCACTATTACGACGTTCTCCTATTATTGTTGTTCGAGAGGACCAGATGGCCAATATCCACCGTGGTGGCCTGATCGTGGGGTCGCACCCTAGATGGTGACACTCTAGATTTATGGAGTCCTATATACATATACACACACACACACACACACATATATATATATATATATATATATATATATATATATATATATATCTGTGTGTGTGTGTGTGTAGTTTAGTGCTTTTAGCTTAGTGCTTGGCTTTATGCAATTGATCCTATGTCACCTAGGCCAGTAGTCTGTTACCTATAGGAGCATTTATAGTGTCATGATTTACTAGTCCTCACGTTGATGAGTGCAATGGTGGATACATATCACGATGAATGAGAGGTAACTAAAGATTGTAGAGACTTAGTGTCTCTGGAGCTTGCTTAGTGCCATCAGTCTCCCTTTTACTACTAACAGACTAGTGGATTAGCATATACGATTATACACCTCACTGTAGCACTGACGTGGGTCGGATGCCGCATGTTATATATATATATATATATATATACTTAGGACTTCGTGTTCGTCGTACATTCATTTCCCATCACGATATTCACAAATAGATGTTATATGAGGAGACGAGATCATACATATGATATATGTCCTGTATATAGTGGATTCTTAATATATGGTAGGTAGGCTATCCTATTTGATATGTATTGATGATTTTATCGAGATTGAGAGACATATTTAGGCAATGCTTCATGCTAGCCTGACTATACTTGGTGATATTTCATTCGTAGATATTTCTGGATATGTGTGATTCAACCATTTTTGTTGATTCTATAATTTCTAATTTGATGTGTTTCTATATGGGTGATGACATTTTTTGATATGAGAATTAACTATTTCAAATGGATTTGAGGTATTTGGGTGATGCGATGACTTGATAAATATTTATAGCATTATATACATTTTAGGCACGCATTACAATATTTATACATATCCTTTGACATGTCGTCTTATGATTTGATTATCAATGTTAATGTTGTTATATTTTTATTTCATGTCTAAGATTCTTGGACGATATAGCTATGAACTCTAATCGGTGTTAAGAAGATTGTGGATGATGATGATGTCATGGTCAGTTGTGATAATGAGGTGTTTAAACATGGTTGTAGAAAGGATTTGCTTTGTGATACTGTTAATGTGCACAGTGACTCAGTGGGTGAAAATGTTATGGTAGTTGTTGGATGGAGGAAACGCGAATCGAGGCTTACATTAGTGGGATGGTTTTGAGGGATAGTGTTGCCGGTATCTCTTCCAGATTTTCAAATGATTTGGGTTCAGTTTATCGTAACAATGTCCATCTTATCGCTTCACATAATAGTAATATAGTTAGAATGGGATTAAGAGGGTGGAGTAATTTGGGTCTGAGGCATTTGTGCCTCATTAATTTTTCTGTTGAGCTTTTTTTCGATGGAGCGGTGCAAGTGTGCATGAATAGAGCGATGCAAGTGTGCATGAAGGGATATGATGTGTTGGTTTCAAATGATATGTTATTGAACAAATTGGGTATGGATCAGTTGTGGGATCAAGCTAGTACAAGTTTGGCTAAGTTTGATAGGTCAAGTCAGGATTTTAATAATACTCAGATTATTATTTATATAAGTTGGTCTGAATTGTTTGAGCGCATATGTCATTATGGAATGGTACCAAGGTTGCATGTAGTAGTTGTTTAAAGGTTGACTTTAGTATGGTAGATTCAAACTTGTGCAATAATACAAGACTGGAAAACCACAAGCCTAGTAGGAAAAAGAGGCTACAGTTGTTAGTGTTAAGTGTAGTTCAGCTAATTTGGTTGAGAGTGGATAGGTCGGTTCTAGCTCGTTTCGGCATGGATCGGTGAGGAGGAGTGATTTTCATTATCGAGTTGATTCTATAGCATCCGATACTCTAGATCAGGTATGATCCTCTTATGGGTAGTACTTATAGTTCATATGCTTTGAATAATTTGTCTATTAGTGATATACATTTCTTAGCTAAGAATTCGGGTCTTATTTTTAATAATATTCGGCTAGATGTTAATTATATTAAAAGTATGAAATTAGAATGGGTTAGATCGTTTGGATTATGAGATTTGATTGGTTAGAATGTAAGGGTTTAAATGATTTAAGGAAATATAGTAAAATTAAATCTCCTTTCAAAGGCAATAATATTGATATGGTTTTACTTCAAGAAACTAATATTGAGTATTCTAATTATCGTATTTTTAGATTTTCAGGGAGTCAATATTTTGATCATTGGGCTTATCTTCCAGCTAGGAGTAGTGCAGGTGGTCTTATGTTATGTTGGAAGGAGAACTTATTAGACTTTTGCAACCTATTATCAAAGATCATTCGATGCATTTGATATTTTTTGACATTGATGATGATTATATTCATAATATTACCAATGCTTATGGGACAAATTCAAAAATAAATCATAGAGTTCTATGGAATGAGTGTATAGAATTTAGAACATTAGCTTTAGGACCAAGGGTTATGGGGGGAGATTTTAATGTTACTAGATTTTTAGGTGAAATATCTCCTCGGGGAGAGGATTTTGATGCGAAGGAAGAATTTGACCAATTTGTTATTAATTAAGAGGATAATTATAGAATATTGATGTAATAAAATATAAACCAATGTTAATTATATCCACTAGACAATAATTGATTGAATAAAAAAGTTAAAATGAAATTTAATCAAATTATTGGAATTTAAAATTAAAATTAATGGGTTTATTGCAATTGAAAATTAAACATTGCAATTAGTGCAATAATTAACATTGAATTTGACATGGGAAATTGGTTTTAAAAAGATTGTTAATTTATGTGTGATTAGAATGATAAAAATTGTTAGTTATAAAAATTTAAATTTAATGGTGGTTAATTAATTTATAATATTTATTTAATTATTATGAGAATAGCCATTTTGGCCACTGTCTCGAAATTCAACAAAAGCAGTTTCATTGGATCCGTAACGGTAAATTATTGTAGGATTTCAAGTTTCATAGCAATCAGACATGTCGTTAGATCGTGCGGACTCGAAATGCATAGAAATTAATTTAATTGAATTTAATTGAAAATAAGATGATTTTAAAAGTTAACTTCTTCACATAATGGAATTAGGACTTAAAACCTATTCCATTGAGTTTAAAAATATCAAAATCATCAGTTTTGATATATGGAATGACCCATTTTCGTTTCAGAAGCGGAATGAGCTTTTTGGATCGTTATCATCGTTTCAAACCGATTCGATGTGATCATTTTTTCTTATCGGGCTTTTTTCATATAAATAGAATTTTCTAAATCCTAGCAGCCTTTCTATCTCTGATTATGGTACATACAATTCTATTTGACTATCTCCTTCTTCAAATGGCAGAAACCAATTCAAATTCAAATCCCTAGATTCAATTTTAAAACCAATTTCAAAATCAAACTCTCCAAAACTACGTCAAATTATATATGGTTTCGTAGATCTCGACGAATCGAGTCAGCGCATGGTGTTCGCTTTTCATAATAGCATTTGAATTAGCGGCAGATCGTGGTCAAAGCTTGGTGGACGAAATCCTAAATGCAAATTGGGCATTTGCAATCAGGAACCTATAGATGAAATTGATGGCTGTTTTAGGTGGAGATCAAGGGGATGAGTCGATTGGTGGTAGCGTGGCTGCCCAATTCAGACGAAGGTGATGGTATTTGCCAAGTTGGGGTTCGTGAGTGGGCGACGACGGATGGAGAGTGAGGCGTCGACATAGGTGTCGATGGAAGCGTCTAGGCGAGTGGATGAGGGTAGCGTGGCTCAATCTCGGCAAGGCGGCTTGTAATGGCAGTAATTGATGGTCAAACACATGGTGATTGGCTCGCATTGCTTCTAGAAGGTCGCACTAGGGTTGCTGAGAGGCGAAGATGGCAGGGTGACGAGTACAATATTCTTTTTTTTAATTTGTTTAATTTATAGATCGTATAATCTTCTAACTATCATAACTTTTTCGTATGAGATCAAATTTATGTGGGGTTTGTTTCGTTGGGATCGTATCGAAATTTCAGACATTTTGGATCTAGTTTGGATGAATTTTGAGACTGTTGAATTTTGGACCTTATTTGGGTTTCAAATCGATTTGAAATCAAAGGTGAGTGTTTTGACTCACTCACACCTACTAGATTATCATATGTTAGTTAAATTGAATTAATGATGTGAGTAGAAGTGATTGATTATTGTTTGATATATTTAAATCATCATTCCAGTTAAATATGATTTAATTGAATATAATTGGCATTTAATTTAATATTAAATTTTAATTTGCCAGTTTACACCTGTTAATGATAATTAGTTAATTATTGATGTTTAAAGGTTGATATGAATGATGATGATGATGATGATGGATGTTTAATTGTTGATATTGGATGACTAATTGTTATGTTATATATATATATATATATATATATATATATATATATATTATAACATCACTGCAAGTTCCCTTAGTTTATTGCTAGATATCCTTATGGGTTGAAATGATAGATACCTAAACGATCTGATAGACTAGGAAGAAATCGTTATGAGTTAAAATGATAGACTCAAGTGATTTCATGTTGAAATTAAATTCGAGATTGCAGGTTGAAATGATACATATTCGTAAATAGAAAATATTTACGGATTGAAATGATAAATATCTGTATCACTTGACCATAGGGTAGAAAATTATATAAGGACACCGGATTGGTAAAATCACATGATTTTAAATCCTTAAATTTTGAAATTATTTAAATGATACTTTGAAGAAAATTTGATTATCTAAATTGAATTATTTTGAAAATTCGATTTTAAATGTTGAAGTTGGAATTGATTTAAATTGAAATTTCAAAGTTAGACTTGAAGTATTAATGAAATTTATTGAAATTGAGTTATTGAAATATTAACTATTGAACTTTGAAATCTGCTAAAAGTTGCAATAGTTTAAATTTATAGTTCGAACATAGATTTGAAATCGATATTAGTTTAATGGTTTAAATGAGTATTTGAATAAAGACAAATTTTAGTTTGTTGATTTGAAAGCTAGACACGGTCCAGATGTGCTGAAATGAAAGAAATAGTTTAATTTGATATTAATTTCAAATTTACCATTTTAATGTACACTGTTTAAAAATATATTATTTTAAATCTTGATTATCAAGATTTTCAAACTATTAAACTAATTTAATCTGTTTTAAGCTATTTTAATCAATTTAAACTATTTTAATTTATTTTAATCTATTTTAATTCATTTGATCCAATTTAATCTATTTTAATCTAATTTAAACTAATTAACCCATTTTAATCTATTTTAAATCTATTTTAAATCTGTTTAATTTATTTTAAATCTATTCAGCTATCTTAAATCCATTTCAACTATTTTTAATCTATTTTTAAACTACTTTAGAGTATTTTATCTATTTAAAAATTTATTTTAACTATGCTAAACTATTTACAACTATCTAAACTATTTTCTAAATTTCAGGCTAAGTAAAGTGGAAGTGTTTATATTCAAATCCTTGATTTAAAAGTGAATACGGTTAAATGATGTTATAACCTAAGTTAGGATTTAAATGACATATTTGATTGAATATGATGATTTTGAAATGAGGGTTTAAACTATTTTGGAAGTATGATTTTGAAAGAAAATATGATTTCGGAAGGATATGATTTCAAATATGATATGATCTCGAAAGTGAATATGATTTTGAAAGTGATATAGTTTTAATTGAATATGTTATTTCGATATCAGTTATGAATCAGTTTTGGAAATTTAAATGAACCATCCGGTGTGAAATAAGCATTTGGTTGTTAAAGAGACGGGGATCAGATACTGTCATACTCTCTGCCAATACCGAGAACCACTTTAAAAACTGTGTACGTGGTGGACATTCCAAAAAGACATAGGATGGTTTGGCGAATGATTCTATATGAGATATTTATGTAGCCTTGACTACCGTGAGTCAACTTGATGTGACTAAAACAGAACCCACGTTGGGCCAAGTGAGGTCGCACCTCCGAACGAACACATTTCTTCGATACCATATTATGTCTTGTGATTAATTTGGTGGCCACCCTTTGATTTTTATTATAGGGTGTGTTCCGAGGTGGGCGGTAGTAGTTTTTATGCGTTACCACCAGTCCGGATGCGCAAAACGGTAGTATCCTACCTTGGACATTGCGTCGCGCGCCTTGTTATATGCCTTATCGCTCCCACTACGAGTTTTTTTTATCCATACCTACGTAGTACCCTTTGAGCAAATCATCAGTTTGGTGGAGCTTACGGTACTGTATAGACTATGGGAATATATAAAATGTGTTAAGGAGGATATGGGTAACGCCTTAACGCTATTTAATATCTTACTTTACTATAGACACCATTATAATAGCGTATTGTACTATGTATGTAGATAGTTTAACGGATCCTTAGGAGATGGAAATCCCGAACATCTCTTAAGTTATTGCACTCACGTTGACACTGGATAGGAGATGTCAAACTCTGTAAACATCTCTAAAGCCGTTACATTCATATTTACTTACTATTGATTCAACTTACATAAGTTCTCTTAGTTATGACCCGAGTGTTTTGTCTTTTCATTATGCACGGGTCAGTCAGAGCTTTTCAGTGTATCGAAGCCTAGTTTTTTAAAGGATGAAGACAAAGATCTAGTACTATTATGATTTATTATATTTTTTCCACTACGTCATGTTGTTCCACTGCATTTTTATTTATTTCTGTTGTATGTAACTCTGATTATGTTGTAAAAGCGTAATCAAATGTTATTTGTAAAAATAACTTCATCTATTTATTTGATTATTATGTTTTGTCATTCTGCTATGAGATTCTGAGTTTTTTTTCTTTCTTTCTCTGCTTTTTCTTATTTACCCCATAACAATCCTCCTTTTTGAATGGTTTGAGTCTGACATGTGTGGTTTATTGTCGATTTGAACCATCCAAAAAGGTGGGTCGTCATAGGTTTAATTTTTCAAATGTTATTTTATTACATAAGAAATTAGGTGCTAACCAACTAAAAGATTTTAGACCTATTTCATTATTAAATTATTCCTTTAAAATCATTTCTAAGGTTTTAGCTAATAGACTAAGTTTTAAATGAAAGAATTAATGGATAATACTCAAATAGCTTTTATTAAAGGTAGGAATGTCACGGATGGAGTAGTAGCAGTTTAAGAATATATTAACTATTATTGTAAAAATAATATTAATTGTGCGCTTTTAAAACTTGATTTTGCTAAAGCTTTTGATTCAATTATTGGATTTTTCTTAAAGATTTATTAATTGCCAAGGGTTTTATATTAGGTGGATAGGATGGATCATGTCATTGCTTAAAACTGGTAATTCTAGTATTTTGGTTAATTCTAGATAGCAAAATTCAATCAAAACATGGACTTAGACAAGGTGATCAGATCAATTTTATTGTTTAATTTGGCTGAAGATGTTTTTGCTAGAGTCATTAAATTGGCTACTAGTAATAGGATATTGGATCATATATGTAATGAGATTACTAGTAATGGACGTTTCATTCTTCAGTTTGTTGATGATGATATGGATTTTACTTCTCATTTGCTTAAGCATATTATTTCACTCAAATTTATTTTATATAGTTTTGAAATTTTACTGGTTTAAAGATTAATACTGACAAAAGTTCGGTGCTAGTTTTAAATTACATAAATAGTATAGAATATCAAATTGCATGCACATTGAATTGTAAAACGATGAAATTCCCTATAGGAAATTTAGATTTTGTACTTAGACCTCAAAAACTTAAAGGTGATGATTGGATAACTATAATCGATAAAATTAATAAAAACAGTCTAAATGGAATGGTAAATACTTATCGAGAGCAAGTAGGATTAGACTTATTAATTCAATTTTATCTACATTACTCATTTATTGGATATTACTTTACCTTTTTCCTTAATGAGTAATTGACAAAATTGATAAAATTAGAAGAATTTTTTTATGGAGTGGAGATAAGCCAAGTTGTAGTTCAAAATTTCTTGTTAAATGGAAAATGGTTTGTAAGTCTAAAAGTGAGGGAGGTTAGGGATTATAATATTGCATAACTTAGATATATCTTTGTTAGGTAAATGGTTATGGAAATTTAATGATAATAATATAAATCTGCTATGGAAAGAATTAATATCGAATCAATGGTATGGAGGTACTTTTAATATATACCACATTTCTACTAATAATAAAAATAACATATCTTACTTTTGGAAATCGTTAATTCTAAATTCTAATACTTATAATTTAGGAATTAGTAATGTTGTGCATTCTGGTAATGTTTGAACTAAAAATGGCATAAACACCTAATAGATTGAGCAGAGAATAAAAAGCAAAGAAAAGTAAATTAAAAAGAGCAAGAAAAGAACATACAGCATTTTATAGTGGCTCGGCTAATCTGGGCTTACGTCAACTTAACTTTGTTGATGGTTTATAATGCTATTTACACTTATGTTCTTACGAATCGGTATAAATCTGTCACGGATCGGTATAAATTCATGAGTGATTACAAAAAATTAGAGTAAGAGAGTAAGGGGGTGAAAAGATGCATAAAAATAAGCCCTTCCACCTATTTCCTAAAAACTCGCCCCCATTATCTCCACGTCCGAAACCATTTCTCCAGAAAAAGTGGTGGACACCTTATCATTATATATGGATCGATACCAATCCATAAGATGGCCATATGAGTTGTTTTGAATGCTTTGTCTTAGCTCGATAAAAGGTTAGCTTCATGATTCCAAACTTGTTTACATCATTATTAGCCTATTTCTGACTCTAAATGATGGATCTGTGAAAGAACAAATTTGTTGATTTCTGGAGTTCAAGGAGATCGGCCACTAGTGCACGCAAACGATTATAGGAGGCCAGAAATGGGATGTAGCTAGCATGGTTTTGGAGTGTAGAAAGTTGGAGGCCAAATGGGCGAAATATCGTGGATCAATACTGATCCAGGAATTGGATCATACCGATCCAACACATGTTGAATTTTTGGGTCCTCGTTTTCTGGAAGGGCCTTGTATTTACTTTGTGATCTTGGTTGTACTTAAGTTTTCGGCTTCACGGTCATCTCTCCAGGTTCCTTGCCTTGATAACTCTGAAGTTTGACTCGTCATGCTTGTCCATATACTACCTAGGCAAAAGACGAGATAACACTAGCCCCTCAAAGAACGCCTTGCGAATGGAAGGCATGCTTTGCTTAAGAACAAATGTTAAAGTCAATAGGATATTAGTAGTTGAATTTTCTAGTTATCAGTAGATTAAGCTATTGTGAATCGTCTTGTTCCTTTGGATTCTCTTTTCAATTACGATTCATTCTAAATTTGTTATAGTCTAAGACTTTAGGCTCTGCCTAAGTGTAATCTATACATCATCTAATTCTTATTTCATTTGATCTTATGACATATCATATCTAAGTTGTTTCGTTTTCATCCATGATTTTTTAGTTCTACTCGAATTACAAGGCGTTCAAATCCTTTTATCAAATTTGGAGTTATTCTAAGGTTCGATCTTTTCGGATCGTTTTATACTCAGTTTAATGCATAATCTCTTCGGATTGTTTAATATTTAATTTAAGGGGATGACCTTTCTAGATCGTTTATCAAATCCATGGCCATCCAAGGCTGATAGTAAATCCATGGTTTCTCTGGACCTTTAATCAAATTCATGGTCATTCCAGTCCGATAATTAAATCCCTGGTCTGGCCGTTAATCAAATCCATGGTAATTCGGGGCCGATAATTAAATCCATGATCTCTTTGAATCCTTATTACGCCCATTCATCTCACTTTTCGGTGAAGGGATTCAACAACAAGCAAGCTTATCCGCTCATGCTACAGCGTGGTGACTTAATTCTTGTACTATGGTCCCCGCTCTCCGGTCGGGACTTGGAGTGATCAATATCATATAATCCATCCACTAGCTCTTCAACAAGGGGACTTGCACCTGCACTCCGATCTCATCTCTCCGGACAGGACTTAAAGCTATCAATATCATACAAATCCATCCGCTCGCTCTTCGAGAAGGAGGCTTGCACCTTGCACTCCGGTCCCGTCCTTCCAAATGGGACTTTAAAGTGATTAATTTCAGTCATCATATTCAATGTGGTTTTTCAAAAATCCAAACATTCAAATCAAAGCAAAGAAGTAGAAATCTTAAGCATCATCCTAGACATCCGACTCAGAACATGCCTAGAGACAAATCTAGGTATCATACACGTGTAAGCAGTTCGGGGTTATTATCATCCTAAGTAGTAATCTCAGGCACCATCAGCTCTAGGGACCGTTCGAGATTTCATAAAATTATTATTTTTATCGCTTAATACGAAAAGCAAAGTGCAAGAAAACACATAAAAAAGCAACATGCGGGAATCAAATTCAACTCCCGTCCATCCCGATCATGTGATGACTATCCTTGACTTCAATCCAAGGCCGTTTCCATTTGCTGCGGATGATGGTTGCTCTTGTTCCACCACTGCAACTTAGTTTCTCATATACTACTGAATTGGTTGTTTCTGACCTGTTTCTCGATCAGATCGCGCAAGTGTCTGCAGCCATTTGTGTCATACCAATCGAGCTCATGGAATAGGTAATATTTTCAAGACGTCTGTTCACGGTCTATGGGCTCTGTCCTTGCTTGTGTTCGATAGGGGATCTATCCTCTAGTATCTAGGTAAATCCGTTCCAGGGTCTCGTTCAAATCTATATAAGAAGAAAATTTTGGTTCTCTTCTTGATCGCTTTGATCCTTCAAAGCCATCATCCATCTTTTGTTTTCCTTTGTCTCCGTTGAATCCTTCTCTAGGTGGTTCTCTGCCATTCATATCATTAATCCCTTCCTCTTCAACTTCAGCGTCCTCCTGATGCAGATATCTTTCAGCTTCATGATAAAATTCAACGAGGTCCATCAGTGGATCGCGCTCAAAACAACCTTAAAATCTGTCTTACTGGCTACTCCAGAAACTATCTCCATCAAGACCACTAATGGTTCCGGCCTATCTACCGCGATGGTCATCGCATTAAATCTTGTCAAAAACTCCTTAGGGACTCTCTAACCCTTTGCTTCACACTCAACAATGTCATTACATTCTTGGATCGTGAGATATGGATCCGAAACTGTCTTATAAATCTATCCGCTGACTTGGTACACATGCTTATGGAACCGTTTTCAGTTGCCTAAACCATAACGCTACCGTTCCATCAAATACAATAAAAATCCTTATCCTATTACTTCTTCAAATGTACCCAACACCTCCGCATGTCAGATGTACTTCATCAAATGAACTGTCGGATCTGCCTTTCCATCATACATTTCTAATGTTGGTGGCCTGCAATCAAGCGGATTCCTACCAAACATTTGGAGTGAATGGACTCCTGTTCACATCTTTCAGGTTTCGTTGGGCAATGTACCTCTCATTACTCGTCTCATTGTCTCAACAAGTTTGTCATCGTCATTCAAAGGAATCCTCAAATTAACATTCTTAACTTGCCTCCCGTTACCGTGAGGGAATTTCGGTACGAACTCTTTGGTCATGCTTCTACATTCTGATTCTTATTCAGTTGCTTAGTGTTGTTCCCTAGATGCATACCGCTTTCGCTTAGGCCAACATGGACCATGCCCTCTTGTTCTTATGGCTCAGTACCGATCTGTGCTCATGGATTGGCACTGATCCGTGTGACTTATGCAGGGCTCACTCCATTTTGACCCACTCGGCTCCCAGGTACATTCGCTTTAGCTTGTGGCCTTTGGTTTTGATTTTTTGCAACTCCAGCTGTTGGTACTTGTCTTATTCTTCTGAAGACATTCTCCATCATCTCTTCCAGGCGACAATTATTCTTTCCCGCAATCCAATCATCACGGTCTCCATCTCATCCTTAGTTATATAGATAGATAGAGGCTTGTCTCCTTGGGATGTCTCTTGGTTGCCTCCTGTTTGATTTCCTCCAACAACGGTCTTCTTAATTGATTGTCTTATCATTTGAATTTTTTCAAGTCTCAAATCATTTCATTTATATGTCTCTCAACGAAAGCACCAAAATGTTTGAACCAAAAATGGCACAAACACCTAATAGATTGACTAGAGAATAAAATGTGCAGAAAAATAAACTAAAATGAGCAAGAAAAGAACACACAATGTTTTATAGTGCTTCGACTAATCTTGGCCTACGTCAACTTAACTTCGTTGATGGTTTATAGTGCTATTTAAACTTTTGTTCTTACAGATCGGTATGAATCTATGAACGGTTACAAGAAATTAGAATAAGAGAATGAAAGAGTGAAAAGATCCCTAAAAATGAGTCATGCACTCCTATTTATAGCAACAGATGGCCTGAAAGCTCACCCTCGTAATCTCCACCTCGTTCTCCATTTCTGAGGCTAATTCTCCAAAAAAAGTGGTGGATGCCTCATCGTTATCTATGTATCGATACCGATCTTTGGTCTTGGATCGGTACCGATTCGTAAGATAGTCATATGGGTTGTTTTGAATGCTTTGTCCTGGCTTGATTCATGGTTAGCTTCGTGATTCCAAACTTATTTGCAGCATTACTAGCCTATTTCTGCATCCAAATGATGGATGTGTCGAAGAATGGAGTTGTGACTTATGAATTTCAAGAAGATCACCCAGATCTTAGATGGCTAAAAATGAATTGTAGAAAGCATGGTTTCGAAGTGTAGAAAGTTGGAGGCAAAATAGGCGAAATATCATGGATCGATACCGATCAGGAGTTGGATCGGTACCAATCCAACATATGTTGGATTTTTGGGTCCTTAGTTTCCTAGAATGGCTTTGTATTTGCTTTGTGATCTTGGTTATACTTAAGTTTTAGGCTTCTCAGGCATCTCTACGGGCATTTTATCTTGATACTTTTGAAGTTTGACTCGTCAAGCTTGTCCATATACCACCTGATCAAAAGACGGGATAACAGGTAATAGCACTTCTTTTTGGCAAGAATGTTGGTTATCGGCTATTCCACTTAAAGTGGAATTTAGAAATTTGTATTAAGCTTAAAATTTTAAAAATGTTCTTATTTCGGATATTTGTAGGCCGATCTTAAATTTTCCTAGAGGATTTAGTTTTAACCGTATGTTAACAGGAAACACTTTTGATAAAAATAAAGACATTAAAACTTGGTGTTTGGATATTAGTAAAAAAATATACATCTCACTCATTTTATAACTTCATAAATTTTTCAGGAATTAAATTGAAAATATTTAAATATATTTGGAAAGTTAATGCCCTACCTAAAGTTAAAGTGCACATGTAGTTACACGAGAAGTTGATTACTATGGGATTGTTAAAAAAGAAGAATATATTTAACGATAAAAAATGTTATTTTTGTAATGATAAAATGGAAGGTATTTCACTTGTATTTGATTGTAATGTAATTAGACTTATCCTTATAAAAACTCTTAATTTATTTGATTTTAGTATAAATTTTATACATATTAATTGCGAATTATATTGGAAAAATCTTAGAATTTATTATAAGAGTGATAATAGGTTTTTACTTGATATTATTTATACTATCATATGTTGGTATATTTGGTTTGAAAGGAACCAACGAGTGTTTAATAATATTAATATGTGTTTGATAATTTAATGTATGTAGTTTATGTATTTACTTCCAATTGGATTTCAAATCCTAGATATAAATTAAATAAACATTTAAGTTCTGTAGAGGTTTTTTTTAAATAAAATCTAGTGACATACATTTAAGAGTAAAAACATTCCTAACAATAGAAATGATAGTATTGTATTAAATTTAATTCCTTAGATATATTTAAGAAAACTTTTTGTAAAAGCTAACCTTTTACCTTTAAGGATAGTATTTGATGGTTTAAGTAATCTGTGTTCATTTTTTATTATTAAGAAAGGTCTTATTTATAGCTTCGGTTTTGTTGTTCTCTTGGCTTATGAATTACATGTATCATGTTGTGAGTGTCATATATGTCATCATTCTTTGTCGTTACCTTAGATATAATCTTGGGTTGAAGGTGTTAGTGCTAAGCAAGCAAATTATATATTTGGATAATCTTTTTTAGGTATCTTAAACTAGTGATGTTAACCAAAAGTTTATGAATTCACTAATGAGTAATGGCAAGACTAGTAGCAATTTGCAATATATATTAGATGAACAAATACACAAGACCATGGCTTGGAAAACAACGTCTATGTTTGCATTATTTGGATATATATTTCTGTTTTGTGTAACAAGGCATGTGAACGTAATATAAACCTCCATGGGCTCTTTTGTTTATAGAAGATAATATAGCGTTTGGCTTGTGACATGAAATTTGCATGTCTGACATTGCACAAGTTTTAAGCAACATTGTAGATACTAAATTCATTTATGAATTTGGATGGAGTAGGAATTTTGTCATTGACTCTGCTATTTCCCTACTATTTATTTGTGTTTTGTACAACGATTTTGGCATTTGAATCAATTGTGTTGTGTGAGGAGGTTTTTTAGAGTTTTTGCATTTTATATGGTTTTAATTTTTGTGCTCATCTATTAAATAATAGTAAAACAGAAGAAATTCAAGCTCTCCTATTGATTATAGGAGCTTTCTCCATTCTCCTTTATTCTCTCTCTAGATATTTTAATTTTAAATATTTATAATTTATCACTTTTATTATAAAAAACTTCCAATGCCAATTTATAATCAAACACATACTTCTAAAATTTTCTATAATTATTCGTAAATGCC
Organism: Allium cepa; assembly: GCA_030765085.1. NCBI lineage: Eukaryota > Viridiplantae > Streptophyta > Magnoliopsida > Asparagales > Amaryllidaceae > Allium > Allium cepa. The sequence continues at coordinate 299,271,178 of CM060931.1, forward strand.
TTCTTAGTTCTCTTCTAATATTTTACATGTAAGTACATACACTTAAATTAATAACGTAATTCAAAATTTAAACTATTTGATAAACTCAATTAAATAATATTTGGTACATCACGTAAATTTTAAAATATGAACAATTTCAATAGTATAACATAGTAGATCAATAAACAGGTAAAACAAAATTTTCATTTGTATAAAAAGATATGTAAATCACATGGCATAATTATATACACCAACAATAATAACAAATTTAATTTATAATTCGTTTATCTCAATGAAGTTATCATGCATTACAATGAAATATTATATTTTAAGCTTTAGACATCTATATTTTAAATTTCCATAGTTACTTACAAACCTTCTCAATTCTCGTTCCTAACATTTTTTTTACTCGTCCATGTATTTAACTAATTTGTCATCTAAACCTTAAAATATACCGATTAAGCATGTATACAACACTCATATATATAAGTGAAGATGATAAAATTATTATTTTTATTCATATATGAATCTTATATGAATCACATAACGTAAAATGTAAACATGAACAATAATATTTTTTTAATTATAATTCACTTATCCCAAAATAATAGCATACATTACATTACAAAATTTTGTTACATCACTCATATATATATATATATATATATATATATATATATATATAAGCGAAGATGATAAAATTATTATTTTAATTCATACATAAAGATATATAAACCGCATAACATAAATGTAAACATAAACAATAATATTTTTCAAATTAATAATTCATTTATCTCAAAAAATTAGCATACATTGCATTAAAAAAATTCGTTTTTACAACTTTTAAAAGATAAAATTATATTTTACAACACTGGGATGAGGAAGCACGAATTACTCTAATAAAAATTAGGTTATGTAGAGACATTCTTATTTTCAACATGAATTAAAACTTACCCAACACATAATTCAAATTAATGGTACAAATTTTTATTTTTATTTTGCAAATATTGAAGTTGTAAACATGACACTTCTACACCAACTTGAAATTTATAATAACTGCAAAGCTAAAAAAAGGTTTACCGATTGAAATCTCGGATAATGAATAAAAGTTCATGTGCAAATAAGTTGATCGTAAGATGTTTTTCTTAAACAATTACATACAAAGCTTCTCTCATTTTTTCCTGCTTCCTAATATTCATATTTAATTAGTTAAGTTGATGTAAAATATTTAAATATATTCAATTACGTAATATTCGTTATTTCATGTAAAAATATATATATACAATATTCATATTAATAGAAATGAAAAATTCATTTTTTTTCAATCAAATATATATAAAATACACGTATCAACTATTACATATATAGCAACAAAAAATTTTATATATATATATATATATATATATATATATATATATATATTGTTTGCTATTACCAAGGTAGACAATAATTCCAACAGGAATATGTGGTTAGCGACCCTCTATCTTATATTTGAGCATTGCATGTTATTTTAAATAATAAATTTCTTTATTTCGATAAATTTATCGTATATTGCGTAAAAAAATTCAATTTTTAACAATGATTAAATTTTAAATATTATTTTTTAACAACATTACCATATGCATCGCACTGGTTACACACTAGTTTATTTTAGATAGCTGGTTATTTTCTTGTGTGGTGCAGACTTAGTTTATGGTACAATGATATATTCTTGCCGTGACTTAGTTTATTTAAATGGCCTGCAGCTTGGTTTGTAAAGTATGTTATTTGTTTTCTTGCAAGGAAAACAGTTTTTTATTTTGTAACATTGGACATGGATAAAAAGATTTCTTTCCCTGGTTATCTTCAAATTGAAGAAATAATTTTCCCTTTTACCTTACTGTTTTACTTGTTTAATCATTTGAATGCGATAATTTTTAATGATTTTGCTTGTTGTGTTACTTATTTTGGAGTTCGTTTCAAATTCTGTTTGTAGCAGTTGACAAAACAAATTTTAAATATCCAACGTGCTTTTAGAGGAGCTAATTTTATACTCTTCTGGTCTAGTTAATAAATTACAATGCACACCGCAAAAATGTCGGATGAACACAGTAGGCGTAATTATATATGAACACAGTAGCTATTTGTCCCCTTTTCTTTTTTCACTTTTATTGTATACTCGCTTATATATGAAGAAGGGGATGGCATTCTTTCCTTATGATAATGCATGAACATATGTAACTCATGCTATTTCGGTACATAAATCTAATATTCGGAGTTAGTAATACGAGGATCAACCGCTTCCTGTAGTTTGATTCTATGTTTTCTTCTTTTGGCTTTTGTGTTGGAACTTGGAACCAGTAAGAGGACCCATTTGAGTTACGTGTGCTCTGGACGGGAAAAAAAAAGGGGGCAAGATTAATGTACCATTTGTTCGCTTTTCCTTTTACACTTTAATTATATATTCATTGCTCACTCATGTTTTCGTTCTTTTGTTGTTTGCCTAGGGGTGGGGGTGCATACTTGTTATATATTGGTCAGCAACTGTTTTGTTTGCATATCCTAAATAATTCACTATACTTGATTTATCCGTGAATATATATATATATATATATATATATATATATATATATATATATATATATATATATAAGAGTCAAGGTTCTCGTTTAACCTCCAGTTCTGATATCATGTAACGGTTCGAAATTTTCGACCTCGAAAATTCAACACAAATACGTTCACTATATAGAGTGTCGAACAATCGAGTGCCGGAAACTCCAGACTGTTAGGGTAAAGAAGAAAAAGAGGCAGAAGAAGAAACAGAAAACAAAAGCACAAAACAGCGGAACAAAATATAATATACAAATAACTGTATTTACACAGAGAAAGCTGTAAATGAAAATTTTACGCAATATATCATTGTACAACCATTCACAAATAACCGAACTGTTATAATAATCTATCCCTAAATCCAGTCTAGAAAGTCTTTACGTCGCAGTGGAATATAATTAATATGTCACTGCCATCCAGCTCGTCTCCTGTGCTTCCGCACGTCATACTTGAAAATCTATAATATTCGGTCTAACCCGAGCATTACAATAAAGTAACACCCGAATTATGTTGGAAACCAGCATAAGTAAACCCATTTAATATGAAATACTTAAGTTGTAAAACTTTTTTGAAAACCCAAGTAACTTGTTCATCACTACGGGATTTATCTTGCTGTAGCCAAACACTTATCTCACAAAATAATATCTAAGTACCGCTACTTAGTTTAAATGGTCAAGTTTACTTAATTTATTCCATTCCAGCATATTTGATTCTATAATCAAATCTATAAAGAATTATAGTAGTTACTAATCGAAGTGGTTTCAGATACCGCTGATATCCGACCCCGATCTCTTCGAATCCGACGCCCTCCTTTAAGCCCAGTTGTTTTAACAAAACTATTCAATTTAAAATGTCATATTTACATAGAAATTTCACTACAAATATCAATTCAAACAAACATCTTATGTATTTTAACTGCTCAATTCGGTGTATTTCATATTACAGAATAACAGGAATCGACATACTAGAGATATTAAAGCAATCCAAATATTTAATCCAATTAAAACATTCATATACCAGCCTAACTAATCACACAACCATCTAATTAAAACAGAATTTATTAATTACTTACAAATCCTGTTTAATTATTATTAAATGAATCATAACCTATTAATATTTTATCTTAATTAAATATTAGGAATTAATTAATAATAATCATTTATTATTACTTAAGACTTTTAATTAATTAAAAGTTTAAAACATTTTTATTTTTCTCTAATCATTACCTAATTTCAACCATTTATCTTACCTTAATAAATTTCAGTAATTAATGGATAATTAACATATATATGTGGTTATCTTAAGCTTGATTAATTCAAGCTTAACCCATTAAATTTATGCTAGCCATTATCCAAAAGTTTTAAGAAAAATTAAGGTTTTAAATTACTTTATTCATATTAGGAAATCTAAGGTTTTTTTTTTAAAAAAAAATTCAACTTATAATAGTTTGGTCTGAAAGTTTATTTGAGAATTTGTATTTATTATTTCGTATAGCAGGCCCAACCGGCCCACTACAAATTTTTAACTGGTCATCCTTTCTTCTATTATTTCTTCTTTTACTCTATCTTATCTCCCTGGCCCAAATACCGTCGGCCCATTCCTCTTACTTCTTCCTTTTCCTCTCTCATTTAATTCTTGCTAGTTTTTTTCTTTTCTCTTCGCATGCACGAATCTGTGCACGGAATCATGCACATGCATTCGCCCTCCGACCATCAGATCTCGCCGTCGACCAACCTTGAATGCAACCCACATCTACCGCGACATCGCTGCCTTCTCGGACCAATGTCAATAAACTGTACCCAAAATTCGAACTTCCATTCCAAAAACTGGAACATAACAGTGCTCCAACTTCATCGTCTTCCCCACCACCTCAGTGCACCATCAATCACTTGGTTTTTGTCCCAGCTACGCCACCCCTTGCTTCACCGATCCCTCTCTATGCGCACGCTTACCCCTACCTCTCGTCCTCACCATTGTCTCGAAATCGAACCTCCCTTCGACCAACACCAGAACCCTAAAACCTCCTCGTTCCACTCACCTACGCCACTTGAAATCATGTGCCATTTTTCTCGAGTGCCCCTCCTTCTACACCTCCTCGGCACTGGATGTCAGGTCATGAATTTGGCAAGATGCTTGAACTTGACTTTACCCCCAACTCCGCTCATCTCCACCTTCCTCCGTCTCCATGCAATTAAAAATCCTATAACCACCTCAAAAATCACAAATTGCAACAATGATCGTGATTTTGTAACCCAAATGCTTAATTATGCAAGTAAAAATTTTGCCATGTCTTTATCTCTTGCTATAAAAGGGTTCTTTCCTTTTCTTGACTTCATGAAATTCGTTGAAACCATTTTTAAATTGCTCTATACTAAAAAACAGATGATTTTCATCTTAGAATCCTATCCTAAAACTTGACGGTTAACGAGATCTTGATTTCCAAAGTTAAAACTATAACTGTTTTTGTCAAGAAAATAAGCAGAGAAGCATCGTGGAAGAAATACAGTATTCTTTTGGTGTACAATATTCCTTTAAACATATTTATATATATGTATAGACATAGCAATCATATAGACATTCAACACATAATATCTTATGCATTCGAAACAAAGTTATATAGATGCGTGATGATAACGTATAACACTGTAAAGTAGTTTTTACTCAACGTCTTTTCTTTTTAAAGCAAAAGATGACCTGCTTGATACACATATAAGCTCCAATAAGTTAATTCATAAATCCATGTCATAATACCAAATCTTATTCTAATTTCAAATGCATTGATTCATATATACACTTCCAGTAACAAAAATTTTAAAGTTTACTCACTGTTTTCCTTCTTTCTTTAGGATAAGAAGCCTGCTATCTTCGGTTCGATCCCCTCGTACCTGACTTATTTTAAAAAAAAAATTGATTTTTCCTTTAAACTGTGATAGCAGCTGGTGTTTCTTCTATTTGACTTGGCAAGCTCGAATAAAGAAAAACTGGGTAGAGGTATTTGCAAGAAAAGATAGGCTGCTGCATTTATCTGTTTTGCTGTACACAGCAAGCTTGTTTTATATATTTTTTTAACAAAACTGATTTGATTTCATAAAGATTTGATTAGATTTGGTTTTTGATCTTGAATCAAGATTCTGTGTGCTTGAAATGCCATTTGCCATGATATTGCCTCCTACCTTACAAATGTCCATATATATATATATATATAATTTTCTTTTTGTGTTTTATATTTTTATGTTTTCTTTTTCATTTATTCTTGTTTTAATTTAAACTTAAGTTGTTAATATTTTAATTTCTAACTATATATGTATATATATTTTAAAAAATGTAGATTTAAATTTGAATAATTTTGAGATATTTATTTTGAATTCAAATTATAGTTTTATTCGCAATTTACATATGAACAATAGTAATTAGAAAGCTTATTTTTATTTCTTTGAAACGATAAGCTTGCCAATCCTAAATAATTATACTAGAAGATCATTAAATCAATTTTTTTCAAAAATCCCGGTTTGTCACAATTTTACTTATGTGTATTTTTAGTATTATATATATCCACATTTATACAAACTTTCCTACATTTTATTCCATAGGGCATATATATACGCATATATAATATAAATCTTGTATATATCTATTTATATATTTATAGATATTTTATCTTGAATTTAAATGGTGAAATTTATTAATTTACTATAAGATTTATCATTTCCAGAGATTTATAATTCAACCTTTATTATAGTTTTAAATCAATTTATACTTGTTCAAATAAAATTTACATTTGAATGATTTAAACCAATTAATTACCCAATTATCAGACATTAAAAATCTGGGTCGTCACATTCCTCCCCCCTTTAGAACTTTTCGTCCTCGAAAAGGAACGAAGCAAGAATTTTATTACAATGTTTATTATCAGTTAAATTACTCTTTAAACATTTTTAACCCTTAACACTTTTTATTTAATTTTTAATTTTTTTTTAAAAATCTATATAATATTATAAAATTAGTTTTATAAAAATACTTTTTTATAACTTGATGTCTCAACAAGTCCATCCTTGTTCTCACAGAAATTCGGTCATGCGTTGATCAAGCGTAGGACTGAAAACCTATAGTATTTAGCAGACCCGTTTTCAACACCAAGTGAAAATACTTAGAAAATAATTTTGGGAAAAAACAATTTTGGGAATTTGGAAAGCTAAATTTGGAAACTATAGATTTTGAGATATCAATTTTGTGTAAATGGGATTTGTATGTGATACATATAAGAGTATGATACCAAATGTAACGGCCCACCTCTATACTCACACTAATCAAGGACACTACTGGGTAATGCCGTCAATTAGTACAAAAAATAAGGATGTTGAAAAGCAACCATCTGTGTAATTGCTTTGTGCGAGTACCGATATGTCAGATAGTATGTCATGCATTTAATTTCAAGAGGGAATCTGACATATCAAATACAAACTCAAAACTACTACATAGTGGCTATGTGACCTTCGAAAACAAATATAAAATAAGCATAATATAAATTAGTCACAGATATTCATATCACTAAGGTGAAAACAGATATGAATATAACACATAGAAGTGAACATCAAAGTAGTGGTCATACAAAATCCACTACATTACAAAAGAATAGGTACAAGTGTCAGATAAGAAAATATGTATACATCAAGGAGTCTCTATCTCAAATGTAAAAAAACAAAAACTACTTAGCTAAAGTAGTTAGCTAAAAGTCAGAAGCTAATCTCTACTAAGAAGTCAAGTGGAAGCACCTCGATCCGACTCGAGTATTATCTAAGAAGAAAAATAATAAACAGATCAGTCTAGCTATAAATATCATATAAGATAAGATAGGATAAGAGATATGACCAATATATACGATAATAACAAAAATCATACAATATCTTAAATTTTCTCATATAGCAAAAAGAATGTCATTGTTTATTTTTTATTCACCAAACTACAAATATTGATAGAGCTTATTAATGCATATCATCAAAATTGGTGAAACACAAATTCTAGAAATCAATAATTAGAAATGCAGAAAGCACAAAGGGGGGGCTATCACAAACGGAAGCATGAGTACCACCAGCTCGTGTATCAAAAACGGGACGCTATCCCATGGGTCGCTAACCCATAGAGCCGATGCAACGACGTAGTAAAACGGTACGTCTGATGAAACGAACTTTATAAAAAGACCATGGGTCGCCAGCCCATAAAAACGAGACGAAACTTGTGACGACCCACCTTTCTAACCCGAGAAAGATGTATCATCAATAAGAAAAGAAAGGGATAGAAATAGAAAAGATAGAAAGAAAGAATAACAACATTAGAATCTCACAGTGGAATGGAACAAATATAATACATCAACATAACTATTACATACTTATACATACATCAGAGTTATACAATATCATAGAACAAGACAGTCATATACATATCTGTCAATACATACATCCAAAATACAGCATACATCCACTAACACAGCGGAACTATATAGATAGATACATACGTCTGGTCTTCTTCTCCAAGCTCCTCCAGAAACTCAATACCCCGAAACCTATCACTTAGCTACTCATAAAAATTTGAGTACCCAAGAGTTCATGAAAAACAAAATATAAACTTTGGGTCAGACATGGGTCTGGTGTGAGTAAACGGGTTAAAGTTGTTTAACTTTGAAAATCATTTGAAAATAATGGTATCACGTAAGACTTCCCACACATAAACACGGGTAAGTTTTTACCTTATGCTAGCCAAAACATTTCATAGGAAATCCAATGATATTATAATAGTGTCTAGGGTTTTCAAGTAAATAGAAAATAGCCGAAATTGTTACATCTATTAAATTCTAGCTACAGGCCACAAAAGTGGGTAATACAAATCAAAACCGTAGGGTCTCGTAGGGAAAATGGGTTTCCATCAATGGCAGGGCTACTGGGGTACCGTCCGTCGCAGTACGGGGTCTAGATCAACGTACCGAGGATCGCTCCTGACCCCCTACAACACAAGGCCGGAACCATTCCTTACTGAACAGTCCCAACAAGATAACCCCGCAGTTGTGGCCAATAACTGCCCACACAACCGAAATAAAAAGGGACAACTAGACAGGGGTATATCTCATCCTGCTTGGGCATGACCTACCTAACCTTGCTGCATCTTCCCTATTTTAGCCATTCCCGGTTGATGAGGCTTGAGGCTGCGATTACCTTTAGAGAACATATCACTTAGAATTCTAATCGTCCGCCTGACGATGTGCTGAAAGCACCCAATCCATACAAGTTCGTTCCGGGTTTGAACGAAACCGAAGGCATTATCTCGTTACACTCATTTTGGAATCACCCTCAGAATTAATGATGATAACCCTTGCATTCTAAAACACCATCTCGACTTTCACTTGAGATGTCACGACCTATCGTTTAATTTGGATCGATGTGGTTTTTGGAATATCAAATTTGATACCCGATCCCGGTCTCATCAAAATCCAAAAGTCGTTTTAAGGGCCAAGCTGTATAAATAGTTTAAACAGTTTAATTCAATGCTTTGAATTCACATAACGGTCATCTCAGATAAATCATACACAGTCATCACAGATATATCCAGAATATATCACAAAATATCACAGAATATCACCAAATAGATATCAGAGTCAATCAAACAAGAATCATCAATTCATATCAAATTTAGTTTGATTAACATAACTTAATTACTTAAGAATAAACCATTTTATTATGTTTGATTAACCACTAATTAATCAACTCATTAAATTTATTAATTACTTCTTAATTGTTCACTTAACTAGTTAATTCTTAATTATTAATTAATAGCCTTAATTGTTATTTAATAAAATTTAATTACCCATTAATTAATCACTAATTATTTAATTAATCATTAATTACCAATTGATTAATCATTTAATCCTTGATTAATTACTTAATTAGTTAACTGTTATTTATTTATTAATTAACTTTAAGTAGTTAATTACAATTCTTAATCTCAAATTGAGTTAACCCAAAATTATTAATATCAATCCTTAATTAACAATTTATTAAATTTTAAATTATTTATTTAATTACAAGTATAAATTAATTACATTCTTAATTACTTACACTTTAAATTAAATTAACCATCTTATATTTGCAAACTCTCTTAATGATTTTAAATCAAATCTTAGCTTTAAATTTGTCAACATTATTTACTTAACTAATACTAAACTTTTATTTAACAAATTAATTTAAAAGCTATAGGCTGATTCACATAGAAAATAAAACCCGAGGCAAACACTTGATTTACCTGAGTAAAACTCGTGTCATCCCCTATTCTTTCCCATGTCTCCTCTCTTCTCACCTTCTTCTTCTTTTACCTGTTCTTTTCTTCTCTTTTTTTATTTAGCTAAGTTAAAAAAGTGTAGTATTATAAACACTCACACATGCACCAGATCGAACTCGTGCAAACTCCCCAATTTCTCGAGTATCACTCGAGACTACCCAATCTCAATGTCGCTGACCCTCACACGCCACCGTGCACGTGCACGGTGGTTCGCCGTTCCTCCGGCGACCCACGATGTCTCCAGCAAACCAGAAATCGACCACCAACTAGAAATCAAAACTCAAAACTACGCGAAAAAAGTTGAAATCAAAATATGCCTGTAGCTCGAACCATCAACTCGAACAACCAACAGAAAAATCCCTCTAACCAATGACTCCGACCATTAGTGGCGACGCTGCTTCAGTCACACCACGTCCATACCCTCCTCGACCGTCTCCTAGAAGCACGCGTAACTCGATCGTTCCACGGTGTCATAATTAACAAATTACAGACCACAGAAAAAACTCAAACCAAACCCTATTTTCGATTCGACTCAACAAATCTTACATTAGAAAATTTTTCTGACATTTTTCCAATGCTCGAGAATCCTTAAGCTAGCTATACAACAAGTTTAAACATTTAAGATTTGTTAAACTGACAGAAATTGTTCATCTATGAACTGCACCTTGTATATTGATCTAAACATCATCGTTTTCATTTTAAAAACCTTAACTTTGTATGTTTATTTAAGATACGAAATCAAATTAACAAATTAAAATATTTGAATTTTAACATATTGATTTCTTTATATTGTAACTTGAATAAACAGTATCTATATTATACTGTTATGCTTCAAACAAATTTCTAGGCTTATGATTTAAGTTAAAAAAAACTTTATTGGCTTAAATTCCTAAGTTTAAAATATTTATATAAAGAAGTATTAAAATTTTCTCTGCTTTACTTTGTTCTGAAACTTGGAATATTGAAGAACATAACATAGCAGAGCTTCCAATATAACAGAAATCATTACAGATCCTCTTATTAACAATATATAGCAACACAAGCTTTTATGAACTAATTATCATGATTTAATTTTTAAAGAAAGTATGTTTACTCACTTGAAAAACAATCTGAACAAATAACAACTTCCTGATTTGAAGCACTGTAGTTTGAACTCCTGAAAGCCTCCCTGCTTTGTTGTTGAATTCGTTTGAGTTTATAAAGTAAAGATGTTGTTTGTTCATTTTTTTCTTTTTCTCAGGTTTGCTTCTATGTTTTGTAAACGAACAAGTATATTATGAGGTGTATATATAGAAACATCTTTAGACAAAATGGTGACTTCTAGTACAAGCTTCAACTTGTATTGATCAGGTTTGATTTTGTTAAATTACTGTAAATTTGAAATGATATTGTATATTTCGGCTGAAAGGATTTCTTGCAATTGAATTGATAAAATGTTGTGCTTATTAAATGCATGTCTTCAAATGTGTTTACACAGAATTATGGTTTACTGATATATTTTTATTCTTATACAAAGATATTTTTGTATACTATGTGAATAAATTTGTCTTCTCTTGCATTGCACAATTCGTATATATACACAACAACACTTGATCATATTTGTCAAAGATCTGTTTTTGCATACCATATGTGTTTATATTAGAACTATCATAAGTTTCTATTTCCATATAAGTTGTGGTTAACAAACTTCTTAGTTTTATTTTTATTTAGAGTTTAGCTTTGAAATATTTGATTTATAACATATGTTTGTATTTGTATATTTTATATTTATATTTATATTTATATTTATAGCTTATATTTATATTCAATATTGATTGGATTGTTATTTAAACGTTATTATCAAGACTACATTTATACATATTATATCAAATATTAATAATATTGCACCTTTTAATTTAAATTGAATAGGAAAATTTTTATTATAAATATTTTTAAGAGATTTTATTTTAAATTTTCAAATCAAAATTTCCTTCACAAATCATATATATACATTTATAACTGTTAAATGACCAAACGTCTTATTTATTTATAAAATGAAAGCTTGTATTTTATTTAAATTAGGTTAAATACTTATTAAAATATATTGCCAAAATTCCGGGTCGTTACATTCCTTCCCCCTTAAAAGAATTTCGTCCCCAAAATTTAAAACAACAGTTAATTCAAAATCTTTTATATTAACAATCCAAACATACATATCATCCATACAATAACAAACAATCAAACAGTCTACCCTAACAAACATCACTAGTTATCCGGACACAAATCTGGATAGGCTTTCCTAAAACTATCTAGAGTTTCCCAGGTACAATCCCTGGGATCCTCGCTCCACTGCACTTTGACGAGCTTAACTACTTTGCTCCTGAGTTGCTCCTCGTCTTGGTCCACAATCTGAACTGGATTTCTGACCATAGTCAAGTTGGGTTCGACTTCCAAATCTTTCGGGACTATTGGTTCTACAACCAGTGATGGGTCGTGAACAAATTTCCTCAGATGGGATACATGAGATACATTATGAATTCCAAACATCCGTTCTGGTAATTCAATTCTGTAAGCTACAACTCCAATTCCTTCCAGCACTCGGAATGGTCCTATATATCTTGGGGCAAGTTTTCCCGTCTTTCCGTATCTAATAGCACCTTTGATCGAGGAAACTTTGATAAGAACTAAATCTCCGATCTCGAATTCGAATGGTCTTCGCCTTTTATCAGCATATTTCTTCTGACGATCCTGAGCAGCTTTCATCCTTTTCTTTATAAGCTCAACCTTCGCAGAAGCTTCTCGAATTAGATCGGGTCCAAGCACAAGACGATCTTTCGATTCTATCCAACAGGTTGGGGATCTACACGATCTTCCATATATAGCTTCATAAGGAGCCATCTTAATACTTGCTTGGTAATTGTTATTATAAGATAATTCCACTAGATGAAGATGGTCTTCCCATGATCCACCAAAATCCAAAACACAAGCTCGCAGCATATACTCAAGAATACGATTAAGCCTCTCCGTCTGTCTGAGGATGATAGGTTGTACTCAATCTCAAACTTGTTCCCATAGCTGATTGCAGAGCCTTCCAAAATTTGCTGGTGAAAATAGGATCATGATCACTTACTATACTGATAGGAACACCATGCAATCTAACTATCTCCCTCAAGAAAATCTCTGACAGAGAAGCTGCAGTACGAGTTGCCTTAACCGGTATAAAATGGGTGCTCTTAGTTAAACGATCCACAATAACCCATATACCATCATTTCCTTTCTTGGTTCTAGGCAAACCATCGATGAAATCCATTGAGATCATTTCCCACTTCAAATCTGGAATTTCCAAAGGCTGCAATAATCCAGCTGACTTTTGATGATCTCCTTTAACTTGTTGGCCGATGGCACAACTATTCATGAATCTAGCAACATCTTTCTTCATATTTGGCCACCAGAAAATCTCCTTATATCCTTATACATCTTTGTGATTCCCGGGTGAATATTTAATTTGGAATGATGACTCTCAGATAACACTTCCTGTCTCAGATCCCTATCATTCGGAACACAAATCCTCCCGTTAATCCTTAATGTTCCTTGTCCATCAATTTCAAAACCGGAGCACTGACCCTTCCTAACTCTTTTGATGATCCTTCTCAACATTTTATCAGATTCTCGCTTACTTGAAATCCTTTCAATAAGAACAACTTCCAGAAGAGACAAAACTGCATTCCTGCTAAGAGCATCAGCTACAACATTTGCCTTTCCCGGGGTATACAGAATATCCAAGTCATAGGATGTCAGAAATTCGACCCATCGCCGCTTCCTCAGATTAAGATCTTTTTGAGAGAAAAGATATTTCAACGGTTTGTGATCCGTGAATAATTCGAATTTAAGATAATGTCTCCAAATCTTCAAAGCAAAAACAATGGCTAACAATTCAAGATCGTCCGTAGCGTAATTCTTCTCATGTGGCTTCAATTGCCTACTCGCATACGCAATTACCCTTCCATTCTTCATTAGAACTGCTCCCAGACCAACTATACAAGTATCAGTATAAACCTCGAATTTGCTCTTTCCATCCGGAATAGCAAGCACTGGTGCACTGGTTAACTTTGTCTTCAACTCCTAAAAAGCTTCTTCACACTGGGGTGTCCACTTAAATTTAGCTCCTTTCCTAGTCAGCTTAGTCAGATGTGAAGAAATATTGGAATAATCCTTGATAAACTTCCTATAGTAGCCAGCCAATCCTAGAAAACTGCGAACTTCAATCGGTGTCTCCGGCTGCTTCCATTTCAGAATAGTTTCAACCTTCGCTGGATCCACAGAGATGCCTTCACCAGAAACAATGTGCCCTAAAAATTTAACTTCTGATTTCCAAAAATGGCACTTATAAAACTTTGCCTTCAAAACATGCCTCCTCAGAGTCTCTAACACAATTCTCAAATGTTGCCTATGCACTTCTTCAGATTTGGAGTAGACCAAGATATCATCAATGAATACCAGAAAGAACTTATTCAATACATCACGAAAGACTCGGTTCATCAGGTCAACAAAGTAAGCAGGAGCATTGGTTAACCCGAAAGGCATAACCAACCACTCATAGAAACAATTTGGTCCCCTAAATGCAGTCAAGGCAATACTATCCTCAGCAACCCTCAACTGATGGAAACCTAAAGCTAAATCCAGTTGAGAAAAGATAGAAGCTCCATGAAACTGGTCAAAGAGATCATCAATATGAGGAAGAGGATATTTATTACGGATATTCACTTTGTTCAATTCTCTATAATCCACACAGAACCTTAGCGATCCATCTGATTAAGTTACAAACACTGCAGCAGAGCCCCAACAAGAAAAATTAGGCCTAATCAACTCCTCCAAAAGATCTTGGGTCTGCTTAATTAACTCCTCTCTCTCCCTAGGAGCCATTCTCCTATTGGGCTGAATCACCGGCACTGCTCCTGGAATCAAATCAATACGAAACTCTATTCCTCGATGTGGAGGCAGACACTTTACTTCCTCAAATACATTAGGAAAATCTTGGACCACATCGATATCTTCTACCTTCTCTTGAGTAGTCTCAATTCCATGCAAAATACTACTCAAGTAAATTCCAGAATTATCACACGACACTCTGGCAATTCTACCCAAATCAGTTTCCAAAGAAACTGTTCTCTCATCACAATTTAGAACTGCTCTATACTTATCGAGCCAATCCATCCCCAATATAAGGTCAAATCCCTTAAAATTCAACACGTAAGGGTCACAAGAAAAACTATGGGATAGATAAAAAATCTTCAAGTCCTTACAAATCGTATCTAATTTGGTCACTCCTCCTATAGGATTAGATACGAAGATGGGACAGTCCACAGTGCTAGGGGTAAGAAAGAACTTCTCTACAGATTCCAGAGAAATAAAACTCAAGGAAGCATCCGAATCAAACAAAACTTTAATATACTTTCCATCTAAAAGTAGTGTACCTTCCAATACTCCCTTGGCTTTAGATGAAGTAGATGGTGCACATTCCAAAGCAAATACTTTATTCTGCTGAGCTTTATGAAGTAACGGACAATCCTTGATCATATGACCTGGTTGGTGATAATTGAAGCACAATGATCTCTGAACCATTGCTGATCTTGGACCACTCTGATGCGGTTGCTGCGGTTGCTGCTGCTGCTGAAATCCTTTCATAGGACACCTATTCGCCAAGTGATCTTCTTATTGACAAATATAGCATTTACGAGGTCCATTGTTACTTACAGGCTTCTTCTTGTTCGGCTTTTTCCAATTGGGATTGAACTTCCTTTTATTCGGATTAGCGAAATTCCCTCATGATGTTGCTGCTGCTGCCACTGATTTCTTGTTCATCAAATTCTCATATCTCAAAGCCATATCAATTAAATCGACAAAAGATCCTTTCAAAAGCACCGTCGTCTTTTCATGAAATTCTGGCCTCAATTCTTGCACAAACATTTCGTTCTTTTTTAGGGGAGTATCAATGAGCCTGGTCCATAGCAAGAAAGTTCATTGAATTTGGTCTCATACTCCGCTATGGACATGCTTCCTTGCTTCAAATTCAGAAAATCCTGATACAGACGAGTTTTCCCTGCTGTTGGAATAAACTTCTCCTCAGATAACTCCTGAAATATGTCCCATGAAATGTCTTTCTCAGAAATGTTTGCTACCGTTGCATCCCACCAGGCTGTTGTGCCTCCCTGCAATTGCCACGATGCCATTTCCCTTTTATGTTCATCAGACAACTTCATACTCTTAAAGATGCGCTCACAAGAGCGTAGCTAAGCATGAACTTCAATTATCGATTCTGACCCTTTAAATGGTTGGCCTCCGAGGTTGATGAAGTCTTTGCATAAAGCGGCAAAACTAATCTGAGGAGGTACTGGATTTACAGCCTCACTAGCAGTTTGACTTCGTCCATTATCAGTCGAGGTACTGCCCCTACCTCTGCCTCTACTTCCAGAACTCATGTTGGCCACCTGAACAGGTAACTCAACAAATTTAGATAGGTATATAATTATATGAAAATACAAATACGCACTCTCTAGATAAATATTACTCCAGAGCCTAGGTATTCGCTCAACCTAGCGCTCTGATACTAGCTGTGACGACCCGCCTTTCTAACCCCAGAAAGATATATCATCAATAGGAAAAGAAAGGGATAGAAATAGAAAAGATAGAAAGAAAGAATAACAACATCAGAATCTCACAGCGGAATGGAACAAAATATAATACATCAACATAACTATTACATACTTATACATACATCAGAGTTATACAATATCATACAACAAGACAGTCATATACATATCTGTCAATACATACATCCAAAATACAGCATACATCAACTAACACATCGGAACTATATAGATAAATATATACGTCTGGTCTTCTTCTCCAAGCTCCTCTAGAAACTCAATACTCCGAAACCTATCACTTGGATACTCATAAAAATTTGAGTACCCAAGAGTTTAAGAAAAATAAAATATAAACTCAAGGTCAGACATGGGTCTGGTGTGAGTAAACAGGTTAAAGTTGTTTAACTTTGAAAATCATTTGAAAATAAAGGTATCACATAAGACTTCCCACACATAAACACGGGTAAGTTTTTACCTTACGCCAACCAAAACATTTTATAGGAAATCCAGTGATATTATAATAGTGTCTGGGGTTTTCAAGTAAATAGAAAATAGCCGAAATTTTTACATCTATTAAATTCCAGCTACTAGCCACAAAAGTGGGTAATACAAATCAAAACCGTAGGGTCTCGTAGGGAAAATGGGTTTCCATCAATGGCAGGGCTATTGGGGTACAACCCGTCACAGTACGAGGCCAAGATCACCGTACCGATGATCACTCCCGACCCCCTACAACACAAGGTCGGAACCATTCCTTACTGAACAGTCCTGAACAAGGTAACCTCGCAGTTGTGGCCAACAACTGCCCACGCAGCCGAAATAAAATGGGACATCTAGACAAGGGTATATCTCATCCTGCTTGGGCATGACCCACCTAACCTTGCTGCATCTCCCCTATTTTAACATTCTCGGTTGATGAGGCTTGAGGCTGCGATTACCTATAGAGAACATATCTCTTACAATGCTCATTGCCCGCTTGACGATGTGCTGAAAGCATTCAATCCATATAAGTTCGTTCCGGGTTAGAACGAAACCGAAGGCATTATCTCGTTACACTCATTTTGGAATCACCCTCAGAGTTAATGACGATAACCCTTGCATTCTAAAACACCATCTCAACCTTCACTTGAGATGTCATCACCTATCGTTTAATTTGGATCGATGTGGTTTTCAGAATATCAAATTTGATACTAATCCCGGTCTCATCGAAATCCAAACGCCATTTTAAGGGCCAAGTTGTTTAAATAGTTTAAACAGTTTAATTCAATGCTTTGAATTCACATAACGGCCATCTCAGATAAATCATACACAGCCATCACAGATATATCAAGAATATATCACAGAATATCACCAAATAGATATTAGAGTCAATCAAACAAGAATCATCAATTCATATCAAATTTAGTTTGATTAACTTAACTTAATTACTTAAGAATAAACCATTTTATTACGTTTGATTAGTCACTAATTAATCAACTCATTAAATTTATTAATTACTTCTTAATTATTCACTTAATTAGTCAATTCTTAATTATTAATAGCCTTAATTATTAATTAATAAATTTTAGTTGCCCATTAATTAATCACTAATTATTTAATTAATCATTAATTACCAATTGATTAGTCATTTAATCCTTGATTAATTACTTATTTAGTTGACTGTTGTTTATTTATTAATTAACTTTTAAGTAGTTAATTAAAATTCTTAATTTCAAATCGATTTAACCTAAAATTATTAATATCAATCCTTAATTAAAAATTTATTAAATCTTAAATTATTTATTTAATTACAAGTATAAATTAATTACATTTTAATTACTTACACTTTAAGTTAAATTAACCATCTTATATTTGCAAACTCTCTTAATGATTTTAAATAAAATCTTAGCTTTAAATTTGTCAACATTATTTACTTAACTAATACTAAGCTTTTATTTAACAAAATAACTTAAAAGTTATAGGCTGATTCACATAGAAAATAAAACCCGAGACAACCACTTGATTTACCCAAGTAAAACTCGTGCCATCCCCTATTCTTTCCGTGTCTCCTCTCTTCTCACCTTCTTCTTCTTCTACCTGTTCTTTTCTTATACTCTTTTTTTTATTTAGCTAAGTTAAAAAACTGTAGTATTATAAACACTCACACACGCACCAGATTGAACTCGCGCAAACTCCCCAATTTCTCGAGTATCACTCGAGATGACCCAATCTCGATGTCACCGGCCCTCACACGCCATCGTGCACGTCGACGGTGGTTCACGGTCCCTCCGATGACCCACGATGTCTCCAGCAAACCATAAATCGACCACCAACTCGAAATCAAAACTCAAAATTACGTGAAAAAAAGTCGAAATCGAAATGCCTGTAGCTCGAACCATCAACTCGAACAACCAACAGAAAAATCCCTCTAACCACTGACTCCGACCACCATTGGTGACGCCGCTTCGGTCACACCACATCCATACCCTCCTCGACCATCTCCTAGAAGCATGCGTAACTCGATCGTTCCACGGTGTCACAATCAACAAATTACAGACCATAGAAAAAACTCGAACCAACCCCTATTTTTGATTCGACTCAACAAACCTTGCATTAGAAAAAAATTCTGGCATTTTCCCTATGCTCGAGAATCCTCAACTAACTATACAACAATTTCAACATTTAAGATTTGTTAAACTGACAGAAATTGACAAGACTGCACTTTTAGTTCATCTACGAACTGCACCTTGTATATTGATCTAAAAATCATCGTTTTTATTTTAAAAATCTTAACTTTGTATGTTTATTTAAGATATGAAATCAAATTAACAAATTAAAATATTTGAATTTTAACATATTGATTTCTTTATACTGTAACTTGAATAAACGGTATCTATATTATACTGTTATGCTTCAAACAAATTTCTCGGCTTATGATTTAAGTTAATCAAACTTTGTTAGCTTAAATTCCTAAGTTTAAAATATTTATATGAAGAAGTATTTAAAATTTTCTCTGCTTTACTTTGTTCTGAAACTTGGAATATTGAAGAACATCACATAGCAGAGCTTCCAATATAACAGAAATCATTACAGATCCTCTTATTAACAATATATAGCAACACAAGCTTTTATGAACTAATTATCATGATTTAATTTTTAAAGAAAGTATGTTTACTCACTTGAAAAACAATCTGAAGAAATAACAACTTCCTGATTTGAAGCATTGTAGTTTGAATTCCTGAAAGCCTCCCTACTTTGTTGTTGAATTCGTTTGAGTTTATAAAGTAAAGATGTTATTTGTTTATTTTTTTCTTTTTCTTAGGTTTGCTTCTATGTTTTGTAAACAAACAAGTATATTATGAGGTGTATATATAGAAACATCTTTAGACAAAATGGTGTCTTCTGGTACAAGCTTCAACTTGTATTGATCAGGTTTGATTTTGTTAAATTACTGTAAATTTGAAATGATATTGTATATTTCGGCTGAAAGGATTTCTTGCAATTGAATTGACAAAATGTTGTGCTAATTAAATGCATGTCTTCAAATGTGTTTAGATAGAATTATGGTTTACTGATATATTTTTATTTTTGTACAAAGATATTTTTGTATACTATGTGAATAAATTTGTCTTCTTCTTCCATTGCACAATTCGTATGTATACACAACAACACTTGATCATATTTGTCAAAGGTTTGTTTTTGCATACCATATGTGTTTATATTAGAACTATCATACGTTTCTATTTCCATATAAGTTGTGGTTAACAAACTTCTTAGTTTTATTTTTATTTAGAGTTTAACTTTGAAATATTTGATTTATAACATATGTTTGTATTTGTATATTTTATATTTATATTTATAGCTTATATTTATATTCAATATTGATAGGATTGTTTAGATTTAAACATTATTATCAAAGACTACATTTATACATATTATATCAGATATTAATAATATATCACCTTTTAATTTCAATCGAATAGGACAGATTTTATTATAAATATTTTTAAGTGATTTTATTTTAAATTTTCAAATCAAAATTTCCTTCACAAATCATATATGTACATTTATAACTGTTAAATGACCAAAGGTCTTATTTATTTATAAAATGAAAGCTTGTATTTTATTTAAATTAGGTTAAATACTTATTAAAATATATTGCCAAAATTCCGGGTCGTTACAAAGCTCCACAGAACGGGGTACAGTGCCTCATGCGAATAAAGAGACAACGCATATCGCTAGTCTAAACGTAAAATGATCATCATTGATCAACAAAAAGTGTAAATTATACGAAGCTAGTAAATAAATGAGTTTAGCTTTATGTCCCAAATCCACTAGCTTAACTTAAATATTTACGAACAGATTATAGATTTCCACACGAAAACTATCACAAGATTTAAATCGAACAAGTCAAAGAATTAACCGACAAAGTAACTGTAAGTGTTTTATACCACTATTTTGCTCAGTCGTTTCATTAGATTTCTCGTACGAATAAGGTAAAGGTTTGTATATACCAATAGATTAGAAAACAGTTTTAAAAATGAGCTTTGTACTGAAAGTAATGTTGAAATCATTTTTTACGAAAGAGTTTAAGCATTAACTACTAATATAGAAACCTTCGTATTTTAAAGTGACAAACCATAGAAATGATTGTAAAAATGATCTATCGCCAAAATTCACATTCGACGACGTGAATTAAAACAGTGAAAATCGATATGAAATCCATCAAATAGATATTCCCGAAAGTCTAGAAAAGAAGTCATCAAAGTCGACAATCAATGACAACAACCAACCAGATCAACAAAAATCGATTGAAATGGAAATCAATAGAAAATAGGAAAATCGGCTGATTCAAACAGTGCCAGACATCTCGTGAATTTTCCAGACATCTAACCTGAGAATTTGGAAATTTTCATCCAGAACGCCCTGACGTTTGGGAAATAACCTCAGACGTCTGAGCTGTAAGTCTGAAAATTTTATTCCGTAGCCTTAAATGTCTGAGTATTTTACCAGACGTCTGAGCTGAAGCTCAAGCACATTTTGCCTAGGCCATTGATGGCCAAATCATCTCAGAGATCGAATGAGCGATGATGGCTAGGCACTTATGCCAAGTGATAACCTAACCCTATAGGCTCTTCAATGCACCCCAAACAACAAGTCCAAACGTCCATAGTAGGATTTTCATAGATTTTAACTTCAAAATACCCAAAATAGGAAAATTCACCAAACCAATTCAATTCAAAAGATAATGAACATGAAACAGATGCAAGTAATTCATACCTAACAACCATCAAAGGTATAGACATAGATGTGAGTTCAAGAACTCACCTTTAAACTCAAAAACAAGGAATGAGAAGCTACAAAACAAGCTAAGATTGATTTCTCTTCAACAACACCTCTAGAATCTTCAATCTATTATCGAATGCAAAGTTTTTCCTAAGTAAGGTTATAGGAGAAATCAAGAATTAAAGAGGAGTTGAGATGGAGAAGATGAAGA
This sequence comes from Allium cepa, assembly GCA_030765085.1. Taxonomy (NCBI): domain Eukaryota; kingdom Viridiplantae; phylum Streptophyta; class Magnoliopsida; order Asparagales; family Amaryllidaceae; genus Allium; species Allium cepa. The sequence continues at coordinate 299,293,174 of CM060931.1, forward strand.
ATGCTTACATAAGCTTCTCCTTGATTTTGAAACTTGGATTTGAATTTCCTAATAGTCTAGGGCTTAGGATTTTTTTTGATTTTCCATCTTTTCCCCCATTTTTCTCTTCAGCTTGAGTGTTAGGAAATAAAGAGTAGAATAAATGAAGAGTAGAGGAGTTAGGGTATTTGGGAGAGGAGTTTGGGTTCTTATTGGTTTGGTGGGCTAGAACTAAAATCAAAGTCCAAATGAAAATACCAAAATCTTAATCAACTCCAAACATATCGATATTTACACTCAAAGAAGTTATAAACGCCGTTTTAAACTCAATGAAAGTGGTCTTGAGTCCAAATCGACTGTTTACAAAAATTCACATTTCGGACTTTAAATCAAATCAACGATGCTATATTTAAATATATAATCGTAAAATATACGGGTTGTTACAAACTCCCTTACTTAAAGAAATTGCATCCTCGCAATACTTAAGAAGAAAACAAAGAGTAACAACCAAACTAAGGCATAATAACACAAAAGAAACTTTTGAAGTGAGAAGTTGACCTTAAGGAGTACGAGAGAGTAAGTCCGGATGTGTTCGCTCGATGAATTCTCTGGATTCCCAAGAAAAATCCTTAGGATTTTAGGACCATTAAACTTTCATAAGCGGAACATCTTTATTATGAAGGCTTTTAACCTCCGTAGCAGTGATACGAATAGGACATTGCTCATAAGTCAAATTAGGTGAAACTTCAATTTCTTCAATAACACTGGGCTCAAGAATAGAATCGGAATCTCTAAGGCATTTCCGTAGTTGATAAGCATGGAAAACATCATGAATAGTAAAAAATTGAGCCGGTAATAAAAGGCGATAAGCCACGAAACCAATGCGTTCGGTGATGGGAAATGGGCCAATGTATCAAGACGCTAATTTTTCCGAATGACTGAAACACACAACACCCTTCATAGGTGAAACACGAATAAATACCAAATCTCCCACAGAAAATTCTAATTTCCTTCTTCGGATATCGGCATAGGATTTTTGTCTACTTTGAGATTTTCTCATCCTATGACGAATAAGGTCAATCTTTTTTATGGAATCACGAATAAAATATGGACCTAAAACCAGCTTCTTAATGGCTTCAAACCAATACGAAGGAGATCGGCATGGCCTTTCGTAGAGTGCCCCGAAAGGTGCCATTCCAATACTAGTTTGGAAGCTATTATTATAAGAAAACTCAACAAGAGAAATATGATATTTCCAACTTCCACCAAAATCAAGAATACATGCACGAAGAAGATCTTCAAGAGTTTGATTTACATACTCTGTTTGTCCATCGGACTGAGAATGATAAGCGGTGTTAAAATTAAGCTTCGTTCCCAAATCTTTTTGAAGACCATTCCAAAAACCACTAGTAAATAATGGATCATGATTACTAACAATAGAAGTAGGAACTCCATGCTATTTTACAATTTCTTTAACATAGAGTTTAACCAAAATAGATACGGTCTGGTTGGACCGAACGGGAAGAAAATGGGTAGATTTTGTAAGTCTATCTACTATCGCCCGTAGACTATCATGACCCGAACGAGAACGAGGAAGACGTCAATAAAGTCTATGGAAATTTGATCCCACTTCCAAACTGGAATGTCTAAAGGTTGCAATGACCCACCGGACCTTTGATGCTCAGCCTTTACGAGTTGGCAAGTCATGCAACGCTTAATAAAGTTAGCAATATCAAATTTCATTCCATCCCAATGATAAATTCGCTTCATGTCAGTATACATTTTACTACTATCGGGATGAATGGTAAATTTAGAACAATGAGAATCTTCTAAAATGTCTTTTCGAAGATCACTACTATTTGGCACAATAAGTCTACCAAATTTTCGAATGCCCCCACAAGCATCGATTTCAAAGTCTTTTAGACCATCAATATCAATTTTATCCCTACAACTTTGGCTAATATGAGCCAATTCAGAATCTTGGTTTTGAGCTTCAAGAATGCGGTCTAAAAGAGAAGACTGAGCCTCAAGGCTACATAAAACAAGAGATGAACATGAATTGGATTTATGATCTCGAATATCACAAGTGGATGAAGTCTCGAGATCATTCCATTCGGATATCATCATTGAAACAACCGCTTGTTGCTTACGACTTAGGGCATCGGCAACACGATTTTCCTTTCTGGGAGTATAAAGAATATCGAGATCATAAGATGCAAGGAATTCGAGCCAACATTGTCAAAGATTTATAATCGGTGTAGAGAACAAATTTATATCCTAAAAGATAATAACGCCAAATTTTAAGAGCGAAAACAATGGCCGCGAGCTCTAAATCATGAGTGGCATATTTAGTCTCGGCCGGCTTTAATTGCCTAGAAGCATAAGCGATAACACGTTCGCTTTGCATGAGAATGGCTCCCAAACTAACATGACAAGCATCGGTATAAACAATTAAATCTTGCTTACCCTCGGGAATCACAAGAATTGGAGCATCGGAAAGGAGTTCTTTTAATTTCTGGAAAGCAGCTTCATATTGGTCTCACCAAATGTATTTAACTCCCTTCTTTGTCAAACAAGTCAGAGGTATGAAAATTTTAGAAAAGTCTTTTATGAACCGACGGTAATAGCCTGCCAATCCAAGAAAGCTACGAATTTCCATCACACTCTCCGGTCTCCTCCAATTTTGAATCGCTTCAATCTTTGAAGGATCTACGGAAATTCCAAATTCAGAAATAATATGTCCTAAGAATTTCACATGGGATTCCAAAAGTGGCACTTAGAAAAAATTTCTTTCAATTGATTGCTCCTAAGAGTTTCCAATGCAATCCGAAGATGTTTTTCATGCTCTTCCTCGATTTTAGAATAAACAAGAATATCATCTATAAAGATGAGAACAAATCGATCGAAGAATTCTTTGAAAAGTCGGTTCGTACGGTCAACGAAATAAGCTGGAGCATTTGTTAAACCAAATGTCATAATAAGCCATTCAAAGATCGATAACGAGTACGGAACGACGTCAAAGGAATGCTATCCTCTGCAATACGAAGCTGATGAAAACCGGTTGCTAAGTCTAACTGCGAAAAGACTCGCATACACACACACACACATATATATATATTACATATATATATTACATATATACATATACAATATGTACATATGCATATGCATATGTATATATATGTGTGTGTGTATGTATGTATATGTATATAAAAATATTAGTATATATATTTATATACATATATATGTTTTGTGTACTTACCTTCTTTATTTAGTTTCTTAGCGGATTTAGGTACGCTTTGTGGTTTGAATGGATTCATATGATGTTGAGGACCATAATGCTTTTCTTATTTTAGGGTTTTATGTATTATGTGCTTTAGTTTTCTAGGTTTGAGGGTTTTCTTTATTTTTTATATTATTGTATGGGGAGGTATCGCTACCTATCGGGCATGTTGATAGCTCCATTCTTAAGTGTAGAATAAAATCATATGAGCGTTCTCCTCTATCATTGAGGATCGCTCATTTTTCTCAAAATTATTCTGTATTTATATCGTTTACCATTCTTATATACCCTTGATTAGACATGGTCTAACCCATATGTTATTATATAATACTCGGGTCAATCCGAGACATTTCATGTACATGGACGACTTGACCAACAATTATTTTATTGGACTTAGAGGAATCATAGTTAGAACTGTTGTAAATAATTTATACGACATTGATTCATTGCATATGCATAATACTGAGTGCATATTGATTATTTTGTTTATCATATTGGGGTTGTGGACATCTGAGATATTTGTATTGAAGCAGAACTATATATTATATATTATGTTATCACTCCGAATTATTTTGTGTTCTATGTATATTATATATATTATGTATTGTTCTGTCCTGAAGGTACACATGTTTGTTGCTTTGTAACGATAGTATGTACGTACAAGTGAGTTATTTATTTGATGTTTTAATATGTATCAGTGATAGTCCAAGGGAACATTTACATGTATACCCTATATGGCCTCATTTTCCATATTGTCCAATAAGTTTACTCTATAATACTCTTGGATAGTATGTGTATAGAGGTGGGGTGTTTACAATATGTCCCTCTTGAAATATAGATTAGTAATATATTTTTCCAAGCATTGTAATCGTCGGTTATGTATTAAAACATGTAATAAATGAATGAAAATATTTTATTAAAAAAATTAAGTACTTGTGCTCCTAATGTTAATGATACAATAATGAATCTCGTTTAGTCGTTAGGAAAAAATACCAACGATGACTACAACATCCTTAGGGTCTACTTTTAGATCCCATTAAAGATGTTACAGATCTCTTTTTCTTCAAGTGATAGGTTTTTTATTGGGTTATTGGATAAGACATAAGATGCTAATATGATGCTAGAAATCAGATATGAAGTTAGGATACTGTTACTATAAATAAAGGTGTCAAGCATGATGAAGGAGGAGTAAATCAGGCAATCAACAAAGGGTATTGAACTTCAAGCAGCCTCAAGAAGGTGTTTAAATTTTACAATCAAAGAGTGTCAAGCGCTTAAGGAAAGAAAGAATGTCGAGTTTCAACAAGCAAAAAAGTTACTGAACATACATAAAAAAAGAAATGTTGAATTAATTAGTATCCATAGGTATCTAACAATAATTAACTCATGTCGGCATGAGGTATCGAGCTTCTACAACATAAGGGCTATCGAACTTCAACAATGGAAAAGATATCACATAAATGTACCGAATCCTTAAAGGTATCGAACTACAAGCATATGACATAAGAGTTATCAAGCTCAAATAAAGAAAAAGGAGGCATTGAGCCTCAACAACCATAAAGGTTGTCGAGCATATAAAGTAGAGGAGGTATAGCTTTCCAACAACTTCTAAATATACCGAGCATATAACAAACCAAAGTAGTGTCTAGCATCAGCATATACAGAGTTTCTATAATACGAAGGCTAACAAACCCGAAGATATCCAAAGGGAGTTATCGTGCCACTACTACCTAAAGCATTATAAAACAAGAGGGTGCCACATCTGTGTGTAGAATGGGGATATCAAGCTTCTAAAAGGTATTAAGTCTATAATGTAACAACCATTATTGGGTCGTTATCCCAATACTATTGTCAAATACTTTACCATGATGATTTTCCATCAAGTGGACACAGAAAGAAGGGTTATGTTACCAAGAACTTGAAGGCAAACGGTATCGAATTACATTGGTGCTGAAGGGATATCGAGTTTCCTCTATATTGGAGGGATGTCGAACTTTAGCAGATTAAAGATTCTAAACTTCACTGAAGGATAATGATGATAGAGATACAGAGTATTGACGATTCAAGCAAGAAAACATACCCCACTCGAAGGGACACGCGGTAGCCAACCCACCTGCCACCACCATTATAAATACGGACCCCATGGCTACATAAAAGTGTTTAAAATGCGGATTACGGATCTTAAGGCTGGATTAACACTAAAGGGTGGGGGTAAATAGTATTTACTCGATTTTATGGAATTTTTAAAATATTTTCAAATTAAACACATATAGAAGCAATTTCACAGACATAGAGACAATTACAAAATCAGACACAGATGCAAATAGTAAATAAAAGCGGTAAAGGAAATAACACACATGAATTCTATATTGGTTTGGAGTTACCCTACATTCAGTCCCACACAATTTCTCGTGTAGATTTCTTTTAAAATATAATGTCGATATTACAACCTCTATTTCAAGGCCATGAGATACACCCTCCTGTCTCTGAGTCCAGGGAAAACTTCTTGATTTAACCAGGCTACAAGATCACCTAATTGACTTATGGGCTACATTCACACCCAATTGATTTACATGCCACAATCCCACCATTTCCAATCACTTTGATAGGTAGAGAGACTCAATGCACTTCTTTGATTACAAATGATCTTATAACTCTGAATAGGACTGAGACCTTTGAGAGAGAGTGGCAGAGAATCAAACTAGAGATGATCGAGTTTGATTCACTTAGGATTTTGGTAGACTTTTGTTAAAGCTTTTGAAATATAAGAGAATATTTGAGTCGAGAAGAAGGAGTGAAGAAATGAAGAAAAACTACTTAAAATTAGTTAAAAACAACTGATATTTATAGGAGAAGAACGGTCATGTCCATTCGCTAAAGGTTATGACGAATAGACATTTCTTTTGAAAATTTGAAATTTGAATTCTACAGTCACCACGTTGACATGGGGGGATGAAGGATGTCGACATGCCTATGTGAATTTTGAAAATTAATTTTGCTTTAAAATGTTTTCTGTTCTAAAACTTATCAAAACAATTTCTAAACTTTGTAAATCATTTTAAATATAGTTTAAACTTATAAAAGAGTTTTAGAAAGTAATCTTAAAATATATATAATCTATAATATAAAAAAATATTAAAAACTAAGTATAAAATATTTTTTTGAGATTTAAAGCTATAATATTAAAACCAGAAGATAGTTTAAAAACAAGAGATGATTTTGAAATTAATATAATTGAAAAATCATTTTTAAATTAAGGCTAAAATATTTAAACCAAGAGAGATGACTTTTAAAAAGATAGTTTAAAATAAATCATTTTAAAATTTTCATGGATTCCATTCCACTAGAGAAGGTCGTGGGTTCCATCCTACTAAATAGGTCATGGGTTCCATCCCACTATTAAAGCGAGAAGGTGGATTCCATTCCACAATTAAAATCTGAATAATGATTTTAGTGCTATTATAAAGTTTTAACATAAATCTAGACTCTATTGCTTATCTTGATATCTTGAATTCTTCTTGAACTCTTGATACTCATGAGTCTTCGGTCTTGATTTCTTCAGTTTTGAATTCGTCGGTCTTGAATCTCTATATTGTATAGTCTTCATTCTTAGTACTTGTATGTATATGTTTGTGTGTGTGTGTGTATATATATCCTTCATATACATATATATCTAGACAAGAATATTAGTATATATATTTTATAACAAGTCCTAGGGTTGTTATCATCAAAACCGTCATCTCAGGAACTAACAATCTCCCCCTGACAACCTATATTTATAAAATATACTCCACCAAACTCTCATTTAACTCTGACTTCCTCTTATTCCAACAAATCCCTATTAATCTACTAACTCCCCCTTAATCTAAGCCTAACTAACCTATTTTACAATTCTCCTCCTTTGTCATCAACAAAAACTAATCCTAAACTACATAACTTCCCCTAAATCGTATACTATAGCACTGTATAGGATAATAACACAGTATAGTAGAATAAAAATGATACAGATAATTATGAGCAAAATGTAGTAAGGTAAATGTGAGAGATGTGAAAATTTCAAACATAATTAATCAAAATATACATCATGTTCGTATCAAATCACATCATGTTCAATCATATATAACACACTATTCAAATCAATTTGAACCATACCAAATCAAATCAAATCAAACCAAATCAAAGTAAATCAAACCACATATGTAAAATCAAACATTTCTTGGAATTTGAACCCATTCTTCTTTACCGAAGATAGGATATGCCTTTATAGCATCTCATTCTTCATTATCTTTGTTAAGAGTTCCTTTTGGATTCGCTTCTAGTTCTTCCTTGTTGAGGGTTGAGATCATCCACCGAATGACATCGAAATGCCTTTCTTGTTCTTTTATCATCTGCATTTGGCTTAATTCAAAGTGCGTTGATTGCGAAGGATAAAAGTAATTATGTTCATGAAGGAATTGAGAGTTTCTTCAAAATTCTCACGTAGAATATGAATAGGAGAGGCCATTTTTGATAAGATACGAAGAAATTTCATAGAAAATAAGGAGAATTGAAAATGTGCATTTTTTGGAAGAAATAGATATTTAAAAAGTTGGAAAGTCATTTGAAATGAAAAGACACAAGGTAGTTATGTCAATTTCAAATTCAAAACAAAAACTATTTTCTGGACGTTGCATGTCGACATGGGGGGTAGGGGGATGTCGACATGCCCCTGTCGATTTTGGCACCTTGCTTTGTTTCTTTATTATGTACAAGTGTGTGTGTGTGTGTGTGTGTCTATATATATATATATAAACTTATATAATATATAACAAGCATTCCAGAGATATTTTAGATCTAATAAACAGAAATTAAGGATTTTCATTGATAATTTTAGTTAACATTACATAAAACAATACATAACATTAACTAAATAGAAATACAAACTTACAAATGAAATAAAGCTAGTATTAGTTAGAGGATGATGAAGATGATGATAATTCAAGCCCGCGACTCACTTTCCCAAAGAACTTGTTCATTTTGGTGGAAATTATGTCCAACATTTTACTAATGGATCTTTTGAGAATCCTTTGATTTTCCGCTATAATCTTTTGGTTTTAGAGAAATGTTTTGTTAGATGGATTGTTAGGAGTGATAGGGTATTCAATGCTTTCCAACGAAGTCTCTTCCTCCTCTTCTCCTTCTTCTTCAATTTCCATCTCCTCTCCTTCTTCCTCCTCCTCGTCTTCTTCCTCCTTCTCGTCTTCTTCCTCCTCCTCGTCTTCTTCTTCCAATTCTTCTTGAGCCAACCTTTCATCCTTTTCAGCAAGTTTTTCATATGGTTGAAACATAAGTGGAATTTTTATGATGGAGATATTAGCATGGTTAAACACTTTTCTAGAAACAAACTCCTCTCTCTTATAATCAACACCAAAATAGTTAGAAATCCGAGTAAGATAAATCTCATGATATAAAATGTTTTCACCTAAAGTAAAAATTTTGGGATGAAGTTCATCCAAATTCACTTGTGCCCAATTAATATCATAGTGTCCATAAATAACAAAAGGGTCCTTACAAACTTTTAAAGTAGGGTGATTGAAATTTTCCGACCATGGATTTATGGTATGTTGCAAAAGAAAGTTTACAATTCTAGCTTTAGGACGGATATTTCGGTTTATAAACTCAAAGTTATCATCTCCTTCAAAAATGTGATGAAATATCTCAAGATCATGTTCATCAATTTGAAAATTCGAAAGATCCATTCTCTTATACTTACAACCAAGAATGTTATCCAAAATCTCACTATTTAAAACAATAGGTGTTTCTTTAACGCTACTCCACAATTTTCCTTCATTTCCTTCATTAAAACCACGATTCAAGTTTGCATAGAACATTTCGACAAGGTTCAGATAACAAACAAAATCATTTTGAGAATCGTCAATTAAGCTAAGAATTTGATTCTCTTTAAAAAACATTGATTTCGTAAGAAGAAATCATTAAAGATAGCAAATTTTCCCGTATGGACTTTTCCAAAGTTTACTTTGCTTATGTAAGCCTTGATAGCTTCTAGATCATTGTAGAGGAACACTTTTATGGCCTTGGACAATCTAATGGTGGATGGAGTGCTCGAGGAAGCCATTTTTGAAGAAACTAGAGAGCTTGAGAGTTTGAAAGAGAGTTTGACTTTTGAAATGGAAGTGAAAAGATAGGACAAAGGTGAAAAATAGGACAAAGATGAGGAGATAAATAGATATCTAAGGGTCATATTCTTTGGTCAAGAGACACCTTTTTAGAGCCTTGAAGTTAGTGAAAAGATGGAAGGAAATTCAAAGTTTTGAATTCAAATTTGAATTTCAAAATTTTGATGGGGTTGTCGACATGGGGGTTAGGGCCATGTCGACATGGGTCCTTTAATTCATATGACTTATTTTTCCTATTTTATTTAATATATATATATATATCCTATAATCTAATTTATATTTTATCTGGAACAATGTTAAATATAATAACACTTTAATATTAATTTTTTAATATTAAAATAATATTATTTTGAAAATCAAAATTTAAAATTCAAACAACAAGCAATTTCAAAACATGCAAAAATTCAAACATTCAAATAAGCAATTTCAATCAATATAATTTAAATGCATACATATTTTTAGATTATATTTTCGAGATCATCAGATTCGTGAATATCTGTAAAGCACATATTTTAGTTTTCTGTCCCTTGATTTTCATCATTAGAGGATGAGTCTGAATCGTCTAGTGTAGCAGTATATGCCCTCTTTCTTTTCTTTGATGAATTATTACTTGGAGGTAATTTCTGCTTATCCGAATGCGGACAATCTCTTTTTAAGTGGCCTGGCTCATCACAATTGTAGCATCTGACATTGTTGTGAGTCTCATTATTATTTACAGAATTCTCGTGATCATTTCTCTTATAGTTTTTCATCTTTTTGTATTTCAGAAACTTTCTAAAATTCCTTGTCATTAAGGCCATTTCTTCATCGTCGTCACTATATGAGTCTGAACCATCTGTTATTACCTCGAACGTTATTGACTTCTTTTCTAAGGCCTTGATTTCTTTTCTCCCTTGCATTTGTACTTCAAATGACATCAAATTCATAATTATTTCTTTAATTTTCAATGTACTAATATCATTAGCTTGTTCAATTGCTAAAGTCTTCAGATCTCATTCCGGAGTGAGTGAATTCAGAATTTTTCTAACTTGATCTTCTTCGGAAAAGTTCTTTCCTAATGCAATTAATGAGTACACAATGTCTTGAAACCTTCTGTACATGTCTGAAATGGACTCATTTGGATTTATCTTGAATAATTGAAACTGATTGGACAAAATGGATATTTTAGTCTATTTAACTTTGCTTGTTCCTTCGTTATTACCTTGCAAAGTTTTCTAGATTTCATATGTAGACGTACAAACAGACACTCTATTAAACTCATTCCAATCAAGTGAACAAAATAGAATTTTCATGGCTTTGGAATTGTTTTGAGAAACAGTCTTTTGCTCAGCATCCACTGTGCAAAATTAGTTGTGGGTTCAATGTACTCAGTTTGTGTGATATTCCAAGTGTCTACCTATTGACTATAAATAGATTTTCATCCTACATGCCCAATATGCATAGTTACTGCCATTAAAAGTGGTAGTCCGACAGTAGACTGACCCTCAACAAATGAACTAGTGATAGTGTTGACATTACCATTGTTGGCAGTCATTTGAACACTTTTTGAAAATCAGATTATGAAAACTTTGAAAACCAATGCTCTAATACCAAATGTTGGAAATGCGGATTATGGATCTTAAAGTTGAATTAACACTAGAGGGTGGTGAATAGTGTTTAATCAATTTTATGGAATTTTTGAAATCTTTTCAAAGTAAACACATACAAAAGCAATTTCACAAACACAGAGATAATCATAGAATCAGACATAGATGAAATAGTAAATAAAAGTAGTAAAGAAAAGAACATACCAGAAATTTATACTGGTTTGGAGTTACCTACATTCAGTCCCACACAATTTCTTATGTGGATTTCTTTTCAAATATAATGTCGATATTACAACCTTGATTTCAAGGCCACAAGATACACTCTCCTGTCTCCAAGTTTATGGCAAACTCTCTTGATTTAACCAAACTATAAGACCACCTAATTGATTTACAGGCTACAATCACACCCAATTGATTTACAAGCCACAATTACACCGTTTCCAATTACTATGATATAAAGAGATAATCGATACACATCTTTGATTACAAATATCCTATAACTCTGAATAGCACCGAGATCTTCAAAAGAGAGTGCAAAGAATCAAAATAAAGATGATCGAGTTTGATTCACTTAGGATTTCGACAGATTTTTGTTAAAGCATTTAAAATATAAGAGAATATTTGAGTGGAGAAGAAGGAGTGAAGAAAAGAAGAAAAACTAACCTAAAATTCATCGAAAACAACTAGTATTTATAGGAGAACAACGGTCATGTCCATTCATAAAATGTTATAAGGAATAGACACTTCTTTTGATTCGAAATTTGAATTATATGGTCACCATGTCGACAAGGGGGGATCAGGGATATCGACATCCCTATGTGAATTTTGAAAATTAGTTTTTCTCTAAAATGATTTCTATTCTAAAACTTATCAAAACAATTTCTAAACTTTGTAAACCATTTTAAATATAGTTTAAGCTTATAAAAGAGTATTAGAAAGTAATCTTAAAATATATATAATCTATATTATAAAAGTAATATTAAAAACTAAGTATAAAATATATTTTTGAGATTTAAAGCTATAATATTAAAACCAGAAGATAGTTTAAAACAAGAGATGATTTTGAAATTAATATGACTGAAAAATAGTTTTTAAATTAATGCTAAAATATTTAAACCAAGATAGATGACATTTATAAAGATGGTTTAAAATAAATCATTTTCAAAATTTCTTGGATTTCATTCCACTAGAGAAGGTCGTGGGTTCCATCCCACTATTAAAGCGAGAAGGTGAATTCCATTCCATAATTAAAATCTGAATAAAGATATAAGTGCTATTGTGAAGTTTTAACATAAATCTAGACTCTATTACTTATCTTGATATCTTGAACTCTTGAACTCTTGAAATCTTGAACTCTTGATGCTTATGAGTTTTGGGTCTTGATTTATTCAATTTTTAATTTGTTAGTCTTGAATCTCTATACTGTACAGTCTTCATTCTTAGTAGTTGCATATATATATATATATATATATATATATATATAATATCCTGCATATACATATATATGTAGACAAGAATATTGGTGTACATATTTTATAACAAGTCCTAAGGTTGTTGTCATCAAAACCATCATCAGAACTAACAAGAAGGGGAGAATATTTCTTTCCTCATTTCCTTAACTCTCAGAGTTGTAGCCTTAAATTGAATTGGGAATTTCAGAGCCGATTATACACTTTTGACTTTTTGCACATAAGGACTTGGACAATGAACTTTGTATAGCATACTTCAATTTAATAAAGATATTTCACCGATCAATGAACTTGTGATATGCATATGACTTCTTATACTTGACTCGGAATATGGACATGCATATTTCATTATTTTGGACTTGGACTTGCATACTTCTCTCAAGCTTTTTATAAGGGTACCTAAGCCCTTATCCGAACTTGGCTTGCCTTATCTTGTAGATTTTAGATCAACAAAGAAATTTTTCCACATTTTGGCACTAAAAACAGAGCTCAAACTTCTATTTCCCTACATATACCAACAAAGAACTTACCACAAGTCTTCATATACAGGATATAGAGTACTTTCCCAATCTACATATTTACTTAAAGAGCATTCCAAACCTTGCATAATGACCATTTCGAAACAAGGATCCTCCGAGCCTCACTTGGCCAAACCAGTTTAGTAAGGTACTTATAGTTTGCAATTCCATAGAGAACAAGCGTTGAGGTTATTGGCACTAAAAATTATGGAAGAAAAGAGGTAGGTGGCTTCTTATAATCCAGATAAATGGAGCATAAATCCGTTCCATGTAAGATCCATCCCAATCTATAGCTGTTATTCTGATCCAAGAGAAGAGAATACAAAAAAGGATAGCTTGTTCTTAAAAATGAGGAGGACCATATAGCTCTAATCTAAGGGAACTATTTTTGAAAGGGAAATAACAAAAGACTTCAACAATTTTGCCCAAAAGTTGGAAGGAATGGTGGGTCACTCTTCTACACCAGTTGAAACTCGAGATTGTTTAAAGAGAAAGTTTATGTACAGTACTAATGCGTTAATCCAATGTTATAAAAAAGTCAAGTGGGAGCAAAGGGCACAATACCCTAGAAATTCTCGATCCTCTCAGATTCGTTCCCTTGCCACCTCCTATGAGAATATCTATCCCCTAACTAAAGAGAAATGAACTATTAGCCTTTAAAGAAGAAGCAACCAGGAAATGAAAGAAAACTTGGCGGTGTCTATTGCTAATATCACTGAAGGAATGGACATGAAACTAGTCAGTGTGGAGCCCTTAAAGCAATGATTGAGAATTTCATGGGGAAAGAAGAGCTTCAAGAATTTGTTAACAAGATTTAAGCAAAAGGCAAATGTGTCTATAATGATTAAGCGATCAATAAAGAGAAATGCTTCATAGAAAGGATTTATAAAATAAAATAAAAAGCCTTTGATCCTGCTAAGATGGCCTAGTCAAAGCACCTCCTAGAGGGAGGTCAAAGTTAGCATCCGGTCCAGCCTATCAGGCCAGGCCAGAGCACTAATCCTTTGGTCCCACCTACATGACCTGGATGATGCACCTCCTAGAGGGAGGATGAAGTAAGCTTTTGGTCCCGCCTAAGATGACTTAGTCAAAGCACCGACCAACCTTCGATTCCGCCTATAAGACCTGGATAAGACTTTGGTTCCACCTAAGATGGCTAACCAAATGCACAGACTATCCTAAACCATTACCTATAAGGTGATAAGGGGCAAAAAGAATTAAAGCCTAAATCATCATCCAATGGCTGATAAGGGTAAAAAGAAATAAAACCTAAATCATCACCCAAAGAGTGATAAGGGGCAAAAGATAATTCAATCAAGCAATGTTTAAATCTACCCTATAAATGGGTCAAAGTAATCTACTAGAGAAATAACAATCAAACATATTTAATTCTGCACTAAGGTAAAGTTAAAGTAACCTTCAAAGGAAGGATCAAAAACTATTTTTTTTCCTTCCCAAAATCGATGATTTATTATGCGAGATATGGACATCTGAGAAATTCTGATTTATTACTTGAGCCCGAGGCTTCAATCTTCAAAATGTTAAGTTATCTCTCAATCTTTAAAAGAGAATCTTCGTTAATAGTAGGATTTTTAACCCTCTTACCAGATGGATTTTGGTCTTATTATCAGATGGATTTCCGATCTTCTTACTAGACAGACTTCTAGTCTTATTATCAAGTGAATTTCTGATGGAACTCTGGTCCTATTGTCAAATGGATTTTCGACCTTCTTATCAACTGAATCTATAGTCTTCTTGCCAGGCAAATTTCTAGTCTTTTGTCAAGTGGTAAGTGACTATTTATGCTAAAATAGTCTAATGTGATAAAGAAAAGTAATCCAATAGACATTTTTTCTGAATAACCAGCCAGGATAATGATATTTAAAGAAACCATAATTTGCCTACAAAAGGGAGATGAGAAAGTGAATTGATTTGACTTATCTAAAGTTTAGCTGATGATTATTCTAGAAAATGAATTTCAAAACCAAGCTTTCAAAGTTTCAAAGATTAACAAGACATCTTTTTCATGAAATGTTCTTCAGTTTTTGCAAAGCAAAATAACAAAGTTAAAAAAAGAAATAATTTCTCAAAGTTATGAAAGCCATAATTATTTACTGTACATTTTTCCAAAAGGATAAGAGAGAACCACAAAGGCCGGTCTAAAGCATTCTGCAAGGAAATAAAAAGAAAGAAAATCCATTCTTGATCAAAGACAATATATCATATGGAATCGGACTAAAACAATGAAGTAAGTTGCAAATCTCAACCACTTCAATAAGTTCAAAAACAAGACAAAAATATGGAAAAAAAGACAAAGTCTATTCAAGGTATTAACCATTTAGGTAAAAATTTATTTACCATTTTATATTTTACACATCATGTACAAAAGTTACAGATAACAAGAAAGATTAATCAAAAAGAAAATCCAATTAAAAGTTTCGAAGTAACGCAACTTCTACTATTATCTATTGAAAATAAAGGTCTTGCACTTTTTCCTTCAAGTCTTCAACGGTCGAGGAAGGTTCAACGATGTGACTAATTGCCACATCCAAAATTCCTTGAGTTTTTTCTCCTTATTCGGGATAGAATACATATCGTCAATAGAGCTATTTTGAACCTTTAATGCAAGATCGAGCATTTTATTAACTCCTTTGAGAGTTTTGACCTTGCTCTATAATTCTTTAACTTTCTTCTCAATAGCATATTTTTCACATCCTAACTCCTCAACCTGACTTTAATACTTGTTAAGATATTCCAATACTTTTTCATCCCGCTTTCCTTATAAAAACTAGATGCATTCATACCTAACCTTTTGGCACCATCTGGAGATTTCTCTACGATCTAAACCCAAAGATGTTTTAACAAGGAAGGGAATCCCGCTTTGCCAACTAGAAATTTGGATATAGTCATTCTCGTTGGAGTAGGAGTAGAAAGGCTGGAACTTGCAATAAGTTCTAAAGATTGACACGATACTTGGCATTTCGACAAATCAACTTCAAGATTCTAATTCTATGATATAGACGAGCAAGTTATGCATCTGCTTCAATTCATTGGTCTGAAGTACCAGATTAGGCCAACCGCATTTATGTTTTCTTTCAACTCTTGAATCTCTTTATCTTTTTCTTTAATCTTCTCCTCCAAACGTAAGATCATTTCATTCATTCTACTTAATGTTAACCTCAATTTGTAGTATTTGTTATGCCATTTGCATGCTTATAGGATGTTTAGAAATGGTATAACCAACGCATTTTGATAGGAGAACTTTCTAATTTTAACATCAGTTTGGCCTTCAGTCTATCTAATTGAGAAGGAAAGTCAGGATCGTTGGACGCAAGCGTTAGTTGACGTTCTTAGTAAGAATAAGTAAAATAAAAATCAATACCGGAAAAACATATTCTTTTATTAATAACCAAAAAGTTTACAAAACATGAATAAGTTCAAATTACATTAATAATTAAAGTTTTATACATTCATGTTTGGGAGCACCAATTTGAGCCTTATTGAGTGAACTCACGGATAAAGAGAAAGTAGAATCAGAGGAAATATTAAACCCAATGGGGGTAACAGCAAGGGGAAACAAATGATAATCCCATCTCTTAGTAGGGGACGAGAATCACCGCATAACAATTTAGTGTAATTAGATTGGATTTTCTTAAGTAAACCATTTTTTTCATCACCTAATAAATCAAAATACAAGTGGGAAAGTTGTGTGTAAACTTCCTCAAGGTCCCTAAGAAAACAGTATTTTTCTAGTCGAGAAGATTTGAGGGTTAATGTTTTCTCCTTAAAATCTTTTTTCAGCTTGACTAATTTACTTAAGAGTTCTTTTGAAATGGAAGTGCCCATTAATTCCTTAACTTGTATGTTTCAGGAAAAACTAAGTTCCAAGAAAATAAGAACTTTAATACTTATAAAGACTATTTGAATTACATAATACAACAATGAAATTACTAAGGTTCATACAATATAGACCCTTTGTAAAACTTAGAGATGAATCTCTCCTTATTAAACTTGACCTTCTCAGGAGAAAGAGTGTTAGGAGAGAGGGGAATGGTTGCAATACTAGGAAGATTCCAACATTCCCAAGGATGAGGGTCGGTCCCATTGTCACCCAAATATCTACTTTGAATACACCTAAGTAAGTCCTCATTCTTCTCACCTAAGAAGGAAAAATCAATAAAAAGATTCCTATAGTAAACATTATAAAGGAACTCTACTAAAGTATCCCTATTTTCAATGAGCATCCAAAAGTGCATAGTTAGCTCTGCATTCTCTTTCATGACTCTTTCCCGATGGAGGTGGGATCATTTCAAGAGCTGGGCTATCCATTTTTCTTTGAAATCTTTCAACTGATTGAAATAAATATGAGACGCCTATATTTCTCAAACAGTAGTTATGATCTTCAATCAACTTCTTAATTTCATTATTCAATCGCAACATTTTCTCTCACTCTTCTCATGCAAAATCTCAAAGTGATATTTGTTTATTTTCCTTAACTAAAATAATAGATTTATTAACTAAAGCTAACAAATACCAAAGAGCACATAAATATGACAAACTATATACATGTACCGCGGGAGCTTGTGAAGCAAAAACCCAGGTTTCCTCCTTGTTCGATTCTTTGTTGGCAATTGAAGCATCCTATGTTGGGGTGTCTACGTGGGAAGCATCGCGAGGTCTAGGAAGGTTAGGGATATCTGTATCATGAGAAAATAGGTCTAAGTTGTGACCACCCGATCTACTACCACCATTTCCTGGTCCTTTCGAATCCTTATTACCATCACCCATATCTTCATCGTCATTGTCGTCATCATCATTCTCATCCTCCTCCTCGTCCTCTCTTTCATCATTATTTTTGTCTTTGCCAAGAAGAGGGTCATCAAAGGATAATAACTTTTGAGGATTAATAGGATCCGCTTCTGGGAATCCATCTTAAAGTGACGCAAGAACCCTAATTTGAGGTCAAACTTCCTTTTAAATTTAGCATTTAAATCTGGTAGTGAAGGAAAGTCTAACTCTAAACATTTCCATATGTTATCATGATGCGCAATAAAGATGGTATTCTCACGACATTGTTCCTTAATTTTAGAGAGGGCCTAATTGATAAAGTTAGAAACTTTCTTTTTAGCATCTTTAACAATGTTGTTTGCATAGACAAGAGTAGCATCTTTTCTTTTCGATTTCCTCATCCAAGTTGAAGGCAAACTTATCCTTTTTTAAGATGGCATTATTTTCTCCACTGCAACATCAAATATTTGACTCTCAAGGAGATTAACTTTTGTTGTTAATAAAGAAATCTTCTCTTTAAGATCTAAGACTGTGCTGACAGATTCTTGAGAAGATTATTGGAGGACATATGTTTGGCAACCTAAAATAGGTAACATGCACGTAATAAATAAAGGTACATAGAATTGAAAATTCATGCATAAAGAAACATACCATAAGGTGTGGTTGAAGGAGGAAGTGGAGATGATCCTTAGAGATGGTAAAAGATTGCAATGGCATTAGAGAAGCCATAGATGGAGATTGAATACTTGAATGAATTAAGCCCTCAAAATCGAAAGTTATATTTTGAGCTGGAAATTCGGAGGAAAGAGATTCAAGGGGAGGAGGAATCAGGCCAAACGTTAGAGAATGAAAACAACATTAGAGCAGTAATACCTATAGAAGGACTTTGAGTGTGTCCAACCTATGTTTAATTATGGAGATCTTGAACTAACATATTAGGATCGGCAGGGCCAGATCTTTGTGGAGCGAACCACTTCTATGTATGATTCTTCTTCAATAGCAATGAAATTTTGGCTTTCTTTAAGATCGGGCCTCTTGTTCGGCGAAGAGCTTAAGTCACTGGATAATCATTAGAGCCCCTTTTCTTTTATGACCTTCTGCATCGATATTCTCAAGTGCTTTATAATAGAGTCCTTAACATAGGCAGTAGTAGTAGGGACATCCGATGTAGAAATATGAGTTTTATCCTTTTTGGATTTAATGGCTGCAACCATAAGAACATAAACAAGTCAAAGGAAAAATCATAAGATCGTGATGCATGAAACTTTGTTGAAAATTTGGTAAGAGCCGACCAGAAAATTCATAGAGAATGAGGGAGGATTTAGAGGAAGAATCTTATTAACCGACAACCAGGGCTTGTCTCCCATGAGCATTTTTCTTCACCATAGGAGGTTCTCTGAGCACCTTATAGTTCTCCAGAATCAAGGAGTATTTTCTAAGATTTACCTCAGTTAAGATCTTATGTCTATCTCCTATAGCTTGGGATGCTAAGCACAAAGTACCAATTATACTAGCAATGGAAGGATTTGTTCCTTTAGAGATAAGATCTAAAAAAGAAAAAGAAAAGATAATCATTATAAGACAACAACAGAATACAATATAAGTAATAAAGGAAAAGGTGACAAGACTTGTTAGGAACAGAGAAGAACCCTCTAAATTTAGGAGAATGTCTTTTAACGTAGAAGAATTGGTTCTCCCAGTCCCTAGATTTGTTGATCAAATTGGAGATCGGACTTTTCTGAGGAAGGAGACGATACACAGTACCTGCTGGCTGATTTGCCACTTTGACGGAAGTTACTAATGAGCGAAGGATATCAACATCAAGAGAAGAAAGTTTAGCTTCTTTAGCCAAGATCTCAAGGCAACTTAAATAAGTGTAAGAATTGGGTAGCAATTGAATTGGGGCAATGCCCAGGTGATCTAGGTATCGGATGAAGAAGTGAGAAAGAGAAAGATAGCTAGAATGCCAAATATGAATCGGCGTGAAAGCAATAAAATCATCTGGAGGGTTACGAATCCTGTCAGATGGTCCCGCAACTCTGACCTCTATATAAAACTTATTGTAGGATGGAACCGACTTCACCCTAGGTAGTTATAAGAGATGGAATGAGCTAATAATCGATTTTTTCTGAGGCAGGAGAGGATTTGGAGACTTTATCAACTTTATTACTAGCCACTTATCTGCCAGATGATGTTACACAAGATCAGAAGTATTATATGTTTTATAATAAGTTTGGAATGCTTAAGGAAATTGTTAGGGATAGGGGGAGTTCCTAAATATAGATGCAAGAGAAGTGAGCAATTAGACGTCTAACCTAAAAATGATTAATTAAATAAAATCTACTTAATTCATAATAGCAAAATGCCAAAACCATGACTAGCTATCAAATTTGTAATAACTTGATAATTTGATAAGTAGCCCATTTCTTAATACCGAACCTATAATGAGATGTCAGGTTCGTAGACATTTAAGATATTCATAACTGATCGAGAACTCATTAACAATAATTGAACATTAGGGACCTACTTAGATATCATGCTTGCAATACCTTATTGGTATCGAACCTGTAACTCATTTTCGAATTCATACCAAAGTATTAAGTTCATAAATAATTAGTGAGTTTGGGAATTATATAAAAAGTGCTTTAACCTATTGTCTAGTTTATATAATGTTGAATACAAAAATAATTGACGAATATATAACTACTTGAAAATGCTGGAATTATTTTCCAAACCCATAATATAATGTCAAACTTATACAAGATATTGAATTTTTAATCGCAAAACAACCTTTTAAATAGTTGTTGAATTTATATAATGATAGCAGCTCGCTATAAGGTTGTTGTTGAATTTATAGAATGATAGCAGCTCGCTATAAGGTTGTTGAGTTCGTAACTAAATGACAATATTCCAAACAGTTGTTAGAATTATAACGGGTTATCGAATTTCTAAATAATTGCCGAACCACAAACTGATTGTCGAGTTAGCCATAAAAAAAGATATCAAATTATAAATTAGTAACCAAATTTCGAAATGACTAACGAATTCTTAAGAAAGAAACTATTTGGTAACAAATGATCGAATTTTAAAAAGAAGATATCAAGTTTTTAATAGGTAGCTAAATTTTTATGTGAATGTCGAGTTTTTAAACTTTAGAAAGCCATTGAATTTCTGGAAAAGGATTTGATTTACAATAATTATCAGGTTGTCAAGCATCTCTCGATTAATAAAGAGTAAACCACAATCGACATTTGAATTCAAACAAAAAAATTCTCAAAATTATAATAAGCATACGACTCCAACCCTTGATTCAATTCCATAAAGCTTATAAAAATGCCCAAACGGTAAATCCCAAATGTCAAAATTAAAAATTCCCCATTTTGTCTTTCATTTAAATTAATTCAAAATAGAATTTATACCGTAGAATCAAGCTTGGATGCTATGAAGATCGAAAGTTTGAGATTAAAATGAGGAAAATAAGATCGTCGTTTCAAATTTAACTTACAGGTAAAAGTTTAAAGGAGAAGAAACATATATTTATAGGAAGAAAGCAGCAATATGAGGCATTGATGTCAATTTAAACGAATCAGCGAGATCGAAGCAGAATACTAATGGGTGGCAACATAGATATCGAGGTGGAAAATGTCAATAATGAGGCGGTAACTTAAAAAGTTGACATTCTACTAAAGTATAATACTCTTCTTCGAGGAAGGGGATAAATGTTACTATAAATAAATATATCGAGCATGAAGAAGGAGAAGTAAATCAGACAATCGATAAAGGGTATCGAGCTTCAAGCATCTGAGAGAAGTTGATGAACTTTTATAACTAAAAGGTGTCAAGCTCTTAAGGAAAGGAGGAATGTTGAGTTTCGACAACCAAAAGAGTTGCCAAATATATATCAAAAATGAACGCAGAGTTAATATGTATTCAGAGGTATCGAACTATAATGAACTTGGGGCAGCTTGGGGTGCCGAACTTCTACAGCATAACAGCTATCAAACCTTAATAATATGAAAGATATCACATAAAGTTATTGAATCTCTAAAGGTATCAAACTATAAGCATACAACATAAGAGTTATCAAGCTCAAATAAAGATAAAGGAGGCATCGAGCCTCAATAACTATAAAGGTTGTCGAGCATATAAAGTAGGGGAGGTATTTGCATTCCAATAACTTCTAACCGAGTATATAACAAACTAAAGTGGTGTCGAGCATCAACAGATATAGAGTTTCTATAAACGAAAGTAGTGTCGAGCATTAACGGACATAGAGTTTCTATGATATGAAGGCTAACAAACATGGAGATATCCAAGGGGAGTTATCGGGCTGTTACTACCTGAAGCATTATAAAACAAGAGGGTTCCGCATCTGTTTGTAGAATGGGGATATCGAGCTTCTAAGAGATATTAAGCCTGCAATGTAACAACCACTATTGGGTCATTATCCCAATACTGTTGTCAAATACTTACCATGATAATTTGCCATCAAGTGGATACAGAAAGTAGGGTTATATTACCAAAATCATGAAGGCAAATGGTATCGAATTACATCAATACTGATGGGATATCGAGTTTCCTTAATATTGGAGGGATGTCGAACTTCAGCAGAATTAGAGATTCTGAACTTCAACGAAGAATACAAATGGTAGAGATACTGAGTATCAACGATTCAAGCAAGAAAACATATCCTATGTCGAAGGAACATGTGGCAGCCAACCTGCCTATCACCACCTTTATAATATGGACCCTACGGCTACTTGGAGGGGGAGAATATTGCATTCCTCGTTTCTTAAATTTTCAAAGTTGCAACCTTAAATTGAATTAGGAATTTTAAATTCGATTGTACATTTGTGACCTTTTGCACATAAGGACCTGGACAATGAACTATACATAACATAATTCAATTAAATAAAGATATTTGATTGATTAATGAACTTATGACATGTATATGACTTCATATACTTGATTCGAATTATGGACATGCATACTTCATTATTTTGGACTTGGACTTGCATACTTATCTCAAGCTTTGTATAAGGCTACCCAATCCCTTATCCGAACTTGGATTGTCTTATCTTGCATATTTGGTTAACATTGATATTTATTAACAAGTACCAGTCCTTCAGAAAAAAGAAATGAAGCGGAATAGGTCATTTTTGACCAAGAAAAATATTCAGCCCCGATCAAAATTTATACCTCTTTATGACGAATTAATTCAACCATTTTGAGCATGCTAGCTTTAACCATTTCTCTACCTCATCTTTCAACCAGCTCTTGTGTGCTATATTCAACCACATATCTCGACCACTCCATGTTTTTTATTTAAACTGATTCATGTAGTGTTTTTGAACATCTCTTTCTTACTTATAATTCCCAGTCATTGTCATTTACAAGTCTTGCCCATCACCATCTCAATACACATGACTGTCCATTTAAAGAGTGCGCTAGCATTCTATTAAAAATTTTCCCAAACTCAATAGCTAAGAAGAAAAAACATTGAGCACGACTTTGAAATGTTTACCTATGTAACATCCCTAATTTTTGATAACATTATTCAGGAGATTTAATTAGATAAATTAAATAGAATAATGTAAATGTTAAGTGATAATGGGGTTAAGATTTGAACAAATCTGATTAAGGTCGTGCTTAATAAAATAATTAAATGGGCTTAAGAATGAGTTATAGGTTAATTAATCTACATAATGGTCCATTAGGAACTTGCCGCCCATAACCCTTAACCCTTATATATTCTCATTCCTATCATTTTATTCCCATTCACATCATTTTGAAAATGCAACCAAAATATTAAGAGCAGCCATCCATAATAAAAGAGAAGAGGAATTTAATTAAAGCTAGAGATTTTAGCTTAGGGGAAATCAATCTCAATTCAATATCCTTATTTAAATCAAGGTGAATAATAATTCCATCTCTATTTTGTTTTGAATCATATGTTTTCGAATTTAAGGGTAAATTCATTTTTATGATAAATTGGATGATGATATGCTTGAATATTAATTTGTTTAATTTAAATAAGATTGTTTAAATGGGATTATACATGATTTTAGGGAGAAATTGATTTATGTTGATGTTTAAATACCATCGAAAATTTTTATGTTATGTAAAACATGATTTTGGAGTTGGGTTTTAATTTTGATAATTTTCCAAGCCATGGAAAGATTTTTATGAGTTTCCAAAAGAAAATATAGTTATTTGGGTTTATAAATTTATTTTGAAAAATATATGAAGAATTTGGGTCTAAAATTTTGATATGTTAGATAACATGATTAAAGTGAATTTCTGGAATTTTTGAGGATTTTTCCAAAGCGATTGGCTATGCAAATTAAAATATTTTAGAAGAGGGTCTTCTTTGCAGTATTGGCTTTGCTTAACGGAAGGGCTTAATTGATTAACTTAACCACAGTTAAGATCTGAAATTAGTGGCAGTAAAGAATTTAAAATTAAGGCAACCAATCTTCTTTTTATACGTGGCTGGTTAGTTAGAAAATGGTTTGCTTTAATTAGAATTAAAATAGGTCACTACAACAAAAATACCTTTTCACAACTGCCAAAAACAGTTGTAATGGGTCTATTACAACGGGTGGCCGTCAGTCTTAATATCCGGAGTTGTAATAGAGTTGAATATTTTTACAACTGTTGCCGACAGCCGCAGGAGCAGTTGTAAAAAAGCTTTTTACAACTGCTTTTGAAAGTTGTGGTAAAGTCTATTGTAACTATTGCATTGACAGTTGTAATAGGTCTCCTTTGCAACTGCTAATAGTGGTTGCAACAATAACTTTTGCAACTGCTTTTGGCAGTTGTAACAGATTCATTTACAACTGTTATTGACAGCTGCAATAAATCGTTTTACAACTGCTACCAACAATTGTAATTCATCTTTCGACAACTGCCATTAATCATAAATTTCACAACATTATAATTAAAACTGATATTTCACTAATAATAACTATAATCGTTAACATTGCTTGAAATAACATGAATCATTCACATTTAATAAAAGCTGAAATAATTCAATTTTACACCATTTTTGAATTCATAATTTTATTACAAAATATAACTAAATCCATAACATACGTCAATATAAATATAGATACGTACTAATTAAAAGAGATAAATTCCCCGTGCTAAGCAACAATCTTCCTAACCGCTTGTCTAATAGTACAGACATATGAAGTAGGCCTATATGGAATAGCTTAAGAATCCAGTTGAGTGCAATCTAGTTGAGTGCTTAAGAATCCAATTGACTCCAATAGTACATACGTATGATGCAATATGAATTAGCATATGAGTACAATCTAGTTGAGTTCAATCTAGTTGAGTGCTTTCGAACATAAGATCCTGCAATGTATACTCAGATTGTAACTGAATCATAATCAAGAACTAATTATAACAGCAGTATTCATATAATTAAGCCGAAAGGATGTCAAAGGGGCAACTTGCATTGAACAAGAATATTACTATACTTACCAATCAACAAAAACATGTACGCTTATTTGTCTAAATGTAAATCCTTTCAAAGCTTTTCCAAAATCTAAAAAAAACAGGAACAAAATTTCACCTGGCCAACATAGAGAGTGGAGACTGATTATACTGCATGGCATCATATACTGCCAACCCTGCCATCATGAAACAACTAGGTGAATTGATACAAGGAGAAAACTTAAATGGCTCTATTGTTTAATTCCCAATTATGTCAAGCAAATATTAAAGTTATCACCATTTCAATGTTCAAATTACTAGCTTATTTATAATTATAAAAAATATGCCATTAATGGAGCATTGATATAAATTATTAATAAATGGCATATTTTCTAAACACATTTTGCAAATGCAGCAAAAAACAGATAAGCAATAGCAATAAATACAGAATTGGTACATTCAAAGATTGACGATTAGGGTTATACATTTTAATATATATGTATGAAAATGCAGTTGTACTGAAGGTTATCCATATGATATGTTAGAAAAATGGTTGGTGTAAACTTTCTGAAAAAAATACAGATAGATGTTACATTATTCATATTTGGAAAAGTTTAAAAAACAAATTGTTAGAAAAATTTATAAAAGAATCACTTACTACACTATCTAGCAACTACAGGTTGATTGCAAACATTTCGTTTTGTTTTTTGGTTTACAGAGCAATACACCCTTCCAGTTCTAACTTTGATAGCGCTCTAGTTAGCCCCATGTGGACATCTGACAGTAGCGCAAAGTTTTGGTTCATCTGCATAATATTATAGGGTGTGAGTGGAGTAGAACTGTGATGGAGTTAAAAGAGTTAGAGGAACAAATACTTTTGGTCGGTTCTTTTTAAACTATGGAAAATGATGTTTAGTAAATGATGGAATTGGTCAGTATTTATAGGTGATAACAGTATAATGCATGTGTTGCATAAAATTATTGGCAGTGGTTTCTAGTCGGCATAGTGGATGCATAACATGTTATTAGAAAAAATATGTTCCCACTCAATTTACTGATTCAGCCGTTGACATATTTAGAAGATATTAGTACTTTACAGTTTAGTAATTTAGATGTTGGAAGAACCACCTCGAACAGTTCAGTTAGTTTTTTATCTTAAAAAATGAATGTCTCCAACGCACATGTTCCTATAAATTGGTCCTAATAAATGCTATTATGAATAAAATATTAAGGCCTAAAGTATCAACATGAATTGTTAAACCAAGTGAGTTTGCAAAATAAAGAAGCATTGCCAATAGTCAGCATGTGGTAAGATGCTATGGTTGAAGTAAATTATAGTAATAAAATTAGTAAATTTCAAGTTTATGTTATATTGTGTGATAAAAGTTTTAAATGTTAAAGCTTGTGTAATGGCTTGAAGTTATAGAATTAAACCTCGACACATAGTAAATACACATTACATGTGCATGGAATTTGCTATCAAAATATTGGTTCAATTGAATAACCAGTAAACGGTTAGATCAAGTTTAATGAGCAAACCGTAAATAGTGTTGGTTAAGCAAATACGAATTGCATTGGTCAATGAAAAATTTATCATTCAACATAGATCAATAATGTTTGAATCGAGAATGTAGTCTCATTTGGACTTTGGTGTTGGGTATAGTTGTTATTGGACATGCCCAATAGTGAATTATAGGATGGATCTTCAAAACAATGATCATCTCAAAAACATAAGATTTAGCAAAGTATATGGATATTATTACATCAATTACATGCCAACATAAACCTAAAAGCGCTGCAGGTAAACATAAATGGAGCATATATAAGTAGCCATCAAGCGATGGTTGAAATGCATTTTGGCATGCTGACAGTGGCTGTAGGCTCGTTGGTTGCATGGAAACTAAAATGCATGTATGATGGAAACTGAAATGCGTGCATGAAAGACTAAAGTAATGAAGTAGTCTAAAATTTATGAATACATAAAGGCGAGTGAATCATACATTGCTGACTGGTGCAACTGAGGGTACCATGCTTTGGCACCTGAGTACAACTAAGGACCGATGAAAACTAAGGACACATGGATAGGAGAGAAAAGGCGGTATGCTAAAACCAAGTGATGATTGGATGTAATTAAAAAAGTTGAAGACCGAAGCAATCTGAGGTAACAGTGCCTGGGCCATTTGCTGCTGAGGACAATTTCAGAAAGTGGAGCGATTGAAGACTGCAACGTTGAATGTAGAGCTGTAGCACTAAGACTGGAATGTTGGAGCTAATGCATACTGAAACTTATGTAAAAACATGAATACATGTTGTATCAAGATGCTTAATAAATTCCAATAATTACCAACAAAAAAAGTAAAATGAAATAAAATAAATAAATTTATGCACCTTATATAAGAATGGATCTCGTGATCCTATTTTGTAGAGTACCGCTACAACTTTAATCTCTTTATCATCGTTCATGTGCACCATTTGCAACTCTAAATCATATCTGGGTTTTATGTCTAAAGTTTGAAATTTGAAAATATCATTAACCATAATCATTCAATTCGTATTATGATTTACCTTTCACCATAGAGCAGGTGCTCTGAAGGCCAATGTCAATGCATCTCCGTGAGGTTGTAACGCTCTCCCTCAAACTGTAAGCAGCCTGCTTCACTTCTCCATTTGAGCTAATAATTAACTGAAAAAAAGAGTTAAGGAATAACACATATTTACAAAAGAAGAAGAAGAAAAAAGATCGGTAGAAAAAAAGGTTAAAATTAGAATGGGTAATTATCTCTTTGAAGAATGATTGCTAAAACCATGTCTTTCGATCGACATCAGATTCGTTCAATGATATAACAAAGCGATCGACATCACATTCGTACAAATGACCACTGGCATAGATAGAAAATTTATGCAACCGTTTTAATTTATGAGAAATGCCTAAGGCGTATTGCCACGAGGAGTCATTGGTTCTTCCGCTACATTTGTTTACCATTTATGCTCTGTTAAAAAAATGTTAGACACGCACTAATATAATTCTGATCATTGGTTTGCTAAGATATATAATCACTGATTTTACTTCTAAGTTGTAACTGTTTTGTTACCTGAATAAAAACGCTATTGAAATAGACATCGCCAACAAAGCGATCGTAGCAATCGTTACTGCCATAGATAAGAACCGTGAGCCACTTTCCTTCACATAGCTTTACCAATTCTTCCTTGACTTTTTTTCCAAATGGAATTGCACTCTCAGGTGCATTGATTCCCCTAAAATAACATAATTATAGTAGTACCAGCGAGACAATGAAAAGAGTGTAGCCTTATAAGAAAGAAGACTAGCAAGACTCCAATTCTAGTAAAAATCCATACCTCAGCCTTATTATGTAATTCTTTGCAAGGGTTTCATTGCCATTCGGGCTGCTTGTTACCCTGTTAAAAAAAGTAATTCATATGATATGAGAATGACACAAATATAGGGAATACGATGAACACATAAGATGTATTTCTTGTGTTACTGACTTGTATCCTGCTTCAACAATGCTTTTATGAAGAGCATCTGCAGTCTTGTAGTCTTTAACCGATATAGCCTTAGCTCTCGTAGTGGCTGCTTCACGTACTTCTGGAGGAAGAATCGTTGATTCTCTTGCATCTGTAGTATCTACATAAACAGTGATAGTATCTCCATCTGAAATGGATTGCCTGTCCACCTACATAGTGCAAAATCACATTCAAGTCAAACCTAATTCGAAATAATGAAAGGTGCGATTTACTATTAACTGCTAAATATCTCACTGGAAGTGTATGCAATTTGTACTTCACTCCATCAGGCTTCGTAGGTGAGAAACTTGAATCTTTTCCAATTTCAAGTAATTGTGGGGAAGGCAATCTCTAGAAAGAGAGAAGTCCCTGTAACAAGTAATTGTGGAACCTGTATATAGAGATTGAGCTTGTTGGTCAGCTATGTATAGTGAAAATTGGAACTTGAATGATTTCTCTAAAATTTTGCTAGGAGCTTATTTGTTCATGCCATTGAAAATTTTCTGTCCATTTATGCTACATGTTTATGCCACAACTTGATATAACTCCTATTTCTGTGTACTTTTAGTTTTATCTAAGGTAATTGAATGGTATTGCAAACAAAGAGAAGATTGCTCCAAACTAGAGAGGACAAATAAATAAAATATGTACTGGATGAATTTGCTTTTAAAAACTGATCAAGCAGACTCAGAAGTTGGTAGGACTAGTTGAATGATACTGGTATTCTTATACCATGCTCGCTGCTGAATTTGTTTTATAGTAAAAAGAATATAATCACCTATAGTCAAAGAATTTCCAATACATTCAGAGTTCTAAAAAAATCTGCATAAAACAGTTCATTTCTTTCTAAAATAAATTTGAAACTTCTCTAAAAATTCTATTTTAAACAAAAAAATCCTATTCTTCCATAGGATTCAAGAATTAAACAATAGAGAAAAAAAAAAAAAACCTGGTTGATTCCTAATACTTCATAAAGATTAACAAAAGATCTCATACATATTCAAATTCAGTTGTTTTTCAAAATTTCCAAGTACACATAAGCATCAAACTTTGATTTATTAGATGTCAAATTTTGAATTAATTTAAGTTTGAATAAATCCAACTTACATAATTAAGCAAATAATACATAATTCAAGATCCAAGCAATCAAACTAATCATTTACCACCATCAATTTATAGCATGTTTAATTCATCCCAACATTTTAAGCACATAAAACCCTGAAATAGACAACAATCTAATATCAAAAAAATCCATCAAATTAATTAAACTAAATCTTCCATAAGCATATAAATAGAAACGTACAAACGTATAAAAAAGGGAAAACTAGTTGGAAATCAAAGAAAGATCTATTAGCATCAATTATGGTTTCCTGAATGTAGCATCCATTAACATCAATTAAGGGGAAATAAGTAGTATAGACAAAAAATAACCTAACTTTATCTAGCAAATTTCTTCATATGTATATCTGTTAGCATCAGTTAGGTAACAAGAAAATCAAAGAAAGTTGGGCACCAACATACCTATAGCTTTGACGATAGGCAACGACGATGAGCACAACGGTTGAGAGCGGCAGCGGCAGCGAGATTAACCGGCGGCGAGCAGCACCGGCGGCGAGCGACAACGACGGCGAGCGATAACGGCGGCGAGCGGCAACGGAGGCGAGCAAGTGCGGCTTAATTTCTGAATGGAAACGACGGAGGGTGGCGGGATGAGGTTAGGGTTTAGGTTTAGGAATAGGAATAGGAAATTTTGCTGCCGGTTTACCTTGTTTAATATAAAATGAGCGGTTAATGAAAAGGAGGGAGGGAAATCAAAATTATTTAGAGTAGAAAAATAATGTGGGGGGAGACAACTACTGAAAACAGTTGTTATAAATAGATATCTACAACTGGCACATATTAAGCAGTTGTAACCGATCGCATATTACAACTACTACATAAATAAAGTTGTTAAAAGTGCCTTTATTACAACTGCTAACATAAATAGTTGTTGCAGAATACCTATCACAACTATCCGTTTGTGTTGGTTGTAAAGGAAAGGTTGCAATATGATTGTTTTGTTGTAGTGGGTTTACCTAGAAAAGTAGGTTTTGCCTTCTTTAGAAATACATTTCGACTTAGCGCTTTCGCCTTCAACCCAATCGAAACCTACCAAGCCGAAACCAATATACAAGATATCAAAAAGATGGTACGCAGTGGATCGAAGAAAGGAGGAATGTTAGGTGCCGAAAGCATGGCTTCCGAAGGGGTTGATACCTCGGTTTGTTTTAAAAAGAGAAGCACCTGCCTTTGTTTTATTTAAGCCTTCGAAGGAGTCGAAGCATATGTTTTCGAAATAGGTTTTTAAAAGCTTTCGAAGGGGTTGCCATAAACTTTTGTTTTCTTTCTAATGAGTTCCTTTGCTTATGAAATAATGCTTTTAAAAGAAGGAGTTACGACCTAGTCGAAGCCCTGCTGCCGTTCTTTAGCTTTTCGATGGCATTGAATTGAAGTCATCAATGCTGTCGAAAGGTAGTTTTTGTTTTTAAAGATGTTTTAAGCCTCTTCCTAAATACTTTCGAAAGGGTCCAAGGTTTTTGAAGGCAATGGCTTTGAAAGAGGGTTTCGACGCCATCGTTCAATGTTTGTTTAAATGGTTTGAAGCTTTCGAAAGAGATGGTGCTGACGCCATTATGTTTTCCCTAATATTTTTATATGATAAAGGATGGTTTCGAAAGAGATGCTTTCGTCTATATTCACTTTGACCCAAATAATGTTTTTTACTATAAACCCAATGGTTTCAGAAGGAGGATTTTCAATGATTTCGGAAGGGTTGCTTCCAGTGGTTTCAAGTGAGGTACTTTCAACTGGTTTCGAAGCTATGCTTCTAAATGATTAAATTCTAATGCTTTAATACATTCAAAATGTTTCGAAAGAAAGTTTTAAAGTGTTCAAAAGGTAGGGGCCTAATGTTTTGAAAATGTAATTTTATACTTTCAAAGAAGGGTATCCAAGGAAGTTGAAAGCTAGATTTCAAAAGGTTTTGTAACCCAAACTCAATTTTAAAAGAAAAACCCATGGCAAAATTAAAGGAGTTTTAAAATAATTTTAAGATGAAGCTTTCCTTGATTAAATTATAGGTTAAAGAAATTAACCATGATTTATATGAAAAGTATTTCAAGGACATTAAACCCACATAAGTGGTATTTTTTTGTAATTATGTTTGCTTCTTCAAATGTAAACATATTCACATTGTTTTGGACCCATAACTGCAATTTGGAGAAGGACAGAATAACCAGCTAGGTTGACCTACTAGTGGATATAAATTAAGTTAATTTCTAAATGACTAGAATTGCGTCCACAAGGTCAGGAAGAGCAGAATAAAGGATGCTAAAATAATAAAGAAAGATATTGGCAGTGGCCAATAGGTTCTCAGTAAGCCCATGAAAACAATGTATAGGAAAAGACATTGGCGGAGGCTAATATGTTCATAATTAACCCATGAAAACTACGTATAAAGGAAGATGTCAGAATGATAGGTTCATAGTAAGCTCATGAAAACTATGATTTGATACTAACAGGGACAAGTAGGTTTGTAGTTAGCCCATGAAAACTATATCTGGACTAAGATATTGACAAATGTTAATAGGTTCCCAGTCAACCCATGAAAACTAGGATAAGAAGAGAGGATATTGGAGTCACCAATAGGTTCCTAGCCAACCCAAGAAAACTAGGATAAGAGTAAAGATATTGGAGTTACTAATAGGTTCATAGTGATCGCATGAAAACTATGTAATTGGACAGTAATTCCTTAAATATTTTACTAGTTATTAGTCAACCCATGAAACTATTAAATTAATAGTAATCCTAGAAACTATAATTGAGATAGATAGTCAAAATGAACGGGGATGGGTAATCCAGAATAGATTCATTTGTTTTGCATATCATTACTTATATTATATTGTTTTGAATTGTTTTAACCATTGTGGATGCAGAAGCACAATAAATGGTTTTATGATGGTTTTAGGATACTAGTGAGGGAAAAACCTGTTCCGCTAAGCGGCGTGGTCTTACTAGATATCTAAATAATTTGAGATGGTAGATTATTATTCATACAAGGTTTTACATCTGACTCGAAGTTTATGTTTTCCCCTTAAACTCTTGAGTGCTCAATTGATTTTGAGTAGTTTGAGAGTTGAAGTTTTCAGGTAACTCATTAGATGAATAAAGCTTCCCGAGACGTGGAGGAGGCATGATAGCTATATAGAGTTTTCTTTATTTGATTCCGCTGTGTTGTTTGTAATGGAAAAGTTGTTATTTTGTTTGTGTATACTCTGATCATCCAATGTGGCATCTTTATATGTCGCTCTTGGTGTATGTTGTAATAAATATATTTTCTCTGAGCGTGGTTTACGAGTGTGGGATTATGTAATGAACTGAAAATGTTTTGAAATGGAATGTGATCTTTTTTGAAGTTTTGAAATTTTCCACATTCATGTGTTTCTGTGTATCAATGATTCTAACACCGCCGTATTTGATCGTCGAGATTAATAACTATGGATGATTGCAGCATTCGTAGCCGTTAGTTTTGGACCTTCAAGTAGAGGGATGTTACAACCTACTCATACATACATAAGTATACATATGTACGTATGCACATAGGTGTAAACACACATACATATACATATACATGTACAAACATATATGACAATGAGAATTACTTTTTCTCTTAATAAACTTCGTTATTTTTATCTTTATTTGGCACAATTGGTAAACTGATGAATAAAACATTAGCCATGTATTCAATAGCTTGTGTTTCAACATAGGTTTCTTTTATATTCCACGTTAAACTAATTAAAAAAGAAAGATAAAACACATGAAATAATACTTAAAACTGTTTTTAAAATGCCCTCCAATTCCTCTATTTTTAGTCTATACTACCAACGGTATTTAACGATGTCATAACACCCTCCTGTTTGAAGCAAATGATCCACTTTAGCATATTTGCTTTGATCATTCCAAATTGCGATAGTCTATGGTTCAAAGCTTAAACGAAAATATTCTGAAATAAAAGAGGGCACAAAAAATAAAAATACAAAAAGGAAAATAATTGATTCCAAAACAAACTGAAAAATAACATAAAATTATTCAAAATTACACTGCCGAATTGTATGATTTGTAGGGATAAAAGTTCAACTTTGATGGTGGCAGATTGGACGAGGTTTAATTGATTATTTAAGTGTTGATTTAAAAATTTTTTACTGTCAAGGGATTATTATTATATGTCACAAGGAATAAATCGGAGATATTTTAATATCTACTCTTTTCAATATTACAATTGTTCTTCTATTTTATAATTACTTAGATTCTAAGTAATGTAACTATAAATATCAGTTATGTATTGTCAAAATCATGAATCAAGTCACCAACGAAGATGTAGTCTTTAATATATATTTATTTCTTCTCCTCTCCTCCTCCTCTTCTTTTCTAATTCATTTTTGTTTTATTTCAATAATTTCAACATGGTATCATAGTAGGTTTCAATCAGACTAAAAATTTAATGGTTTGATTTATCAAAACATCTCTTTTTTGTTTCTTTAGAAATCATATCTTAATCATGCATGTGTCGAGTTGGAATCAAAACCTTAAGATCTAAACCACTCAACTTTCGCAATAATGTTACTGGACTTACTTGTAAAATAGTTTATAAATGTTGTTCCCATTTCAGATATCAATTTTCAGTTCTTCTTTGATTGGCGCCAGTCTTTCGGTAATGGTAGTAATGAATCATGAGTGGAATTACTCTTCCACTCTCATAAGAATCTCCTTATTCCTGTACACTTTTCCTGGATTTTTAACTTCGGATTTTTGATTGGAATCAGTCTTCCAATCCTAATTGGAATTCCACTTCCAGTCCTATAGGAATTTTCTTATTTATATTCTCTCTTCTTGGATTTCGACTTTGGATTTATGATTCATTATTGTTGTATTTGTAGACAGTTGCCTGTCAGTCAGATCTATACATGTATTTGACATTACACTCTCTAATATCACTTGAAAACGTTATTTTGTATCATTGGATGGTTAGGATGACATTGCTGACTTCATATTCATTTTTGCTCATTGTCTGTTTTGATAAACTCCAATTTCTATACATTTGAGTTTGAGGTGGATGTTAAAGAATATTATAGGAGATTTCCTAAATTATTATTTACCAATTGTATTTATGGTTTTCCTAGTTATAATATTTTCCTATCAAGTAATTACTTGGGTTTCAAGTAACCTTAATATATATACTAGTTATGTATTGCTAAATTAATGAATTAAGTCATCAATAAAGACGAAGTCTTCAATATTTATTTGTTTCTTCTTCTCACTCCTCCTTCTCCACTTTTCTAATTCATTTGTTTTATTTCAATATAATTTCAACATTTATAACAACATCATCCACGTGTTAGATGCCTTTTTTAAGAGATTTAAGTGGTTCCATTCAAAATGTGTGTTTTATTTGCTCATTAAGCATACTAGTGTGCAATCGTGCATTGCACACGGTAATATTGTAAAATATGTTATTTATGATTTTAATGTTAGGACGAAGACTATGTTATGCAATGTAAGATAAATTCAGTAAAATAAATGAACTATAAATTAAAATTATTATTATTGTTTATGTGTAATTTATGTTTTGCAGCTTAAATACATATATTAGAGAAATAAAATAATTCTATCATTTTTGTTAATATGAATATATTATAAACATTGAAACTGACGTATGCTAATGATTATTTATGTGGATGTAAATGTAATATTATATGGGAACCGAGGGTATTTTATGGATGATAATAGAAATTTTAAAATGTTTGTATTTAAAGTAAAAGAATAATAATTTTGTAATGCACCACATGATAAATTTATTGAGATAAATTATGAACCGAATTTCTTATTATCGTTTACGTATATATCGAAGTTATGTGAGTTACATGTCTTTATATTAATGAACTTTTTTAATCTATTTTGTTAATATGAATATGGTGTATATACTAAAGTTGTGATATTTTCATAAATTAGTAAATGTATAAACTAACATTGGTTAATTGGATTCATCTAATTAGTTTAAATTTAAAATTGTTTAATTAATTGAAACTTATGGAATGAAATACAAAATATTATGAGAAAACTGACGTAAATTTTGTAAATAACCGTGGTAATTTTAAATGTAGATATTTGAAGTTAAAAATAAAATTTATAATGAAATGTATGATAAATTTGTTGAGATAAATGAACTACAATTTTTATCATTATTGTTTTATATGATTTATTTATCTCTATAGTTGAATGAAAAATTGACTTTACCATTTTTGTTGTCATTAAAGTGGTGTACATATTTAAATTGTCGTTCTTTAATATTTATAAGAAATATTAATAGATATTAGTTAGCTGAAGTTATATTTAAATAGCTTGAATTCTGGGTTATGCAATTAACGTAAATGTGTAGACTTAAATGTAAAATATTACGAGGTAAATGATGAATTATATGTAAATAATTATATATTTTAGAATGTCTATACTAAAATGTAAACGGATTGGAGAGTATTACTAAAATAAGTGTAAAGCAATAAATTAAAGAATTTAAAAATAAAATATCCAAAAAGAAAATTAAGAAGATAAGAGAAAACGGTTAGAATAAATGAGAGGACTATAAATTCTTCTGCTTTACTATTATTTAATAAATAAATAGATTTAATACGAAGATTCACGAGTGCCAGGTCCAGTTAGCCAAAGTTAATTTTTTTTATATTTGAAAATCCAGGCGGACCATTGAACTCTATGGGAGGGTATAGTAAAACTGTCCGCTGATCCAAGTTTCAATTGTAAGAATCGAACCCGAGTGAACAAGCCTCCTTTCCGGTGTTATTTTAATCACAGTAGCACAACGATTTGAGCCAGGGTACCAAAGTTTTTTTTTTTATGTGGCGAACAGATCAAACCTCACCAAACCCAGCGGTTGGACTCATCTCAATACAAACTTACTCGTCATATGGAAACGGAGAGGCATCCTTCGAACTATCTGCACGTCCTTACTCTTCAAGTGCATTTTCTGGTACAATAAAGAAAGCTGTGTTTGTTGCTCCAAAAAATCTACTTATTTTTGGATAAAACGGTAGGAAATAAAATAAAATTAATATATGGTATTTACATCAAATTCATTATTTTTCTGGAGCTCTTAATTTTGATTTGGAATAAAATAAAATAAAATAATTAGGAATGGGGATAGATGCAGCCCTTTCTCTTCCTACGTCTGCTTCTCACTGTACGATTTTCCTATCATTTTCCTCGTTTTATTTATTCAGCTTGCTGTTAACTTTTTACTTATTTTACTAAATGTTCTTGATGAATTATTGGTTTAAAGTGAGATAGAAGAAGAGAAAACTTCTACACCCAGTTAGTTTAATTTTCCTTAAAATTCATGTGTTTTAAGTTTAGCCAATTGTTTTTTATGCTGAAGTTTGTGTAATTTTGTTGTGTTTGCAGCTTACAATTCAATGCTATTATAGGAAATATTATGACCTCTGTTTTTATTTTTGGGTTACCTATTGCATTGCATCCTGGTTGCCAAGTTGTTTGCTTTGCTTCAGCTTGAAACTAAGTATGAGGAGAACATAACTTTGTTCAGTTTCTTTCTGAGCAATTTATGATTTTTGCACAACTTGAACCTACACCAAACAAGTTTCATAT
Source organism: Allium cepa (assembly GCA_030765085.1). Classification (NCBI taxonomy): domain Eukaryota; kingdom Viridiplantae; phylum Streptophyta; class Magnoliopsida; order Asparagales; family Amaryllidaceae; genus Allium; species Allium cepa. The sequence continues at coordinate 299,330,653 of CM060931.1, forward strand.
TTGTAGCTACTTATTGAAGAAATTGCAAAAGCAAGGATCATCCTTCTGCAGTTGTTTATTAATTGCTGAAATACAGGTGAGAGATTACTATCCTCGCATCAAGCAAGTACTAAAGGCACTGCAGATATGAATATCTTGGAGATTGGATCCTCTAGTTTCACTCATTCGACTTCTTTACATCCAAGGTTCAATTTTTGTTCTAATAAAATGTTTCTATATGAACAGAAATGTAATCTTCTTATTTGTTTCTGTGTGTCATGGTAGGTTTACTCCAAGAAAAACATGCACAACTAATCTGACTTGCCAATTTTCTGGTTCTCAAATGGAAGTTTCCAGTAAATCATTGTGCTTAAAAAAGATTTTGGTTTCTAAACATACACGACAATTCAGGACACAGTCCTTGGTTTCTGAGGCAGTGATGACCTCTAATCCTGAAGGAGTATCAAACTCTTTGATTGTTAGCAATGAAAAGGTTGGAGTTTTGTTGCTTAATCTTGGAGGTCCTGAAACCCTTGATGATGTTCAACCATTCTTATTCAATCTTTTTGCCGACCCGGTAAGACCAAATACTTGTTTGTAACCTTCTACACATTTTGATTTTACCTGTGTTGGATATGCTGTTATACATGCACATTGAAAATACTATTCTGTGTTATCCTAAATGGCATGTAACAAATTGTTATGCACATGTGTTAGAGTTTCTACTTTCATAAATCATAAGAGATGGACAGGGTGTTATTGTACTCATAAGCTGATCCAGAAAATTTTGTTGTTCTGCAATACTTGTACTAAATGTCAGTATTATTCAATAATCCTTCATGTTTTTAGAATCACACCCGAGCTATTGCCCATGATAACTTATATACAACTCTGATTTGTGTTTTACACTTTTATTTGTAAAGAAAACATGTAATTTCAGCGTGTTATAAATTCTTCAACAAATTATTCATGACTTTTTGCTCAAATTCTTTTTGGTCTGGCATAATTCTAGGGTTCATTTATTTTTCAGAGTCTCTCGTTTTTATATCGGTTGTATTTGTCTTTCAGTACTGCAACATTCCAATGCTAGATAATAGTGCGATGAGATGTTATTAGGCTCAAAATGTTATCTCCATAATATTTCAGTATACAAACCTCAATAAGACCGACAAGGTTACACAAACTGGCTATATGAATACAAAACCTAACCAAGAGATCATTCAATTCTGAAATATTGTAAACTTCATTACATCGAAATCACAGGATATTATTCGGCTTCCCAAGTTTTTTGGATTTCTTCAAAAGCCTCTAGCACAATTTATATCTGTTGCCAGAGCGCCAAAGAGCAAAGAAGGCTATGCTTCCATTGGTGGTGGTTCGCCCTTAAGAAAAACAACAGATGCACAGGTATGTTTTTCAGTTCTTCATTTGCCCAAAGCAATCTAAATATTATGAAATTTTGTAAATTATCACAAACATCAAAATTTCCTTGTGATTTTTGCAACTCAGTTTACCAGTCAATTTTGACTTAATTATTAATGTTTTCTTTGTTAGTATAAAATTGGATTTGTTCATGATATAGGCCGAAGAATTGAGGAAAGCATTGTGTGAGAAAAATGTCCCAGCAAAAGTATATGTAGGAATGCGATATTGGCATCCTTTCACCGAGGAAGCTATTGAGCAGGTGCACATCATTTGAATTAATTAATTAGAAAAGGTATTGCATATGAAATTTTAAGCACATCATTTGAATTAATAAATTAGAAAAAGTATTGCATATGAAGTTTCAAGCACGTATGTCTGTGGATGCTAAAGTCATGTCACAATTGCTCAATATTTGAATTTGAATTAGCACTGATAAATGAAAACAAACAGTTTATTCATCCTAGGAACAAAAAAGTGCTTCTTGTCCTACTATAGAATATTATCTTTAAATGCAATAATTATAGGAAACTAAATAAATATTTTTTATGTTCGAATAGCAATAGGCTAGAAGGAGAAGGTTTTATTTTCCCTTTAAAAAAAGGAAAAATAAACAAACAACAGTGGTAGCACTTTCATTAAGAAAAATATCACAGCTCTTCTTTGTGCAGAAATTAGTTACATTGTTATGTCACACGATAATTTCTGAAATTGCTGGCGGATATGAAATATGTTACCACAGGTGAATTAGATTGCTGTTTCATTTTCTTTGCTGACATCATGTATGCATTATGTATTCAAGCTAGAATTATCAACAAAGTAAAAAACTCAATGTTTGTTTGTTATGTGTAATTTGATTGAAGTCTAAATCATATCATCAGATCAAGAGGGATCGAATAACTAAACTAGTTGTGCTTCCACTTTATCCACAATTTTCAATATCTACTAGTGGTTCAAGTCTTCGACTGCTTGAGAGTATTTTCAGGTGACGAGGTTCAAACTTTCACTATTTATGTATATGTATATTTATATTTATATTTATATATGAATCTTATGACTTCAATTTAGTTATGTAGGGAGGATGAATATTTAGTTAACATGCAGCATACAGTAATACCTTCTTGGTACCAGCGTGATGGATATATTTGTGCTATGGCAAGTTTAATCGAACAAGAACTACGTAAATTTGAAACCCCTCAAGAGGTAAATTGTTAGATCATATTTAACTTTAATCTGCCTCATTTATGATAATGGAAGACGTATCTGTGTAAATGTTGTAATTTAGCATCTTTGAGTGTGATCAAAATAGAGATACATATAAGCCATGAAGATATTTTCATCAAAAGCCATGATCAGTGAAGACTAGTACTAACTATTAAACATATTCAATACATACTGTCAGGTCATGATATTTTTTAGTGCTCATGGAGTACCTCTTGCGTACGTGGAAGAAGCAGGCGATCCGTATAAAGCAGAGATGGAGGAATGTGTGGACCTAATAATCGAAGAACTGGAAAACCGAGGAATTAAAAACGCTTACATTCTTGCTTACCAGGTACATGGTTTGTCTTTGATATTCATAAACAGTATACTTTTTCCATCATCACACAAGCACACAGACAGCAAACAAAAATATAAAAAATATACCAGAATCATGTTTTTAATTGACAAACATTTTGCATTTTGGCATTGGCTAATACATTTGGTACTTATTATAATTCCAAAGAAGCAATTTGCTGTTAGAATTTCAATGCACTTCAGCACCAATCAATCATGAAACCTTAGATTTGAATAGATAACCCATATCGATTTTGATCGAGAAGAAACTAGAGGAAAATATATAAAATTGTGGAAGTCATGCCTGAATCCATATTTGCCGATTGAAAGAGAAGAAGAATTTGTTTGGTCCTTCGACAAATTAGAATGTTAGCTATGTCATTACTTTCATTTGGCTATATTATACTTTAGTTCTTGGCTTATCATCCAAAGGTTCAATCAAATCATCCAACTTTTGCCTCTTTATAAGTTTATGCACCCATATAATTTATAAAAACTTCAATGATGGTGATATGATTACATCCTCAACTGAATTCGTTAATGATGATATAATAAAATAAACGGTTGTTTAAATTTGAACATTTAAACATAAAAGTTAAAATAAAATTAGCAAGTAACCTGAATCTGAATGCATTCATAATATCAGACATCGTTGAACTCCATTTGCTTACTATTTATGATTTTGAACATAATTGGATGATATATACATGAATACAAATTGAATAGATTAACCACTCACGATAACATACTTATTAGTGTACTCACAAAAAATTTTAATACGCTGTCAAATTCAATATCAAATTTCATAGGCAAGCAAGCGTAATAGACCAAGCCTTAATGCAAGAAAGTGTTAAGGAAGTCAACCGCAACATTAAAAACAAAACAACGATCTAAACATGAGAACAAAATACATAGTATTTCCAATTTTTTTAAGTATGCAAATCCAATCAGACTACGTTAAACTTCAAACTTTGCAGGGATATTATGCACTCTAAACATTACTCTTGCATATACTAATTGAACAAACAAACAAAAATTACTAATGTACACCTGCTGCTAAGTCACTTCAAAGCTTGTGTGTGTGTGTGTGTGTGTGTGTATAACAAACCAAAAATCAATAATGAATTTCTGAGCATTTAATACATTGAATCTATCAAATTCAGTAAACATGAATCACTTAAAAAGTCCTTATTTATTTATTTACTCTTTAAATCCTTAATTTAGTTAATATCTTCCTTAAATTACAAATGAAATTTTCTCAACGAAATTAATAATGGATGACACTCATACTACTTATTAAAATTTCAATATATTTCATCAACAATTAATTATGAAATCCTAGATCTGAATAGATAACCCACATTGATTCGATTGAGAAGAAACTAAAAGAAAATATATAAAATTGCGGAAGCCATACCTGAATCCATATTTGCTGATTGAAATATAAAAATAATTGGTTTGGCATTCCAAATTGACACAAACCCTGGATCTGATGTTAGCTCTCCATTGAAGATGGTTAGAGAGTAACTAAATTTTATGTAATTTAGAAACCATAACCTTTTATTTATAATGTTTATATTTTTTTTAAAAAAAATTAGCATTTGCCCCAGTATCTGCACATTAATACCACGACAATTAGAATCTTAAGCCTTTTAGCTTTAATTTAAAATTTGATCATTTTAATTAGGCTTTATACCAAAATAATAAACCTATTTTATTTTGCATATGTGGTCCAAATACTGAAACATTCCAACATTTGCATGTTTTCTTTTGGGGTTTTATCATGTAACATTGTTTATTTTCCTATGTGATCCGTTGGTAATAAAAAAATAAATTAGGTTTACTATTATTAGAAGCATTTTTACATTTTAAAGGTCAAAAAGGCAACGAGGCAAAAAGTCAATTTAGCAAAACACTTGGTTCATAAATCAAAAATACATAGACAATGTTACTCTAGTTTAGCCAGTTTGTTGCCTTTGCACATTCAATTTGAATTTTTCATTGGAAAAGCAAAATCAAAAGGAAATTTTAAATGCTATTTAAAGAGGACCTAAACGTATGCTATCATATATGTACTTCAACGTAAATAGATGCAGGTAGCGGAGAACTACATATGATATGCTACCCATCCTTAGCTTATGTAATCAAATTCTGTCTTGCATAAGACTAAATTGAAAAAGAAAAGAATAGAAAAAGGAAAAGGGATAAATACTATAAAAATTAAAACCTTCTATGAATGCAGAAATTTTGACATCACATATTAATCTATCTACAAATATTTTATTCTTGTACCAAAGCTTTTTGAGTTTCTATATTAGCAAGCTAATGATCGATTTATGAGCTGCAAGGAAATACCTAAACTAGTGAACATAGAATTAAAGGATAAACCGAATTTTCTTTTAAGTTATTCATCGCTCAATTTCTTCTTCTTCCTCCTTTTTTTTTCACGAGCTTACCACTTTTCTATATCCTTTTTTAACCTTCCCTTGCATTTTGCAATTGAGTTAACAGAGCCGAGTTGGTCCTGTGGAATGGTTGAGGCCATATACTGATGAGACAATAATCGAACTTGGGCAAAAGGGAGTTAAAAGCCTTCTAGCCGTCCCCATAAGTTTTGTAAGCGAGCATATAGAAACACTAGAAGAAATAGATGTGGAGTACAAAGAGCTGGCATTAAAGTCTGGAATTGAGAAATGGGGCCGTGTGCCTGCTTTAGGATGTGAACCTGCATTTATATCAGATCTTGCTGATGCTGTAATAGAAAGTCTTCCTTATGTTGGAGCAATGGCTGTCTCCAAGCTTGAGGCTCATCAGGTACTCCTCTACCCTACACTGTGTTATGTGAACCATCTCCTATTTGAGTAGGAGTATTTCAATGTCATTAAGTGTCACTAAAATACTCTGTTGCATGTTACAGCCCCTGGTTCCTTCAGGAAGTGTGGAAGATTTGTTAGCGGTGTATGACTCAAAAAGAAGAGAACTGCCACCTCCAGTGATAGTATGGGAGTGGGGATGGACTAGAAGTGCAGAAACATGGAATGGAAGAGCAGCCATGTTAGCTGTGCTTGTGCTTTTGATAGTGGAAGTGATCACTGGTGATGGGTTCTTGCATTTGTGGGGCATCTTAAGCTACCCTGAGTTGTAATATTAAGCGTCATATTCATATCACAATGTCATCAGAAGTTGAAAAATATAACTTATTTCATGGCTGTATGTATATGTCGCAAACTGTCATATTAATTGGAAAATCAAGGGTGTTTTGTGTACTCTTTATTATTATTATTATTATTATTATTATTATTATTATTATTAAGTTTGATATGAACAATAATGATTATGTCAATCATTTTATTTTCAAAATTGCTCACATTTTTTACTTTTTAGATGATACAAATGTACTTGCATAAGAGAAATACTAAGCATACTAGGATTTATGGAAGGTATGCTTGTACTTGTCACTTGATTGGTGGAAAGTGATAGACAATAATTGACAACATATGGCTAATGATTGATAGATCCACCCTCTTCACCAATCATTTGACAAGTAGAAGCATATTCTCTTTACAAAGAGCTTAACGTTTCTTACTTGCATAAAAAGATATATGGAGTACACATGATATGTGGGGTTTATATTTTCATCATCATTGTCATAGTTACCACTCCAAAAAGTGGGAATAATAACCCTTTATACAAAAAGTGGAAATAATAACAACTTATACAAAAAGTGGGAATAATAACAATTTTTGTAAGGGGCTTTGACTATTAGGTTTTTTGGTTATCAAGGTAGATGTAAAAAAGGTTTTGGTAATAATGAGTGTAAATTAAATCTCCATTTTTAAATAATAAATTCTTTTACCTGTTTATAATAGAATGTAGTGTTTGGAAAAAATAAGTACAATGTAAATAAAAAAATAAAGTTGAAAAGAAATGATAACTACATCCAATTTTTGGCCAAAAAAATAATAAAATTACAGTGAAAAAATAGAGATCCAAAATATATAGCATACATACTTTTTCAAGCAAAGATGTCTACTATTGTGACTAGGGCCGGTCCTGAGGTTTGGGTTGCCCTAGACGAGATATTTTTTTCCCCCTATTTTTTTTATATATAAGAAGATGTGAATCCATAACAAAATAAAGTATAAAACATAAGAAACATTACCATCTTAACATGTATTTGTTGTATAAACTAAAAATTTAAAGACAATGATAACAATATGTAGTAAATTTTACTTAAACATAATGATAAAAGAAGGTTTTGTGCATATAAATTAAAAGATATTATACTCTTTCAACAGAAGACAGAAATACAATGAGCTGCAGAAACTAGGATACAATCAAACATCTTGTTTGGCAAAACGTTTCTGTAATTAATAACCGCCTCCGCACCTTACAACATGCCAATATCATATGACATCCAATTGACAGTTATGACAATATAGATATTCATTATCATGAGCCATTAAATGTGAAAGTCAAAAAAACACGTGAGCTAAACATATATTCAATCAAAAGCATTATATGTGCCGAGAATCAATGGTTAATGACGTTCCAAATGCTTGAACAATAAACATCTTTTTGAAACAGCATAAGTGATGTGCTATACGGTGTATGCAGGTTTTTTTTCCCAAACTTAAATGCAATGGCATCGCGGCTGCATGAAGGTGGACAGGAATTATAAAACAATTGGATTTATGGTTTCAGCAAACTTCTTTTTTTTTGTTTTTTGACGCACTGGTTGCCCCATGTGGGGGGTTGCCCTAGGCATGTGCCTACTGGGCCTAGCCCATCAGCCGGCCCTGATTGTGACCCACGTGTTAAAAATATCGAAGAGCTGAATGTGAAGTTCCTTTAGTGGGTTTAATCCAGTGTATACTATTTTGGAACTCTTCCTTTTTATATTTACTGTGGTTAAATTTCTGTCATAAATAGTGGTTGAAAAACATGTTTACAGCTGTGACTAAACCTTTTCATATCTTAGAATTAACAAAGAAAAACTCAATGCAAGCATCCAAGCATCGTTTCCCCAGTAATCTTTTCATTGAAATTTACATTGGTAACTGATGCAAAAATAAAATAAACCCCAACGACCATACATATTCTTTATCAAACCTCTATATAAACAAAAACCAATCTCTTAATCATAACTGAAAAATGGAAGATCAAAACATGGACCGAGTAGACGAGTTCTACTTCTCAGCACTCATAGATGATGATGAACTTCTTCCGATATCTGATGAAAAGTACTCAGACGAACTTCAACTTCAAGAAGTCCTCATCTCTTCATCAATTGCTTTCATAAACCGCTATGGTTTCCCTATCAAAAACGCTACCATTGCATCAACCATCAAAAGGGAGCAAGGCTCATCATCATCTAGTGCTATCCAAATGGAGCAAGGCTCATCATCATCAACTACTGTCAAAGTCAAAACAGAGCCATCATTCTGCAAAATTTGCATGGAAACATCACCGACTTCTTTTGTGAACAAAAACTGTTCGCACACGTTTTGCAATGACTGCTTGAGAAGATACATCAGTACCAAAATCAAGGAGAACATATCTGCTATAAAATGCCCTGAAGAGAACTGTAAAGGGATAATAGAGCCCGAAAACTGCCAAGGCATTGTCCCTAAGGAAGTATTTGAAAGGTGGGGCAATGCTTTATGTGAGGCTATGATTCTTGGTAACAAGAAGTACAGTTATTGTCCTTTTAAGGATTGTTCTGCTTTGCTTTTGAATGATGATGATGTCAATGTCACTCAGTCTGAATGTCCCAGCTGTAGAAGGTTGTTTTGTGCAAAATGTGAGGTTGTTTGGCATGCTGGCTTGACCTGTGAGGAGGTCAAAAGTTTAGGAGTTAAAGATAGAGAAGCTGAGGATTTTAGATTGATTGAAACTGCAAAGAGTAACAAATGGATGAAGTGTCCTCAGTGTAAGTTTTATGTGGAAAAGATTCAAGGCTGTCTTCATATTACTTGCAGGTTTGATTTTCTTCCTATAAATAGTTATATTTTGGTTTAAGTTTATTGTAAATTGTTATTATTTATATGAATTTTGGTGGTGAGGTTATTTGTAACTATACAGGTGCAGATATGAGTTTTGCTACGGTTGTGGAAAGAAATGGGGTGACGCTCACGCAAGCTGTACCGTTTAGCTTTCTGAAGTCCAATAAAGCTAATATAATTGTCTTTTAATTCATTTCTATTGTCATTTGAAGCAGGGAATGAGTTTATTATGTGTTTGTTTTTTATATATATGATGTATTGATGCGCTTAAGAACAATCAAGATATGAATTTTTTTTATGGCGTCATATTGAGTTCAAAAATTAGTCTGTTTCATATTAATTTCTATTGCATCTCCAACTTCTGATCAACATAGCAAATTTTGGTTCTGTTTTTATTTTATTTTTTATATAATAATGGGTTTTTCTTTTGAAATGTTCCTGTTTCCAATATTTACTCGAACTAGAAGTATAAAAATTAGCTGACTGTGTTTGTTACTAACCAAGATAATTTGTCATATTATGCAACAACTTGTTTATTTTTTTTTTCATTTTTCTTTACTGACACGCTTAAAAAATTATGTTGTTAATGAACAAATTTGAAATATAAACAATAGAAATTTAGTCGCAGTGCTACTTTATTATTTACTCTGAAATCTACATTTACCGTTGAGAATCCATATATTAAAACCAGCGAAACAGATTAACATTATGGAAGTACATTATTTTTATCGATGGTTGAGTTCATATTAATGGTTGAGTACTCAATATTAGCAAGAAAAACAATATATTAGCAGTATTAATTGATATTTATATTCATAATTTGTTGGTTAATATTAAACCTCGAACTAATTGACATTATTTGAACGAGTATATATGCATGGCCAGGTGACATGCATTTAATCACATTATTTGAGTTGTACCTATGAAAGTAGATTTGGTAGTATCATTGCAAGCGTAAACTAAACTTGAACCACCAGAGAAACCGAGACAGTTGAAGGACATTCATGAAACCAAATATATATAAAAGCGATTTTGTAGCTACACTAAGATTTAATAATAGTATTATGTGTAGTGCATGGTTCTTCATTAACAAATATATATTATATTTTGCTTAAATGATTTGATGAATTACTAGTATTATGTGTAGCGCATGGTTCTTCATTAACAAATATATATTATATTTTGCTTAAATGGTTTGATGAATTACCAGTCTATAAAATGGTACACTTGATTTTTGAAAAGGAGAAGATGTGTTTCTTTTTTGACAGCAGGTAGAATACATTTGATTATGATACATGTATTATATGCTGAAGCTTTTATATTGTACAAATAATTTGTATATGGGTCGAATTGGGCCCGATACTCAAAAAGACCACTTGTAATCTTTGAACCTGCTTTGCTTATGCTGCTGTTTCATTTTATCTCTATTTCTAATTTTGCTACTCGCATACACATTCAACACAGCTTTATACATTCACCCCGTAGCCACCACAACAAACGCTTATACACATAAATAAACATTCACCTAGTTCAGCACCTCCAACATTCTCACTTATATAAACGCACATGCATGCATATTAAACTCACATAGACATATGGACACATACTCACAAACACTCTGCTGCCATGTAAACTAACCATGCACATAGACACATCACATGTTTACACGCACTTAACCTACAAAAGCAGCGATCTCACACATGGTTGTTGGTGGTCTTGGCGAATGGAGTTGTGCTGTGATGAAACAAAACCTGGTAGGTGTTGCAAAGCAAAGGGCGTTTTCAGTAGTTGAAAAGACACCATTGAATCATATTACATGAATTCTCTTTATTAATAGTAAAGATAAAGATAATAATTACTATTATGATGAGGATATTCACTCAAAGGACTTTTTTGCGCACGGTAATAAGTTTTAAGGACAACAATTCTAAAAAATTAGTTTTAACGACAAATTATGCAAAAAAGATAAATGAAGTTATCATTTTCAGTTCTACAAAAATAATGATAAATTAATTTATCTTTTTTCTATATAATTTAAAAGGATAAATGAATTTATCATTATTTTGTAAATTGTGTTTAAATCTAATTAATCAGAATTGTTATTCTTCAAAACTTATTAGACTGTAACAAGAAGTCCTATCTAATTACCACTATTATAAATAAATACAGGATTCAGTATACATCCAATTCATACTGATATGTTGACCAATAATGGTATCAGAGTTGTACTAGCGAACAAATGCGAAAGGTGGCATATTGGGATTGAACATCAGAATTATTCAATGGTTTGGACACCTCGTTATAAAAGTAATCAGTTATGTGGCGTTATTAGCATGCTTTGACATCAGAACAATATTAATTGTGCATCTGGTACAAGCGGATGGCTTCTTTTGGCAACAGAATTATACTAATTGTAAATGTTTTTTCTCTGGCAGTTGAACTAGAGATGTAAAATCAGTTCGTAACTATATCGGAAATATGAAAAATTATTAAATACCCAAAAAACGGATACGGTCATTATCTAATAAATATTCATTCGGTTTTCATCAAAATTATAGTTATTATTTTATGTATTTTAATACATAAATTACATTGTCGTGTACTATATTTTCTAGGATAAAAATTAATATGTATATAAAAATTAATTTTTATAGCTTAAAATTATTTTTCTTAGTGTACTTGTTATATTTTATATATTTAGTACAAAAATGAATTAATAACAAATCAAAATATTCTATTTATTTGTTCAGATTTACTGGTTGTGAGCTGGTCGAATAATATCTGATATCCGTCCGCTTCCGCGGATACGGATACCCAATATCCAAAAATAATTTCTGATACAGATATGGATATGACACTATCCGTATCCGAACGTATTCATTTACACGCGTAAGTTGAACTATATATTGTGACAATGTTTTAATAATCGACATAGGTATTGTCGCTTGCTAATTGAAAGCAAAAGGAACCGTGGTACAATTCACATTTGGAGAGACACGTGTATCATAGACGATAATCCTGTAAAAAGATTGTTTTAGTATTATTTTGGACTATTGTGTACCTCATGCTTGCACACGGTAACGTTGTTGAAAAAATATATTTATATTTTAATTATGGCTACAACATATTTTATCATGCAATATATGATAAATATTTCTTAATATATTAACCATAAATTAAAATGACATATGGCGTTCGGACATAAGCTTAATGGTTCAATCCTCGCTAATTGCATATCTCTGTAAAAATTAATGTCCTAACTAAAAAAACTGTAAATTAAAATTGCTATATTGTATATGTAAATAATTTATGTTTTTTTTGATGACATAAATCATTTATGTTATGTGATATATAGTTTTGGAAAATTATATTTAAACAAAAAATATAGACACAAAAATAAGATACAAGATATTGACCATTAGACCTTCCTCTGAATTCGATCTCTCATGTAAAGACAAAATGATCAAATGGTCAATACATAGTGTTTAGTTTTGCGTTTTATTTGGTGTCCCAATTCTTATATTTTTATATGTATGAGTGAATAATTAACTTTACTATTTTGTTAATACAATTGTTGTATACATGCTGAATTGCCATTTTTTTGAAGAATTTATAGATGGATTAATAAACATTAAATAATTGAATTTATTTAAATAATTTGAATTAACGATCAACATAACTAATTAAATATAAGGAGCTGAATGAAAAAGAGTTGGTGAAAATTGAGAAGAGCTTTGTACATATTTGTAAGTGAGAAGAGCATCGGTTTTATGGTGAGCAAATCTACATGTGAACTTTTATTCATTATTTTGTTCTCAATTTTAAACAATTTTATCTTTATAATTAACCATATATTTCATGTTATTGTAGGGGAGTCATGCTTATAACTTTGATAATTGAAAAATAATATTATGTAGCATTTAGTCGAGTTATGAGTTGGGTATGGTTTGATAACGTTAAAAGTGAGAATGTTTATATAATTTAATATCGGCGTAATCTATACGTTCACATCATATGCTGTACAATACAAAATTCATCTTTTAAAGGTTGTTAAAAAAGAAATTATGTTATTTAAGCATGATAATTTTTTTGAGATAAATGAATTAAAAATTAAAGAATTATTATTATTTATGTATACATTTTATGTTATGTGATTTATATAACTTTACATATTTATATATATAAGACACAATTTTACCATTTTTCCAATATATATGAATATTCTATATATTAAAATTCTCGTTTTTTAGGATTTATTATATGGATTAATGAATATTAGTCAATCATTTTTATTTAAATAGTTTAAATTTAAGATTACACAATTGGTCAAATATATGCACTCGAATGTAAAATGTTAGAAGATAATTAAGAAAAGTTTCTATGTAATTGTAAAAAAATTAAAAATTTAAGTGTTTAAAATCGATAGGATTTATAATATAATGTATTGTAAATTCATTTATTAACTAAATTATAAAATAAATTTATTATTGCCATTGATGTACGGACTTGAATGTAAAATATTAGAAGATAATTAAGAAGGCTTTCTACATAAATGTAAAAATATATATTAAAATTTAGGTATTTGAAGTTAATATAATTCTCTAGTGTAATGTATGATAAATTCATTTATTAAAGTAAATAAATTATAAAATAAATTTATTATTGTCATTAATGTATATAATTCAAGCTATGTGATTTTTATATATTTACACATAAAATTATTCTTTTTTAACCAATTTGTTGATGCGTCCACAATACACATATTGAAACTTTCATCTTTTAGGTTTATTAATAAATAGGGGTTTTTAGGCTCAAGGAAAAAGTTAGAGAAAAATTTAGTTTCAGGGACAACAAGTTTCTTTTTTAGGCTGAAGGACACTTTTTAGTGTAATTCACAGAATGATAGTTGTAACTATCATTTTCAGTTTACACTAAAAAGTGTCCTTCAAACTAAAAAGAAAACTTGTTGTCCCTGAGACTAAACTTTTTTGCAACTTCTTCCTTGTGCCTATTTACCTGTAATAAATATTAGTTCACTAATTTTATAAAGGGGTTTTTAGGCTGAAGGAAAAAGTTAGAGAAAAATTTAGTTTCATGGACAAGAAGTTTGTTTTTTAGGCTGAAAGACACTTTTTAGTGTAAATCACAGAATGATAGTTGTAACTATCATTTTCAGTTTACACTAAAAAGTGTCCTTCAGACTAAAAAAAACTTGTTGTCCTTGAGACTAAATTATTTTGCAACTTCTTCCTTATGCCTATTTACCCGTTTTATAAATTAGTTTAAATTTTGGATTATGTAATTAATTTAAACGTGTAGACTTTAATGTAATTTTTTTGAGAGAATCATGAAAGATTTGTAAATAATAGTAGAATTTTTTTAAAAAGTAGGTATTTGGATGTAAAATAGTGTGAGAAGTTTAATAGAATAACTGTAAAATGATAAATTATAAGATTCGAAAATAAAATATCCCAATTTGGAGAGAATTAAAGAGAACAAAGATAGCTTCTAGAATTAATGAGAGAGCTTCAAATTCTTCTTCTTTACTATTATTTAATAGATTAGTTTATTTTTATTTTGTATGTTCTTATATGTAATTTTAATACTCTACTAAGGTACTAGTGAAGAGGTTTGGTTAGATTCATTTCTTTTAGAATGTAATTTTTATTGTAAGTAAATATTAATTACATGGTTTTATTGATTTAAAATCAAGTTAACCAATTTTCTTTTAGATATCGAACAAAATTATATTATGTTACTCGATACATAATAGTTTCGTTGGGATAAATAATCGATAGTTGGAAATTAGTATATCAATACCAAAGCAGTTGATTAGTCGAATAACGTGAAATACATAAATGAAAATATTGATGATTATGACAATAAATAAAATAGCTGAGAATTAGAAGCTATTGATTGTTTAGGTAAAAATATTGATTAAAAGATTAAAAGAATCAGACGACTTGAATATTAATTTGAATAGACTAATTTGAATGACAATTTTAATTTTGATGAACTTGAATATTAAATTTTTAAAAAAAATCATATTTAAGAAGAGAAGATAAAAACATAATGAAATAATTTTGTAAACGGATAGCTATAATAAAATTTAGAGATAAAAATTCAATGAAATAACATACTTGAACTTGTGACGTCTAACTCTAACTATCTATAGAGAGATGTAAAAGTAACGAACCAAAAAAAAAATAAAAAAAATAGAGTGTCGCTTATTAGGAAATGTGAATGAGTTATATTATTAGTATACCATACGATCATGTAATAAATATATATTTTTAATATCCTTCAAAGTTGATTGAGGTTTTGGTTGAATTCATTTTCTTAGAATATAATCTTTATTTTGTGAATAAATATCAGTTGCATTGATTTCATTTATGTAGAATTCAAATTAATTAGTTTTTGTTTAGATTTTTTTTTTTTTGAATATGTTACTTATAAATAACAATGTTGTTGCGGTAACTTAAAAGTTAAAATTTTAATTACCGAACCAGCCGGTGACTCTGAAAATCCGAAGAACATAAACAAAAATATTGAAAATCATGATGTGAGAGACTTGAATATTAAATGAAAGAGGAGAATTAAGAAGAGAAAATCATTTTCTTTTACTATTGTTAAATAGACATATTAATATACAAAATAGTGAGAGATAATGAAACAGATTTGATAAGGCTCGACGTTTTGACCTCTAACTTTTGATTACCTATAAAATAATATAAAGATATGTAAAAACTATAATGAATAGAAAAATAATAGAGTGACACATCACCAGGTTATGTAACTGATCTATTATTATTATAATATATAAAATATATGTTGAGGTAAACGTTGGACAGTTGAAAAGTTAATACTTTAGTTATTGAAATATTTTGTGAGCCTTATACTGTGAAGAACGTAGATAATAATATTGATGATGATCATATGAGCGACTTGGAACCATAAGAATGGAACTAAAAATAACACAACGAGTGCTTCTAATTTACAAAATATAATGAAATAGATGTAGAGTTGAATTTGTAGTCTCCAATTTTTGGCTACAGGTAAAGAAATGTAAAAAATAATGAATAAAAATAATAATAAAATACCGCTCAAGAATTATGATTGAGATATATTATTATATGACATTTATAACAGATTCATTTTTTGCACAACTATTTTCGTAAATCTAAACTAGAGGTATGCATATCAACTAATCATTTTAATTTCAAAATTGAAATAATTTATCTTAGGCAATTTGAAACTTAAATGGTCACAAAGCATGTTATTAAGATGTTATTAAAATCTTACAAATCGACTCTACAACCAGTCAATCTCGAACGTGAAGAATGTTATGTTTCATAGTGCAAGGCTATAAGCTGGTATTTTCTAAAGCATCGCTACAAAGCCCCCTTTGCACTGCCAAAATTAATTTCAAAATATGACAATATTTTAACACCTTCCAACCAAAAATTATTCTAACATTTAGTATAATGAAGGATAAATTCAAAAATATTAGACAATATGGTGCTAATTTTTGGCATGGTGAGAAAGAAAACAGGTTGAAGAATTTCAAAACTACAATAGTAAATCTATTTTTTAAAATAATATTTAATTCACTAAATGAGCTTCAAAAAATTGTTTAGTGTACTTAATATTAATAATTATACTTATCCCTTGTTTCGACCCTAAACGGGTTTTAGAAAAGCGCATAAGCACTAAATAGTTTTTTGAAACTTACTAGTGTGTTTAATATTTAAGAGGTTTATTAATCGCAAAACAAGTTTTTGAATACCGTAACACTAAATGATTTTCAAAAACTAGTTTAGCTATTCATCCTAATAAAAATTTGAAAATATTCTGAAAATAGCAACTCCCAATTTTTGATCGAAAATAATTTACAAAAGTTATAAATCATTATTGAGAAATTGATATAACTGTTATATTAATTTATTTATTACTTGTTAACATTATTAAAGGGATGAAAATCTAATTAATAAAATATATAATTATTAAATGTTTTTTATTTATTAATATAATCTAAAAAATACTATTTTAGAATGAATAAATATTGTATAGTAGTTGAAATTATTAATAGTTAATTACTAGGGATCGGCCAATAGTTAAATAGTTTATTATTTAATTGTGTTAATAGAGTTAATTAATGAATAAAATTTGCGTTGCAGAAATATATTAAGGAAACAATTTTTAGTATTTAATAATAAAATAGACCGATAGAGCCTCTGTTTGACCTAACACAAAATTTCTTCTCCTCCTTTAAAAATTTGATGTTTTTAATGGACTTTACAACTCCCGTATAAAGTTGGAGAATGGTCTTCTCATGGGCAAAGCTTATAGTTCAAGGTGTATTCGACCGGTAGTATTATCGAACAAAATCATTTTAATTAAAATCAATGTATAAAATTATATTTAAATCAATTTATTTTTAAATTTGTATTATTATTTTTCTATGCATTCTACTTGCATAACTCGTCCATATCTTCCTCCCGATACATTATTGGTAAGTTCATCAAACCAAAGAACGACATTCACATTGCCATCGGCCAATGTGAGAGCTCGTGACCCTGTTCAAAGCAGGATGGAAACAACCATGATCAGGGGTGATGGCTCTTTCTTATCGCAATGGATAAATCAAAATTAGGGTTTCGCTAAGGGGAGATCGAGTTCAATGTTGAGGATAATGGAAGAATCAACCCCATGTGAGAAAATGAATGGTGATCGCGTAGCGTTGGTGATCTTTCGTGGGCGTCACAAATTTGATGAAGATGAGGAGATCATGGAGGCTAAGGCTGTTGATACATGTATTTTATCTTTAGGTCCCTCTTTATTATTTAATTACATTTGAGCTATTATAATTTATCATTTACACAAAATTCCCATAACTTACAGCCTTCATAACTTCTATAGATGACAACCAATTTACGTGATACTCGTGACATTGTGTTCATATCAAAATTCGAGACACACCGATATTTTTAGTTATATATCTTACACTTATATGTGACACTGAATCTAGATAATGGTATATATATATATATATATATATATATTAATTTCGATTGGGATATTATAAATTAACATTCTTAATAAGAAACTGATAGGTTAAGTTATTATTTTCAGATTAAAAGAAATTATAGTTGACTTTATATATTTATATATACATGTATATATGTTATATGTAGTTTACCTATTATCATACTGGAACAAATTTTATTCAAATTGAATTTTTTTGCTATCTCATATAACATTAAATACAATCTAATGTAAATATAATATTATTCATGATGACGCTATAAAAAGTCTACTGTAGAATGAATTAGAAAAGAGAAATTTTCGAAATTTGTTCTGTTTACCTCGCTGCCTAATGTACCTTATCCAACAATTCTACCAGAGCCTGCATTGCGTTACTATGAATAATTAACCAAATGTAGGCAAACTGCTGGAAAGTCCAATTAGATGGATATATGTTTTTAACCGATGAGAATGTTACTCTAATTATGGAACATTCTCATGAATAGAAAAATCTCTCTACTATTCAAGAGTGTTTTCAATTAATCGTATTACTTGGGCGAATTATGATAATACTTGCTTTGTTAATTAGAGGAGATTAATACTCTCATGAGTAGTGTTTCACTTCATGAGTTCCAACAAATACCTAAAAATGGGTGTATTATAAACTAATATCATGTGACAGACCATAACCAAAGTAAGGTCTCCACTCATAAGATGCATAGTACCCTCAAGTACAAAGACCGTTCCACATTTTCACATGAGATTTATAGAGGTAAAGTCCCACGAAATCCCGCTACAGCGCTCGACCGCTATGCTTTTTCAGTTTAGCAGTATTAAACAGTAGAACCACTTTAAGCCTTGCTATTTTCTATTATGTCCGCTAAATAAAGGCTTTTTAGCACCTGCTTTAGCAACAATAATATAAAAAGTTGATTTTACTATTTATCTTTCAAAACAAATAAACAAAGTTAGGGTAAAGACCTAATTTTAAGGCATAAGTGCTCAATATAAGTTAGAAATCTTTTATATTCACCAAATCTAGATTGCATAAATCATGATATTCTTCGGTTTTGTTATATAAGATTAAACAATTTTTATTTTTCCTACACAAATGATATGAGAAGGAGAATAAATTAACTTTAAACATTTTATTTTATATCTAATGAATCTTTTTCACCTTCTCTATTTTCCGCTATATCCCTACTATAACTTTTTGCACTGCCACCGCTATAGAACCACTAAGCATTTTAACTGCACAGCGTGAGATCCTATATTTGACATATATATAATGACCTACAAAAAGATATTAGCGAGTAGTTCTATAATCATTCCAAACGACTACAAGTACATATCTGCTAGTGCCCCAACAATGGTAAGTAAATCACTATGCATCATATGGATAACGTTACATAATTAGTCTTATTAGTATATCAATATCTGATTCTCAAAATGCCAAATGACTTGGAATATTTAAGAATAAGAGTTTATTTTATTTGTATGCTCCAATAATAATGTTTATAAGCTCTTTTATAAGTGTGATCGGATAAACTTTTATTCCAGGGATTTCTGCTTATATGTTATATTGTACGCCTAACATTATGTATGTTTACATATAACAAAAATATAGCCAAATGCGTACTTTTATTTCGAATAAGATTGATCATAAAAGTTAAATTACATAATTTTCTCTAGGGCACGTCATTACTTCTATCAAAAATATTTCTTGCAAAGCATTAAATAAGGAGTTGTTTATAATAACAATGGAAAATAGATTGTAAGTACACGAAGATAAGAACAACTCACCAAAGCACTCTTATAATCTTAGTCTATAAATAATGACCAAGATGTAGAATTGGTTTACAATTACCATACATGAAATTAAGCGACGACGAGAATATGAGCGATCTAGGATATCTAAGTTATATTTTACTCAATCGTGAATCATATGTAAACATTAACATCTCATTGAAATTATATTTTATTGTATAGTTTAGTTTCTATCAGTAATTAAAATAATTTTTATGATCAATGCCATAGATTACTTTATTGCATATTAATGGGCATCCGTAGAGTTCGCATTGTGACGATTACAATTACAAAGTATTCTTAATCATGAGTATCAAATATTTGAGGCATATTCTTAAGAGTTCCTAGCCATGTGTAGATATATCGAGAATATGATATCTGATGCATGTAGTGCTCTCCGTAGTGGTGGATGGTTAATTACTCATAAATATTATTGTGGAGAGGCACCAACTGGTTACATGCACGTGTTTGTTGTTAAATGACATAGGATGACTAATAGGTATGCTTACATAGGTTATTATTTTTTGAAATGGTACTTTGATACAACATGTCACTGGGAGTTCGAATCACGCTATGCAAGTTTCGAACTTATGACCTCTTGCACCGAAGTCGAATCACTTAACTACTAAGACAATGGTGCTTATCTATATAGGTTATTATATCTACGTCAAATGGAAGATCTCATGTGAAGATGTACACTAATTTTTAACTTATGGGTACTGTTAACTAGATTTATAGCCAACATCAGAATTATGATTAGAGAGAGTTTTAGCATAGGTTACTTACTTAAACTTGGTTTAAAATTTAAAATGAAGAGCACTTAAAGAGAGTAACAAGTAGCGCAATTAAAGTAAATGACAAGATCTAGTGCGGTTCGATTTTAGTAAAGATCTACATCAGCTACAGTTGACGTTCTTATTATTTATGGCTTTTGGTTACAAGAGGAATATTAATTGCTATTACAAGAACTTAGAGCTAGTAAATATATTCCTTGAGAGTAGAAAATCGATCCTTGTACAAGTGCATGATAATCACTATTTATAGTTGTAGAAATCATGCTTTGAAGGGCTAATATTAATGCCTTGGATGCTAGGCTTCCTCAAAAAAATTGATTATGATTTATGGTTTAGATGTGGCCATCTCTGATTACGGTAGAGGGAATGGTCCTGTTGATAACTAGTTGGCGAGCTGTATTGTGGCGTGCTTGTGTTAGGACAACATGGCATGGGAGTGGTCGTTGTACATGATGCTTTAGCTAGGTAAGCTATGAATATAGGAAGTTGTTATTGTACAATGATGTCTTTATAAGATGAATAGGGTCCTTATGCCACTTTTTTCAAAGGAACAATATGATGTCATCATCTTTTTTGTAGGGGAAAACATGAGATTTTTTAGAGATATGCCTAATCATGAAAAAATGGAGAGGACATGGATGCTGATCGACGTAGAGTCTTGATGAACAGGGAGATGTATGGACCTAAGGACAATCAAAGGACCTTACAACCTTATTTTGTCTTAATCGCCATGTAGCCGGGGGAGGAGAGACAAGGAAGATGGATGGAAGATGTTGTCCGTATAGCTTGAAGCTCTTCATCATTCTTTAAGAATGATGATGGACAAAGGTCCCAGTAAAGATGACAGGATGAACAAACCATGTGAATGAGTACGTAATAGATGGATATATTATTGGGTCGAAGGGTCCTAGTCTATATATGCTATAGGCTGTAAATCTAAGGGTTGCACTTATATTATTGCAAGAAAAATGAGCAACATGTATTGTAAAACATATATGTGGAGCTGTACTCTGATTGCAATTTAGACGTAATAATTTCTTTATGACACAACCAGGATTATAAGTCAAAACACATGAAGCAAGATACTACTCAAGAGAAAATTCACCTCCCTCGATAAATGGGTAAGTGTAGTTGTTGTTGAAATATAATCGATGTAATCCTTAACCATGGTAATTCTAATGACTTGCCCTTTGTAATACCTTGGTTCAACGTCAAATGATAACATTTGACTCCTGAATACCACAAAAAACACGTCCAAGTAAAATTAAAACAAAACATCTTACCAAGGCACATTAATACAATCTCACAATGGAAAGATAACATATAATATACTTAATATACATGAACATGATAGGATAAATAATATATAAGAGACTGCACTGACGGAAGCAACTGATAAATAAATATCAATAAACAAATTCAGAACACATTAACCTCATTCATATAGGGTTTTGACTATATTTTCTTATATCATAAGTCCCATATATAAAATAATCTGTCTGCCATGTACTAAATCGTCAACAAGTATGCATATCTAATACATGGACCTCACACCTCCAGGATGCTCGACCTGTCCCTAAAAGCACTTAATTTCAAACTACTTAATCGAGTACTTGAGAGTTGTCCTGACATAAACAAACAAAGACAAAACACGGATCAGACATAAGGCTTTGTGTAAGAGGAATATCTCTAAGTACTATATATACATGCAACTTATATACATCTAATAAATGTAAGAAAAGATCAATGGGTAATACTAATCATACGTTGTCCTATTTTATCCATACACCAACAAGTCAAGATGATACATAATAGTGGTTTTTTATTAAAATAGTACATACTGTAACAAGAAATGCTATTAAATATGGAAAAATAAGTATAGAAGCAATACTACACTTCGTAAGCAATGGTTCCATAGATCTCTCAATCCCTATCGAAGCATCTAAAATGCAAAACAAATACAATGATATAACAATGCTACTAAAATAGCATCTCCATACCCAAAGATAAAATACGAATATCTAGAATCGATGCTCATGCCGAATTGCCATTAGCTAATAAATAAACCTATCGAGACCCATAACTAACTTGTGGACTCCCCTAAAAACCAACACCTCAAAATAATTTAACATGTAGGTCCTGTTGTAGCATCCAACCATACTACAGATAGTATATGACCTACTTTAGACTGGTGTCCTAATCTCTCTCCGCCTTGCTTCGAGTCCATGCCTCCAGGCCATGCATCTCAATGGTATATTGGATTCTCTCACTAGTATTCTTTCCTTCTAGTTGTCTACATTGATATACCAGAACCGAATGTTAATGGCAAACCCCATGTACACCTTTTCCATATGTATTGTGACGCCCCACCTCTATGCTCACAATAACAAAGGTTATTATAAGGAATAACGTCTGCTATTGCAAAGAATAAGGTTTGTTAGAAGCGACCATCCGTAAGCTATGCCTTAGACGAGTATTGATTTCATCGATAGGAGTGGTGTATTACTCCCAACGATATATATTCAATCCAAATCTAAAACGAAACTACGGTGGCTTAAGAAAAAATTCAGAACAACTCAAAATAACAACATTGATAAATATAATCACATCAGAACAGAAATATCAGATATATAGCGGAAGACAAGTCTGGAATACATGCTACAACAATCGATAGTTCACATGAACCAAATGTACATAAACAAAGACATCAACATACATGAGACGAGAGTCAATACACCAAAAGTAACACCTCGAAGTCTAGACAAAAGATGATGTGAAATCCTAAAAGCAGAAGCAGCAACAGAATCAGAGATAGCGATTATCCTGAAATAACTCGGTCTGACCCGAGTATTATTTAAAAGAAAATAATAAATGGATCAGTCTAATTTAAACTTTAGAAATAAGTGTATGATAAATAACACTTAAGCAAATAATCATAATCTTGAACGAGATTATACAACATAGATAATCAACATAGTTCAAATAAAGAAATCGCAATTTAAACTCCATCAAAATCAATAACCTCGAATGAGACTATTCAACATAAATAATCACCATAGTTTAAATAAAGAAATCTCAATTTAAACTCCATCAAAATCAGCTTTTAAATTCCCAATTGAATTCAAAACAGCAATACGCAAATTTATAATCTCGGATGAGACTATACACAAAATTATAATCTCGGATGAGAATATACACAAAGTTATAGTCTCGGGTGAGACTATACAAATAGTAATCAACATAGTTTAAAGGAAGAAATCCCATTAAACATCATCAAAATCAACTTCCAAATTCTCAATTGAAATCAAAACAATAATACGCAGAATCTAGAAATCAAAATAAGATAACTAGAAAATCAACAAAAAAGATGGATCGATCCCAACAGATGGCGAGTTTTAGCTACGCCGCACGTGCATCTCATATGGCCGAAGCCTACCAAGTACTATAATTTTTGGCGCCCAACAAATGACCCGAAGGTCCAACAAATGACCCGAAGGTCCAACAAATGACCCAAAGGTCTAGTACTGGTAATTGACCCAAAGGTCCATCAGATGACCTGAAGGTCCAGCAGAGTGGCTCGAAAGCCCAACAAATCATCAAATAGCAAATTCTCAGCAAATATTTCAATTAACGAGTCCGGAATTAACCGAAATAGTAAAAGTATGGTTCCATACTCCGCACTTTTGCTAAATCATTGAAATCTCTTCATCGTTTCCTTGAAAGTGCAAAATCGTGTATTTTATAAAAATAACATTTTACTTCTCAAACGGACAAGTCCGGAATTAACCGAATCAGTAAAAGTAAGGGTTCACAGTCCTTAATTTTGCTGAAATGTTTAAATCAATTCCTCATTCTTTTCAAAGCATAAACTGTAAATTTTTTGGAAATAATTTTATTTTAAAACGATTTGAAAACCCGTGATTAAAACAGCAACAACTATAGCAAGTTCAACGAGGAAATTGCGCTTCACAAAACACCGTAAAAACGGATATCAAATCAGAGTTGCGGGATAACCGCTTAAAAATTCACTTTAAATTTGACAGTTACTGAGGTTAAAACAACAGTAATTTTATTCATCAAAAATCTCATCAAAACAACACGCTTCAAAAATATAGCACCGGAGTAAAAATCCCGTTATAAAAATAACGGCAATAAAATACATTTTACAACGTAACACCGATTCAACGCAAATTTAGTAGCGGACTGCACCACTATATTTTCACCAAAATTTTGTACTAGAAAAATGAAAAAAAGAAAAATATGTGAAGTCATGCACGCACGAATAAAATTTTGTGGTCCACACTTATGTGCCACACTGAAGCGTGCATGCATGTATATAATTTTTCCTGGACCTCACTTATACACGTAGGTGTTAAAATACGGTCTAGACAACTTATATATGTGCACGCAGTCAACAAAAATTATAGAATAGCACTTATTAAAATGCACGGTCTGGGTATAGTTATACATATATACGCAAAATACCTATGTGTAATCTGCACATGATTTTTGTGCCACAATTTATACTCACCAAATAAATAAATCAATGACCTGGCAATGCATTTTTTTTGTTACTTCACCAATATGCACGCAAAATGCATTAAGGGATGACGTGTGCAATGCTTCATGCACGTTAACAGAACAAGTTATTATAACACGTATAATATTTACACAGGACATGAACTAGCTTTTCAATTATCACGCACGTATATTTCTTCCTATTTTTAAAGGCCTGACAACATTTTATTTTTTAATTTTTTCATGCGTGCTCAACTTAGCAATGTACTATATGCGCATGCACCACTAAAGAAAAATGATGGAATGACTTGAATACATATACCTAGGCAATGCTAAATTCACATATACATTGATTTATACGTGTCTGCTACTTTGCTACTACCTGGACATACTTCTAGATTTGAAGCTTACCCTACTCTTGCATGCACGAAAAATGTAAAGAAAATTTAGTTGGACCGAGTAAAATAATTTCGAGCTTTGCAACTTGGCAATGGATTTTCACGCACACAAGAAGGGAATATGCACAGGATACACGTACGCAATATGCATGAAATAATTAAAACAAAGTATACGATGATTCTACAGAATGCTTACAACAGAAATTATTCTGGCAATAAAGTTTACACACAAATTGAAGTGGTAAATAAATTAGAGATGTGAGTTAAACACTCACTTTAGATTGCCTCAAAAACACTAGCAACTTAGATTGGAAGCAACTGAGAATGGAGTGGAGCAAGAATATTGGAACCGCCATTAAAGTTTGTCACCGAGCTACTGGACGAATTGAGCAAAAATGAAAGATGCAGCTCCTTTTTTTGTGCACAAGTCAATAAAGTATGGGCTGGAAATTGTACCGAAGCATTTAATGTAGAAACGTGCACTGCAGAAGAAAGACACCACTAGCATATAAAATAGTGGTGAGAGCAAATGTAAATTGTTCCATTTGCTTTACAATTATTATTGACAACAAGCAAAAGTGTTCAACATTTTGCTTTTGAATTGGACCACTCCTTTACACACGTGAAGGAAAAAAGAGAATACAACATAGCTTAGCTATTTGCAATAATTTTGCACTGCAAATTTATTTTTCAAATTTCAATTTTAAATATTTATTTCGACGGTAATCGAAAATCACGATTGTTACAGACTCCCTCCTTATAAAAATTGCGTCCCCGCAATTTTCATATTAGAAGTTGTTTATAACACAAATTATTCATCACAACAAATATTAAAATAGAAAGATGAATAAGAATGCTCACTCCCACCCGAAGAGGAGAGAAAACTCGGATAAGAACGCTCGATGAATTCTTTGGTTTCCCAAGTGCAATCTTTGGGGTTTGTGGACCATTGAATTTTCACAAGGGGGACTTCTTTATTCCGAAGGCATTTAACCTTCGAAGCTAGCACACGAGTAGGAATTTTCACCATAGACAAGTTGGGTGAGATCTCAAGATCTTGCAACATATGGGGATCAATAACAGAATCCGAATCTCGAAGGCATCGACGAAGCTGGGATACATGAAATACGTCATGAATTCCTGAAAACTGAATAGGTAGCGATACATGATAAGCAACAGGGCCAATGCATTCCGTAATAGAAAACAGTCCACTATATCGAGGAGCCAATTTCCCCGGAGCTGCTAAAATGCACCACACCCTTGATCAGAAAACACGAATGAATACGCGATCGCCAACAGAAAATTCCAAAGGCTTCCTACGATGATCGGCATTAAATTTCTGCCTATCCTGAGCCTCTTTTATTCTCTGTCTAATAATATCAATCCTCTCAAAAGATTCACGAATATAATCGGGGCCGAGAACTAACTCCTCCTAGGATTCCAATCAACAAGATGGTGATCGATACGGCCTTCTGTAAAGGGCTTCGAAAGGAGCCATACCGATACTGAATTGGAAACTGTTATTATAAGAAAATTCAACAAGCGATAAGTGGTCTTCCCAACTACCACCAAAATCAAGAAGCAGTCCGATTGGAATTGATAGGAATAAAATATACTGATTTGGTCAAATGATCGCAATCACCCAAACACTAGAATGGCCCGACCTCGAACGAGGTAGACCATCAATGAAGTCCAAAGAAATTTGATCCCATTTCCATAATGGAATCTCAAGAGGCTGTAAAAGACCACTAAGACGTTGGTGTTCTGCTTTAATCAGTTGACAAGTCATGCAATGACTCACATAACTTGCAACATCACGCTTCATACCTTCCTAATAGTATAAGCGTTTCAAATCAGCATACATCTTGCTACTACCCGAATGGATAGTATACTTGGAATGATGACAGTTCTCAAGAATGTCATTACTAAGATTAGGAACATTAGGCACGATCAACCCTCCCTTTTTTCGAATACAACCATGAATATCAATATCGAAATCCTTTAGATCATTACTTCGGAATTCCATTTTACAACTCTGAATAAGAAATGCAAGATCTGGATCTTGTTTCTAGGCATCTGCAACACGATCCAACAAACTAGGACGAGCTTCCATGCTAAATAAAAGCACGGGAGAATCAGAAACTGAAGGACGGTCTCTAATATCACAAAAAGATAAAGCTTCCAAAATATTCCAGTCTGCTAGCATCATGGAAACAACAACTTGCTGCTTGCAACTGAGCGCATCAGCAACCCAATTACCCTTACCAGGGGTATACTGAATATCGAAATCATATGAAGTAAGAAATTCAAGCCAACGATGTTGCCTCATATTAAGTTCCTTCTGAGTGAATAGATACTCTAGAGATTTGTGATCAGTGAAGAGAATAAAATGCTCGCCCAATAAATAATGTCGCCAAATCTTTAGAGCAAAGACTATAGCGGCTAACTCCAAATCATGGGTAGCATAACGAACCTCGTTAGGCTTTGGTTTTCTAGAAGCATAGGCAACTACTATCTTTTCGCATGAGAACAGCACCGAAACCAATACATCTAGTATTGGTACAGATAATGAAGTCTTGGTTCCCTTCGGGAATCACAAGGATAAGAGTATCGGAAAAGAGTTCTTTCAAATAACCTTCTTTCCTGAAAAGCTAAAACTTTCAAAATTACAATTATCTTTATGAAATCATTTTCTAGAAAAATTTACTTTTTATAGGTCAATTTATTGTGTCAAATTGTCTCATCAAAGCGTTTAGGAGATAACATTGATCAAGCGCATCGACCAGAATTCTTAAAGCACTCAATGGGAAATACAATCACAAATTCATCTCCTATATGATAAAAAAAAATCCAACTATACTTGTAAATAAATCTTATGAAAAAGATTTGCAAAATTTTATATTGTTGTTTTCATCCAAAATCAATAAATACACAAATGGAGTCATCGAGATATTCATAGAATACTCGATTCATAGAATGGATGAAATAAGCTGGGCAAACTGAATGACATAATAAGTCATTCATAAGAATCATAACGAGTGTGCACATGCGGTTAGAGGAATGATATCTTCCGCAACTCGTAACCAAATGAAAACCGGTGGTAAAATCGAGTTGGGAGAAGAGCCTAGCGCCACCTAATTGATCGAACATGTCGTCGATCCTAGGTAATGGGTACCTTTTTTTGATAGTGAGCTCGTTAAGCTTGCGATAATCAATGCAAAGCCTAAGAGTACCATCTGGCTTCTTACGAAGACAACAGCGGCACCTCAAGGAGATGAGCTAGAACGAATAAATCGCTTGGCTTCCAACTCAGATAATTGTTGCTTGAGTTTCTCATTTTCCTTAGCAGACATCCTCGTAGGAGGACGACTGACAGGATGAGCACCAGAGATAAGATCAATTCGGAACTCAATTGCCTTATTCGGCGACAAACTCGAAATAGGCTCAAAGACATCAGAAAAATCACAAACAACCGGAATATTAGCAATGACATCCTCCGATTCAAAGGAAGAAATGATGGCATTCGAAGTATGTTCCATGCTTCGAAATATAATAGATAACTGCTCGATAGCATCAAGATGTTTGAGATATAAAGTTCTTTCTGGACATAGGATTGAACTTCGTAACGGACGAGCCAATCCATACCCAAAATCATATCAAAACCAAGATGATCCATAACATGCAGATTCGCACGAAAGGAACAACCACAAAGTATAATCTCAACACCAACACACAACAAACCAAGAGTAGCGAATCCACCAATGGGATTCACAATCCTCAAAGGGTCGCAAGGACTAACAACATCCAAAGGAATAACATCAACAAGCTCCTTTGACACGAAT
Organism: Allium cepa; assembly: GCA_030765085.1. Lineage (NCBI taxonomy): Eukaryota > Viridiplantae > Streptophyta > Magnoliopsida > Asparagales > Amaryllidaceae > Allium > Allium cepa. The sequence continues at coordinate 299,359,998 of CM060931.1, forward strand.
GAATGTGATGCACCCGTATCGAAAATAACTCTAATAGAACGACCATGAAATAAATTAAAACCTTCTAAGACAGAAGGAGTAAAACCCTTGGGCTGAGAAGAATCACCAGAACCTTACGCAACATTAAGCTTCCCAGATTTGAAACCCTTAGGAGCAGTTAAAACAACTCAAGATTGAAAAGGAATTTAACAAATGGAATACTACGGAAATATAAGATATATTCCTAGACATATTCCAACTTGTTAGAAAGGATAAAGTTTAAGAACAACGAAGGAATAGATTCAAAAGGCACGAATAAAACCCTTGAATAGTTGTAATGCATGTTCCATTATGCTGCTGTTATGTGTTTATTATAATTTGTTCTGAATCTCAGCTCCGATACCAAGCTGTGACCCCCCACCTCTATGCTCATAATAAAAAAGGTTATTATAAGGAATAACGTCTGCTATTGCGAAGAATAAGGCTTGTTAGAAGCGACCATCCGTAAGCTATGCCTTAGACGAGTATTGATTTCATCGATAGGAATTGTGTGTTACTCCCAACGATATATATTCAATCCAAATTTAAAACAAAACTACGGTGGCTTAAGAAAAAATTCAAAACAACTCATAATAACAACAACATTGATAAATATAATCACATCAGAACAGAAATATCAGATATATAGCGGAAGACAAGTCTGGAATACATGCTACAACAATCGATAGTTCACATGAACTAAATATACATAAACAAAGAAATCAACATACATGAGACGAGAGTCAATACAACAAAAGTAACACCTCGAAGTCTAGACAAAAGATGATGTGAAATCCCAAAAGCTGAAGCAGCAACAGAATCAGAGAGCGATTATCCTAAAATAACTCGGTCTGACCCGAGTATTATTTAAAAGAAAATAATAAACGGATCAGTCTAATTTAAACTTCAGAAATAAGTGTATGATAAACAACACTTAAGTAAATAATCATAATCTCGAATGAGATTATACAACATAGATAATCAACATAGTTCAAATAAAGAAATCGCAATTTAAACTCCATCAAAATCAATAATCTCGAATGAGACTATTCAACATAAATAATCCCATAGTTTAAATAAAGAAATCTCAATTTAAACTCCATCAAAATCAGCTTTTAAATTCCCAATTGAATTCAAAACAACAATACGCAAATTTATGATCTCGGATGAGACTATACACAAAATTATAATCTCGGATGAGAATATACATAAAGTTATAGTCTCGGGTGAGACTATACAACATAGTAATCAACATAGTTTAAAAGAAGAAATCCCATTAAACAACATCAAAATCAACTTCCAAATTCCCAATTGAATTCAAAACAACAATACGCAGAATCTAGAAAGCAAAATAAGATAACTAGAAAACCAACATAAAAGATGGATCGATCCCAGCTGTAATATTCCGGAATTTTTAACAATATCAATTTAACAATTTGTAATTAAAATTAAATTGATATTGATATTCAGATGATGATTATTCAAACATATTTAATAATCTTCTTCAATAAATATTTAAATTGATTATTTTATCTTTTAAAATAATAAATTGATTTCCATCTACAATATAAATATATGGTTTATATTTTTAAATAGATTAGCATTTGTTTTAATTTTAAACTAAAGCATATTTTCTAGTTTTATTATTTGTAGTAATTTTGGAAAATTTGTTTTATTTAATATTTAAGTTTTTCAAAGTTAAATAAATATTTTGGTTTAAATTTAATTATTGAATCATGTTTTAAAATTCTAATATATACATTTTAATTTGGGAAAATTTTGTTTTAAATCAGTATTGAGTTTTAAAACTATTTCATAAATAAAAATATATGATTTTAAAATTTATAAGAAAAATATAAAATGTTTAAATTAAATTTGCTTGAGTTTTAAATTTAGAATAAATTCAACAAATTGATTTCATGGCTTAATAAAATAGATATTTTATTAATAAAAATATAATTTCTTGGAAAATGATTTTTATTTAATAAAAAGAGATTTATAAAAACAATATTAATATTGTATTGTCTTTTTAAATAAGTTTTGAATAGGAATTTGTAGTTTTATTTCAAATTGAATTTTTATGTATAACTTGATTTGAAAATATTGATTTTGAATTTAGTTTGAATTTAAATTTAAAAAGTATAAAGTCTTAATTTGTTTTTATTTTCATTTGTAAATTTATACACATGTTTAAATATAAACTAAAAATTTAAATTAAGCTAATATATCATACATGTGTAATTAGTACTAATCATTTTAAAGAGAAAACAAGTGTTAGATTCATATGCATTTATTTAACATGTGTTTAAAAATTAGCATTCTTTTGACAAGTGTTAAAATTTTAGTTTTTCTTTCCTTTTCTTTTAATAAAATCTGAAAATACGTTTAGTTAAGTTTACATCTTCATTACATTTTCATTTCCTAAATCAAATGAAGATCAAAATTCATTTTCATATTAACAATCCAACATCTGCATATCTTATTTCTGTATTTCCTCAAATTCACCTGCATATTAAAAGATAAAATCTACAAATCCCTGTAACTCATCAAAGATCAAATTCATTTTCATATAAAAAAAATTCAGAAACCCTGCAAGTTTCAAATCTGCATTCTCAAAATCCTTCATCTGCAAATCTCAAATGAAGAACCTGCATACTCCACTTCTCTTCAACAATCAAAATCCACCTTCATCTCAAATTCAAAAGCATTTAGCCTGAAGCAATTCTGCATATTCAAAAATCAAATTGAGCCTGCACTATTTCTTTTTCCTACATACTGTTTAAACCTGGGAGTAGTGATAGCATCTGCATGTCTTTGGGGGGGGGGGGAATTAGCTGTTGCATTTTTGGTGTTTCTGCAAAATTCATAAAGAACAACAGGGGTCAAGCCTGCACATGTTTGTTTTCTGCAAATTTTCAAATGTACAACAGAGGAAGCAAGCTTGCATTTTTATGTCTTCTGCATAAAGGAAAAACAGTGGTCTGCATTCAAATAAAGGTGAGTAACTTTTAAATTTTTAAAATTCTTACTTAGGTTGCATGCTAGTTTGTTTGATATAAATGAGTTTTTTTTAAGGTCTGTTGTGGTAAATTTTTGGGTGCATGCTGTAAATCATTGTTCTGTTCTGTTTTATTTTTTTAGAAGCACTTTGAATCCAGTCTTTATTATTAATTAAGTATCTGACAAAAATGAAATTTTAAAGCAATGCTGTTTGTTTTTCTTAAGTCAATACTTAAAATTTAAGTAAGTAAAAAAATACATACATAAGTGTTTGTCTTTGAAAACACAAAGAACGTCAGTAACTGATAATTTTTAACCAAAATTAAAATATGTTAATCTTGTAATACAGTTTCATAAGTATAAAGCATTAACAAAAACTTGATTTTTAAATCAAGAATTGGGATTTTTAGAATAAAGTTAAAGATGCAGGCAGAGTTGAACTAAAAATGGAATTTAGACATTTTCTGATGATCTTTGGATTGAGGAAGCTTGGGATTCTTCTGGTTTGTGGATAAGTGTTAGGTGAATGGTGATAAAATTTATCAGAGAGGTTGCGGCAGTGATAATTCATTTTAAACCCTAGTTTTGATGGGTCTTATGATTTGGGTAATTTCGATCTGATCAATTGACCGAGTGTTATGATACTTGGAGGATGTGTAGTAGAGGTGTGAAAGAGCTCGAGGCCGGAGTGGGTGGACCTCAGATGGTCGGAGCGGCGTATGGTCGCCGTTGACGGGTTTTGAAGGGGAACTGTGTTTGTTTTCCAGGTTTGGGTTTGAGATCCTCAAAGTCGAATTAGGGATTTGAAGCATGAATCGAAGGTCGTAGTGGGTAGTTAGGAGGGTTTCTGATGAGATGCGATGGTCGTTGGCGATCATCAATGGTCGGAGTTACTGTGCATATGCACGGTGAAGTAAGGGTACAGGTGATGTTTGGTTAGCTGATGGTGACTCGGGTAAACCCTGTTTTTCCCCCAAGTAATGAAGTGATTTCCTCAGGAAAGTTTTGTTGCAGACTCGAAGTATTTCTGTGGGGTTTAAGTGTTTTGTTTTACAGGTTTTATAAACCTGTAACTTCTGGGTTTAAAAGTTTATAAACCCTGAATCTTTAAATGATTAAGAAAATTTAAAACATATTTGAATTCAAGTTTGAATTTATTTGAATTCAAGTTAATTTAACATCCCAGTTTAATAAAATAAAGTTTAAAGGAAAAGAACTTCACAGGTTTTAATAAACCTGAACTTGTTTTATGAAGTATTATTTACAAACCTGAAAGTATTTAAGTTTTTAAAATTTAAACTGAATTTTTAAAGTGTAGAGCAAGTTTTTAAACAAAGTTTTAAAATAAGTTTAAAATCTTAATTCAAAATGAGTTTGAATTATAAATTTATAAAAAAATAAGTTTTATAAAGATAGAAGGTTTTTAACAACTTTGAATTTGTTAAAAGTATTTTATAAAATGTTTTAAATCTGAAGTTTAAGGTTTAAACAGAGTTTAAAATTTAAACTTAAATCTGGATTCAAAGCTAATTTGAATCTTAGTTTGAAAAATGTTTAAGTGGTTGAATTTTTAAAAATGTAAGAGAAGTTTAAATCTTAAGTTTAAATTTGGAATCAAAGTGGAATATGTATTTCAGTTTTTTTGAAATTAAAAGAAAGTTTGAAGTTGCAAGATTTAAACTAAATATAAATTAAGTTATTGAGATGCTAAAGTTATAAATTGTTTAAACATTGATAAGTTTAAATTATTTTCATTTAAAAACTTGTATTTAAAATGAAATTTGGAAGCAAGTTCAAAGCATATTTTTTTAAATAGAATTTGTTTTTAAACATAATTTAGAAATGTTTTATTTTAAAATTTAGTTAAGAATTAATGTTTTGAAATTAAAATTATTAAAAATGTAATTAAGAAATAAATAATTAATTAATTTAATTAATTATTAAGTTTTAATGCATATTGATTTAGGGGTTAATCAATTTGAAATTTAGATCATTAATTAGATTTTTAATTAATGATTAATAAATTATTAGTTAAGTAATTAATTTTTAATCAAGTTTAATTTATCTTAATAATTAGACCTTAAATTATAGATAATTAAAGATAATTAAATTTGTAATTAATTTAAGTTAATTACTTTATAAAATAATTTGAGGATGGTTAATGAAGGTTATTAACCATGATTATTTAACAATTAATTAATGTAGTTAATTTTTATAATTAATTAGATTAATTAATTTAATAATAATCAATTATAAATGGTTTGGATATAATTACTTGATAAAGTAATTAGGAAATTAATTACTTAATATAATTAATTTAGTTTAAAGTGATTGTTTATTCTTAATTAATTAAGTTTAATTAATTTTAAACATTTGGTTTTATAAATAATTACTTTATGTAATTAATGATTTGGAAAATTACTTAGTTAAGTAATTAATTGATAATTACAGGTTGTAATTTATTTGAAGATGTTTAAGAATGAAGTAATTTGGTTTAAATTACTTATTAATTAATCAAGGGATTAATTAAGAGATTAATTAAGGATAATTAATTTGATTTAATATGGTAATTAAGTTAATAAATTACGTAAGGTAATTAATAAAAGGAAATCATTAATTATTTTAATTAATGATGTAATTAAAGTTGATTAATTAAGATTAATTAATCAATAATAAGTAATTAAAGGTAATTAATTAATGTAATTAATTAAGCATAAATGTAATTAATTATGATTAATTAATTAATTGAGTAAGTAAGGGTTAATTACTGTTTGGATGTGAATAATTAATTTGTGAAATTAATTAAGGATAATTACATGAATGTAATTAAGGATAATTAATCAAGGGTGATTAATTAAGGTAATTAATAATGAATCATTAACTAATTTTAATCAATTAAATGTTAAGTAAGCAGAATTTATATTTGTAAAGCAATTAATTTAATTTATTTTAAATTAATTATGGATTAAGTAATTAATTTAATTCATTTTAAATTAATTAGATATTAGAGATAGTTAATTTAATTCATTTTAAATTAATTATATTGTGATAAGTAAATCTTTGCTTATGTATGAATGGATGTCATTGTTTGACTTGGATGCTTTGTGATCTCAGTAATGAGATAAATAATATTGTGTGGTATGGATGTTTGACTGTATTGTGATGATAACATAGGTTATCTATTGTGATGGTGATATATGGAATATCTATTAGATATTGATAATGTGAATTACCCCTTATTTGATAATGCTGATTATCAATTATTGTTCCGTGTGTTATCTATCTGTGTATATAGATACTGTATTGAATTGTTTTTAAACCTTTTAAAACAACTTGGACATAAAAGACACGCTTTGGTTTTCGATGAGACCGGGATCGGGTTTCCATATTTGGATATCCGAAAACCACATCGATTCCAAATAACGTTAGGTCGTGAATCAAAAGTGGAGCGAGTGAAGACTCGAGGTGTAAGGGCTATACGTCAGTATAACTCTGTGGGTGATTCCGTAATGAGTTTGACGAAATAGTACTTATAGATTCGAGATGGTGAATCAGAGTGCAAGGGTTATTGTTGTTAACTTCGAGGGTGATTCCAAAAATGAGTGTAACGAGATAATGCCTTCGGTTTCGTTCGAATCCGGAACGAACTTGTATGGATTGAATGCTTTCAGAACATCGTCAGGCGGACGATGAGCATTCTAAGTGATATGTTCTATAAAGGTAATCGTAACCTCAAGCCTCATCAACCGGGAATGGCTAAAACAGGGGAGATGCAGCAAGGCTTTGTCGGTCGCACCCACTGGAGAGCGAGATTTACTCCTGTCTAAGGTCCCTTTATATTTCGGCCGTGTGGACGGTTTTTGAGCTCCAACCGTCGAGGTTATCTTGTTTGGAACTGTTCAGTAAGGAACGGGTCCGGCCTTATGTTGCAGGGGAGTGGGAGTACTCCTCGGTACGGTGATCTAGGCCACGTACTGTGACGGGCGATACCCCGGTAGCCATGCCATTGTATGGAATCCAAAATCCAATAAGTGCCAACTGTTTTGATTGTATTACCCACTTTTGTGGCTAGTAGCTGGAATTTAATAGATGTAACAATTTCGGCTATTTCTTATTTATTTGAAAACCCTAGACACTATTATAATATCATCGGATTTCCTATCAAATGTTTTGGTTAGCGTAAGGTAAAAACTTTTCCATGTTTATGTGTGGGAAGTCTTACGTGATACCTTTCTTTTCAAAAGGTTTTTAAAAGTTAAGCAACTTTAACCTGTTACTCACACCAGACCCATGTCTGACCCGGAGTTTAATTTTGTTTTTCATGAACTCTTGGGTACTCAAATTTTTATGAGTAGTCAAGGGATTCAGGTTAGGATTCAGGTTTGCTTTGACGAATTGTGGAGGAGCAAATGGAGCAGGAGGCTTCTGCGTTTTAGATATATAGTTCCGCTGTGTGTTCTCTGTGTTGTGATTGTATTGAGTTGTAAATACTAGACAAGTGCTTATAACTGTCTAGTATATGTGATGTGTATGCTGTGTATCTCTGATTGGTATTGTAGATTATGTAAATACTTATGTTATTAATATAATTTATTCGTTCCGCTGTTGAGATTCTTGTATTGTTTTTTCTTTCTCTTCTTTCTTTTCTCCTTCTATCCCTTTCTTTCTTAATTCATGATGCGATTTTCTGAGAGTAGAAAGTCGGGTCGTGACACCAGCAGATGACGAGTTTTAGCTACGCCGCACGTGCATCTCATATGGACGAAGCCTACCAAATACTATAATTTTTGGCGCCCAACAAATGACCCGAAGGTCCAACAAATGACCCGAAGGTCTAGTACTAATAATTGAACCGAAGGTCCATCAGATGACCCGAAGGTCCAACAGAGTGGCTCGAAAGCCCAACAAATCATCAAACATCAACTCCTCAGCAAATATTTCAATTAACGAGTCCGGAATTAACCGAAATAGTAAAAGTTTGGTTCCATACTCCGCACTTATGCTAAATCGTTTAAATCTCTTCATTGTTTCCTTGAAAGTGCAAAATCGTGTATTTTATAAAAATAACATTTTACGTTCTCAAACGGACAAGTCCGGAATTAACCGAGTCAGTAAAAGTAAGGGTTCATAGTCCTTAATTTTGCCGAAACGTTTAAATCGATCCCTCATTCTTTTGAAAGCATAAACTGTAAAATTTTTGGAAACAATTTTATTTTAAAATGATTTGAAAACCCGTGATTAAAACAGCAGCAACTATAGCAACTTCGACGAGGAAATTGCACTTCACAAAACAACGAAAAAACGGATATCAAATCAGTGTTGCGGGATAACCGCTTAAAAATTCACTTTAAATTTGACGGTTACTGAAGTTAAAACAACAGTAATTTTATTCATCAAAAATCTCATCAAAACAACACGCTTCAAAAATATAGCACCGGAGTATAAATCCAGTTATAAAAATAACGACAATAAAATACGTTTTATAACGTAACACCGGTTCAACGCAAATTTAATAGTAGAATGCACTACTATATTTTCACCAAAATATTGTACCAGAAAAATGAAAAAAAGAAAAAAAAAATTTGTGGACCACACTTATGTGCCACACTGAAGTCATGCATGCATGTATATAATTTTTCCTGGACCTCACTTGTACACGCAGGTGTTAAAATATGGTCTAGACAACTTATATATGTGCACGCACTCAACAAAAATTATAGAATAACATCTCATTAAAATGCATGGTCTGGGTATAGTTGTACATATAGACGCAAAATACCTATGTGTAATCTGCACATGATTTTTGTGCCACAATTTATACTCACCAAATAAATAAATCAATGACCTGGAAATGCTTTTTGTTTTGTTACTTCACCAATATGCACGCAAAATGCATTAAGGGATGACGTATGCAATGCTTCATGCACGTTAACAGAACAAGTTATTATAACACGTATAATATTTACACGGTCCAGTATGACATGAACTAGCTTTTTAATTATCACGCACATATATTTCTTCCTATTTTTAAAGGCCTGGCAACATTTTTTTTATTTATATTTTTCATGCATGCTCAACTTGGCAACATACTATATGCGCATGCACCACTAAAGAAAAATGATGGAATGACTTGAATACATACACCTAGGCAATGCTAAATTCACATATACACTGATTTATACGTGTCTGCTACTTTGCAACTACCTGGACTAGATTTGAAGCTTACCCTACTCTTGCATGCACGAAAAATGTAAAGAAAATTTAGTTGGACCGAGTAAAATAATTTCGAGCTTTGCAACCTGGCAATGGATTTTCATGCACGAAAGAAGGGAATATGCACATGATACACGTATGCAATATGCATGAAATAATTAAAACGAAGTATACGATGATTGTACAGAATGCTTACAACAAAAATTATTCTGGCAATTAGGTTTACACACAAATTGAAGTGGTAAATAAATTAGAGATGTGAGTTAAACACTAACTTTAGATTGCCTCAAAAACACTAGCAACTGAGATTGGAAGCAACTGAGAACGGAGTGGAGCAAGAATATTGGAATCGCCATTAAAGTTTGTCATCGAGCCACTGGACGAATTAAGCAAAAATGAAAGATGCAGCTCCCTTTTTTGTGTGCATTGCAAATTTATTTTTCAAATTCCAATTTTAAAATTTCGATTTTAAATATTTATTTCGACGGTAATCGAAAATCACGGTTGTTACATGTATACACAATGCTGAAGTATTGTCATCCCTGTGCGGATCGTGATTTGTTCTTAAAGTGTCTCACACAACCCGATTGCCCCAAATTAGGCATACCAAACCAATATATATAAATCACCATAAGCATGCATCTATAATTATATATATATATATATATATCATTTGAACCACATATCTATACATATTTATAACTATTTCATCCACTATTCGGCAGCCCCAAGTTGGGCATACCGAACTATCCATACACTTAAATTGTATATTAAAAAATCGCATCGAATTTCTATTAGCTGCCAAAGAGATACTAAGTGCTACAACTAACTTGTGGACTCCTCTGAAAACCAACACCTCAAAAGAAGTTGGCATGCAGGTCCTGTGCAACACCCAATCATACTACAGAACCGTATATAACCTACTCTAGACTGACGTCCCATCCTCTCTCCACCCCTTCTTCAGGACTACGTCCATAGGTCGTGCATCTCAATGATATAATGGATTCTATGCACCAATCAGTAACCTTAAGTCGAACATACCAAAAATATATATAAATGCTTTAAATCACACACATAGAGAAATAGGAACGGACATAGACACAAACACACGCACGCGCACGCGCACACACACACATATAACATTCTATGCATCTCCTAGTAGTCACAAGTCGGACATACCAAAACTATATTTATACATATAGTGTAACAATTTATTCTTTGTAATAACCAAAAATCATCATCTCATAACAATGATCTACTTTTGAATACCATAAATAACAAATTGTTGGGGGTCAAATTAGAATAAAACACTAAACCAAGACATTGATAGGATGTCACAATAGAATGATAACATATAACATTCTGAATATACACGAATAGAACATGATGAAAATATATAAAAGACTGCACTAGTGGAAGCAACCGATAATAAATATCAATAAAATAAGTCTGAATACATCAACTCCCAACAACACAGGATTGCGAATAAATATCTGATATAATAGGTCTCATATACTAATAACAAATCTATTATGTATTACTGAAATATCAAGTATACATATCCAAATTATCGATGTCACGCCTCCAAAATGATCCAGCTATGCATCTTGATAGCGTATCTCCAAAAGCATATGACTTTCAAACTACTCGATCCAGTACCCAAGAGTTGTCAAGACATAGACAATGCGTGTTAGACTTGAAATCTGGTGAAGGGAACTATCTAAAAATACTGTATATCAAATCTATGTACAAATAATAGGAAATTACTAAGGCGAAACACACCCACCTCTACATCCATACTATTCAAGAGTACTACAAAACAATATTGCCGAATAATATGGCGAATGAGGTGATATAATGTACACACATAAATATTCCCTTGGAGTGACACTGGTACGTATTAAAACATCAAATATATATATATATATATATATATATATGCGTGTGTGTGTGTCACATTAGATGTACACGGTATCGATACAAAGCAATAAACATGTGTGTCTTCAAGACAGAACAATATATGATATACAATAAATAACAGTTAACACAAAGTCAATCGCAATGATAGAATATATAATATACAATATATCATACTACGAAATTAATACAACTCAAATGAGGTCTATCTCAATGCAATATGATGAATAATCAATATACATCACCATGTCAATATACGCAATAAATCAATATCATATAAATATCATACAACACCTTAAGATATGTCTCCTTTAAGCCCAATAAAATAAATCCTGGTCATGTTATCCCTGTATCTAAAATGTCTTGGATTGATCCAAGTATTATAAAATAACATACAGGTCATATTACATCTAATCAAGGATCATAAATAAAGTAATACAGTATAAACAAGGAAGAATAATATAATATCATTGCCAAAGATACTCAAAACATTGGATGACATGTCAAATTATATATATAAATATAGAATAATCCTCAAGGCATCACATCGCTTAAATATCTCATATCCATATAAAACAATAAGAACTAAAATCAAAAGATGTCATCACCCATCTAAAACAAATCAATATAAATCAAGAAGACTATATCTAATAGGTGAATCATCTATACAAACGAAATCATCAGGAGAATAAGGCTAACACATATCAATGCCCTAATATTATATCATAAATTAATAGATAATGTGAGATAGCCTGTCAAATCATCCAAATGATATCCAATAGTATAAAAACCACGAAGATAATCCAAAAACAATCCAAATTACAATCAGTAATAAAGGCTATCTCAAAAATATCTAATCGTCAACATTATGGATATAACGGGGACCGACTATACTTTAGACTCATTCAGTCTCTTGTCTAGTCAACTTACTATAGGAAAGAAACATATATGCCAATCCGTTACACACACATATACCATGAATCTAACGAGAGACTGACATCTGCTAGGGGTGGGCATTTAACCAACGTAAAAGATTTAACCGACTTAACCGACATCAACCGAACCGACTTAACCGATAATTTGGTTAACCGACATTATTGGTTAACCGATCGACCATAACTGAATATTTTCGGTTCGGTTAATGGATAACAAAATCTAGCTTGTCGGTTAACCATAACCGACCAAAAAATTAAGTTTTTTTACAGTCCAAAGTGACCATTAGCCCATTTATAAACAACCCATACGCGAATTGATAGTTATTCATTAGCGTGCCCTAGTATTATCCATTCTAGATCCAGTTCTCATTTCTAGATCCATAAGAAATCAGAAAAAAATGAGAAATAGAAAAACCTAGATCTACTCGGCGCTTATCTCATCTAGTAATCGTCGATTTTTTCGCAACGCTTCCCTCTAGCGACAGTCATATCGGAGATGATTCAGTAATTAATGGCTTCAAGAAGGAAGAAAAAGAATGTGAGTATACTTTTCTATTGGGTTAAATTCTAAGTTAGTGTAATTACTAAATACCGAGTTTGATTCTATTAGTATATTGTACATATTTGAATTAAGATCTACTGTCCTAGTCCAGTTACTCACCAAATTCAGTTCGATATGTATATGTAATTAAGTTGTGAATTAGTGTATATAGTGACTTAGAGATGAATCTGCTTTGATTTACTGAATCTGCTTTGATTACAAATTTATATTTAAAATTTGTTTATTAAGAAAACTGTATGTACGTATTACCATTTTCTTCCAATAATGAAGCATTGATGATTCTTTTAAAGAGAATTTGTTAATAATAAAGTTTTTTCTGCCTACTGTCTTTCAATTCCCTATAAAGGTATATAACTATAATTTTTTATGGAGACATTTATTAAATTACCATGTTGCAACGGTGACTCTTTTATAGATACATTTGTAAATAATGATGTGTTTTCTGTTGATTATCTTTCAGTTCCTATAAGGTATATAATTATAAATTTTTCTTTATAGATATATAATAATCTAATTAACATCCTAGGTAGATGCAATATTCTGTTTTGAAATATAGGTGACATGAAGAAATAATGTCTTAATAAAACCATTTCCAAATTAATTCAAACAAATAGTCTTAACATAACATATTTTAAAATTAATAATCTATTTTATCTACTTTTGGCATTGTCTGTTCTATAAAGATTTTTCATATGATATTTTATATAGAAGCAACCCCTTAGAAAAACCAAAAAAGATTCCTCGAATAGTTTAAGGATGAGACTGTGATTGAAGGAGATGCATACTAGAACTTAAAGTAAAAGCTTATCACTCTTTAAAACAGTTCCTTTAGTCTGTAGTTAGTTGTGATGATATGGTCATGGTGATGGTACATTATTAGCTTGGCATTCAATGCATTTCTACTTTAAATTAACTTGCCAATACTATAATTTAATACTTAAAACATAACGTACAATTTAATGTTATCATCGTATATTTCCAATAACAGTAAACTCAATTTCTCATTTGCATCATTTTTGATTACACACAATAATATCATGACTCAAAGATGATCTATACATAGGGAAATAGTGATGCATATCTTATGTAATACTATTATTGCCTAATATGAAATGTGCAACAAATAGAAGAAGACGAGAATGGAAAAACAAATGCCAAAATGTTACAGTTACGATAAACTACTGCTTTCTCATTTTAATTTCTGTGATTAGGTTGAAATTAGTCAAATATGTATGGGCTATTTGTCTAAAGTGGAGTTGATCCAAATACACACAACTAAGATGACAGAAAAATCTAAAGTTTCAAATGATAATTTGTTGCACCTTCCAAGACAAATAATTATCTATAGTAACCCAGTAGTGAAGGCTTCAAAATTTAGTTATGCTAAGTTGTAATAATTGAATAATCAGTTAGCTTACACTTTTATATTTTCATCAGTTTATAGTTTACACAATATAAGTTTAAGTCTGTTCATCATATAAATCTTTTTGCTGGGTTTCATATATAATCATATATTCGCATTAGTTTACAGTTTACACAATTTAAGCCTTTACCGAGTTTCTTATAATCTCTTCGTTTTTATGATTATCATCTATGTTTCATCATTAGTGATTCAGTTTCATCATCCTTTGAAACTTGGAGTTTTCTTGTTGAGTTGTTGAGTTGTCGGCTTTCATGGTGAGTTTCATCATCAGTCTTCTTTTCAAGTTGCTAAGAAGCCGAGTTACAACTTTGTAGTAAATTACTTTGTAATAAGTTTGTTGTAATTTTGGTCTTTGGTGATATATGGAGTCTACATAAATGCAGTCTGCTGAGGTGTTGTTTTTTGACTCCTGTCTTGGTTAATACACTTATTGAGTTTTTGTTGTAAGATTAGTATGTACTAATTGTTATGCAATATTATGAATTCTAAGTTTTTGCTCTGGTCAAGGGTTAGGATGTAATATGCTATTTAAGTGGTTCAGTCACCAATTAATATTTAATATGCTATTATGCTGATTGTAATATAACTGTCACTGCCTTATTGTTATAATTGTTTGTATCAGTTTCAGTTAATTTTTAACCATTAACTGCGGTTAATTATTATGGTAAATCATAGTAAACCAGTTGTTGGTTAACTGATGGAGCTTAATCGGTTAACCGATCGGTATAGGCTGTTAATTGCGGTTAAAAATGAGCGGTTCGATTGGTATGGAGCATCTAGTTTCATTTTTGGTTCGGTTAGCCAAACCATATAATTTGGTCAGTTAAATCGGTTAATTAACCGTTCCGTTCGGTTAATCAACCGGGCCCACATCTAATAACTGCATACCGCAAGCCTACTCCAGGAACACAGATCTACTCGCAACCATAGAGTAACCTTCCATTCCTATAGTCTTCAAGGTATATGTCAATTTACTACACTCACATATCCTAAACCAGATAGAGAGACTGACAACTACATATCATACGCCTGCTCTAGGAACCCAGGTCTACCCCCACCACAGAATAACCATCTATTCCTATAGTCTTCAGTTGCTTTGAAGTACATCGTGACCTCATCCACCAATGGCTTGTCTATGCGTATCCACGGTCAAGACACTACTTTGCCTCTAATGGTAACAGAATGCTGGCTTATGCGACACAAGGGGCTATAACTAACAACCCATCTACTATTGCTAATAACATGATGTACATCAAAAGGGACATATAACTACAATACTGCGGATCTGGGGCGTGACTCCACGATCAGGCCGCCAGGATGGATACTGGCCAATCTAGTTCACTCCTGAAAAAAAAGGAAGCTAGACATGATGTGGATGATTATATATTCCTCATACCCGATAGCTACGCATATCTCTAATAGTACGCCCACCAGCGGCTCTCATAAGCTAGCATCTAACAATACGATACTCCTCACCGAGTATCACATATAACGTGAGTGTCATCCCCGTTTAAGTGACATTTACTTACTATGAATAATCAAACAAATAACATAACGACGTCCCATACCACTACATGTTATTCGGATAATTATTCAATGTTTATAAACTACACTCGATCCACACTAGATATCTCTATATGACAAGTTCGATGAATAACCAGAAAAGTGTTACCGAAAGTTCCATACTAAACGATATCACTAAACCATTTATTCAAATTTCTCATCATAAACAAATGAAATCTCACAAACCAAATAGAAGGATGTCACCACTATATCATGTCAAAGTCGTCGTCATATCAATATCAACAGTGAATCACTCATAATATTGAGATCTATACAAAAAAGATGAGAAATCAGAACTCAAAATCACTAATAAAGTTTATATATATTCCCAATCAATATACGTGGAGAGGATTGATCTAGAAACTATGAAATAGAGTACCCAAATTAAAATAGTTATAAAAAAATTAAATTAATATTAAATAAAATCATTTATATCATTTTTATTTCATATAAGAAAATAAGTACTTAAAAACAAGCAATAAAGAGATTATCAAATATTACTCATAACATCTCAATTCAATATACATAAAATAAATAATTAGGAAAACAATAGAAACAGATTAGCTAAAAAGGTGTAAATATGAAACATTCAAGTCGATATCTAAAAATAATTCTTTACGACATTTCATTTCGCATAAGAAATAAATTACTTAAAATAGACAATAAACACATATTCTTGGATTAACTAAAATTTTAATTATAGTATAAATTTATTATTTACATTAAATAACCAGTTTCCTCATCTTTTATATAAATGATCAATAATTAATCATTTACTAAATATATTTTAAACTTAATCCTTTCATTTAAATCTCCAAAATAGTAAATAAATCTTAAAATTATGTATAAAGATTATTTCATAACTATAATCAATTACTATTTAGATAATTACAAAATATCCAATTTAATTTAACATATCATAATCAGATACATACATATTCTAAATGGGAATTATATATTTTTCAATTAGAGTTTCCTAAATATTTTAATAACCATCAAACATCATTAGAATAACATTTCATATTTACATTTATTAAACATTGTTTATTTGTTAAAATTAATGCTTATATACATTTATAAATTCTCAATTAAACTTCTTAATACATATATCTATTCAATTACTTTTACTTAACTTTAATTGTATCTTAAATATTATATTTATTTAAATATTTACCTTTTAATTCATTTATTTCTTTTCTAATCAATTTCAAATATTGTATTGAACTATATTATTGTCGAATCTACCATAATTAAAACAATCATCACTCAAACAATTAATATCATCCAATAATCATTAGTTTCAACCCAACAATCCACCCAGCAAGGCATATCAAACGATATATAGGATAATTCTGCATTAATTGCTATAAAATAAACATAGTTGTGAGTTAATAAAACTCAACGAAACTCCCAGTAAAAACCCAAACTGAGTTTTACTACATCATCGCTCCATTCTTAAGTCATGGCCATGCTCTTCCTCCATCGTGCATTCCTTCTCCATGCTGCTACAATCACACCAAAGAAATCCTCTATTCGCTCCCAACTCCAATACACACGCGCCTAGGTTGTATGGCCATATTATTGCGTTGCCACTCCAGTTCATCACCCCAGCATCGAGCTCCACCTCTCGTCTGGTTGCGAGGCCAATCAACCCCTCTTCTTCTTCTTTTCCTAATTAAAATCCATGATTTGATTTTGAAATTAAGGCTCAAGTAGTCAATTGGGAGAATGGGTTCGGTTGTGGTTGAATACAGGGTAAGAATGAGAATTATAACGAAGTGTCGGAATATTGAAATAAGAAATGGGTTTGGGCTCTACTTGAATTTGGGTTTCATTTATTTATCTATTTTATTTTCCTTTAAGTAGCCTTTGCATTCATTTGTAAATATATCTCAATCTATATTAAACTAATCTACACTTTAAAATATTTTATATACAATTTAAAACATTTTACTTAATTAATTAGATTATTCGAAAGGAATTTATTAGTTTAATTCAATTAATTTAAAAAAAAAATCTTTTATTAAATAAATTTCAAATAAATACTAATTTATTTTTTAAAATATAATTATCAAAATCAAATTCAAACAATTTTATTTTAATTAGATTTATTTAATTATATGGCATCGAAAGTAGGGTTATTACATAAGGATGAGCCGGTCCTCTCCATGAACGTGACTCAGGGATAATCTGTATCGTCCATAAACAAATAAAGTACTACCTCAAAATGATAGAAAATCATACCATAACTTACTCTTCTCCTGCCATCAATGAATCGGCACAACTAATATAATGTGACTGCTATGCAATAATATACAAGTGTAGGCACTGTTCAATTCTTGGAAACCTCGGCTGAAACCTAGATCGAGGTCTTGGTTTGGACTTCCCATGAAACGAAACTAAAAATCTCAGGGTAAATTTCATTTTGAATATATTGCTCCGAGATATGTATATATTGGCCAAGAGAGATTTACAATATATCAATCAATATTAGGTTCCCCCCTTTTCCATTACCCTTTTTACCTGGACCAAAATTAAAGCCCATATATATTAGTTTACCGACTAAGATATGTTAGTTTTACAGTGGATTACTTAATAGTGATTTTTTCGTTTATTTAGCTTATTAATAGATACCTTATAAAGTAGTTTGCTAATTATATGTAATATTTTAATACTAAACTATTTACTACCCTATTTACTAAAATTAGGGGTTATTCAATTAAGCTATTCAAACTATTGACTATACAAAAAATAGATTATTGTTTATATTTGTAATAGTTTAACATAAATTGTTGAACACAAATATGATAGTTTAGTCCAAAAATGCAACGATCCAAAATTTTCAACCCCGAAAATGCGACACTAATACGTTCACTATAGAAGTGCCGAGCAATCGAACGTCGGAAATTCCAAATCATTAGGGCAAAGAAGAAAAAGTGGTAGAAGAAGAAATAGAACACAACAATACAGAATCTCATAATTGCAGCAAATCAAAATATAATATCAAATAACAACGTTTATACTAAGAAAATATGTAATTGTCAATTTACATACATTATATCAAAGTACTATCATTCACAAATAAACTGGACAGTTGTAACAACTTGTCCCTGATTACTATCAATACAATCTCAAATACACAGCGGAATATACTCCATACGTTCCTGCCATCTAGCTCGCCTCCTGAGCTCCAGAATGTCCTGACCTGAAAATCTGTAAAACTCGGTCTGACCCGAGCATTACATCAAAGTAACACCCGATTCAGGCTGGAAACCAGCGTGAGTAAACCCATATAGCTTGAAATACTAAGTTATAAAACTTCTTTAAAAACCAGGGTAACTCATACCTCAATACGAGTTCTTATCTTTCTATAGCCAAACATTTATCCCACAGAATAATATCTAAGTACCGTTACTTAGTTTAAATGGCCAAGTTGCTTAATTTATAACATTCCAGCCTATTTGAATTTACAAATCAAATCTATAAAGAATTATAGATTACTAATCGAAGTGGTTC
Source organism: Allium cepa (assembly GCA_030765085.1). Taxonomy (NCBI): domain Eukaryota; kingdom Viridiplantae; phylum Streptophyta; class Magnoliopsida; order Asparagales; family Amaryllidaceae; genus Allium; species Allium cepa. The sequence continues at coordinate 299,379,145 of CM060931.1, forward strand.
CGGATATCGATGATATCCGACCCCGATCTCTTCGAATCCAATGCCATCTTTTTAAGCCAAATTGCTTATGTGAAGATAATTCAATTTAAACTTTCAGAATGTCATATTCACACAGAAATTCACATAGATAACTTTTCGACTAAATGTTTCACGTTTATTAAAAGTTTAATCCTGACAGATCATCACAAATTATCGGACGAGACATATTAGGTAACCTAAAGCATTTAATTCAAATTAAACATTCAGGCAAGATTAACTGTCACATAATTCCTAAGTAAATTAATTTAAATATTTATAAATCTTGCTTAATTGTCATTAATTTATTATAGGCCATTTATTTTACTTAAATAACTATTTGGACTTAATTAATTATCTTTTACAATCACTTAAGACCTAAACTTATAAAAGTTTAAAACACTGTCCAAACCATTTACTTAATTATACTATTTAATTTTACTTTAATAAACTCAAGAATTAACTTAAATAATGGCATAAAACTTAAATACCCAAGCTTAATCAATTTAAGTTAAAACAAATTATTTATATAACCTTTAACTAAATAATATTAAGTAATCATTTTAAGAATTGGAGAAATTTTTTTTCGAAGAACTTTTTTCTTCTTAAAACTTGTTAGTACACTTTAATTTAAGCTTGTTAATTTATCCTTTTATCATATTATTAAAATAGCTAGCCCAAGATAATTAACTGGCCCAACCCAAACCTACCCACTAACTTCCTCTTCCTCCCATTCTTCTTTACTTCTCACAAAAAAACTTTGCTGAACCACTCGCGTACACTCGAGCCCAACCCGAGCCAATCCCCAGTTCAAACCCAAGCCCAACATTCTTCCTATCTTCCCCCACTAAACTTAGATATGCTGATACACGTATGCACATGCATTGGAACCCCTCCGACTAACTACGACAACTCTAATCAGTCGTTGACGACACGCCGACCAACCCTAACCAACCAGATTTGCGAAAGACCCCATAAATCGAAATCAAGCGAGACGAAACCCTCCAGGAATGAAAACCCAATCACCCAGAACACTTCGGACCGCCTACTCTGACCACCGGAGACCTCGCCGTCGCACCTCGAGTCACATCTGAGTCTCCTCTCACCTTTCCCCCACCCGCGAGTCAACTCGCCACCGTGCCTCCCAAATCTGCCATGAACTTCCCTTGACCAAAACATGACCTAAAACCCTACTCTGGTATCGCCGCGCCACCACGAAGGTTCTAAAATCAAACCCCTATTTTTCCCATGACCACCGATCCATGACTTTCCTCCAGCCATAACCCCGCCATCCACAACCCGCGTGATTGCCGGAATTTGACCAAACACCTATTATCGTTCAACTTGCAATATCTCAATATATACGAATTTTAAAATCTTGAGATTATTATCAAAAATCATCAATTTTAAGCACGAATCCAGTCATTTAATCAAAACTTGAAATTTAACCAATTGATATTCTGACTTGGTTTGATTTTTACTGTAATATCTTGTTTTCTCAAAAATTTCTTAATAAATCATCTTGAAAACATTTGTAAAAATAAGATATCATGTTTACCATCAAAATTTCTTTAATCGCCAAAGCCTGAAAATGTTTGTGTGAAGAGATATAAATTTTATTTTGAAAAATTGGTCTGTAAATCAAGAGCAGAGACCAGAAATATTTACACAGACATGCATACACATATACACAACAAATCAAATCTTTATACCAGGCAAACCCATTTATACATCCATGCAAAATGTGTTTGAATCATTTCTATGATTAATTGTTGCATGCACAGGTTTTACAGATGTTTAAACTTTAAAGGATATATGTTTACTCACCTTTGATTGAACAAAGGAAGCTTTTGAAAATCTGGGAATTGTTTGATAACTGGAACAGCAAGCTTGAATTTGATCTGGAAACTTGATTTACTTATTGGATTTTGAGTTTGAATTGCTTAGCTTTAGTTGAAACTTGAAGTAGTATAATTTTTTTCTCTGATTCTATTTTGATTTTCAGTTTTTATCCTTGTTTTAATTTAAAAATGAAGAAAAGAACGACTTTTGCTATATATACAAAAGTTATAAAAAAAAGAAAACAATTTATCTTGACATTTGTACGAAACTCTTCTTGCTAGCTTACAAATGTCAAAAACCAATATTTATAATTTATTTATGTTTTTATTTATATTTTTATATTTATTAATTATATTTATCTCATGTATAATTAAGAAGACATATATATTAAACCTTTTATTTATTCTTGTTTTAAGCTTAAGCTATTATACTTTAATTAATAACTATATATAAATACTAGTATTTAAGAAAATGTAGAGTTTAAATATAAATTATTTTAAGATATTTACTTTGATTTCAAACCATAGTTCCATTTACAATCTACATATATATACAATAGAAATTAAAAAGCGTATTTTTAATTTATTTGAAAAATATAAGTTCTGCAAATATAAATTATATAAGAAGATTATTAAATTAATACTTATTTCCAAATATACATACATACATACATATATCAAAATTTTATTTTTTCAGCTCGTCAATAAGTATTTCTAAAAATTTAATCCAGTTAATTACCAATTAATGACCATTAAAGATCCGGGTTGTCACATTCCTTCCCCCTTAAAAGAATTTCGTCCTCCAAATTTTAAAGCAAAAGATAATCCAAAAGCTTTACATTTAACAACAAAGCATACACGTCAACCATATACTAGCAACCAAAGTAAATAATTCATTCAAACAAACAATCCTAACTATCCAAACATTTTAACTCTTAAACATTTTTAACTCTTAACTCTTTTTATTCCAAAGTTTTAAAACACTTTAAAAATTTACATAATATTATCAAATTTTTTTATTTATAAAAATACTTTTTTGTAACTCGATGTTTCAACAAGTCCATCCTTGTTCTCATAGAAATTCAGTCATACGTTGATCAGGCGTAGGACTGAAAATCTATAAGTACTTGGTAAAACCATTTTCAACACCCAGTGAAAATACTTAGAAAACTTTTATGAAAATATAGAAAACATTTTTGTGAGAATGCTCTGGAAATCATCACCCTCTCCATGGTCGCAGTTAGCCCGATGATTTCGTCGCCATCCCGGCAAACCATAGAAAACTATAGGCCTCCACACCCCTTGATTGCACCATGGAACCGCCACAGGTCGCAGCTACACCCAGGGTTACGTTGCCATCATGGAAAAAACCATGTAATTGTAGGCATCAGTGCCCTCAAATTTCGCTGCCAAATGAAACTCCTCCACACAGACCACACAGATCGCAGACTACATCAGTCGAGTCCTAATGTAGCCTGTAGGCACTCACTGCCTCACGACTTTCGCTATGTCTTTATAGATCGCAGTCCACCGATGTTACGTCGCTCTCCCAGTGAAATAAAATGTAGACATTAGGAAATCACTGCCCCTCCACTTCCGCTATGGTGCGCAGTAGATCGCAGTTACATCGAGTTACACTATCGTCACATCATAACCCTATGTCTCTGTAGGCATCAACACCCTCGACTTTCGCTACCCCAACCACAATCCTCAGAAACTTCAGTTTGTCCGGACATCCTCATAGGATCAAATTTAGAACCCCCCTTAGGGATCAAGGCAGAATCACCCTGATGATCTCCTACTAGAAGTTCATTCTAAATGGAAGCACCTTTTTCCCCACAGCATTCTCAAACATTTTATACTATATACAAATAGTATCTTTCAAATCATACTCTTATATATATCACATATAAATCTCCTTTACCCAAAATCGATATCCCAAAATCATTAATTCTCAAACTTGGCTTTTCAAATTCCCAAAATTGATTTTCCCTAAAAATCAAAAGCTTTTCAAAATCAGTAGGTTCCAAACCTTTTTCCCAATTTCATAAAATCATTTATATATATATAGATATATAAGTTTATTCTTTTATCTATAACAAAATACCTTTGGATCACTTCCTACTTATATAAATTCCTTTTTATACTTCAAACATTTTTCAAAGATCACATCTTCTGGTTATAAATTCACAAGGGTAGTTTATCATATATGACAAATATATATATAATTTTATTTATGCCAAATCAAATATTCAAGTTCGATTTTTTAATAAAATTATTTGCCACACTACTTACTTTTTACATAATGAGTTTTAATTATAGTGATATCCAACTTCCACTTTTATTCATCATATATTTCTCAAAATATATTATTCCATTTCAAAATCATTTTTATATTTCTTTTCAAAGTTTTTAATATCTATTTCATCCAAGCACGTATGATGTACATATATCATCCGTACGCAATATCAAATTCGATCGCTCACTCGATCACACAATTTCACTTCCGAACAAGTATCGTCCACCCGACTTCCTAGTGCGGACTCAGATCTGGTTTCTTGATCAGAAACCGTCATTCTCCTTGCATAGCCATAACTATGATAGAGAATTTCCAAAACCAATCAAAAATCCATATCCAGGGTTCGCCGTTGAAAAACAAGTGAAAAATCCTAACTCAGATTGTTATACTATCTCGAAATTCTGTGCTCGTATCTAGATCAAATCATTATGCGAATAGAACAATATACGTACATCCTACATATTTATATTCATTGATTATTAGCTAAATCAATTTCCTTTTTATTCTCATTTTTGATTTCTATTCACTTATTCACAATTGCTTCAATTTCCATTTGGGTTATCACTTCAATTCTAAATAGTTTACACTCTAACCAACTTGAATTTAGAAAATAGCTTGAAAAGTTTAAAATAGCTAAGTAGCTGTAAAATAGTTATTAATTGTAAAATAGTTGTAAATAGTTAAGTAGTTATAACATAGTTGTAAAATAGTTAAAAAGTTGCAAAATAGTTGTAAAATAGTAATTAATTTGTAAAACAGATGTAAAATAGTAATTAGTTTGTAAAACAGATGTAAAATAGTAATTAGTTTTCAAAATAGTTGTAAAATAAGTATAAGATATTTTGGGATTTTAAAAAGAAAGGTTGTATAGTAAATAACTAGGAAAAATATATTTAAGATGGTTTATATTAAAATAATTTATTTAAAAATATTTTCAGAGTCAAATTGTTCAATCTCCCAATCTCCCATTTCAACCACTTTCCAATTTCCACTTTCATTTAAATTGATTCAATCTCAATTTAATTTGAATTAACTTCAATTCCTTTCCTGAATTCAAATCAATTCCCACTTGAATTAACTTATTCAACTTCAATCACAATTCCAAATTATTCAAATCAAATTCAATTTAAACAAATTTCAATTCCAATCTCAACTTTAAACCATCTCGAATCATATGAATTCGAGTTAAATTTTTAAATGTTGATTTAATCCTTTAAATCAAATTAACCTATACTTTTAATTTAATAACCTAAGTCTTCAAACAATTAAATTTTGAGTCAAATTTTTTACATTATTTAAATTACTTTTGCCTAACTTATTTCAAGGTTCAAATAAGAGTTCAAAACTTTTTAAACAATTTAATCTTCGAAATCCAATTTCTTACCCAATTTTAACTTCTAACTTTGAACCTAATTCTTAATAATTTCAGTTTGTAAGTTCATTTTTAACACTTCAGTCTTAAGTTCAAAGTGATCCCATTTCCATAATTTCAATTTCATTTCTAAAAATCCAAAATCATTTAAATGGTTTCGAAATAAAGTTTAATTCCATTTAATTCCAGCAATGGATATATATTATCTCAATCTACTTCTTAATTTATACAAAACAATTCAATTTACAGTTCCATAGATTATTAATAACAATAGGATGATATCATGTTAAGTCAAAGTAAATAAATATTCAAATTATCCATAACAATCATCAATAGCATCCATTTCCAATTTCCAAAACTCAAACCTGTTTTGAGATCATACATAATTCTCTTTCCAAATCAACCCATTTAACTTCCCTAAGTTAAATTCAATTCATTTAATCCAGTTAACCTTACTAAATTTGAATTCTCCATTTCAAATTTAAAACCTCCCATCAATGTCCTTTCCCACTAATAAGTTCAAAAACTTATTTCACTTGGGTTTACATCACATTTCAGGGGAAAATTCAAAACTCAACACTGTGTTTATTTCCAAACAACTTTGTTGTTACGTATATCCACACATATATATACTTATTTCCTTCGCACACCAAATCATGCTTAAATTTTAAACCAATATTGTTTTTAATTCAAAACAACTGTCTTAATTTTTTTTAAAACAACTCTTGCTTTTAAAATAAGATTCCTATATTCAAAAAATATTCTGAATAATATTATTTATCATTTCTTTTACATCTTGAAACAATTTCAATTTTTCTGGACTTAAATTTACAACTTCACAATTTAAATCTATTCCAATTTATAAGTCATACTTATCCAAATTGTTACTTAAACATTCCATTATTTAGACATAATAACCATTTTACGATTATAACCAAGATTATCATATTTGGCAACCAATTCACTATGTATTATCCCATAATTTGTTGGAAAATTAATCAGGGTAACTTAATTCAACATTCTGAAAAAACTTCTATAATTTCAGGATTTTAATTTCAGTTTTGAATCCATTTTTAGCTTATTTTATTTGTATAGTTCATATTATCCAATTCCTATTTGGTTATATATATTACCACTTAAATTCTTATGATCTTATTCAATTTCAAAAATTAACAACCAATTTCCTTAATATATGTAATAATTAGAAAAATTATTGCTTTATATATCGAAATATAAGCTTAAAAATCATTCATTTTTAAAACTGTTTTTAAAGTCATTATATAACAAGTACGCTCTCATATAGTACACTCAACTCATTCTAGGGTACTATTGATCCTACCTCTAATGAATAACCCACTAGAGCCAAGGTTCTCGCTTAACCTTCAGCTCTAATACCAAATGTAACGACCCAAAAGTTTCGACCCCGAAAATTCAACACTAATACGTTCACTGTAGAAGTGCCGAGCAACCGAACGTCGGAAATTCCAAATCATTAGGGTATAGAATAAAAAGAGGTAGAAGAAGAAACAGAAAACAACAGCATAGAATCTCACAATTGCAGCGGATCAAAATATAATATCAAATAACAACATTTATATTAAGAAAAGCTGTACTGTCAATTTACGTACATTATATCAGAGTACAATCATTCACAAATAAACTGGACATTTGTAACAACTTGTCCCTGACTACTATCAATACAATCTCAAACACGCAGCGGAATATACTCGATACGTTCCTGCCATCCAACTCGCCTCCTGAGCTCCAGAACGTCCTAACCCGGAAATCTGTAATACTCGGTCTGACCCGAGCATTACATTATAGTAACACCCGAGTCAGGCTAGAAACTAGCGCGAGTAAACCCATATAACTTGAAATACTAAGTTATAAAACTTCTTTGAAAACCAGGCTAAATCGCACCTCAATACGAGTACTTATCTTGCTATAGCCAAACATTTATCCCACAGAATAATTTCTAAGTACTGTTACACAGTTTAAATGGCCAAGTTGCTTAATTTATTCCATTCCAGCCTATTTGAATTTACAAACCAAATCTACAAAGAATTATAGATTACTAATCGACATGGTTCCGGATATCGCTGATATCCGACCCCGATCTCTTCGAATCCAATATCATCTTTTAAGCTGAATTGCTTAAGTGAAGATAATTCAATTTAAACTTTCAGAATGTCATATTTACATAGAAATTCACACAGATAACTTTTCAACTAAATGTTTCACGTTTATTAATAGTTTAATCCTGAAAGATCATCACAAATTATCGGACGAGAGATATTAGGTAATCTAAAGCATTTAATTCAAATTAAACATTCAGGGAAGATTAACTGTCGCACAACTCCTAAGTAAATTAATTTAATTACTTATAAATCCTGCTTAATTATCATTAATTAATTACAGGCCATTTATTTTATTTAAATAATGATTTGGAATTAATTAATTATCTTTTACAATTACTTAAGACCTAAATTTATAAAAGTTTAAAACATTGTCTTAACCATTTACTTAATTATACTGTTTAGTTTTGCTTTAATAGACTCAAGAATCAACTTAAATAATGGCTAAAACTTAATTACCCAAGCTTAATCAATTTAAGTTAAAATAAATTATTTATATAGCCTTTAACTCAATAATATTAAGTAATCATTTTAAGAATTGGAGAAAATTTTGTTTGGAAGAACTTGTTTCTTCTTAAAACTTGTTAGTACTCTTTTATTTAAACTTGTTAAATTTTTCCTTTTGTCATCTTATTAAAATAGCTAGCCCAAGATAATTAACTGGCCCAACCCAAACCTACCCACTAACTTCCTCTTCCTCCCATTCTTCTTTACTTCTCATAAAAAACTTTGCCGAACCACTCGCGTACATTCGCGTACACTCGATCCCAACCCGAGCCAATCCCCAGTTCAAACCCGAGCTCAACCTTCTTCCTATCTTCCCCCTCTAAACTCAGATATGCTAATATATGTGCACATGCACAACTCATCGAAACCCCTCCGACTAACTATGACACCTCCGATCAGTCGTTGATGACATGTCGACCAACCCTAACCACCCAGATTCGTGAAAGACCCCACAAATCGAAATCGAGCGAAATGAAACCCTCCAGGAATGAAAACCCAATCACTCAAAACACTTCGCACCGCCTACTCCGACCACCGGAGACCTCGTCGTTGCACCTGGAGTCGCACTTGAGTCTTCTCTCACCTTTCCTCTACCTCCGAGTCAACTCAACGCCACCGTGCCTCCCAAATCTGCTGCGAACTTCCCTCGACCAAAACATGACCTAAAACTCTACTCTGGCATCGCCATGCCACCATGAAGGTCCTAAAATCAAACCCCTATTTTTCCCATGACCACCGATCCACGACCTTCCTCCAGCCATAACCCCACCGTCCACAACCCGTGTGATCACCCGAATTTGACCAAACATCGATTATCGTTCAACTTGCAATATCTCAATATATACGAATTTAAAAATCTTGTGATTATTATCAAAAATCATCATTTTTAAGCATGAATCGAGTCATATAATCAAAACATGAAATTTAGTCAATTGATTTTCTGACTTGATTTGGTTTTTACTGTAATTTCTTGTTTTCCCAAAAATTTCTTAGTAAATCCTCTTGAAAACGTTTGTAAAAATAAGATATCATGTTTACCATCAAAATTTATTTAATCATCAAAACATGAAAATGTTTTGTGAAGAGGTATAAATTATATTTTGAAAAATTTGGTCTGTAAATCAAGAACAGAGACCAGAAGTATTTACACAGACATGCGTACACATATGCATAGCAAATCAAATCTTTATACTAGGAAAACCCATTTATACATCCATGCAAAACATGTTTGAATCATTTCTATGATTAATTATTGCATGCACAGGTTTTACAGATGTTTAAACTTTAAAGGATTTATGTTTACTCATGTTTGATTGAATAGAGGAAGCTTCTGAAAATCTGGGAATTGTTTGATAATTGGAATAGCAAGCTTGAATTTGATCTGGAAACTTGATTTGCTTATTGGATTTTGTGTTTGAATTGCTTAGCTTTAGTTGAAACGTGAAGTAGTCGAATTTTTTTTTCTCTGATTCTATTTTTTTTTTAGTTTTTGTCTTTGCTTTGATTTTAAAAATGAAAAAAGAAAGACTTTTGCTATATATACAAAAGTTATAAAAAAAGAAAACAATTTATCTGACATTTGTACAAAACTCTTCTTACCATCTTACAAATGTCAAAAGCCAATATTTTATAATTTATTTATGTTTTTATTTATATTTTTATATTACTAATTATATTTATCTCATGTATAATTAAAAAGACATATATATTAAACCTTTTATTTATTCTTGTTTTAAGCTTAAGCTATTATACTTTAATTAATAACTATATATAAATACTAGTATTCAAGAAAAATGTAGAGTTTAAATATAAATTATTTTGAAATATTTACTTTGATTTTCCAACCTTATTTCTATTTATAATCTATATATACATACAATAGAAATTAGAAAGCGTATTTTTAATTTATTTGAAAATATAAGTTTTGCAAATTTAAATTATATAAGAAGATTATTAAATTAATACTTATTTCCAGAAATATATATATTTATCAGAATTTTATTTGTTCAACTCATCAATTAGTATTTCTAAAAATTTAATCCAGTTAATTACCAATTAATGACCATTAAAAATCCAGATTGTCACAAAAAATGGTGCACATAATAATATATTGCATATTGTTAAATGCAAATATAATAGTTCATAAAATAGTGATAAACTCTTTAGTAAGATTACATTTTGTATTTAGTTTCATAATTTACTGTTTAGTGATATTTGTTTTATACTCGGTGCTATAAATGAAAAAAGGGTGACAAATATAGTAAGTTCGATTTTATTTTCAAGATCGTATTTATAAATTCTATTGTATAAGAAAATCAATTATAAACATAACATACACTCTGGGATAGTCCTGATATGAAAATTTTGATCTGTGATGTTAATTCGAGTTAGACACCGAGATGCACGCACCTCGTCTGAGATCTCCTTCAATTCGAGATCAGGTCTCTTAAATATCGAGATGAAAAATAAATGAAATTCAAGATTTAAAACCTAGAGTGTAGAGGTAATAAAAGTGTCATAGTGTAAGTCTACACTACGCTACACAGAATGATAATATCAATCAGCTAGTATAACACAAGCAGAATATAACGATGTGTCAAAAAGAGAATATCTACCGCTGTCTCATACTAAATGAAATATAAATGGAGAAACTACACCTTATGTGACCTTTGAATTTATATACATTCTTACCCTCGAGAGTCTACGAATGGAACTAAGCACCCCTATACGACCTCTCTGCTATACATGGATCACATATAGACCTGGGCTGCATAGTTGGCAACAATCAAAACCCCTACTATGGCAGTGTTACTGTAACGACCCAGAATTTTTGATAACTTGAATTTGAATATTTAATTTATTTTTAATATTAATAAGTGGAATTTTTAAGTCGAATAATTTATTTTTCGAATATTGGATTTAATGGGATAATTAAATCGATGATTTAATAGCGAAATTCCGTAGATAATTGAATATTGGGTTAAATATGATTGAAAATGATTTGGAAAATTTTATTTTATCATATTGAAGTTATAGAAATATTTTAGAACTTGTAAAACTGAATTTGGAGTTAATTTGTAAAAATTGAATATTTTAATATTTAATTATCGACTGAAAAATAGCCAATTTTTGAACAGTCTCAAAATTTAACGAAACGAGTTCCATTGGATCCGTAATAGTTAGTTATTATCGGATTTCAATTTTCGTAGCAATCGGAGTTGTCGTTTGACCGTGGCAGCTCGAAACGCATCGATATCGTTTTAATTTTAATTCGGCGAGTTAAAATAGCCATTTTTCAAACGGTCTCGGATTTCGACGAAACCAGTTTCATCGGATCCGTAATGTGATATTATTGTAAGATTTCAAATTTCAAGTCGATTGGATTTATCGTTTGTCCGGTACAAGCTAAAACGCCTAGAAATCGTTTAAATCGGTTTAAATTTAAATCGAGCGTTTTTTGCCGTATCTCACACATACGATGGAATTAGCTTCCGAAACCTATTCCATTGCGTCCGGAACACGGAAAAACCTTAGGATCGCCTGTCGGCACGCGTTGTTTAGAGATTGTTTGAAAAGTTGCTTTAAAATGACTTTAATATTAAAATATTATTAAAAATGCTTATAAATTCACGTTTTTTGAGGAAACCCTAGCCTATTTGCTCCAGCCGCCGGCCCTATCATCAATGGCTGCGAATTTCACTTCTTCCTCTCCAATTTTCTTCAAATCCGTAAGGAATTACGAAATGTCTTCAACTACAAACTCGTAGAGGACGTCAAGATCTATCATATCAACGGTCAAGATCGCGAATAGCTTCACGAATCAACGGCAAAGGGGATTTGAAGGGCGCACGTTCATGGGGCTGTATCTCAGCAATGGCAAGGCCGAGCTCTGCATGCTTCTGGCCGAGTATTTGTCTTGGTCGTGGCTTCGAAGTGGGAGTGTTTGATCAAGTTCAAAATCGTTGTGGAGGCCGCTTGAATTAGGGTTTGTGGATGGAGATGGGTTTCTACGTGCGTTCCTCTACCTGGAAGGTGCGTGCGTGAAAAAGAAAGAAGGGGGGGAGTGGAGATGTGCGGCCCAGATTTGTGGAGGTTGGAAATTATTAAAACAAGTTGTAAATTTATGAATTTAATAAATTGTGTGATATTAAAATATGCGTATCTTTGTCATACGAGGTCGGAATTGCACGAAATCAGTTGCGTTGGAATCGTATGGTCGCGCTCTTCGCAATGCAACTAGTTTGGAGTCGATTGGAGCTCGTTTGAATTTGGATAAAATTAAACGTTCGTTTAATTTTATTCGAAACGAACGCGAAAAACGGAAATAAAATCAAGGTGAGAACTCCTCACTCAATCGAAAGGTTTTGTTTAAAATTTTGAATAGTTAATATTGATTGATAATTGTTGATTGATTGTGCTAGTAGATATAGTAGGATATATACTATATATAGCGATATATATATATTGGCATATGTATATATCGGATTTGATTTCCCGCCTCGTATAGCGGATGAGACCCTATTGCGCCGTTATTAAGCGGAATATTTATAAAATCCCATATACCGCGATATTCCACCTTGAAGTGGAATTGGTATTGTGCTAACGTCTGTGGATGCAGGGTAACAGGTTGGAGGGATCCAACTGGATTCCTCGCATATTTTATTTGTTTATAAATATTATGTTGATTGTTGATAATCATATTGATATATGACACTTATTCCCGTGATTGACCATCTGATGCTGTTGCATCATCGGATTCAAATTTTTAAAATTAAAAATAACGGTTTTGAATTTAAAAAGGGGTTTTAAATCGATTTTTCAAAGAATAAGGGTTATAAAAAAAAAAAAAATTTTGAATTGATTAAATTTTAAAATAAATAGATGGATAAAATTTTATGTTTTAAAAATTTATATCTTTATAAAATATAACTTAAAAGAAATTTTTAACAATAATAGGTTTTTATAAAATAGTTAAATTTGGTTTTTGGGAAGTTATTATTATTAATGGTTTATATAAAGGATTTTATAAATGGATGTTTTTAGATTAAATCATTGGAGTTATAGAATAAATTTATAAAATGCTGAGTTGATGTATAACATGAATTTCATTATAAATCTATAGATATATATTTGTGAAATTTATAAAAAGAATGGTTATTGGGAAGTGAAGTTTTATAAGTTATTGACTTATAAAAATGAATTTGGGGCATAAAAAGGGGAATTTTATAGAAATTGTTAATAAATGAAGATTTCATTAGTTGAAATTATTATAAACCATAAAAAAATCTTGTAAGTGATAAGATTTTAAATTGGTGAAGTTCAAAGGAACGATTTGGTAAATAAATAATATTATAAGTATTTAACTTACAATATGGCTTTTGGGTATGAAATTGGGTTATGTAAATTGCATCGGATTAATAAAGGGATTTATAAAATTGGGGTTTATAATAGAAATGGAATTTATAAACTATGTTTATAAATTTGAAATCCATCGAATTTGATAAATTGAAATATGGGAATTTGTTAAGTGGGCTATATTCACTATTTTGAATATTGAATAGATTATTAAATAAAATGGGTTTGTTTTTAGGAAAGGAATGTTTTAAATGGAATTTAAAACGAATTAAAGGTGTTTTAAAAGGTATTGAGTATTGAAAACATAGATTTCAACATTGATTGTTGAAATAGACGTTTTCGAGAAACAGAAGGGGATAATTTGTATAGTATCGGATTTATATATCTATTTTTAATTTCAAATCCATATACTAGTGTTTTTGGGTTGTTGTAACGATGTTTTACGCAACATTCGTTTTTAACCCAAATAAATGTGAATAAAAGAATGTTTTCTTAAAGAGAATGGAATAAAATACTTAACGGTAACTTAAGTATATTGAATATTTCCAAATTGTTGAAAATAAGTTAAATTGTGAATTACTTATTATTAAATAAGTATGGGAATGTTTTTTTTTTTTTTTTTTTTTTTTTTTTTTTTCTTTCCAATATAAAAGGAACGTTTTTGAGGATTCACCTTTTAAAGGTAAATCGAAGTGAATAGTTGAAATTGATTTGAAATCGTGTATGTGTAGATATTTGGGAAATTGGAAATTCACTTTGGAATTTATAAATAGGAAGGGAAATTTGTTTAAAAATAAATGTTGATTTATTTTTTAAAATATGGAAATAAAATTTACGAAATTGGAACGTAAGTTAAATTAAATCGGTAAGGATTTATTTGTTGATTTGAAATTTGTTTTCAAAAAGGTATAAAAGATGAATTGTAGTTTGAAATTGGTTTTCAAATGGTTAAGGTGTGTGATTTGAAATTTGTTTTCAAATGGTTAAGGTGTGTGATTTGAAATTTGTTTTCAAATGGTTGAGTTGTGTAATTTGAAATGGGTTTTCAAATGGTTAAGTGTGGAAATTTTATCGTGTAAAGGTGTTTTGGTAAACCAAATAACTTTGGGAAATTATTTGGAAATTGTGTATATATATCTTGTAAAGATATTTTGGGGAATTAAATAATTTTGGAAAATTATATGGAATCTGATGATGTGGCGCATCTTTATTGATAGTTAAATAACCGACTATCAGTATTTACCCTTGGATGGTATTTGTTGTGATTGTTGTGATTGAATTGCCACACTTATTTTTAAAATAAGCGCTCGCTATTCGGTTTAGCCGGGAGAGGACCTTTGTGTCGTATATCCCATTCCGAATATGTGATACGTCGTTATGGATAGCATTTGAAGACCGGTGTGAAGACCGGGTATTTGTGAAAACGATAGGATGACCTATCGATTGTCTCCGCATCGTTAGCTACGATATGGAGATTTCCTTTGTGATGGGAAATTTTATCGGGATTGTGAATACCCAGATTGCAAGGGCTTCTTTGGAAGTGCCTTCGGTTCTGTTCGAACCCGGAACAGACTTGTATGGTTACGTGTCTGACATTACATTTTGAGAGATAGAGCAGATTTCTTTCAAATACATTTCTGTTGGTGGCGGAGAATTTATTCTCTTAGCTTAACACCCTTCTCTGAGACGTACGAGCTCAGAGGTTATGTAGTTGAAGGTTATCAGCGATATTTCCCAATCTGGTAATGTGGCATGCTGAGTGCTGCTGTGTGATGATCATTGGTTGGTCATTTGTGATATGATCATTTGTTTGATCATTTATCTTTGTGATTATTGCTTTGGTCATCTGTGGACCCGAAGCATGGCTTTGTTACACAAAGCGTAGCTTTGTGGACGAGACTTCGTCAGGACCTCACTCCCCGGAAATGGTCGAAACAGGAATATGCGGCAAGGTTATGAGGGTCGCGCCCTTTAGGGTATGTCATTCCCTTCTGGAAAAGGGTGGTATCATGGTATGGAGCCCAGATATTTACTCATGTGGAAACACTATATATATTTCTGTGTGGTGTTGTTGGTATCGAGCGCTCGGATAAAGGTCCCAAAGGACCGGGGGATGACATATTCGTGTAGTAGTTACCTAGTTACAGAGGTAACCCGGCCTTGTGTTGGCAGAGATCTAACCGTAACGTTAGTTCTCGGGACGTCCCGCCAGAGGCGATCCCATGTGGCAGTAGGAAGTTCCTTAGCCTGACCATTTGTTGGAAATCCATTCATCCAATACGTGCCTTGTACGGTTTTAGTTGTAGAACCTGCCATTTAACATGGCAGCTATAGTAGGCATAGTATCATGGTACCTATGCTGGCTAGGATTTATATTATACTTTCGAAATATTTTCCACTATGCACTAGTAATAATATCAAAGAATTTTTCTCGTAGTAAGCATGTTTGACTATCATAAGGAGAAATCTCCCCCATGTGTGCGTTTGCATTGTGTGTGTGCCGGGAGGCCTTATGGTAGTTTCATTTTCCAAAAAGCATTGCGGATTTCAAAATTTAAACTTTCTTGTTGCGTGTTTAAAGATAAACTGTTTTGAGTTCTCACACCAGTCACATGACTGACCTGGAGTTTATTGTTCCTTTCCTAAACTCTGGGTGCCCACTATTTTCCACACGGGCAGTCTAGAGTTAGGTTATCAGGTTATTCTGGATTCGGGAGTTGCTGTGCAGATGTTGGAGGCGAGCTTGGATAGCGTAGTCTATTATCTATTGTATATAGTATTCTTTCCGCTGTTTTATTGTTGTACACTCTGATGATATGATGTATTGTGATGTATGTATAAAATGTATAGTTCTTTTGTTTTAATGATATTCATTTATCTATTATATGTTGTTCCGCTGCGATTGTGAGATTCTGATATTGTTTCTCGTTCTGTTACTGGTTTTTCTGTTTTCTCTTCTCTTTCTTTTCTTTCTTCTTCTACCTCTTTCTTCTTCAAAAACTCTAACGGTTCGATTTTTCGGCAACGAAAAATCTCGATCGTTACATTTGGTATCAGAGCATATGGTTAAGCGACAACCTGCTCTGTTGGGTATTACTCATTAGAGATAGAGTCAGCAGTACTCTAGAATGAGTATGAGTGTAATAATAGATATGAGTGCGTATTTGTTAGTGAGTATAAAATTGTTTTATATTGTGATGATTGGTTTGTTGAGTGGTATATGAACCTTCGTCGGCGCAGCCTCGAAAACTGAATCGAAGGGGTTCCTAAACACTTGAATAGAACAATTCGACACAATATTGTTTTAAATTGGGTAAATGAAATAATTTTACCTTGATTATATTTTGTATATAAAGAAAATAATTTTTTCAAGAATTATTGAAGTGTGTATATAATTGATTGCTTGGTTGTTGTAAATGATATATATATATAAAATAATTAAAAGTTGTTTGAATGAGCTAATAAAAGCAACTATTGTAAAAAGAATAATGGTATAAACCAATGAATCATAAGATGAAATTATAATTAATAATGATTTACAATTGTAAGATAATCATGTATGTATATAAGAAGAAAAAATTATATAAGTAAAAGGGTTATAAAAGTGATTTATGAATAGAAAGAAAACTTTTTGAAAGAATAATTAGCATTGATTTCACTATTGTCACTGGGAAATAATAAGGGTGATGACTGCAGCATCATCAGTATCATTTTCGAGTTTCTATGTGATGGATTTGCTACAATAATGAATTTAAAATTGAAGTTTTGTTGTAATAAACCAATTTGAAATTAAAATTCAACTTGAAATTGTCAAATATAAGTGAAAAAAGGGGTTTTGAACTTATAATATGAGTTGGAAGTTGAATAATAAGTTGTATAACTTATAGAATGAGAAAATGTAAGTAAAACCAGTTATTGAAGTGGTTAAACAATTAAGTTAAATAAAATGGAATATGAATTTGAATATTGACATGAATTTGACTTAAGTAAAAGTTAAATAGGATTTACTTTGGAATTTAAAATCCGAATTGAATTGATAAGTAAAACTTAAGTTTAATTAACAAATGATGTTTAAATGGAATAACTTAAGTGAAGTTGAATAAAAAATTGATCTTTGTATCAAAGTTAAATAATCAAGTGAATTAAATGAGGTAAATAAAGTTGAAATGGAATATAACTTAAGTAATATTGAAAGAATTGATGTTAATATCAAAGTAAGTGAATAAAGTGAGTAAATGAAATTGTTAAAGATATGAACTTAAGTTATATAAATGAAATTCAATTTTATTTGTAAAAAGAACTAGCAATTGAATTAAAGCATGGATTGAATGTTAATCAATAGAATATGAATAAGTTGATATGAAATGATGCATGCAAGTGTAAATTCATTTGAAAATAGTTTAATAATAGAATGAAAATCAATTGAATGTTAAACCAATTGGAATTAAAACAGTTGAACCAAATTGAATTTAAGTAAAACGAATAAAATTTGGTTGTATTGGATGTACATTGGTTGTTATTTGCTTATTGGTTGATTGTATGAAAATTCCTTAAGTGTTAACGAAATTGAATCTGCTAAATTGAAAGCTATGTAATTGAATTCAAATGAAAATTGGAATGCAAAGTTGAATGAAAATGAATATGCAACTTTAATAGTAAACTAAAAGTGGTATAAGAAACATGTATTGGAAATTTTATAATCGAATTGGCAAATTGGTTTGAATATTATAATTGGATATTATGCTAGCAGGATATACAGGTATATAAAGGAATTGGAATTTTGATTTTGAATTTAAAAAAATTGAATGGCTCGACAAAAAGGTACGTATTTCAGTTTTTATATGAGATTTGATGATTTCCTTCTCTAGCCACTTGGCTTTCTCTTTTCTTTTTGATTCTGAGGGGCCGTAGAGCCGTTTTGTAGTCGTACCGATCTAGCCGCGCAAAGGAGACTCTGGCGAAATTTTTTGAAAATTTAGGGAGTTAGAAAAATTTTGAGAAATTTTGAAAGTTTGAAATTTGAATTTAAATTTAAATTTGAATTGTTGAGTAAACAATGTTGTTTGAAACCTATAATTGAGTTGGAAAGCTAATTGAAATGATAGTGAATCTTTAATAAAAATATTTAGGTTAGAAAGTTAATAAAACTGATTAGCTTTGGAAAAATAATAAACGGATTATGAATTATTCTCCTTAACTTGCAATTTCGAGGACGAAATTCTTTTAAGGGGGGAAGATTGTAACGACCCAGAATTTTTGATAACTTGAATTTGAATATTTAATTTATTTTTAATATTAATAAGTGGAATTTTTAAGTCGAATAATTTATTTTTCGAATATTGGATTTAATGGGATAATTAAATCGATGATTTAATAGCGAAATTCCGTAGATAATTGAATATTGGGTTAAATATGATTGAAAATGATTTGGAAAATTTTATTTTATCATATTGAAGTTATAGAAATATTTTAGAACTTGTAAAACTGAATTTGGAGTTAATTTGTAAAAATTGAATATTTTAATATTTAATTATCGACTGAAAAATAGCCAATTTTTGAACAGTCTCAAAATTTAACGAAACGAGTTCCATTGGATCCGTAATAGTTAGTTATTATCGGATTTCAATTTTCGTAGCAATCGGAGTTGTCGTTTGACCGTGGCAGCTCGAAACGCATCGATATCGTTTTAATTTTAATTCGGCGAGTTAAAATAGCCATTTTTCAAACGGTCTCGGATTTCGACGAAACCAGTTTCATTGGATCCGTAATGTGATATTATTGTAAGATTTCAAATTTCAAGTCGATTGGATTTATCGTTTGTCCGGTACAAGCTAAAACGCCTAGAAATCGTTTAAATCGGTTTAAATTTAAATCGAGCGTTTTTTGCCGTATCTCACACATACGATGGAATTAGCTTCCGAAACCTATTCCATTGCGTCCGGAACACGGAAAAACCTTAGGATCGCCTGTCGGCACGCGTTGTTTAGAGATTGTTTGAAAAGTTGCTTTAAAATGACTTTAATATTAAAATATTATTAAAAATGCTTATAAATTCACGTTTTTTGAGGAAACCCTAGCCTATTTGCTCCAGCCGCCGGCCCTATCATCAATGGCTGCGAATTTCACTTCTTCCTCTCCAATTTTCTTCAAATCCGTAAGGAATTACGAAATGTCTTCAACTACAAACTCGTAGAGGACGTCAAGATCTATCATATCAACGGTCAAGATCGCGAATAGCTTCACGAATCAACGGCAAAGGGGATTTGAAGGGCGCACGTTCATGGGGCTGTATCTCAGCAATGGCAAGGCCGAGCTCTGCATGCTTCTGGCCGAGTATTTGTCTTGGTCGTGGCTTCGAAGTGGGAGTGTTTGATCAAGTTCAAAATCGTTGTGGAGGCCGCTTGAATTAGGGTTTGTGGATGGAGATGGGTTTCTACGTGCGTTCCTCTACCTGGAAGGTGCGTGCGTGAAAAAGAAAGAAGGGGGGGAGTGGAGATGTGCGGCCCAGATTTGTGGAGGTTGGAAATTATTAAAACAAGTTGTAAATTTATGAATTTAATAAATTGTGTGATATTAAAATATGCGTATCTTTGTCATACGAGGTCGGAATTGCACGAAATCAGTTGCGTTGGAATCGTATGGTCGCGCTCTTCGCAATGCAACTAGTTTGGAGTCGATTGGAGCTCGTTTGAATTTCGGATAAAATTAAACGTTCGTTTAATTTTATTCGAAACGAACGCGAAAAACGGAAATAAAATCAAGGTGAGAACTCCTCACTCAATCGAAAGGTTTTGTTTAAAATTTTGAATAGTTAATATTGATTGATAATTGTTGATTGATTGTGCTAGTAGATATAGTAGGATATATACTATATATAGCGATATATATATATTGGCATATGTATATATCGGATTTGATTTCCCGCCTCGTATAGCGGATGAGACCCTATTGCGCCGTTATTAAGCGGAATATTTATAAAATCCCATATACCGCGATATTCCACCTTGAAGTGGAATTGGTATTGTGCTAACGTCTGTGGATGCAGGGTAACAGGTTGGAGGGATCCAACTGGATTCCTCGCATATTTTATTTGTTTATAAATATTATGTTGATTGTTGATAATCATATTGATATATGACACTTATTCCCGTGATTGACCATCTGATGCTGTTGCATCATCGGATTCAAATTTTTAAAATTAAAAATAACGGTTTTGAATTTAAAAATTGGTTTTAAATCGATTTTTCAAAGAATAAGGGTTATAAAAAAAAAAAAATTTTGAATTGATTAAATTTTAAAATAAATAGATGGATAAAATTTTATGTTTTAAAAATTTATATCTTTATAAAATATAACTTAAAAGAAATTTTTAACAATAATAGGTTTTTATAAAATAGTTAAATTTGGTTTTTGGGAAGTTATTATTATTAATGGTTTATATAAAGGATTTTATAAATGGATGTTTTTAGATTAAATCATTGGAGTTATAGAATAAATTTATAAAATGCTGAGTTGATGTATAACATGAATTTCATTATAAATCTATAGATATATATTTGTGAAATTTATAAAAAGAATGGTTATTGGGAAGTGAAGTTTTATAAGTTATTGACTTATAAAAATGAATTTGGGGCATAAAAAGGGGAATTTTATAGAAATTGTTAATAAATGAAGATTTCATTAGTTGAAATTATTATAAACCATAAAAAAATCTTGTAAGTGATAAGATTTTAAATTGGTGAAGTTCAAAGGAACGATTTGGTAAATAAATAATATTATAAGTATTTAACTTACAATATGGCTTTTGGGTATGAAATTGGGTTATGTAAATTGCATCGGATTAATAAAGGGATTTATAAAATTGGGGTTTATAATAGAAATGGAATTTATAAACTATGTTTATAAATTTGAAATCCATCGAATTTGATAAATTGAAATATGGGAATTTGTTAAGTGGGCTATATTCACTATTTTGAATATTGAATAGATTATTAAATAAAATGGGTTTGTTTTTAGGAAAGGAATGTTTTAAATGGAATTTAAAACGAATTAAAGGTGTTTTAAAAGGTATTGAGTATTGAAAACATAGATTTCAACATTGATTGTTGAAATAGACGTTTTCGAGAAACAGAAGGGGATAATTTGTATAGTATCGGATTTATATATCTATTTTTAATTTCAAATCCATATACTAGTGTTTTTGGGTTGTTGTAACGATGTTTTACGCAACATTCGTTTTTAACCCAAATAAATGTGAATAAAAGAATGTTTTCTTAAAGAGAATGGAATAAAATACTTAACGGTAACTTAAGTATATTGAATATTTCCAAATTGTTGAAAATAAGTTAAATTGTGAATTACTTATTATTAAATAAGTATGGGAATGTTTTTTTTTTTTTTTTTTTTTTTTTTTTTTTTTTCTTTCCAATATAAAAGGAACGTTTTTGAGGATTCACCTTTTAAAGGTAAATCGAAGTGAATAGTTGAAATTGATTTGAAATCGTGTATGTGTAGATATTTGGGAAATTGGAAATTCACTTTGGAATTTATAAATAGGAAGGGAAATTTGTTTAAAAATAAATGTTGATTTATTTTTTAAAATATGGAAATAAAATTTACGAAATTGGAACGTAAGTTAAATTAAATCGGTAAGGATTTATTTGTTGATTTGAAATTTGTTTTCAAAAAGGTATAAAAGATGAATTGTAGTTTGAAATTGGTTTTCAAATGGTTAAGGTGTGTGATTTGAAATTTGTTTTCAAATGGTTAAGGTGTGTGATTTGAAATTTGTTTTCAAATGGTTGAGTTGTGTAATTTGAAATGGGTTTTCAAATGGTTAAGTGTGGAAATTTTATCGTGTAAAGGTGTTTTGGTAAACCAAATAACTTTGGGAAATTATTTGGAAATTGTGTATATATATCTTGTAAAGATATTTTGGGGAATTAAATAATTTTGGAAAATTATATGGAATCTGATGATGTGGCGCATCTTTATTGATAGTTAAATAACCGACTATCAGTATTTACCCTTGGATGGTATTTGTTGTGATTGTTGTGATTGAATTGCCACACTTATTTTTAAAATAAGCGCTCGCTATTCGGTTTAGCCGGGAGAGGACCTTTGTGTCGTATATCCCATTCCGAATATGTGATACGTCGTTATGGATAGCATTTGAAGACCGGTGTGAAGACCGGGTATTTGTGAAAACGATAGGATGACCTATCGATTGTCTCCGCATCGTTAGCTACGATATGGAGATTTCCTTTGTGATGGGAAATTTTATCGGGATTGTGAATACCCAGATTGCAAGGGCTTCTTTGGAAGTGCCTTCGGTTCTGTTCGAACCCGGAACAGACTTGTATGGTTACGTGTCTGACATTACATTTTGAGAGATAGAGCAGATTTCTTTCAAATACATTTCTGTTGGTGGCGGAGAATTTATTCTCTTAGCTTAACACCCTTCTCTGAGACGTACGAGCTCAGAGGTTATGTAGTTGAAGGTTATCAGCGATATTTCCCAATCTGGTAATGTGGCATGCTGAGTGCTGCTGTGTGATGATCATTGGTTGGTCATTTGTGATATGATCATTTGTTTGATCATTTATCTTTGTGATTATTGCTTTGGTCATCTGTGGACCCGAAGCATGGCTTTGTTACACAAAGCGTAGCTTTGTGGACGAGACTTCGTCAGGACCTCACTCCCCGGAAATGGTCGAAGCAGGAATATGCGGCAAGGTTATGAGGGTCGCGCCCTTTAGGGTATGTCATTCCCTTCTGGAAAAGGGTGGTATCATGGTATGGAGCCCAGATATTTACTCATGTGGAAACACTATATATATTTCTGTGTGGTGTTGTTGGTATCGAGCGCTCGGATAAAGGTCCCAAAGGACCGGGGGATGACATATTCGTGTAGTAGTTACCTAGTTACAGAGGTAACCCGGCCTTGTGTTGGCAGAGATCTAACCGTAACGTTAGTTCTCGGGACGTCCCGCCAGAGGCGATCCCATGTGGCAGTAGGAAGTTCCTTAGCCTGACCATTTGTTGGAAATCCATTCATCCAATACGTGCCTTGTACGGTTTTAGTTGTAGAACCTGCCATTTAACATGGCAGCTATAGTAGGCATAGTATCATGGTACCTATGCTGGCTAGGATTTATATTATACTTTCGAAATATTTTCCACTATGCACTAGTAATAATATCAAAGAATTTTTCTCGTAGTAAGCATGTTTGACTATCATAAGGAGAAATCTCCCCCATGTGTGCGTTTGCATTGTGTGTGTGCCGGGAGGCCTTATGGTAGTTTCATTTTCCAAAAAGCATTGCGGATTTCAAAATTTAAACTTTCTTGTTGCGTGTTTAAAGATAAACTGTTTTGAGTTCTCACACCAGTCACATGACTGACCTGGAGTTTATTGTTCCTTTCCTAAACTCTGGGTGCCCACTATTTTCCACACGGGCAGTCTAGAGTTAGGTTATCAGGTTATTCTGGATTCGGGAGTTGCTGTGCAGATGTTGGAGGCGAGCTTGGATAGCGTAGTCTATTATCTATTGTATATAGTATTCTTTCCGCTGTTTTATTGTTGTACACTCTGATGATATGATGTATTGTGATGTATGTATAAAATGTATAGTTCTTTTGTTTTAATGATATTCATTTATCTATTATATGTTGTTCCGCTGCGATTGTGAGATTCTGATATTGTTTCTCGTTCTGTTACTGGTTTTTCTGTTTTCTCTTCTCTTTCTTTTCTTTCTTCTTCTACCTCTTTCTTCTTCAAAAACTCTAACGGTTCGATTTTTCGGCAACGAAAAATCGCGATCGTTACAGTTACCTAGCATTTATATCTTCGCCGCCACCATTGGGTACAAATACCCCTTAAGCGCTGCTTTGGACCATCTCAAAGGCTTGGATTTATAATCATAAAAAAAAGTCTAAACGGATGTGTAGCACTACAACGACACTATGATACTAATCTAGTGTCTTACTCCATGATTCCCTTAACGTGCACTTGCTTTGACCTCTATGGACCACTCAAGCGTAATAGCACTTTGAACCATGAAATCTATGCTAACCGTCAATCTGCACGTCGTCTCGATCTTGTATTGAACCACTGCCGTCATGTCCTCGCACATCTGCTCGAGTCTAGAACCAACTCCTCGCCATTATGTGCTCCCTCCAATCGTACATGATTGTAATGACCCGTATTTTTAGCTATTTTAAATTATTAAATTTAGTGTAATCAATGGATAAAAATGGTTAAAAACAAAATTTCAATAATTTTGAATGTAAGTTATTGGATATGAACTTGAATTTTTTTTGAAATAAACTAATTTCTAAGATTTAAGTAATAATAGGTATTGAAACGTAATGCTACGGATTGAATGTTTTGCAATTAATAGTTGGATTAAATAATAAATTCTGAATTCATTAGATGTAAATAAAGTAATTGATTAATAACTAAAATTCATTTAAAATCTAATATGGAAATTTATTGAATATTGAACAATTAAATTATTTAAATTTAATATTGAAGATTATTTGAATAACTGAATTCTGAATTTAATATGATTGAAAATGATATCTAAAGTTGATGTAAATTTTATTTAAGCCACAATGAAGGCTATTTAAATTTAAAATTGGATTTAAAAGTGGATAATTATAAATTGGAAATTTTATATTATAATCGAGACGTTAAAAATAGTGGTCCGGGACACATTCTTTGATTTCGATGAAACTAGTTCCATTTGATCCGTAATAGTGTATTATTACCGAATTTCAAAATTTCGTAGTGTTTGGAGTCATCATTTTATTGTACGGGATAAAAATGCGTCAAATTTAATATCAAAAATTCAATATAATAATTGGGCCCAAAAAGCTATATTCTCCATGTGATCGATTTAGGGCTGGAAACTTGCTCCATTGCACTCGGAATAGGGGTATAACATTTGAATGCCTAGAGGCACACTTCGTTTGGAATTCATACGGAAAAGTACATGAGTAGTAGAAAATAATAATAAAATATTACGTGTACACCTATATATACACTTCCACAGTAAACCCAAGCCTTATTATACGGCTGCACCATTTCTTATTATCAATGGTCGAAATCTTCAATCCTTCCTCCTCAATTTTATCCACATCCATCAATCGATTCAAAAAACTTTCAAAGAGGGCAGCGGGATCTATAAGATCAACGGTTTTGATCAGAATTGGAGGGTCGTGGTGACTGCTAGGGCCTTGCATTTTGGAAAAGTTCGACGGGAGATTACATGTGCTAGAGTTGATCAGAGGGGTTCGGCCATGGCCAGTGGCGGAGTTCGTGGTGGGCTTCGCGTTGATGATACCTGATCGAGTTATGGAGCAACGTAGGTGGAGCGGCTAGAAGATTCACGTGGCGGCTATGGTTTGAGCAAGCTCGAACTTGCTTCAAGATTGTGATGTAAAAGGAGCTAGGTGCGACCTATATCCTAGGGAAGCAATGACCTGGATTAATCTTAGGTTGATTATATAAAAAAAAAATCGTGTAATTAATTATAATATTTAATTCATGTGAATCTTTAAAAATGTGTATCTCTCTTATACGTTGTTAGAATTCGACGAAACAAGCAGCGACGGAATCACGGATATGAGTACTATGTTTTGGAACTAATTTGGAGTTGATTGGAGCTAGTTAGAATTTTAGGTTAAGTTGAACGTCATTCAATTTGATTTAAAATTGAAAAATCAAGGTGAGTGTTTTATAATGCTCACAAAATACTAGAATTTTTTTATGCTAGTAAAATTTGAAATTATGAAGTGATATAAATTTATTGATTGCTGGTTGATAAAATTTAATTATCATCTAAATGGTCATCTGAATTAACCGTTTCAAATTAAAATTGATAGTTAAATTTGAAATTAGAATATAATTGCCAGTAAATTACCTTATATTAATGATTATCGAATTATTGTGAATTATTTTGACTGTATGGATGATTGATTGCGAGGGATGCTATTGGTTGATATTTTGGATGATTTAGATGTTTATTTATTCTGTTATCACCCTGTATATTATTTACAGCATGTAAACTGTTAATTGAATTATTTCGAATAAATTAAAAAATAGGTTAAAATGATATGTACCTGATTTGGATTGAAATGATATACATCCACCCCTGAAATTAAATTGAAATAACAGACCACTTAGCCATAGGATAGAAAATTATATACGGACACCGGATTGGTTAAATTAAATGATTTTAAAATTTTTGATTTAAAAGAAATAAAAATCGAATTTGTAGAAATAAAATTATTTTCAAACTTGAGCCCCGAATGTTGAAATTTAAATTTGGTAATCGAAATTGTTTAAATATTCGAAGTTGAGTTTTTGAAGTTATAATCGAAATATAATTTGAATTTTGGGAAATCAATTTGTTTTAAAAGATTGAACTTTTATTCGAACCTTGAATATTACGAAGTAAAACCGATATAAAAACGATATTCTTAAATTAAGCTCAGAATTGAATTATATTTCAAGGTTGGGATTTCAAACTGAATGTTAAAGGACAGTTTGATTTAAATGTTTTGAATCGATATTTTGAAAATCGAGCTCAAAATCGATATAAATTAAAATTGATTTAATATGGTTTGGAAGTGGAATTGAATTAATTTGAAATTGAAGTTGAAATTGAGTTGAATTGAAATCAAAATTGAATCGATTGAATGGAAATTGGAATTGATTTGAATTAGGAAGTTGGAATTGAATCAGTTTGACTTTGAAACTATTTTCAAATAAATTATTTTGATATAAACTATTTAAATCTATCTTTTTAAACGTTCAAATTATTTTGGATTTTCTAAACGATTCTGCTAAATAATCCTTTTTAATATTTAAACAATTTTTACTATTTAACCATTTAAACTATTTTAATTATTTAAACTATTTTTAATTATTTTAATTATTTAAACTGTTTTAAAATTATTCAAACTATTTTTCGAAAATTCAAACCGGTCAAGGGTGGAATGTATTTTTTTTAAATCATGGATTTAAATACGTATTGGGTTAAATGAAGTTATAACACAAATTGAAATTCGAAACAAATTTGGAATCGAAATCGAGATATTAAGGCGAAATTGATTTTGAACCGAAATAGAATATTTTGAATAAATATGATGATTTCGAAATGTATTTGATTTTGAAGAGAATATGATATTTTGATACCAAGTTTAATTGTTTTCGAAGCATAAAAGTACCAACCGATGTGTAAAATGATGTTTGGTTGTTAAAGAGACCGGAGCCGGATATGGGCATACTCTCTGTCAATACTGAAACCACTTTAACAACTGTGTATGTGGAGTGATGATCAAGAACGAAGTGGTTGGATTTGGCGCCGTTTGCTGGATTTGAAGAAAGAGAATGATGATGGATTAGCTTGACACTTATGCCAATTTGAAATGACTAAAACTGGAGCCGTACCGGCCACGTAGGTTAGCTACCCCGAGCGGACGCACTTCTTCATATTACCATCACTTAGATTGTGATTGAATGGTGCGTACCCCCGTATTATGGGTGTGTGTGTTGGACGCGGTGGGCGATCATAGCTACGATGCAGTACCACCAGCCGGGAATGGTAAACTGGTGGTATCCTACCTTGGGCATTGCCTAACGTGCCTTGTCATACTTTTATCCATAAACGAGACTCCTGCGATTTTGGTTTAGTGTATTCATATCACGACGCATCCCCATCCACTGACCGTTTAACTGGTGTTTTATATGCAAACTGCACGACAATGCTTAAAATGCGTTAAGGGGGATCAATGCAAAGCCTTAATTCCAAGAATACTATTTATTTTATCGATTAGACATTATATATGTAGCGTATTCTACTACATATAAATATTTTGGCGGATCCTTAAGAGGTGAAAAATCCTGTAACATCTCTTCAGTTATTGCACACACGTTATACACTGGACAAGAGATGTGAAATCCCATAAGCATCTCTGATGCTATTACACTCATGTTATATGCGATATCGATTTGATTCACACAAGAATATTTTAATCCTGACTCAAGTGTTTTGCCTATTCATTACGCTCGAGTCAGCCTTTGATTTTTTCAGCTTATTGAAGATTTATTCTGGAGAATGAAGACGAAGGCTTGGTATATTATTACAATTATTAGTCTTGCATCATGTTGTCTGCTGCATTATTTATCTATCTTAGATGTATATATAACTCTGATGAATGCTGTATATAGATTATAATCACATGTAAAATATAAACAGATTCATGAACTATTTATTTGATTATTATATTTTATGTTCCGCTATAAGATTCTGTGTTTGTTTCTTCTTCTATTCATGTTTTTCTTGTTTTTCTTATTTAACCCCAATGATTATCTATGTTTTGGATTATTTTGATTGGACATGTATGGATTATTGTCAATTTAAACCTTTCGAAATATGGATCATCACATGTGGTATCAGAGCTTTGATTTAGATATAACCTCAGCTTTATGGGGTAACTCATTAGAGATAGGGTCAGTAGTACCCTAAAATGAGTTTGAGTGTATTAATAGATATGAGTGTATATTTGTTAGTGAATATGAATATATTATGTTGACTAATCGGTTGAGTGTTTATGAATTTTGGTCAGACAGAAAGTACAACTTTATCGATAGGGGTTTCTAACCACTTAAACAAGGTAAACCGACATAGTATATTTTAAAGAGGGTGAATGAAATTATTTTACCCAAACTATATTTTGATAAAAAGAAATATTTTTTCGGAAATTATTGTAGTATATTGGAATGTTTGATTGTTAATATTATAATTAAAATAAGATTTTGAAAATTTGGAATGGAATATATAACCAAATAGAAATTAATAAGTATGATTATACATACAAGTTGTAGCGAAAATTAGATTCAAACCAGAATTTAAAACCTAGAAATTTTAGGGAATGTTTCAAATGGATTTGGATTAAGTATTTGGGAATTTTTAGATCCTAAGAGATTTTGGAAATGTTTCTCCAAGTGTTTTGGAGAAAATAATAGTAATAGTATTATTTTGGAAATATTTTTGAATGAAAATATTTAAAAATGGTTTTTAAAAGAGATAAAGTGCTAAGTTCGGTCATTGGAAAATAATTCCGATGATGATCGTGACATCATCAATGTTTATTTTTGAGTTTCTAAGTGATGGAATGCTACCTTAATGATTTGCTAACAGTCTTGTTTTGATAAAATTTTTTTTGATTTTAAGAAATTTAAAATCTTGATTTGATATAAAAGTGATATATATATATATATATATATGTTTTCAAACTGATTTGAAATTAAACCAGGTGTTTAGATTCTGAAATTGGCTATCTAACTGTTTGTAAAATAAATAAGGGAAATAATTAAATTTTTTGCAAAGAAGGGTTGAAATTAGATTGTAGCCTTTGACGATAATTATGAACTTAAATAAGCTGTAATAAAAGGAAATGAGCCATTATAAAATGATCATTGATGTAAGAAAACGATAAATGAGATGTTTCACAAAATAAATTGATATTAAATGAAAGTGTGGAAATAAATGTAAATTAAGTTGTAAAGAACTTAAGTAATAATTAAAAAAAGTTCATTTATATGTTAATGCAAATAATGAATATTGAAATTTAAGTATTTTGTGAAAACGTAAGAGTTAAAAGTGTTGCAACTTACACTGCTTATAGATTTGATGAATATAAGTAAAACAAAATTTTTTTGATTTGTTATACTGGATGATAGAAAAAGAAAATCTGAAATGAGATAAGAAGTTTAATCTAAGTAAAATGAAATGAATAAATGAAATAATTTAATGAATGGATTGGTAAAAAAAAGTTAAATGAAATTCCATTGACGTAAAATTGAAATGAACTTAAGTTGTTGAATGAATGTGAATATAATGAACGTTAACAAGTTAATCTAAATAGATTTGTTTAGGGAAATGTAAATTGATATAATGTAAATTCTGTGAATAGGATTAAGAGAATGTGAACATAATAAATTTGAAATGAATGCGAATGAAAATAATTTGGTATAGCTAAGAATCAATAGAAATAAACACGTAAGTTATACGCATATTATTTTATTTGCATAACGATTTGATCCAGATTCGAGCATAGAATGTCGGGATAATTTGTCTCGTTTCGAGTTAGAATTTGTCACTCGATTCTCAACGGCGAACCCTGGATATGGATTTTGATTAACTTTGGAATTCTCTATCATAGTATATGGATATGTAAGGAGAATAACGATTTCTGATCAAGGAACCAAATCTAAGTCCGCACTAGAGAGTCGTGTGAACGATACTAGTTCGGAAGTGAAATTATGCGATCGAGTGAGCGATAGGATTTGATATTGCGTATGGATGATATTTGTGCATCATACAGGCTTATGTAAAGCAAATATTGGAAATTGAAAATGCAAAATATAAAATGACTTTAAATTATACGATTGGATATCATTGATAAATAGGATGCAGGTATTTAAAATCAAGAAAATTTGGATTGCCCGACAAAATGGTACATGTTTATTTTGTCATTTAATTTGATTGTTTTATGGTTCAGCCACTTCGCTTTTGTTTTCTTTTATTGGTTTGGGGCCTGTAGTGGCATTTTGAAGTTGTTCCGATCTAGCCGCGCAAAGAAGACTTTGCCTACATTTTCCGTAAATCCGGGCATTAGAAAAAAAATTTAAGTTTAAATTTTTTTATAACTTGTTTTGATAACTAACTTGTATTTTCCATAAACCGATCGGAGTAGCGTAGTAGGAACATAGTAATGGTTTATAAATGATATTTAATGTTTTATAAGTCGATTTTTTTGAATAAAACATATCAAGTGTTAAATTCTGTACTTAGTTCCTTTTCGAGGACGAAAAATTTCGAGTGGGGGAGATTGTAATGACACGTTTCTTTAGCTATTTTAAATTATTAAATTTAGTGTAATTAATGAATAAAAATGGTTAAGGATAAAAATTTAATGATTTTGAATGTAAGTTATTGGAACGAACTTGAATAAAATTTTGAAATAAACCAATTTCGAAGATTTAAGTAATAACCAGTATTGAAAGGTATATGTTTACAATCAATAGTTGGATTAAATAATAAATGTTGAATTCATTAGATGTAAATAAAGTAATTGATTGATAAGTAAAATTCATTTAAAATCTAATATTGAAATTTGTTGATCATTGAACAATTAAATTATTTAAATTTAATATTGGAGATTATTTGAATAATTGAATTCTGAATTTAATGTGATTGAAAATGATATCGAAAGTTGATGAAAATTTTATTTTAATAACAATGAAGGTTTTTTACATTTAAAATTGGATTTAAAAGTGGATAATTATAAATTGAAAATTTTATATTATAATCGAGACGTTAAAAATAGTGATCCGTGGCACAGTCTCAGATTTCGACGAAATCAGTTCCCGTAATATTGTATTATTAGTGGATTTCAAAATTTCGTAGAGTTTGGAATTATTGTTTGGTCACACGAGATAAAAACGCGTTGAATTTAATATCGACAATTCAATATAATAATTGAGTCCACAAAATATATCTTCTCTATACAATCGAATTAGGACTAGAAACTTGTTCCATTGCATTCGAAATAGGGGTTATGAATGCCTAGTGGCACACTTCGTTTGGACTTTGTACGGAAAAGTACGTGAGTAGTGGAAAATAATAATAAAATATTATGTGTACGCTTACGTATACACTTGCATAGTAAACCCTAGCCTTATTATACAACCGCGCCGTTTCTTATTATCAATTGCCGTAATCTTTAATCCTTCATCGTCAATTTTCTCCATATCCATCAACTGATTCGAAAAACTTTCAACTGCAATATTGTATAGGGCAGTGAGATGTATAAAATCAACGATTGTGATCGGAATTGGAGCGTCATGGTGACTGCTAGGGCCTTGCGTTTTGATCACGTTCGAGGGGAGATTGTAGCGCTGGAGTTGATCAAAGGGGTGCGTCGTTGGCCAGTGGTGGAGTTCGTAGGGGGTTCGCATTGATGGTACCTGATCGAGTTCTGGAGCATCGTAGGTGGAGCG
Source organism: Allium cepa (assembly GCA_030765085.1). Taxonomy (NCBI): domain Eukaryota; kingdom Viridiplantae; phylum Streptophyta; class Magnoliopsida; order Asparagales; family Amaryllidaceae; genus Allium; species Allium cepa. The sequence goes on from CM060931.1 coordinate 299,411,744, forward strand.
GCCAGAAGATCCGCGCGGTGACCATGGGTTAAGAAAGCTCGAACTTGCTTGGAGATCGTGATGTAGAAGGAGCTACGTGCGGCCTAGATCTGACGAAAGCAACAGCCTAGATTAATCTTAGGTTGATTATAAAAAAAAAATCTTGTAATTAATTATAATATTTAATTCGTATGAATCTTTAAAAATGTGTATCTCTCTCAACTTTGTCAGAATTGGACGAAACAAGTGGTGATGGAATCGTGGCGACGAGTACTACGTTTTGGAACTGATTTGGAATTGATTGAAGCTAGTTATAATTTTTGGTTAAATCGAACGTCATTTGATTTGATTTAAAATTGAAAACTCAAGGCGAGTGTTTTATAACGCTCACATTGTATTAGAATATTTTTAGCTAGTTAAATTTGAAATTATGAAGTGATATAAATTTATTGATTGTTGGTTGATAAAATTTAATTATCATCCAAACTGTCATCTGAATTATCCGTTACAAATTGAAATTGACAATTAGATTTGAAATTGGAATGTAGCTGCCGATTCGAAATTGACAAATTGAAATTGACAATAATATTTAATTGTCCGTATGATTGATTGCAATGGATGCTATTGGTTGATATTTTGAATGATTTGAATGTTTATTTATTCTGATATATTCTATTATCACCCTGTATATTATTTACAGCATACAAACTGTAAATTGAATTATTTGGAATAAATTAAGAAATATGTTGAAACGATATATATATCTATGACACTGTGATATGGATTGATATGATATATATGCATCACTGAAATTAAATTGAAATAACTAATCACTTGGCCATAGGATAGAAAATAATATACGAACATCGGATTGGTTAAATTAAATGATTTTAAATATTTTGATTTGGAATTATTTAAATGGTTTTGATTTAAAAGAAATAAAATTGAACTCGTAGAAATCAAATTATTTTCGAACTTGAGCCCTGAATGTTGAAATTTAAATTTGGTAACCGAAATTGTTTAAATAATCGAAGTTGAGATTTTGAAGTTATAATCGAAATATAATTTGAATTTTTGGAAATCGATTTGTTTTAAAAGGTTGAACCTTTATTCGAACTGAATATTACTAAGTAAAAGCGACATAAAAATGATATTTTGAATTGAGCTCAGAATTGAATTATATTTGAGGATTTGGATTTTAAAATGACTATTGAAGGACCACTTGATTTAAATGTTTTGATTCGATATTTTGAAAATCAAGCTCGAAATCGATATAAATTGAAACTGAAATCGATTTAATTGGGTTTGGAAGTGGAATTGTACACATCAATATATTAAGATATTCAAACAATTGTACACGCATATATACATACATACATATATATATATATATATATATATATATATATAGGAACAAACATAGACATCAATTCTAACTATAATATAAAAATTATTTAGGTTGTTATATATCTTCAAATACATGTATACGTATACTACCCATATACATATGCATGCATAATTAAATAAGTCATTCATTTATAACTCAATCAAATTTTACTTTTACTTACTAAATCTTTTCAATAAAATTCTATTATGGTTTCATACTATTTTATAAAATCTTACAAACATTTATAAAATATATTATTAGCTTATTAATCAATTTTAAGCCTTTACTTAATTACCTCATTAAAATTAAGTATACATCATATTACTATTTTATGAAATATATTTTCCATTTTATATAATCTATACTATATTTATAAAATCATATAAGCATTTTATAAATGCTAAATAAGCTTCATTTATACTATTTTATTAAATATCACATCATTTTATAAAATACCTCTTTTACTTACCAAATCATTTCACTACTTAGACAATACTTATAAGTAAAACATTCATTAATAAAGAACATTTCTTTACTTTTAAATCGTATTCATAAATACCAATCAAGCTTCGTTAACACTCTAACGACTTTAATAACAAGTGTATAGTTTATAACTCACTTAATTAGCGTACTAGCTTTTCTAAAACAATTTAAATTAGTTTCATTATTGCTAATCAATGACATGCACTTAATCATGCCATCCAATTAGCCTCTAATCCATTATAACATCACATATAATCATTTAGTTAATCCATTACAACATCACATATAATCATCAAATTAGCTAACTATTTTACAACTAGTAGTTAAAGTCTTAAACAAATAATGAGTTAATATAAGCACGTTTATAACATGAATACAAGCCTAAATTATCATGTAGCATTCCCCAAACCATTACCTATAACTCCATAATCATATAAACATAATTATATGAAGTATAACATGTAAAAATAGTTAGAGAATCATCCCACTCACCTTGTCCTTCATCAAGTCAAGCTTTAATCACTAAACCCAATCTCAAGCTCTCTTTAAAGTTGATATTTAACTCCAAACTCCACTTCATACCGATTGCTTGATGGGTTATGTAAGAAATGAGTGGATACGAATTGTGGTGAATTTAGTTTGAATTTAGGAATTTTCTATGAAGGGATTAAAGTGGATTTAGGGTTTAGGCTTAAGGAAAATTAGGAAAGTGATTAGCAGATAGAAATGAAAACTAACGTGAAATGAAAATAAGATGAAAAACAAGCTAATTATAAGTAAGCTTATGGGCCTTAGCCCAAATTCAGTTTCCATCCCTTTCTAGAAATCACTATTCACTTTAAAAACTTATCGATTCCAAACACAACCAACTTTTTACTCATTTTTCTCGTGATGAGCAAGCGGTCTCAACTATATGTGTCTTGGATCCCAATTCATCTATCTTTGAAAAATCGAATATAACGGGAATTTTATTAATTAACGATTAAATATTTAAATTAATCATCTAAATATTTAATCTTACAATTGCGGGGTGTTACATCCTTCTATTCTTAAAAGAATTTCATCCTCGATATTCCTATGACTACAAGAAAGTAACACGGCTAACCAAAATTCCTGACCCTTAATTAAAAAAATTTCAGCAGTACTTTCCCTTATTCTATCAATTTTATGGAAACTCCCAAATTAGAATGCACCACACAACTGGGAAATATGCGATAACCTACATCATCCTGTATTGCCCAAAAATACTTAACTCTTTTTAAGAATGCTTTTCATCATTTAAATCCAAATCTAAACAAATAAGCATTTATATGTTGTGCTTTAGCTCTCAAGTACCTAGAGGATTATGTACCAATATAATAACAACATAAAATTCATATATGCACAACCTTAGCATGGTAACCGATAATACCATAATCGTATATAACAATCGATTGGAGAGTAAACTTAAATAAGCCAGTATCAAAATATACCATAGGCTTTGAGTCCCATCAAAAATCCATAAATTCATATAGACCCCATGCTCACCACGGATGATATGCAATTTATTTTAGATAGCCATTGGTATCCTTCTTCGAACATGCCTTAATAGGAAATTAAATTAGCATACAGGCAACCAACCATCAATAGCAAACAACAAGCAATTAAGAAGTAATAATAAGCAACAAGCAACAATCAATCAATAGCAAACAATAATAAGAAACAATAACCAACATACAAACCATCAAACCTACAAACAAGCGATAAAAATCAACGACAACCAAAATCAGCCAATAATAAAATTAAACAACAACAAATAACATCAAACAGTAGTAAGCAACAAGAGCAATAGTAAACAATAGCAAGCAACAACAATTATCAATAAGCAATAATAAACAACCATCATACAATTAATACACAAATAACCAATCAACAGGCAAAACCATACCGACACGCATGGTAACCAATCAATAGTCAAATGCGCATGCCAAACCATAAACTCCAATGGTTCCGTTTGACATTTAGGATGAACAAAATGTTTAAATTGTATAACCCTTTTCATGTATATAATACACGAAAGACGATTACTCCTCCCGCCACAGAAAGGAAAACTTACACATTATGCAGGATCATCCAGTCTCAAAGCTCTCGAATAAATCCAAGAATCAACATCTTAATTTCCTTATCATCCAAATAGAACTCATTCTCCAATGGATAAAATTCTATTAATTAAATCGTCATTGGATGACAATCTACCGATGCTTGGATTTACTCGGGTTTAGACTTAATTCAACTGTACAACGTTAATAAGGATAATATACTAAGTGTAAATGATGCTCGCCAAGGAAAGTATCTTCATGTCATTTAGAATATTATCTAGTAGCCACAAAACAAGTCGAGAAATCCTTTCTTGAACTATCCCAAGCAACCTTAACTATAATATACTTAGAATTTATAATGACTAAAGATCACCCAAAATGACACTACACTCATTTCAACTCTTTGTTTGCTTGTAAGATTTATTTGTTAAATTAAGGTTGCTTACTTGGCTCTTCTCATGCAAACCATGATCTGATTTCTTGATCTGACTATAGAAATATCCTCGAAAGACTAGCCCGTGCTTCAAAAATCTCTCAGTCACCCCAAGAATTTGACTCAAGTGCTTACCTATATGTATTAAGCAAAAAACCCTTTTATAACTATTGGAAATCACCTAAAAACTCTACGGTCGAACTTGGGATGAAGAACTGGCATGTGGATGGACCGATCCTTAGAAAATACCTTTTAGTGTATGGGATTACTCCCATCACCTAAGGTTGCTAACATGAAAAAAAATTCTAACACGAACGACTCTAGACAAGTGCCTATGAGCCATCTGCTTGGTCTTTGCTTTTTACTAAGAATCTAGTGAATTGTACCTGGACACAAATCCAATTCAAACTTCATCTACCAACCCCTTTAACTTGAAAGCTCATGCATCAAGTTCAAATGGTAGTACTCTTGGACACTTCACCTTAGCTTTGCAACTGAGGTTACTCATACAAGGTTTATCTTCACCAAAGAATTTACCTACTATGAAATATGTCAAGTTTACCCTATCTACTGAGTAACTAGGGATAGATAAATATAATTCTCAAGTATTGGAATGAAGAGAAAGGAGTTCCTAAAAAATAGAGCGTACCTCACAATACAAGCTCCTTCTATTTTTCTTGAGAAGTACGAACGACAGGACCCAATAACGCCAGTAAGGCAAAAGCCATCATCGCTTACCCACCCTTCTACAACGTAGGATGATCCGTCTTCAAGTGATCAAGCAAATCATAATGGAAGCATTTATGCTTTACTTTAGCTAGATGACATGTCATAGCGAAACGTCCCTATGCACCACGTGAGTGACATACTAGGCCAGCTTTCTTCTTCACACAAGCTCAATCTTCCCTTCTATCTCAGTCTTTATATGTCGGATAGAGCTTTATTTTCTTTCCAATCTTGCTTTCTCCAATGGTATCTTGTAGGTGCTCTCATGGGGGAGAACCATCTAATGAGACTTTGAAAAGTGACCCCTATAGGGATAAGACTAAGTAATGAATCCCCAACTGATGCTTTAAGACCCAAGGAAAACTCCCTTACCCATACAAATGGATATCGACCCTCTCAATCCCCAAATACAAAAGATTGAATTAATCAATGCACTCCTTCATTGATAAGCTACCTTGCACAAGATAGATGGAATTCTCAACTTCATGCCCTTTTTGATCTAAGAAATGAACTGGGTGCCAAAGCGATATCTGAGTTTATTCCAAGTCATGGGCCTTCTCATTAGCCTCCTCTACCATTCTGTCCTACCCTGCCAAAGCCTTCCCTCCTAAGATGCTGAGAAGAAATTTCCCTTATGCTATCATTCTCTTAAGTCAATATTGGCGAAAGCTACTTTATGCATGTGTCCAAGGCTATGTCTCAGCAATAGTCGTAGGACTCAGATATGGCTTCCTTCTAAGTTTAAGAAATCTTGACATAGCTGCAAAGAGTGTAAATCTGGTGGAGCTAGTAATACTGGTGCCCGAAGGGCTATACTACCTTTGATTCCAACCACATCTATGAGATATGTTCGTTGGCAGTAGAACATTCCATGCGGTCGCTAAATATTCTTTGAACTAATCAAGTATCTCAGACTGTCTACCCATAGTCGCTCGTGCACTCTATCTACTCTTACTGATAGCTAAATGAAGATACCTTAGAAAATAGCGATAAAAATAAATTAAAGTCCAGAAGACAAGTGGTGTATATAGTACAATATAGTAGAAAATACAAGTACGCTATACTTAAGTATCTCCATTTTACCAGATTGATTAACTCAAACTGGTCTACTTGGTCCAAGTGTTGAGCCTAAGCTTACCAAATGTAACAACCCATCCTTTGTAATACCTAAAAACAATCATTTCTTAACAATGATTGACTTTCAAATACCACAAAAGACTGATTATCGGGGTAAAATTAGAACAAAACACTAAACCAAGACATCAGTAGGATCTTACAATGAAATGATAACATATAATATACTAAATATACATGAGAAGAATATGGTGATAATATATAAGAGACCACACTAGAGAAAGCAATTGATAAATTAATATCAATATAAAAAGTCAAAAAACATCAACTCCCAACAACACAAGGTTGTGAAGTAACATCCAATACCAGAGGTGTAATATACAAATACAGGTATATTATGTACTACTAAAATATCAAGTATAGATATCCAAAATATCAGTGCTACACCTCTAAAATGCTCCAATTATGCATCCTAATAGCGTATTCCCAAAAGAACCAGACTTCCAAACTACTCAATCAAGTATCCAAGAGTTGTCATGGCATAAACAAACAGAGACAAAATATGGTCCGGACATAAAGTCTAGTGTGAGGGGAACTATCTCAAAATATCATATATCAAAACTATATACGAATAAATAGGAAACTATTAAGGCCCAACCGGTCCTCTCCACGAACGTGGCTCAGGGATAATCCGGACTGTCCATAACAAGTAAAGCAAACCTATCTCAAAATGATAGGAAATCATACCATAACTTGTTATTCTCATGTCATCAATGAGTCGGCACAACTAATATAATATGATTGCTATGTAATAATGTACAACTATAAGAGTAATAAAAATGTAATAATATAAGTCTATACCATGCTACACATAATAATAATATCAGTCAACTAGTATAGCACAAGCACAACATAATGATGTGAAAAATAGAGAATATATACCATCGTTCCGTACTGAACGAAATATAAATTGAGAAACTACACCTTATAGGACCATTGGATTTATATGCATTCTTACCCTCGAGAGTCTGTGAATGGAGTTGAGCATCCCCATATGACCTCTTTGTTGTACAGATGCCCACATACAGACCTATGAGACTCTCCAAGCAATAATAAAAACCCTACCACTATAGTGCTCCCTAGCATCTATATCTACACTACCACTACTGAGTACAAGTACCCCTTTAAGCGTCGCTCCAAACCCTCTCGAAGACTTGGTCCAAAACCGTAAAAAAGCCTCATAATTCCCTCGTCGTGTGCTTACATTGACCTTTATGGATCATTCAAGCATAATAAAGTTTTGAACCATGGAATCTATAATAACCATCAGCCTACACATCTACTAGATTTCATACCGATCACTATTGTCACATGCTCGCACATCTACCTGAGTTTGGAACAGAGTCCTCACCATTATGTGCTTCCTCCGATCACTATTGTCACATGTTCGCACATCTACCTGAGTTTGGAACATAGTCCTCACCACTATGTGCTTCCTCCAATCATACACGCTCATCGTACAGTATCATGAATCCAATCATTTCCCGATTTCGTATCTAATTGGCTCTCTATCGCTATCACGATCTTCTACTATTCCCATGTAGGGATAGTTCATGCCTTGCACTCCTTGCGTAAATCGCTTCCTTGACTGCCCGAATGACTTATTGATCATTACTAACCACTTGTACACTCCTTATATTTGCATCCGAATCCTGAGCCTTGCCTTGCATTTTGCCTTCCTAAGTAGCCTGAAGCTTCCATGAAGTCATGTCAAAGTCTCATGTCGTGTTGCATCTGGATCCAAGTGGAAAAGCCCCGTTTAAACAGCACCTGACTCAGGCTTTATTTCCTAAGTCCATGCACCACCATTACATCGATAGTCTACCATCGGTCCACCATTGGTACCCTTTCCTTGGCAATAAAGCCTGGGGCAGATGCCACTTGGTCGCCACAACCATCGATTTGCACGTCGGTTACTTCTTTTCTTCTCCCGATGAGCCACTTTGCTTTTTAAGTTTCCCTTCACCCCATCGGACTTCCTTTAGTGTTCATTAGTTGATGTTTTAGAAGTGGTTTCCTATGTGTTCAAAAATAGATTTTGACATGAAATCCACTCTTTGCACACGTAGTGTAACGACCCATATTTTTTCGATGGTTAACTTTAAATGTTTAAATGATTGAAATATTGGATTTAGGATTATAATTTAGTTAGTAAGATTTTAAAACTGAAAATTTAGGCGACTTCATAAAATTTTGGAAATTGTCGATTGAATCGACAAGTTAAAATAGCGATCCAAGGCACAGTCTTGGAATTTGACGAAACTAGTTCCATTGGATCTGTAATAGTATATTATTATCGGATTTCAAATTTGTAGCATTTGAAGTTATCGTTTGGTCGTATGGAATACAAACGCGTTGAAATTAATATTGAAAATTTATTTAATAAGGTCCAAAAAGCCATCTTCTCTATACGATCGAATTAGAACACAAAACCTTTTCCATTGCGTTCAGAATAGAGGTATAACATTATAAACACCTAACGACATGCCTCGATAGGAGTTCGAAGTTTTAAATTGTTAATAACGAGATATTTTGGATATAAAATAAATTATAATTATCAAAAGTCAGACTTAATCTATCGTATAGCTGAAGCTATCTTACCTCGTTAAAAACACGTATATCTTATCCTTTCTTCCTTTATCTCTTTCATGAATTCAAACCAGAAAATGAAACCAACTCGAATTAAAAAAGGAGATTGCACATAATGAAAAAATCACTGAATGCTCACAAGCAAATGGGGAAGAAGGCGGCGGCTTGGAGTTCGAGGCATGATCGAGGCACATCGCGAGCAAGGGGAAAGGTATCGGGCGATTTTGATTTAAAGACGAGCAGCGATCGAAGGCGGTTGTGGTCGCAATGGGAAGGAGGTCGGGTTTTTGTGATTAGGATTTGGTAGTGGGTTGCAATGATGATTGTTCAAGAGGGTGGCACTCGCGAATGGGAATGCCAAGCCTAGAAGTACTGGGTCAAAGCGAGCGGATCATGAGCAGAACGCGTTCGCGTGTGGAAGACTCACGCGTATGCACATGATGTTATCACAGTGCTGTTGGGGAGAGGCGACAGTGAAATTGCAAAAAGGGAAGGTTTAGGTTGTTGGCTTGAAGTTGTGTACGTCAGGAGCAGTCGCGACTTAAGTTCTCGATGGGCGTTCTGGTGTGGTAGGCAGAGTGGAGGCAATTTGGGATGGCGATGCTCTGTCGGGGTTTATCTAGAAGGAGTTGGCGGGGTTCTGTGACCACCTGATTACGGTAAAGAAAAAAAGGTAATTAAAATTTAATTGTTTAGATTAAGTATTATCTAAAATCATATGCTAATAAAAAATTCGTAATGTGTTCATACTGTAACGACCCGAAATTTTCGATTTCGAAAATTCCAGATAGTTAGGAAAAAGAAGAAAGAGATAGAAGAAGAAGTAAAAAAAACAGAAAACACCAACATCTCACATTCGCAGCGGATCAAAATATAATATAAATAATAGCAGTTTACAAAAGAATGCTATATCTGTCGATTACATCTTTAATACATCAGAGTTACACATATATACAAATACTAGATAGACACAATCATCATGTCTCAAATATACAACAATATAATATAGCGGAAACACTCCATATGTTCTTGCCATCAAGCTCGCCTCCTGAGCTCCAGAATGTCCTTACCTGAAAATCTGTAATACTCGGTCTGACCCGAGCATTACATCAAAATAACACCTAGGTCAGGCTGGAAAACAGCGTGAGTAAACTCACCCAACATGGAATACAAAGCATACAACTTATATAGAACCCGGGGTAACACGAATCAATTTACAAGTTCACAATATGTTATAGACATCACTTATTTCACACATAAATTTTCTAAGTACCAAAGATTTAGATTTAGAATAGTCCAATTCCTTTAAATCACTTCACTTCAGCCTATAGATTTCACATATCAATCTAAAAAAATTCGAAGTGGTTTCGGGTATTTCCTAATACCCGAACCCGGTCTCTTCGAGTCTCGTGTCATCCTAACCCAAGTTATCCAAATGAAATACACAACATTTCATATCAGAGATATCAACTCATTCAAAGCATTCAATGCCATTCAATCATCCATAAGCAAAGCTTGATCGCTACCAAAATTAGTTTAATTAATTCTAATTGAATTTCTCACCCCAATCACTTAGTTTTCTTCACTTATCATTAATTAATTTCAAATTAATTAATCAATCATCCCTTCATTATTCATCTTAATTAATCACCCTGGATTAATTATCCTTCAATTACATTCAAGTAATTATCTTTAATTAACTTCACAATATTAATTATTCTTAACCAAAATCAATAAGTAATCTTTAATTACTTCATAAATTAATTAACTATATTAATTATACTAATCCTTAATTACTTATATTGATTAATTTCTCATAAGTCACTTATTATTGATTTATTAATCTTAATTAATCAATCTTTAATTACATCATTAAGTATATAAATTAATGATTTCTAATTACATTTTAATTTATCCTAATCTAATTTAATTACATTAAATAATTAATCATTAATTAAACCACAAATATTAATCACTCTTGATTTATCTCAACCAGTAATTAACTACCCTTTTATTTACTTCATTAAATAAATTAGTTACTCCTAAATTAATTATTTTAATTAATCTCTTAAATTAATTACACAAAGTAATTATATTTTATTAATTACATTAAGCAATTACCTATCAAACCACCCAATGATTATTTTAAATTACTTACACTTAATTAATTAACTTAAAACTTAAATAAATTAATTCAAACCCTTAGTTACTAAATTAATTAACCTAAATCATTAATTAATTGAATTAATTAATTATCCAATTTAATTACCTTACTAATTTAATGAATCACAAATCATTAAGTCCTTATTAACATTAAATGAAAACATTTTCTTATTTATGACTTAAGTTTAAAACAATTTAAAACCCGAATACTTCGAGTCAAGCCGCAATTAACACGAGAACCAACCAAAACCAAAGTCACCCGATTATCAGTTCACGAGAACCAACTAAAACCATCGCCCCCTTGAATTTGCAAATCCACTTCATTCTCGATTTGATTCCATGATTATTGACCTTGTATAAATATTTATATGATTTTATTAATATTCGAACAAATCAAATAATTCATCACATTTTACAAATTTCTTAACTAATTATTTAGTTTAAACTGATTTTCTTATAATAAATAAATTTAGTAGCTAAAATAATTTAAATAAGTTTATAAAATTTGACTTCATCATACATCATTTTTAAAATTCGATCAGTAGATGAAAATAGGTATATTTACATATTTTATTTTATTTTTTTATTTATTTTTCCTTGAAACTATTTATACCAAAAATAACCTATATATATATATATATATTAAAATTTTAATAAAATAAATTCCTTTCCAAACCTATATACATGTACTAAATAAAATAAAATAAAATAAACAGAACTGTTTTAAAGTTTCTTTACTGTAAAATAAAATCTCACACACATATATTTATTCATTTATTTGAATTAAATAAATTTAAATGCAGATACCTCGCTGCTTTACCTCAATAGTGACCCCATCAAGCTTCCTCTGCTCGTCAACCAGAGCTTGCGACGAACCCACACCACGAATTCGAGAAAAATTCCAAGCCCTAAGTTCCCATCGCGAGCATCGACTCGAGCATAAGCTCTTCCAGCGACCCCTCTCCAGAACGACATGACAAAGACTTCGACAAGCACGTGACTACCCCCGCGCCGCCCTCTTCGCACAATCGTGACCCAAATCGCGAACCCAAATCGAGCTTCCTTCTTCCTTTACTTACGTGCGATCCACTTCCCACCCGAGCGCCAATCAACGATGCGGCCTCCCACCATGCGAGTCGAACACGAGCAAATCAAAAACCTCGGGTAAATGAATTTCTCAATGCCGGTCCTTAGTGATTGCGACAATTTAGCCTTCGAACGAATTTATTCATTCGTTCCCCATTCGAATTGGCTCGGCATCCTCTTTTTTCTTTCATTCGGTCGCCCTTTTTTTAATGAGTTTGATTTCTATTTTTAAGATTAGAGAGGAAGACGGAAATAAATTAGAATTTTAGGGATGGCTTCTTGAGTACGAGTGTTTGTTAATAAAAATATCTTTGACTAATTTACTTCAAATTTTATTATATTATAAAACTTCCAAAATGCCTCGTTAATTGCTACCTAAAATTTGGAACTCCTCTTAAGGAGTGCTACTAGGTGATTATAAGGTATTACCCGCATTCCAAACACAATGGAACGTGTTTCAGAAGCTAATTCGATCATATGCGCGAGTTACGGAAGTAAACGATCAATTATAAATTAAACTTATTAAAAAAGTTCTATGCGTTTTCAGCTGCCAGGGTCAAACGACAACTCCGATTGTTACGACAATTGAAATCCGATAATAACTAACTATTACGGATCCAACAGAATTGGTATCGTCGAATTCCGAGATTGTGCCTCGGAAGGCTATTTTTAAATATCGATTTAAACGATATATTATTAAAACTAAAAAAATCACCTTTAAATTAAATTTCAACCATCCTATTATCTTCAGTACCATCATTACAAATTTTATAATCCTTCAAATTATTTTTAACAGGCTTAAAACTCCAGATTCAACATTTTACCCAACTTCAAATTATTTAATTCAATGATTTACTTATCAAATAAATTATGATAATTGAATTCAAATTAAAAATTAACTTTTAAGTATCTAAAATCAATTAAATATTCTGATTTAAATTGTTAAAAATTCCGGATCGTCACGTTCCTCCCCCTTAAAAGAATTTCGTCCCCGAAATTACTAGTTAAGAAGAATGATTCAATATCATTACTATTTTCCCAAAACTAAACAGTTTTTATCAACTTGCCATAACCTATTTTTATTAAAGAACCACTATTACTTCAACCAACTTTCAAAACCTTCCATAGTTTCCCACAACATTATTTACTTCATTTACTTAAATCTAACGTAAAATTCAAATTTATATTATCAAAACTTTCTCAAAAAATTTCTGACTCTCTAAATTTTCGAAATTTTTTCAGAATTTTTTTGCTAGCGTCTCCTTTGCACGGCTAGCTCGGTACAACTACAAAATGCCTCTACGGGCTCCCAAATTCCAAAAGAAAACAAAAAGCCAGGTGGCTAGATAAAAAACCCAATCAAATTCCATACAGATATTTAAACACATACCTTTTTGTCGAGCAATTCAAATTTATCTTCTGAAATCAAAACCAATTTTCCTTTCCCTTTATAATACCTGCATATCTTACTTAGCAATAATATCCAATCGTAACTTTTCAAATCATTTTATACATTTCCTCCATAGGTTTCATATCTACTTCTATTCAAATTAGTTTTCCCATTTCCATATGAATTCAATTTGTCTTTAATTCTGAATATTGAATTTTATCTTCCATTTATAACTGATTCATATCATTATCTTAAATTAGTTTCATTCACTAATTTATTTCAATTTTCAATTTGAAATCGTTTTGCCTTTAACAAAATTTTTCAGAAAAATTTTCAAAAATTTCTAACTCCTAAAATTTTCGAATTTTTTTAGCAGAGTCTCCTTTGTACGGAAGAGCTTTTGCGATTTGACAAGAGATATAAATATATATACATCGACCCACCCGGTCGGAAAAGCAAAAACAGCTCATATTTCCAATTTTTATTGCGTAGACGTACCTTTGTTTAGCATTTTAAACAAACGACTTATTATTTTAGAAATTAGCGCACCCAAATCCTGCCAAATGGCTTCCCCGTACCTGTACTTACTCAATTTAAACATGTAAGCACCAAAATCATGTAATTTAACACATTTAACTAGCAAACATACATATTTCTATAAGCAATGCAGGTTAAACAATATTTATAAGCAACTTATTAGTTTTCGACTTAAATTTTTAATTGTTTACAACCAATTCGCAAACAACTTCGTTCACTTCAAATGGTTTACAACACAATTTCTTACATTCAATTCATTTTTAAGCAAAAACAAACTCATATTCACTTCAATTGATCTTAAAATCAATTTATTTGCTTCTATTAATTCATAGAATTTTAATTACTTTTGTTTACATCAGCGACAACTATTTTTATGCAAATTCGACGATATTCGCTTAATAGAGTATCTATTTTAGTTTATAACTACTTCAAATTAATTTCAACTCATTCTGTATTTAATTCCATTTCACTTCTAATTTATTCACCAACCATACGTTTGCATTTCATTTCATCTCCGCATTGGATTCATTTTAAAACTATTTCATTGAGCTTGACAACATTCGATGTTTATATTAATATCCATTTTCCAAATAAATTTAACCCAAACTTTTATTTAATAGCCTTCCATTCTGATAACCCAATTCCAACTAAAACTTTGATTTAATTTCTATTCAATCAGCCTTCATCCATTTATTATTTAATTCAATTAACCCATTTATTTACCCTATTTTAAATTTTTAATTCACCTACTTAATTCATTTTCGAATTTATTTTATTAATATAAAGCCATTCTCAATTTGTTCTTTTCACTTGGGTTTTGTTTGCAACTTAAACCATTTCTACTCTAATTCAATTCCATTTTATTTATTTTATTTTACAACATCTCCACGCATTTTAACTCATTATCAAATCCAAGTCGAATTCTATTTATAATTCGAGTTCATTTCCAAACTCCATTATTAACTTACAATCCATTTTATTTAACCGAATTAAATTTTATTAATATACTCTATCAAATAATTTATTTAGCTAATTAGCTTACTTCCAACTTTTGAATCAATATTCGATTTTATTACAAAAATCAATTCATTAAATTTTCTTGAGTTCAATTGTTTCTTTCATAATTCCCGTTTGGTTTTTCTTTCATTTTCCAAAATTCCAACACTTTTATTTTAAAATTTTAGAAATGCTTTTAAATTCACATCATACTATTAAAATAGCTCTTTATAAAAATACTTCTTATAACTCGATGTCTCAACCAGTCCATCCTTGTTCTCACAGAAATTCAGTCATACGTTGATCAAGCGTAGGACTGAAAATCTATAAGTACTTGGTAAACCCGTTTTCAACACCCAGTGAAAATACTTGTGAAAATAATTTTATTGAAAATATAGAAAACAGTTTTTTAAAATAGAGGAAATATCTTGGTGAGAATGCTTTGGAAATCATCGCCCCCATCCATGGTCGCAGTTACATTCCAGAGTTATGTTGCCATCGCAGCAAAAGTCCATGTAATTGTAGGCACTCCACGCCCCTCGATTACGCCATGGAACCCACAATAGATCGCAGTTACATTCCAGGGTTATGTTGCCATCGCAGCAAAAGTCCATGTAACTATAGACATCAGCGCCCTCGATTTTCGCTATCAAAATGAAACTTCCCCACTCCGACATAGGTCGCAGTCTACCGATGTAAAATCAAACGTAGACCGTTGGCTCTCAGCAGCACACACGACTTTCACTTTGTTACCATAGGTCGTAGTCTACCTATATAAAATCAAACGTGGACTGTTGGCTCTCAGCAGCACACACGACTTTCACTATGGTTTGCGGTAGATCGCAGTGACATCGAGTTACACTGTCGTCATAGCATAACCCAAATGCCTCTGTAGGCATCAACGCCCCTCGACTTTCGCTACACACTACTCATAATCCTCAGGAACTAGTTTTGTCCGTACTCCTTACAGGATCAACTTTAGAACCCCCCCTTAGGGTTCAATGCAGCATCACCCGGTGGCATGCCTGAGAAGTTCATTTCAAAGGAGCGCCTTTTTCCCCAGAGCCATTATCAAAACACTTTATACTATACACATATAGTATCTTTCAAATCATACACCTAGTATGATCTCATATAAAGCTCCTTTACACAAAATCGATTATCCCAAAATCGATAATTCTCAAACTAGGCTTTCCAAATTCCAATATTCATTTTACCCAAAAATCAAAAGCCTTTCCAAATCCAAAGGTTCCCAAAAATCCTCATAAGATCCTTTTTATATATATGAATTTATATCAAATTTTTTTAAAAAAACTTTGGATCATTTCAAACTTGTATCAAAATCCTTTTATACTTCAAACACCTTCAAAATCCTTTCCTTCCGGCAATAGATTCAACAAGGGGAGATTTATCTTATATGAAAAAGGTATATAACTTTGTTTATTCAAAATCAAATATTTAAATTTGATTACTCTATCTTTTTTTTGAGGTTGTTTCCATCCCACTTACCATCATAAAAATATCCAACTTTCACTTTCATCTATTGCATATTTCACATAATATACTTCATTTCAAAAGAAATCATTTCACATTTCTTATTCACAAATTTCAATATCAATTTCATTCAAAGCCGTATGATGTACACTTATCATCCGTACGCTATACCAATCTGATCGCTCACTCGATCACACAATTTCACTTCCGAACTAACATCGTCCACCCGACTTTCGAGTGTGGCCTCAGATCTGGTTTTCTTGATCAGAAACCGTCATTCTCCTTGCATAGCCATAACTATAACAAAAAATATCTAGAACCAATCAACAATCAGTATCCAGGTACGCCGTTGAAAATCGAGTGAAAAATCCCAACTCGGATCGATAAACTATCTCGAAATTCTGTGCTCGAATCTAAATCAAATCACTATGCGAATAGAATAATATACATACATCCTACGTAATTATCTTCATTGATTATTAACTAAATCAATTTCCTTTCTATTCACATTTCCTTTAATTTCTAACCACATATTTACAATTGCTTCAGTTCCATTGGATTATCACTTCAATTCTTATCTCAATTGGGTATTTAATCCATAACAATTTGAACTCCGACCACTTTATATTTAGAAAATAGCTTGAAAATTTTAAAAATAGATAAGTAGTTGAAAAATAATTATTAGTTTGCAAAATAGCTGTAAAATAGTTAACTAATTGTAAAATAGTTGGAAAATAGTTAAAAAGCTATAGAAATTTTAGATAATTGCAAAATAGTTGTAAAATAGTAATTAATTTGTGAAATAGTTGAAAAATAGCAATTCGTTTATAAAACAGTTGAAAAATTGTTAATAGTTCCAAAAATAATCGTAAAACAAATATATAATAATTTGGCTTTGAAAAAGAAAAGTTGTATATATATTAAATAGCGTAACGACCCGGAATTTTGGGCCGCCAAATTTGAAGCATTTAATTCTTTTTAAAATGTCGAATATGGATTATAATTTGATTTTGAAATAAAAAGATTTCGGTTAAGTAAATAGAATCAGTACAATTTCAAATACGGGAATGAAATTAAAATTTGAATAATAATAACTTAATATTAGAGTTGGGAAAAATGGGTAAATCTTAATGTAAATAAATATAAAAATTGTTTCTAAAATAATTTATTTAAGTTTATTTTGATTTAAATAGTAATATTGGATCATTGGATGGAATTAATAGTTGATAGATTAAATCTGGAATTTTATATTATTTTAATAAAGGAATTTAATAATGCAATAATGCAAATATTCAGATTTTGATTTAAACTGAATCAAAATGATTTCTAATGGAAATATAAATTTTATACGAGTTATAATAGAGTTAATAAAATTTTAAAAGTGAAGTTTCAAGTGATTTCGACGATTTGAATATCACTCGATTTAATCGACGAGTTAAAATAGCCTTCCGGGGCACAGTCTCGAAATTCGACGAAACTAGTTCTATTGGATCCGTAATAGTTAGTTATTATTGGATTTCAATTTTCGTAGCAATCAGAGTTGTCGTTTGACCCCGGCAGCTTAAAACGCATAGAAAATACTTTAATCAATTTAATTTATAATTGATCGTTTGTTTCCGTAACTCGCGCATATGATCGAATTAGCCTCCGAAACACGTTCCATTGTGTTCGAAACATGGGTAAAACCTTAGGAACGTCTGTCGTCACACGTCGTTTGGAGATCGTTTGAAAAAGTTACTTTAAGTGGATTTAATATTAAAATAATAGTTATTAACATTTATATAAACAAGTTTAATAAGAAAACCTTAATTCTATTCTTAGGCTGCCGTTTACATTACTCCTATGGCCAAAAACGCTCCTTTATTCTTCCTCAATTTTCATTCAATCCACGCGACGATTTCGAAGATTTCCAACTAGAGAAATGTTGTGTTCGCCGAGTTCTACTAGATCAATGGTGGATCTTGGCTATCGTCGACCAGAAGGAGGTGTAGAGGGCCGCGTTCATGCGAATTGCATGCACGTTTTTCGAGGTCAGGGGATGATCGAGTTACGACGGATCTTGGCCGTGGGTGGAGCCAAGGCACGCGCGCGAGGTGGTGGGTTCTGATCGAATTCTTAAGAGACGTGGTGGGAGCGGCTTTAAGCCCTAGATCGGCGATGTTGGATTTCGTTGTTTGTATATTGTTCCTGATGCTTGCGCGAGAAGGAGATGTAAGCGGCCGTGTATTTTGGTAAATATATAAAAAAAAGAAATTTTTTAAATTTGAAATTGAAATTTATAAAATTCATATTTATTTCATACGTTATCAGATTCAGACGAAACTGGCGACGCCGGAATCGCAGAGACGCGTACTACGCAGTGGAGCAGTTCTGGAATCGTTTCGAGCAAGTAAAATTTTAGTTTAAATCGAACACCGTTCAATTTAATTTAAATTTGAACGCTCGCCGAAAAACCCAAGGTGAGTTTAACTCACTCACATCTGGAATATTGTTAATTTAAATAGTCAATAATTGAATGATTGCTTGATTGGTTGAATATGATAATTATTATCAAATAGAATCGATATATATTGTTGTGCTAATATCTGTGGATGCAGGGAAAACAGGTTGGAGGGATCCAACTGGATCCCTCACAAATAGAAATTAATTTATATTATGTGATATATCTTATTTGTTATTCTGTGATGATTTGTTTAGATCTTGTTATGCTGTGTTTTATTTATATACTGTGATGAATTAAATTGAAATTCAAATTGCGGTGCCGTGATTGGGTGAATACAACCTGAAAACTTTAAATATAAATAGATGAATTAGGATTAAATGATATAAAAGAAATTCCTAAGTAAAGAATTTGAAAGGAATTAAATTCAAGAAATTTGTTGATAATTTGAAATGATTGAAGATGTGATATATATAGGAAATGTGAATTTGTTTAAAATAGTAGCGAGATTTATTTTTAAAGGATGGGAAGTATGCTTTCTCCTGGAAATTCTAGTATGATTTTAAGAAAAGTTTTTAAATATAAATTTGCAGTTTAAATATGTTTAGAATATTTTTAGAAAGAAACATCATTTTAAAATGTTTTTAAGTGAAAGCAAATATTTGATTAAGTAATTATGGTATTTAGTTATTTTTTTTAAAAGGTAAAGTAGTATTAAGTTTTCAAAAGGAAATTATAATATAAATATTTAATGTAATAACTTTATTTTAAAAGTTAAATTGACTTTAAATACTTAGGAAACCCCTATATATTTCCTTAAGTATTATTTTCAATTAAATAATTTGTAGAGCTTATTTTAAATATTTTAAACGTATGCTTGAAAATGATTTCCAGGAAATAGCAATGCTTTTAAAAATAAAAGGAGCTATTTTTAAAGTATGGAAAGGATATTACGGGCTGAACGTAAAATTGAATTTGGATAAAACATGTTGGATCGATAAAAAAGATTCTTTGGTTATTCTAAGATGGAGGTGTATTTCCCTGAAAGACAAGTACGTTTAAGTAGTTTTCTAAGTATAAGATAAAAAGTTTTACATTTGATTTCAAAAGAATGTTTTAAGAAAATTCTTTTGTAGGTTGCAGAGTTTTCAAAAGTAAATATGTACTAAAGTAGTTATAGTAATAATTAATTAAGGAAAAATTGGCATTAAGTTTTAAAGTGATATTATTAATATTTATGTTTGTAAAATGGCTAATTTTAAAGAAAATTAGTTAAAGTTTTATTTGAAACTTGTATAGCATTTCATAGCTTTATTTTAAAACCTAGTATGACTTAACTTTATTTTAAAAATAATAGTTTATATTTTATTAAACAGTTTTATTTGAGATGTTTTTAAAAGTTTATATATGTATTTTAAATTAAGTATGTAAGTAGTGTTAATATAAATGTTTTAATGTATTTTCAAGAATAAAGTATTTAAATTATTTTAAACCTTAAATATTGGTACTTGGAAGTTTTCAGAGGAAGCAAAGATTTGGAAATCTATTCCATGAGAAGAATTGGGTTTGAAAAGTGTTTCAAACGAAATTTGAAATGGATTTATATATTGTAAAGTTATTTTTGAGGAAAATAAATAATTGGGCAATTATTCATTGTGTGATGGATGTTTGTGAATGTTAATTGATAGTTAAATCACCGACTATCAATATTGGACAAATGCATTGATCGTTTCGAAGAGACCGGGATCGAGATTTATTTCTCGAAAACCACTTCGATCCGGTTTGTACGTTTCATGGAAAAACGTGTTCGGAGTCGAAGATGGAGCAGTGAAGTGCAAGGGCTAGTCGCTACTAATCCTGAGGATATTTCCAAAATCGATGTAGTAGGAGTAGTGCCTTCGGTTCCGTTCGAACCCGGAACGGACTTGTATGGACAAATGCTTTCGGAATATCGTCAGGTGGGCGATGGGCATTCTAAGTGAAACGTTCTAAAAGGTAACGCTTAGCCTCAAGCCTCATCAACTGGGAATGACTAAAAATCAGGGGATATGCAGCAAGGCTTGGCGGGCAGCACCCATTTCCGGGTAAGATCATTCCTGTCTAGATGTCCCTTTTATTTCGACTTAGTGGTGCGGTTGCTGATCCTAACTGCGGGGTGATCTTATTCGGGACTATGCAGTAAGGGGTAGTCCGGGCCTTGTGTTGTAGAGGATCGGGCGTGGTCCTCGGTACACTGATCTAGACCAGGTACTGTGACAGGTGGTACCCCAGTGCCTAGTCATTGTTGGAAATCCATTCTCTCTACGAGCCTTTTACGAGTTTTGTTTGTATTACCCACTCTGTGGCTAGTAGCTGGAATTTAATGGATGTAACAATTTCGGCTATTTTATAAGTACTTGTATATAGACCCTATTATAATATCAGAGGATTTCTATAAAAAGTGTTTTAGCTATCGTAAGGTAAAAACCCGACATGTTTATTTGTGGCGTGGTCTTACGAGATGCTTTTTTTTAAAAGGATTTTTGAAACTTTAATAATCAATTTGGATGCATTATTATCAGCTGGTATTCCAGACTGACTCGGGTGTTATTTCATTATAATGCTTGGGTATGACCAAGTATTATATGTTCAGGGCAGGATGCTATGGAGCAGGAGAGGAGCTGGAGCCCGAGACGTATTATTCGTACTTATATATATATCCGCTGCTATGATTGTATGATTGTCTTACTAATAAATATTGTTTGTATGAGATACTCTGATGATATGATGTATAAAACAGATATGGTTTCATTTGTGTAAAGATCTATTGTTTACTATTATATTTTATTCCGCTGCGACTGTGAGATTCTGATATTGTTTAGTTTCCCCTTCTTCTACCTCTTCTTCTTTAACCCTAATGGTTCGTATTTCTGTTCCACTTGAGTAAATTTATGTTGAATAGTGTTGACTCAAGGGCTACGAATTTGCGGGCTGTTACAAATAGCTTGGAAAAAAATAAGTTTATATTAAAACAATTTATATTGAAAATAGTCCAGAGTCCAAACTATTCACATTCCCATCAATTCAACTTAAATCTCCACTTCCATTTAAATTGACTCAATTCCAATTTGAATAATCTTCAATTTCCATTGAAATTGATTTAACCCCAATTCAAGTTGAATCAATCCTGATTTCTTTCCTAATTTAAATCAAATTCCATTTGATTTTAAACCTATTCAACTTTAATTATAATTTCAAGTTATTCCAATCAATTTGGACTAATATCAATTGAACCCATTTCAATTTCAAATCATTTCAATTCAATCCAATTCAAATTTTCCATTTAAATTTTTGAACTTATACATCTTCAATCTTAAATCCAGTTAATTTGAGTCAGATTCAATTTGAATGAATTCAATTCTAATTTCAAATTTAAACCATCTCGAATTATATAAATTCGAGTTAAATTCTCAAAGGTTGATTTAACCTTTTAAACCAAATTAACCTTTATTAAAAGTTTTTAAACAATTTAATTTCCGAGCTCAAATTCTAGAATTTCATTTTCAATCAATTTAATTTTAATTTGGTTGTATTTCTAGTACCACTTAATTTAATTCCAATTCAAGATTTCAGTTTGGTTGTATTTTATACTACTTCTTAATTTAATTCCAATAATTTAACAACCAATCAACTTAATATTTATTAGAAGGAAATATTGCTTTATATATCAAAAATATATTTTTATATAAAATCATTTAAAACCTTTATATAAGAAAATAACAAGTGCGCTCTCATATATATATATATATATATATATATATATATATATATATATACACACACACCAGAGTACTACGAACTCTATTTAAGGAGTAATCCCCACCAGAGCCAAGGTTCTCGCTTAACCTCGCTCTGATACCAACTGTAACGATCCGAAATTTTTGATTCCGAAAATTCCAGATAGTTAGGAAAAAGAAGAAAGAGATAGAAGAAGAAGTAAAAAACAGAAAACACCAATATCTGACATTTGCAGCGGATCAAAATATAATATTAAATAATAACAGTTTACAAAAGAATACTATATCTGTCGATTACATCTTTAATACATCAGAGTTACACATATATACAGACACTAGATATACACAATCATCATGTCTCAGATATACAACAATATAATATAGTAGAAACACTCCATACGTTCTTGCCATCAAGCTCGCCTCTTGAGCTCCAGAATGTCCTTACCTGAAAATCTGTAATACCCGGTCTGACCCGAGCATTACATCAAAGTAACACCCGGGTTAGGCTGGAAACCAGCGTGAGTAATCTCATCCAACATGGAATACAAAGCATACAACTTATATAGAACCCAGGGTAACTCGAATCAATTTACAAGTTCACAATATGTTATAGACATCACTTATTTCACACATAATTTTTCTAAGTACCAAAGATTTAGATTTAAAATAGTCCAATTCCTTTAAATCACTTCACTCTAGCCTATAGATTTCACATATCAATCTATAAAAATTCGAAGTGGTTTCGGGTAATTTCCTAATACCTGAACCCAGTCTCTTCAAGTCTCATGTCATCCTAACCCAAGTTATCCAAATGAAATACACAACATTTCATATCAGAGATATCAACTCATTCAAAGCATTCAATGCCATTCAATCATCCATAAGCAAAACTTGATCGCTACCAAAATTAGTTTAATTAATTCTAATTGAATTTCTCACCCTAATCACTTAGTTTTCTTCACTTTTCATTAATTAATTTCAAATTAATTAATCAATCATCCCTTCATTATTCATCTTAATTAATCACCCTGGATTAATTATCCTTCAATTACATTCAATTAATTATCTTTAATTAATTTCACAATATTAATTATTCTTAACCAAAATCAATAAGTAATCTTTAATTACTTCATAAATTAATTAACTATATTAATTACATTAATGCTTAATTACTTATATTAATTAATTTCTCATAAGTCACTTATTATTGATTCGTTAATCTTAATTAATCAATCTTTAATTACATCACTAATTATATAAATTAATGATTTCTAATTACATTTTAATTTATCTTAATCTAATTTAATTACATTAAATAATTAATCATTAATTAAATCATAAATATTAATCACTCTTGATTTATTTCAACCAGTAATTAACTACCTTTTATTTACTTCATTAAAGAAATTAATTACTCCTAAATCAATTATCTTAATTAATTTCTTAAATAAATTACACAAAGTAATTATATTTTATTAATTACATTAAGCAATTACCTATCAAACCACCCAATGATTATTCTAAATTACTTACACTTAATTAATTAACTTAAAACTTAAATAAATTAATTCAAACCCTTAATTACTAAATTAATTAACCCAAATCATTAATTAATTGAATTAATTAATTATCTATTTTAATTACCCTACTAATTTAATGAATCACAAATAATTACGTCCTTATTATCATTAAAATGAAAACATTTTCTTGTTTATGACTTAAGTTTAAAATAATTTAAAACCCAAATACTTCGAGTCAAGCCACAATTAACACGAGAACCAACCAAAACCAAAGTCACCCGATCATCAGTTCACAGTGCACATCAAATCAATTTAATCATGCAACCAAATACTTAAATTTAACCATTTATATTTAGATAAAAATCCAAAGGAGTGAGATTTACTCACCTTTGCCCCCTTAAATTTGCAAATCCACTTCATTCTCGATTTGATTCCATGATTATTGACCATGTATAAATATTTATATGATTTTATTAATATTCGAACAAATCAAATAATTCATCACATTTTACAAATTTCTTAACTAATTATTTAGTTTAAACTGATTTTCTTATAATAAATAAATTTAGTAGCTAAAATAATTTAAATAAGTTTATAAAAATTTGAATTCATCATACATTATTTTTGAAATTCGACCAGTAGATGAAAATAGGTATATTTATATATTTTATTTTATTTTCCTTGAAACTATTTATACCGAAAATAACCTATACATATATATATATATATTAAAATTTTAATAAAATAAATTCCTCTTCCAAACCTATATACATGTACTAAATAAAATAAAATAAAATAAAATAAACAGAACTGTTTTAAAATTTCTTTACTGTAAAATAAAATCTCACATATATATTTATTCATTTATTTAAATTAAATAAATTTAAATGCAGATACCTCGCTGCTTTACCTCAACATTGACCCCATCGAGAATCCTCTGCTCGTCAACCAGAGCTTACGACGAACCCACACCATGACTTCGAGAAAAATTCCAATCCCTAACTTCCCATCACGAGCATCGACTCGAGCATAAGCTCCTCCAACGACTCCTCTCCAGAACGGCATGACAAAGACTTCGACAAGCACGTGACTACCCCTACGTCGCCCTCTTCACACGATCGCGACCCAAATCGCGAACCCAAATCGAGCTTCCTTCCTCCTTTACTCACGCGCGATCCACTTCCCCCCGAGTGCCACTCATCGACGTGGCCTTCCACCTTGCGAGTCGAACGCGAGCAGATTGAGTACCTCGGCTAGATGAATTTCTCGATGCCGATCCCTAGTGATTGTGACAATTTAGCCTTCGAACGAATTTATTCATTCGTTCCCCATTCGAATTGGCTCGACATCCCCTTTTTTTGTTTCATTCGTTCGCCCTTATTTTTAATGAGTTCGATTTCTGTTTTTAAGATTAGAGAGGAAGACAGAAATAAAATAGAGATCTGGGGATGGCTTCTTGAGTACGAGTGTTTATTAATAAAAATATCTTTGACTAATTTACTTCAAATTTTATTATATTATAAAACTTCCAAAATGCCTCGTTAATTGCTACTAAAAATTTCGAACTCCTCTTAAGGAGTGCCGCTGGATGATTATAAGGTTTTACCCGCATTCCAAACATAATGGAACGTGTTTCGAAAGCTAATTCGATCATATGCGCGAGTTACGGAAGTAAACGATCAATTTTAAATTAAATCGATTAAAAGAGTTCTACGCGTTTTGAGCTGCCATGGTCAAACGACAACTCCGCTTGTTACGAAAATTGAAATCTGATAATAACTAACTATTACGGATCCAACAGAACTGGTTCCATCGAATTCCGAGACTGTGCCTCAGAAGGCTATTTTTAAATATCGATTCAAACGATATATTATTAAAACTAAACAAATCACCTTTAAATTAAATTTCAACCATCCTATTATCTTCAATACCATCATTATAAATTTTATAAGCCTTCAAATTATTTTAAACAGGCTTAAAACTCCAGATTCAATATTTTACCCAACTTTAAATTATTTAATTCAATAATTTACTTATGAAATAAATTGTGATAATCGAATTTAAATTAAAAATTAACTTTTAAATATTTAAAATCTATTAAATATTCCAATTTAAATTGTTAAAAATTATGGATCGCCACACATACGAGATCGGAATTAAACAAAACAAGATGAGATGGGATTGTATCGATGAAAATGACATTGGAATTAATTTGGAGACGATCAGAGTCAACTGGGATTTTAGATTTAATTAAAAAGGGGATATTTAGAGAATTAAAAATTAAGGTGAGAAAATTTTCACTCATTTGGATTATCAGATAAATTAAAAAAATAGTTAAAATTAATTATTGAATGCCTAGTTGATTTAATAATTATTATCTCATGAATGATATTATATATATATATATATTGTATATTATATATTAGTATTTGGAATGATATTCCAGCACATTATAGTGGATGAGACCCTATGCGCTCTGCATAATAGCGGATGACCCTATATACCACGATATCCCCCTCGAAGTGGGATTGTTATTTTTATGTTGTATTAACATCTGTTGATGTAGGGAAACCGGTTGGAGGGATCTAACTGGATTCTTCAAATATGTTGTTTATTTTCATATGTACTGATATATGGATTGTGTTGAATAATCTAGTATAGATTATTTGTAGTGATTGAAATTATTAAATGTATTGTAACACTGGCCTGAATTTTTAATATTTTAAAATACCATAAATATATTTTTTAAATTTAAGGGATTAAAGTTATTTTTTAATAAAAACATATTTATATTGGAAATTGAATTATTTTATGAATATTGAATTGGGAATAATATATATTAATTTTGGATTGTACGTAACTATTCGTGAATGGATTTAAATAGAAACTTTAAAAATTAATTATATAAAGGAGTTTGTAAATGGTATTCTGAAGTATGAAAAGGAGTTAAAATCAATATTAAAAATAGATTGGAGGTATAAATGGAATTTATAAGAAATGAATTTATATAATGGGATTTTATAAATAAGATTTATTTTTATAAAAAAGGTAAAACCAAAGGGGTTATAAAATTTATAAATGACGTTTATGAATAAAGGAATTTGATATTAGATGATAGATTGGAAATATAAATTAACAGGAAGAATTTATATTAGAATATGGAAACAGAGTAAGAAAAAAATAGTGGAACTATTTTTGAAAGTGAAGATAGTTAAGGAGACCTAAATTAAATTGGTTATTGAGGTTTTAAAAATATATTTTCAATTCTACAAAGTTTATTTTTGCTTTTAAAAGGACAATTTTGTTATTTTAAAACTATGGGATTTTAAACTAGTTAGGATTGAAATGCTTTTGTAAACAGATTTTTAAATATTAAGTATTTATTTTAGTAAATTCTAACTTTTAAAAATCAGCTTTAAACATTTATTTGTTTAACTAAAAATGAGTTACTGATGTTCACAAAGGGTTTTGATATTTCAAATAATTATTTTACATTGTTTTAAAGATAAATTATTATCCTTTAAAATACTTATATATATATATATATATATATATATATATATATATAGAGTTTCGAAGCGATTGGAAATTTTTATTTATAAATTCTCTCAGATGCGTAAATGGGGCTTTTAAATGGATATGTTTTGAGGGAAGGAATTTTACAAGGGATTTGGAGGAAATGAAATTTCAAAATATATGAATATGGGAATTTGAAATGAAATTTGAATTTATAGAAGAAGTTATAAATTATTGAAAGGGGTTATAAATAAGTATACCGGGTTTGGAAATTGAAAAAAAAGGAATTTTATTAGCGATTCTAAGATTGATGGAATAAGTTACGAAATATTCTATGAAGTGTTGATATTCGAAATGATTTGGGAAATAAGGCTTATAATATTTTTCTAAGTATAAAAATGGAAAGTTGGAAAGATTTCTAAGTTTTGTGATGGTTTGAAAATATCCTGTTATGGATTTAAGTATTTGAAATTGTTTTCAAATATTGGAATATGGAAAGGGATTTGAATATATATCTTAGAAAATTTATTTTGGGATAAATGTTTGGGAAAAAGTTATAGTAAGGCATAGTGGCTGCTTATGGATGTTTTATTGATAGTTAAATAACCGACTATCAATAATTGGCCAATTTCGTTCGTCGTTTCGAAGAGACCGAGTTCGGATTTAATTATATGAAAACCACTTCGATCCAACTTGAACACTACAAATGAATACCGTGAAGATGATGAAGACGGTGATTCGGTTTGTCCAGACCCAGGACAACTTGTATGGATGAATACTATCAGAACATCATCATTGGAGGACGATGAGCATTCTAAGTAGAATTGTTTCTTGAAAGGTAACACTTAGCCTCAAGCCTCATCAACCAGAAATGACTAAAATATGGGAGAAGCAGCAAGGCTAAGTGGGTTGCATCGAATTACGGTATGTTATCACTTTTCTAGATGTCATCGGAAACCTATTTATGATGGATATGGATGTGCACGAAAGAAGGAGAGCTTGATGGTAAGGGTGGGAACACCCGGGGTGATAACATACTCGGTCTATCCAGGTTAGGGGTAGACCGTTCTTATGTAGCAGGGGATCCTGGTGATGGTCCTCGGTACATTGTTCTGGAGGTGCACTGTGATGGCAGTACTTCAGTCATTCATATGGAATCCACTCTCCAATAAGCGTCGTACGATTTTGATTGTGCCCAACTATGCTGAAACATGAGATGCAAGCATTACAGCTACTTTCTATTTAATTGGTTCAAACACTATTATAATCTAGGACGATTTTGATAAAAATATTTTGGCTATCGTAAGGTAGAAACGCGTTGTGTTTATGTGTGACGTGGTCTTACGAGATATTTTTGTTTTTCAAAGTATTTTGAGAAAAGTCAATAATTCAAAATTGAGTGTGTTTTCTCACGCTGGTTTTCTAAACTGACTGGGCTTTATTTTATTATATAATGCTCGGGTCAGACCGAGTATTACAGGTACGGGATAGGATGCTATGGAGCTTAGGAGACGAGTTGGATGACCAAGACGTATTTTTCCGTACTTGATTTGCATTTTTGTTATGTGAGGTTAAGTTATTATAACTGTCCATTTTGATGTATTAAATTGTTGTACTCTGATGATTGTAAGTATGAATAGTTACAGATTCTTTTGTATAAAATCTATTATTATATATTATAATTTTTTCCGCTATGATTGTGAGATTCTATGATGTTGTATTCTATTCTTCTTCTACTTTCTCTTCTTCACCCCTAAAGATTCCTATGTCCATTCAATTTGGGTTGAGCTGATGTGAATTATGGTGGACTGAAAGGGGTACGGAGATACGGGCCTTTACACGTAGAGTTCAACGGGCGACTCTAATGACCCGACTCCCTCTAATCACGCCTAAACACACTCAACCGGCCATCTAGCCTTATATGATGCCTGAACATGTTAACACACTAATTCGTGTGTATTTACACACGTGTACACATGTAAAAACCTATTTTTAAAACCTTGGAAGTTGCCAATAATACATTCATAATATTCACGTGCCGAGCATCCAAGTGCCGGAAAGTCAGTTTGTTGGGGAAAAAGAAAAGAAGAAGGAAGGCAAAGTCTCATAAAAAATGATAAGTAATATATAATACAAAATAAGTCTTTACAAAAAGAAATAGACTTAATATACATATATAAAACAGAGTACTACACTAACCCATCATCAACCTAGACAGTTATAACAACCATTCCTTATAATTGCTGATAATTACAACAAGAACAAATAGCAGAAGATAAAAGAAAATACGGAAGTGCATCTTCCAGGCATCCAGCTCATCTCTTGAAAGCTCCAAAGGCGTCCAGCTAAATTTGGAAAATATGCTTGGGCACATCTAAGCATTATAAGAAAAATAACTCCTAGATCAGTCTGGTAAAACCAGTGTGCGAAATACAATCAAATGATTTTTAATGTTTTTATTAAACCTTTCAAAATAAGGGCATATCTTAAGACTACACCACACATAAACACAGATGAGTTTTTACCTTAGGATAACCAAAACATTTCTACAAAAAATCCAATGATATTATAATAATGTTGTCACGATATGAAATCCAGCGTTCGAAAATCGACATCAAATATCTCACTTGTATTCGGTTACCAGAGATTCAAACGTCGAACTTCAGTTCGGTGGAGCTTATAACAACATTAGATGAATATAAAACAGAGGAAAAAAAATGAATAACATTGGTCATAGATAAAACATCATCATAATATCCATTACAACATTTAACATCAATATCAGAGTGCTACAGAAAGATATAACAACAACATAATGATAACTTTAAGAAAGTCTTCATAAGGATCCAAAATACATCTACCATGATAAGGTCTTCAAAAATTCCAACACTTCAAGAGATTGCCAAAGCCAAAAGCTTCCGAAATCCGATAGCTTCCAATAAAAGACTTCAAAATCCAGCTAGCACCAAACACGGAAACCTGCTACTAGGCTGCCCGCATGGAAACCATGGGCAACCAGAGTTTAGAAGGGAAACAATAAACTCCAGGTCAGTCATGGCACTAGTATGAGTAACAAAAACAGTTGTTTTGAATAAAAAAAATTTATAAGAGAAATCCGATATGCTTTTTGGAAAATGAAACTACCATAAGACCTCCCACCACACACACAATGCAATCGTAGACTTGGAGGAGATTTCTTCTTATGATAGTCAAACATGCTTGATACGAGAAAAATCTTTTGATATTATTATTAGTGCATAGTGTGAAAACATTTCGAAGATATAATATTAATCTTAGCCAGCATACAACCATTATTGTATGCCTACTATAGCTACCATCTAAACAGTGGGACACCACCATAAGTAAATGGCAGGTTATACAACTAAAATCGTACTGGGTTCGTATTGGAAATTGGGTTTCCAACAAATGGTCAGTCTAAGGAACTTCCTACTGCCACATGGGTGCGCCTCTGGAGGGACGTCCCGAGAACTTAACCAGCTCTCTGCCAACACAAGGCCGGGTTACCTCTGTAACTAGGTAACTACTACACGAATATATCATTCCTCGGTCGTTTGTGACCTTTATTTGAGGGCCCTCAACCACAAAGCAACAACCACACAGTAATGAGATTGCAGCAGCCACATAGGTTAAGTACCAGGGCTCCATACCATGATACCACCTTTTTTAAGAAGGAAATGAAATACCCTAAAGGGCGCGACCCTCATAACCTTGCTGCATCTTTCCTGTTTCAACCATTTCCGGGGTGTGAGGTCCGATGAGGTCTCGTCCACAAAGCTACGCTTTACACGAAAGCCATGCTTTGATCAACAAATGATCATCCACATACAGTAGCACTTAACATGCTACACTACCAAATTGGGAGTATATCACTGATAACCTTCAACTACATAACCTCTGAGCTCGCACGTCTCAGAGAAGGGTGTTAAGCTAAGAGAATAAATTCTCCGCCACCAACAGATATGTATTTGAAAGAAATCTTCTTTATATCTCAAAGTGTAGTGTCAGACACACAACCATACAAGTCTGTTCCGGCTTCGACCAGAACCGAAGGCATTTCGTCCAATAAAGGAAGAAACCCTTGCAAATCTGGGTATCCACAATCCCGATCGGACTCCCCATCACATATGGAGATTTCTATACTAGAGCAACTCAGCGCAGAGACATTCGATAGGTTATCCTATCGTTCTCGTAAATGCCCGGCCTTCACCACCGTCTTCAAATCCATTTCGTCGTATCACTATTCGGAATGGGTTATATGAAACAAATGTCCTCTCTCGGCTAAATCGAATAGTGATCACTTAATTTTAAACACGTGGATGTATCTATCACAAAGATTCACATTCAGGGTTCGATGTGGGTTTCGGATAACCAACTGAAATCCGACTCCCTGTCACATCGAAGTTTAAATGCCGTTTTACGGGCAAAAAGGGTTTTCACATACACACAGAAACAAATCACAAATCACAGTTCAGCACAATGCTGTTCGCATAACACAGTAACACAATCAAAATAGAAATACCAATCCAGTACACAATATTTGACAATAGTTAATCATCTTCAATTAAGGTGAATGTGATTTAAATGAATTAACCACATAATTATTTTTATTAATTATTATTATTTTATTTTTAAATCAATGATTAATTTTCTTAATTATAATTAATTCATAAAGAGAAAATTCAGAAATTCCATGAATTACAAATCATTATATCTTTATTAACTTTAAGATAAAATCATTCTTATAAATGATTTAGCTGTCACTCACAAATATGTTAGAACACATTTCTTTCAAATTTACTGCTTAAATTTCATTTTCATTTCAAAATATAAAATGAATACCAATTTATCTTTTACAAAGTTAAAAACTAATTTTGAAAACCTTCAAATTTATATGTTTAAGTAATATTTTTGTTATAAAAGAAATTTTAAAGAGCTAAATTAAATTCCTTTTTAAGCTCACATATTTAAAGTATACCTTTACATTTAAACTTATTTAAAAATTTAAAGTTATAAAACTTTATTTAATTTCAAAATCTAGAATTCAAATTTAGATTTAAGATCCAGGTTTCAAATTTAATTTAGCTTTGTTTATATCCTTTCTTTACAAATTTCAAATTCATTTTAATCCAAATTCTTTATAAAATTCAATTAATTGCTTAAACATCTTTAAGTTATTAAAAATAAAAAAAACTTTATCTATTCACTAACTAAGTTTCCAGACTAAACTTGAATTTATATTTTAAACTTTGATTTATAAACTCAGTTTAAAACTTAATTTATAATTTTAAAATTTAATTTAAAATTTCAAAACAGGAACAGGTTTAAACCCTGTAACACATTCTACCCGAGCCAGACAATATTTGCTTCGAGTCAAACGTTGAAAATCTTCGAGTAAACACTCGAGTCTCTCGAGACAAATACTCGTACACCCTGCTTCCACCCAACAACTAAAATTCCATATTACCAAAGCTAGTGCACGGTGTACGTGCACGGCTCCGACGAACCTCTCTAGTCGACGCTGCATCATCGAACAAGTCGACGATCCTCCATGCTCCACTCCTCGATCATCAGAAACTCCATCATCCCCTCGGAATCGAATTCGAGTTAAAACCTAAACCTGGAAACAGAAGAAGACGAAACTCCTCCAAAACCTGGAAACACGACGCCTCCGCAACCTCGACCATCAGAACTCCTAAAACTCCGGCCAACTACTCGTCAACCTCCCTTCTTCCACCCCCAGAACCACATCGCACTCGATCGATCATAGACGACGAACGAAACAAATTTATCAGCCTCGAGAAAACTAGGTTTATGAACTAGAATTCATCACCGCCGCTTCCACGTCCACCTGTAAACCCATCTACTACTTTTCCTACAACCACCGATTACTCCTCCACCTCCAGACATGATTCCAACCTCCATACATCAGTGGATCATCAGAAATTCCCAAATCTATGAAATTTATATAAACCCAAACTGTTCTTTAATCCTTGATCTAAAAATTATAATTTTTGCTTTAAAAATCATATTTTAGTATAAGAATACAGTTTATAAACCTGAATTCGAGAATTAAGAAATTCGAATTTTGACTAATTTAAGTTATGCTAAGTTTTCTTCAGCTCCAGAGCCAGTACCAAGTTGTTTTGGCTGAAATAAATTTTTAAACTCTAACACATGTTATAACAATCAATTCTTGTTTTAACACTAAACCCAAACATAAAGTAGATCAGGTGAAAATGATTTTTGAATCAAAAATCTGGTATTTTAAAATCTCAGAACAGAGAACATGTATAAACAATAACCTGTATAAGCAATAACCTGTATAAACAATAACCTGTACAAAGTACTTCAAGTTTTCAAATATATTCAGAGGATCCATATATATATATATAGAACATACTTATTCACAAATATATATATG
The DNA here is from genome assembly GCA_030765085.1 of Allium cepa. Lineage (NCBI taxonomy): Eukaryota > Viridiplantae > Streptophyta > Magnoliopsida > Asparagales > Amaryllidaceae > Allium > Allium cepa. The sequence goes on from CM060931.1 coordinate 299,445,913, forward strand.
CAACATATTCAAGCTTTTAAATTTTAAAAACATATGTTACTCACCTTGATTCCAAAATGAACAGAGTTTGCTATGTTGAAACAGGCTGTGAAAATTGCAAGCTGAAATCTTCCTCTTTAATTCTCTGGTTTGAGTTGAGCTAGAGTGTTGTTTAAATTGAATTTTGTTTAAGTTCTAGATGGCACTTACTTCAGATTTGCTTAGCTTTGAATGAATGAATTGAAATGTGAGAAGTTGATATATAGAAAGAAGTTTACAGGGGTTATATTTGTACAGGGTGATTATATCGTTTTGTACAATATATCAGAGATATTTTGTTTTTGTTTGACTAAGCGGGTTCTTCCTGGTGGCTGATAAGATACATTTTGGGCTAGCATTAATTACTATTTTCTTGTTTCACACTTCATGTTTATCCCTTTAATTGTTTGTACATAGATATTTATATTTTCTTCTTAGGTCTACATACATATCCTATTTTGTTTGAATATAGTTGAATGTATAGATTTTTTCTTGTCTTATGGCTTTATAATATAAATGAATTTCTATAGTTAATATGTCGTTATAATTTTTCTAATGTATTTACTTTATATTTTAATTTATCTTATATATATCTATTTCTATTTCTAATTTAAATATGTATTTCTAACTTAAATTCTTATTGTCTTGTTTCTCTATATACATATATATGTATATTTTATTTATTTTGCAACTTTTCAAATTAAATTCCAAAATTCAAATAAGTTACCAAATTTTAAATTAATAAATTTTGGGTTGTTACAGATATCCCCTCCTTAAGAAAATTTTGTCCTCGAAATTTGAAAGAGAGAGAAAAACAACAAAGAATATACGAATTCAGAAAAGGATAGAGAAATGGCTTACTAGTTTAAGCTGAGATATCCACTCTGCAATTGGGATATAATTTCTGCATGATATCTTCAGTTTTCCAAGTGCAATCCTTTGGATCGCCACTCCACTGTACTTTAACCAGTTTCACAACTTTGTTTCTCAAGTGCTTTTCATCACGATCTACAATCTTTATTGGTTCTCTTCTAACTATTAAATTAGGAGTGATTTCGAGATCCTGCTGAGAAACTTCTTCAATAATACAGTCTAGATCATGCACATACTTTCGGAAATGAGAAATGTGAAACACATCATGCACGCCAGACAACCAGCTAGGCAGCTGCACTCAATAGGCTAAAGAACCGATCCTCTCCAGAATAGGAAAAAGACCAATATAGTGCCAGCTTACCGGTCTTCCCAAACCTTAATACACCTCGCATTGGAGATACTTTGAGAAAAACAAAGTCTCTAATCTGGAATTCCAAATCCCTTCTTCTGCGATCATAATAACTCTTTTGACGACTTTGAGCCGTTTTCAATTTCTTCTGTATAAAATCAACTTTTTCAGTGGCTTCTTTAATCATATCTGGTCCAAGGACGAGTCTATCACCTGCCTCGATCCATCATGCGGGTGATTGACACGGGCGACCATATAAAGCTTCAAAAGGAGCCATCTCTATACTGGCCTGATAGCTGTTGTTATATGAGAACTTGACCAGATGTAAATGGTCCTCCCAAGAACCACCAAAATCAAGTATACAAGCACGCAATAGGTCTTCTAAGATTCGATTAATCCTCTCAGTCTTCCCATCAGATTGTGGGTGATAAGCAGTGCTGAAATTCAGTTTTGTTCCCAATGCGGCTTGAAATGCCTCCCAAAATCTACTAGTGAAGATCAGATCACGATCACTCACTATGCTGCTAGGAATACCGTGGAGACGGATAATTTCTTTCACATATAATTTGGCTAAGCTTGCTGCCGTGCGGGTAGATTTCACTGGCAAAAAGTGGGCAGTCCTAGTCAAACGGTCCACAGTGACCCAAATTGCTTCATTGCCTTTCCGAGTACGAGGCAACCCGTCGATGAAATCCATCGATACTTGGTCCCATTTCCATTTTTGTATTTCCAAAGGCTGAAGTAAACCCGCAATTTTCTTTTGATCGCTTTTAATTGTTGGAAAGTAGCACAGCGACTCACATTTATAGATATGTCCCTTTTCATTGTCTTCCACCAGAAAGTTCTTTTGATATCACGATGCATCCTATTAACTCCTGAATGGATGCTGAATTTAGATTTGTGACATTCGTCCAAAACTTCACATTTCAGATCAGGGATGTCCGGAACACAAATCCTTCCTTTTAATCTTATAACTCCCTTGTCATCAATTTCAAAACTGGAATTCTCATCTCGACAAATTCTTCTATGAATTTCCCAAAGAAACTTATCTTCAGTCTGCTGTCGTGCAATCTTCTTAAGAAGAGTAGGAGCGATAACAAGATATGCAAGAATAGCATGTCTTTTGCTCAAAGCATCGGCAACCACATTGGCTTTTCCCGGCGTATATAGAATATGTAGGTCATAAGATGCCAGAAATTCCAACCAACGTTGTTGTCACAGATTTAAATCTTTCTGAGTGAAGAGATATTTCAAAGATTTGTGGTTGGTGAATAATTCGAATTTTGCACCTAGAGAAAGAGAGTTCATTAGATATATTGTCAAGTTAAGTTAATTTCGTATATTATTAAGAAAGCTGAAAAGATTCTTACCCAGAAGATAATGTCGCCATATTTTCATAGAGAAGATAATAGCTAAGAGTTCCAAATCATGGGTTGGGGAGTTTCTTTCATAAGGACGTAATTGTCTATTCGCATAGGCAATTACCTTCCCATTATGCATTAGTACCGCACCCAGACCATCACCACAAGCGTCCGTATAAACGGATAGACCCTGGTTCCCATTGATAATAGCGAGAAAAAGAGCTGTGGTTAATCTCTTCTTCAACTCCTGAAAAGCTTCGTCGCATTTCGGAGTCCAATTGAACTTTACATCCTTCGTCGTTAGATTAGTCAACGGACTAGCTATCTTAGAGAAGTGCTGAACAAACTTCCGATACTAACCTGCTAAACCTAAAATCTTTGAACTTCTTTTAGGGTAATGGGTTTCCTCCAATCAAGAATAGCGGAAATTTTGCTAGGATCAACAGAAATTCCTTTTTCATTAACAATATGGCCAAGAAATTTAACTTCTCTGACCCAAAAAGGGCATTTGGAAAATTTGGCGAATAAAATGTTTCTCCTTAATATCTCTAAAACGATTCTAAGATGCTCGGCATGCTCCTCTTTGGTCTTGGAATAGACTAAAATATCATCAATAAATGCGAGCACAAATTCATTCAATACTTCCTGGAATACACGAGTCATAAGATCTACGAAGTATGCTGGAGCATTGGTTAGCCCGAAAGGCATGACTAACCATTCGTAGAACATATTAGGACCCCTGAAAGCAGTCAAATGAACACAATCTTCGGCGATTCGTAATTGATGGAGTCCCTGGGCTAGATCCATCTTTGAAAAGAAACGAGCGCTGTGCAATTGATCAAACAGATCATCAATTCTAGGTAATGGAAATTTATTCTTGAGAGTCAGCTTATTGAGATTGCGGTAGTCTACACACAATCTCAAAGATCCGTCCGATTTAGCAACAAACACGACGGATGAACCCCATTCGGAAACACTAGGACAAATCAATCCTTTTTCTAGTAAATCCCTGGTTTGCTGAACTAATTCAACCCTTTCCCTGGGTGCCATCCTACGACTTGCAAGAACGAAAAGACGAGCGTTGGGTACTAGGTCAATTCTGAATTCTATTTCTTGATGTGGAGGTAAGGATTTCACTTCTTCGAACACGTCTAGAAAATATCTGACAATGGGTATGGACTCCAGACTGGGTTCGGGATAACCCAAGTTATATATCAACCCATCTCTTTTAGGACTAGGGTCCTCACAAGAAATCTCGATGAAATCTCCAAATTTGGTTTTGATTGAAATCAATCGATTATTACAATCCAATTTGGCTTCATATTTTGCTAACCAATCCATTTCGAGTAAGACTTCAAACTCATTAAAATCAAGAACAAAGAGACCAATAGGGAATCGATAACAAGAACATGAAATAGGAACGTCTCTACTCGAAGACAAAGGTTCGTGGGACCTCCAACTGGATTCTTTACGCATATAGGCTCATCAACAAAATTAGGTTCAAGATTTAATTCATTTATAGCTTGCTAAGAGATAAAACTGTGTGTAGCACCCGTGTCAAATAGAACTCTAACAATGCTATCATAAATAGTGAGGTTACCTTCCAGAACTCCTTTCCCTTTTTCTGCTTTGGAAGATGCAGGTGTGTCTTTCACTGTGTACACCTTTGCTGTCTGAGCTTGCTTCATGGTTGGGCAGTCTTTAACCTCGTGTCGCAATTTATGACAATAATAACATTTCCTAGGCTTCGCTTGAGTGGATTGATTGACTTGTCTCTTAGGCTTCGTACATCTGCTAGAATAATGGCCCTTCTCCAAGCAATTAAAGCAAGTAACATTTCCTGACGGGTCTTCCTGACTGCCCTTCTTCCTCTCCTTTCCCTGCCATGGTTTCTTGCTTCCAAATTTCCTTTTCTTCCAGTTTTAATTGCTCGTATTTCCTTTCTCCACTAGGGCTTCTTGCATATCAAGTGTAGCATATCTGTACCCCATATCAATCAAATCTGAAAAGGATTCTTTGACATGGCCAGTCATTCTTTCGTGGAACTTTTTATTCATCCCACGAATGAACCTTTCATTTTTCTTTAAAGGCGTGTTTACCAATTCTGGACCGAAACGAGATAATTCATTGAATTTTTTTAAATACTCCTCGAATGACAAGCTCCCTTGCTTTAAGTCCATAAATTCCTGGTACATTCGAGAAATTCGTACTGATGGCATATAGCGCTTCTCAAATACTTTTTTAAACCTTTTCCAAGTAAACTCATCTTCTGTCCCATCAACAATAACTGTCTCCCACCATGCTAAGGCTTCATCTTGAAGTTGCCAAGAAGCTATGAGTCGCATTTGATCGTCTTCCAACTTAAGCCCTCTAAAGATTCTTTCACATGATCTGATCCATGCTTCGGCCTCAACAATCGAATCCTTGCCGGTAAATGGCTTACCACCAAGCCTTGAGAAATTCTTATATAAATCAGCCAGATTCGGCTGATGCTGAATTGATAAAGCTGCTTCTACTGTTGGGGGAACTTGACTAGGTCCTGTGGCATTTCCTTGAGCCCTAGCTCTTCCTCTTCGTCCTCTCATTCTTACTATCTGTAATTAGTAAGAAAACTGGTTTAGATATTCAGACGAGATATCTTAAGGAATATCAGCAGTTAAAGGAAAATAGACTAAGAAAATTTGAGGTTTCAGTCTCTGTTATACTCATTATAGGGTATACTTCACCCTATCTCTAATGAGCCATCTAATGTGTTACACTCCGTAGCTAAAGTTCTTACTCAACCTTCAGCTCTAATACCACATTGTCACGATCCAAAATCCAGCGTTCGAAAATCGACATCAAATACCTCACTTGTATTCGACTGCCAGAGATTCAAACGTCGAACTTCAGTTCGGTGGAGCTTATAACAACATTAGATGAATATAAAACAGCGGAAACAAAATGAATAACATTATCACAGATACAACATCATCATAATATCCATTACAACATTTAACATCAATATCAGAGTGCTACAGATAGATATAACAACAACATTATGATAACTTCAAGAAAGTCTTCAAAAGGATCCATAATACATCTACTATGATAAGGTCTTCAAAAACTCCAACACTTTAAGAGATTGCCAAAGCCAAAAGCTTCCAAAATCCGATAGCTTCCAACAAAAAGACTTCAAAATCCAGCTAGCACCAAACACGGAAACCTGCTACTAGGCTGCCTGTGTGGAAATTATGAGTGCCCAGAGTTTAAAAGGGAAATAATAAACTCCAGGCCAGTCATGGGACTGGTATGAGTAACAAAAAAAAGTTGTTTTGAATAAAAACAAATTTATAAGATAAATCCGATATGCTTTTTGGAAAATGAAACTACCATAAGACCTCCCACCACACACACAATGCAATCACAGACTTGGAGGAGATTTCTTCTTATGATAGTCAAACATGCTTGATACGAGAAAAATCTTTTGATATTATTATTAGTGCATAGTGTGAAAACATTTCGAAAATATAATATTAATCTTAGCCAGCATACAACCATTATTGTATGCCTACTATAGCTACCATCTAAACAGTGGGGCGCCATCATAAGTAAATGACATATTATACAACTAAAACCCTATTGGGTTCGTATTGGGAATTGGGTTTCCAACAAATGGTTAGGCTAAGGAACTTCCTACTGCCACATGGGTACGCCTTTGGAGGGACGTCCTGAGAACTTAACCAGCTCTCTGCCAACACAAGGCCGGGTTACCTCTGTAACTAGGTAACTACTACACGAATATGCCATTCCTCGGTTGTTTGCGACCTTTATCCGAGGGCCCTCAACCACAAAGCAACAACTACATAGTAATGAGATTGCAGCAGCCACATAGGTTAAGTACCGAGGCTCCATACTATGATACCACCTTTTTCCAGAAGTAAATGACATACCCTAAAGGGCGCGACCCTCATAACCTTGCCGCATCTTTCATGTTTCGACCATTTTCAGGGTGTGAGGTCCGATGAGGTCTCATTCACAAAGCTACGCTTTACACGAAAGCCATGCTTTGATCAACAAATGATCGACAAATGATCATCAACACACAGCGGCATTTAGAAAGCCACACTATCATTTTGGGAGTATATCACTGATAACCTTCAAATACATAACCTCTGAGCTCGTACGTCTCAGAGAAGGGTGTTAAGCTAAGAGAATAAATTCTCCGCCACCAACAGATATGTATTTGAAAGAAATCTTCTTTATATCTCTAAGTGTAGTGTCAGACATACAACCATACAAGTCTGTTCTGGGTTCGAACAGAATCGAAGGCACTTCTTCCAATAAAGGAAGAAGCCCTTGCAAATCCGGGTATCCACAATTCCGATCGGACTCCCCATCACATATAGAGATCTCTATACTGGAGCAACTTAGTGCAGAGACATTCGATAAGTTATCCTATCGTTCTCGTAAATGCCCGGTCTTCACCACCGTCTTCAAATGCTATCCATTTCGTCGTATCACTATTCGAAATGGGTTATATGACACAAAGGTCCTCTCCCGGCTAAATCGAATAGTGAACGTTTAATTCTAAATATGTGGATGTATCTATCACAAAGATTCACATTCAGGGTTCGATGTGGGTTTTGGATAACCAACTGAAATCCGACTCCCTGTCGCATCGAAGTTTAAATGCCGTTTTACGGGCAAAAATGGTTTTCACATACACACAGAAACAAATCATAAATCACAGTTCATCACAAAGCAATTCGCATAACACAGTAACACAATCACAACAGAAATACCAATCCAGTACACAATATTTGACAATAGTTAATCATCTTCAATTAAGGTGAATGCGATTTAAATGAATTAACCACATAATTATTTTTATTAATTTTTATTATTTTATTTTTAAATCAATGATTAATTTTTTAATTATAAGTTAATTCATAAGGAGAAAATTCAGAAATTCCATGAATTACAAATCATTATATCTTTATTAACTTTAAGATAAACTCATTCTTATAAATGATTTAGCTATCACTCACAAATATGTTAGAAAACATTTCTTTCAAATTTACTGCTTAAATGTCATTTTCATTTCAAAACATAAAATGAATACCAATTTATCTTCTATAAAGTTAAAAACTAATTTTGAAAAACTTCAAATTCATATGTTTAAGTAATATTTTTGTTATAAAAGAAATTTTAATGAGTTAAATTAAATTCCTTTTTAAGCTCACATATTTAAAGTATACCTTTACATTTAAACTTATTTAAACATTTAAAGTTATAAAACTTTATTTAATTTCAAAATCTAGAATTCAAATTTAGATTTAAGATACATGTTTTAAATTTAATTTAGCTTTGTTTAAATCCTTTTTACAAATTTCAAACTCATTTTAATCCAAATTCTTTATAAAATTCACTTAATTGCTTAAACATCTTTAAGTGATCAAAACAATTAAAAAAAACTTTATCTATTCATAAACTAAGTTTCCAGACTAAACTTGAATTTATATTTTAAACTTTGATTTATAAACTCAATTTAAAACTTAATTTATAATTTTAAAATTTAACTTAAAATTTCAAAATAGAAACAGGTTTAAACCCTGTAACACATTCTACCTGAGCCAGACAATATTTGCTTCGAGTCAAACGTTGAAAATCTTCGAGTAAACACTCGAGTCTCTCGAGACAAATTTGCTCCGACGAACCTCTCCAGTCGAAGCTGCATCGTCGAACAAGTCGACGATCCTCCATGCTCCACTCCTCGATCATCAGAAACTCCATCATCCCCTTGGAATCGAATTCGAGTTAAAACCCAAACCTGGAAACAGAAGAAGCTGAAACTCCTCCAAAACCTGGAAACACGTCGCCTCCGCAACCTCGACCATCAGAACTGCTGAAACTCCAGCCAACTACTCGTCAACCTCCCCTCTTCCATCCTCGAAAACCACGTCGCACTCGATCCATCATAGACGACGAACGAAACAAATATCTCAGCCTCGAGAAAACTAGGTTTACGAACTAGAATTCATTACCGCCGCTTCCACGTCCACCTATAAACCCATCCACCGATTACTCCTCCACCTACAGACACGATTCCGACCTCCATACATCAGTAGATCATCAGAAATTCCCAAAACTATGAATTTTATATAAACCCAAAATGCTCTTTAATCCTTGATTTAAAAATTATAATTTTTTCTTTAAAAATCATATTTTAGTATAAGAATTCAGTTTATAAACCTGAATTCGAGAATTAAGAAATTCGAATTTTGACTAATTTAAAGTTATGCTAAGTTTTCTTGAGTTCTAGAGCCAGTACCAAGTTGTTTTGGCTGAAATAAATTTTCAAACTCTAATATATGCTATAACAATCAATTCTTGTTTTAACACTAAACCCGAACATCAAGTAGATCAGGTGAAAATGATTTTTGAATCAAAAATCTGGTATTTTAAAATCTCAGAACAGAGAACATGTATAAATAATAACCTGTACAAAGTACTTCCAGTTTTCAAATATATTTAGAGGATCCATATATATATATATATAGAAACATACTTATTCACATATATATATATATATATATATATGCAACAGATTAAAGCTTTTAAATTTTAAAAACATATGTTACTCACCTTGATTCCAAAATGAACAGAGTTTGCTATGTTGAAACAGGCTGTGAAAATTGCAAGCTGAAATCTTCCTCTTTAATTCTCTAGTTTGAGTTGAGCTGGAGTGTTGTTTAAATTGAATTTTGTTTAAGTTATAGATGTCACTTACTTCAGATTTGCTTAGCTTTGAATGAACGAACTGAAATGTGAGAAGTTGACATATAGAAAGAAGTTTACAGGGGATATATTTGTACAGGTGATTATATGGTTTTGTACAATATATCAGAGATATTTTTTTTTGACCAAGCGGGTTCTTCTTGGTGGTTGATAAGATACTTTTGGGCTAGCATTAATTACTATTGTCTTGTTTCACACTTCATGTTTATCCCTTTAATTGTTTGTACATAGATATTTATATTTTCTTCTTAGGTCTACATACATATCCTATTTTGTTTGAATGTAGTTGAATGTATAAATTTTTTCTTGTCTTATGGCTTTATAATATAAATGAATTTCTATAGTTAATATGTTGTTATAATTTTTCTACTGTATTCACTTTATATTTTAATTTTTCTTATATATATATATATCTATTTCTATTTCTAATTTAAATATGTATTACTAACTTAAATGCTTATTGTCTTGTTTCTCTATATACATATGCATATATATATTTATATTTTATTTCTTTTGTAACTTTTCAAATTAAATTCCAAAAGTTCAAATAAGTTACCAAATTTTAAATTAATAAATTTTGGGGTGTTACAAATGTCTAGGGTTTAAAGTAAATAGATAAAATGATTGCATCTCAAATTTCAACATAGTTGGGCATAACTAAGTCCGTACGGTGCTTATTGGAGAATGGATTCCATACAATAACAATGCACCAGGGTACCACCTGGCACCTACCATAGTACACCTGTAGAAAATGTACCGAGGGCCTCACTTAGACCACTTGCCAATACATGATCGACCTACCCCTTATTAGGTAGTATTGAATATGTTATCACCCCAGTTGCTTTGTTACCTTTTCTTGAGAGCTCTCATGCATAACCATTTCCATAAATATGTATATTTGTATCCACAAAGGTGATGACATACCCTAATAGGTGCGACCTACTTAGCCCTGCTGTATATCCCCTTATTTTAGTCAACCCCAATTGGTGATGCTTGCGACTATGTTTTAGCTTTTATATATCAATCCCACTTGGAATGCTAACATTGCCCTTCAGGTAGCTATGTAGTGCGGTCATTTGTCTATACAAGTTGTTCAAAATATGACCAAACTGAAGGCACTACTTCTACTATATCCATTTTAGAATCACCCTCAGGATTAACAGCAAGTAGTCCTTGCACTTCAAAGAACTCCGCCTTCGATCCCATTATCTTTGAGATGTCTTCAATTCAAATGCTTGAGTTGGTTCGAAGTGGCTTTCGAATAATTTGTACTTATCTGATCCCGATCTCTTCAAACCAACATTGGATAGTTTCCAGTGAACTCAATCCCGGTTCTTTAGGAAATAAAAAGACAATACATAAGAGCAGAGATCACCCCCTAACCATTTAAGTGGATAAATCTCCCTCTCATTTGTCATAGGAGAACAAAACATGATTTATACGTATAGCACAACATTAGTGAAGATGACTATGCCATATAACTCATGTGATTCTCCTAGATTTCTAGTGTTATATTTTGTCCAAAATTTGATAGTCGGTTCTTCAACAATCAGATAAACACATAATCAATCATAGTTTTATTTCCATTAGGTCCACTAAGCCTTATTTAATTAATCTTCCATTAATTGAAACTCTTAAATTATTTTCCAAAATATTTATATACTTAACTCATGGGTATTAGTATATTCTCAAACCATTTAAGAAATATTTCTTAATTTTAAAACCATATTAAGCGGGTTCAAAAATACAAATGTCATTTAAAACATTACTTACTATAAACCCAAACCACTTTGTCCTTCAGTGTTAAGTATGGAAAGAACATTTCCATACCACCGTAATCAAGAAGGATTTTTATTTATAACAAGACTTAAATTTCAACGAAATTGCATAGAGAAATAATATTTGGATTATAGATTCCATATACAATTTTGTTAAATAGGGTTCTATAAACCATTTTTCTTTAAAGTTCCAAAATCTCTTTCCAAATATAAAACTCTTTTACTTGATTTTCCTTTTATTAAAAAACTCACTTTATAAACCGACATATAACCTTTAAACCCCTTTTTATAAGCATTACTATTTTATTTAAATCATAATCTCAAATTAATTAAAATTAACGTAAAAATAAATTAATAAGTCAATTAATTTATTAATCCTAACACCATCATAGATAAATTAACTTAAACACTTAGTAAAATAAATGATTAATTAAGTTTTAAATCATTATTATTAGATAATTTGTTAACTTAAATTTCCACTTAACCATGTAATTAGCTAGACTAAACCTTGTTAATAAATAATTAATTAGGTTTAAACACTTTTATAAAAAGTAATTAATTAATTTACAAGCATCATTAATTACAAAATTTCTTACTTAAGCCAACCCTAATTATAGGAAAGTACCTTAATTATTTAAATTAAAATAATAATTAACTTCAAATAATTAATAATCAAATAATCATTTCCTTAAGTACTATTTAATTGACAATTAATTAACTTAAACATTGATTAGTTCAATAACAATTTATTTGAAACCCTTTATTAACTTATCTTAAATCCTGATCAGCTTAAATGAAACACTGTTAACAACACTATCAATTTACTTATAAAAAATCTAATATTTTCTTTAAATTGTTATACATTTGAAACTAGTTTCAATTCATAATCTATCCAATTTTAGAAAGAGGCTTAGAAATCGCAATAACACTTAAATACGCTATCATTACTTAACAATATTCAAGTCGTCCCACAGTACTTACATAATGACAGATATGTAAATGAATTCCATATGATCAACCAGCATATAACACGTCGCTTTAAATTGACTATTATAAAAAATGTCCAAAAATAACATAACAACAGACCGTGTTTTACTCTGATAACTGGATGTCCAATATAATCAACTCAACTTAATATAGTAGAATGGTGTTTTAAGTGATTAAGTTATAATTACTAAAAAATGTGATCATACATAGCCCGTTTTAATTTATCATAAATTCACACTATAACAAACTAGTCAAGTGATTACATAAGTGAGTTCTACTGGTCAATATGAATCCATCGTCGAAAACCATGGGACAAACGAGATTCGGACAAGGAAGATGTAGTCCTTTTAAGTTTAGGTGTTTAAAAGTTTTTTTAATATATAAATCAATCTTAAACGATCCAAGGCTTGACATACTAAACCATGACCCAAATCCCTACTCTTCTCCCTTCCATACGAACATAAGAAAGAGGATGCAAGAAAATCACTAGATTTGAAACCTAGCACCACTTCCCAGTGCACAAATGTGCACATGAGCTATTTACATCTATCTACCACCCAACTGACACCACCACACGCGCCTCACCCTGGCCTCCACCGCTGACCCGCCGATGCACCCTAGCTCAAAATGGCTATCCATGGCCGAACCCGACATGCTTGGAATATATGCAACCATAAAAATTGATTGGACTCAACGCCTATGCCACCATCATCCATCATCACCGCTACCAGCTAAACCACCGACCTCTCCTCCAACTCTAGGTTTGGCCCAACCATGCTTGGAGCTTCCACGAGCCATCGCAATACACTCAAAGCCGAACACCTGAGAACTCCCTAAAACTATAAAACTTGCTCCACGAGCACCACACGTTACCGCCTCTTTTACGACTGCCACCTTAGCTCCACTATGCCCTCAGGCAGCTCCACCTCCAAGCACTCGGTCTCACATTGATTAACTCACCGGAATTTGGGTTTTCATTCAAATCGGATCAACTCAACGCCATACTCAAGATACATAGTATAAAATAAGGAATCTTGGCTTAAAAATCATGATTTCCATAGATGAACCCACTGGTAAACTCCATTCGTCGATTCACGATGGTCGAAACACAACCAAAATCACCCCTACTGACTCTCTCCCAACTTACTTAATGGATAAACTCAAAACTATTTTAAAAAACTAAACTCGAAGATGGAAAACTCTCCAGTTGAAGGTTTAAGCTAAAAGTGAAAGGATTAGGAGATACAGCTTTTTGAAAGCAAGATAAACATGGTTTATAACTAAAATCAGAGAGCAATCACTTGTTACGGTAACATATAATACATTCAAAAGCACAGATCAAGCAGTAAATGATTACAATCAAATGCTTAATATGGAAATCAACAAGACCTATAACTAAGTTTAATGAATAATTTTACATACTAATTATTTTCTCAAGGTTATAAATCAAGTTGTAATTGCTCATCTTCCACATGTTTTTGATTGTAAAGCCAAGTTCAAGCTCTAAAAATTTGATCTTTGAATTTGTTATCTTAGAGAAGTGATTTTGAAAACATAGAGAAAATATCAAGTATGAAAACTGAAGATGAAGGATAAGAAGGTGTACATAAAAATAGAGAAGGCAAATTTCAATTTTACCCTTAAATCGAATTTCAAACGCTACCATCATTTCAATGCTTATCAAGGTACAAAAAATTAGTAATATGTTGGATAAAAGAGTGTCTTATGTACCCTAATCCACTTACAAACTTAAGGAATCATCATGCATGTTAACTCACTTCACATCCATCTTTTCCTATTTTGAATTTAAATAATTTTTTTTCGTTTTAAACCTCTTATTATTATTATATAACTTTGTTCATATATTACCAAATGAAACGTTTGAAACATGTAAGTGTTATTTTACTTTATACAAAATTATTACAACTATAAAATAACTTGCCGTTGGAATGAAATCTGAAAATCTAAGAAACGAGTTCCGGTCACGTTTCCAGTTTTTCAACAAACTATTTATTTATGCAAACCAAATTTTAAAAAAAAATTTCCATCATTAGTTGTTAATTAAAAGAGGGTTATTTGACCACTAAAAATCGTTCATTGAATATTAAAATTAACTTAAATATTCACAAATCAAAATGATAAAATTTCAGGTCGTTATAACATAAGCACACTTCACAACACAAACCATGTTTCAGACTTTACCAGTTCGATTACTCGGTCTAGTGTACTCTCATGCAACTTAGCATGCACGATAGTCATTATGGCTGTGTGAAATGTATGCAATGCACTTATACACATCAGTATGTAAATATATTCAAACAATTGCGCATACACACATATATAAACGAACAAACATACATAATGATTCTAACTATAATACATAAATTGTTTTGGTTGTTATATATCTTTATATACACGTATACATATACTTACCAATATATACATACATACACACTTATTTAAACAAGTAATTAATTTGTAAATTAATCAAATCTTACTCTTATTTACTTATCAATAAAATTCTAATATAATTTCATGTTATTTCATAAAATCATACAAACATTTATAAAATACATCATTAGCTTATTAATCATTTTTAAGCCTTTAATACTTAATTACCTTACTAAAATTAAGTATACATCATATTACAATTTTATATAGTATCATTTCTATTTTATAAAATCTATACTTCATTTATAAAATCATATAACCATTTTATAAATGCAAAATAAGCTTCGTTTATACTATTTTATAAAATATCACATCATTTTATAAAATACCTCATTTGCATATAAAATCGTTTCTTTACTTAAATAATATTTATAAATAACCATTTATTAATAAAGATTGTTTTTACTTTTAAGCAGTATTCATAAGTATTAATTAAGCAGCATTAACTTTATAGTCACACTAATAGTAATTATAGAGTTCAAAAACTCACTTAATTAACTTACTTTTCTAACATTATTGCTAACCAATGACATGCACTTAATCATGTCATCCAATTAGCCTTTAATCCATTACAACATCACATGTAATCGTTCAATTAACCAAAAATCCATTTCTTAGCTTACTAACCTTTTCAAAAGTAGCAAATAAGGTCTCAAAAAATAATGAGTTAATATAAACATGTTTATAACACAAATACAAGCTTAAATCATCAAATAACATTCTCTAAATCATTATACATAACTCCAATCAGCAAACACAAACATATGATGTATAACATGTAAAAATAGTCAAAGATCATCTCACTCACCTTCTCCTTCACAAATAAGGTTTAATCACTAAAACCCAATCTCAAACTCTCTTTAAAGTTGAGATTTAACTCTAAAATCCACTTCATGTTGATTTCTTGATAGGTTATGTGAGGAATGAGTAGAGAGGAATTATGGTGAATTTAGTTTGAATTTATATGAGGGGATTTAAGTGGATTTAGGGTTTAGAGTTAAGGAAAATTAGGAAAGTGATTGGGAGGTAGACATGAAAAAGTAACATGAAACAAAAATGAGATGAAGAGAAAGCTAACTTATAAGCTAGCTTATGAGCTTTAGCCTAAATTGAATCTCCATTTCCTTTCTAGAAATCACTATATATGCTAAAAACTTATCAACTCCAAACATAGCCAAGTTTGCACTCATTTTTCTCGTTAAATCGAGTATACTGGGCATTCCGTTATACATAAGTACTCATATATATATATATATATATATATATATACACACACACACACACACACACACACCAATCCAACTATATGAAATTAATAAACACATACATCACATATTTACATACACAAAGGCATACACAACCAAAGTAACAAATCTATAGTCTCCATATCAATAATAATTCACACATATAATTTTATAAACAATTCAATAAAAATGCATCTAACTTAAGTGACTAACAAATAAGTCTTTTTATTATTATTATTTTACAAAAGTATCAAACTTATTTTATAAAATAATACTCTTGCTTATCAATCATGTTATAGCATAATATCGCTTAGTTTTTCTATTATAGTTAAGTTTAGCTGTTAATAAGGCCTCATCATATTATATAGATTGTGCAAACAGTTTATATATATATATATATATATACACGTATGTATGTATGTATGTATGTATGTATACACTTATATTACAAGCCAATTCATAGTGTCTAAAGTTAATAAATCATGTTATAAAAATATCCAAGATTTTAAACTTTAATCAAACTCTAATAAATGATCAATGCTTCTTTTGTAATATCTAACTCCTCAAATCATTTTTTATAGAAATTTGCTAGTTAGTTAATTATTGATTTACACCATAATAAACCAACGTCAATGTCAGATAAATTTTAAAGCCATTTTTATATAAGTTTAACCTGTCAAAATAATTATTTAGCCTTACAGCATATTTTAAAGGTCATATCTCTAACTTTTGATTAGTTACAAAATATATTATAATATTTCTATCACCAATATAACTATAATTAGAGTTAATTGATTTATACCATGTTACAAATCAATATTAACTCCCTTTATCTCTATTCAATACGAATAGAGTCCAATATTTATATATATGGATTTTAATCAATTATCCCGAATACCTGCGATAAAATATATAATGATATTTCCATTGCTAATATAACTAAAAATTATAGTTTAGTTAATTTATAACTATGTTATAAATTAATATCAACTCCATTTAACTCTATCCAATATGAGTAGAATGCAATATTTATATATATGGGATTTTAATCAATTATCCCGGATATCTACCCAAACCAATATAATCAATAGAGGAATAATTATCTATATATATGTATTATTCTACCACTTCTAGGTAATGTTTTTCAATAGATAAATTTCAAGGTTTTTATTGAAATAAATTCAGAGCTATAATTCCGCTCACCCAAGCTGTGATTTCTCAAGTACCCGAATGCAGCTCAACCCTTAGTGTCCAAATCTAGTTCAACCCGATACCATATCATAGATAATCTCACTACAAATGCAATGGTAGAAATCTCTTCTTGATTGTACCTAGTATGCAAAAGATATGAATTTTATAAGAATTCAAAATAAATATATTAATTAACTTAATCAATTATTTAATAAAGCTAATTACCCAAAAATCCTTTCTTCTTTAATCAAGCACTATGCACACCATGCAACAGCCCATACACATGCATACATCTCTCCCCGATTTGTCCCTCCTAACTTCACAAATCGA
This sequence comes from Allium cepa, assembly GCA_030765085.1. Taxonomy (NCBI): domain Eukaryota; kingdom Viridiplantae; phylum Streptophyta; class Magnoliopsida; order Asparagales; family Amaryllidaceae; genus Allium; species Allium cepa. Next base: position 299,463,275 of record CM060931.1, read on the forward strand.
TGCACCGACTATGCCAACGCGCTCCACTATGCACACATTTCATAACGTACCCTACTACATAAGGTCCGGCCCCTCCTCCTGGATTGTGACCTAATAACCCCCTTGTTACCACATGAAGTTGTGACACCATAGACGAAGCTGCAGCACTTCAAGAAGCTACAGCCAACTTGTCTCCACATGAGAAGCATAATATCCTCTTCGTTTCTCCCAATGGCTTCCCAAAATCCATCAGTCCTTAACCCTAGTCGAAGTTCCAAAAAACAAGCATCGACCGAGCATCGTTGCACAACCTTACGCCGCTATAGATTTGCTCCTCAACTCCTTACAAATTCAATGGATCATTCCATGTCCTCTTTTATGGTCTAAAGCTCTCGATTTATTTTAGTTAGGAGGAGTGGATAATTTGGTTTGGTGGAGGAAGAGAACATGATAAAGTGAAGTAGATATTATAAGGGGAAGGGTGTGTGTGTGTACAATTTCTCAAATAAATTACCATATGTTTTGAGCTCGTACGATCAAACAGCACATCGCGCCATGAAACTCATAAGCACACACCACCTCATTTTTTGGGTTCTAAAAGAATAAATTTCATCGCCACCTTGAACGACACTCTATTATGTTAATTTCACATATTTCAAGATTGTTTTGACCATTATATCGCTCGATTCCAAAAATTCTTCAACCGCACATCTCATAATGAAGTCCTCGTCCTAGAAATACAAGCCACCATCGAGATCCCACAAGACCCGACTACGCACACATTTTTATAAAATACATATAACAATGCATATATTGTAAACTTATTGTGACTTTAAATATAGCGATATTTATACATATTTTGATTTGCAACGTCGATCCGGGCTCAATAGTAGTAGCCTCGGATTCTAATTCGACTGTATGTGGAAAATCATATTTTGGACCTTTAATTAGTTAATGATTGAATATTTAAATTAATTATTCAAATATCTAGTTGTAAAAATTTAGGTTATTACATTTTTCGTCAAAAGAATTTGTCCCCAAAATTCCTATGAGTATGATAACACAACCCTACTAGAAATTTTCAAGCACCACTTCTATGAATTTGATTCGATTTTCCCTTATGCGGTTAGCTTCATAGGAACTTCCAAAGAATATAACTCCTAACCCTTGAAATTCTAAAGCCTCTCTTGTTTGGGAAAAATTCGGTAGCACCTCCTTTGTGCGGCTAGCTTCGAAAATTCCAAAACAACATACGAATACGCACACATATCTCATATTTGAGGCATCACATATCTTGAGACATCCCATTATTGAGGACATACAAGCATATATATACATACGTACGTACGTACGTACATATATCCGTACATCTACACTACAGATCTTATGTACCTCTTTCATAGCAAGAGCATGCCATTTATATTCAAATCCAAGAGAATAAGCATCCCAATAATGCATAATTGCTTCCATATACCTAATCATTTACTAAACTAAAAGGGTTAAACACAATTACAACATTAAACTATGGATTTAAACATGTTAAATCATATATAGCAGCCATCTAAAATTAATATGTCATGTCCAACCATGCAACAAGCATCTAAAATAAATATCTTACAACTAGCTGGTGCAATGAACACATCTAATGAAACAAGCATCTCCAATGTAACAAACACTTCCAATAAACATGCTATAACAAACCGTGCTACAGGCAACCCTAATGTAACAAGCATCTTTAATGTAACAAACTTATCTGACAAATATGTTATCATCGAAAACAATAAGCATAATTGTAAAATACAAGCACCAATAAACTGAATTCTCCATTACGCTTTCTTACAGTTCAATAAAAGAAAAAGGGAAGCAAAAATTTACTTCAGTAATCAAAGGCATACCAACACAAAGCTCCATCGAACATGGAAAAGCTTAACCCCATTGATCTGAATCCATATAGCCTTATTCTGAAAAATTAATAGGCCCTCAAGATCTAAAGCCACATTAGGTTCACTTCCACTTTCTCCAATCGACTCATCATGACCATGTCACTAGAATTATACTCTTATACAACAGAATTCATGAAATATATCATGCAATCCTTCTATGGAAAAGGAAAATTAACACAATATGCTAGCAATAACAATCAACCAATAATCAAGCAACAACAAGCGTTAAATAAATAACAAAAACTAATAAACAAGAATAAATAATCAAACAATAATCAAGCAACAACAAGCAGTCAATAAGAAATAAAAATCAATAACGTGATACACAATCAATCAATAATCAAGTAACAGTAAGCAATAAATAAGCAACAAAAATCAATAAACAAGAATAAGCAATCAATCAATGACCAAGCAATAACAATTAATTAATAAACAACAAAAATCTATACCAAGAATGAATAATCAATCGATAATCAGGCAATAATAAGAAATCAATAATCAACAAAAGTCAATAAATAATTACCATACGAACAACCAAATATTCAAAAGGGACTCTATAACAACCTGTACGGTAACAAACAATAGTCATAGCGTGCATGCCAAACTGTAAACCATTATGAGTCTGTTCGACATCCGAGATGACCCAAATGCTTAAGTGGTGCAACTCCCTTTCATGAATACAACACATGAAAGACTATCACATCTCATACTCTGAAATGGAAAACTTACGATAGGCTGGATCACCGATCCTTAAAACTCTTGAATAGACCTAGCAATCTAAGTCAACTTTCCTTTCCCTTCCGAATAGAAGTATTTCTCCAAAGGAGAAAACTTTACTGATTTATTCATTATTATATGACGATCTACAAATACTTAGGCTTGCTTAGTTTCAAACTCATCTCAACTACACAATTATAAAAAGATAATATACTAAGTGTACTATAATGCTCGCCCAGGAAAGTATCATATCTTCACTTGGAAGATTATTTGAATCGTCACAAAACTAGTCGAGAAGCCACTAGTACACAGTGTGCTCATTACTTCGCCTTATTTTCTTTGGTTGTGTTAGTAACCGAAGAAAATAATATCATTTGCTTCGGTTCCTCCTTAATAATCGAAGCAATTGGCACATGCAAAGAATTATAAAGTACAAAGATGCAATTTGCTTTGGTCATCATTTACAATCTGTTTGCACCAAAAATTGCACAAACACCTAATTATCAAATGAAAGTACCAATCCTAATAAAAGAAAGGTAAAAGCAGAAAATAAGACATATTTTTTATGGTGGTTAGACATATTCTTCGACCTTTGTCCATTTTAATCTTTATTATCAGTCGTTTTCTCTCGGATTACAACTAATTTTATCAGATTTGACCACAATCTAGTGGGTCTCTAATTTACAATGGAGTTTCTAAAGTATATTTATGGAAAGAGATAAGAGTGAAGAAGATGCAAAGTATGCATCCGCTTTTCAGTTACTGTAGGGCTGGTATTTGTAGAGAAACTCGTCAATAGACTCAGGAGGCCATGTAGGATAAAGTTTGATTGTAAGTCTAAGTGTACAGAAGCGAAGACACCGGTCCAATCTATATCAAAAACCTCTTGATACCGAGAGGTTCCTCTTTGTACCGAGTTGTTTGCTTTGGTGGAAACTTCTTGTTTTCACTTGCTTGGTTCTACGATCTTTGATTTAATTTGTTTCTAACTATTTTTCTAAATAAATAAGCACTTTTTGATGATTTTCTTATCTCATTTATTTTCCTTCTTTCTTTGCCTTCTTTTGATAAATCCTTAGTGTTTCTTGTTAATTCTTAGAGAAAAGCACTTGATTATAATCATTTAAGATTGCAGTTGAGGTGTATGGAGCTTGGGGGATCAAAAGAGCAGCCAAAAGCTCTCTGTACTTTGAGGTTCCTCTCGGTACCAAGAGGTCTTATTTTCCTCTTTAAACTTCTTGGGTCAAATCTTCTAGGAAAAGCACTTTACCATGATTGCTTGAAGAAGTACTTAGAGTATAAGAAGATTAGAAGGTCTCAAGTGGAAAAAAATCACTCGGTACCTAGTGGTCCACTTAGCTCAATTTTTTCTCAAACTTTTTGAGTATAATTCTTTTGTTCTTCTAAGCATGTTCCTAAATCCATGAATCATTTCAACCTCATTTGATATTCTAACTCTAGTTAAAATCTGCTTGGCTATAAAGCAAGTTAACACTTGCCTCCCAAATTATGCCTTAGGAATGTAAGATGTGCATTGCTTAAGAACAAGTTTTAGTAGTAGCCAATCTTCGATAGTTGAGCTCTTCGGCAATCCATTGATCCCGATCTTGGTGAATCCTCTGGTTCCTTCGGATTCTCCTATAAACCAAAGGTTGTTCTAGACCCATATAACTAAGGGCTTCAGCTTTTGCTTAGGTGTCAGTCACAAATCATGAGATGCTTGTCTCTATCCAGTGTTATTATATTGCATATCAAATTTGTCCCGTGTTTGGCCAAATTTTATCCATTTTACTCTAATTGCAAGGCATTCAAAACTTTTTATCAAGTCAACATCCATTCCGGGGTCTGATCTCTCTGATTGCTCTGATTGCAAGGCACACCGATATGGTGGCTTAATGACCAGGCAAGCCCATCCACTCATTTTTTGGTGATGTGACTTACTTTTGATCTATTTGAACTCCATAAGATTCATTGGTGGATCCTTTTCCAGAGCAATTTAAAATCAACCTTACTTGCAACTCCTGGACCTACTACAATCAGAATCACCAATAGATCCAGCTTGTGAACTGCAACCACTGCAACATTAAACATAATCAAGTAATTATTTAAGGTCTCTTTAGGCCTTTGTTTCATGCTCAATAGTGTCACCACATTCTTCGGTAAGGAGATGTGAACTCTGAATTATCGTATGAACTTATTCACTAGGTCGGTCCACGTGCTTGTGGACCCATTCTCCAGCTGTTTGAACAATATTGCTGTTAAATTTGTCAGATATAACGGGAAGCACCGTCCCATTAGCTCCTCTAAAACACCCAAAACCTCTATATATTTGATGTATCTCATTAGATGAACTGTAGGATCCATCTGCCCATCGTATATTTCCAACGTCGAAAGTTTGAAATCGGGAGAATTCATTACATTCTGAATGTTAGGGATAAATGGATTTCTATGTACGTCCTCCAAACTCTGGTTTGGGATCCACCTCTTGCTTCTTTCCGATCATCTCAGCCATCCGATTGTTGTCGTCTAACAGAAGTCTTTGACTACTAGCTATATTCTACCCCATGCTCATATTGTGGACTCTAGCACATATCCTAGCACACACGCCCCTGGCTGCACGTCTATGTTTCGACTCGCACCTTCGGGTTTATTCTATTCTCTATTTATATAGGGAAGTTCTGGCACATATTCCTCTAGTTGTTGCGCACTTCCGTTTTGTCTTGCATTCCTAGCTCCAGCATCATCCGTTCTCGGCATCCTAGCTTACCCTAAACAAAACCAACATTGCCCTCAAGTGTATTCCATACCGTTATCGAGAGGATTGTGGTAGATACCGAGTGGTCTTGGTCGTGGGGATTTTTCCATTTTTCTCCCATCCAACTCTGGATGTTCCTGCATTAGTTTCTAATCCTTGGTTCCTTATTCCAATAGCTCTAGCTATTTCTTGTTGTCTTAACCTTTGGAAAATCCATCCAACGTCTCTTATTGTTGAGCCATTATTCATCTTCTATTTCTTTTATCATTCTCTCCATCTTCTCTCTGGTCACATAAATAGAATGATTAGAATTTGAGGACACCTCTTGTTGCCCCATGCTTTGGTCGACTTTCTCCAATTCCAGATCTAGAGTTACGTCTCTTCATATTCTCCAAACATCCGATCCAAGCTTTAGGTTGTGAAATCTAGCACTTTCTCAGTGAAAAGCACACAAATGTTTACACCAAAAATGGCACAAACACCCAATTATCTGGGTAAAGCACTAGTACTAACAAAATAAATGTAAACGTAGAAAGAAGACTTAATTTTTATAGCGGTTCAATGTATTCTCCACCCTACATCCACTTTAATCTTCGTTATTAGTTGTTTTCTTTTCGATTTACAACTAAATTTATCAGATCTGACCATAATCTTGGGGATCATAGATTTAAAATGAAGTTTTTAAAGTATATTTAGGGTAGGAAATTAGTGTGAAGAAGATGCTGATTGTCCATCCCTTTTTCAGTTGCTATATGACTGTTATTTGTAGAGAAACTCGCTAGTAAACTAAGGAGCCCATGTAAAATCCAAATGTAAGTTCAAGTGTACAAGAGGGAACATGCCGACCCAATCTCTAACAAAAACCCCTTGGTATCGAGAGGTTCCTCACTGTACTGAGTCGTTTGCTTTGGTGAAAACGTTTGTTTTCACTTGCTTAGTTCTCCTATCCTTGATTCAACGTGTATCTAACTCTTTTTCATGAAATCAAGCTCTTTTTGATGATTTGCTTTTTACTTGCCTTTTCCTACATTCTTCTCATAAATCCTTAGTGTTGCTCGTTAATCCTTCACAAACAGCACCTAATTATAATCACTTGAGATTGCACTTGAGGTATATGGAGTTTGGGGGATCAAAAGAGCAACCAAAAGTTCTCGGTACCTAGAGGTTCCTCTCAGTATCAAGATGTCCTTTTTGCCTCTTTAAACATCTTGAGTCCAATCTTCTAGGAAAAACACTTTTCCATGATTGCTTGAAGAACTACTTGGAGTATAAGGTGATTGGGAGGTCTCAAGTGAAAGAAAAACCTCTCGGTACCGAGAGGTTTCACTCGATACCTAGTGGTCCACTTAATTCAATTTTTCCTTAAACTTTTTGAGTATAATTCTTTTTTCTTCTAAGCATGTTTTCAAGTTTGTTAATTATTTTATCTTCATTTTGATCTTGCAAAAAATTATAAAGTACAAAGATGCAATTTGCTTTGGTAATCATTTAAACTGAAGTGAGTGCACAGAAGCAAATAGGGTTATTAGCTTCTGCTCTTTGTAATGCCGGAATGAAATAAGTTATTTTCTTTAGTTCCTTCTTAAGGATTGAAGCAACTGTACCCCTCTTTCTCACTCCCTAATATGCTTCGTTTCTAATTCATTCTTTCTGCACTTCTCGAAACTAAAAATAACCCTAATTCACACAATCACACATGTTTATCCCTTAATCTACCGCTACAAGCACAAAACTTGATGCTTCCCATGTGGCGATGACAATCATGACACCTCGAATTTTCATGATTCCATATGGTGCTTTATTGCAGAAGACTTGTACGTAAATAGATAATTTGTGCCGTGTGAAGATCTGGGCTCTCGTTAATACTTGAGTTCATCGCCATCGTGTTCTCCTCGTTCTTTCCCTAGATCCGCTACCAGTGATTCAAAATAATTACCGATTTAGTGTCAGATTCCAATGTTGATACATTAATTTATGATTGGCAACTAGTAAAGTGAATAACTTAGTTCTTCATTGCTAATACCGATCCTTTAACATGTACCAAAAGTGTTTGCTTGTTTTTGGGCTCATATTTGGAATACTTTTACAATAGTTATGGAAAATTATAGGTCACGTTCCTCATGTAAATGGAAATGAGTTCTTTTACCAGGATGGGTGGATACAACCCCTCATTCGCTCATGCCTGTAGACAGTACTTAAAAGACGAATTCATCTATTTTATGCTTCAATAGTCATCTTACTTTAGAATAATTTGGTGCATTTTTAGCCAATATAAAGGAGCTCAATGCTTAGAAACAATCATGAGAAGTAAGTAGATTACCTTTTATCTTGTTAGACTAAATTATCTATAACAAGGACAGGACAATAAATTATATTCAGATATTTATTGCAGGATATATTTTTCCAGTAATTCTTAATCATAAGATAAGAGTAATGCCAAATTTGTATACACCAATAATTGTTAAAATGATTTTGGGCTATTGGGATTATTTTAGAATGTCAAATAAACATTTTCCTTAATTCATCCTAAAAAAATCGATTTTACTAAAGCTTAGCTTTGCAATACGAATTCTAAAATGCTTAATCTTTCCTATAAATATAGGAAATTCTAAAGAAACAGAGGAGATATTCCGAGAACAAGGATCTTTATATCATTCCAAAGAATTCCTATTTATAATCTATCTTTCATATTTATATGATATTGGCATCACATTTGTATAAAAGGCATTGTCTCATAAACTTCTTTTTTTAATTGGTCCAAAGGTTAGAACATATGCATCACTTACCGATTTCAAACCTAAACACTTTTACTTCAAAAAGAATCTTACTCAATAATCTTGTTATTTAGTTTTTATTTGAATTTCAGGAAGAACACATATTAAGTTGCAATTATCTAATACATAAGGCTTGGCTCTCAAGATGATCATGAATTCATTAAAACTTTATGTAACGATCCCGATTTTAAGCCAAATACAAATTGGTAATTAATATAAATTTTTGGATTAAATTGTGAATTAATTTGAATTTTCCAAATTAAATAGGATATTTGTTTGTTTATTTATATATATAAATATATGAATTAATTTTAGATAGAATTTAAATTTGAAAATCTAAAGATATTTATTTTAAAATTATATTGGATTTGAAAACGTTATATTTTAAAATTTGTTATAACGTACATATGTAATATATAGTTTGAAAGTTATATTTTGAAATTAATATAGTAAATTTTCAAAAGTTGTTTAAAGTTAAATTCTATACTTTATAATATACATATGTGTGTTTATTTATTTATGTATAATTAGTTTTTAAATCATTTTCTTTATAAGTTATGCTAGTATTAATAATAGAAAATGTATAAATATAAACATTCATTCATTTAAAAGTATAATAACTTGAATTTAAAATTTAAAACAAGAATGAATACAAAGCATTAAATATGTATATATCTTTCGAAAATAATAAATACAAGATTTAATATATATATATATATATATAAAAGAAAATGCATTAATTAAAAATGCATTATATAAAAGAAAATGCATTAAATATATATATATATATATATATATATATATATAAAATAAAAACTAAAAACAACATTAGTATTCAAGTTTTCAACCTCAAGCAAACCTGAAGCCATGAATCCAAATTAAACAAAGATCAGATTAGATTCAATTCAAATATATCAAGTTCAGGATCAATACAAGCTGGCAAATCATCTCAAAACAAAATCAGGCAAATGCAAATCAAGCGAACATCATCTTCTAGTTTTTCAAAATTTCCATCCTTCTCTGTTCTTTGCTTTCAATTCCAAGTAAGCAAACCTTACTTTTAAAACCAGATCCTCTTGATTTCTTATGTCGGTGATGACGACTACTTAGAAATGTTGTATGAATATACATATATATGTGAATTGATGTATGCATGTCTGTGTTCTCTGTTGTTCTACAGGCTTAAAGCCACTAAAACAAAATTAAACTGCTCTTCATATGATCGATTTTAGGCTTTGATCCCTTAACGAAAAATGATTGTAACAAGGTAAATTTGTTTTTAAAAATAGTTTTAAATAAATATATGGAGTATTCATTTCAAAATTAAGAAATTACATTAATAATTCAATATGAATAAAAAATTGAATAGTTGGAAATTATGCTTTGATCTTACAAACAGATTCAAATTGCAAAATGATGAATTTCGACATAAATATCAAGATTTTTAGGTTAGGGAATATTGAGTATTCGTAAGTTGAACGGAAATCGAATTTGTGTCAATTTCTCGGCGATAGGAGGTGGTGGGGTATCGTGCTCGTGACTAAAGGCAGCAAGGTATTTGGCGATCTCAGGAAAAATAATGGATAGATTTATAAATCATCGGGGTGGCGTATCGACATTGATGTAGGGTTTAACAAGCAGATAGGTTGACGTGAGTTTTCAAGGTGATTTCGTTGACGACGGTGCATTGGGGTTCATCGGACCCGGAGGATACAAAGTAGAGGACTTTGGCGAATGTCTGGTTAGAGTGTCCTAAACTATGGTGGACGAGATCGACGGTGCGTGTCGTTTTAGTTGATCGAAGTTGGGTGGCAGGTTGAGTCGAGCAACTCGATTTTGATTCTGATCAAATTCGACAATACTGAGTGCTGGGATGATTGGTGAGGTTGTCGTCGTTGTGTTGATGACCTCGGCGTTGGTCAGAGGTGATCCGATCACTTGTACACGTGTACATGTCAATGAACTTGGACGATTGTTGATGGTTGAAGAAGAAGGTAGGAGGCTCGGGTTTACTCTCGGGTAATCGATATGGTAGCTCGAGTTTTGTCCTGGGATGTTCGAAAGGCTAACATGTTTTAATAGTTTTTTGAAATTTAAAATTAATACAAAGTTTAAAATAAAGAAAGAGGAGTTTACTCGAGGATGGACCCGAGGATTTTGGTGGTTGGCTCCGGGATTTCGCTAGTTTGACTTGGGTCTGGGAATTATGGGTAGTAACAAATTTTAAATTTGGAATAGTTTATACAATTTCTTAACCCATTTTCTTTTGAATAGTAATAAATGTTGATTTAATTTGTGATTAGTTAAGATTTTGAAATAAATTATTTTAAGATTTAAGTGTTTAATATATATATATATATATATCCTTATTTTAAGTTTATTTTAAATAAACGTAATAATGTAATTAAAGATAAAATTAAGAGATGAAATGTTTTCTAATCATTATTTTAACTTAAAGGTCTTGAGTTAATAAATGTATTAATGATGATTTATTTCCAAAAGTCATTAACAAGGTTTAAATGATAATTAAGTAAAGTAATTAAGATAAGTATTTATCTTTACTTAATTAAAGTTTTGAGTAATTAAGGATCATCGATAAGTAATCATGGATAATTGATTAAAGAATAATTTCTTAAATGAAAGTAATTAAAGAATTAATTACTTAATTAGTTAAAGGACAATTAATTAATGTCAGAGCTCCCTTCTCCTCATCCCATTCCAGGCCACCCATCCCACATCATTCCTCTACCCGCTGCAGGCCATTCAACCCCTAACCTTGTGTCGTCCTTACCTGAACCTGAACCCCCTCCATTGCATCAGTCTACCTCTTTGGTTGTGCCTACTGATGCTCCCTCCCTTTCCTCTGATACTTCCAAGTTAGCACAGTCTTCCACCCATCCCGTTACCTCCAGTCAACAGACATGGACTTCTCTTTTCAAGAATAAACCACGTAATGCGGGGAAGTACATACCTGTTAACTTTAACAATATGTTTGATGGTGATGCTCTTGTTCTACCTGATGTTGTTCAGGAAGCAGGGCAAAGCATATGGTGTGATTATTTAGTCGGGTTCTTCCTTGATAAACCCCTGTCGTTTACTGCGGTAGTTCAACATCTCAAACGTGTGTGGAGATTGAAAGGAAATATAAAAGTCAAGTCTGATGGTGTTGTCTTCCTATTCCTGTTTTCTAATGAGGATGATCGGAGCAAGATCATCAAGGATGATCCGATAATAATGAAGAATAAATTGTTTATTATTAAACAATGGGATCCCACGGTAAGTAACGTGTGTGGATCGGTCACTTCGGTGCCAGTATGGATACATATCTACAACATCCCACTAGCAGCATGGTCCCCTCTTGGTATCAACTGGCTTGCAGGAAGAATTGGAAGTGTAAAATGTCTAGATGAAAGTACGGAGAAAATGGAAAGGCTAACCTACGCAAAAGCATTGGTGGAAGTGACACCTATCTCTGACCTTGTGGACAACTTCCAAGTACTGTGCAAGGATGGAACAAGGCAAACTGTATTTGTGGAATATCAGTGGAGACCACTTGCTTGTACTTCTTGTAAGGTATTTGGGCACGACATTTCAAGTTGCAAGAATAGTGTTATGATAGATGAAAATCTGATTAGTAAAAAGAATACCATACCAAAACAAGTACCAGAAAAAGACACAGCAGAGAAAGAACAAAATGTTAAAAATGCCAAAAATAATTCTGTCAGGATATGGAAGAAAGTTGAACATGGAAACAAAAGGAAAAATGAGTCAATTAAGATAAAGGAGAATACTGGGTTAGGTAATACAAGGAATGGAAGTGACAATATAACAAGAAAAGAAGGAAGTGCAACACTGAATACAGAAGGAAATATGGAAGAGCAAGTTGAAGAAGGAGAGGTTGTTGAGGTGATGGGAATGAAGTTAGGAAATAAATTCCAAGTTTTGCAAGAAGTAAGTGATGTAAATGAAGATCAGTGTGAGGAAGGAGGAAGTGAAAAAGAAGATGAACGGTTTATTACAACTACTGTTATTGCCTGCAAGGAAGTTATAGAGGCTAATGAGAGAATGCATGCGGTGAACAACATGAACAATGTTAAACACTGTGATGTTGCTGAGTTAGATGCAAACTATCATCTAGCAGATAGGTATGGCAAGCTTGTTCAGGAGCTGGTACTAAGTGGAAGGACAGAACGAAAGGAAGTGAGAAAAGGAAAACAAAAAGAAAAGGAGATGCCTGATTCAATAGGAATTGCAAACATTATTGATAACAATGTCATAGTGGATGGTATATCTGTGCCTTCATTAATATACTGCAACGAGGAAAATAAAACCTCTCATGAAAATGCTTCTTGTTCCCATAGTCAGATTCTACCTCATGAGCAAAATATTGCTACACATGCACACAATATCAGTATGCATACTACTGTTGAATCCACACGCCCATGCAACCTACCCAAAACCCTTTACTCACACATCATACCACCACCTGGTTATCTAAAACAACATGATCCTCCTCAGCAAGAGCATCTCAACACTCCAATCCCAAATAATATTAACCTTTGCAATGTCAGGAAAAAAAAGGAGAAATCTTTGACTGACTTTGATAAAGGTTGCTATGTTGAATATGGAGAAACCTTACCTGATAAAGAAAAAACACCTAACTCAGGCCTTCGTAGGTCTACGCGATTACAAAATCCATTACCTTAATATCCCATGTTACAAAATTTTGGATTCTGGAATATTCGAGGAGCACATTTGGAAATCAAACTTGTGCAAGCAAAACACTTAATTTCTGAGAATAATTTAGGCATATTTGGCATTCTTGAGACCAAACTTAACAAAGATCTTACCCTCAAAGCTGCAAACTTTATCAACCCACTATGGAGCTATCATCATAATTTAGATGAGGCACCATATGGAAGAATTTTGGTGCTGTCTGATCCCAACTTATACTCCCTAACCCCAATATTATCCCATAAGCAATTCATCCATTTTCAAGCTTTACACCATTCAACCTCTACATCCTTTTACCTGACCTTCATCTATGGAGATAACCACCCTACTGCAAGGCAGGAAATGCTTGGGTATTTACCACATCTTAGGCAGGAAACTCACCCTTGGTTTGTCATGGGTGACTTTAACTGCATGCTGTCCGCTGACGACCGCTGTGGTGGCAAACCACTTTCAATCTCTGACATTGCCCCTCTCAACCTTGCCATAACTACCTCAAATTTACATGAAGCAGCGTTTGTTGGACCAAAATATACGTGGAATAACAAAAGTCGCTCTGGTGTGAGGACCATGAGTAGATTGGACTTGACTTTTCAAAACACTAAAGCCTTAACGCAATTCCCCAACTCCCTAAATCATATTCTTCCCCCACTTCTATCAGATCATTCTCCTGTTTTCTTAGCTCCTCAGTGTGATGCCATTAAAAGAAACTCAAGTTTTAAATTTTTTAATACCTGGATAAATGATCCAGAATTTATGCCATTAGTTATTAAAGTTTGGAAATGTCCTCAAAGTGGTAACAAAATGACTATATTGCAGTGCAAACTAAAGGCCACCAAGGAAGCTTTAAAGAAATGGGCCAAGAACAAGTATGGTGACGGTAACAAGTACTCTTCTGTCTTGCAGAGAGAGCTATCAACAATCCAGCTGAGGATGCTTGAAGATCCAGGTAATATTATCTTTTCAGAACAGGAACATGAGTTAACGAAGCGTTTATCTGATGCCCTAACTGCTGAGCTAAGTATGAAGAAACAAAAGTTGAGGAAAGAGTGGGATCTGCATGGGGATAGGAACACTGAGTTGTTTCACACCTCCCTTAAAATTAAAAATGCCAAAAGAAACATCTACCAAATTCAGTGTGATGATGGTTCCATATTAAATAATCCCCATGACATTGACAAGGCTTTCCTCAAGCATTACACTGACCTTTTTTCCCCCAATGAAACAGTGACGCCAGTTATAAATGAGCTCTTGAATACCCCTATGCCAGTTTTGACGGCTGATGATACGATGCTGTTATCCTCTGCGGTGACAAATGAAGAGATATATAATGCTATGTTTGGAATGAAGAGAGATTCTTGTGGTGGCCCTGATGGCTTTAATGCTGTCTTCTTTACAAAATGTTGGGATATTGTTGCTGATGACCTGTTAGCTGCAGTGCATAATTTCTTTACTCATAATAAATTGCCATTACCTATCAATGCTACCAATCTGTGTTTAGTGCCCAAAGTAAAACATGCTGCAACTTTACATTCCTTTCGCCCTATTGCTTGTTGTAACATTATATAAAAATGCATATCTAAAGTCATTGCTTCAAGGCTCAGGCTTGTGCTTCCATCTGTTATATCTGACAATCAATCTGCTTTTTTGAACAATAGATGTATCCTTGACAATGTGTTGGTCACTCACGAACTTCTAAATGGGTATGGTCGTAGCCAGGTATCTCCTAGAGCTATGATGAAGCTTGACATCAGAAGAGCTTATGACACTGTGTGTTGGGAAGCTTTAACTGGTATTATGAGTTTAATGGGGTTTCCTTGCCATTTTGTTAGTTGGATATATACGTGTATATCCACTGTATCTTACTCCCTATGTTATAATGGGGGCAATGTTGGTTACTTCAGAAGTAAAAGGGGAATCAGGCAGGGGGATCCAATGTCCTCCTATCTGTTTATTATTGTCATGGAATTTTTTACTCAACTTATAAACAAGCAAGTCAGACTGAATAAATTTGAGTTACATCCCAAATGCAGGAATCCTAACATTACTTCGCTGCTCTTTGCTGATGATGTGATTCTTTTCATGAAGCCAACTGTCTCCACTATAAACTGTTTCAAAGACATTCTAACCTCCTTTGAGAATTGCACTGGTCTTCAGGTCAACAGCAGTAAGTCTTACCTCCTGGTGGCTGGTCTAAATGAGATTGATAAGCGGACCATTTTTCATGATTATCAGCTTCCCAACCTTCCTGATGGTACCATACACTTGGGCATTCCATTGTCATCTAGGAAAATTGGGACCAGTGCGTGCTTACCACTCTTTGAAAGAATTACTGAGGCCATGAACAGGTGGGCAAGCAACAAGATATCTCAGGCTGGTAGATCAACTATCATTAAATCAATTATACAGGCCATGACGGTGTATTGGAGCAGATGCTTTTTGCTGCCATCTTCTCTACTGCAGAAAATTAGGAAAGCTATGAATCACTTTCTTTGGACTGGAAATATGTACTCAACCAAACTTATTCCTATTGCTTTTGCCAAAGTGGAAAAACCACTTAAACTTGGTGGGTTGGGGTTTAAGTGTTTGCCTATTTGGAATCAAGCTGCCTTTTCTAAGCACTTTGATAATCTGATTAATGACAGGCCTAACATTTGGGTTAAGTGGGCGAGGAAACATCACCTTGGAAATAAACATTTTTGGCTTATGGATCCTTCTCCTCTGTGTGGCTGGGTGTGGAGAGCCATCCTTAATCTAAGAAGCATTCTACTTCCCCATGTCCAGCTGATCATTTCCCCTGACTGTGATGCAAGGTTCTGGTTTGATCCTTGGGTGAGAAGAGGTGTGATATTGTATAACATGCTTACTTATGATCAGGTAATTCAAACTGGCATCCCTATTAATGCAAGTGCTAATGATTACTGTGTTGATGGTGTCATTATATTGCCTTACACCTCCAACCCTAACATCAATCAACTATGGGAGTCTGTGAAAGCCTACAAGTTACCATCTGTTGGTAGTGGTTATGTATGGGCAGCAAAACATGAAAGGCATTCAATAGCTTGCATTTACAAAGCACTAATTGGTGAAACAGGTAACTCTGAATTTAGATGGCATTCAAGAGTGTGGAATAGCTTTACGTCTCATAGCCTCAATTTCTCTTTGTGGAAGACTCTCAGAAATGCTTTGATGACAAAGGTGAAATTATGTAGTAGAGGTTTTACAGTGGACTTGAGGTGTGTTTTCTGCAATATTGTTGCTGAAGATACTGACCACCTGTTTTTTGGCTGTGGGTTTACATCAAAAATTTGGAAAGCTTGTCTCAATAGTGCTGGCTACAATGATACCATACTGCATGGTGATGCTGAGTGGAATAGGTTGTTCAGGAAGACTAGGTGGATGACTTCAACAACCTTGTGGCATTTGTTAATATTGAAGGTTTATGTGAATGCAATTTGGGAAGAGAGGAATGCAAGGGAATTTGATAACAATAGGAAGTCTGCTACTGCCTTAATTAGTGTTATTACAGCTAAGGTTAGGGAGAAGGCTTCACATCAATCTGCGTATGATACTATGGATTAAGGGGTTGGTGTATGTACTTGTGTTCTTGCTTGTTTGTCTTGTGTTTTTCTTTCAATTCTAGGTTGTATCTCTGTGTTTGTTGGAGCAGTTTGGCCTGCTCTGTTTTGTTTACTGTTTGTGTGTTTAATAAAGATGGTTAGGGTCCATTCAACCCTCCTTGCCGTTCAAAAAAAAAAAAAAAAATTAATGTGATTAATTAATTATGGTGATTAATTAAAAATTAATTTGTAACATGATTAATTAATTAACTAATGTAATTAATTGAAGGTTAATTATTTAATGATTAAGGGTTAATTAATTAATGATTAAAAGTGAATTAATTTATAATTAAAGTTGATTACTCCAGTGATTAAAATTAATTTGTGATTTATTAATGTAAGTGATTGGGGATAATCACTTATTGTAATTAATTAAGGATA
Source organism: Allium cepa (assembly GCA_030765085.1). Lineage (NCBI taxonomy): Eukaryota > Viridiplantae > Streptophyta > Magnoliopsida > Asparagales > Amaryllidaceae > Allium > Allium cepa. Next base: position 299,480,175 of record CM060931.1, read on the forward strand.
ATTAATTAATTAATTAAGGGTTAGTTGATTTATGTAATTAATTAAGGAGAATTAAATAAAGGATAATTAATTAATTAAAGGTTAATTACTTAATGATTAAAGGTTAATTAATTGATTAATTAAGTTTGATTAATTAATAATTAAAGGTTAGTTAATTTATTGAAGGTTGATTAATAAATGATTAAAGGATAATTAATTAATATGGTTTGTAATTAATTAATGTTAATTATCCAGGATTAGTAGTTTTTAGTCTGATTTAAATTAATTAGATGATTAATTAAGATTACTTATGGATGTCTGGATTGTATGGAATGCTTTGAATTGTTTGATATCCCTGATGTGTGATGTTCTGTATTATGATTGAGCTGTGAACTCTGATTTATTTATTTATCTATGATGAATTTACGTATTTATCTGTGAATCTGTGAATGAAGATAAGCGTTATAAGATTATACTGCTTATCGATATTATTATGCTTGAACTATGATGGTTGATGATATCGTATTGTTGTATGTAAAACCTACGATTTCAAGAGGAAATTAGTTAAGTCACAGATGTTTTGAATTTAAGTAATTATTTGATTTTAAAATTGATTTTTGAATCCAAATGGTTTTGGAAATGGAATTGAATTGAATATGGAAAGCTTTTGGAAAGGAAATTTTGAAGTTGAAATTTAGGTTGAATATAATATATCTTGTTAAATTTTGAAATCATTTTGGAATCTGTGATTTGAAAGGGTTATGTAAGTTATACAATATATTTGTATGGATTTAAAAATATTTTAAATAAATTGTTTTGGGAATTTGAATTTAATTCAAGTAGAACTTGCCGATGATACGGTAGTTCTCTGATTTTCTGGTTTATACCTTTAAAGGTTATAACTTATGTATATTTAATCAGATTTTTCCAAAACGAAAAGGATTTGTTTCAAATGATAATGGCTTCATATAACAAAAGATTTCTAGTTTTTGCTGTAAGGATTTCAAAATGTGTGATTTGGATTGTAAATAGTTTTGAAAGCTATGAACGAATCTTTATGAAAGATTGGTGAACTTTGTTTTCAAAGTGAAGTGAATCTTTTTTTTTTTAAGATTAAAAGTGGAAATTTGTTTTAACCATTCAAAAGAAAGGTTTTGGGTTTTAAGTTGTGACTTAACTAAGATCCCAAAATATCCATATGGTTTTAAAATTAAGCGCTCATTATTTGGTTTAGCTGGGAGAGGACTTTATGTCTTATAATCCATTCCGAATAGTGATATGGCGAAATGGATAAGCATTTGAAGACCGGTGGTGAAGACCAGGTATTTTCGAGAACGAAAGGATTACCTGTGAATGTCTCTGCATTGAATCGCGCCGGTATAGAGATCTCCATATGTGATGGGGAGTCTGATCGGGATTGTGAATACCCGGATTGCAAGGGCTTCTTTGAAGTGTCTTCGCTTCCGTTCGAACCCAGAACGGACTTGTATGGATGTATGTATGACGTTATATTTTGAGACGTAAAGCTGGTTTCTATCAAGCACATTTCTGTTTGGTAGCGGAGAATAATTCTTTTAGCTTAACACCCTTCTTTGAGACGTACGAGCTCAGAGGTCATGTAGTTGATGGTTACTAGTGATACATTCCTAATTTGTTAATGTGGCATACTAAGTGCTGCCGATCATTTATTGATCAAAGCATGGCTTTTGTGAAAAGCGTAGCTTTGTGGACGAGACCTCGTTGTACCTCACAACCCGAAAATGGTCGAAACAGGAAGAATGCGGCAAGATTATGAGGGTCGCGCCCTTTAGGGTATGTCCATTTCTTTCTGGATAAAAGTGGTATAATGGTATGGAGCCTAGATACTTAACTTATGTGGTTGCGGCAAATTTATTGCTTTGTGGTTGTTGGTGTTGATGGCCCTCGAATAAAGGTTGGTGACGACCGGGGGATGGCATACTCGTGTCAGTAGTTACCTAGTTACAGTGGTAACTCAGCCTTGTGTTGGCAGAGATTCGGTTATGTTCTCGGGGTGTCCCTCCAGAGGCATACCCATGTGGCATAGGAAGTTTCTTGGCCTGATCATTTGTTGGAAATCCAAAGAAACAATACTAGCCCTATACGGTTTTAGTTGTATAACTTATCTTTTACTTACGGTGGTGACCTGCCGTTTAATTGGTAGCTATAGTAGGTATACCATAATGGTGGTATGCTGGCTAAGATTAATATTATACTTTTGAAATATTTTCTACACTATGCACTAATAATAATATCAAAAGGATTTCGCATTTCAAGCATGTTTGACTATCACAAGGAGAAATCTCCTCCAATAGTGTGCTTGCATTGTGTGTGCAAGGAGGCCTTATGGTAGCTTCATTTTCCAAAAAGCATAGCGAATTTCTTTTTATATCTTTTTTGTTTTGTTTCAAATAAAACTATTTTCGTTTGCTCGCACCGGTCCCATGACTGACCTAGTATTTATTGTTCTCTTTCTAAACTCTGAGTGCCCATAATTTTCCACACGGACAGCCTAGAGTCATATTTCAGATAATCAGGTAGTAAACATAGTTTTTGGCAATCTTTGGAATCTGTGGGTTGGCAATCACATTGTGCTTCTCTTCAATATCCAGACTGACCTTGCTTAATACAACATGATGGTGGTTCGAGCTTGAAGTTTAGAGCTTTGGCAATTGGAGTTGCAGTTATTGTGTTCTTTTGGAAGACCATTTGGTGCTATATTTCCGCTGCTGTTGTTCCGCTATTGTATCTTGTCTCTGATATTGATAATTCGTATTGTATCAGATATTGTATCCATTGTTATTTCGACGATTTATTGTTTTTCTTTTAGAATGTAATTTTACTGTAAGTAAATATTAATTACATGGTTTTATTGATTTAAAATCAAGTTAACCAATTTTCTTTTAGATATCGAACTAAATTATATTATGTTACTTGATACATAATAGTTTCATTGGGATAAATAATCGATAGTTGGAAAGTTAGTATATAAATACCAAAGCAGTTGATTAGTCGAATAACATGAATACATAAATGAAAATGTTGATGATTATGACAATAAATAAAATAGCCGAGAATTTGAAGCTATTGATTGTTTAGGTAAAAATATTGATTAAAAGATTAAAAGAATCAGAAGACTTGAATATTAATTTGAATAGACTAATTTGAATGAGAATTTTAATTTTGATGAACTTGAACATTAAATTTAAAAAAAAAATCATATTTAAGAAGAGCAGATAAAAACATAATGAGATAATTTTGTAAACGGATAGCTATAATAAAATTTAGAGATAAAAATTCAATGAAATAACATACTTGAACTTGTGACGTCTAACTCTAACTATCTATAGAGAGATGTAAAAATAATGAACAAAAAAAACCAGAGTGTCGCTCATTAGGAAATATGAATGAGTTATATTATTAGTATACCATATGATCATGTAATAAATATATATTTTTAATATCCTTCAAAGTTGACTGAGGTTTTGGTGTATTCATTTTCTTAGAATATAATCTTTATTTTGTGAATAAATATCAGTTGCATTGATTTCATTTATGTAGAATTCAAATTAATTAGTTTTTGTTTAGATATTTTTTTTTTGAATATGTTACTTATGAATAACAATTTTGTTGTGGTAACTTAAAAGTTAAAATTTTAATTACTGAAGCAGCCGGTGACTCTAAAAATCCGAAGATCATAAACAAAAATATTGATAATCATGATGTGAGAGACTTGAATATTAAATGAAAGAGGAGAATTAAGAAGAGCAAATCATTTTCTTTTACTACTGTTAAATAGACATATTAAGATACGAAATAGTGAGAGATAATGAAACGGATTTGATAAGGCTCGACGTTCTGACCTCTAACTTTTGATTACCTATAGAAAAATGTAAAGATATGTAAAAACTCAAATGAATAGAAAAATAATAGAGTGAAACATCACCAGGTTATGTAACTGATCTATTATTATTATAATATATAATAATATATGTTGAGGTAAATGTTGGACAGTTGAAAAGTTAATACTTTAGTTATTGAAATATTTGGTGAGCCTTATACTGTGAAGAACGTAGATAATAATATTGATGATGATCATATGAGCGACTTGGAACCAAAAAAAGGGAACTAAAAATCACACAATGAGTGCTTCTAATTTAAAAAATATAATGAAATAGATGTAGAGTTGAATTTGTAGTCTCTAATTTTTGCCTATAGGTAAAGGAATATAAAAATAATGAATAAAAATAATAATAAAATACCGCTCAAGAATTGTGATTGAGATATATTATTATATGACATATATAACAGGTTCATTTTTTACACAACTATTTTCGTAAATCTAAACTAGAGGTATGCATATCAACTAATCATTTTAATTTCAAAATCGAAATAATTTATCTTAGGCAATTTGAAACTTAAACGGTCACAAAGCATGTTATTAAGATGTTATTAAAATCTTACAAATCGACTCTACAACCAGTCAATCCCGAACGTGAAGAATGTTATGTTTCATAGTGTAAGGCTATAGCTGGTATTTTCTAAAGCATCGCTACAAAGCCCCCTTTGCACTGCCAAAATTAATTTCAAAATATGACAATAATTTTAACATCTTTTAACCAAAAATTAGTCTAACATTTAGTATAATGAAGGATAAATTCAAAAAATATTAGACAATATAGTGCTAATTTTTGGCATGGTGAGAAAGGAAACAAGTTGAAGAATTTCAAAACTACAATAGTAAATCTATTTTTTAAAATAACATTTAATTCACTAAATGAGCTTCAAAAAATTGTTTAGTTACTTAATATTAATAATTATACTTATCCCTCGTTTCGGCCCTAAACGGGTTTTAGAAAAGCGTATAAGCACTAAATAGTTTTTTGAAACTTATCTAGTGTGTTTAATATTTAAGAGGTTTATTAATCGCAAAACAAGTTTTTGAATACCGTAACACTAAATGATTTTCAAAAACTAGTTTAGCTATTCATCCTAATAAAAATATGAAAATATTCTCAAAATAACAGCTCTCAATTTTTGATCGAAAATAATTTACAAAAGTTATAAATCATTATTGAGAAATTGATATAACTGTTATATTAATTTATTTATTACTTTTTAACATTATTAGAGGGATGAAATTTAATTAATAAAATATATAATCATTAAATGTTTTTTTAATTATTAATATAATCTAAAAAATACTATTTTAGAATAAATAAATATTGTATAGTAGTTGAAATTATTAATAGTTAATTACTAGGGATCAGCCAATAGTTAAATAGTTTATTATTTAATTATGTTAATATAACTAATTAATGAATAAAATTTGCCTTGTGGAAATATATTAAAAATAATTTTTAGTATTTAATAGTAAAATAGACCGATAGAGCCTCTGTTTGACCTAACACAAAATTTCTTCTCCTCCTTTAAAAATTTGATGTTCTTAACAACTCCCGTATAAAGTTGGAGAATGGTCTTCTCATGGGAAAATCTTATAGTTCAAGGTGTATTCGACCGGTAGTATTATCGAATAAAATCATTTTTATTAAAATCAATGTATAAAATTATATTTAAATCAATATATTTTTAAATTTGTATTATTATTTTTCTATGCATTCTACATGCATAACTCGTGCATATCTTCCTCCCAATACATTATCGGTAAGTTCTTAAACTAAAGAACGACATTCACATTACCGTCGGCCAATGTGAGAGCTCGTCGACCCTGTTCAAAGCAGGATGGAAACAACCATGATCAGAGGTGATGGCTTTTTCTTATCGCAATGGATAAATCAAAATTAGGGTTACGTTAAGGGGAGATCAAGTTCAATGTTGAGGTTAATGGGAGAATCAACCCCATGTGAGAAAATGAACGGTGGTGATCGCGTAGCGTTGGTGATCTTTCGTGGGCGTCACAAATTTGATGAAGATGAGGAGATCATGGATGCTAAGGTTGTTGATACACGTATTTTATCTTTTGGTCCCTTTTTATTATTTAATTACATTTGAGCTATTATAATTTATCATTTATACAAAATTCCCATAACTTACAGCCTTCATAACTTCCATAAATGACAACCAATTTACGTGATACTCGTGTGTAACGAAACGATTTTCGAATCACGAAAGTCGACATCAATACGTCCACTGTATCAACTGCCGAACAATCGAAGGCCGGAAAACCGAACCGTTAGGGTTAAAGAAGAGGTAGTAGATAGAAGAAGAAAGAAAGAAAAAGCAACAGAAACAATATCAGAATCTCACAATCGCAGCAGAACAACATATAATAGGTAAATGAATAATCTTTAAAACATAGAATCATATCAGTTATTACATTACGTCACATTACATTACATTATCAGAGTTTCAACAACAAACAGCGGAAAAGAAATACTATATACTAGTTGATACGCCAAGCCATCCAGCTTGCCTTTAGATCTCCACAGCATCTCCTGAATTCCAGAATATCCTGATAACCTGACTCTATACTGCCCGTGTGGAAATTGGTGGGCATCCAGAGTTTAGGAAGGAAACAATAAACTCTAGGTCAGTCATGGAACTGGTGTGAGAACTTAAACAGTTTATCTTTAAAAACAAACAAAGGGATATTTTAAATTAGATTCGCAATGCTTTTAGAAAATGAAACTACCATAAGGCCTCCCGCACACACACACAATGCAAACGCAGAATCGGAAGAGATTTCTCCTTATGATAGTCAAACATGCTTGATACGAGAAATTTTCTTTGGTATTATTACTGTAAGTGCAAAGTGTAGGAAAAAATTTCGAAAATATGATATAAATCTTAGCCAAAATACGACCATTATCGTATACCTACTATAGCTACCATGTTCAATAGCAGGTTACCTCCACATTCCATGGCAGGTTATACAACTAAAGCGTACAAGGTTCGTATTGTTTTTTTGGATTTTCCAACAAATAGTCAGGCCAAGGAACTTCCCATTGCCACATGGGTACGCCTCTGGAAGGACGCCCCGAGAACCTAACCAGATCTCTGCCAACACAAGGCCGGGTTACCCCTAGCTGGGTAACAACTGACACGAGTATGCCATCCCTCGGTCGCAACCGACCAAAATCCCGGGATTCACCAACAACCACAAAATAATAAGTTTGCAGCACAACATAGGTTAAGTATCTGGGCTCCATACCATGATACCACCTCTATCCAGAAGGAAATGACATACACTAAGGGGGCGCTATCCCCTAATAACCTTGCCGCATCTTTCCTGTTTTGACCATTACCGGGGTATGAAGTCCGACGAAGTCTCATCCACAAAGCTACGCTTTTCATAAAATCCACGCTTTGATCAACAAATGATCAGCAACACTCAGCATGCCACATTATCAAATTGGGAATATATCACTAGTAACCATCAACTACATAACCTCTGAGCTCGTATGTCTCAAAGAAAAAGCTAAGAGAATAAATTCTGCGCCACCAACAGAAATATATTTGATAGAAACCAGCTTTACATCTCAAATTGTAACGTCAGACACACATCCATACAAGTCCGCTCCGGGATCGAACGGAACTGAAGGCACTTCCAAAGAAGCCCTTGCAATCCAGATATTCACTAAACACGTCCGGAATTCCCATCACAAAGGATGATAAAATCTCTATATCGGAGATCAGCCGATGCAGAGTCATTCGACGGTAATCCTTCCGTTTTCGAAAATACCCGGTCTTCATCACCGGTCTTCAAATGCTATCCATTACGACATATCACTATTCGGAATGGGATTTATGACCCAAAGGTCCTTTCCCGGCTAAACCGAATAACGAGCGCTTATTTTTAAAATAAGTGTAGCATTCAAATTCAAGCAATCACAACAAATACCTATCTAAAGGTATATATTGATAGTCGGTTCTTTAACTATCAATAGATATGCACAACATCACCAGATTCCAAATAATTTCCCAAATTATTTATTTTCCAAAAATATCTTTGCAAGATATATATTTTTCCACACTTCAAAAATAAATCAAATGTTTATTTTTAAACAAATTGCCCTTTCCTTTACAAATTCCATGTGAATTTAAATTTCCAAATATCCATTGAGATGTGATTTTTCAAATCGACTTCACATATTCACTTTCAATTTATCTTTAAAAGATAAAATTTCAAAACATTTTTACTTCATATTGGAAACATTTCCATACCTATTTAATAATAAGTAATTCACAAATCTATTTATTTTCAACATTCGGAAAATATTCAATATACTTAAATCACAAATAAGTATATATTTTATTCTTTAAGGAAAACATTCTCTTAAAACACATTCATTTGGGTCAAAACGAATGTTGCGTAAAACATCGTTACGACAACCCAAAATCACTAGTATAGGGATTCAAAATTTAGATAGATATATAAATCCCAATACTATATAAAACATTTTCTTTCGAAAATCATTTACTATAACAACAGTGTTATAGTCCACCATTTCCTTATTTCTCGAAAACGTCTATTTCAACAATGAATGTTGAAATCTATGGTTTCGATCCTTAACACATTTTAAAATAACTTCAAATCGTTTTAATCCTATTTAAAAGGTCACCTCTCCAAAACATTTCTTTAATATATTATTCACTGTCCAAAATCGTGAATATACTTCGTTAACCAAAATTCATCATTTCTACACATTTTATTTAAAGGATTATCCACTGTCCAAAATCATGGATATACTTCCTTTAATAAGCTATAATAATTAACTTATCAAAATAAGTCGATTTTGGATTTATAAATAATGTTTATAAATTCCATCTATATTTTATAACAACTTCAACTTATAAAATCACTTTATTTACAAATTCTATCCATATCCCATTTTCACGCCAAAATCCAAATTATAAGCAAATTACTTATAATTCTCTATTCACAAATTCATTCATTTTATAACTTCACAAATCGTAGGTTCTATTCTTTTATAAAACCCATTTATAACATTATTTTAGAACATTTTCAAAACTCCTTTATAATTTCATCACTTCATTTATAAAAATAATCCAATTTTATAAATTATATATATAAAAAGCTTTTATAATAAATTCAAAAATCTCTATTTAAACTATTTTAAAAAATCATTTACTCCATATTTCAAAAATCACATTTTAACTATATTTCTCAACCATAAATTTTGTAACATTAAAATTATAACGTTTATTAAATTAAAATGAATCAATTCCAAAAATTCAATAAAATGTATACTTTCAAAAATCACTTGAAAATCCTTTTAAATTCAAAATCGTTATTTAAACATTTTTAAAACTCCAAAAAAATAGGCCCAATGCTGCAACAGCACCAATAAATCGACCACGACATCCAAACATCATATATCAATATGATAACAAAATATATCGAAAATATCTGTAAATAAATCAATACTGTTGGGGAATCCAGTTGGATCTCTCCAACCTGTTTCCCTGCATCCGTAGATGTTAGCATAATACCAATCCCGTTTCAAGACGGAATATCGTGGTACATGGGTTCATATAAAATATTATCCGCTATTATGCGGCGCAATAGGGTCTCATCCGTTATATAATGTGGAAAAATCAACTCCAAATACATATATAATACCAATTTCACTTCGAGGTGGAATATCGCGGTATATGTGTTTAATAAATAACATCCGCTTAATATACGACGCATAGGGTCTATTTCAAAACAATAGATAATAATTTATCATCCAAACACACAATCAAGAAATTTTAAATCTAACTATTTAAAATTTAAATCGAAACAATTTCGATTGAGTGAGAAGTTCTCACCTTGCTTCAAATAATAGTTGCAGTGTTTTATTTCGAATAAAATTAAACGCGCGTTTAATTTTACCCAAAATTTTCACTAGCTCCAATCAACTCCAATTGAACTCCATCGCGTAGTATTCGCGAATACGAACCCGACGCAGTTTGTTTCGTCAATTTTCGACCTCGTATGAAAGAGTTATGGTATTTTAAACATTGAACGAATTTAAATATATATAATTTACAATTCTTTTAACCTTCTAACCCTAAAATCAATCATGGTCGTCCAATTTTTGTTCATCAGATCAAGGCCGCAACTTCCTTTCTTCTCCATCGTTCCAAGCATCAGGTAACGAATGCAACCCAACCCATAGAAGCCGCCCCTATGCCCAAATTCTCGTGACCAACTCGAGCCACCTGACGACGATCAGAGACTTCCAAACGAAAGCCCATCTCGTGCTCCACCTTCGGCCAGAGTCCGGCCATGCTCGGCCCCCTCCCTGCGTGGGAATCGCGCGTGAACGTCGACGCTTCATGCTCAAATTGTCGTTGATCCATGGAGTCATTTCCGATCACAACCGTTGGATATGTGGTTCTCGTTGTTGTCTACAATATTGTAGTTGAAGATTTCTCGTAATTGTTGATGGATTTGTAGATAATTGAGGGCGAAGAAGCACAAATTTTCGGCCATTGAAATATCAAGTGGCGGCTAGGGCTGAAACCCTAATTGTTTTGCAAATTAGAAAATATGAGGTCCTTATATAGAAAATATTCGCGCACTATTCACCTGAAATTTTTCCGAACTTCAAACAAAGCCTGTCGCCTGGCGTTTATAATGTTTTACCCCCATTCCAAACGCAATGGAATATATATCGGGAGCCAATTCGATCATATTTGAAAGATAAGTTTTCAAATCGAATTATTTAAATTTAAAATTCACTCAAACCGATTTCAGTGTGTTTTAGCTTGCCCCGGACAAACCGTAAATCCGATTGACACGAAATTTGAAATCTTACAATAATATAACATTACCGATCCGATGAAACTGATTTCGTCCAAAATCCAAGATTGTTTGAAAAATGGCTATTTTTACTCATCAATTAAATATTAAAATATTTAATTTCCACAAATTAACTTTTAATTCGATTTTAAAAGTTCTATAACATCATTCTAACTCCAATATGATTTAATACAACTTTATAAATCATTTTCAATCACATTAAACCCAATTTCCAATTTTTTCAGTAATTTTAAATATTAAATTATCGATTTAGTTATCCAATTAAACCTAGATATTCGAAATAAAATTTATTCGACTTACAAATTTTACTTGTAAATATTTAAAAATCAATTAAATTTATGGATTTCAAATGACAGAAATTCTGGGTCGTTACATCGTGATATTGTGTTCATATAAAAATTCTAGACACAGTGATATTATTTAGTTATATATCATACACTTATATGTGACATTGCAATTTAGATAATGGTATACATATATTAATTTCTATTGGGATATTATAAATTAACATCCTTAATAAGAAATTGATAAGTTAAGTTATTATTTTTAGATTAAAATAAATTCTAGTTTGACCTTATATATTTATATATACATGTATATATGTTATATGCAGTTTATCTATTATCATACTGGAACAAATTTTATTCAAATTGAATTTTTTTTGCTATATCTAACATTAAATATATTCTAATGTAAATTTAATATTATTCATGATAAAGCTATAAAAAGTCTAGTGTAGAATGAATTAGAAAAGAGAAATTTTCGAAATTTGTTCCGTTTACCTCGCTGCCTAATGTACCTTATCCAACAATACTACCAGAGCCTGTATTTTAACCGATGAGAATGTTACTCTAATTATGAAACATTTTCATGAATAGAAAAATCTTTCTACTATTTAAGAGTGTTTGTCAATTAATAGTATTACTTGGGCGAATTATGGTAATACTTGCTTTGTTAATTAGCGGAGATTAATACTCTCATGAGTATTATCTCACTTCATGAGTTCTAATACATACCTAAAAATGGGTGTATTATGAACTAATATCATGTGATTGACCACAACCAAAGTAAGGTCTCCACTCATAAGATGCATAGTACTCTCAAGTACAAAGACCGTTGCTCATTTTCACATGATATTTATACAGGTAAAGTCCCACGAAATCCCGCTACAGCGCTCAACCGCTTTCTTTTTCAGTTTAGCAGCATTAAACAGTAGAACCGCTTTAAGCCTTGCTATTTTCTGTTATGTCCGCTAAATAAAGGCTTTTTAGCACCTGCTTTAGCAACAATAATATAAAAAGGTTGATTTTACTATTTATCTTTTAAACCAAATAAACAAAGTTAGGGTAAAGACCTAATTAAAAGGCACAAGGGCTCAATATAAGTTAGAAATCTTGTATAGTCGCCAAATCTAGACCGCATAAATCATGATATTCTTCGGTTTTGTTATATAAGATTAAACAATTTTTATTTTTCCTACACAAATGATATGAGAAGGAGAATAAATTAACTTTAAACATTTTATTTTATATCTAGTGAATCTTTTTTCTCCTTCTCTATTTTCCGCTATATCCCTACTATAACTTTTTGCACTGCCGCCGCTATAAAACCACTAAGCATTTTAACTGCACAGCGTGAGAGCCTATATTTGACATATATAATGACCTACAAAAGGATATTAGTGAGTAGTTATATAATCATTCCAAATGACTACAAGTACATAATCTACTAATACCCCAACAATGGTAAGTAAATCACTATGCATCATATGGATAACGTTACATAATTAGTCTTATTAGTATATCAATATCTGATTCTCGAAATTCCAAATGACTTGGAATATTTAAGAATAAGAGTTTATTTTGTTTGTATGCTCCAATAATAATGTTTATAAGCTCTTTTATAAGTGTGATTGAATAAACTCTTTATTCCAGGGATTTCTACTTATATGTTATATTGTACGCCTAACATTATGTATGTTTACATATAACAAAAATATAGCCAAATGCGTACTTTTATTTCGAATAAGATTGATCATAAAAGTTGAATTACATAATTTTCTCTAGGGCATGTCATTACTTTTATCAAAAATATTTCTTGCAAAGCATTAAAGAAGGAGTTGTTCATAATAACAATGGAAAATAGATTGTAAGTACATGAAGATAAGAACAACTCACCAAAGCACTCTTATAATCTTAGTCTATAAATAATGACCAAGATGTAGGATTGGTTTACAATTACCATACATGCAATTAAGCGACTGGATGAGAATATGAGTGATCTAGGATATATAAGTAATATTTTACTCAATCGTGAATCATATGTAAACATTATCATCTCATTTAAATTATATTTTGTTGTATGGTTTAGTTTCTCTCAGTAATTAAAATAATTTTTATGAATGCCATAAAATACTTTATTGCATATTAATAGGCATCCTTAGAGTTCGCATTGTGATGATCACAATTACAAAGTATTCATAATCATGAGTACCGAATATTTGAGGCATATTCTTAAGAGTTCCTAGCCATGTGTAGATATATCGAGAATATGATATCTAATGCATGTAGTGCTCTCCGTAGTGGTGGATGGTTAATTACTCATAAATATTATTGTGGAGAGGCACCAACTGGTTACATAAATGTGTTTGTTGTTAAATGACATAGGATGACTAATAGGTATGCATACAAAGGTTATTATTTTTTGAAATGGTACTTAGATACAACATGTCACTGGGAGTTCGAATCACGCTACGCAAGTTTCGAACTTATGACCTCTCGCACCGAAGTCGAATCACTTAACCACTAGGGCAATGGTGCTTGTCTATATAGGTTATTATATCTATGTCAAAATGGAAGATCTCATGTGAAGACATATACTAATTTTTAACTTATGGGTACTGTTAACAAGATTTTTAGCCAACATCAGAATTATGATTAGAGAGAGTTTTAGCATAGGATACTTACTTAAACTTGGTTCAAATTGTGAAATGAAGAGTACTTAAAGAGAGTAACAAGTAGCGCAATTAAAGTAAATGACAAGATTTAGTGCAGTTCGATTTTAGTAAAGATCTACATCATTTACAGTTGATGTGCTTATTATTTATGGCTTTTGGTTACAAGAGGAATATTAATTGCTATTACAAGAACTTAGAGCTAGCAAATATATTTCTTGAGAGTAGAAAATCGATCCTTGTACAAGTGCATGATAATCATTATTTATAGTTGTAGAAATCATGCTTTGAAGGGCTAATATTAATGCCTTGGATGCTAGGCTTCCTCAAAAAAATTGATTATGATTTATGGTTTAGATGTGGCCATCTCTGATTATGTGTAGAGGGAATGGTCCTGTTGATAACTAGTTGGCGAGCTGTATTGTGGCGTGCTTGTGTTAGAAGGACAACATGGCATGGGAGTGGTTGTTGTACATGATGCTTTAGCTAGGTAAGCTATGAATATAGGAAGTTGTTATTGTACAATGACGTTTTTATAAGATGAATAGTGTCCTTGTGCTAAATTTTTCAAAGGAACAATATGATGTCATCACCTTTTTTGTAGGGGAAAACATAAGATTTTTTTTAGAGATTTAGACGTAATAATTTCTTTATGACACAACCAGGATTATAAGTCAAAACACATGAAGCAAGATACTCCTGAAGACAAAATTCACCTTCCTCGATAAATGGGTTAGTGTAGTTGTTGTTGAAATATAATCGATGGAATCCTTAACCATGGTAATTCTAATTACTCGCCCTTTGTAATACCTTGGTTCAACGTCAAATGACAACGTCTGACTCCTGAATACCACAAAAGACACGTCCGGGTAAAATTTAAACAAAACATCTTACCAAGGCACATTAATACAATCCCACAATGGAAAGACAACATATAATATACTTAATATACATGAACATGATAAGACAAATAATATACAAGAGACTGCACTAATGGAAGCAACTGATAAATAAATATCAATAAACAAATTAAGAACACATTACCTCATTCATATAGAGTTCTGACTATATTTTCTTATATCACAAGTCCCATATATAAAAGAATCTGTCTTCCACGTACTAAATCGTCAACAAGTATGCATATCTAATACATGGACCTCACACCTCCAGGATGCTCAACCTGTCCCTAAAAGCATTTAATTTCAAACTACTTAATTGAGTACCTGAGAGTTGTCCTGACTTAAATAGACAAAGACAAAACACGGATCAGACACAAAGCTTTGTGTAAGAGGAACTATCTTTAAGTACTATATATACATGCAACGTATATACATCTAATAAACGTAAGAAAAGATCAATGGGTAATACTAATCATTTATCTATACACCAACAAGTTAAGGTGATACATAATAGTGTTTTTCTATTAAGATAGTACATACTGTAACAAGACATGCTATTAAATATGGAAAAACAAGTATAGAAGCAATACTACACTTCATAAGGAATGGTTCCATAGATCTCTCAATCCCTATTGAAGCATCTAAAATGCAAAACAAATACAATGATATAACAATGCTACTAAAATAGCATCTCCATACCCAAAGCTGAAATACGAATATCTGTAATCGATACCCATGTAGAATTGCCATTAGCTATTAAATAAACCTATCGAGACCCATAACTAACTTGAGGACTCCTCTAAAAACCAACAGCTCAAAATAATTTAGCATGTAGATCCTGTTGTAGCATCCAACCATACTACATATAGTATATGACCTACTCTAGACTGGCGTCTTAATCTCTCTCCGCCTTGCTTCGAGTCCATGCCTCTAGGTCATGCATCTCAATGGTATATTGGATTCTCTCACTAGTATTCTTTCCTTCTAGTTGCCTACATTGATATACCAGAACCGAATGTTAATGCCAAACCCCATGTACACCTTTTCCACATGTATACACAATGCTGAAGTATTGTCATCCCTGCGTGGATCGTGATTTGTTCTTAAAGTGTCTCACACAACCCGATAGCCCCATATTAGGCATAGCAAACCAATATAGATAAATCACCATAACCATGCATCTATAATTATATACATATATATATCTCACTTGAACCACATATCTATACATATTTATAACTATTTCAACCACTATTCGGCAGCCCCAAGTTGGGCATACCGAACTATCCATACACTTAAATTATATATTAAAAAATCGCATCGAATTTCTGTTAGCTACCAAAGAGACCCACTAAATGCTACAACTGTAACGACCCGCCATTTTGGACCATTCGCATACGCACATGTCGGACTTGAATAATTCAAAATATCGAATTGTTAATTTAAAATTTGGCAGAACTGAACATATACAGTAAATAAATAATCATAGATCACAAAAACAGAGTAATAAATGCAGTGGAAACAAAAGATAGTATTTCATGAAGCTACAATATAAATAACAGAGCTAAATAAGTTACAACAAAAGTCTTGAATACAATTGTCAAATACAAGAATCAAAATATATCACTAGAATCAACTGAATATCTAAAAGCTGGATAGATAGCTGGATCTCCAAGCGAAGCTCCAACTTCAAAGGTGAGTCTCGAATACTGGTACACTCCGTGGAGCGTAAAGCAAAACAAAAAACACTCGAGTCAGGATTAACATTCTTATATCAATAAATCCAACTCAAGTGAAATAGCAACTGAAATACAAGTAACTCAAAGGATGTTGGAATAACCATCCTCTAAGGATCCGTTAAACTATCTACTATGTAGTAGTGTACGCTAAGTAGATAATGCCTATCAGTAATATAAAGTATCAAAATAGTGTTAAGGCGTTACCATTATCCCCCTTAACACATTTCATATAAGTGTCATAGTCTATACAGCACCGTAAACTCCACCGTAAACTAGTGGGATATCAGGGAGTACTTCATAGGTATAACACAAAACAAATTCGTAGCGGTCGCGTATATAGGGATACAAGTATGACAAGGCACATGAGGCAATACCCAAGGTAGTGAAACTACCGTTTGCCTGATCCAGACCGGTGAGAACGCATCGCCACAACGATCGCAACACCACGAAACAACACTCCCAAAATTTCGAGGGTGCACCAATCAATAACAAGTAATGAGTAGTTTACGAAGAAGTGTGTTCGTTCGAGGTGGCTAACCTCATTTGGCCCGGCCCGGCTCCTGTTTTAGTCATTTCCAATTTGACAAAAGTGTCAAGGCTATCCATAATCGTTCTCTTTCTTCAGTCATCACGTACATCATTCCAACCACTTCATTCTAGATCACACTCCACGCATAGTTATTAAAGTGGTTTTCGGTTAAGACAGAGAGTATGTCCATAACCGATTCCGGTTTCTTTAATAACTTTCGTAATTATAACACCGATTGGTCATTTAATATATTTCAAAACTAAATTAATTTCAATTTCAGTTAGAATTTATAAAACAACATTTCATTTGTATTTGTAAATCAATTTCCATAATTTACGTTCAAACTTCCAAATTCATAATTTCAAAACTTTATAATTCAATTTCAATTTTATTTAATCAATTCAAATATTTATTTAAATTCGTATATAAGTTTCATTCCGTAATCATTTAAATTAATTTAATTTACATTCAAATCAATTTAAATTCATTTATTGATTTCATTCAATATTTGTTAAGTTAATTAATCATTCAAAACAATTTCTATTTAATTTCCAATTCATTAAATCAATTACTTAAGTTCAATTCCATTGTATCAAATTTTACAAATTTAATTTAATTTAATTCATCAAATCAAGTTTTTTAAATTACAAGTCTTACATTCATTTTAATAAATCATTTTTTCTCGTTAAAGAAAATCAATTTCACTTAATTACTTATTTAATTTGAACAAATTTCCAAAACTTAATTCTTACATAACTCAATTTCACTTGTTAAAGAAGTTCAATTTCACTTATTACGAAGTTCAATTTCACTTATCAAAAATTCAATTTCATTTAATTATTAAATAATTCAATCTTATTTATTTATTAAATAATTTCAAAACTTAATTTATTAAATAATTCCAAAACTCAATTATTTAATAATTCCAAACTTAATTATTAATTAAATTTTAAAACCATATTCTTTCCTCAACTACTATGTTAATATTTTGTTTCAGATTATTAAATATTAACATTTTTCTTTTATAAAAATTTAAGTTCCAACTTCATTTCAAAACCTTATTCTTTATTCAAATAAAATCATTATTTTATTTTTTAAATCAAATTTTTGACCAATCGGGTTTATTTAATTCTCTATCCTAGGTCAAGTTCATTTGGGTATTTATGATTTCAACCCGATTCCATTTCAATTCAAAAATCAAAGTCCATAAAGGGAACTTGCAGTGTGATAATTGGGATGGTGTCGAAGTAAATAAACAAGCAATAACAACCATAAATAACAATCCAATAATTTGTTTAAATAATCCCGAAATAATCATATTGATTTACATTTGTGGTTTATGCAAATTAATATTATTATTTATAGAATCTACACTATCATTTCATGTAGATTAAAGATTATTACACTATTATTTTATGCGGTTCTACACTTGACATTTATTATTCGATTTAATACTATATCCATTTATACAACATACAGTTAAATGGTTCAAAGTGCAATTAACTATATTTCTACGTGTCAAGTAATTAAACATTTAAAGTGGTCATATTATACAAATTTTATCAAATCAAATTCAACACATATATCAATTTCAAATTTGTTAAATCCTATGTCAATTTCAATTGTAAATTATTTATCACTTCATACATTTACATTTTTAATGTCCAAAATCAACATCAAACAATCAAT
The DNA here is from genome assembly GCA_030765085.1 of Allium cepa. Taxonomy (NCBI): domain Eukaryota; kingdom Viridiplantae; phylum Streptophyta; class Magnoliopsida; order Asparagales; family Amaryllidaceae; genus Allium; species Allium cepa. Next base: position 299,498,773 of record CM060931.1, read on the forward strand.
CATTTATCAACCAAACCGGATTATCATCGTATAAATAACAGATAATGGTGTCAGATGCCACAGGTGAACTGATACAGGTAATAACATACATGTAACAGTGTAAATAACTAACAACAGCATATTTTAATTGTCGTTTCAATTGAAATCAAATTTAATAAATAAAAGAACATTAATCATGAGTGATTGCTCACCTTTCGAGGTTAGAGTTGGACGAGAATGAGATGAGTTACGAATCCAATCAAGAATCCCAATCGATTGGTATGAGTTGGACAACCAAGACTGATAGATAAGAAATCGATAAGGATGAATCAAATCAATCTTGATATTAACCGAAATTATATACATTATCATGTTATTAAATCTCCCTAAAACCAATAATTAGTAAAAATGTATAAAAAATAAATCTATATATATATGTATATGTATATACCTATATGTAATTTAAAATAATTACTCCAAATAAAACCATTGTATTATATTTCATAATCGATATTTATTATAAAAATCAATAAAACAATCCCTTTTTTTGTAATATATACAAACTTTAAAAGAATAAATACAACATGTGATAGCACCACATATATGTTCATACTAACAATGTATATAAAATTCCAATTGCATTGCCTATATTCAGTAACAACACTATAGACAGCCTACGTATATATAATCAATGAATAAACTAACAAAATATAAACTATTATATATATATATATATAATACGGCTTTTGGATTATGGCTAATAGTTGCGTAATTAAACCATACAAAATGAGACATTATTATATATGTAACATATTAGAACTAGTATAACCATATAAACAAAACATGTAGCAAAGTTAATGCCCAGATTTTCTAAAACTACATATAAGCGTACAAACGTGTTCACACGGCAAATATATATATATATATATATATATATATATATATATATGTACCTCTGTCAATACTAACACTGTATATATAATCCCTAATTAGAGTAGTAAGTATGTTGAACAATGAAATAAAGAACTGTTTAGTTGTTATCGCTCAAGACCAACTAAAAAACCCATCAGTGTATATTACGAGTCATAAAAAATACATGCCAAGTATCATTAAACATCATATGCATTTAACTACTCCAATTCACTTTGAAACTTGATCTGCATTTGCAAAATGACATGGAGGACTTCCCAGCGATCAAAGTTCCATGCCAAACCAAAAGCCACAATGGCCGCCAATAGGATAAATATGCCATGCATTGATTTCTATTGCTGGAATATTACTGCTTAGGTATTGTTAACTTAATTAAATGACGGTATCAGCAAACAATTCAAGTTATGGCATTAAACTCACTTTTAGAAATATGACTAGATGAAGAAACATGTGTAAGGATGAGTATTAACACTTTTTTTCGTATTATATTTCACCTCCTAACTTTTACCACAACTAAACATATAAACAAGTTAACAGCATATTTACAAACAACAGTTCAAAACATGTCAATATTTAAATAGCTTATACAAGCACGCACCTATCGAGGAACAAAGGGGAGGAAGGGAAGCAAGGCGGAGAGTGGCACACCGACTCAAGTGATGTCGGCGAAGCTGGGTAGGGCAGGGCTGGCGGCAAGGTGGGCTTTGGTTACTGGGTGCTTCGACAACGGACTAAGCAGTGGTGTACGGTCATGGCGAGTCGCGAAGGTGGAGGCGAGTTTCAGATGGCCGTGGGTAGGTGCGGCGCGGAAGGAAAGTGGTGGATGGTAGGGAGGAGGCGGCGAGGCCGGTGATAGAGCTCACGGAGGTGGACCAGGGGATCTCGGCGCTGCTCTAAGTGATGGAAGAAAATGGGGAGGTAAGGGAATGGTCTCGGTTGTGGTGGACTCTGGTGAGGAGGTTGGATGTTCGCATGCATGTGGTAAATAACGAGCTTCTGTTATTTTCTTTTAAGAGTAAAAATGAAAAAGACTAAAGTAGAGGAAGAGGAAAGGGAAAAGTTTGTAGCTGAAGCTTGTGAATGAACAGTGAAGACTAACCTTCCCTTTCAAATTTTTACCAACGTGCCATTAATTTCACCTTTTCGAATATCGAAATGTCATCCCCATTCCCAAGTCTCACCTACCAACTACTAACCCTTTAACGAGTGCGCGACAATAAAATAAATTTCCAATTTTTTGAATGGGTACAGATTGTTTTTTTTTTGGGCTGAATACATTTAACCGGTCCATCCGGAATGGTTAAATCAACGCAACGCTTTACGTCAGATTTTGATTTGAACAAATGAATATACCGTTTTGATCAGCGCAACGCGGTGCTTCCAACGGTGCACAAATAATTGTAGTACAATTGAATTACAAGAATTTAAAATTTTATACTAGCGGAAAATGCAGGAAAAACGTAGAAAAATAAGATCCACGGAGCTAAAGAAGCCCGAATTTGGAAAAATGAAAAATGACATCTTGCTCAGAAGATGATTTAGAATTTTTCTATGTATAAATATTCAGGTTTTGAAAACATTTTATTTACATCAATTACAAACTGATTAAATTAAAATAAAATTACACATGAAATAAACTTTCATATTTCCAGATGAAAATTTACAGTTTGCTATGTTTAACTAGACGCATTTCACATATTAAATTTTTATTTCAAAATTTTATTTTTAAAATTTCACGAAAATTCAGTTAATCACATTATTAAAACCGTTAAAATTTACGGGTCGTTACACTCTCCCCCACTCAAAACTTTTCGTCCCCGAAAAGGAAGGAGGTAGGAGAAAAGAAACAATCAGAAAGAAAATAGATTGAAAACAAAATTAAACAATTAGTTTAAACCATATAATTTTCAATTTTTTTTAAAATTTCTATTCAACAATTGATTTTAAATTCAAAGCATTCCAATAAGTTGATTTAATTTCCATTTATTAATATTTGATACCATAAAAGTTTCTTTCGAGACAGAATTTCTCTAATTTATCTTATTTACTATCCTATCACCTTATTATTCTATTTATTTCTGTTAACAATTTTATAATTAAAATTTAAGTGTATACCCATTATTACAACCACTCAAATTTTATTTATAATTTCTTTTAACAACATTTTATATTTTATATTATTCAATTACATAGTTAACTTTTTGAGCGATTTAGGTAAGTTATATTGGAATGCAATAGAATATTATACAAGTAAAATTTCCCAATTCACTTATTTCCAGTTTAATATTTATTCAAAATTTGGTTTTATTTTATAATTAGAATTGCTTTTATCATAAATTTATGAATCAAATTTCCGATTAACTTCAAACTATTTATATATATATATATATATATATATATTATAGATATCAAATCAAATTTAAGATCATATATCAATATATATTATAAATCAAGTTATGTTTAGAAATTCAAATCGATTTTTTTTTTCAAACGAAAGTGTAGCAGGGCTATAGAACAGTCTCTCCACTTCGAAAATCAAAAATGAATGTAGATGATGCGGCCGTCATCACCGAAATTATTTTCCAGCGACTAAAGAGAAGAGCTCTAATTAAATCATTTAAATTCTTTGGAAACCATTTCTGTTCGAAAATATTTTAAATTATGTACAATTTAAACTTTAAAACCATAGTTCGATATTGTCGGAAATTAAATTCTCAAATTCTTTACTTGAATTTATTTTAACTCTAAATCAATTTATAAACCATATTTTATAACTTGCCCCTATTTGTATGTTGGGAAAAATCAGTAGTTTTCAAAACAATAAATGAAAATCAAATATTATCATTTTAACAACCAATTCAGTTAACAATTCAATTTCAGAAAATTATATTTATATATATAATATAATCATACAAAAATTTTATTTCATTAACCAAATTTAAAAATAATATTATGTTAGTTTGCTCTATTCAAGTGTTTTGGAAATCCTATCGATAGCGTTGATCAGACGAATCGATAGGAAACCCAAATCAACATCAACAACTCAAACAACATAATATATATATAATAATTTAATGTTAATATATAAATAGACTTCCTCGCTCGACGATACAAGGACGGATTTCAAAGCAAGGATAGAGATTCAAATTTGATGGGCTCAAATAAAAGAGAATTTTGATTCGAAGATATGTTCGGAACAAAGATAAGATGATTAAATAACAAAATAGGAAGATGGACAAGTTTATATAAATAGCAGGCAACCTTCCGGGTTAGCCATGACTTCAAGAATTAGATCGATGTGGAATTCTGAGGAAAATCCACATCCGATCTCAAGAGATAGAATTCGGGACATCCAGAGATATTAGCATCTAAACCGAGGATATATATAAATCTTCAGTGAATCGATGCTATTGCAAATGAGTTTCATCCCTTTACAATTCATATGAATGTTGGCGAGACCGCCAATCCATTACAAAGAACATTCGAAGTGGAGTTATGGAATACTCCAGAATCCAGACGATTACGAATAGTGAGGGACACGAATGAATTTCGGAACCGAGGGAACGTTCCAAAGTTCAAGGGAATCGAGTCAAAAAGGAAGAGATTCAAACTCGAATGAAAGTGATTCTATAAATACATTTACTATACATGCTAAGTTTTTCCTAGAGCTACCAAAGCTCTGATACCAACTGTAACGACCCACTATTTTGGACCATTCGCATCCGCACATGTCGGACTTGAATAATTCAAAATACCGAATTGTTAATTTAAAATTTGGCAAAACCGAACATATACAGTAAATAAATAATCAGAGATCACAGATACAGAGTAATAAATGCAGCGGAAACAAAAGATAGTAGTTCATGAAGCTACAATATAAATAACAAAGTTAAATAAGTTACAACAGAAGTCTCGAATACAATAGTCAAATATAAGAATCAGAATACATCACTAGAATCAACTGAATATCTGAAAGCTGGATCTCCAAGCGAAGCTCCAACTCCAAAGGTGAGTCTCGAATACAGGTACACTCCGGCTGACCAGAGCATAAAGCAAAACACAAAACACTCGAGTTAGGATTAACATTCTTATATCACTAAATCCAACTCAAGTGAAATAGCAACTGAAATGCAAGTAACTCAAAGGATGTTGGAATAACCATCCTCTAAGGATCCGTTAAACTATCTACTATGTAGTAGTGTACGCTAAGTAAATAATGCGTATTAGTAATATAAAGTATCCAAATAGTGTTAAGGCATTACCATTATCCCCCTTAACACATTTTATATAAGTGTCATAGTCTATACAGCACTGCAAACTACACCGTAAACTAGTGGGATATCAGGGAGTACTCCATAGGTATAACACAAAACAAATTCGTAGTGGCCACGTATATAGGGATACAAGTATGACAAGGCACATGAGGCAATGCCCAAGGTAGTGAAACTGCCGTTTGCCTGATCCAGACTGGTGAGAACGCATCGCCGCAACGATCGCAACACCGCAAAACATCACTCTCAAAATTTCGAGGGTGTACCAATCAATAAAAGTAATGAGTAGTTTACGAAGAAGTGTGTTCGCTCGAGGAGACTAACCTCATTTGGCCCGGCACGGCTCCTGTTTTAGTCATTTTCAATTTGACACAAGTGTCAAGGCTATCCATAATCGTTCTCTTTCTTCAGTAATCACGTACATCATTCCAACCATTTCATTCTGGATCACACTCCGCGTATAGTAATTAAAGTGGTTTTCGGTTAAGACAGAGAGTATGTCCATAACCGATTCCGGTTTCTTTAATAACTTTGGTAATTATTACACCGATTGGTCGTTTAATATATTTCAAAACTAAATCAATTTCAATTTCAATTAGAATTTGTAAAACAACATTTCATTTGTCTTTCTAAATCAATTTCCATAATTTACGTTCAAACTTCCAAATTCATAATTTCAAAACTTTGTAATTCAATCTCAATTTTATTTAATCAATTCAAATATTTATTTAAATTCGTATATAAGTTTCATTCCGTAATCATTTAAATTAATTTAATTTACATTCAAATCAATTTAAATTCATTTATTGATTTCGTTCAATACTTGTTAAGTTAATTTGTCACTCAAAACAATTTCTATTTAATTTCTAATTCACTAAATCAATTACTTAAGTTCAACTCCATTATATCAAATCTTACAAATTTAATTAAATTAAATTCATCAAATCAAGTTCTTTAAATTACAAGTCATACATTAATTTTAATAAATCATTTTTTTCTCATTAAAGAAAATCAATTTCACTTAATTACTTATTTAATTTAAACAAATTTCCAAAACTTAATTATTATATAACTCAATTTCACTTGTTAAAGAAATTCAATTTCACTTATTAAGAAGTTCAATTTCATTTAATTATTAAATAATTCAATCTTATTTAATTATTAAATAATTTCAAAACGTAATTTATTAAATAATTTCAAAATTCAATTATTAAATAATTCCAAACTTAATTATTAATTAAATTTCAAAACCACGTTCTTTCATTAACTACCATGTTAATATTTTGTTTCAGATATTAAATATTAACATTTTCCTTTCATAAAAATTTAAATTCCAATTTCATTTCAAAACCTTATTCTTTATTCAAATAAAATCATTATTTTATTTTTACATCAATTTTTTGACCAATCGGGTTTATTAAATTCTCTATCCTAGGTCAAGTTCATTTGGGTATTTATCATTTTAATCCGATTCCATTTCAATTCAAAAATCAAAATATAGGAAAGGGAACTTGTAGCGTGATAACTGGAATGGTGTCAAAGTAAATAAACAAGCAACAACAAGCATCAATAACAATCCAATAATTTGTTTAAATAATCCCGAAATAATCGTATTAATTTAAATTTGTTATTTATGCAAATTAATATAATTATTTCTAGAATCTACACTATTATTTCATGTAGATTAAAGATTATTACACTATTATTTTATGCGATTCTACGCTTGACATTTATTATTCGATTTAATATTATATCCATTTATACAACATACATTTAAATGGTTCAAAGTGCAATTAACTATATTTCTACGTGTCAAGTAATTAAACATTTAAAGGGGTTATATTATACAAAATTTATCAAATCAAATTCAACACATATATCAATTTCAAATTTGTTAACTCCTACGTCAATTTAAATTGTAAACTATTTATCACTTCATACATTAACATTTTAACGTCCATAATCAACATCAAACAGTCAATCATTTATCAACCAAACTGGATTATCATCGTATAAATAACAAATAATGGTGTCAGATGTCACAGGTGAACTGATACAGGTAATAACATACATGTAACAGTGTAAATTACTAACAACACCATATTTCAATTGTCGTTTCAATTGAAATCAAATTTAATAAATAAAAAAACATTAATCGTAAGTGTTTGCTCACCTTTCGAGATTAGAGTTGGACGAGAATAAGATGAGTTACGAATCTAATCAAGAATCCCAATTCAAAGCTAGATTGGTACGAGTTGGACAACCAAGGCTGATAGATAAGAAATCGATGAGGATGAATCAAATAAATCTTGATATTAACCGAAATTATATACATTATCATGTTATTAAATCTCCCTAAAACCAATACTTGGTAAAAATATATAAAAAAAACTATATATATACCTATATGTAATTTAAAATAATTACTCCAAATAAAACCATTGTATTATATTTCATAATCGATATTTATTATAAAAATCAATAAAACAATCCTTTTTTTTTATAATATATACAAACTTTAAAAGAATAAATACAACACGCGAAAGCACCCCATATATGTTCATACTAACAATGTATATAAAATTCCAATTGCATGGCCTATATTCAGTAACAACACTATAGACAGCCTATGTATATTTAATCAATGAATAAACTAACAAAATATAAACTATTATATATATATATATATATATATATAATACGGCTTTTGGATTATGGCTAATAGTTGCATAATTAAACCATACAAACTGAGACATTTTTATATATGTAACATATTAGAACTAGTATAACCATATAAACAAAACATGTAGCAAAGTTAATACCCAATTTTTGTAAAACTACATATATGCGTACAGACGTGTTCACACGGCAAATACATACATACATACATACATACATACATACATACATACATACATACATATATATATGTACCTCTGTCAGTACTAACACTATATATATAATCCCTAGTTAGAGTAGTAACTGCGTTGAACAATGAAATAAAGAACCGTTTAGTTGTTATCGCTCAAGACCAACTAATAAACCCATTAGTGTATATTACGAGTCGTAAAAAATACATGCCAAGTATCATTAAACAACTTACGCGTTTAACTACTCCAATTCACTTTGAAACTTGATCTGCATTTGCAAAATGACATGGAGGACTTCCTAACGATCAAAGTTCCATACCAAACAAAAATCCACATTGGCTGCCAATAGGATAAATATGCCATGCATTGATTTCTATTGCTGGAATATTACTTCTTAGGTATTGTTAACTTAATTAAATGATGGTATCAGCAAACAATTCAAGTTATGACATTAAACTCACTTTTAGAAATATGACTAGATGAAGAAACATGTGTAAGGATGAGTACTAACACTTCTTCTTCTTTTTCGTATTATATTTCACCTCCTAACTTTTACCACAACTAAACATATAAACAAGTTAACAACATATTTTCAAACAGCAGTTCAAAACATGTCAATATTTAAATAGCCTATACAAGCACGCACCTATCAAGGCACAGATGGGAGGAAGGGAAGCAAGGCAGAGAGTGGCACACTGGCTCAAGTGATGTCGGCGAAGCTGGGTAGGGCGGGGCTGGCGGCAAGGTAGGCTTTGGTTACTGGGTGCTTCGGCAACGGACTAAGCAGCGTTGTACGGTCATGGCGAATTGCGAAGGTGGAGGCGAGTTTCAGATGGCTGTGGGTAGGTGCGGCGCGGAAGGAGAGTGGTGGATGGTAGGGAGGAGGTGCCGAGGCCGGTGGCAGAGCTCACGAAGGTGGACCAGGGGATCTCGGCGCTGCTCGAAGTGATGGAAGAAAATGGGGAGGTAAGGGAATGGTCTCGGCTGTGGTGGACTCTGGCGAGGAGGTTGGATTTTCGTGTGCATGTCGTAAATGACGAGCTTCTGTTCTTTTTTTTAACAGTAAAAATGAAAAAGACTAAAGTAGAAGAAGAGGAAAGGGAAAAGTTTGTAGCTGAAGCTTCTGAATGAACAGTGAAGACTAACCTTCCCTTTCAAATTTTTACCGACGTGCCAATAATTTCACCTTTTCGAATATCGAAACGTCATCCCCATTCCCAAGTCTCACCTACAAACTACTAACCCTTTAATGAATGCGCGACAACAAAATAAATTTCCAAATTTTTGAATGGGTACAGATTGTTTTAGTTTGGGCTGAATACATTTAACCAGTCCATCCGAAGGTTAAATTAACGCAACGGTTTACGTCAGACTCCGATTCGCACAAATGAATATACCGTTTTGATCAGTGCAACACGGCGCTTCCAACGGTGCACAGATAATTGTGGTACGATTGAATTACAAGAATTCGAATTTTTATACTAGCGGTAAATGCAGGAAAAACGTAGAAAAATAAGATCGACGGAGCTAAAGAAGTCCGAATTTGGAAAAACGAAAAATGATGTCTTGCTCAGAAGATGATTTAGAATTTTTCTATGTAAAAATATTCAAGTTTTGAAAACATTTTATTTACAATAATTACCAACTGATTAAATTGTAATAAAATTACACATGAAATAAACTTCCATATTTTCAGATGAAAATTTACAGTTTGCTATGTTTAACTAGACGCATTTCAAATATTAAAATTTTATTTCAAAATTTTATTTTTAAAATTTCATGGAAATTCAATTACTCACATTATTAAAACTGTTTAAAATTTACGGGTCATTACAACAACTAACTTGTGGACTCTTCTGAAAACCAACACCTCAGAAGAAGTTGGCATGTCAGTCCTGTTGCAGCACCCAATCATACTACAGAACCGTATATAACCTACTCTAGACCGACGTCCCATCCTCTCTCCACCCCTTCTTCGGGAGTACATCTATAGGTCGTGCGTCTCAGTGGTATAATGGATTCTATGCACCCATCAGTAACCTCAAGTCGAACATACCAAAAATATATATAAATGCTTTAAATCACACACATAGAGAAATAGGCACAGACATAGAGATAAACACATGCGCGCACACACACACATATAATATTCTATACATCTCCCAGTAGTCCCAAGTCGGACTATTTATACATATGGTGTAACGATTTATTCTTTGATAACCAAAAATCATCATCTCATAACAATGATCGACTTTTGAATACCACAAATAACAAATTGTTGGGGGTCAAATTAGAATAAAACACTAAACCAAGACATTGATAGTATGTCACAATAGAATGATAACATATAATTTTCTGAATATATACGAATAGAACATGATGACAATACATAAAAGACTGCACTAGTGGAAGCAATTGACAATAAATATCAATAAAATAAGTCTGAATACATCAACTCCCAACAACACGGGATTGCAAATAAATATATGATATAATAGGTCTCATATACTAATAACAAATCCATTATGTATTACTAAAATATCAAGCATACATATCCAAATTATCGATGTCACGCCTCCAAAATGATCCAGCTGTGCATCCTGATAGCGTATCTCCAAAAGCATATGACTTCCAAACTACTCGATCGAGTACCCAAGAGTTGTCAAGACATAGACAATGCGTGTTAGACTTGAAGTCTGGTGTGAAGGGAACTATCTAAAAATACTATATATCTAATCTATACACAAATAAACATGAAACTACTAAGGCGTAACACACCCACCTCTACATCCATACTATTCAAGAGTACTACAAAATAATATTGTCGAATAATATGGAGAATGAGGTGATATAATGTACACACATAAATATTCCCTTGGAGTGACACTGGTACATATTAAAACATCAAATATATATGTGTGTGTGAGAGCGCGTGTGTGTCACATTACGTGCACACAATATCGGTACAAAGCAATAAACACGTGTGTCTTCAAGACAGAACAATATATTATATACAATAAATAACAGTGAACTCAAAGTCAATCGCAATGATAGAATATATAATATACAATATATCCTACTACGAAATCAATACAACTCAAATGACGTCTATCTCAATGTAATATGATCAATAATCAATATACATCACCATGTCAATATACGCAATAAATCAATATCATATAAATATCATACAACACCTTAAGATATGTCTCCTTTAAGCCCAATAAAATAAATCCTAGTCATGTTATCCCTGTATCTAAAATGTCTTGGATTGATCCAAGTATTATAAAATAACATACATGTCAGATTACATCTAATCAAGGATCATAAATAAAGTAATATAGTATAAACAAGGAAGAATAATATAATATCATTGCCAAAGATACTCAAAACATTAGATGACATGTCAAATTATATATATAAATATAGAATAATCCTTAAGGAATCACATCACTCAAATATCTCAAATCCATATAAAACAATAAGAACTAAATTCAAAAGGTGTCATCACCCATCTAAAACAAATCAATATAAATAAAGAAAACAATATCTAATAGGTGAATCATCTATACAGCACAACCTCATCATGTAAAATGAAATCATCATGAGAATAAGGCTAACACATATCATTATATCATAAATCAATAGATAATGTGAGATAGCCTGTCAAATCAACCAAATGATATCCAATACTATAAAAACCACAAAGATAATCCAAAAAGAATCCAAATTACAATCAATAATAAAGGCTATCTCAAAAATATCAAATCATCAACATTATGGATATAACGTGGACCGACTATACTTTAGACTCATTCAGTCTCTTGTCTAGTCAACTTATTATAGGAAAGAAACATATATGCTAATCCGCTACACACACATATACCATGAATCTAACGGGAGACTGACAGTTGCTAGGGGTGGGCATTTAACCAACGTAAGCGATTTAATCGACTTAACTGACTTAACCGACATCAACCGAACCGACTTAATCGATAATTTGGTTAACCGACATTATTGGTTAACTGATCGACCATAACTGAATATTTTCGGTTCAGTTAACAAATAACAAAACCTGGCCTGTCAGTTAACCATTAACCGACCAAAAATTAAGTTTTTTTTGCAGTCCAAAATGACCATTAGCCCATTTATAAACAACCCATACGCGAATCGATAGTTATTCATTAGCATGCCCTAGTATTCTCCATTCTAGATCCAGTTCTCATTTCTAGATCCATAAGAAATCAGAAAAAAACGAGAAATGGTGAAACCTAGATCTACTTGGCGCTTATCTCATCTAGTAATCGCCAATTTTTGTCGCAATGCTTCACTCTAGTGACAGTCATATCGGAGATGATTCAGTAATTAACAGCTTCAAGAAGGAAGAAAAAGAATGTGCATACTTTTCTATTGCATTAAATTCTAATTAGTGTAATTACTAAATACCGAGTTTGATTCTATTGGTATATCGTACATATTTGAATTAAGATCTACTGTCCTAGTCCAGCTACTTACCAAATTCAGTTCGCTGTGTGTATGTAATTAAGTTGTGAATTAGTGTATATAGTGACTTAGAATTGAATCTGCTTTGATCTACTGAATCTGCTTTGATCTACTGAATCTGCTTTGATTACATATTTATATTTAAAATTTGTTTATTAAGAAAACCGTGTGTACATATTACCATTTTCTTCTAATAATGAAGCATTGATGATTCTTTTAAAGAGAATTTGTTAACAATAAAGTTTTTTCTGCCTACTGTCTTTCAATTTCCTATAAAGGTATATAACTATAAATTTTTTACCGATACATGTATTAAATTACCATGTTGCAACGGTGACTCTTTTATAGATACATTTGTTAACAATGATGTGTTTTTTGTTGATTATCTTTTTGTTTCCTATAAGGTATATAATTATAAATTTTTCTCTGTAGATATATAAAAATCTAATTAACATCCTCGATAGATGCAATATTCTATTTTGAAATTTGGGTGACATGAAGAAATAATGTCTTAATAAAACCATTTCCAAATTAGTTCAAACAAATAGTCTTAACATAACATATTTTAAAATTAATAATCTATTTTATTAACTTTTGGCATTTTATGTTCTATAAAGATTTTTCACATGTTATTTTATATAGAAGCAATCCCTTAGAAAAATCAAAAAAGGTTCCTCGAATAGTTTAAGGATGAGACTGTGATTGAAGAAGATGCATACAAGAACTTAAAGTAAAAGCCTATCATGCTTTAAAACAGTTTATTTAGTCTGTAGTTAGTTGTGATGAGATGGTCATGGTGATGGTACATTTTTAGGTTGGCATTCAATGCATTTCTACATTAAATTAGCTTGCCAATACTATAATCTAATACTTAAAACATAACGTACAATTTTAATGTTATCATCGTATATTTCAAATAACAGCAAACTCAATTTCTCATTTGCATCATTTTTGATTACACACAATAATATCATGACTCAAAGATGATCTATACATAGGGAAATAGCGATGTATATCTTATGTAATACGATTATTGCATAATATGAAATATGCAACAAATAGAAAAAGACGAGAATGGAAAAACGAATACCAAAATGTTCTAGTTACAATAAACTACTGCTTTCTCATTTTAATTTCAATGATTAGGTTGAAATTAGTCAAATATGTATGGACTATTTGTCTAAGTGGAGTTGATCCAAATACACACAACTAAGATGACAGAAAAATCTAAAGTTTCAAATTATAATTTGTTACACCTTCCAAGACAAATAATTATCTATAGTAACCCAGTAGTGAAGGCTTTAAAATTTAGTTATGCTAAGTTGTAATAATTGAATAATCAGTTAGCTTACACTTTTATATTCTCATCAGTTTATAGTTTACACAATACAAGTTTAAGTCTGTTCATCATATAAATCTTTATGCTGGGTTTCATATATAATCATATGTTCGCATCAGTTTACAGTTTACACAATTTAAGCCTTTACCGAGTTTCTTATAATCTCATCGTTTTTATGATTATCATCTATGTTTCATCATTAGTGATTCAGTTTCATCATCCTTTGAAGCTTGGAGTTTTTTTTGTTGAGTTGTTGAGTTGTTGGCTTTTATGGTGAGTTTCATCATCGGTCTTCTTTTCATGTTGCTAAGAAGCCAAGTTACAACTTTGTAGTAAATTACTTTGTAATAAGTGTGTCGTAATTTTGGTCTTTGGTGATATATGGAGTCTATATAACTGTGGTCTGCTGAGGTGTTGTTTTTTGACTCCTGTCTTGGTTAATACGCTTATTGAGTTTTTGTTGTAAGATTAGTATGTACTAAATGTTATGCAATATTATGAACTCTAAGTTTCTGCTCTGGTCAAGGGTTAGGATGCAATATGCTATTTAAGTGGTTCATTCACCGACTAAAAATTAATATGCCATTATGCTGAGTTGTAATATAATTATGTCACTGCCTTATTGTTATAATTGTTTGTACCAGTTTCAGTTAATTTTTAACCATTAATTGCGGTTAATTATTATGGTAATTGTAGTAAAACAGTTGTTGGTTAACCGATGGAGCTTAATCGGTTAACCGATCGGTATAGGCTGTTAACTACGGATAAAAATGAGCGGTTCGATCGGTATGGAGCATCTAGTTTCATTTTTGATTCGGTTAGCCAAACCATATAATTTGGTCAGTTAAATCGGTTAATTAACCGTCCGGTTCGGTTAATCAACCGGTCCCACATCTAATAACTGCATAGCGCAAGCCTACTCCAGGAACACGGATCTACTCGCAATCGTAGAGTAACCTTCCATTCCTATAGTCTTCGAGGTATATGTCAATCTACTACACTCACATACCCTAAACCAGATAGGGAGATTGACAACCACATATCATGCCTGCTTTAGGAACCCAGGTCTACCCCACCATAGAATAACCGTCTATTCCTACAGTCTTCAGTTGCTTTGAAGTACATTGTGACCTCATCCACCAGTGGCTTGTCTATGCGTAGCCCCAGTCAAGACGCTACTTTTCCTCTAATGGTAACATAATTCTAGCTTATGCGACACAAGGGGCTATAAAAAACAACCCATCTACTATTGCTAACACCATGATGTGCATCAAAAGGGACATATAACTATGATACTGCAGATCTGGGGTGTGACTCTACGATCAGGCCGCCAGAATGGATATTGGCCAATCTAGTTCACTCCCGAAAAATAAAGGAAGCTAGACATGATGTGGATGATTATATATTCCTCATACCTGATAGCTACGCATATATCGAATAGTACGCTCACCAGGGGCTCTCATAGCCTAACATCTAACAATACGATACTCCTCACCGAGTATCACATATAACGTGAGTGTCATCCCCGTTTGAGTGACATTTACTTACTATGAATAATCAAACAAGTAACATAACGGTGTCCCATACCACTACATGTTATTTGGATAATTATTCAATGTTTATAAACTACACTCGATCGACACTAGATATCTCTATATGACAAGTTTGGTGAATAATCAGAAAAGTGCTACCGAAAATTCTATACCAAACGGTATCACTAAACCGTTTATTCAAATTTCTTATCATACACAAATGAAATCTCATAAACCAAATAGAAGGATTCCACCACTATATCATGTCAAAGTCACCATCAAATCAATATTAACAGTGAATCACTCATAATATTGAGATCTATACAAAAAAGATGAGAAATCAGAACTCAAAATCACTAATAAAGTTTATATATATTCCCAATCAATATACATGGAAAGGATTGATCTAGAAACTATGAAATAGAGTACCCAAATAAAAATAATTATAAAAAAATTAAATTAATATTAAATTAAATTATTTATATCATTTTTATTTCATATAAGAAAATAAATACTTATAAACAAGCAATAAAGAGATTATCAAATATTACTCATAACATCTCAATTCAATATACATAAAATAAATAATTAGGAAAACAATAGAAACAGATTAGCTAAAAAGGTGTAAATATGAAACATTCAAGTCGATATCTACAAAAAATTCTTTATAACATTTCATTTCACATTAGAAAGAAATTACTTAAAATGGACAATAAACACGTATTCTTGGATTAATTAAAATTTTAATTATAGTATAAATTTATTATTTACATTACATAACTAGTTTCCTCATCTTTTATATATATGATCAATAATTAATCATTTACTAAGTATATTTTAAACTTAATCCTTTCATTTAAATCTCCAAAATAGTTAATAAATCTTAAAATTACGTATAAATACTATTTCATAACTATAATCAATTACTATTTAGATAATTACAAAATATCCAATTTAATTTCACATATCATAATCAGATAAATACATATTCTAAATGGGAATTATATACATCATCCGAATAACATTTCAATTTACATTTATTAAACATTGTTTATTTGTTAAACCTAACGCTTATATACATTTATAAATTCTCAATTAAACTTCTTAATACATATATCTATTCAATTACTTTTACTTAACTTTAATTGTATCTTAAATATTATATTTATTTAAATATTTACCTTTTAATTCATTTGTTTCTTTTCTAATCAATATCAAGTATTGTATTGAACTGATATTATCGTCGAATCTACCATAATTAAAACAATCATTACTCAAACAATTAATATCATCTAATAATCATTAGTTTCAACCCAACAATCCATCCAGCAAGGTATATCAGACGATATATAGGATAATTCTGCATTAATTGCTATAAAATAAACATAGTTGTGAGTTAATAAAACACATCGAAACTCCTAGTAAAAACCCAAACCGAGTTTCACTACACTGGTACCAACAGCCACTACATTAAACAACCAGGCAGCACCCGACACCATCATTGTTCCATTGTTAAGTCAAGGCCAAGCTCCCCCTCCATGCTGCTACAATCACACCAAAGCAATCCTATATTCTCTTCCACCTCTAACACACACACGCCTAGGTTGCATGGCCTTACCATTGCGTTGCCTACTCCAATTCATTGCCCAGCATCGAGCTCCACCTCTCCTCTGGTTGCGAGGCCAATCAACCCCTCTTCTTCTTTTTTTCCTAATTGAAATCCGTGATTTGATTTTGAAATTAAGGCTCAAGTAGTCAATTGGGAGAATGGGTTCGGTTGTGGTTGAATACAGGGTAAGAATGAGAATTGTAACGAAGTGTCGGAACATTGAAATAAGAAATGGGTTTGGGCTCTACTTGAATTTGGGTTTCATTTATTTATCTATTTTATTTTCCTTTAAGTAGACTTTGCATTCATTTGTAAATATATCTCAATCTATATTAAACTAATCTACACTTTAAAATATTTTATATTCAATTTAAAACATTTTACTCAATTAATTAAATTATTCGAAATGAATTTATTAGTTTAATTCAATTTATTTAAACAAAATATTTTATTAAATAAATTTCAAATAAATAATAACTTATTTTTTAAAATATAATTATCAAAATCAAATTCAAACAATTTTATTTTAATTAGATTTATTTACTTATATGGCATCGAAAGTAAGGTTATTACATAAGGCCGAGCCGGTCCTCTCCATGAACGTAACCCAGGGATAATCTGGATTGTCCATAAACAAATAAAGTACAACCTCAATATGATAGAAAATCATACCATAACTTGCTCTTCTCCTGTCATCAATGAATCAGCACAACTAATATAATCTGACTGCTATGCAATAATATACAAGTGTAGGCGCTGTTCAAATCTTGAAAACCTCGGCTGAAACCTAGATCGAGATCTTGGTTTGGACTTCCCATGAAACGAAACTAAATATCTCAGGGTAAATCTCATTTTGAATATATTGGTCCGAGATATGTATATATTGGCCAAGAGAGATTTACAATATATCAATCAATATTTGGTTTTTCCCCTTTTTTCTTTACCGTTTTTACCTGGACCAAAATTAAAGTCCATATGTATTAGTTTACCGACTAACATATGTTAGTTTTACAATGGATTACTTAATAGTGATTTTTTCGTTTATTTAGCTTACTAATGGATACCTTAAAAAGTAGTTTGCTAATTATATGTAATATTTTAATGCTAAACTATTTACTACCCTATTTACTAAAATTAGGGGTTATTCAATTAAGCTATTCAAACTATGAACTGTACAAAAAATAGACTATTGTTTATATTTGTAATAGTTTAACATAAATTGTTGAATACAAATATGATAGTTTAGTCCAAAAAGGTAACGATCCAAAATTTTCGACCTTGGAAATGCGACACTAATACATTCACTGTAGAAGTGTCGAAAAATCGAACGTCGAAAATTCCAAATCATTAGGGTAAAGAAGAAAAAGTGGTAGAAGAAGAAATAGTAAACAACAGTACAGAATCTCATAATCACAGCGGATCAAAATATAATATCAAATAACAGCATTTATACTAAGAAAATTTGTAATTGTCAATATACGTACATTATATCAAAGTACAATCATTCACAAATAAATTGGATAGTTGTAACCACTTGTCCCTGACTACTATCAATACAATCTAAAATACACAATGGAATATACTCCTTACGTTCCTGCCATTCAGCTCGCCTCCTGAGCTCCAGAACGTCCTAACCTGAAAATCTGTAATACTCGGTCTGACCCAAGCATTGCATCAAAGTAACACCCGATTCAGGCTGGAAACCAGCGTGTGTAAGCCCATATAACTTGAAATACTAAGTTATAAAACTTCTTTGAAAACGGGGTAACTCATACCTCAATACGTGTTCTTATCTTGCCATAGCCGAACATTTGTCCCACAGAATAATATCTAAGTACCATTACTTAGTTTAAATGGCCAAGTTGCTTAATTTATTCCATTCCAGCCTATTTGAATTTACAAATCAAATCTAAAAGAATTATAGATTACTAATCGAAGTGGTTTCGGATATCGCTGATATCCGACCCCGATCTCTTCGAATCCAATGCCATCTTTTTAAGCCAAATTTCTTAAGTGAAGATAATTCAATTTAAACTTTCAGAATGTCATATTCACACATAAATTCACACAGATAACTTTTCAACTAATTGTTTCACGTTTATTAACAGTTTAATCCTGACAGATCATCACAAATTATCGGACTAGAGATATTAGGTAGTCTAAAGCATATAATTCAAATTAAACATTCAAGCAAGATTAACTGTTACACAATTCCTAAGTAAATTAATTTAAATACTTATAAATCCTGCTTAATTATCATTAATTTATAACAGGTCATTTATTTTATTTAAATAACTATTTGGAATTAATTAGTTATCTTTTACAATTACTTAAGATCTAAATTTATAAATATTTAAAACATTGTCTAAACCATTTACTTAATTATACTATTTAATTTTACTTTAATAAACTCAAGAATGAACTTAAATAATGGCATAAATCTTAATTACCCAAGCTAAATCAATTTAAGTTAAAATAAATTATTTATATAACCTTTAACTAAATAATATAAAGTAATCATTTTAAGAATTGGAGAAAATTTTGTTTGTAAGAACTTGTTTCTTCTTAAAACTTGTTAGTACACTTTTATTTAAGCTTGTTAATTTATCCTTTTATCACCTTATTAAAATAGCTAGCCCAAGATAATTAACTGGCCCAACCCAAACCTTCCCACTAATTTCCTCTTCCTCCCATTCTTCTTTACTTCTCGCAAAAAAAATTTGTTGAACCACTCGCGTACACTCGAGCCCAACCCGAGCCAATCCCCAGTTCAAACCCGAGCCCAACCTTCTTCCTATCTTCCCCCTCTAAACACAGGTATGCTGATACACGTATGCATATGCATAATGCATCGGAACCCCTCCGACTAACTACAACACCTCCGATCAGTCGCTGACGACACGCCGACCAACCCTAACCACCCAGATTTGCGAAAGACCCCATAAATCGAAATCGAGCGAAACGAAACCCTCCAGGAATGAAAACCCAATCGCCCGAAACACTTCGGACCGCCTACTCTAACCACCAGAGACCTCGCCGTCGCACCTGGAGTCGCACCTGAGTGTCTTCTCACCTTTCCCCTACCTCCGAGTCAACTCGACGCCACGGTGCCTCCCAAATCTTGCACGAACTTACCTCGACCAAAACATGAGCTAAAACCCTACTTTGGCATCGCCGCGCCACCACGAACGTCCTAAAATCAAACCCATATTTGTCCCACGACCATCGATCCACGACCTTCCTCCAGCCATAACCCCGTCGTCCACAACCCGCGTGATCGTCGGAATTTGACCAAACACCTATTATCGTTCAACTTGCAATATCTCAACATATGCGAATTTAAGAATCTTGAGATTATTATCAAAAATCATCAATTTTAAGCACGAATCCAGTCATATAATCAAAACAAGAAATTTAATCAATTGATTATCTGACTTGGTTTGATTTTTACTGTAATTTTTTTTTTCCAAAAATTTCTTAATAAATCCTGTTGAAAACGTTTATAAAAATAAGATATCATGTTTACCATCAAATTTTTTTAATCACCAAAGCCTGAAAATGTTTGTGTGAAGAGATATAAATTTTATTTTGAAAATTTTGATCTATAAATCAAGAGCAGAGGCCAGAAATATTTACACAGACATGCATACACATACGCATAGCAAATCAAATCTTTATACCTGGCAAACCCATTTATACATCCATGCAAAACATATTTGAATAATTTCTATGATTAATTGTTGCATGTACAAGTTTTACAGATGTTTAAACTTTAAAGGATTTATGCTTACTCACCTTTGATTGAACAAAGGAAGCTTTTGAAAATCCGGGAATTGTTTGATAACTGGAACAGCAAGCTTGAATTTGATCTGGAAACTTGATGTGCTTGTTGGATTTTGAGTTCGAATTGCTTAGCTTCAGTTAAAACTTGAAGTAGTATAAATTTTTTTCTATGATTCTATTTTGGTTTTCAGTTTTTTTCTTTGCTTTGAATTTAAAAATGAAGAAAAGAACGACTTTTGCTATATATACAAAAGTTATAGAAAAAGAAAACAATTTATCTTGACATTTGTACAAAACTCTTCTTACTAGCTAACAAATGTCAAAAGCCAATATTTTATAATTTATTTTTGTTTTTATTTATAATTTATATTTACTAATTATAGTTATCTCATGTATAATTAAATAGACATATATATTAAACCTTTTATTTATTCTTGTTTTAAGCTTAAGCTATTATACTTTAATTAATAACTATATATAAATACTAGTATTTAAGAAAAATGTAGAGTTAAAATATAAATTATTTTAAGATATTTACTTTGGTTTTCAAACCATAGTTCCATTTACAATATACATATATATGCAGTAGAAATTAGAAAGCATATTTTTAATTTATTTGAAAAATATAAGTTTCGCAAATACAAATTATATAAAAAGATTATTAACTTAATACTTATTTCCAAATATATATATATTTATTAGAATTTTATTTGTTCAACTCGTCAATAAGTATTTCTAAAAATTTAATCCAGTTAATTACCAATTGATGACCATTAAAGATCCGGGTTGTAATATTTGAATCATACTAAGATGTATTGTACTAAGTGTTATTGTTCTATGTTTATTATACTTAGTTCTGAACCTCTAGCTCTGATACTAAGATGTAACACCCCACTCCGAGACCCATCCTAACAAAGAGTATTACGGAGTAATACCGTCTGCTGGGACGGAGAATAGAGTATAATGGAAGCGACCATATGCAATCAAGCTATAACTATCTACTGAATACGTCGAAATGTGGTATCGCTTTTTTTTTCAAGTGGTTCGACATATCCAATATATATTTATAACGAAATGACAATGGCTAAGGAAAATAGGTTCAGAACAAACATAATACTAAATGATAACATCATCATCACAGAACAGTCACATAACAGTCACAGAACATAGGTACAATATATCGTCAATACAGATCCAAATATCAAAAAGGTGGGTACAAAGCCACCACTCACACATGTGAGTCAAAGATATGTACATAAGAGACTGAATAATCAGAGTATCAAAATAGTGGACAAATATAAAGAGCTATCTATCAGCATAGCAGATAATGTCCAAGCGGAAGCACAGAAAGCTAAGTCTAAAGGCCTAACTTGAAACAACTCGGTCTGACCCGAGCGAAAAACACTCGGGTCAGGCTAGCTAAACAATCAGTTAGTAAACTTAGATAAACATGATAGATAATGAGGCGATATATAACATAGTACTATAAACCACAAACTCTCACATGGAGAAGAAATAAACATCTAAGTAGAGATGTATAGCAAGCCTTGTATCATTGGCATAACATAATCACAAATGTCAAAACAAAACATCTAAGTAGAAATGTATAATAAGCCTCATATCATCGGCATAACGTAAGCACAAATGCCAAAACATAAACATCTAAGTAGAGATGTCAAAAACGATACATCTAAGTAGAGATGTATAACAGACCATCTAAGTAGAGATGCCAAAAACGATACATCTATGTAGAGATGTATAACGACCATCTAAGTAGAGATGCCAAAAACGATACATCTATGTAGAGATGTATAACGGCCATCTAAGTAGAGTTGCCAAAATGATACCTCTAAGGGAGACAGTCCGAAGACACTATCCCAAAGGTAATAAAAGGAATGTGTCACGAACTTTTAGCAAGGAACCCGCAAAGTAGTAACGTGAGTCCCATACCTCAACGTTCGCACTAAATGGTTTACTAACCAATAGTAAGCTTCCACACTCAAAGCAGTAAAAAGTTCACCTCATGTCATCGGTAAACTAGGCCAAAAGGCCAAAACGATCAATCGAATAGGTCGAGGATTAATCGGAAAGATAAATGCGCGGATTCATGGTCCTTGTTTTACCTAACCATTTAATCACCTTTCCACTTTGCTCAAAGGGCAGAAGAGTGTATATTTTACATAGAAAATAGTTGGAGAAAGCGGATTCTTAATCGTTTGAAAACCTCTTTAGAAATAGCCTTTGAAATTCTCCTATTATGGAGTAATTAAGTTAATACTTAAAATAATACTAAATAATAGTTTCAAAAGCTAATTTGATGGAAAATCACTTTAAAATTATTTATAAAATCCGTGCACGAAATCTAGAGACAAATCTCAAAGAAATCGAAAAATCTCAGAAAAATAGTCGAAATTATACCAAGTATAAAATCGCTGAAAACAAGTCGAAGTCACTAGTTCGATGACAGATTTGAACCTGCAAACAGAGTCTAAATGATATGAAAATTTGCAAAAATGTAGACCAACATCGCTGCTCTAAACTACAAAAAGAACCGGGAAATTCCGACAAGAAACGAAGAAACTGCGTCGTCTCAAAGTCGGACAAAATTCATAAAACTTTGCTGTGTCAAAACAGTCCAAAGGTCACAATTCGACGACATGGTCGAAAGGTCATATCAATCCAGATCTTGATGTAAATTGGCAGGAGCATAGTAAAATACTCCTACTTTGATATGCAACAAGAATCGTTTAGTTCCGACTTGAAACGAAGAAATGACAACGTCTCAAAGTTCGCCCGACGATACTGAAAATGATTACTGTTGTAAAACAGTTTCTGGGTGCTACTTCGACAATAAAAATGAAGTACCAAATGCGCCCAGATCTAAACCAAACTTTTCAAGCTTGAAGATCTCGATCTCATCTTTCCAACGAGACCAAAATCGATAAAATCCGACATAGGACCTGCTCACAGCGAGGTCGCGAAGTTGGATGTTTGAATTAAAATTAATCAATGTTTTTCAAAACAGATTCTAGGTGCTACTTTGGCAATAAAAACGAAGTATCAAACGCATTCAGATGTTAACCAAATTTTGCAGAGTTGAAGATCTTGACCTCATATTTCCAACGAGATCAAAACCGATGAAATCCGACATAGGGCGAGCCCGGGATGGCGTCGCAAAGTCGGGGTTCTGCGCTGAAATCCGACTAAGGCCTGTAGCTATGCGCTAACAGGCCAGATATGAAAAACCATAATTTTGGCATAGTAAACTTAAAAATCTAGCAAAATGAATAAAATAAAAGTTGTATCTTAGTTTCTAAGCTTTCCGTAATGACCAAGATCGTCAAATTCCGATCGGGGATGAAAATTTTATGACTAAAACAATTCTCAGATCTAAATTCTATATCACTGTCGTTGTGCTCTCGGGACAGTAGTAAGAATGCACAGTTTTGACAAAATTAACTTCAAAATTTCATGAAACTCAAAACATAAAACTTTTATCCCTATCTCTAAGCTTTCCAGAACATCTAAAATTATTTGATTTGGATAAGAAATGGGTAACTTATGGCCAAAACAATTTCAGGTTTTTATTTTTATCAACCCTGTAGTTTGTTTTCAGGTCAGTGACAAACAAACGTGATTTCGACCATTCAAACATCAAAATTAGGCAAAGAACAAAACATAAAAGTTATAGGCTATAGAATAAGCTTTCCAGAACATCAAGAAAATCTTAATTATGATTTAATATGAATGAGATATGCCTAATTTACTAACAGCAATACCCTAATTATAATTTCAGCTAGCATATATTACCTCTTTTCCAAGCAATGAAAAGAAGATCAAAGAGTTTCACAATCTAAATGCACAAAAAAAGAGGATTACAAAATAATTTCAGAAATTAAGAGATGCTTATGCATAGATTAGGAGAGGGTTTACCTAGTATTCCTCTCAAGCAAGAGAACAAACACCTATATTGCACTAATCAAAGCTAAGAGATGATGATCAAGGAGCTAGAAAAATATCAAAACACATAAAACCAAGAGTTACAACATGATTTCCAGAAATTAAAGAGAGTTAGAAACGGACTACAAGAGGGTTTTTGCATTACCTCCCTTACTTTAACTAGCTTAAGCCAATATAAGAGAGGATGGAGCTTTCCTAAGCATGGAGGCCATTTTTAGGTTTAGGGTTTTAGGAATTTTTTGATTAGGGTCGGAATGAATGAGGGTTAGGAGTTTGAGATGATTTATAGAATGGTAAGTGGGTTTGGGTTTGGCTAATGGAACCCTTAAGAGAGAGTGGCTCTAAACATGTATAAAAAATTGTTTAAGTGTTAACATAGCCATGAAAACCCATACTTAACCAAATCCACTTCTTAAATTTCCCATTGACTTGTAATTGTTCCAAAATAATACTTCGTCTCATTTTTAAAAACCCATTTAATTCAAATGTCCATATTTTTAAATAAATTATCCTTATCCCAAAAATCCATTCGCTCCATTTAAATAAAATCCTAAAAAAAAAATCGGTAATGCAAATCCCGGGTTGTTACAGACTCCCCCCTTAAGAAAATTGCATCTCCGCAATTCCTTAAGATGGACGTCGTCTATAACGTCTAATCCACAAAAGAAATGATAGAAGATCAAATAGAGTTTCTCACCCATACTAGAAGATGGAAGAAAGCCAGGATAAGAACGCTCGATAAATTCACTGGTCTCCCAAGTGCAGTCCTTAGGATTCGGTGACCATTGAATTTTCACAAGCTGAACCTCTTTGTTGCGAAGACGTCTGACCTCCGAATCAAGAACACGAAGAGGTTGCTGCTCAAATGATAAATCAGGTGAGATCTCTAAATCAGGCACGATATGTGGCTCAATAATAGAATCAGGATCGCGCACACACTTGCGAAGCCGAGACACATGGAACACGTCATGCATTCCATAAAAGTGAGCAGGAAGAGCCATACGATAAGCAACGATGCCGATGCGTTCCGTGATAGGAAATGGTCCAACATAGCGAGGAGCCAATTTCCCTGTAGAGCTGAAACGCACAACCCCCTTCATGGGAGAAATCCGAATGAAGACAAAATCACCAATGGAGAACTCAAGAGGCTTCCTACGGTTGTCCGCGTAGGATTTCTGGCGGTCCTGTGCCTCTCTCATTCTCTGACGGATAAGAAAAATCTTTTCAGAAGATTCCCGAACTGAATCTGGACCAAGAATGAGCTTCTCGCCAGATTCTAACCAACAAACAGGAGAGCGACATGGCCATCCGTATAGAGCCTCAAAAGGTGCCATGCCAATACTAGACTGATAGCTGTTGTTGTAGGAGAACTCTACGAGAGGTAAGTGATCCTCCCAACTACCCCCGAAATCCAGAATACAACAGCGCAAAAGATCCTCCAAAACACGATTCACCCTCTCAGTCTGATCGTCAGTCTGAGGGTGATAAGCAGTAGAGAGATTCAGCTTTGTGCCCAAAGCTGACTATAGGTACTTCCAGAAGTGACTAGTGAAAATGGTGTCTCGATCCACACGATAGAGCTAGGAATGCCATGAATTCGTACGGCTTCCTTCACATAGAGCTTGGCCAACTGAGGTGCAGTCCGAGTGGACTTAATCGGAATGAAATGAGCCGATTTGGTCAAACGATCAACAATAACCCAGATAGAAGTATGGCCTGACCTCGATCGAGGCAGATCGTCAATGAAATCCATGGATATCTGATCCCATTTCCATAATGGAATCTCTAGAGGCTGAAGAAGACCAGATGGACGCTGATGCTCGGCCTTGATCTGTTGACAAGTCATGCAACCACTCACATAACTTGCAACATCTCTCTTCAAACCCTCCTAATAATATAGTCGGCACATATCGGCATACATCTTACTCGAACCGGGATGTATAGTGCACTTAGTGCGATGGCACTCGTCCAGAATGTCACTCCTAAGTGATAAATCAGATGGTACAACAATACGGTTCTTCCTACGAAGACACAGATGAAAATCAAGAGAATAATCCAGCAATGTCTCACCACTGGATCCCGACTCGAGAAGATGAATAAGATGCAATAAGTCTGGATCCTGCCGTTGAGCATGGGCAATGCGATCCAATAAGATAGGACGAGCTTCCAAGCTGAATAATAAGACTGGAGAATCAGAAGATGGAGCTCGATCTCTAATATCACACAAAGATAGGGTCTCAAGAATATCCCACTCGGCAATCATCATAGAAACTACCGCCGAGTGCTTGCGACTGAGCGCATCTGCAACTCGATTACCCTTTCCAGGGGTATACTGAATATCTAAATCATATGAGGCAAGAAACTTAAGCCATCACTGCTGCCTCATATTGAGATCCCTCTGACTGAATAGATACTTCAGCGACTTGTGATCGGTGTAAAGAATGAAGCGTTCGCCTAATAGAAAGTGACGCCACGTCTTCAAGGCAAAGAGGATAGCTGCTAACTCAAGATCATGAGTAGGATAGCGAACCTCATTCGGACGCAGTTGCCTGGAAGCATAAGCAACTACCCGATCCTTCTACATAAGCACGACACCGAGCCCGCTACCACAAGCATCGGTGTATACAACAAGATCATGGTTACTCTCTGGAACCACCAGAATAGGAGCATGAGTGAGAAGTTCCTTCAGTCGCTGAAAGGAAGCTTCACACTTATCAGTCCAAATAAAGCGAAGACCCTTACGAGTCAGCGTCGTAAGGGGAAGTGCAATCGAGAGAAATCCTTGATAAACCGACGGTAATAACCTGCCAGACCAAGGAAGCTGGGAATGTCATGAACGTTCTCGGGCTGCTTCCAATTCTGAATAGCTTTGATCTTGGCAGGATCGACAGAAATACCCTCAGATGATAGAATATGGCCCAAGAACTTGACCTTACACTCCCAAAAAGGGCACTTGGAGAGCTTGGCCTTAAGCTGATGCTGACGAAGAGTATCCAAGACGATGCGCAAATGATGAGCATGCTCTGCCTCGGATCTAGAATAAATAAGAATATCGTCGATGAAAACAAGAACGAATCTATCGATGTATTCGCGGGATACTCGTTCATAAGATCGACAAAGAAAGCCGGTGCGTTCGTCAAGCCGAATGGCATGACCAACCACTCAAAAGAACCATAACGAGTGCGGAAAGCGGTAAGAGGAATGCTATCTTCCGCAACTCGGAGCTGATGAAATCCGATGGCAAGGTCGAGCTGGGAAAAGACCTTCGCACCGCTCAACTGATCAAACATATCGTCTATCCGTGGCAATGAATAACGATTTCTGATGGTCAACTCATTAAGCTTGCGATAGTCAATGCAAAGCCTAAGAGAGCCATCGGGCTTCTTAACGAAGACCACAGCAGCACCCCATGGCGAAGAACTGGACCGAATGAACTGCTTCGCCTCAAGCTCTACTAACTGCTTCCTGAGTTCCTCATTCTCTTTAGTAGACATCCCCGTGGGAGGACGCCCAACTGGGTGGGAGCCTGGAATGAGATCGATGCGGAATTCAATGGCCCGCTTTGGCGGCAGGCCTGATACTAGCTCGAATATATCGGGGAAATCCCGAACAACAGGAATACGAGATATGTCCACATCCTCATCTTGTGAATCAAGAACAAATAAAGTAATATCAGAAATCCCAACATCCCGAAGAGCAATAGCTAATGGAGCAGACAAGTCAGGATGACGAAGAAATAATATCCACTCCGAACAAATGATTTTGGCGTCGTACTGAGCGAGCCAATCCATGCCAAGAATCATGTCAAAGCTCAAATACTCCATAACGTGCAGATTCCCACGGAAAAAAAATCCACAAAGATCAATATCTATATCCTCACAAAGCAGGCTAAGGGTCGTGGATCCGCCGATGGGATTCACAATTCTTAGTGAAGAAACCAAACAAGTAACACCCAAAGATAAAGTATCAACTAGTTCCTTTGATACGAATGAGTGAGAGGCACCCGTATCAAAGAGAACTCTGCAAGATCTACCATGAAATAAAATAAAACCTTCAAGAATGGAAGGATGCGTACCTCGAGGCTGAGCTGAAGATGTAGGAGCCTTGGCAGCATTAAGCTTGCCAGATCTAGAAGGTGCGGTAGTACAAGTGGCAATAAGATGACCCTCCTTCTTACAATAGCGGCAGAAAAGAGGCTTGGGACACTTTTTAAACATATGATCGATAGATCCACAATTGAAACACTTACGAATGGAAGGTGTTCCACTAAGCTGAGCAATAGACTGAGGCTGAGTCTGAGAAGTAGAGCTGCATGTCTTCTTCTTCTTATGCCAAGACTTGGACTTCTGAAATGGGCCCCGCTTCTGATTGGGATTTTTGGAACCCTCACCATCTCCATCACCGTCTCTCTCATGCTCAACCGCTTCAAGGTGAAGCGCTGCATCAACTAGCTCATCAAAAGGGAGCTTAAGCTGGAGCATAAGCTGTTTCTTCAAATATTTCTTCAGGCCTTCTACAAACTTGAGATTCTTCTTATAAGGAGAGCTAATGAACTCGAGGCCATACTTGGACAGGGCCTCGAAAGATGATGAATAGTCAGCAACAGAGGTCTTCCCTTGCTTAAGGTCAATAAAGCGGCGTGCAAGGGCTATCTTCTCGGACTCGGGGACAAATTTGAGTAAGAAGCGCTCTCGGAACTGGTCCCAAGTGAGTGAGTCCTCATTGGTCTCGGAGACAAGCAGCTCGTACCAATCCAAGGCACGACCCTCAAGATGGCTAGAAGCAACAAGAACTCTGTCGTGGTCGGGGATAGCCATGCGAGTAAAATTACGCTCGCAAACTCTGGTCCGAGCCTGGACCTCCAGAATAGTCTCGTAGCCACTGAACGGCTTCCCTCCGAGATGAATAAAGTCGCTGCATAGACGCGCAAAAGCAGACTTGCGCGGTGCATCAGAAACCGGTGCAGGAGACTGAGAGTGCGAATGAGAGTTACGAACCAGCTCCATGATTTGGTCCGTGGTCATGTATACGCCCTCTGGGTGAGGGTTGCTGGACTGTCCAGCATCAGCAGAACGGAGGTTCCTACCTCTCCCAACCATACTGAAAGATAAGGTAAGGTTTAGTTAAGCACGATTCAAAGATAGATAATTCAAATGGAATACTACGGAATATAAATGTATTCCTAAACATATTCCTAACTTATCTATCCAATATCATAAGGAAAGGGCATTGTAATATTTGAATCATACTAAGATGTATTGTACTAAGTGTTACTGTTCTGTGTTTATTATACTTAGTTCAGAACCTCTCGCTCTGATACTAAGATGTAACACCCCACTCCGAGACCCATTCTAACAAAGTGTATTACGGAGTAATACCGTCTGCTGGGACGAAGAATAGAGTATAATGGAAGCGACCATATGTAATCAAGCTATAACTATCTACTGAATACGTCGAAATGTGGTATCGCTTTTTTTTTTTCAAGTGGTTCGACATATCCAATAGATATTTATAACGAAATGACAATGGCTAAGGAAAATAGGTTCAGAACAAACAAAATACTAAATGATAACATCATCATCATAGAACAGTCACAGAACATAGGTACAATATATCGTCAATACAAATCCAAATTTCAAAAAGGTGGGTACAAAGCCACCACTCACACATGTGAGTCAAAGATATGTACATAAGAGACTGAATAATCAGAGTATCAAAATAGTGGACAAATATAAAGAGCTATCTATCAGCATAGCAGATAATGTCCAAGCGGAAGCACAGAAAGCTAAGTCCAAAGGCCTGACTTGCAACAACTCGGTCTGACCCGAGCGAAAAACACTCGGGTCATGCTAGCTAAACAATCAGTTAATAAACTGGGATAAACATGATAGATAATGAGGCGATATATAACATAGTACTATAAACCACAAACTCTCACATGGAGAAGAAATAAACATCTAAGTAGAGATGTATAGCAAGCCTTGTATCATTGGCATAACATAATCACAAATGTCAAAACAAAACATCTAAGTAGAAATGTATAATAAGCCTCATATCATCGGCATAACGTAAGCACAAATGCCAAAACATAAACATCTAAGTAGAGATGTCAAAAACGATACATCTAAGTAGAGATGTATAACAGGCCATCTAAGTAGAGATGCCAAAAACGATACATCTATGTAGAGATGTATAACGACCATCTAAGTAGAGATGCCAAAAACGATACATCTATGTAGAGATGTATAACGACCATCTAAGTAGAGATGCCAAAACGATACCTCTAAGGGAGACAGTCCGAAGACACTATCCCAAAGGTAATAAAAGGAATGTGTCACGAACTTTTAGCAAGGAACCCGTAAAGTAGTAACGTGAGTCCCATACCCCAACGTTCGCACTGAACGATTTACTAACCAATAGTAAGCTTCCACACTCAAAGCAGTAAAAAGTTCACATCATGTCATCGGTAAACTAGGCCAAAAGGCCTAAACGATCAATCGAATAGGTCGAGGATTAATCGGAAAGATAAACGCGCGGATTCATGGTCCGTGTTTTACCTAACCATTTAATCACCTTTCCACTTCGCTCGAAGTGCAGAAGACTGTATATTTTACATAGAAAATAGTTGGAGAAAGCGGATTCTTAATCGTTTGAAAACCTCTTTAGAAATAGCCTTTGAAATTCTCTTATTATGGAGTAATTAATTTAATACTTAAAATAATACAAAATAATAGTTTCAAAAGCTAATTTGATGGAAAATCACTTTAAAATTATTTATAAAATCCGTGCACGAAATCTAGAGACAAATCTCAAAGAAATCGAAAAATCTCAGAAAAATAGTCGAAATTATACCAAGTATAAAATCGCTGAAAATAAGTCGAAGTCACTAGTTCGACGGCAGATTTGAACCTACAAAATGAGTCTAAATGACATGAAATTTTTTATGAATGTAGAACAGCATCCCTGCTCCAAACTGCAAAAAGAATCGCGCAATTCCGACGTGAAACGAAGAAACTGCGTCGTCTCAAAGTCGGACAAAAATCATAAAACTTTGCTGTGTCAAAACAGTCCAAAGGTCACACTTCGGCGACATGGTCGAAGGGTCATATCAACCCAGATCTTATTGAAAATTGGCAGGAGCATAGTACAATACTCCTACTTTGATATGCAACAAGAATCGTTCAGTTCCGACTTGAAACGTAGAAATGACAACGTCTCAAAATTGGCCCGACGATACTGATGATTACTGTTGTAAAACAGTTTCTGGGTGCTACTTCGACAATAAAAATGAAGCACCAAACGCACCCGGATCTAAACCAAACTCTTCAGGCTTGAAGATCTCAATCTCATCTTTCAAAAAAGACCGAAATCGATAAAATCCGACGTAGGACCTGCTCGCAGCGAGGTCGCGAAGTTGGACATTTGAATTAAAATTAATCAATTCAAAACAGTTTCTAGGTGCTACTTTGGCAATAAAAACGAAGTATCAAACGCATTCAGATCTTAACCAAATTTTGCAGCGTTGAAGATCTTGACCCCATCTTTCCAACAAGATCAAAACCGATGAAATCCGACATAGGGAGAGCCCGGGATGGCGTCGTAAAGTCGGGATTCTGCGCTGAAATCCGACTAAGGCCTGTAGCTATGCGCTAACAGTCCAGAGATGAAAAACCATAATTTTGGCATAGTAAACTTCAAATTCTAGCAAAATGAATAATATAAAAAGTTGTAGCTTAGTTTCTAGACTTTCCTAAATGACCAAGATCGTCAAATTCCGATCGGGGATGAAAATTTTATGACTAAAACAATTCTCAGATCTAAATTCTATATCACTGTCGTTGTGCTCTCGGGACAGTAGTAAGAATGCACAGTTTTGACCAAATTAACTTCAAAATTTCATGAAACTCAAAACATGAAACTTTTAGCCCTATCTCTAAGATTTCCAAAACATCCGGATAAGAAATGAGTAACTTATGGCCAAAACAATTTCTGGTTTTTATTTTTATCAACCCTGTAGTTTGTTGTCAGGTTAGTGACAAACATACGTGATTTCGACCATTCAAACCTCAAAATTAGGCAAATCACAAAAGGTAAAAGTTATAGGATACAGAATAAGCTTTCCAGAACATCAAGAAAATATTAATTCCGATTTAATATGAATGAGATATGCCTAATTTACTAACAGCAATACCCTAATTATAATTTCAGCTAGCATATATTACCTCTTTTCCAAGCAATGAAAAGAAGATCAAAGAGTTTCACAATCTAAATGCACAAAAAATAAGAGGATTACAAAATAATTTCAGAAATTAAGAGATGCTTATACATAGATTAGGAGAGGGTTTACCTAGTATTCCTCTCAAGCAAGAGAACAGACACCTATATGGCACTAACCAAAGCTAAGAGATGATGATCAAGGAGCTAGAAAAATACCAAAACACATAAAACCAAGAGTTACAACATGATCTCCAGAAATTAAAGAGAGTAAGAAACGGATTACAAGAGGGTTTTGCATTACCTTCCCTTACTTTAACTAGCTTAAGCCAATATAAGAGAGGATTGAGCTTTCCTAAGCATGGAGGCCATTTTTAGGTTTAGGGTTTTAGGAATTTTTTGATTAGGGTTGGAATGAATGAGGGTTAGGAGTTTGAGATGATTTATAGAATGGTAAGTGGGGTTGGGTTTGGCTAATGGACCCTTAAGAGAGAGTGGCTCTAAACATGTATAAAAATTTGTTTAAGTGTTAACATAGCCATGAAAACCCATACTTAACCAAATCCCCTTCTTAAATTTCCCATTAACTTTTAATTGATCCAAAATAATACTTCGCCTCATTTTTAAAAACCCATTTATTTAAAATGTCCATATTTTTAAATAAATTATCCTTATCCCAAAAATCCATTTGCTCCATTTAAATAAAATCCTAAAAAAAAAATTTCGGTAATGCAAATCCCAGGTTGTTACACCAAACATTTCAACTCTTAAACATTTTTAACTCTGAACTCTTTTTATTCCAAAGTTTTAAAACACTTTAAAAATCTACATAATATTATCAATTTTTTTTTTATATAAAAATACTTTTTTATAACTCGATGTTTCAATAAGTCCATCCTTGTTCTCATAGAAATTCAGTCATACGTTGATCAGCCGTAGGACTGAAAATCTATAAGTACTTGGTAAACCCGTTTGCAACAACCAGTGAAAATACTTAGAAACTTTTGTGAAAACATAGAAAACATTTTCGTGAGAATGCTCTTGAAATCATCACCCACTCCATGGTCGCAGTTAGGTCGATGATTTCATCGCCATCTCGGCAAAACCATAGAAAACTGTAGGCCTCCATGCCCGTCGATTGCACCATGTAACTGCCACAGATCGCAGCTACACTCAGGGTTACATTACCATCATGGAAAAAACCATGTAAGTGTAGGCATCAGTGCCCTCGAATTTCGCTGCCAAATGAAACTCCTCCACACAGACCACATAGATCGCATACTACATCAGTCGAGTCCCAATGTAACCTGTAGGCACTCACTGCCACACGACTTTTGCTATGTCTTCATAGATTGCAGTCCAGCGATGTTACGTCGCTCTCCCAGCGAAATCAAACATAGACCTTAGGAAATCTCTGCCCCTCGACTTCCGCTATGGTGCACAGTAGATCACAGTTATATCGAGTTACACTATCGTCATAGCATAACCCAATGTCTCTGTAGGCATCAACACCCTCGACTTTCGCTACCCTAACCATAATCCTCAGGAACTTCAACTAGTCCAGACTTCCTCTTAGGATCAAATTTAGAACCCCTCTTAGGGCTCAAGGCAGAACCACCCGCGGATCTCCTACTAGAAGTTCATTCTAAATGGGCCCTTTTCCCCACAGCATTCTCAAACATTTTATACCGTATAAAAATAGTATCTTTCAAATCATACTCTTATATGTATCACATATAAATCTCCTTTATACAAAATCGATATCCCAAAATCTTTAATTCTCAAACTTGGCTTTCCAAATTCCCAAAATTGATTTTTCCCAGAAATCAAATTTTTTTCAAAATCAGTAGGTTCCAAACCTTTTTCCCAATTTCATTAAATCATTTATATATATATATATATATATATATATATATATATATATATAAGTTTATTCTTTTATCTATAACAAAATACCTTTGGATCACTTCCTACTTATATAAATTCCATTTCATACTTCAAACATTTTTCAAAGATCACATCTTCTGGTTATAAATTCACAAGGGTAGTTTAACATATATGACAAATATATATATAATTTTATTTATGCCAAATCAAATATTCAAGTTTGATTTCTTTTACAAAATTATTTTCCACACTACTTACTTTTTATATAATGAGTTTTAATTATAGTGATATCCAACTTCCACTTTTATTCATCATATATTTCTCAAAATATATTATTCCATTTCAAAATCATTTTCATATTTCTTTTCAAAGTTTTCAATATCTATTTCATCCAAGCACGTACGATGTACATATATCATCTATACGCAATATCAAATCCGATCACTCACTCGATCACACAATTTCACTTCCGAACTAGTATCGTCCACCCGCTTCCTAGTGCGGACTCAGATCTGGTATCTTGATCAGAAACCATCATTCTCCTTGCATAGCCATAACTATGATGGAGAATTTCCGAAACCAATCAAAAACCCATACCCAGCATTCGCCATTGAAAATCGAGTGAAAAATCCCAACTTGGATTGTTATACTATCTCGAAATTCTTTGCTCGAATCTGGATCAAATCATTATGCGAATAGAATAATATACGTACATCCTACGTATTCATCTTCATTGATTATTAGCCAAATCAAATTTCTTTTTATTCTCATTTCTGATTTCTATTCACTTATTTACAATTGCTTAAATTTCCATTTGGGTTATCACTTCAATTCTAAATAGTTTACACTCTGGCCAACTTGAATTCAGGAAATAGCTTGAAAAGTTTAAAATAGCTAAGTAGCTGTAAAATAGTTATTAGTTGTAAAATAGTTGTAAAGAGTTAAGTAGTTATAACATTGTTGTAAAATAGTTAAATAGTTGCAAAACAGTTGTAAAATAGTAATTAGTTTGTAAAACATATGAAAAATAGTAATTAGTTTGTAAAACAAATGTAAAATAGTAATTAGTTTGTAAAACAGATGTAAAATAGTAATTAGTTTTCAAAATAGCTGTAAAATAAGTAAAAGATAGTTTGGGTTTTAAAAAGAAAGGTTATATAGTAAATAACTAGAAAAAATATATTTAAGATGGTTTATATTAAAACAATCTATTTGAAAATATTTTCAGAGTCAAACTGTTCAATCTCCCAATCTCCCATTTCAACCACTTTCCAATTTCTACTTCCATTTAAATTGATTCAATTTCAATTTAATTTGAATTAACTTCAATTCCTTTCCAAAATTCAAATCAATTCCCATTTGAATTAACTTATTCAACTTCAATCACAATTCCAAATTATTCAAATCAAATTCAATTTAAACAAATTTCAATTCTAATCTAAACTTTAAACCATCTCGAATCATATGAATTCGATTTAAATTTTTTAATGTTGATTTAATCCTTTATATCAAATTAACCTTTACTTTTAATTTAACAACCTAAGTCTTTAAACAATTAAACTTTGAGTCCAAATTTTTACATTTATTTAAATTACTTTTACTTAACTTATTTCAAGGTTCAAATAAGAGTTCAAAACTTTTAAACAATTTAATCTTCTAAATCCAATTTTTTACCCAATTTTAACTTCTAACTTTGAACCTAATTCTTAATAATTTCAGTTTGCATATTCATTTTTAACACTTAAATCTTAAGTTCAAAATGATTCCATTTCCATAATTTTAATTTCATTTCTAAAAATCCAAAATCAATTAAATGGTTTCAAAATAAAGTTTAATTCCATTTAATTCCAGCAATGTTTATATATATATATATAATATCTCATTCTACTTCTTAATTTATACAAAACAATTCAATTTACAGTTCCATAGGTTATTAATAATAACAGGATGATATCATGTTAAGTCAAAGTAAATGAATATCCAAATTATCTATAACAACCATCAATAGCATCCATTACCAATTTCCAGAACTCAAACCCGTTTTGAGATCACACATGATTCTCTTTCCAAATCAACCCATTTAACTTCCCTAAGTTAAATTCAATTCATTTAATCCAGTTAACCTTACTAAATTTGAATTCTCCATTTCAAATTTTAAACCTCCTATCAATATCCTTTTCAGTTATAAGTTCAAAAACTTATTTCACTTGGGTTTACATCACATTTCAAGGGAAAATTCAATACTCAACACTTAATGTTTATTTCCAAACAACTTTGTTATTACGTATATCCACATATATACATATTTATTTCCTTTGCACACCAAATCACGCTTAAATTTTATACCATTCTTGTTTTTAATTCGAAACAACTGTCTTAATTTTTTTAAAACAACTCTTATTTTTAAAATAAGATTCCTATATTCCAAAAATATTCTGAATAATATTATTTATTATTTCTTTTAACATCTTGAAATAGTTTCAAATTTTCTGGACTTAAATTTTAAACTTCCCAATTTAAACCCATTCCAATTTATAAGTCATACTTATCCAAATTGTTACTTAAGCATTCCATTATTTAGACATAATAACCATTTTACGATTATAACCAAGATTATCATATCTGAAACCAATTCACTATATATTATCCCATAATTTGTTGGAAAATTAATCAGTGTAACTTAATTCAACATTCTGAAAACACTTCTGCAATTTCAGGATTTTAATTTCAGTTTTGAATCCATTTTTAGCTTATTTTATTTATATATTTCATATTATCCAATTCCTATTTGGTTATATATATTACCACTTAAATTCTTATGATCTTATTCAATTTCAAAAATCAACAACCAATTTCCTTAATATATATAATAATTAGAAAAATTATTGCTTTATATATCAAAATATAAGCTTAAAAATCATTCATTTTTGAAACTGTTTTTAAAGTCATTATATAACAAGTACGTTCTCATATAATACACTTAACTCATTCTATGGTACTGTTGACCCTATCTCTAATGAAAAACCCGCTAGAACCAAGGTTCTCGCTTAACCTTCAGCTCTGATACCAAATGTAACAACCCAAAAGTTTCGACCCCAAAAATTCAACACTAATACGTTCACTGTAGAAGTGCCGAGCAACCGAACGTCGGAAATTCCAAATCATTGGGGTATAGAAGAAAAAGAGGTAGAAGAAAAAACAGAAAACAATAGCACAAAATCTCACAATTGCAGTGGATCAAAATATAATATCAAATAACAGCATTTAACTAAGAAAAGCTGTAATTGTCAATTTATATACATTATATCAGGGTACAATCATTCATAAATAAACTGCACAGTTGTAACAACTTGTCCCTGACTACTATCAATACAATCTCAAATACACAGCGAAATATACTCCATATGTTCCTCCCATCCATCTCGCCTCCTTAGCTCTAGAACATCCTAACTTGAAAATCTATAATACTCAGTCTGACCCAAGCATTACATTATAGTAACTCCCAAGTCAGGTTGGAAACCAGTGTGAGTAAACCCATATAACTTGAAATACTATGCTATAAAACTTCTTTGAAAACCAGGGTAAATCGTACCTCAATACGAGTTCTTATCTTGGTATAGCGAAACATTTATCCCATAGAATAATATCTAAGTAACGTTACTTAGTTTAAATGGCCAAGTTGCTTAATTTATTCCATTCCAGCCTATTTGAATTTACAAATCAAATCTATAAAGAATTATAGCGAAGTGGTTCCGGATATCGCTGATATCCGACCCCGATCTCTTCGAATCCAATGCCATCTTTTAAGCTAAATTGCTTAAGTGAAGATAATTCAATTTAAACTTTCAGAATGTTATATTCACACAGAAATTCACACAGATAACTTTTCAACTAAAGGTTTCACGTTTATTAATAGTTTAATCCTGACAGATCATCACAAATTATCGAACGAGAGATATTAGGTAATCTAAAGCATTTAATTCAAATTAAACATTCAAGGAATATTAACTGTCGCACAATTCCTAAGTAAATTAATTTAATTACTTAAAAATCCCACTTAATTATCATTAATTAATTACAGGCCATTTATTTTATTTAAATATTGATTTGGAATTAATTAATTATCTTTTACAATTACTTAAGACCTAAATTTATAAAAGTTTAAAACATTGTCTTAACCATTTACATAATTATACTATTTTGTTTTACTTTAATAGACTCAAGAATTAATTCATATAATGGCATAAAACTTAATTACCCAAACTTAATCAATTTAAGTTAAAATAAATTATTTATATAACCTTTAACTAAATAATATTAAGTAATCTTTTTAAGAATTGGAGAAAATTTTGTTTGGAAGAACTTGCTTCTTCTTAAAACTTGTTAGTACACTTTTATTTAAATGTAACATCTCGCCTTTTCGCACGCTTTAAATCGACACACGTGCCAATTCAAACAATACGGAAGGGCGGATTGATATGGGGTAAATAAGAAAAATATAAAAGAGAAAAAACAAAACAGAATCTCACAGCGGAAGGATAAAATATAATAATAAATATACAGTTCATAAAACTGTTTACAAAACATTTGATTCTTCTTCATACAATACATATCAGAGTTCATATACCAATAAATACCAATGCAGCGGAATTAAATAGTGTAGTGGAATAATATAGTAGATAGTAATACTATAAATCTTCGTCTTCGTCCTCCAGAATAAAATCTTCAAATCCTGAAACGCTCGGACTGACCCGAGCGAATTGAAAAGACAAAACACTCGAGTCAGAACTAAAAGATCTTATGTAAGTTAAATCAACAAGATGCTCGGGATTCACATCTCTTAAGGATCCGTTAAACTATTTACTATGTAGTATATTTCTCTATTATAATAGTGTCTAATTGTAAAATAAACTTACTTTTAAATAGCGTTAAGGGGTTACCCAATCCCCCCCTTAACACAATAATAGTCCCAGTAGTCCATCCAATATCATAGTCCCTCCTGATCGGGAAGCCACCAGAGGATACCACACCGGCTAAGGGAGAAATCCAAACTCGTACAAGACGCGATAGGGTAGGTGACACGGCACAACTAGGCAATGCCAGGGTAAATATACCAATTACACTTCCGGGTCGGTGGTAACGCGTAGCGCGCAGCTACCACCCACCTCGAACAAACTCCCCCAAATCAAAGAAATCAAAAGTAAAGGTGGCCACCGAATCAATCCAAAGTCAGAGTATAGTATCGAAGGGAAGTGTCCGATCAAATGTGCTACCTTATTAACCCGTCAATCGCTCATGTTTTAGCCACCTTATGCCAACTCACGGGAGTTGGGTACATGTAACGCCCCGGAAATTTTCGACTTTCAAAAATTCAACATCGATACTCACTTTATCGACTGCCGAGAAATTGAAGGCCGGAAACCCGAAATGTTATGGTTTAAGAAAAGAAAAAGACAAAGAAAAGAGAGAGAAAGATAGAAAAGATAGAGCGGGAAAGAAAATAGAAAAATAGAACGGAACAGAAAGAAAATAACAGAACAACATCAGAATCTCACAATTCGCAGCGGAACAACATATAATAATAAATGAATAATCTTTAAACAAAGAACTATATCAGTTATTACAATTTATACATTTCATTTCATTACATCATATCATCAGAGTGTACAACAACATACAACAACAAACAGTGCAGCGGAAAAAGAAATACTATATAACTAGTAATACGCCATGCCATCCATCTTGCCTCCAGCAACTCCTGAATATCCAGAATATCCTGATAAACCTAACTCTTGACTGCCCGTGTGAAATTGGTGGGCACCCAGAGTTTAGGAAGGAAAACAATAAACTCCGAGTCAGTCATGTGACTGGTGTGAGAACTCAAAACAGTTTATTTATCTTTAAAATCAAAATAGAGGAATATTTTTAAAGTCAATTCGCAATGCTTTTAAAAATGAGACTACCATAAGGCCTCCCGCACACACACACAATGCAAACGCAGAATCGGAGGAGTTTCTCCTTATGATAGTCAAAGATACTTGATACGCATTTAAAAAGAACATTTGATATTATTACTAGTGCATAGTGTAGGAAAAATTTATTTCGAAAGTAGAATATAAATCTTAGCCAGCATAGACATTTCGAACTATGCCTACTATAGCTAACTATGTTCAATAGCAGGTTACCGCCACATTCCATAGCAGGTTATACAACTAAAACCGTACAAGTCTCGTATTGTTTCTTTGGATTTCCAACGAATGATCAGGCCAAGGAACTTCCCATTGCCACATGAGAATGCCTCTGGATGGACATCCCCGAGAACCAAACCGGATCTCTACCAACACAAGGCCGGGTTACCCCTAACTGAGTAACAACTGACCGAATATGCCATCCCCCGGTCCTTTGGGACCTTTTAACCGAGAGCTCGTAATCAATTCACACAATCATAAAGTGTTTTCAACATGAGTAAGTATCTGGGCTCCATACCATGATACTACCCTTTTCCAAAAGGAAATGCACACATCCTAAAGGGCGCTACCCCTCATAACCTTGCTGCTTCTTTCCTGTTTTGACCATTCACGGGGTGTGAGGCTCGACGAAGTCACGTCCACAAAAACATACTTTATACAAAAGCCATGCTTTGGGTCAACAAATGATCATAGAAATGATCACCAAGATAGACGATCAAATAAACGATCCTATCACAAATAATCAACACAATGATCATTTACAGCAACACTCAGCATGTCACATTACCAAATTGGGAATATATCGCTGATAACATTCAACTACATAACCTCTGAGCTCGTACGTCTCAAAGAAGGGTGTTAAGCTAAAAGAATAAATTCTCCGCCACCAACAGAAATATATTTGAAAGAAATCTGCTTTATATCTCAATTTGTAATGTCAGACATACAATCCATACAAGTCTGTTCCGGGCTCGAACAAAACCGAAGGCACTTCTTACGAAGCCCTTGCAATCCGGATATTCACAATCCTGATCGGATTCACCATCACATATGGAGAACTCTATACCGTAGCTACTCGGTGCAGAGTCAATCGACAGGTCATCCTATCGCTCTCGCAAATACCGGGTCTTCAACACCGATCTTCAATGCAATTCATAACGACGTATCACATATTCGGAATGGGTTGTACGACCCCATGGTCCTTTCCCGGTTAACCCGAATAGTGAGCGCTTATTCAAAAATAGGTGTGGTATTCAAATTCAAATAAATCACATCAAATACCCATTCAAAGGGAAATATTGATAGTCGGTTATTGAACTATAAATGGATATGCACACATCACCAGATTCCAAATAATTTTCCAAATTATTTACTTTCCAAAATATCTTTACAAGATATATAATTCAATATCTCAAAAATAAATCAATATTTATTTTTAACAAATTCCACTTTCTTTTATAAATTCCATAGTGAATTTATATTTCAAAATATCTATGAATATACGATTTCAATTATTCATTTCAATTTATCTTCAAAAAGATAAATTCTCTAATATTCACTTTATATTGGAAAACATTTCCATACTTATTTATTCATAAGTAATTCACAAATTTTATTTATTTTCAACACTTGGAAAATATTCAATATACTTAAATCGAGATTAAGTATATATTTCATTCTTTAAGGAAATCATGCTCTTAAACATATTTATTTGGGCCAAAACGAATGTTGCGTAAAACATTGTTACGACAACCCAAAATCACTAGTATAGGGATTCGAAATTAAAATAGATATATAAATCCCAATACTATACAAAACATTTCCTTTCGGAAATCATTTACTATAACAACAATGTTATAGTCCACTATTTCCTTTTATTTCTCGAAAACGTCTATTTCAACAATAAATGTTGAAATCTATGGTTTCGAATCTCAACACATTTTAAAACATCGTTAGATTGTTTTAATTCTATTTAAAACATCACATTCTAAACATTTTCTTTAACATATTATTCACTATTCAAAAACGTGAATATACTACGTTAACAATTTCATCCTTTTATTCATTTTATTTCAAAGGATTATTCACAGTCAAAAACGTGAATATAACTCCATTACTAAGTTTCAACAATTTACTTATCAAAATAAGTCGTTTGCGAATTTATAAAACAACGTTTATAAATTCCATTTCTATTTATTTATAACAACTTCCTTTTACAAATTTCCTTTATTAACCTATTC
Source organism: Allium cepa (assembly GCA_030765085.1). Lineage (NCBI taxonomy): Eukaryota > Viridiplantae > Streptophyta > Magnoliopsida > Asparagales > Amaryllidaceae > Allium > Allium cepa. Next base: position 299,541,859 of record CM060931.1, read on the forward strand.
GATTTATAACTCAATTATATACCAAAGGTTCACATTATAAGTTAAACACTTATAAAACGATTATTTTACAAAATCGTTCTTTTAACTTCCCAAATTATAAATCTTATAACTTATAAGATTGTTTATTTATCCAAAATTCATTCTTTCTATAACTTTATAAATTTTATAAACCTACTGTTTATAAAGTTTCATTTATAACTTCACCGTTTATAATTTTATAAATTTCATTCATTTATGAAATTCATTTTCACTTCATTCAAACACTTATAAAAACTCGTTTTATAATGTCAATATTTCAATTTATAAATATCCATTTATAAATCTCTTAATATAAACCAATTTATATTACTATTTTGAAACGTCTTTAAATTCCTTTATAATTTCACCATTTCCTTTGATTTATAAAATAATTAAATTTTATAAATCCTATATTTAAACTTTTTACAATAAATTCTAAAATCCCGATTAAACTATTTTATAAAGTCATTAGCATCATATTTTCAAAAATCAGTTTTTTAACTATATTTCTCAAAAATCATAATTTTTATAACTTTAAAAATTATAACGTTTATTTATTTAAAATGGATCAATTCCAAAATTATTTTATAAAACGTATACTTCTCAAAAATCACTTTAAAAATCATTTTAAAGTTTCAAAATTTAGTCCAATGATGCTACATACCAAATAGTCAATCACGACAACAACGATATCATACATCGATATGATAATCCATCAAATATCAAAATATCTGAATTCAAATAAATACTGTTGAGGAATCCAGTTGGATCCCTCCAACCTGTTTTCCTGCATCCACAAACATTAGTACAATACCAATTTCGCTTCACTACGAAATTATCGCGGTATATGGGATTTAAAATATTATCTGCTTAATAGACGGCGCAATAGGGTCTCATCCGCTAAACAAATGCGGGAATTCAATAACTCCAATATATACATATGCCAATATATATATGTATTGCTATTATATATAATACCAATTTCACTGTTTATGAAATATTCGCGGTATATGTTTTTAATAAATAACATCCGCTTACTAACGGCGCATAATGTCTATTTTAACAATCAATAGATATCAATCATCATTCAAACATGCATTCAAATATTTTAAATCTAGCTATTTAAAATAAAATCGAAACTGATTCGATTGAGTGAGAAGTTCTCACCTTGATTTCAATTCGTTTTAGCGATTTATTTCGAATAAAATTAAACGCGCGTTTAATTTTACCCAAAATTCTCACTAACTCCAAACGACTCCAATCCAATTTCATCGCGTAGTGCTCGTCCATACGATTCCAACGCAACTGGTTTCGCGCGTTTTCGACCTCGTATGAAAAAGTTATGAATATTTGAACTTACACGAATTTTATATAAACAATATTTACAACATAAATATTTATATTATAACTTATTCAATTTAGAGCCGTTCGATCTGCATACCCCCCCCCCCATCACAGCCGTAGAACGCAACCCCCTCCCTCCATCTTCTTCACGCGAACCACTTACAGGAAGCCGAACCCATATCACATAACTAGGGTTCCATTATTCGATCACTACGAGCATCGAAACTCCATCACCTCCACGCCATTCGAACCGCCTCGCTCCACTCCATGCTCGGCCCAAGTGGCTCTGAGCTCGGCCACCTATGTTGCGCACAAATCGAGAATGAACGGCCTTTATCTCGGCCTCAATTCTGGCCACCACATCGACTCAAACACGATCTTGACCGTTGACCACGTAGAGCTCGCGAAGCTCGACAAGTTTGCAGTTGAAGCCTTAGTCTAAATGTTGATGGATTGGGAGATCGGAGGGGAAGAAGCTCGCATGTTTCTGGCCGTTGTTTGCTAGGGCCGGCTGCAGTTTTTAGATTTAGGTTATTTTTTTTTAAAATTTTATGAAGGGTAGGGGCTATTTATAGAGTTTTGAACGACACTATTCATCCCGGAAATTCCAAACTCCGATTTACGCGTCGTAAGCAGCGTTTCTAGGGTTTACCCCGCGTTCCGGACACAATGGAACAGGTTTCGAAAGCTAATTCGGACATCTGTGCGAGTTATGGCAATAAACGTTCAATTTGAATTAAACCGATTTAAGCGATTTTCTAGGCGTTTTAATTCGTACCGGACAAACGGTAAATCCAATCGACACGAAATTTGAAACCTTACAATAATATCACATTACGGATCCGATGAAACTGGTTTCGTCGAAATCCGAAACTTTTTGAAAAATGGCTATTTTAACTCGCCAAATTAATATTAAAAACAATTCGATGCGTTTCGAGCTGCCACGCTCAAACGATAGCTCCGATTGCTACGAAAATTGAAATCCGGTAATAACTAACTATTACGGATCCAATGGAACTAGTTTCGTTCAATTCTGAGACTGTTCAAAAATTGACTATTTTCACAAGTCGATTTAAATATTAAAATATTCAATTTTCACAAATTAACTTTTAATTCGATTTTAAAAGTTCTAAAATATCGTTCTAGCTCCAACATGATAAAATAAAATTTTACAAATCATTTTCAATCATATTTAACTCAATTTTCAATTATATCCATAATTTAACGTATTAAATTATCGATTTAATTATTCAATTAAATCCAATAATTCAAATAAAAATTTATTTGACTTATATATTCACTTCTTAATATTTAAAATTAATTAAATATTCAAATTTTAAATTAATAAAAATTCTGGGTCGTTACAATCTTCCCCCCTTAAAAGAATTTCGTCCTCGAAATTATTAAGTAAGAAAAGTTACAGAATCTATTAATTTTCCAAAATCCATAGTCAAACTTCTTACAATAACTTTACTAAGTTTTCAAATCATACTTAGTTATCTTTTCAAAAACAACTACTATTGTTTAACTTTCAATTCCAAAATCAAAGTTAAAGTTTTCCAAAATTTTCCAATTTTTCTCAAATTTTTCTAACTCCTTAAATTTCCGAAAAAATTCGCCATAGTCTCCTTTGCGCGGCTCGATCCGAAAAAAAAAATGACAGTATATATATCACAAATATACGTCTCATCAAGTAATGAGGCATCCCGAAGGGAAAAAATGTAAAAGTACGGTATGTAATCCGAGATATGTACCTTATATTTTATTAGCAAGCATATACGGCTAATATAGCGCGAAAGCGAACTCCAAATGCGAAGCAAACGTGATCCGCACCTACTAATCACTCAACAAACAACATGAGAACATGCATGTAGACAATAGTATCAATATACAACATATAGCAACATAATAACTATATATGTCAACATAGCAAATGCAGCTAAACAACAAATGCAATATATATTCAACCATCAACCAACTATAATCCATAACCAATAAATATTCATTCATATCCTCATTAATATTCAATGAAATGGTTTTCAGTTTAAATCACATTTGATTCATTAACAGTGGATGTTCTTACTAACATTCATTTTCAATTAGTTTATATTTACTAATTCATATTCAAGTTGGTTCACTTCCAAATCAAATTCAATTCTATTTAAGATTCACTTAACTTTCAATTGAATTTCTATTACTTTAGCTTTAAATTTCATTAACTCTTAATGAATTATATTCAATCAATTAACAATCAAATAACAACCAATGTATATTCAACATAACCAAATTATTCACTTTACATTAAATTTGTTCAACACATTTAATTCTATTTGGTTTAACATTAAATTGATTTCCATTCCAATTTATTCAACTTTCAATAACATTAGATTTTAATGAATTTACACTTTCATTCATTATTTCATATCAACAAAATTCACATTCATTTGATTAACATTTAATCCATTCATTCAATTCAATTTCTAAAGTTGAATTTCATTTCATATAACTCAAGTTCACATTTATCACTTCACTTTATTATTTATAACGCATATTCATAAATATATTCATTAGTTTCACTTCTTATATATATAGGTTTATTTCACAATCGCAAATCACTTTAATTAAATTCAATTCTTATAATTCTTTTGCTTATACAATTATTCTTTTATTTAGATTATTCAAACAACTTATTCAACAACTTATATATACTTTAATAATTCTGAAAAATTATTCCTTTATATATAAAATATACTCAAGGTAAAATTATTTCTTTTACCCAATTTTAAAACAATATTGTGCCGAATTGTTCTATACAAGTGTTTAGAGATCCCTATCAACAACGTTAATTACTCGTATTAACCAGAATCTATATACCACTCAACAAACCAATCATCACAATATAAAACAATTTCATATATTCACTAACAAATACGCTCTCATAGCTATTATTACACTCAAACTCAATCTAGAGCACTACTGACTCTATCTCTAATGAGTAATACCCAACAGAACCATGGTTGTCGCTTAACCATATGCTCTGATACCACATTGTCAGGACCCGATTCTTCGTCTTCCGAAAATTCAACATCGATACTCACTTTATCGACTGCCGAGTAATCGAACGACGGAAAACCGAACACTGAGGGTTTAAGAAGAAGAAAAAGACAAAGAAAAAGACAGAAGAAGAGATAAGGAGAGTAGAAAAGAAGGTAGAAAAATAGAACGGAACAGAAAGAAAATAACAGAAAAACATCAGAATCACACAATTCGCAGCGGAACAACATATAATAATAAATGAATAATCTTTAAACAAAGAACTATATCAGTTATTACAACTTACACATTTCATTTCATTACATCATATCATCAGAGTGTACAACAACATACAACAACAAACAGTGCAGCGGAAAAAGAAATACTATATAACTAATAATACGCCATGCCATCCATCTTGCCTCCAGCAACTGCTGAATATCCAGAATATCCTGATAAACCTAACTCTTGACTGCCCGTGTGAAATTGGTGGGCACCCAGAGTTTAGGAAGGAAAACAATAAACTCCGAGTCAGTCATGTGACTGGTGTGAGAACTCAAAATAGTTTATTTATCTTTAAAATCAAAATAGAGGAATATTTTTAAAGTCAATTCGCAATGCTTTTAAAAATGAGACTACCATAAGGCCTCCCGCACACACACACAATGCAAACGCAGAATCGGAGGAGATTTCTCCTTATGATAGTCAAAGATGCTTGATACGCATTTAAAAAGAACATTTGATATTATTACTAGTGCATAGTGTAGGAAAAATTTATTTCGAAAGTAGAATATAAATCTTAGCCAGCATAGACATTTCGAACTATGCCTACTATAGCTAACTATGTTCAATAGCAGGTTACCGCCACATTCCATAGCAGGTTATACAACTAAAACCGTACAAGTCTCGTATTGTTTCTTTGGATTTCCAACGAATGATCAGGCCAAGGAACTTCCCATTGCCACATGAGAATGCCTCTGGATGGACATCCCCGAGAACCAAACCGGATCTCTACCAACACAAGGCCGGGTTACCCCTAACTGAGTAACAACTGACCGAATATGCCATCCCCCGGTCCTTTGGGACCTTTTAACCGAGCGCTCGTAATCAATTCACACAATCATAAAGTGTTTTCAACATGAGTAAGTATCTGGGCTCCATACCATGATACTACCCTTTTCCAGAAGGAAATGCACACATCCTAAAGGGCGCTACCCCTCATAACCTTGCTGCTTCTTTCCTGTTTTGACCATTCACGGGGTGTGAGGCTCGACGAAGTCACGTCCACAAAAACATACTTTATACAAAAGCCATGCTTTGGGTCAACAAATGATCATAGAAATGATCACCAAGATAGACGATCAAATAAACGATCCTATCACAAATAATCAACACAATGATCATTTACAGCAACACTCAGCATGTCACATTACCAAATTGGGAATATATCGCTGATAACATTCAACTACATAACCTCTGAGCTCGTACGTCTCAAAGAAGGGTGTTAAGCTAAAAGAATAAATTCTCCGCCACCAACAGAAATATATTTGAAAGAAATCTGCTTTATATCTCAATTTGTAATGTCAGACATACAATCCATACAAGTCTGTTCCGGGCTCGAACAAAACCGAAGGCACTTCTTACGAAGCCCTTGCAATCCGGATATTCACAATCCTGATCGGATTCACCATCACATATGGAGAACTCTATACCGTAGCTACTCGGTGCAGAGTCAATCGACATGTCATCCTATCGCTCTCGCAAATACCGGGTCTTCAACACCGATCTTCAATGCAATTCATAACGACGTATCACATATTCGGAATGGGTTATACGACCCCATGGTCCTTTCCCGGTTAACCCGAATAGTGAGCGCTTATTCAAAAATAGGTGTGGTATTCAAATTCAAATAAATCACATCAAATACCCATTCAAAGGGAAATATTGATAGTCGGTTATTGAACTATAAATGGATATGCACACATCACCAGATTCCAAATAATTTTCCAAATTATTTACTTTCCAAAATATCTTTACAAGATATATAATTCAATATCTCAAAAATAAATCAATATTTATTTTTAACAAATTCCACTTTCTTTTATAAATTCTATAGTGAATTTATATTTCAAAATTTCTATGAATATACGATTTCAATTATTCATTTCAATTTATCTTCAAAAAGATAAATTCTCTAATATTCACTTTATATTGGAAAACATTTCCATACTTATTTATTCATAAGTAATTCACAAATTTTATTTATTTTCAACACTTGGAAAATATTCAATATACTTAAATCGAGATTAAGTATATATTTCATTCTTTAAGGAAATCATGCTCTTAAACATATTTATTTGGGCCAAAACGAATGTTGCGTAAAACATTGTTACGACAACCAAAAATCACTAGTATAGGGATTCAAAATTAAAATAGATATATAAATCCCAATACTATACAAAACATTTCCTTTCGGAAATCATTTACTATAACAACAATGTTATAGTCCACTATTTCCTTTTATTTCTCGAAAACGTCTATTTCAACAATAAATGTTGAAATCTATGCTTTCGAATCTCAACACATTTTAAAACATCGTTAGATCGTTTTAATTCTATTTAAAACATCACATTCTAAACATTTTCTTTAACATATTATTCACTATTCAAAAACGTGAATATACTACGTTAACAATTTCATCCTTTTATTCATTTTATTTCAAAGGATTATTCACAGTCAAAAACGTGAATATAACTCCATTACTAAGTTTCAACAATTTACTTATCAAAATAAGTCGTTTGCGAATTTATAAAACAACGTCTATAAATTCCATTTCTATTTATTTATAACAACTTCCTTTTACAAATTTCCTTTATTAACCTATTCGATTTATAACTCAATTATATACCAAAGGTTCACATTATAAGTTAAACACTAATAAAACGATTATTTTACAAAATCGTTCTTTTAACTTCCCAAATTATAAATCTTATAACTTATAAGATTGTTTATTTATCCAAAATTCATTCTTTCTATAACTTTATAAATTTTATAAACATACTGTTTATAAAGTTTCATTTATAACTTCACCGTTTATAATTTTATAAATTTTATTCATTTATGAAATTCATTTTCACTTCATTCAAACACTTATAAAAACTCGTTTTATAATGTCAATATTTCAATTTATAAATATCCATTTATAAATCTCTTATTATAAATCAATTTATATTACTATTTTAAAACGTCTTTAAATTCCTTTATAATTTCACCATTTCCTTTGATTTATAAAATAATTAAATTTTATAAATCCTATATTTAAACTTTTTACAATAAATTCTAAAATCCCGATTAAACTATTTTATAAAGTCATTAGCATCATATTTTCAAAAATCAGTTTTTTAACTATATTTCTCAAAAATCATAATTTTTATAACTTTAAAAATTATAACGTTTATTTATTTAAAATGGATCAATTCCAAAATTATTTTATAAAACGTATACTTCTCAAAAATCACTTTAAAAATCATTTTAAAGTTTCAAAATTTGGTCCAATGATGCTACATACCAAATAGTCAATCACGACAACAACGATATCATATATGATATGATAATCCATCAAATATCAAAATATCTGAATTCAAATAAATACTGTTGAGGAATCCAGTTGGATCCCTCCAACCTGTTTTCCTGCATCCACAAACATTAGCACAATACCAATTTCGCTCAAGTACGAAATTATCGCGGTATATGGGATTTAAAATATTATCCGCTTAATAGACGGCGCAATAGGGTCTCATCCGCTAAACAAATGCGGGAATTCAATAACTCCAATATATACATATGCCAATATATATATATATATATATTGCTATTATATATAATACCAATTTCACTGTTTATGAAATATTCGCGGTATATGTTTTTAATAAATAACATCCGCTTACTAACGGCGCATAATGTCTATTTTAACAATCAATAGATATCAATCATCATTCAAACATGCATTCAAATATTTTAAATCTAACTATTTAAAATAAAATCGAAACTGATTCGATTGAGTGAGAAGTTCTCACCTTGATTTCAATTCGTTTTAGCGATTTATTTCGAATAAAATTAAACGCGCGTTTAATTTTATCCAAAATTCTCACTAACTCCAAACGACTCCAATCCAATTTCATCGCGTAGTTCTCATCCATACGATTCCAATGCAACTAGTTTCGCGCGTTTTCGACCTCGTATGAAAAAGTTATGAATATTTGAACTTACACGAATTTTATATAAACAATATTTACAAAATAAATATTTATATTATAACCTATTCAATTTAGATCCGTTCGATCTGCATACCCCCCCCCATCACAGCCGTAGAACGCAACCCCCTCCCTCCATCTTCTTCACGCGAACCACTTACAGGAAGCCGAACCCATATCACATAACTAGGGTTCCATTATTCGATCACTACGAGCATCGAAACTCCATCACCTCCACGCCATTCGAACCGCCTCGCTCCACTCCATGCTCGGCCCAAGTGGCTCTGAGCTCGGCCACCTATGTTGCGCACAAATCGAGAATGAACGGCCTTCATCTCGGCCTCAATTCTGGCCACCACATCGACTCAAACACGATCTTGACCGTTGACCACGTAGAGCTCGCGAAGCTCGACAAGTTTGCAGTTGAAGCCTTAGTCTAAATGTTGATGGATTGGGAGATCGGAGGGGAAGAAGCTCGCGTGTTTCTGGCCGTTGTTTGCTAGGGCCGGCTGCAGTTTTTAGATTTAGGTTACTTTTTTTTTTAATTTTATGAAGCGTAGGGGCTATTTATAGAGTTTTGAACGACACTATTCATCCCGGAAATTCCGAACTCCGATTTACGCGTCGTAACCAGCGTTTCTAGGGTTTACCCCACGTTCCGGACACAATGGAACAGGTTTCGAAAGCTAATTCGGACATCTATGCGAGTTATGGCAATAAACGTTCAATTTGAATTAAACCGATTTAAGCGATTTTCTAGGCGTTTTAATTCGTACCGGACAAATGGTAAATCCAATCGACACGAAATTTGAAACCTTACAATAATATCACATTACGGATTCAATGAAACTGGTTTCGTCGAAATCCGAGACTTTTTGAAAAATGGCTATTTTAACTCGCCAAATTAATATTAAAAACAATTCGATGCGTTTCGAGCTGCCACGCTCAAACGATAGCTCCGATTGCTACGAAAATTGAAATCCGGTAATAACTAACTATTACGGATCCAATGGAACTAGTTTCGTTCAATTCTGAGACTGTTCAAAAATTGACTATTTTCACTAGTCGATTTAAATATTAAAATATTCAATTTTCACAAATTAACTTTTAATTCGATTTTAAAAGTTCTAAAATATCGTTCTAGCTCCAACGTGATAAAATAAAATTTTACAAATCATTTTCAATCATATTTAACTCAATTTTCAATTATTTCCATAATTTAACGTATTAAATTATCGATTTAATTATTCAATTAAATCCAATAATTCAAATAAAAATTTATTTGACTTATATATTCACTTCTTAATATTTAAAATTAATTAAATATTCAAATTTTAAATTAATAAAAATTCTGGGTCGTTACAGTACACGTATTTACCTTACAGGAAACGCCGCCACCAACCTACTTCATTATGGAATCTCCACCGCGTACACGGTTGTTAAAGTGGTTTTCGGAGTTGGCAGAGAGTATGACAACTTCCGATCTCGGTCTCTTTGACAACCAACCGTTATTATAACACCGCGGTCTTTAAAAATAGTTTGTACTTTAAAAACTAGAATAAAATTTACCATTTGAAACCCATAAATACGATATCATTTCCATTTCCAAAACAAATTCATATTGATATTATTCTTATAAAACCCAAATCAATGATATCATTTATTTCAAATATATTTCTCTTTCAAAATCATACTGCTTTAAAAATTTTAATATCTGGAAACCAAACATTTGAATTATAGCTTTCCAAAACATAATACTGCGAAATTCATAGCTTTAAAACCATAACTTCTGAAACTTGAATGGTTTGGATATTCAACAGTATATAGAATAAAATAGTTGATTTTATATTACTTTATAAAATAATTTCTGCAACTTCATAATTTATCCATTTAAACTTTTAGGTCTAAACCCCATAAATTTAGATTCACCTTTAGTTTCAATAAAACACATCGATTTCAATATATTCAAACTTCGAGTATTTAATAATTTCAAAACTAAGGTTGGAATTTATATTCAACAATTTATTATCCTATTATTTAGTTTTGAACAGTCACAAAAATAAATCCATAAAATAAAACTCAAATTTCTAACAATTTAATATTTCCTTCAATTTAGTTTTACCAGAATATTCATTTAATTTATCTTAAATAAAAATCCAGTTATAAATATCATACCCTTTTTTTTATTTTCAAGCGTTGATAAGTTTTACATCAACTTATGGAGTGAATTTTTTTTATAAGTTCCATTCAAATAAGTTTCAAATTTTACCTTCCAATCTTAATTGATTTAAATCATTAAACTCCATTATTCAACCTATTTATTTCATTTAACAATTTCTTAGCTTAAATTCAATAATTTAACAATGTATGTATATAAAATAAGATTTCATATAAGATCAAATTTTAATATTTATTAAACCGTATCCTATCCCACCATAAAATCATTTCAATATATATATATATATATATATATATATATATATATATATATACCGCGGTGCCTTCATATAATTTTCTATCCTATGGTCAAGTGATACAGATATTTATCATTTCAATCCGCAATTTAAAAATAACAAAAATGCGGTTGTATATCATTTCAAACCGCAATCCCGAATGAAATGAAATGCATGATAACTTGCAGTTTATGTAAATAAACATCCATTCATCCAAATATCATTCGTCAACCATTTATTATGATCATCATCCAATTTGAACAAAACATCAATATATAGCATATAAAATATAACAGGTAATAAATAACAGGTATTAACTAACAGTTTATATTCAATAATAAATTTAATAACTGTTTAACTAGAAGTTTATATGCAAATAAATAAATTTTAATTGTAAATTTTTATGCAATAATAAAATTAAATAACAATTAAATTTAAATAAATGTAATCTAACTGAGATGATGAATAAAATATGCCAAACAGTCATAAATGAATTTCTACTCATATCATAAATCAATTTAACAAACATAAGAAAACTTAGAAGTTGTGAGTGGGTTAAAACACTCACCTTTTGAATTTAAATTCGATTTAAACCCAAAAATTTGACAGTCTTCAAATCCGTCCAAACCAGCGTCAAAGTGTCCTGAATTTCGATACGAACGCAACGGAGAAAACCGCGCGTCAATCCGAGCTCGTATGCAAAAGTTATTCGAGTTGAAAGATTTAAATTTTAATATAACATAATTAATTAATACCTAAAAAAATATAACATACCATCTCTTCTTCCTTATCCACAAACCTACTAACCCATCACGCGCGCGCCACTTTCTTCCGTGCGCATGCAACACGAGACATATAGAGTTCGATCAGCGACTACCAGTGTGTGCGCCACCTTGAGAGCCACCTACGGACCAAGTTTCATATCACCACTCGCTACCGTTTGCACACAATCCAAGAAAATACGTCCATGCTTCCAAGCCAGATTCTGGCGAATTCGTGGTCCAATAGCATAGATCAACCGTATGAATTTGAAGAGCTCGCCGAGATCTACAACTTTGCTTTTGGAATTTTTCGATTTCGTTGAACAGATTGAAAGATATTGAGGAAAGAAGATAATCAATTTCTGGCCATTGAATAAGCGGCGGCCATGGTATAGAATTAGGGTTTCTGAAACAAAATAATAATAAAACTGTCTCGGTTTGCGTGCGTATTTATAGAGTTTAACGTCAAAAACGGGCCAGAGTCCAATTTAAGCGTTCTGATAGGCGATCCTAACATAAAAAGGCCTTCTGAACGCAATGGTACTGGTTTTGAAGCCCAGTTCCATCATCTTCGTAGGTTACTGTCCAAGTCAATTTGTTTGAATGACAAAAATGCCCCTAAAAAGTCCGTTTCGGCTCCGAAACGAAAATGAATCATCCCATATATCAAAATAGGTGTTTTTAAATATTTTAAACGCGATGGAACAAGTTTCAAGCCCAAATTCCATCGTATGAATAAGTTATGTTAAAAACAATATTTTCAAATTGATTTCAATTAAATCGATTTCAAGGCGTTTCGCGTTCGTACGATCAAACGATAAGTCCGATCGCTACGAAACTTGAAACCCTGCAATAATTCACTGTTACGGATCCAATGAAACTGGTTTCGTCAAAATCCGAGTCCGTGACCAAAATGGCTATTTTTTATATCAATTAAATAAATTTAAAACAAATTAATTAAATCAAATTTCGCGTTAAAAATTCTGAACTTTGCAATCTTTATCACTTTATAATTTTCAAACATTTACAATGATTTAACAATTTTTTTAAAAGTCAATTTATTAAAGATTAATCAATAGAAATCTTCAATTTCATAAAATTCAAAATTATAGATAAATTTTCAAAATTTCCATTAAATTGAATTTACCCATAATTATTCCATTCATACTTTCAAATAGAAGGGTTTACCATTGGATTTAAAAATTATCACATAAATATTTTCCGTTTTCAACTTAATTTTTAAATTAACATAATAATTAAATATTTGATTTCATTTATTGGCAATAAATCCAACTATTATAAATTTAATAAATTAACTCACTATTAAAGATTCAAATTCTATAATTCATATATTCCATCATCTTGATTTACTTATTAATTTATAATTCTTTAAACCAATTCCCATCTCTATTTAAAGTAACCTAATTCACCAATTATAGAATTTATTTCAATTTCTTAAAATAACCTATTTATTATACATTGAATCCAATTTATTTTGATAAGTTTCCAATTGAATGGATTTGATTCAATTTCAACCTTTAACTTACACTTAAGTTTAGGTTATAATCAATTCATAACGTATTACCTTTCTTAGTTATTACTTTACATACTTCTCGTATTAATTTCACCATTAATCATAATTATTAAAGTAACGCTTATAATAAATACGACCCTATAATTTCTCAACATTTAAACGAACGTTATTTCATTTTCCATTAGTGTGACATTCATTCATTTTATTATCACTAATTACAACTTCTAACTCCATTAACAAATAAGCAGGTAATTTATAATATATGTTACAAATTTTGAATTATTCACTATTCATTATTATTGACTTTATTTTAGCATTACTTACCTTGCATTAACATTGTTATTTAAAATCCCTATCCAATTGCAATTAATATTCTAATGAATACATTTACTCTTTTCCGTTATGTTATTAATTATCATCAAGGCACATCTAATTATGTTTATTGGTAAATGAGTGAATTTACTAGTAACCCACTATTATAACCTTTAATATACTTGTATATTTATCCATCAATCAATATTTACGTTCTTTTTTTTTCATTCAAATTGATTTATAACCTAATATACATTTATATTAGTCCCATTTCATTCCATTCATTAATGGGTTTTACACTAACCTTATTACTTTACATTACATTCAATTTCCAAATTTTATAGGATTAAATTCTAATTACTTACCATTTAATCCATCAATTATTGATTCTATCCAAACATGTAACTTATAACAACTGCTTACAGAAATGGAATTATCATTTATTCCAATATTTTCTAACTTTACATTAACATATTAAATAAATTCCCTTTAAATGAATCTATATCCAAGTATATTACTTACCCCATTTCGTTTATTGAAATTTATTCAAATTGCTAGTAAATAGGTTTTAAGTCACCATTTATATATTTTAATTTAGCGTTCATTTCAATATTCGTTTGTAAAGTTTTTTTTTTCTTTCTACTAAATTTAATTACAAAGCTCATTAATTCAACCAAATTAAATGCACGAAATTTACGGGTCGTTACATTAAACTTGTCAATTTATCCTTTTATCATCATATTAAAATAGCTAGCCCAAGATAATTAAACAGCCCAACCCAAACCTACCCACTAACTTCCTCTTCCTCCCATTCTTCTTTACTTCTCATAAGAAAACTCTACACTGGCATCATCGTGCCACCACGAAGGTCCTAAAATCAAACCCCTATTTTTCCCACGACCATCGATCCATGACCTTCCTCCAGCCATAACCCCGCCGTCCATAACCCGCGTGATCACCGAAATTTGACCAAACATCGATTATCGTTCAACTTGCAATATATCAATATAAATGAATTTAAAACTCTTGAGATTATTATCAAAAATCTTTATTTTTAAGCAAGAATCCAGTCATATAATCAAAACATGAAATTTAATCAATTGATTTTCTAACTTGGTTTGATTTTTACTGTAATTTCTTGTTTTCCCAAAAATTTCTTAATAAATCCTCTTGAAAACGTTTGTAAAAGTAAGATATCATGTTTACCATCAAAATTTATTTAATCATCAAAGCCTGAAAATGTTTGTGTAAAGAGGTAAAAAATATATTTTGAAAAATTTGGTCTGTAAATCAAGAACAGAGACCAGAAATATTTAAACAGACATGCATACACATATACACAGCAAATCAAATCTTTATACTAGGCAAACCCATTTATACATCCATGCAAAACATGTTTGAACATTTCTATGATTAATTGTTGCATGCACAGGTTTTACAGATGTTCAAAGTTTAAAGGATTTATGTTTACTCACCTTTGATTGAATAGAGGATGCTTTTGAAAATCTAGGAATTGTTTGATAACTGGAATAACAAGCTTGAATTTGATCTGGAAACTTGATTTGCTTATTGGATTTTGAGTTTGAATTGCTTAGCTTCAGTTGAAATTTAAAGTAGTCTAAATTTTTTTCTCTGATTCTATTTTGGTTTTTAGTTTTTATCTTTGCTTTGATTTTAAAAATGAAGGAAAGAAACACTTTTGCCATATATACAAAAGTAATAAAAAAACAATTTATCTTGACATTTGTACAAAACTCTTCTTACTAGCTTACAAATGTCAAAAGCCAATATTTCACAATTTATTTAAGTTTTTATTTATATTTTTATATTTACTAATTATATTTATCTCATGTATAATTAAAATGACATCTATATTAAACTTTTTATTTATTCTTGCTTTAAGCTTAAGCTATTATACTTTAATTAACAACTATATGTAAATACTAGTATTTAAGAAAAATGTAGAGTTAAATATAAATTATTTTAAGATATTTACTTTGATTTTCCAACCATATTTCCATTTACAATCTACATATATATACACACACACAATAGAAATTAGAAAGCATATTTTTAATTTATTTGAAAATATAAGTTTTGCAAATTTAAATTATATAAGAAGATTATTAAATTAATACTTATTTCCAGATATATATATTTATCAGAATTTTATTTTCTCAACTCATCAATCAGCATTTCTAAAAATTTAATCTAGTTAATTACCAATTAAGACCATTAAAAATCTGGGTTGTCACAAAATATGGTGCACATAATAAAATACTGCATATTGTTAAATGCAAATATAATAGTTCATAAAATAGTGAAAAACCCTTTAGTAAGATTGCATTTTGTATTTGGTTTCATAATATATTGTTTAGTGATATTTGTTTTATACTCGGTGCTGTAACGACTCGATATTTTCAACCATTCGCATCCGCACATGTCAGACTTGAATTACTCAAAATACCGCGTTGTAAATAAAATTTGGCAAATCTCAGAATATACAGTAAATAAATAATCACAGATCACAAACACAGAGTATATAATGTTGCAGCGGAAGTAAAAGAGATAGTAGTTCATGTAGCTACTATATATGAATAAGATACATCAGAGTTAAATAAGATACAAAAGAAGAGTAACAAGATACTCAAATACAAATCAGAATACATCACTAGAATCACTGGATACTAAAAGCAAAATAGATGGCTGGATCTTCAAGGAAAGCTCAAACTCCGAAGGTGAGTCTTGAATGTTGAATCACTCAATATGACTCGAGCGTAAAGAAAAACACAAAAAACTCGAGTCAGGACATAGATACTTATGAACTGTAAATCAACTCAAGTGAACAGTAACAAAATGCATCAGTAACTTAAAGGATGCTTGGGATCGCCCATCTTCTAAAGATCCGTCAAACTATTTACTATGTAGTAATATTGCGTTATTATAATAATGTCTACAGTAAAATAAACTTATTTAAAATAGCGTTCCGGGCATACCCATATCACCCTTCACACATAATAGTCCCAGTAGTCCATCCAATATCATGATATCTCCAGATCGGGAAACTATCAGAGGATACCATACAGGCAACGTGAGAAAAACAAACTCGTAGTAAAGGCTCGGTATGGTAGGTGACACAGCAAACAAGGCAATGCCAGGGTAGATTTACCAATTACGCACACGGGCTGGTGGTAAAGCAGCAGCCACATACGCCCACCTCGGAACACACTCCCATATCAAAATCGAAGGATGGCCGTCTAGTCAATCACAAGTAAGAGTATAGTATCGAAGGATGTGTCCGACCAGAGGAGCTACCCCTTTTGGCCCGAGATCGCTCTTGTTTTAGCCACCTTATGCCAACTTACGGGAGTTGGGTCCATGTAATATACCTCAAGAACGACGTCACCATCCTACTTCATTCTGGAAACTCCACCGCGTACACAGTTATTAAGGTGGTATTCGGAGTTGGCAGAGAGTATGACAACTTCCGATCCCGGTCTCTTTAACAACCAATCGTTATTATAACGCCGTGGTCATTTTAAAATAGATTATACTTTAAAAATCAAATCATTGCATTTCAAAACTATATCCCTTTCAAAATAGTTATACTTCGAAACCAAAACCATTTTGTTTCAAAACTGTTTATTCAATCAAAATAGTCTATACTTCGAAACCAAACCATTTTATTTCAAAACTATTTATTCAATCAAATAGTTTATACTTCGAAACCAAACCATTTTTATTCAAAACTATATTCAAATCAAAATAGTTTGTCATTTCCATTTTAAACATATATTCACCTTTCAAAATTCATAATACTTTCAAAGTATCACTTTTCCGAACCAAAATACTTCAAATCATTACCCTTTGAAAATCCTAACATTCCGAAATCATACATTTGAAATCATGGAATATTCATTCAATTCTTTAGATTCTACAAATTAATTCTATTACCAAAATTTCAAATTTCCAAATAAATTCAAATCAAACCATTAGTTTCAATTCAATTTAGTTTCCCAACAAAACATTTCAAATCTTATAAATTTCAAATATAGATTTGATCTACAAAATAAACTATTCAATCTTTAGTATATTTCAAAGTTTTAATATCCCGCATTTCAAAACTTAATTTGATAATTTCACATATATCTTAATTCAATTTATTAATATTTAGTTTTGAAATATCCATTTCATAAATCCAATATCATTTAAATAAACCGGAATTACAAGTAAACCAAATATCCTTTCACACTAATATAAACTTTAAATATCTTATATCAAAATCAGATATCATTTCAAATTCACATTCCTTATCAAAGTAGAGATTAAATCATTTCCAAACCATTTCAATCATTGAAATATCATATCCTTTCAAAATCTCATTATCAAATCATTATTTAAATTCAAATTCATATATTCAAATTTAAATATCATTTTAAAATCAAATATATCATTCATTTATTATTTCAAATATCATTGCAAAACACATTTCAAAATTCCATTCAAAAATTCATTTATCTCACTACACTTTATTCCATTTAACACATAACCAAATAAACCTTATTTAAATTCAAATTCAATTCAAATTCCTTAAAATTCAAATTTAAATATTAAAATATATTCAAAACTCCTTATATTCACAAATAATCAATTTTCAAAAGTTAAATCATTTAACACTTTAAAGTACAACCTAAAGAGTGTAAAAATCTATAACATTCAAAACATTGTCAAATTTAGCAACGACAGCATTTAAAAAGCGCTATCGTAGCTTATAGTTTCCAAAATAGTTTAGTTCAAGGATAATGGCATTTATCAAATTCCATAAAAGGTATTTAGTTATTTCAAACATAGCAAAATTTAAAAACAACAGCATTTAAAAATGCTGTCAAAAGACTACAACATTTTGGAAATGCTATAAAATTCCAGATTTCATTTTTAACTTTTCAAAAACAATAAAACTTCAATTTAACAAATTTTAAACTTATAAATCATATTTCTAGACTTCAAAATTTCATATTTAAATAATTTTAACATATGATTTATCACAACAAAATTTTATAATTAAATATCTAATTAAAACTCACTTTCATTTGTTAAGTCAAAATTCACTGTTTATTTACTTATAAATTTAATAAAACTTAACATTTTTCTTCAAATATCATTTCAAAACTTTAAATTTAATTTCTATTATTTATTTTCATTTTAAAATAAAATTCAAAGTCAAAAATCATATTTACTTCAAATTTACGTACTTAAATTCACAATTTCAAGACTTAATATTTAATTTCCTTAAAACCATAAAATATATATTTTTAAATCAAATTTCATACCTTTAAAATACCTATCTTAATAAAAATAATTTAAAAATATACCACGGGGTCTGTATATAATTTTCTAACCTAGGTCAAGTGATACAGATATATATCATTTCAATCCGCAGTTTAAAATGAAAAACCGGGTTCTATCATTTCAAACCCGCAATCCCAAGTAAATAAAAATAAATGAAAATCACTCAGGCCTATCATTTCAGCCCATAATGATTTTTCCCTATTATAAATTCCATTCAGGTACGTATCATTTCAACCCATAGTGATTCTATTCTACAGAGAACTTGCAGTGTGATCATGTACAGAAATAATATAAACAATGTCAATATCACAATATAATGTCATATATCAGATGTCAGGTGATCGTTAACAGTTTTAACATGGTAATAATATGACATAGCATATCATATGATCATCATCAACTTGCATAACAATTTATATTACTAAACACTTGCCATCAATTCACTAGTACATAAGTAAATATGTCAGAGTGAGAAAGACTCATCTTTTCAAGCTGAAGACCACTGCGACACACAAAATGATTCCAAAGGCACGACAAGCGCGATTAGAATTGAATGAATGGAGAGCCTTGATATTGTTCTTGTATACAACAATTAAACAAGATCATATAAACATATGCAGACAATACAAATATGGATTACAGATATGAACTGAAACGAAATGGAAATTTGAATCAACAAAGAACATTACCCAGCTTTTACACGAAAGTGCCTGACCACGACAACATGACTTGACACATGATCAATTGGGCTTGTTCTCACCACACTAAGCTCGGCCTAGGTGTCAACATGGCTTGGGTTTGGATCAAATAGGCATGGCAACATGGAGATAAAGGTGGCGGAAGTTGCAAAGTGAAGAATGGAAAGGACAAGGCAAAATTGGTAGGTTTGGTTCATCATTTAGGCTCGGTTTGGTCACATAGAGGCTCGGGTCATGCTTGTACAGGTCTGGACATATCTGAAGTTGAAGGTCAGAGGTGGTATCATGGTGGTTGTGGAGCAATAGGAGGCAGCCAAGGTGAACTATGAAGGGTAAGGTGGAATTAAGCTTGGCTAGCCAAGGTTTTGTGGAGTTTTTGCATTGTATTGTGGTGATGGATTCAATTGGATGGAACAGCTTGATATAGTTAAAGGAGAGGGCTGATGGTGCTGCTGTGGATGGTGGTGGAGGTCAGCGGTGAAGGTGGTGAAGTGGGGCCAAGCAAAGCCTAGAAGAAGAGCAAGCAAAATCAATAGAAATAGAGGAGAAAAATGAGAAAAAGAAGAGAAGCAATATATTTTTCTTCCTTTTTCTTCCATAGCCGTGAGGTTGGGGAGGGAGAAAAATTTTTCACGTGAAAATGAAAAAAATATACGGCTATGAGAAAGAAGTATGGTCGGCTATTCAATGCAAATGACAATTGGAAAGTGAAAAGACAAAAGAGATGTGAAAAGTCATGGCATATGAAAGGGTTTTGACCTTTTAAATTTCCATTCTTTTTAAAATAAATAAAACAAAAATAATTCAGAAAATACTCTTAAAAACCGAAACAAAGTGAAATAATATTAAAATAAATAATAAAATTTAAGGAAAATAGAAAAAGAATAAAAGAAATTGCTTAAAAATCCAAAACAGTGTCCATAAATTACAAATAAATCACCATTGAGTTTGGAAAATTGTTTACTTCATTTTAAAACTATTCTAAAACAAAATTTGAAATAAAATGATTTTTAAAATATTTTAAAAGTGAAATAAATAATTAAATTTAGAGAAAATAGAAAAAGAAATAAAGAAATTGTTTAAAAATTCAAAACGGGACTTAAAAATTACAAATAGAATATCACTAGCCTTATAAAATTTCTATTTCACTTTAAAACAAATAAAATGTCAAATGAATAAAATAAACGAGGAAAAAAATAAAGTGGAGATGAGAATAAAATAAGTTCTTAAGAAAAATATAAAGATAAATAAAGAATTACTTTAATTAATTGAAACTGGAAATTAGAAATTGTAAAGAGATATACAACTGATACTGGAAAATGTCAATTACACTTTAAAAATGTTTTAAAACCAACATATATTCATAACATGTTACTTTACCCATATAAATATAATTAGAACATTACATGACCAAATAAAATATTATTTATAAAATTTAAAATAAACAATTTTGTTAAATACAACAAATTACACACAATAGTTAAAAAGGCATAACTTTCACATTATAAATCAAATTTCAACGAAACGAAAAACAGTATTCTTAAAATTTTATTTATTTTCACAATACAAGATAAAATTCAAATTTTCAAACTTTTAAAATTTTAAGTTAAAAATCAAAGTTGGCCAAAATTTACTTTTTTGGAAATATTCAATTTATTCATGTTTGAAATTCTAATTTACATCAAAATCAAACTTTATATTTAAAATAACAAAATTATTCATTTTAATAAATATAATAAAGTTTTTAAATCAGGAATTTCAATTTAAAATAATTAAAATATACAATTAAATAAATCATAAAATACAGGGTTGTTACACTCTCCCCCACTCAAAACTTTTCGTCCCCCAAAAGAAATGAGATACGGGAAAGCACAGAAAAGATAGAATGAAATAGGATTAAGACAAGATGACAGAAGATTGAAATTATACCTAATAGCTATTGTTATAGGTAAGTTTAACAAATGTGGAGATGATCTTCCAAAGATCCTGCAGCATCAAGAACACAAGCATGAAAAAGAACTTCAAGAATCTGATTCACTCTTTCCGTTTGACCAACGGTCTGTGGATGACGAGTAGTGCTCAGATTCAAGATGAGTACCGAAGATTATAAAAAGATTTCTAACAGACTGGTATAAGCAATAACCTCCCATTCTGTGGAAGATAAGGGAAATAAGGACAACCAAAAGATAGTTTGAAAAAAAAATAAGGAAATAAATTTGAAACTATGAAAATTTGAACTTAGATTGGAAATAAATTTTTCATAAGTTAAATAAATCTTAATCATCTCTAATTTCATTATCTTATCATCTAATTATCTTAAGTTAACAAATCCCTAAAATCATGTATATGAAAAATATTTTATTATACACAAAATGTACCAAATAAATTTTAATTCTTCTTCATTTCTAATTAAAATTAAGTTTATTTCTCTCAATATATTTTATCACCCATATTAAATATATTTACACTTATTATAACTGTTTTAATTTATTCTTATTTCCTTAACATCATTTTATATTGTAAATTATTCCATTTCCCTTTTTCTTTATTTACCTTTGTTAGTCTTTTTATCACTAAAATTTAAGTGCATAACATTTATTATAACCACTCAAATTTTATTTATAAAATCTTTTTTTTAATATTGTATATTATCCAATTACATATTCAACTTCTGGAAATTTAGGTAAGTTAAATTGGAATGAAATTGTGTATTATACAAATAAAACTTTCCAATTCAATCATTTCAAGCTTGAATATTTATCCAAATCTTGAAATTATACTTAAAAATTATCTTCAATATAAAATTTAGGAATTAAATTTTCGATAAATTCAAAACTATTTAGAGGTAAATAAATGCACATATTTATATATATATATCCATTCAAATTTAAATTATATATCAGCATATGTTATAAATCCTGTCTTATTTTAGAAACTCAAATCACTTAAATTTCGCAAAACAAAAACTGTAGCAAGACTACAGAATGGTCTCTTCACTTCGAAACTCGAAAATGAATGTCGATGATGCTGCAGTCATCACCGAAGTTATTTTCCAGCGACAAAAAGAAGAGCACTAATTTTAAATTTTAAAATCCCTTTGGAAACAAATTTCTATTCGAAAATACTTTAAATAATATATCATTTAAAACTTTAAATACAAGGTTTGAAATCCATCGAAAATAAATTCCCAAATCCTTGTTTTAAATTCATTTTAAATTTCCAAATAAATTTATAACCATGTTTATTGTTCAACTATATGAAACAAGAGAAATGATATATAAATCAAATATTATTTCTTACAACCAATTCAATAAAAATCGAGAAAAAGATTTATAATATACTTACAAAACATATTTCATTACCAAATTTGAAAAACATATTGTGTCAGTTTTCTCTGTTCAAGTGTTTTGAAAATCCTATCAATAGAGTTGATCAGACGAATCGATCAGAAACCCAAATCAACATCAACAACTCAAACATCACAATATATAAAACATTTTAAATATTAGTTTACAAATACACTTCAAGAATGATTTGAAGATAAGTTGGAAACGAAGATTAGATGATTAAATAACAGAGTAGGATGCTGGATAAGCTTATATAAATCGTGGGCATCCATAACCTGGTCAACCGTGACTTAAAGAATAAGATCGATGTGGATTACTGGGGTAAATCAACATTCGATCTCAAGAGATAGAGTTTGGGATAATAAGAGATACTATCATCTAAACCGAGGATATAAAATCCTTGGTGAATCGATGCTATTGTAAAGGAGTTTCATCCCTTTACAAATAATTTGAGATTGGCGGGACTACCGACTCATTATAAAGATCCTTCGAAATGGAGTTATGGGATACTCCAAAATCAACAGAAAATGAATAGTGAGGGACACGAAATGAATTTTGGAACCGCAGGGAACGTTCCAAAATTCAAAGGATCGAGTCAAAAAGGAAGATATTTAAACTCGAATGAAAGTGATTCTATAAATACATTTACCATATATGCTAAGTTTGCTTAGAGCTAACAAAGCTCTGATACCAAATGTAACAACTCGATATTTTCAACCATTCGCATCCGCACATGTCAGACTTGAATTGCTCAAAATACGCGTTGTAAATAAAATTTGGCAAATCTCAAAATATACAGTAAATAAATAATCACATATCACAGACACAGAGTATATAATATTGCAGCGGAAGTAAAAGAGATAGTAGTTCATGAAGCTACTATATATGAATAAGATACATCAGAGTTAAATAAGATACAAAAGAAGAGTAACAAGATACATCATATACAAATCAGAATACATCACTAGAATCACTAGATACTAAAAGCAAAATAGATGGCTGGATCTTCAAGGAAAGCTCCAACTCCGAAGGTGAGTCTTGAATGTTGAATCACTCAATCTGACTCGAGCGTAAAGAAAAACAAAAAACGCTCGAGTCCGGACATAGATACTTATGAATTGTAAATCAACTCAAGTGAACAGTAACAAAATGCATCAGTAGCTTAAAAGATGCTTGGGATCACCCATCCTCTAAGGATCCGTTAAACTGTTTAATATGTAGTAATATTGCGCTATTATAATAATGTCTACAGTAAAATAAACTTACTTTAAAATAGCATTCCGGGCTTACCCATATCACCCTTCACACATAATAGTCCCAGTAGTCCATCCAATATCATGATATCTCCAGATCGGGAAACTATCAGAGGATACCACACGGGCTACGGGAGAAAAACAAACTCGTAGTAAAGGCTCGGTATGGTTGGTGACACGGCACACAAGGCAATTCAGGGTAGATATACCATTTACGCACACGAGCTGGTGGTAACGCAGCAGCCACATACACCCACCTCGGAACACACTCCCATATCAAAATCGGAGGATGGCCATCTAATCAATCACAAGTAAGAGTATAGTATCGAAGGAATGTGTCCGACCAGAGGAGCTACCCCTTTTGGCCCGAGATCGCTCCTGTTTTAACCACCTTATGCCAACTCACGGGAGTTGGGTCCACGTAATATACCTCAAGAACGACGCCACCATCCTACTTCATTCTGGAAACTCCATCGCGTACATAGTTGTTAAGGTGGTTTTCGGAGTTGGTAGAGAGTATGACAACTTCCGATCCCGGTCTCTTTAACAACCAATCGTTATTATAACGCCGTGGTCATTTTAAAATAGTTTATACTTTAAATATCAAATCATTTCATTTCAAAACTATATCCCTTTCAAAATAGTTGTACTTCGAAACCAAAACCATTTTATTTCAGAACTGTTTATTCAATCAAAGTAGTTTATACTTCGAAACCAAACCATTTTATTCAATCAAAATAGTTTAACTTCGAAACCAAACCATTTTTATTTCAAAACTATATTCAAATCAAAATAGTTTATCATTTCCATTTTAAACATATATTCACCTTTAAAAATTCATAATACTTTCAAAGTATCACTTTTTCGAAACCAAAATACTTGAAATCATTACCCTTTGAAAATCATAACATTACAAAATCATACATTTGAAATCATGGAATATTCATTCAATTCTTTGCATTCTACAAATTTATTCTATTACCAAAATTTCAAATTTCCAATTAAATTCAAATCAAACCATCAGTTTCAATTCAATTTAGTTTCCCAACAAAACATTTTAAATATTATAAATTTCAAATATATAATTTATCTACAAAATAAACTATTCAATCTTTAGTACATTTCTAAGTTTTAATATCCCGCATTTCAAAACTTAATTTGATAATTTCACATATATCTTAATTTAATTTATTAATATTTAGTTTTGAAATATCCATTTCATAAATACAATATCATTTAAATAAACTGGAATTAGAAGTAAACCTAATATCCTTTCACACTAATATAAACTTTAAATATTCTTATATCAAAATCAGATATCATTTCAAATTCACATTCCTTATCAAAATAGAGATTAAATCATTTCTAAACCATTTCAATCATTGAAATATCATATCCTTTCAAAATCCCATTATCAAATCATTATTTAAATTCAAATTCAAATATTCAAATTTAAATATCATTTTAGAATCAAATATATCATTCATTAATTATTTCAAATATCATTACAAAACACATTTCAAAATTCCATTCAAAAATTCATTTATCTCACAACACTTTATTCCATTTAACACATAACCAAATAAACCTTATTTAAATTCAAATTCAATTCAAATTCCTTAAAATTCAAATTTAAATATTAAAATATATTCAAAACTCCTCATATTCACAAATAATCAATTTCCAAAAGTTAAATCATTTAACACTTTAAAATATAATACAAAGAGTGTTAAAATCTACAACATTCAAAACATTATCAAATTTAGCAACGATAGCATTTATATAGTGCTATCGTAGCTTATAATTTCCAAAATAGTTTAGCTCAAGGATAACGGCATTTATCAAATGCCATAATAGGTATTTAGTTATTTCAAACATAGTTAAATTTAAAAACAACAGCATTTTAAAATGCTGTCAAAAGACTACAGCATTTTGGAAATGCTATAAAATTTCAGATTTTATTTTTAACTTTTCAAAAACAATAAAAATTCAATTTAACAAATTTTAAACTTATAAATCATATTTCTAGACTTCAAAATTTCATATTTAAATAATTTTAACATATGATTTATCACAACAAAATTTTATAATTAAATATCCAATTAAAACTCACTTTCATTTGTTAAGTCAAAATTCACTATTTATTTACTTATAAATTTAATAAAACTTAAAAATTTTCTTCAAATATCATTCAAAACTAAATTTAATTTCCATTATTTATTACGTTTTAAAATAAAATTTAAAGTCAAAAATCATATTTACTTCAAATTTACGTACTTAAATTCACAATTTCAAGACTTAATATTTAATTTCCTTAAAACCATAAAATATATATTTTTAAATCAAATTTCATACCTTTAAAATACCTATCTTAATAAAAATTATTTAAAAATATACCACGGGGTCTGTATATAATTTTCTAACCTCGGCCAAGTGATACGGATATATATCATTTCAATCCGCAGTTTAAAAAGAAAAACCGGGTTCTATCATTTCAAACCCGCAACCCCAAGTAAATAAAAATAAATAAAAATCACTCATGCCTATCATTTCAGTCCATAATGATTTTCCCTATTCTAAAGTCCATTCGGGTATGTATCATTTCAACCCATAGTGATTCTATTCTATAGGGAACTTGCAGTGTGATCATGTACAGAAATAATATAAACAATGTCAATATCACAATATAATGTCATATATCAGATGTCAGGTGATAATTAACAGTTTTAACATGGTAATAATATGGCATAGCATATCATATGATCATCATCAACTTGCATAACATTTTATATTACTAAACACTTGCCATCAATTCACTAGTTCATAAGTAAATATGTCAGAGTGAGAAAGACTCACCTTTTCAAGCTGAAGACCACTACGACACACAAAACGATTCCAAAGGCACGACAAGCACGATTAGAATTGAATGAATGGAGAGCCTTGATATTGATCATGTATACAACAAATAAACAAGACCATATAAACATATGCATACAATACAAATATGAATTGAAACGAAATGGAAATTTGAATCAACAAAGAACATTACCCAGCTTTAACACGAAAGTGCCTGACCACGACAACATGAATTGACACATGATCAATTGGGCTTGTTCTCACCATACTAAGCTCGGCCTAGGTGTTAACGTGGCTTGGGTTTGGATCAAATAGGCATGGAAACATAGAGATGAAGGTGGTGGATGTTGCAAAGTGAAGAATGGAAAGGACAAGGCAAAATTGGTAGGTTTGGTTCATCATTCAGGCTCGGTTTGGTTACATAGAGTCTCGGCTCATGCTTGTACAGGTCTGGAGATATCTGAAGTTGAAGTTCATGGGTGGTATCATGGTGGTTGTGGAGCAATAGGAGGCAGCCAAGGTGAACTATGAAGGGTAGGGTGGAATTAAGCTTGGCTAGGCAAGATTTTGTGGAGTTTTTGCATTGTATTGTGGTGATGGCTTCAATTTGATGGCACAGCTTGATATAGTCAGAGGAGAGGGCTGATGGTGCTGCTATAGATGGTGGTGGAGGTCAGTGGTGAAGGTGGTGAAGTGGGGTTGAGCAAAGCCTAGAAGAAGAGCAAGCAAAATCAATAGAAATAGAGGAGAAAAATGAGAAAAAGAAGAGAAGCAATATATTTTTCTTCCTTTTGCTTCCATAGTCGTGAGTTTGGGGAGGGAGAAAAATTTCTCACGTGAAAATGAAAAAAAAATACGGCTATGAGAAAGAAGTATGGTGTGCTATTCAATGCAAATGACAATTGGAAACTGAAAAGACAAAAGAGATGTGAAAAGTCATGGCATATGAAAGGGTTTTGACCTTTTAAATTTCCATTCTTTTCAAAATAAATAAAACAAAAATAATTCAGAAAATACTCTTAAAAACCGAAACAAAGTGAAATAATATGAAAATAATAATAATAAAATTTAAAGAAAATAGAAAAAGAATAAAAGAAATTGCTTAAAAATCCAAAACGGTGTCCATAAATTACAAATAAATCACCATTGACTTTGGAAAATTGTTTACTTCATTTTAAAACTATTCTAAATTTTTTTTGAAATAAAATGATTTTTAAAATATTTTAAAAGTTAAATAAATAATTAAATTTAGAGAAAATAGAAAAAGAACTAAAGAAATTGTTTAAAAATTCAAAACGGGACTTAAAATTACAAATAGAATATCACTAGCCTTATAAAATTTCTATTTCACTTTAAAACAAATAAAATGTCAAATAAATAGAATAAATGAGGAACAAAATAAAGTGGAGATGAGAATAAAATAATATCTTAAGAAAAATATAAAGATAAATAAAGAATTACTTTAATTAATTGAAGCTGGAAATTAGAAATTGTAAATATACAACTGATACTGGAAAAATGTCAATTACACTTTAAAAATGTTTTAAAACCAAAATATATTCATAACATGTTACTTTACCTATATAAATATAATTAGAACATTACATGACCAAATAAAATATTATTTATAAATTTAAAATAAATAATTTTGTTAAATACAGCAAATTACATACAATAGTTAAAAAGGCATAACTTTCACATTATAAATCAGATTTCAACGAAACGAAAAAAAGTATTCTTAAAATTTCATTTACTTTCACACTAAAAAATAAAATTCAAATTTTCAAACTTTAAAGTTAAAAATCTGTAACGTCCCGCTCGACAATTTAACTTGTTCATTTAATAGGATTTTTGTAATTTATTTTGTAGAAATAATAAAGGTGATAAATTAATATTGAAATGAAGGCTAAAATAAATTATGTAAATGGTGACTTAAAACCTATTTATAGAATTTTGAATAAAATCCAAATTGAATTAAGTAGAAAAAGGATTCTTACCTGTATATCAAATTTAATATGAGAAATTAATGAAAATATTAAATTTATTTAATGCAATAAAAGAGTGTAAACGGTAATTAGAATACCTTAGGGAATCATGTAAATGCAAGTTAATAATTTATGACTTGAATGAAATTCCAATTCAAAAAATCATTTAAATGTTATGATTTGATTTTTTATGCAGTATGAGAAAACAAATGTAAGGATTGGATTAATATATATGTTATTTATTCAGGATATTGAACAAAATTAGGAATCCAATTGTAATTAATGGTAATAATGTTGGGATTAGCTAATAAATTAAATTTCAATACAATTCCCATAAATGAATGTAATGAAATGAATGTATGAAAATGTATACTAGGTTATTTATCAAATAAAAGGAAAGAAAAGTAAATATCGAATTGATTGATGAATAAATATGCATTGAATAGTAATTGAATGTAAAGTTAATGGTAATTGTATAAAATCAATATAAGATAATGAATTGCAATAATTGTGGGTTGATAATAAGGTATGAATGGGAAAGTGATTGTGATATTAATTGAATGAAATTCAAATTTGATGGGAAAGGTAAATGGGTATTTGGTAATAAATTTAAAACGGACTTAAATAGTGAATTTATTTAATTAATATATAATAAATAAAGACTGAATAAAAACCTATACATGTAAATATCTATAATATTTGAGTGGAAATAACAAACTTATAAATGTGGGATTGAGAGTTTTACAACAATTATTATGAGTTATATACTTAGTTCGTTCAATTGAATCAGAAACCATTACAATAAATATAAATTTAATGTTATGCAATTGAGATAAACAATTGGAAAATGTTAAAGTATCTGGATATATATACTAAAATAAATGGTACCCAGGATGGTATTATGATAAATAGTGAATTTAACAATAGGAATCAGGATTTATTTATTTATATGGAAACTTAAAGTCTAATAATTGAATTTAATTGCAATTAAATGAGATTAGATATAGTTAAATAATTCATTATTTGAAATAAAGATAATGTGAGAAATTTGTGTGATAATTTGGAATCCAATATTTAATCCATCTTTTTCACAGGAATGAATGGAATACTAATTAATTTATTTAACTAAACGAAATTTTAGGATATTAATTATAATTTGGGAATTTAATGAAATTAAGGATTTATATTAAAATTTATAAATTTACCTTCTTTGATTTGACATCTAAACTTGTTGGAATTTTGTAAATGATTAAGAATTTTTAAAAGAGATAAAATGAGTCAATTTTAGAATCTAAATATAAAATTTGGATTTATTTACTAATTCTTAATTTATTTAATTAATATAAAAGTAGCCATTTTGGTCACGGACTCGGATTTCGACGAAACCAGTTTCATCGGATCCGTAATAGTGTATTATTGTAGGGTTTCAAGTTTCGTAGCGATCGGACTTGTCGTTTGATCATACGGAGTCGAAACGCCTTGAAATCGATTTAATTAGAATCAATTTGAAATCAATTTGAAAATATTGTTTTCAGCATAACTTCTTCATACGATGGAATTTGGACGTGAAACTTTTTCAATCGTGTTCAGGATATTTTAAAACGCCTATTTGGATATATGGGTTTAATCAATTTCGTTCCGGGGTCAGAACGGGCTTTTTGGGCCAATTATCGTTCAGCACGTTTGTTTATCGGATCCATCTACTCTATTTCTAACCTACCTATATAAACTCAAATTATAAACCCTAGCCTCCATCTATTCTCATTTCTATGTGCGTTCATTTTCCTCAACTCTTCCCCTTCCTCAATGGCTGTAAACACTAGATCCAAATACAATTCAAAAAATCAAATCCAAATTTCAATCTCCTCAAATCGTAGCAAATCATATATGGATTTGAGCTCTCGACGAGCGTAATTCAATTGTGGAATTCGTTTTTCAAATCGAGTTATCGTTGGCTCAGAAAGGGATCGTTTATTCTCGGCCTTCCATTTCACCGAATTCAAACTGCATCGGATCGTTAAATTGACGATACCATGGCGTGGAGGAGGTCATGCGTAGTCCATCGACGTGTTTAGTTGGGGGTTTTAGTGGTTAGATCGATGCCTAAAATTCGAACTAGGGTTCGAATAGGTGGCGGCCGGCGGCGAAGGGGGAGGACCGGACTTGGGGCAATCGAGGCGGCTGGCCGAGGGGCGTTCGGCGGAGGTGGCCGGCGGTAGGCAGGAGGCCGGTGGCAGTTGCAAACCTTGGTCAAAGGGGGCGAGTCAACGGGCATGGGTTCCTGGGTATTTCGAACGATGTCGCGTGAGATTGGGGTTACAGGGAGATAGTATGACGTGGAGAAGTTAATATTAGGTAAGTTTTATTTAATTTAATTTTTGTTTCAATCGCAATTTTTGACATAACTTTCTCATATGTTATCCGTTTCACGTGAATTTTTTTTGTTAGGATCGTAATAAAATTTCTAACGCTTTAATGCTGATTTGGACAGATTTGGAGATCGTCGAATTTTTGGGTTTAAATCGGATTTAAATTCGATTTAAATTCAAAAGGTGAGTGTTTTTAACCCACTCACAACTTCTAAAATTTCTTATGGTTGTTAAATTGATTTTAGATATGAGTAGAAATTTATTTATGACTATTTAGCATGTTTTATTCATTATCTCTGTTAAATCGCATTTAAGTGACGCCCTACTTCTATACTCACAATAACAAAGAGTACTAAAGGAAATACTGTCTGTTATCACGAAGAATAAGGCTGGATAGGAGCGACCATCCGTAGTTAGGCCTTACACTAGTATTGGTTTTTTCGATAGGAGTGGTATATATACTTATTTTTTTTCATCTCTTATTTATTTACTCCCATCAACATACCCAATTCCAATAGAAAACGAACTACGATGGTTCATAATAGTTTAGGACAATATATATAATAATAACACAGATAATATAAATGCGGAACACAGATTAAATAGAAAGTCTCATATATATAATAACTGATGTCAGTTACAATACATTTGACGCAATACATATGATACGATACATATGATACAACTACAACTGTTGACTCTGGAAGTTACATAAACAGTACATTATCGTAAATAATATACATGAATATACAACACCATATACTAAGACAACGAGTACTCCCAAAAGGTATGAAAAGACTTCATAGCTCTAGCAGCAACCAAAAGTAAGATATCAACAACCTGCAAATACTCGGTCTGACCCGAGTATTAAATTCAAAAGAAAATAATACACGGGTCAGTCTAATTCAAACTCAGTTATTAATGCACAGAAGCAATAATAAATAGCAACTAGACGACAGTCAAACTAAATCTCGTCTATCCGACCCTTAAATAAAGAAATCAGATAACGATGAATATAAAACGTAATAGTGTTAAATAACAAATCAGCAATTTCAAATCATCAACAAAGATAAGTGAAAAGAATATCGATGAAGATACTTTAAAAACGTCAGAATTGCCTAGACGGCAATTAACAACAAAATCATCAAATTAAATCCAATCAAAATACGATTCAAAATATATTGAATTGGCAACATAAAACAATTCTAGCAATAGAAAACATCAATTCAAACAACAACCAGGGTAGGGCTGCAGTACACGCACGCGTGTACCGCCTCGCCACTACAGCATATGGAATATGCAAAAGATCAATATATCAAAAACAAATAGAATATCATACAAACCATACCGTGTGGCTGCAGTTCACGCTTGCGTGCACTGCCTTGCCACTATCGTGATGATGTACTCAAAAGATCAACGAACCAAAATCAATGAAGGTTCAAATATCAATTCAAAATGTGGATACTGTGTGGCTGCAATTCACGCTTGCGTGCACTGCCTCGCCACAACAACATGTGAAATCATCACAACAGAGAATACTATCAGCAATCAAAGTTGCAGAGGTCAAATCAGTGACTCAACACAGCTGCAACATGGTCAAAACCAAGACAACACATATGCAACATTTCATATAACAACGCCACTGTCTCAACATTTAGAGTATCATTGACACAGTAAACTACAAGTATTCACAAGCTAATGCAAATTCCAGCTACGAATGAGCAAGTGTATTTGCATATTAATTATGCAAACATAGGTTGCAATGAAGACTACACACTGTTCAATGCACTCAAAGTCAGAGATTTAAAACAACTGAATACAATGGTAAGGCACGGCAAATACAAGTGCAAGGATGTGTGCATAAATGGATGCAGTCACGTGTGACGAAAAATCTGAAGTCACATATGAAAATGTGATACGCCTCAAAGTCCAAAACACAATAACAACAGTGCACTAAGTACAACTGCACGAAATGAAGCAGTAACTTATGTTCAATGAACATGAAGGCAAGGCACAAGTCAGGAAATGGTAAAGTCAAAGCATCAAAGTGAGCAATGCACAGGTACTAGTGAAGCATATCGGTACGAAACCAAATGAACAAACAAATGCAAAAGCTCAGTAAAACCCAAGCAAGTGCATATCAAAACAAATGCAGAATCAAGAGTACCGGTCCAGTTACAACATAGTGAGTGCTGCAACTACACGCAGAAGTGTCAAGACCAATGAACAAAGAACAGAGACCAGACAGGCCAAGAAACAAGGCAGATCATAAAGAAATGCATGCCACCAAGTAAACAAACTCAGGCAAATGTGCACAGCTCATGTATGCATCAGTAACCAACTAAATGAAAAGACCCACAATGAAAAATCAGGTACAACAACATCAAATATGATCAAGACCAAATGCACATGTCAACAGAAATGACACAGCAAAAAAATGAAGACCACTATGCAATGCAACAAAGTGCAATAACAAATTCAGTGAAGCCCAAATATACAGAAGTCAATGCCCAGAAACAATCAGTACAATTACTGAAGCTCAAGAACTCAACAAGGCAGACACAAGTCAGATAGTGGTAAAGTCAAAGCCCAAAGTGAATCCAGTGAAACATGCATAGGCAGTTTTACCCAAAACAAGTGTCATGAACCAACAGAAGCATTCGAAGTGAAACCGTGGAACAACAAAGCATAGAGACTACAAGTACAAATACAATAGGGCAACATAGGCAGTGCAAATTCAAATGAAGCTATGAAGATGAAAAATGCCCGAGTCATGGAGCAGTAAACAATACAAAATACAAAATACGCAGTTAAAAATCAAAGTTAGTGAGCAATAGACCAAAGAACGAAATCAACATTGTTCACACGAAGAACAGTACTGTGATGGCCAAGTAATTCGAATAGTAAAACATTAAACCGCGGCAATCACGAAATCATTCAAAGCCAAAGAAACAACGAATATACAGAAATTGAAGAAATCAATAATTATCTCAAACATTCAAACGAAGATCAAGTAATCACGAATTCACAAGTTCTAAAAACAATATCATCTGAATTAAATGTGAGTGGCAAATAATCACTCACCTTTGCAACGAATTGGAGCAGCCGTTCAATTTAAGGAAGAGTCAAAGCCGTGGAGATCACCAATTCACGAAACCCTAGCTTGAGGAACGAACGAACACGAAAAAAATTTGAAGCCGCCATTATTTATTTTCTCGTTTAGGTTTAGGGTTCGACCGAAAAATGAAGAAAAGAGGAACGGTTATCGACCTTAGACAATTGTCACAACCCAAAACAAACGAACGTGGCCAAGGTTCAAATGTGTAAATCCCACTTAATTCCTAACCAATTTTATTCAAGAATTTATTTATTTATTTATTTATTTTTTACTTGATTTAAAAACTTCAACTGTAATTAACAAACCGAATCTAATCGTCATTTGACGATAATTAATTGTCACAAATCGTTTTAACAAATTTCAAAAGAATTTAAACCAGATTCGAACCCCTCATATAGCAATTAACAACTAATTAAATCGTCATTTGACGAAAATTACTTGTCATAAAATTCCGGGTTGTTACAGACTCCCCTCCTTATAAAAATTGCGTCCCCGCAATTTTCATAATTAAGGTCGTCACTAACAATAAATTTTCTAACATAAACTAGCTAAGCTAGAAAATAAATGCAGAGAATTTAAACGTCAAGAAATCTTTTAATTTCATAAAAGAAATTCACAAATTCTAAACAAAATCTAACTATCAAGTAGATAATCAGAAAACAACAAAGTTCCAATTATCAAAACGAAAATTAGAAACCTCAAATCAATAAATATTCGATTATCAAAAACGATAATCCAATCAACAAATTTTCGATTATCAAAAACGATAATCAAAACAACAAATATACGATTATCAAAACAACAATTATTCGATTATCAAAAACGATAATCCTGAAAGTGCGGTGTGTATACGATTATATGTGCTAATATAGTATACACGGATCGTGTAATATGGACTACAATATAAATGCGGAAATAGATGATAATAGCATAGTAAATAAAAATAGAAAAATCACACCAGAGATTTTTATACTGGTTCGGAGCACCGTCCTACGTCCAGTCCCAGACTTCTATCTGGATTTTCACTATTAACTACCTCGCTTCACCCGGAGGAACAGGTTTACAACACCCGAGCAACCGAACGGGATTTCACGCCTCTAATACACTGAGGACTTCAACACTTGCCTCTTACAACACAGAGGACTTCAACAAAAGAACAAATACAATTGTTGTTGACAACTTGTGCTCTTGAAAACACGGATTTGTCACTAGTAGTACACCCTTCCTATAATCTTATTCTCAAAGTATGCGAATGATGTTTTGAAAAGATTAAGGAAAGTATATTACTTATTGAATCAAAAGATATGAAATAGTTTCAATGATTCAATAAATAATCGAGAGCTTTTAGAATGCAGGAGTATGTAGAAAGTAAGATCAGAGATTAGATTAAAAAGCATATACAATCATGTTTTTATCTGTCTTGAATCAATGATTTAGATGAGTATATATAGAGAAAAATAGCTGTAACTCTTTGTGAACAGTTGCCATTAATAGATATGATTATTTGATGAAAGGTAAGAGATGCAACCATTGGAGAAAGAAGTGTCTTTTGGAAAAGGTTGTTCTCTGTTTAAAAACGGTCGACAGGTCAAAAAATGACCAGTAGACAGGAATTTGAATATATATATATATACACGTTATGTTCACTTGTGCACATTATCTGTGCATTCTGGGCAAAAACGGTCGACCACCTGGTTTTGACCGGTCGACCGGTTTTGTCCAGACTGCACAGTTAATGTGCACTCATATATATTTATATATATATTCGAAGATTAAAGGCATAAGATTATTTGAGGATAGATTTTAACATAAATAATCATCACTAACATACAAAATAATCAACCTCTAATCATATGGAGCACTTTGTGTCTGAATAACTTCTTTTTGTCGATCACGGCTTATCCCTTTGTCAGAAATCAAAACTCTATAAAAATCTTGACTCAACATTCTCCCCCTTTTTGATTGATGACAACATATTTATGAATCTCCCCCTGTATAAGATATCCCCTTGAGATTGTGTCCTGCATATATACTGTTAGCACAATTTTCTCCCCCTTTGTCATCGACAAAAAGGAGTTGTTTAAATGGAGGATGTAAAAGAGATTATAAGCAACATAAAACTACTACCATAGATCAAGAGTAACATTCACACAAGATGATAATACACACAAGTCTAGTACGAATTAAAACACGACACTATTTAGTACAAGTGCCGGATAATATCTTTAAAGCTCCACCTAAGTATAACATCTCCCCCTAAGTATAATATCTCCCTCTATTTATATGCATATGAATTTCTCCCCCTTTGTCATTATCAAAAAGAATGGGGAAATATATAAAATTATATAAAATATCTTGTATATAACGAGATAAACTCATTATTAATTATGAAGGAAAAGTAAAATAAATTTTACCATATTTACCGAAGTCCATATTTTATTGTAAGCACGTAATTCTATTAAACATATGGAACATTCTTTGAAATTCCAAAATCTATCATTTTCCTTTTGTTTCTCTGAGTACCTGCAAAAAATAATAATAATTTTCGGTACCCACTTACTATGTTAGGGTCCGAGGGGTTAGGTCTTTGGAAACCATACCCATTTGGGTGTGCTTGAACCTTTATAGATATAATTTTCATTACAAATTACATTCTTATAATAGTTGCTAATATAAAGTTGTTTATCATGATCAATCATATTAGCTGGAATCCATATCTTAATACTATTAGTCATTAGCTTAGTACTTGAAGAATAATTTCTATCATTTCTAAACAAAGTACTATTATGACTATAACTGGTTTTAAAACTATCTTGATTACTAGTACTAGCACTAAAGTTAGTATACATGAATGCATATCTAGTACTATTTTTACTTTTAGCTTGTTTATAGCCTACACCACTTCTATCATTGCGAACTTTTGAATTCTTAACATAACCTAATCCCTTCTTATTTGAAGCAGGTTGAGAATTTTCAATAATCCTGCATAAATTTTCTCTCCCTTTATTAAAATTGGAAATATTTTTAGTAATGTCATCAAGCTTAGTTTTGAGACTAGTGTTATCTAACTCAACGATTTTAATTTTTGTTTTTAACTCATGATTTTCAGAAGCTAGAGCATTATTCTTTTCTTTTTGAGCTTCTATTTCTTGACTTAATAGAGCGAGTAGAGAATTGTCTGAATCTTGAATTTTCTCAAGTTCTTCTTCTAATATTCTCTTTTCGTCTTTAAGCATATCTCTTTCGAATTCTGCTTTCTTCTGATTTTCCAGAGCTTCCTTATATTTTCTTTTGAGACTTTTTAAAGTGTCTAGAAGTTCTGAATTTATTTCTATCATATCATCAAAAGTTAGATCACTAACCTCGTTATCTTTTTCCATGAAGCATTTGTTTGTTTGCTCCTTTGATTGTTCTTTATTGCTCTTCCTCTTCTTATTGCCTTGACTAGATCTCTTTATAGCCATTTATTCTAGGATGTTGTTACGATCTCTAGAAAACCAGGCTCTGATACCAATTGAAAATCGCTATGCTTTGATACCAAATGAAAGTGCGGTGTGTATACGATTATATGTGCTAATATAGTATACACGGATCGTGTAATATGGACTACAATATAAATGCGGAAATAGATGATAATAGCATAGTAAATAAAAATAGAAAAATCACACCAGAGATTTTTATACTGGTTCGGAGCAACGTCCTACGTCCAGTCCCAGACTTCTATCTGGATTTTCACTATTAACTACCTCGCTTCACCCGGAGGAACATGTTTACAACACCCGAGCAACCGAACGGGATTTCACGCCTCTAATACACTGAGGACTTCAACACTTGCCTCTTACAACACAGAGGACTTCAACAAAAGAACAAATACAATTGTTGTTGACAACTTGTGCTCTTGAAAACACGGATTTGTCACTAGTAGTACACCCTTCCTATAATCTTATCCTCAAAGTATGCGAATGATGTTTTGAAAAGATTAAGGAAAGTATATTACTTATTGAATCAAAAGATATGAAATAGTTTCAATGATTCAATAAATAATCGAGAGCTTTTAGAATGCAGGAGTATGTAGAAAGTAAGATCAGAGATTAGATTAAAAAGCATATATAATCATGTTTTTATCTGTCTTGAATCAATGATTTAGATGAGTATATATAGAGAAAAATAGCTGTAACTCTTTGTGAACAGTTGCCATTAATAGATATGATTATTTGATGAAAGGTAAGAGATGCAACCATTGGAGAAAGAAGTGTCTTTTGGAAAAGGTTGTTCTCTGTTTAAAAACGGTCGACAGGTCAAAAAATGACCAGTAGACAGGAATTTGAATATATATATACGTTATGTTCACTTGTGCACATTATCTGTGCATTCTGGGCAAAAACGGTCGACCACCTGGTTTTGACCGGTCGACCGGTTTTGTCCAGACTGCACAGTTAATGTGCACTCATATATATTTATATATATATTCGAAGATTAAAGGCATAAGATTATTTGAGGATAGATTTTAACATAAACAATCATCACTAACATACAAAATAATCAACCTCTAATCATATGGAGCACTTTGTGTCTGAATAACTTCTTTTTGTCGATCACGGCTTATCCCTTTGTCAGAAATCAAAACTCTATAAAAATCTTGACTCAACAAATCCAATCAACAAATATTCGATTATCAAAAACGATAATCAAAACAACAAATATTCGATTATCAAAAACGATAATCCAATCAACAAATATTCGATTATCAAAAACGATAATCAAAGCAACAATTATTCGATTATCAAAAACGATAATCAAATCAACAAATATTCGATTATCAAAAACGATAATCAAATCAACAAATATTCGATTATCAAAAACGATAATCCAATCAACAAATATTCGATTATCAAAAACGATAATCCAATCAACAAATATTCGATTATCAAAAACGATAATCAAAACAACAAATATTCGATTATCAAAAACGATAATCAAATCAACAAATATTCGATTATCAAAAACGGTAATCAAAACAACAATTATTCGATTATCAAAAACGATAATCCAATCAACAAATATTCGATTATCAAAAACGATAATCAAATCAACAATTATTCCATTATCAAAAACGATAATCAAAACAACAGATATTCGATTATCAAAAACGATAATCAAATCAACAAATATTCGATTATCAAAAACGATAATCAAATCAACAAATATTCGATTATCAAAAAAGATAATCAAAACAACATTATTCGATTATCAAAAACGATAATCCAACCAACAAATATTCGATTATCAAAAACGATAATCAAATCAACAAATATTCGATTATCAAAAACGATAATCCAATCAACAAATATTCGATTATCAAAAAACGATAATCAAAACAACAAATATTCGATTATCAAAAACGATAATCCAATCAACAAATATTCGATTATCAAAAACGATAATCAAAACAACAATTATTCGATTATCAAAAATGATAATCCAATCAACAAATATTCGATTATCAAAAACGATAATCAAAACAACAAATATTCGATTATCAAAACAACAATTATTCGATTATCAAAAACGATAATCCAATCAATAAATATTCGATTATCAAAAACGATAATCAAAACAACAAATATTCGATTATCAAAAACGATAATCAAATCTCAAATCAACAAATACTCGATTATCAAAAACGATAATCAAGTCAACAAATATTCGATTATCAAGAACGATAATCAAAAACATCAAATATCTAATTGTCAAAAACGATAATCAGAACTCATATCAACAAATATTTAATTATCACAAGCGATAATCAAAGCAACAAATATTCGATTATCAAAAATGATAATCAAATCTCAAATCAACAAATAATCGATTATCAAAAACGATAATCAAGTCAACAAATATTCGATTATCAAGAACGATAATCAAAAACATCAAATATCTAATTATCAAAAACGATAATCAGAACTCATATCAACAAATATTTAATTATCACAAGCGATAATCAAATCAACAAATATTCGATTATCAAAAACGATAATCAAATCTCAAATCAACAAATACTCGATTATCAAAAACGATAATTGGAAACAACAAATATCTAGAAATCAATTAAGATACTCTAGAAAATCAACATAAAAGGTTGGATCGATCCCATCAGATGGCGAGTTTTAGCTACGCCGCACGTGCATCAACATATGACCGAAGTCTACCAAGTACCCAACATAATTTTGGCGCCCAACAAATGACCCGATGGTCCAACAAATGACCCGAAGGTCCGGTACTGGTATTGACCCGAAGGTCCAACATATGACCCGAAGGTCCTCATAATGCTCGAAAGCACACGAAAATCATCATATATTCAACTAACGAGTCCGGAATTAACCGAAATAGCAAACGCACATGTCCCATACCACATGTTTTACTAAATCGTTTGATTCTCTTCATCGTTTCCTTGAACGTGCAAAATTGTGTATTCCAAAAATAACATTTCACATTCTCAAAAGGACAAGTCCAGAATTAAGCGAATCAGTAAAAGAAAGGGGTCATAATCCTCGATTTTTCTGAAACGTTTAAGTCACTTTCTCATTCTTCTGAAAACGCAACTGTAAAAATTCTGAAAACAATTTCATTTATTTTATAAAAGTAAATAATCTACATTCTCAAACGAACAAGTCCGGAATTAAGCGAATCAGTAAAAGAAAGGGTTCACAGTCCTCGATTTTGCTGAATCGTTTAAATCGCTTCCTCATTCTTTTGAAAGCATAAACTATAAAATTTTTGAAAAACAATTATATTTTTAAAATGATTTGCAAATCCATGATAAAAACAGCAACATTAGTGACAATTTCAATAAGAAAATTGTACTTCTCAAAACACCGTAGAAATGGATCTCAAAATCAGCATTGCGGGATACCGCTTGAATAATCCACTTTAAAAATTTGACGGTTACTGAAGTCAAAGTGACAGTAATTTTTAAACGTCAAAATCTCATCAAAATAATTTGCATCAAAATTTCATATCAGTGAATTTTCATTAATTAAAATGTCAACAAAACACCGTGCTTCAAAAATTTAGCAACGACGTAAAAATCCCATTATAGAAATAACGGCAACAAAATACGTTTTATAACCAAGCATCGGTTCAATGTAAAATTAATATAGTAACGTGCAACTCATGTTTGCACGCACATTACCAAATAAACAAAGAAAGCATTCTATTATATCTT
The DNA here is from genome assembly GCA_030765085.1 of Allium cepa. Lineage (NCBI taxonomy): Eukaryota > Viridiplantae > Streptophyta > Magnoliopsida > Asparagales > Amaryllidaceae > Allium > Allium cepa. The sequence continues at coordinate 299,583,767 of CM060931.1, forward strand.
CAATTAAGATATTTTAAAACAGGAAAAATCTAATCAGATATGATTAGCACCAAATAAAACCGGCAAGAATTTCAACAAATCAAACCACTGGTTAAACAGCATAATGAAATTAAATTCATTTTCATATTTCGATTTTTAAATCAAAATAACTATCAGCTGTACTCAGCGAAGCAGTCTCACTGTTTTCGCTGCGCACTCTGATAAACAAAACACAATTCACTTTTATTTATAAATACAGATATTTAAAAATTCCATCAAATTTTCAAAACTTTAGTTGTGACTCAAAGCACAATAAAACATCGACTAATAGCTATAACACATGTTCCATCTAAGTTATGTTTTACATTATGTCCATAAACCCCAAGCTCTGATACCAACAGTGACGCCCCACCTCTATACTCACAATAACAAAGAGTATTAAAGGAAATACTGTCTGTTATCACGAAAAATAAGGCTGAATTGGAGCGGCCATCCGTAGTTAGGCCTTACACTAGTATTGGTTATTTCGATAGGAGTGGTATATATACTTATTTTTTTCATCTCTTATTTATTTACTCCCATCAACATACCCAATTCCAGTACAAAACGAACTACGATGGTTCATAATAGTTTAGGACAATATATATAATAATAGCACAGATAATATAAATGCGGAGAACAGATTAAACAGAAAGTCTCATATATATAATGACTGATGTCAGTTACAATACATTTGACGCAATACATATGATACGATACATATGATACAACTACAACTGTCGACTCTGGAAGTTACATAAACAGTACATTATCGTAAATAATATACATGAATATACAACACCATATACTAAGACAACGAGTACTCCCAAAAGGTATGAAAAGACTTCATAGCTCTAGCAGCAACCAAAAGTAAGATATCAACAACCTGCAAATACTCGGTCTGACCCGAGTATTAAATTCAAAAGAAAATAATACACGGGTCAGTCTAATTCAAACTCAGTTATTAATGCACAGAAGCAATAATAAATAGCAATTAGACGACAGTCAAACTAAATCTCGTCTATCCGACCCTTAAATAAAGAAATCAGATAACGATGAATATAACACGTAATAGTGTTAAACAACAAATCGGCAATTTCAAATCATCAACAAAGATAAGTGAAAAGAATATCGATGAAGATACTTTAAAAACGTCAGAATTGCCTAAACGGCAATTAACAACAAAATCATCAAATTAAACCCAATCAAAACACGATTCAAAACATATTGAATTGGCAACATAAAACAATTCTAGCAATAGAAAACATCAATTCAAACGACAACCAGGGTAGGGCTGCAGTACACACACGCGTGTACCGCCTCGCCACTACAGCATATGGAATATGCAAAAGATCAATATATCAAAAACAAATAGAATATCATAAAACCATACCGTGTGGCTGCAGTTCACGCTTTCGTGCACTGACTTGCCACTATCGTGATGATGTACTCAAAAGATCAACGAACCAAAATCAATGAAGGTTCAAATATCAATTCAAAATGTGGATACTGTGTGGCTGCAGTTCACGCTTGCGTGCACTGCCTCGCCACAACAACATGTGAAATCATCACAACAGAGAATACTATCAGCAATCAAAGTTGCAGAGGTAAAATCAGTGACTCAACACAGCTGCAACATGGTCAAAACCAAGACAACACATATGCAACATTTCATACAACAACGCCACTGTCTCAACATTCAGAGTATCATCGACACAGTAAACTACAAGTATTCACAAGCTAATGCAAATTCCAGCTATGAATGAGCAAGTGTATTTGCATATTAATTATGCAAACACAGGTTGCAATGAAGAATACACACTGTTCAATGCACTCAAAGTCAGAGATTTAAAACAACTGAATATAATGGTAAGGCGCGACAAATACAAGTGCAAGGATGTGTGCATAAATGGATGCAGTCACGTGTGACGAAAAATCTGAAGTCACATATGAAAATGTGATATGCCTCAAAGTCCAAAACACAATAACAACAGTGCACTAAGTACAACTGCATGAAATGAAGCAGTAACTTATGTTCAATGAACATGAAGGCAAGGCACAAGTCAGGAAATGGTAAAGTCAAAGCATCAAAGTGAGCAATGCACAGGTACTAGTGAAGCATATCGGTACAAAACCAAATGAACAAACAAATGCAAAAGCTCAGTAAAACCCAAGCAAGTGCATATCGAAACAAATGCAGACTCAAGAGTACCAGTCCAGTTACAACATAGTGAGTGCTGCAACTACACGCAGAAGTCTCAAGACCAATGAACAAAGAACAGAGACCAGACAGGCCAAGCAACAAGGCAGATCATAAAGAAATGCATGCCACCAAGTAAACAAACTCAGGCAAATGTGCACAACTCATGTATGCATCAGTAACCAACTAAATGAAAAGACCCACAATGAAAAATCAGGTACAACAACATCAAATATGATCAAGACCAAATGCACATGTCAACAGAAATGACACAGCAAAAAAATGAAGACCACTATGCAGTGCAACAAAGTGCAATAACAAATTCAGTGAAGCCCAAATATACAGAAGTCAATGCCCAGAAACAATCAGTACAACTACTGAAGCTCAAGACCTCAACAAGTCTGACTCAAGTCAGATAGTGGTAAAGTCAAAGCCCAAAGTGAATCCAGTGAAACATGCATAGGCAGTTTTACCCAAAACAAGTGTTATGAACCAACAGAAGCAATCGAAGTGCAACCGTGGAACAACAAAGCATCGAGGATACAAGTACAAATACAACAGGGCAACATAGGCAGTGCAAATTCAAATGAAGCTATGAAGATGAAAAATGCCCGAGTCATGGAGCAGTAAACAATACAAAATACGAAATACGCCGTTAAAAATCAAAGTTAGTGAGCAATAGACCAAAGAACGAAATCAACATTGTTCACACGAAGAACAGTACTGTGATGGCCAAGTAATTCGAATAGTAAAACATTAAACCGCGGCAATCATGAAATCATTCAAAGCCAAAGAAACAAGGAATATACAAAAATTGAAGAAATCAATAATTATCTCAAACATCCAAACGAAGATCAAGTAATCACGAATTCACAAGTTCAAAAAACAATATCGCCTGAATTAAATGTGAGTGACAAATAATCACTCACCTTTGCAACGAATTGGAGCAGCCGTTCAATTTAAGGAAGAGTCGAAGCCGTGGAGATCACCAATTCACGAAACCCTAGCTTGAGGAACGAACGAACACGAAAAAAATTTGAGGCCGCCATTATTTATTTTCTCGTTTAGGTTTAGGGTTCGATCGAAAAATGAAGAAAAGAGGAACGGTTATCGACCTTAGACAATTGTCACAACCCAAAACAAACGAACAGTGTCCAAGGTTCAAATTTGTAAAGCCTACTTAATTCCTAACCAATTTTATTCAAGAATTTTTTTTTACTTGATTTAAAAACTTCAACTGTAATTAACAAACCGAATCTAATCGTCATTTGACGATAATAAATTGTCACAAATCCTTTTAACAAATTTCAAAAGAATTTAAACTGGATTCGAACCCCTCATATAGCAATTAACAACTAATTAAATCGTCATTTGACGAAAATTACTTGTTATAAAATTCCGGGTTGTTACAATTTATTTAATTTAACTGTTAATTAATTTTATAGTTGCATATAAATTTGACAGTTAAAATTTATTTATTTGCATAAAACTGCTAGTTAAACAGTTATTAAATTTATTTTGAATATAAACTGTTAGTTAATAACTGTCATTTATTTCCTGTTATATTGCATATGCTATATATTGATGTTTGTTTAAATTGACGATGATTGAAATAAATTGGTGATGATTGAAATAAATTGGTTGATGATTGATATTGGTTGAATGGATGATGTGTTCTACCTTATATAAACTGCAAGTTATCATGCATTTTCATTTCATTCGGGATTGCGGTTTGAAATGATATACAACCACATTTTTTTATTTTTAAATTTTGGGTTGAAATGATAAATATCCGTATCACTTGACCATAGGATAGAGAAACTATATACAGGCACCGCGGTATATATATAAAATTATTTTGAAATGATTTTTATGGTTTGGATATGATAAGGTTTAATAAATATAAAATTTTGATATTTTAAAAATATTATTTTATATATATATATATAGTTAAATTTGGAGTTTAAGCTATGTATAAAATCTGTTAAATAAAAATGAATAAGTTGAAAATGGAATTTGATAATCTAAATTATATATTTTAAGTACAGGATAAGATCTTGTATATATATAGAGTTTTAAATGATTCAAATCAATTAAGATTGAAAATAAATTGGAGATTAATTGGAATTGAGCTTATTTAAAAATTTAACTTCATAAGTTGATGTTAACTTATTAAAATTGGAATTTTAAAGGCATGATATTTATAATTGGATTTAATGAATAATGCTAGTATAAATAAATGAAAGGAAATTTTAGTGTTAATAAATTTAGTTTATTTTAAATGGTTATGGATTTATCATATAAACCTTTCAAAACTAAATAATAGGAAAATGAATTGTTGAATAGAAATTTCCAACCTTAGTTTTGAAATTCATTAAATACTCAAAGTTTGAAAATATTGAAATCGAAGTGTTTTATTCAAACGGAAAGTGAATCTAAAAGTTATTGGATAGAATGAATTTAAAATGAATAAAAATTTGTGAAGGCGTGGAAATCATTTACTTTTAAAGAAATTTTAAATTCAAATGTTTTATTTTATATACTGTTGAATATCCAAACCATTTAAGTTTTGAAAGTTATGGTTTTAAAACTATGAATTTGAAGTATTATGTTTGAAAGTTAAAATTTAAATATTTGGTTTCGAGGTATTATAAATTTAAAGGTGGTATGATTTTGAAAAGAAATATATTTGAAATAAAATGATATCATATTTATTTGGGTTTTAAAAGAAAATGATATCTTATTTATGGGTTTTGAAATGGAGAATTTTATTCTGGTTTTAAAGTATAAACTATTTTTAAAATGACCGCGGTGTTATAATAACGTTTTATTGTTGAAGAGACCAGGATCAGAAGTTGCCATACTCTCTGCCAACTCCGAAAACCACTTTAACAACCGTGTACGCGGTGGAGATTCCAGAATGAAGTAGGTTGGTGGCGGCGTTTCCTGTAAGGTAAATACGTGGACCTAACTCCCGTGAGTTGGCATAAGGTGGCTAAAACAAGAGCGATTGACGGGTTAATAAGGTAACACCTTTGATCGGACACATCCCTTCGTTATTATACTTTGACTCTTGGATTGATTCGGTGGCCACTTTTGATTTTTTATTTGGGGGTGTGGCTCGAGGTGGGCGATAGCTGCAGCTATGCGTTACCACCGACCCGGAAGCGTAATTGGTATATCTACCCCAGCATTGCCTAGTTGTGCCGTGTCACCTCCCCTAGCGCGCCTTATACGATTTTGGCTTTGTACCATACCTATGGAGTGCCCTCTGACGACGCCCAGTACGGGGGAGATTACGGTACTGTATAGACTATGGGAATATATTTTGTATTAAGAGCTATATGGGTAACCGCTTAACGCTATTTAAAAGTAAGTTTATTTTATAAATAGACACTATTATAATAGCGCAGTATACTACATAGTAAATAGTTTAACGGATCCTTAGGAGATGTAAATCCCGAGCATCTCTTGAGTTACTGCACTCATATTTATTTCTGTTAATTTAACTTACATAAGATCTTTTATTTCTGACTCGAGTGTTTTGTCTTTTCAATTCGCTCGGGTCAGTCCGAGCATTTCAGGATTTGAAGATTTTATTCTGGAGGACGAAGACGAAGATTTGTAGTATTACTATCTACTATATTATCCCACTACACTATTTAAATTCCGCTACATTGTTATTGGTATGGGTAACTCTGATATGTATTATGTAAATATAATCAAATGTTTTGTAAAACAACTTCATGAACTGTATATTTGATTATTTAATTTTATCCTTCCGCTGTGAGATTCTGTTTTGTTTTTTTTCTTCTTCTTGTTTTCTTATTTACCCCCTAACATCCTCCCTTGCGTATGGTTTGAATTGGCACGTGTGTCGATTTAAGCGTGTGAAAAGGAGGGATGTTACAGTTGGTATCAGAGCTTTGGTTTAGCGATAAACCTAAGCTTTGTGGGGTTTGACTCTTTACAAATAGGGTAGTAGTACCCTATGGGAGTCGCTGAGTGTATATATATGAGAGAGCGTATTTGTTAGTGTTATAAAAGATTTTATTATTGTGTTAATCTGTTCCGTTTTGTATTTATAAATTCTGGTTGATGCATGGGACGCTATGACATCAATAGGGATTTCTAAACACTTAATAGGACAGACCGACATAATATTTGTTTTATATTGGTGAATGAAATAATTTTGCCTATTATATTTTCTGTATATAAAATAAAAAATTTCAAATGATATCTATATTTGGCTGCAAGAGATTGGTTGTTAGGTAATAAAGTGTATGAACAATAATAGAAATAAGATTGAATAATAAAATAAATGAAATTTGGAAATTTAGAACTTAAGTTCCGGGTTTTGAAAATTTTCAAATAAATTTTGGAATATAATAATATTGTTTATAAGTATTTCTGATATAAATATTTAATATAATTTGGAAGAAGTTGTTTTAAAGAATATTTTGGAGAAAATAAGTTTTGTACCTTCCTCTCTGTCGCTGGAAAATAATTCGGTGATGGCGGCCGCATCATCGACTTTCATTTTCGAGTTTCGAAGGGGGAAGGCCACTGTAGTAGTTTTACTGCAGATTCATTTTGATTGGAAATATAAATTTTGAATTGTTGTAGATATAATTATAGATATATAAGTTTTAAGAATATATTTATCTATTGTTTTAAAGTAAATTGAAAATGTAACCCGGTATTTAATTCTTAAATTTCCATTAAAAAAAAAATTTGTTTCAATTATTGTAGTGAAATGAAAAGTAGGTAATTAATAATTGAAACCCTACATAAAATAAGAGATGTAAATGCTAAGTTATAAATGGGAATTAAAGAAATTTGAAATTTGTAACATATGAAAAAGAGTGATATTGTTGAACATTAAATTTAATTAAAGGATGATAAAACTTGTATAAGTTCATTTGCATTTTCTTTAACATATATAACTTACCAAATATAAAAAGTTGAAATGTTTAATGAGAAATGCAATGGAATTTGTACAAGTGAAAGTCGGTAATGAAGTATCCGATGAGTTGGCTATTAAACGAGAATTTAATGTTATGAACTTAAGTTATAATTGAAATTTTACCAAATAAATATAATTAAAGGTAAGTATCATAAATAGATGACAATAAACTTTAGTAAATGTTAAAGTAAATTATTTTAATAAACAGAACGATGAATACTGTAAATAAATAAGTTAAGCAGTGAATAAATGAATGTAAAATAATAAAAGGAAAATCCATGATATGAATGAGTGGAAATTTTGGTAGAAATAAGGTGAATAATTGTAAGTAATAAATGAAGAATTTAAATAATCACTGAATAAATGAAAGAAAGGAAATCAAACAACTAAAGTATGAAATAAATTGATAATAAGTTAATTTGATCTGTTGGTTTGAATTGTTGTTGTTTAAATTATGGTTGTTTGGGTAAGATACTTTAAAATTGGGATTGGATGAAAGAATAATCTATTTAGCTTTATCTAAGGCTGTTGAGTAAATGATGCGCTAGTAGTTTATTCTTCATTCCTTATAATTTTAAAAGTTTTGAACCCGAACAACTATTTCTTTGTTTGGTTGAATGGTTGCTTTAAATTTGTTGTGTATGATATTTGTCGAATTGATGGTTGTTGTACTGATTTGTTGTTAGTAATTGAAACCACTTAAATATTTCACTTTATATAAATTGTTAACCCTTTAGATTTTATAAGTGTTTATAAGTGAAATGCAGGGTATGGAAGCAATTGCTGCTTTTGGTTCCATAAATTTAGCGTAAGTTGCCCGACAAATAGGTACGTTTTCGGATTACGGGTTATAGCGCTATTTTATATATTTTCCCGGGTAGGGACATATATTATTTTGGAAAATATTTGTGTATATTGTTATATTTATATTATATTTTCTTCCGAGCCTCTCCGTACAAAGGAGACTCTGCCAAAATTTTCCGCAAATTTTGGACTTAGAAAAATTTGAGAAAGTTTACAAACTTTAACAATTTACGTATAAAGGATTTAAATAGGTATAAATTGGTATATTTTATGTTAAATTATTTTATTTTGTAAACTTATTTGTTTATAAATTTAATTAAGAAAGATATATTATTTTCTTATTTCTTCTTTTCCCTTTTTTCCTTTTCGGGGACGAAAAATTTTGACTGGGGGAGAGTGTAACATCCCGTAAATTTCGACAAATTAATTTGTTTATTTAATAGGATTTTTGCAATTTATTTTGTAGAAATAATAAAGGTGATAAATTAATATTGAAATGAAGGCTAAAATAAATTATATAAATGGTGACTTAAAACCTATATATAGAATTTTGAATAAAATCCAAATTGAATTAAGTAGAAAAAGGATTCTTACCTGGATATAAAATTTAATATGAGAAATTAATAAAAATATTAAATTTATTTAATGCAATAAAAGAGTGTAAACAGTAATTAGAATACCTTAGGGAATCATGTAAATGCAAGTTAATAATTTATGACTTGAATGAAATTCCAATTCAATAAAATCATTTAAATGTTATGATTTGATTTTTTATGGAGTATGAGAAAACAAATGTAAGGATTGGATTAATATATATGTTATTTATTCAGGATATTGAACAAAATTGGGAATCCAATTGTAATTAATGGTAATAATGTTGGGATTGGCTAATAAACTAAATTTCAATGCAATACCCATAAATGAATGTAATGAAATGAATGTATGAAAATGTATACTAGGTTATTTATCAAATAAAAGGAAAGAAAAGTAAATATCGAATTGATTGATGAATAAATATGCATTGAATAGTAATTGAATGTAAAGTTAATGGTAATTGTATAAAATCAATATAAGATAATGAATTGCAATAATTGTCGGTTGATAATAAGGTGTGAATGGGAAAGTGATTGTTATATTAATTGAATGAAATTCAAATTTGATGGGAAAGGTAAATGGGTATTTGGTAATAAATTTAAAACGGACTTAAATAGTGAATTTATCTAATTAACATATAATAAATAACGACTGAATAAAAACCTATACCTGTAAATATCTATAATATTTGAGTGGAAATAATAAACTTATAAATGTGGGATTGAGAGTTTTACAGCAATTATTATGAGTTATATACTTAGTTCGTTCAATTGAATCAGAAACCATTACAATAAATATAAATTTAATGTTATGCAATTGAGATAAACAATTGGAAAATGTTAAAATATTTGGATATATATACTAAAATAAATGGTACCCAGGATGGTATTATGATAAATAGTGAATTTAAGAATAGGAATCAGGATTATTTATTTATGTATATGGTAATTGAATTTAATTGCAATTAAATGAGATTGGATATAGTTAAATAATTCGTTATTTGAAATAAAGATAATGTGAGAAATTTGTGTGATAATTTGGAATCCAATATTTAATCCATCTGTTTGACAGGAATGAATGGAATACTAATTAATTTATTTAACTAAACGAAATTTTAGGATATTAATTATAATTTGGGAATTTAATGAAATTAAGGATTTATATTAAAATTTATAAATTTATCTTCTTTGATTTGACATCTAAACTTGTTGAAATTTTGTAAATGATTAAGAATTTTTAAAAGAGATAAAATGAGTCAATTTTAGAATCTAAATATAAAATTTGGATTTATTTACTAATTCTTAATTTATTTAATTAATATAAAAATAGCTATTTTGGTCACGGACTCGGATTTCGACGAAACTAGTTTCATCGGATCCGTAACAGTGTATTATTGTAGGGTTTCAAGTTTCGTAGCGATAAGACTTGTCGTTTGATCGTACGGACTAGAAACGCCTTGAAATCGATTTAATTAAAATCAATTTGAAATCAATTTGAAAATATTGTTTTCAGCATAACTTCTTCATACGATGGAATTTGGACGTGAAACTTTTTCCATCGTGTTCAGGATATTTTAAAACACCTATTTGGATATATGGGTTTAACCAAATTCGTTCCGGGGTCAGAACGGGCTTTTTGGGCCAATTATCGTTCAACACGTTTGTTTATCGGATCCATCTACTCTATTTCTAACCTACCTATATAAACTCAAATTATGAACCCTAGCCTCCATCTATTCTCATTTCTTTGTGCGTTCATTTTCCTCAACTCTTCCCCTTCCTCAATGGCTGTAAACACTAGATCCAAATATAATTTAAAAAATCAAATCCAAAGCCAAATTTCAATCTCCTCAAATCATAGCAAATTATATATGGATTTGAAGCTCTCGACGAGCGTAATTCAATGGTGGAATTCGTTTTTCAAATCGAGTTATCATTGGCTCAGAAAGGGATCGTTTATTCTCGGCCTTCCATTTCACCGAATTCAAACTGCACCGGATCGCCAAATTGACGATACCATGGCGTGGAGGAGATCATGCGTAGTCCATCGACGTGTTTAGTTGGTGGTTTTAGTGATTAGATCGATGCCTAAAATTCGAACTAGGGTTCGAATAGGTGGCGGCCGACGGCGAAGGGGGAGGACCGAATTGGGGCAAACGAGGCGGCTGGCCGAGGGGCGTTCGGCGGAGGTGGTCGGCGGTAGGCAGGAGGCCGGTGGCAGTTGCAAACCTTGGTCAACGGAGGCGAGTCAACGGGCATGGGTTCCTGGGTATGTCGAACGATGACGCGTGAGATTGGGGTTACAGGGAGATAGTATGACGTGGAGAAGTTAATATTAGGTAAGTTTTATTTAATTTAGTTTTTGTTTCAATCGTAATTTACGACATAACTTTCTCATACGTTATCTGTTTCACGCGAATTTTTTTTTGTTAGGATCGTAATAAAATTTCAGACGCTTTAATGCTGGTTTGGACAGATTTGGAGATAGTCGAATTTTTGGGTTTAAATCGGATTTAAATTCGATTTAAATTCAAAAGGTGAGTGTTTTAACCCACTCACAACGTCTAAAATTTCTTATGGTTGTTAAATTGATTTTAGATATGAGTAGAAATTTATTTATGACTATTTGGCTTGTTTTATTCATTATCTTTATTAAATCGCATTTATTTAATTTAACTGTTAATTAATTTTATAATTGCATATAAATTTGACAGTTAAAATTTATTTATTTGCATAAAAATGCTAGTTAAACAATTATTAAATTTATTTTGAATATAAACTGTTAGTTAAATAACTGTCATTTATTTCCTGTTATATTGCATATGCTATATATTAATGTTTGTTTAAATTGATGATGATTGAAATAAATTAATGGTGATTGAAATAAATTGGTTGATGATTGATATTGGTTGAAAGGATGATGTGTTCTATCTTATATAAACTGCAAGTTATCATGCATTTTTATTTCATTCGGGATTGCGGTTTGAAATGATATACAACCGCATTTTTTTTATTTTTAAATTGCGGGTTGAAATGATAAATATCCGTATCACTTGACCATAGGATAGAGAATTATATACAGGCACTGCGGTATATATATTAAATTATTTTGAAATGATTTTTATGGTTTGAATATGATACGGTTTAATAAATATAAAATTTTGATATTTTATAAATATTATGTTCTATATATATATATATATATATATATATATATAGTTAAATTTGGAATTTAAGCTATGTATAAAATCTGTTAAATAAAAATGAATAAGTTGAAAATGGAATTTGATAATCTAAATTATATATTTTAAGTACAGGATAAGATCTTGTATATATATAGAGTTTTAAATGATTCAAATCAGTTAAGATTGAAAATAAATTGGAGATTAATTGGAATTGAGCTTATTTAAAAATTTAACTTCATAAGTTGATGTTAACTTTTTAAAATTGGAATTTTAAAGGCATGATATTTATAACTGGATTTAATGAATAATGTTAGTATAAATAAATGAAAGGAAATTTTAGTGTTAATAAATTCAGTTTATTTTAAATAGTTATGGATTTATCATATAAACCTTTCAAAACTCAATAATAGGAAAATGAATTGTTGAATAGAAATTCCCAACCTTAGTTTTGAAATTCATTAAATACTCAAAGTTTGAAAATATTGAAATCGAAGTGTTTTATTCAAACGGAAAGTGAATCTAAAAGTTATTGGATAGACTGAATTTAAAATGAATAAAAATTTGTGAAGGCGTGGAAATCATTTACTTTTAAAGAAATTTTAAATTCAACTGTTTTATTTTATATACTGTTGAATATCCAAACCATTTAAGTTTTGAAAGTTATGTTTTAGAACTATGGATTTCGAAGTATTATGTTTGAAAGTTAAAATTCAAATATTTGGTTTCGAGGTATTATAAATTTAAAGGTGGTATGATTTTGAAAAGAAATATATTTGAAATAAAATGATATCATATTTATTTGGGTTTTAAAAGAAAATGATATCTTATTTATGGGTTTTGAAATGGAGAATTTTATTCTGGTTTTAAAGTATAAACTATTTTTAAAATGACCGCGGTGTTATAATAACGTTTGGTTGTTGAAGAGACCGGGATCAGAAGTTGTCATACTCTCTGCCAACTTCGAAAACCACTTTAACAAACGTGTACGTGGTGGAGATTCCAGAATGAAGTAGGTTGGTGGCGGCGTTTCCTGTAAGGTAAATACGTGGACACAACTCCCGTGAGTTGGCATAAGGTGGCTAAAACAAGAGCGATTGACGGGTTAATAAGGTAGCACCTTTGATCGGACACATCCCTTCGATATTATACTTTGACTCTTGGATTGATTCGGTGGCCGCTTTTGATTTTTTATTTGGAGGTGTGGCTCGAGGTGGGCAATAGCTACGGCTATGCGTTACCACCGACCCGGAAGCGTAATTGGTATATCTACCCTGGCATTGCCTAGTTGTGCCGTGTCACCTAACCTAGCGCGCCTTATACGATTTTGGCTTTGTACCATACCTATGGAGTGCCCTATGACGACGCCCAGTATGGGGGAGATTACGGTACTGTATAGACTATGGGAATATATTTTGTGTTAAGGGCTATATGGGTAACCCTTTAACGCATTAAAAGTAAGTTTATTTTATAAATAGACACCATTATAATAGCGCAATATACTACATAGTAAATAGTTTAACGGATCCTTAGGAGATGTAAATCCCGAGCATCTCTTGAGTTACTGCACTCATATTTATTTCTGTTAATTTAACTTACATAAGATCTTTTAGTTCTGACTCGAGTGTTTTGTCTTTTCAATTCGCTCGGGTCAGTCCGAGCGTTTCAGGATTTGAAGATTTTATTCTGGAGGACGAAGACGAAGATTTGTAGTATTACTATCTACTATATTATCCGACTACACTATTTAAATTCCGCTGCATTGTTATTGGTATGTGTAACTCTGATATGTATTATGTAAATATAATCAAATGTTTTGTAAAACAGCTTCATGAACTGTATATTTGATTATTATATTTTACCCTTCCGCTGTGAGATTCTGTTTTGTTTTTTTTCTTCTTGTTTTCTTATTTACCCCCTAACATCCGCCCTTACGTATGGTTTGAATTGGCACGTGTGTCGATTTAAGCGTGCGAAAAGGAGGGATGTTACAAAATCAACGTTGACCAAAATTTACTTTTTTGGAAATATTCAATTTATTCATGTTTGAAATTCTAATTTACATCAAAATCAAAGTTTATATTTAAAATAACAAAATTATTCATTTTAATAAATATTATAAAGTTTTTAAATCAGGAATTTTAATTTAAAATAATTAAAATATACAATTAAATAAATCACAAAATACAAGGTTGTTACAGGTGCTATGAATGAAAAAGGGTGACAAATATAGTAAGTTTGATTTTATTTTCAAGATCGTATTTATAAAATCTATTGTATAAGAAAATCAATTATAAATATAACATATACTCTGGGGTAGTCCTGATATGAAAATTTTGATCCGTGATGTTAATTCGAGGTAGACACGAGATGCACTCACCTCGTCTGAGATCGTCTTCAATACGAGATCAGGTCTCTTAAATCTCGATATGAAAAATGACTGAAATTCAAGATTTAAAACCTAAAGTGTAGAGGTAATAAAAGTGTCATAGAGTAAGTCTACACTACGCTACACAGAATGATAATATCAATCAACTAGTATAACACAAGCAGAATATAACGATGTGTCAAAAAGAGAATATCTACCGCTGTCTCGTACTAAATGAAATATAAATGGAGCAAATACACCTTATGTGACCTTTGAATTTATATACATTCTTACCCTCAGGATTCTGCGAATGGAACTAAGCATCCCTATACGACCTCTCTGCTATACAGGGCTCACATATAGACCTGGGCCGCACAGCTGGCAACAATCAAAACCCCTACTATGGCAGTGCCTAGCATTTATATCTTTGCCACCACTATTGGGTACAAATACCCCTTAAGCGCTGCTTTGGACCATTTCGAAGGCTTGGATTTATAATCATAAAAAATGTCAAAACGGATGCGTAGCACTACAACAACGCTATGATACAAATCTAGTCTCCTACTCCATGATTCCCTTAACGTGCACTTGCTTTGACCTCTGTAGATCACTCAAGCGTAATAGCGCTTTGAACCATGAAATCTATGCTAACCGTCAATCTACACGTCTTCTCGATCTTGTACTGATCCACTGCCGTCATGTGCTCGCACATCTGCTCGAGCCCAGAACCAACTCCTTGCCATTATGTGCTCCCTCCAATCATAGATGATTGTAATGGCCCGTATTTTTAGCTATTTTAAATTATTAAAATTAGTGTAATTAATGAATAAAAATGGTTAAAAACAAAAATTCAATAGTTTTGAATGTAAGTTATTGGATATGAACTTGAAGTTTTTTGAAATAAACTAATTTCAAAGATTTAAGTAATAATAAGTATTGAAACGTAATGCTACGTATTGAATGTGTTTATAATTAATAGTTGGATTAAATAATAAATTTTGAATTCATTAGATTTATACAAAAAATTGGTTAATAACTAAAATTCATTTAAAATCTAATATTGAAATTTATTGAATGTTGAACAATTAAATTATTTAAATTTAATATTGAAGATTATTTGAATAACTAAATTCTGAATTTAATATGATTGAAAATGATATCGAAAGTTGATGTAAATTTTATTTAAACAACAATGAAGGCTATTTACATTTATAATTGGAGTTAAAAATGGATAATTACAAATTGGAAATTTTATATTATAATCGAGACGTTAAAAGTAGCGATCCGAGGCACATTCTTTGATTTCGATGAAACTAGTTCCATTTGATCCGTTATAGTGTATTATTATCGAATTTCAAAATTTTGTAGTGTTTGGAGTCATCATTTGGTTGTACGGGATAAAAATGCGTCGAATTTAATATCAAAAATTCAATATAATAATTGGGTCCAAAAAGCTATATTCTCCATATAATCGATTTAGGGCTGGAAATTTGCTCCATTGCATTCAGAATAGGGGTATAACATTATGAATGCCTAGCGGCACACTTCATTTGGAGTTCGTACGGAAAAGTACATGAGTAGTAGAAAATAATAATAATATATTACGTGTACCCCTATATATACACACTTGCACAGTAAACCCTAGCCTTATTATACGGCTGCACCATTTCTTATTATCAATGGTCGAAATCTTCAATCCTTCCTTCTCAATTTTCTCCACATCCATCAACCGATTCGAAAAACTTTCAAAGAGGGCAGCGGGATCTATAAGATCAACGGATGTGATTGGGATTGGAGGGTCGTGGTGACTGTTAGGGCCTTGCATTTTGTCTACATTCGAGGGGAGATTATGTGCGCTAGAGTTGATCAGAGGGGTTCGGTCATGGCCAGTGGCGGAGTTCCTGGTGGGCTTCGCGTTAATGATACCTGATCGAGTTCTGGAGCGTAGGTGGAGCGGCCAGAAGATTCACACGGCTGCGATGGTTAGAGCAAGCTCGAACTTACTTGGAGATTGTGATGTAGAAGGGGCTAGGTGCAGCCTAGATCTGAGGGAAGCAATGGCCTGGATTAATCTTAGGTTGATTATATAAAAAAATCTTTTAATTAATTATAATATTTAATTCACGTGAATCTTTAAAAATGTGTATCTCTAGCATACGTTGTCAGAATTGGACGAAACAAGTAGCGACGGAATCATGGCAATGAGTACTATGTTTTGGAACTAATTTGGAGTTGATTGGAGCTAGTTAGAATTTTAGGTTAAATCGAACGTCATTCGATTCGATTTAAAATTGAAAAATCAAGGTGAGTGTTTTATAATGCTCACAACATACCAGAATATTTTTATGCTAGTTAAATTTGAAATTATGAAGTGATATAAATTTATTAATTGTTGATTGATAAAATTTAATTGTCGTCTAAATTGTCATCTGAATTAACCGTTTCAAATTAAAATTGACAGTTAAATTTGAAATTGGAATATAATTTCCAGTAAATTACCTGATATTAATGATTATGGAATTATTGTGAATTATTTTGACTGTTTGGATGATTGATTGCGGGGGATGCTATTGGTTGATATTTTGGATGATTTAGATGTTTATTTATTCTGATATATTCTGTTATCACCCTATATATTATTTACAGCATGTAAACTGTAAATTGAATTATTTCGATTAAATTATAAAATAGGTTGAAACGATATGCACCTATGACAATGTGATTTACATTGAAATGATATATATATCCATCCCTGAAATTAAATTGAAATAACAGATCACTTGGCCATAGGATAGAAAATTATATATGGACACCAGATTGATTAGATTAAATGATTTTAAATTTTTTGATTTAAAAGTAATAAAAATCAAATTTGTAGAAATAAAATTATTTTTGAATTTGAGCCCCGAATGTTGAAATTTTAAATTTGGTAATCGAAATTGTTTAAATATTCGAAGTTGAGATTTTGAAGTTATAATCGAAATTAATTTGAATTTTTGGAAATCAATTTGTTTTAAAAGATTGAACTTTTATTCGAACCTTGAATATTACGAAGTAAAATCGATATAAAAACGATATTCCGAAATTGAGTTCAGAATTGAATTGTATTTGAAGATTGGGATTTCAAACTGAATGTTGAAGGGCAGTTTGATTTAAATGTTTTGAACCTATATTTTGAAAATTGAGCTCGAAATCGATTTAAATTGAAATTGATTTTATTGGGTTTGGAAGTGGAATTGAATTAATTTGAAATTAAAGTTGAAATTGATTTGAATTGAAATCAAAATTGAATCGATTGAATGGAAATTGGAATTGATTCGAATTAGGAAGTTGGAATTGAATCAGTTTGACTTTGAAAATATTTTCAAATAAATTATTTCGATATAAACTATTTAAATCTATCTTTTTAAACGTTCAAATTATTTTGGATTTTCCAAACGATTCTGCTATATAAGCCATTTTAATATTTAAACTAGTTTTACTATTTAACCATTTAAACTATTTTAACCATTTAAATTATTTTTAACTATTTTAATTGTCTAAACTGTTTTAAAATTATTCAAACTATTTTTTAAAAATTCAAACTGGTCAAGGGTGGAATGTATTTTTTTAAATCATGGATTTAAATACGTATTGGGTTAAATGAAGTCATAACACAAATTGAAATTCGAAACAAATTTGGAATCGAAATCGAGATATTAAGGCGAAAATGATTTTGAACTGAAATAGAATATTTTGAGTAGATATGATGATTTTAAAATGGATTTGATTTTGAAGTGAATATGATATTTTGATACCAAGTTTGAATTGTTTTCGAAGCATAAAAGTACCAACCGATGTGTAAAACGACGTTTGGTTGTTAATGAGACCGGGGCCGGATATGGGCATTCTCTCTGTCGATACTGGAACCACTTTAACAACTGTGTATGTGGAGTGATGATCTAGAACGAAGTGGATGGATTTGGCGTCGTTTGCTGGATTTGAAGAAAGAGAATGATGATGGATTAGCTTGGCATGGGAAAGCACAAAAAAGATAAAAATGAACTAAGATTAAGACAAGGTGACAAGAAGATTGAGATTATACCTGATAACTGTTGTTATTGGTAAGTTTAACAAGGTGGAGATGATCTTTTCAAGATCCTCCAGAATCAAGAACACAAGCACGAAAAAGGTGGATTCAATACGAGTACCAAAGATTATCAAAGATTATAGAAAGATTTCTAAACAGAAAGATTATAGAAAGATGCCAATACCAGTCTATAGCAAGATAAGGAAAATAAGGACAACCAAAGATAGTTTGAAAAACAAAACATGGAAATAAGTTTGAAACAATGAAAATTTCAACTTACATAGACAATTAATTTTTACACTAGTTACACAAATCTTAACTATCTCTAATTTCATTATCTTATCATCCCATTTATCTTAAACTAACAATTTCAAAAATCATGGATTTGAAAAATAATCATTTATTATACTCATAGTGTACTTAATAAACTTAATCCTTCTTTATTCCTAATAAAAATTAAATTTGTTCCTCTCGATATATTTGTCACTTATGTTAAATATAATTACACTTATTATAACTGTTTTATTTTATTCTTAGTTCTTTTAACATTATTTTATTGTAAGTTATTCAATTACCCTTTATCATATTTACCTCTATTAATCATTTTATAACTAAAATTTAAGTGTATAACATTTATTATAACCACTCAAATTTTTATTTATAAAATCTTTTTATATTGTATATTATCCAATTGCATTATTAACTTCTTAAATTAAGGTAAGTTATATTTGAATGCAATTGTATTATACAAATAAAACTTTCTAATTAAATCATTTTATGCTTGAATATTCATCCAAAATTTTGATTTTCCTTTTATAATTGGACTTATTCTTTAAAATAAAATTTAAGAATTAAATTTTCGATTTCTTCAAACCATTTAGAGATAAATAAATGTATGTATATAATTTATCAAATCAAATTTAAATCATATATCTATATATATTATAAATCAAGTCATATTTTAGAAATTCAAATCAATTTGGTTTACCAAAACAAAGCTGTAGCAAGCCTACAGAGCGTTCTCTTCACTTTGAAACTCGAAAATGAATGTCAATGATGCCGTAGTCATCACCTTAATCATTTCCCAACAACAAGAGAAGAGCATTGATTTTTAAACTTTAAAATTCTTTGGAAACATATTCTTATTCGAAAATACTTTAAATAATATACTTTAAAACTTAAACACGAGGTTTGAAACCATCGAAAATTAAATTCTCAAATTTCTTGTTTTAAATTCATTTCAGTTCCGAAATCAACTTATATATAAACAACTATTTATAAATTCATTTATAGAACAATAAATGATAAATCAAGTATTATCATTCCAAACAATCAATTTAAATCGGTTTGTTAAGTTCCATAAATTTACTTATATATCAAAATTTATTTCATTAACCAAATTTTTAAAATAATTTGTATCAGTTTGTTCTGTCAAAGTGTTTTAGAAATCCTATTGATAGCATTGATCAGACGAATCGATCGGAAACCCAAATCAACATCAACAGCTCAGACAACACAATATATAAAACAAAACATAGATTTACAAGTACAATTCAAAATGTTTGAAGATAGGTTGGAAACAAAATACAAGATGATTAATTAACAAAATAGGGAGATGGGTAAGCTTAAATAAATCGCGGGCAACTTAACTGGGTCAACCGTGACTTAAAGAATAAGATCAATGTGGATTTTTCTGGGGTAAATCTACATTTGATCTCAAGAGATAGAGTTTGGAATAACAAAAGATATTAGCATCTAAACCAAGGATAGATATAAATCCCTGGTGAATCGACGCTGATTGTAAAGGAGTTTCCCCCCTTTACAATTTAATTTTGAAATTGGCGGGACCGCCGACTCACTAAAAAGATCATTCGAAGCGGAGTTATGAGATACTCCAAAATCAAAAGAAGATGAATAGTGAGGGACACAAATGAATTTTGGAACCATAGGGAATGTTCCAAAATTCAAAGGAAATTCGTAACAAAGAGGAAAGATTTAAACTCGAACGAAAGTCATTCTGTAAATAATTTGCCTTATATTCTAAGTTTTGCCTCAAAGCCAAAGCTCTGATACCAAATGTGACATCCGATATTTTCAGTCATTCGCATCCTCACATGCCGGACTTGAATTACTTAAAATACCACGTTGTAAATAAAATTTGGCAAATCTCAAAATATACATTAAATGAAAATCACAGATCACAGACACAGAGTAATAATAGTGCAGCGGAAGTAAAAGAAATAGTAGTTTATGAAGCTACTATATAAATATATCAGAGTTACATAAGATACAACAGAAGAAATAAAGTACAAAAGAAGTCTCAAGATGATAACCAAGTACAAAATGAATATAACACTGGGATCAACAGGATAACTGGAAGTGAAATAGATAAAACTAGACAAGTAGATAATCTCCAACGATTCCAAATCTCCAGAAAGTGGAATCCAAATCTATGAATACTCAGGCTGACCCGAGCATAAATAAAAATACAAACACTCGAGTCAGGACATTCATACTTATACAATGTAAACCAACTCAAGTGAACTGTAGTAAAAGTACAAGTAACTTAAAGGATGCTTGGGACCGCCCATCCTCTAAGGATCCGTTAAACTATTTACTATGTAGTAGTATTGCGCTATTATAATAATGTTTATAGTAAAATAAACTTACTTTAAAATAGCGTCATGGGGTTACCCATATAGCCCCAGACATGTAATAGTCCCAGTAGTCCATCCAATATCTGCATATCTCCTGATCGAGATACTACGAGAAGATACGCATGGGCTACGGGAGAAAACCAAACTCGTAGTAAAAGCTCGATAGGGTAGGAGACACAACACACAAGGCAATGCCAGAGTAGATATACCAATTACGCACACGGGCTGGTGGCAACGCAGTAGACACATACGCCCACCTCGGAACACATTCCCAAAATCGGAGGGGCGTTGAAACAATCACAAATGCAATAGAATGGTATTGAAGAAATGTGTCCGACCAGAGGAGCTACCCCTTTTGGCCCATGATCGCTCCTGTTTTAGCTACCTTATGCCAACTCACGGGAGTTGTGTCCACGTAACATACCTCAAGAACGTCGCCACCATCTTACTTCATTTTGGAATCTCCACCGCGTACACGGTTGTCAAAGTTGTTTTCGGTATCGACAGAGAGTATGCCCATATCCGATCCCGGTCTTTTTGCTAACCAGTCGTTATTATAACCCGTGGTTATAACTTTAAAATAATATTTTATACTTCAAAATAAAATATCATTTCAATCCAAATCTTTATCGAAATAAAGATTAAATCGTTTCCAAACCATTTCAATATATCAACATACCATATCTTTCAAATTCAAATATTTATCAAAATAAATATCAAGTCATTTCTAACCATTTCAATATGTTAAATTATCGCATCCTTTCAAAACTTCCTTTCAAATCATTTTAATACATAAATATCATACCTTTTAGAACTTCATTTTTAAATCATTTTAATATCAAAATATCATATCTTTCAAAACTTTATTTTCAAATCATTTTAATATCAAATATCATATCTTTCAAAACTTCATTTTCAAATCATTTCAATATCAAAATATCATATCTTTCAAAACTTGATTTTCAAATCATTTTAATATCAAAATATCATATCTTTCAAAACTTATTTTCAAATCATTTTAATATCAAAATATCATATCTTTCAAAACTTATTTCAAATCATTTTAATATCAAATATCATATCTTTCAAAACTTTATTTTCAAATCATTTTAATATCAAAATATCATATCTTTCAAAACTTTATTTCAAATCCAAATATTCAACTTTAAATACCTTCCTAATTCAAGATAACATTCATCTATTATCCTTTCAAATCACCTTTAAATAGTTTATATTCCAATTAAATTAACTCATTTAAACAATTTAAAAGTGGAGTTATTATACTTTCAAATTAAGTATCCAATTTCCAAAAATAATAAACTTCAATTTAAACCATTTAAACATTATAAGAAACATATTTTAACATTCAAAAATGTTTATTAACATAGCTTTAACATATAATTTTTATAAAATAAATTTCTTATAAATAAATCAAAATTTTCAATTAATTTACTTAACAAATTCAAGTGTATAATTTCCATTCTTTCACATATGCAATTTATTAACACTTACATTTTTAAATTTCCATTTCACAAATTAAACTAAATTCCCAATTGATTTCATTTAACTAAAACATTTAATTAAACTGAATTTCACATTTCCAAGTCAAGTTGTATTTTTAGCAAAGGCTAGCGGGGTTAACAGGGCCCCTACCTGATTTTATTGCAACAGAACAATAAAATACAAAGCTTGTTCAAAGAAGATAAACAAGCAAGGGAAAAAAACACACAGGGATTAACAAGAGGAAAAACATGCACACGGAGCAAAACAAGACAAGAAACTACCATAACCACCATCTATCTCCAAGCTTCTCTGAAAACAGATGGAACAGAGGGTTGCATCATCAAAGCTAGATAAATATCCTTCTTCAAGACTTTCCATAACACCTGCCCATCCCTCCTCTTGTTTTCAAAACAAATTATATTTCTTTCAAGCCACACAATTGACATATATTTCTTCAGGCAGATTGTAAGGCATCTTGCTTTCATAGTTCGCCACCTTGTTGCTTTATATATAATGTCAAAATCCATAGGCCTAAGACTGGACAGCAAGTTACTTCCAGCATGCTGCATCATTTTGTCAAATATCATCATAGTATAGGAACATTGCAAAAACAAATGGTGCGTGGTCTCTGGTTCATTTGCACCGAAAAAACAGGACAACCTAGAATCAAAACCCATCTCCATCAACTTGCTTTTAGTTAACAAAGCATTTTGAACAACCTTCCAAAGCATCAGATTGTCCCTGGGAGAAGAATCAGAAGTCCAAATAACCTTACTCCATTTAAATGCTTGGATAGTGGGCCTATGCAGATGTTTATACACAAGAGAGATAGAGTGTGGTTTTGGATTCCAAAGTACAGCATCAACTTCAACTGGAGGGTAGAAATTACTTTGTATTTCATTCCAAAATGACCTGATGAATTGATTGGAGGAATAAGGAAGGTGCAGGTAACCATGGCTAATAAAATCAATTGCATTGGCATCAATGGGAATACCAGATTGATTCAGCTGTTGATAGCTGAGAAGATTATGCAATATCACACCTTTGGCAACCCATGGATCAACCAAAATTTAACAACAGATGAGTTAGCCAATCTATGAACGATGAGGGGAAGAAAAGTATCACGCAATCCAAGCATCTTTCTCCATGACCAACTACAAGTTTGTTGAGTACGCAAAGTCCAGAAACTTTCCCTACCAATTCTATGAGCCCAAACCCAATTAACCCAACCAGAATTCTTCTTGACAATTATAGAATTAAGATGAGTACTGAAAGCAACAATATTCCAATTGACAATGTTAATTACTCCCAACCCACCAGCATTTATATCCCTTTCAAAGAGACTGAAAGAGCATGGTAGTGGCTTCCTATTATTGATGGAACCAGTCCAAAAAAATCTGATCATAACACCTCTAACCAGATACAAAAGTTTAGCAGGCATGATAAAAGCTTTAGACCAATATACAATCATAGAAAATGCAACTGATTTGATAAGAACAAGCCTTCCTGCCTGAGATAGGAATCTGTTTGACCACCTGTCAAGCATAGAAACAATTTTGGAATACAGGGGAAGGCAATCAGCAAGCTTCAATCTAGAGGTTAAGAGTGGGAGGCCAAGATATGTCATATTAGAGACCATACTTTGAAGTCCAGTTATTTGGATCAGGGCTGAGGAAAGATTGGAGGAGATCCCAGCAAAAGATATACTTGATTTTGAAAAGTTGAGATGCAAACCAGTCATCAAGAAAAAATCAGACAATGTACTAATAACACACTAATCGAGGGAAGTTGTAACCTGAGTCAAGTTGTATTTTAAAATTACACATTTAAGCATTCATTTATTTAACCATTTAAATTCATAGAAAAATCAATAATACTTTAATAAATCACTTAAATTCAAATTTAAATCAAATTATCATATTTAATTAAATTAAATTTCCATATTATCTATATAACTTAAATACCATTTTAAAACCAAAATTTTCCAAATTTCCAAACTTAAGTTATATTTCCAAAATTCAATTTAACCATTTATTTATTTAACATCTCCACTTATAGAAAAAAATCATAAATCCTTTATTTAAAAAACTTTAAAATATATTTAAATCAAATTATCATAAGTTTACATTTTAAACCACTTAAAATTTTATTAATGTCATTTTAAACACCAAAGTCCAAATTTCCAGATTTAAGTTATATTTCAAAAATTCAATTTAATCATTTAATTATTCAACATTTTTAACTTATAAAAAAATCAAAATTTCTTATTTAAACAATAAAATCCAATTTAAAACAAATTTTCATAAATTTACACTTTTAAGAATACTTAAAAATATTCGAAATACTTTATAAAATACCCACGGGCCTGTATATAGTTTTCTAACCTAGGTCAAGTGATAAGGATATATATCATTTCAATCCGCAATTTACAAAGAAAATCCGGGTTCTATCATTTCAAACTTGCAATCCCAAGTTAAAACAAAATACATAAAAACCGTTCAGGCCTATCATTTCATCCCATAATGATTTTTCCCTATTCTAAAGTCCGTTCGGGTATGTATCATTTCAACCCATAGTGAACCTAATCTACAGGGAACTTGCAGTGTGATAAATGATATAAATGAATAGTTAACAACATATAACAGTAACAGATGAGATGACATGACAGGTGTAACATTATATATAAATAATCACAGGCAGTTATAACATCACATATAATTCTACATATTCAGTTGTTGTCGCTTCACAATTGCATAAGTATAAAATGTCGTGTGAGATTTACTCACCTTTTTGTGATGTATTTATCAATTCAAATGACCCAGACTGATTCTCGAAAGCATGATGACACAACAATAGACTTAAGTGGGAAGAGAACCAAGCTTAATGATCTTGTCACAACCCATAAACAAAACCAAATATTAATATAAATTCAATACAACATTGAATTGGATTAACTTTAAAATAAAAGGCAATATGAACACAATGATTTGCCATGCTTTCAACACACATATGCTCGGCCTAGGGTGCTATATGGCTTAGCCAAGACATGCTTTTGGCTCAGGTTTGGACCTAAAAATTCATGGCTACAAGGCATGAACATGTAGAGGTTACAAGGCATCAGTATGTGAAGAGGCTAGGCTTGATAGTGGAGTTTTGGTCAATGTTTTGGGCTGGGCAGGATGGGAGTTTGGTTCGGCCTTTCATGTTTCAGATCTAGAAAGTAGCTAAGGTGATGGATGGTGGTCATATCAAGGTGGTGGTCGCGGCTCTAGGTGATGGCCAAGGTGATGTATGAAGGTGGTGAAGCAACTAGGCTAGGCTAACATGTTTTTAAGGGTTTTCAAGTCTTTTGTGTGGAGTTTTGTCAAGGAGAAGGCTGCGGCCTGGTCAAGTCAAAGGAGAAGATAATGTTAGGTGGTGGATGTTGAAGAGGAGGAGGCAGTGGAGGTGGTGGCCAAGGCTAGCTAGGATGGTGAAGAGCAAATACAAGAGGAAAACATGGCAAAACACATGAAAAGAAGAAGGAAAAGATAGAAAAGAAGAGGAGGCCATTACCCATTATTCCATGTCGTGAAAAATGAAATGAGATGGAGTATTTTCACATGAATAGTGACTAAGAAACTAACGGCTATGGTATTGAAGTGTACAGCCAAACTTGAGCAAGTGAAAGGTCAAGGAAAATGAAGAGTCCAGCAGATGAAAAGTCGCAAATTTAAAGCTTAAGTCCTTTCAATT
This sequence comes from Allium cepa, assembly GCA_030765085.1. Classification (NCBI taxonomy): domain Eukaryota; kingdom Viridiplantae; phylum Streptophyta; class Magnoliopsida; order Asparagales; family Amaryllidaceae; genus Allium; species Allium cepa. Next base: position 299,609,862 of record CM060931.1, read on the forward strand.
AAATAAAAACAAATAAAATTTCAGCAATTTGATTTTAAAAACCGAAACAAAGTAATAAATAATAAATTTGAAAGAAAATTGGAAAAGAATTAAAGAAATTGCTTAAAATTCAAAACAGGGTTCAAAATTTACAATTAAATCATCATTGGCTTTGGAAAAATATCTACTTCATTTTAAAAATATTCTAAAGAAAAATTTTGAAATAAAATAATTTCTTAAACATATTCAAAGTGAAATAAATAATTAAATTTAGAGAAAATAGAAAAAAAATTAAAGAAATTGTTTAAAATTTGGAAACAGTACATGAAAATTACAAATAAAACACCATTGGCTCTAGAAAAATTTCTACTTCACTTTAAAACAAATAAAATGTCATATAAATAAAATAAATGAGGAAAAAAATAAAGTGGGAATGAGAATAAAATAAGATCTTAAGAAAATAGAAAAATAAATAAAGAATTTCTTAAATTAATTGAAGCTGGAAATTAGAAATTGTAAAAAAAAATACAACTGACACTGGAAAATGTCAATTACACTTTCAAAAATGTTTTAAAACCAAAATATATACAATACATGTTATTTTACCCATATAAACATAAATTAAAACATTACATGACCAAATAAAATATTATTTATATAATTTAAAATAAACAATTTTATTACATACAACAAATTTCACACAATAGTTAAAAAGGCATAACTTTCATATTATAAATCAGATTTCAACGAAACGAAAAGCAGCGTTCTTAAAATTTTATTTACTTTCATAATAAAAGATAAAATTAAAAATTTTAAACTTTCAAATTTTAAAATTAAAAGTCAAAGTTTGACCGTATTGACCAAAATTCACTTTTTTGGAAAATATTCTTTTTAGTCATGTTTTGGAATGATAATTCATATCAAAATCAAAGTTTATATTTTAAAATAACAAAATTTATCCATTTCAAATAAATAAAATAAAGATTTTAAATCAGAAATTCAATTAAAATAATTAAAATATACAATTAAAATAATCACAAAATACAGGGTGGTTACAATTGCCTAACGTGCTTGGTCATACTTTTGTCCGTAAACGAGACTCCTGCGATTTTGGTTTAGTGTAGTCGTATCACGGCGCATCCCTATCCACCGACCGTTTAACTGGTGTTTTATATGCAAACTGCACGACAATGCTTAAAAATGCGTTAAGAGGGATCAATGCAAAGCCTTAACGCTAAGTATACTATTTATTTTATTGATTAGACATTATATATGTAGCGTATTCTGCTACATATAAATATTTTGGTGGATCCTTAAGAGATGAAAAATCCTGTAACATCTCTTCAGTTATTGCACGCACGTTATATACTGGATAAGAGATGTGAAATCCCATAAGTATCTCTGATGCTATTACACTCATGTTATATGTTCGATATCGATTTGACTCACATAAGAATACTTTAATCCTGACTCAAGTGTTTTGTCTATTCATTACGCTCGGGTCAGCCCTGAGTTTTTCAGCTCATTGAAGATTTATTCTGGAGAATGAAGACGAAGGTTTGGTATGTTATTACAATTATTAGTCCTGCATCATGTTGTCTGATGCATTATTTATTTATCTTAGATGTATATATAACTCTGATGAATGTTGTATATAGATTATAATCAAATGTAAAATATAAACAGCTTCATGAACTGTTTATTTGATTATTATATTTTGTCGTTCTGCTACGAGATTTTGTAACAGCCCGCTATTTTGGACCATTCAAATCGACAATAAAACCATACATGTCTGACTTGAATAATTCAAAATACCGAATTGTTAATTTAAATTTGCCAAACGTAACATATACAGTAAATAAATCAGTCACAGATCACAGACACAGAGTAATAAAATGCAGTGGAATAGGTAAGGAATAGTAGTTCGTGAAGCTACTATATACATCAGAGTTAGAAATAAAATACATCAGAATATCCCAGATGCATTAAAGTCTCTAGTACGAGCAGATGACTTCTCTGAACCAATCAACTGGACGACTGAAAGGATAGATAGCTGGATCTTCAAGCAAAGCTCCAACTTCGAAGGTGAGTCTCAAATGCTGTATCACTCAGTCTGACCCGAGCTTAAAGCAAAACACAAAACACTCGAGTTAGGATTAACATTCTTATATTTGTAAATCTAACTCAAGTGAAATATCAACTGAAATATAACTAACTTAGAGGACGTTTGGGATAACCATCCTCTAAGGGTCCATGGAACTATCTATAAGGTAGAAATATACACTATAACACCGAGGTCATTTCAAATTAATTTATACTTCACAACAAAAATATCTTTTCATTTAGTATATATATATTCCAAAATATACATAAATATTTATAGAGTAGAATATTTGTAGTTTCCTCAACTTAACAAATCGTTTTCAAAATCAACCCGACCTTCCCATTCAAATTAAATTCAATCTCAATTTTATCAATTTAAATTCAACTCAATTCCTAAAATAATCACTTAAATTTTATCGATCTCAAATTCGGATTTGTAATCACAAATTACCCCTTTATATTCAATATATTTCAAACCTTGAGTATATAATAATTTCAAAACTAAGGTTGGAATTTATATTCAACAATTTATTGTCCTATTATTTAGTTTTAAAATATTCACCAAATAAATCCATAAAATAAAATTCAAATTTCTAACAAATAAATATTTCCTTCGATTTATTTATACTAGAAATATTCATTTAATTTATTTTGAGTAAAAATCCAATTATAAATATCGTACCTTTAAATTTCCCATTCAATAATTTCAAATCGATTTAACTAAATAAAATTCTTCATTTAATACCATTTCAGCTAAATCCAAATTTTATCTCCCCACCTCAATTTATCCCAATTATTGCAAAAATCTATTTGAAATATAATTTACATAAATATTTAACATAATTTATGTATTATATCAATCTTATCTAAATTAAATATTATTAAATTTATATATATCATTACCCTTTATATATAATAATTTAAGAATCAACATTTATTAAGACCATATATTTCTTTCCAAAATCATAGAAATTATTTTCAAAATATTTATATATGGACGAACGGTGTTGGTATATATTTTCAAGTGCTACGGATATTTATCATTTCAATCCATACACTAAATACATACGAGTGGATATCATTTCAACCCGAAATACCAAATTCAATTCAAATGAAAATCGCTTGGGTTTATCATTTCAACCCATAACGATTTTCTCCTATTCTAAAGTCCGTTCGGGTATGTATCATTTCAACCCATAGTGAATTCTATACTAACAGGGAACTTGCAGAGTGATAACAGATATGATAATAATATAACAGCAAGCATATATCATTAGTAATTAAATAAAATATAAACAATAGGATATGGTGTCATATTACATAGGTGAACAGTTGCAGATAATATCATATATAACAGATTTACTAACTACAGTAGTATATTTCAATTGTCGTTTCAATTGAAATCAAATTTAATAAATAAAAAACGTTAATCGTGAGTGATTGCTCACCTTTCGAGGCTAGAGAATATAGAAGGAGACACGGATACGCACGCTGATACAAACACATAAATTAAATTTCAAATCCAAGCAAAGCAAAATTGGCACGAATTCAACGATCAAAGCTGATTGGCTCGAATTGATGAAACGGATCAGATCAGAACCGGAACGATGAAGATAAATGGTATAAGAGAACTTTTATAACCACCAATAACTATATATACACATATGAAATTTATATTCTAAGTTCAAACATCACAAATTTAATTTACATGTTTTTCAAACATATAAATAAATAAATAAATCAAGCTTACATTTTTTTTAAAATCAACATACACTTAAAATAATATATATATACTAACACCTTTATACTAAACTTACATAACTAGTATATATATATATATATATATATATATATATATATATATATATATATATATATTCTCAAACAGATAAAATAAATGTTTAAATATGAATACCTAAAAGAAAACTTTTTTATATATAACTATTTCTATATATATATTAAATGTTATATATATATAATTTAAATCCATCCATACTTTTACATTCAATAACATATTATATTCAACCTATATAAATTTCCAAATTATACATGTGTATTAAAATAATTTATAAAGTAGAGTATTTATAAAATCATCTTAAATCCAAAGTAGTATAAATATAATACTGTAACAAAATATATACAATCATCAACTAAATAAGTCAGTACCACATAGAAACCCATATGGTAACAAACCGCATAATATACATATATTAAAGTATTTTATATAGACTATAACAAAACAAATATATGACTTACATAAGCGAATAAACATATTATAGGAAACCTGATATCAACAAATAGAAGCTGACCCATATTAAAATATAAAACACAATATATATATATATACATATATGTTCTTATTAAAAATGAAAGATACTTATTTTATAGTATGTTCCCTTCAAAATGTCGCATACATAATTCAAAATATTAACATGACTTATAAGCTGTGAGGAAGATCAAATAGAAACTATATATAAATATACACTGTCATGTTATGAAAATAAACTTTTGAAAAAAATAGTATTCAATACTTATATAAATAGTATGTATATCACAACTAACAAAACAAAAAGAAACAAAAAAGCATATAATTACGAATATAAATCAAAACATATATATGCTTACACGCCCATACCTCACTGATCAAACAGAAGCAACCGGAAGGCGAGGTGATGGGTTTCATTTGATGAGGAGGTTTGGAAGAAAGGTGAAGTGGCGGATGCAAATAATGGTGACAGCCGCATGCTTCAGTTTGCTTTTTTTTCCAAAGAAAAGTAGGGAGGAGAACGAACAGATCTAGAGAAAAGAGAAGTGAAAGCGAAAATAAATAGGGATGAACCGCATGTTTTCAGGCAAATATAACGGAAGAAAATGAATAGGCAACCAAATTTTAAGTGAATAAATAAATAAAAGTGATTGTAACGGTCAACCCTTGATTTGGTGAAAATAATTGTAGCAATTAATAAAAGAAATAAATAGCAATGGTCACGTTGCTTTGATTCAGCTGACACATAAAAGCAAATTATTTAAAATTTAAACGGTAGGAAACGTAAAAAACGTACCACCATAAAATGAAATTGATAACATCTGTGCATTGATTCTGCAATATTTATTAAAGCGATTGATTGATGCGCGTTTAAATTTGAACGGAAGGAAAGAGAAAAGTCACAATTAAAGGTAAGATTTAAATTTTTAACAAATACAAAACATTTCTAAGTTTATACGTTTATAACTTTCTAGCTGTAGTGTATATATATAATGAATGGTCATAAAGAAAGAAGTGGAAACAAGGAGCGTAGGAATGGAAAGGTTAGAAAAATAAAATTTTGTTGAGAAATAAATATTTGCGTGAGTTATATAAGTTTGATCAAAGAGATAGCGTGATTTAAGGAGAAGAAAGAACGGCAATAAATCAACTTGCTTTGAAATGAAAAGGAAATTAAACTAGCGTTGATTTTTAATGAGCAGTTATAGGCAAGAAATAAGATATTGATTTAAAAAAAAGGCTACGATTTTGATTGAGTACTGATTTTTCTTGTTATACACGGTTACTAGATTTTGATAAATTTTAAGCAAATGGGTTTCGAAATTAAAGCAGAAGAAACGGTCAGCTAAGATTAGATTTTGGAATAAGATTTTTGAACAATACTGAATGCGTTTAAAATTTAAAGCTCGCGTTGATGGGAACAATGGCAAGAAATTAAAAAGATGAAGGTTACAAAATTTGTAAATAACGTTCCTATTAAATCAGGAGAGTAAAATGAAAGTGAATAAAATTACAATGCGTACAACGGACGCAGTGATTTTTGTCCAAAAAAAAATGAAAATAACGGATTTAAATTTTATACGTTTTCTTGTATGTATATATACATTATTTATTCCATCAAATAACGCGCCTTTTAAACACGAAATTAAACAGTTTATTTATACACAAAGTTTTGGAAATTTATTACTTATATAAAAATATGATTTGTTTACACATTTACTAAGAAATTTATTTCAAAAATGTATATAAGTAAATTATGAATTATTAAAATTTTAAAAGTATAAAATCAATTATTTTAAAGAACAAAAGATGAAATAAACGTTGTTACGAATATATTAAATTAAACCAAAAGATTAAAAATTAAAAATTTAACGATTTATAACTTCAAAAAAAATGTTAAGTTTTAACCAAAATAAGAATTTTAGAATTTTCACACTAATAAAAATCTTGGGTGATTATTTATAATTAAATTTAGACAATCAAATTTTCGAAACATAAAACCCCAGAGTTATAAATAAAGAATGAAATATTGCCCAAATTTGAGCTGTTACAGATTCCATGTTTGTTTCTTCTTCTTTTCTTGTTTTTCTTGTTTTTCTTACTTAACCCCAATGATTATCTATGTTTTGGATTATTTGGATTGGACATGTATGGATTATTTTCAATTTAAACCTTCCGAAATGTGGGCCGTCACATGTGGTATCAGAGCTTTGATTTGAATATAACCTCAGATTTATGAGGTAACTCATTAGAGATAGGGTCAGTAATACCATAAAATGAGTTTGAGCGCATTAATAGATATGAGCGTATATTTGTTTGTGAATATGAGTATGTTATGTTGACTTATCGGTTGAATGTTTATGAATTTTAGTCAGCACGGGAAGTACGACCGTATCGATAGGGGTTTCTAACCACTTAAACAAGGTAAACCGACACAGTATTATTTTAAAGAGGGTGAACGAAATTATTTTACCCAAACTATATTTTGATATAAAAGAAATATTTTTCAGAAATTATTATGGTATATTGGAATGTTTGATTGTTAATAATATAATCAAAATAAGATTTTTAAAATTTGGAATGGGATATATAACCAAATAGAAATTATATAAGTATGATTATACATACAAGTTGTAGCGAAAATTAGACTCAAACCAGAATTTAAAACCTAGAAATTTTGGGGAATGTTTCAAGTGGATTTGGACTAAGTATTTGGGAATTTTTAGATCTTAAGAGATTTTGGAAATGTTTCTCCAAGTGTTTTGGAGAAAATAATAATGATAGTATTTTGGAAATATTTTTGAATAAAAATATTTATAAATGGTTTTTAAAAGAGATAAAAGCGCTAAACTCACTTCAGTCGTTGGAAAATAATTCCGATGATGATCGTGACATCATCGATGTTTATTTTTGAGTTTCTAAATGATGGAATGCAACCTTAATGATTTGCTAACAGTCTTATTTTACTAAACAAGTTTTTGATTTTAAGAAATTTGAAATCTTGATTTGATATAAAAGTGATATATATATATATATATATATGTATAACAACCCGCAAATTCTGATGGTTTTATTAATTTAATAAATTGAATTTTTTTGAAATTTTGAATAATAAAATTTTGAAATAAAAATTTAATATTTGAAATGTGTCTGCTTAAACATAGCAACTGGTAAATTTTCATCCGAAAATGTGAAAGTTTATTTTCGTGTGTAATTTTATTTCAATTTAATCAGTTAGGAATTGATGAAAATAAAATGTTATCGAAACTTGAATATTTTTACATAGAAAAATTCGAAATCATCTTCTGACTGAGACGTCATTTTTCGCTTTTCCAAATTCGGACTTCTTTAGCTCCGTCGATCTTATTTTTCTACGTTTTTGCTGCATTTTCCGCTTGTAGAAAATTTGAATTTTTATAATTCAATCATACCACTGATATCTATTTACCGTTTTGATCGTCTTGTCGTGCTGATCTCTACGGTTTATTCATTTCGGTGTTTCGGAATTCTGGTACGCGACGAAATCCATGAAACGATTGTCCGTATCGATATGCGTCTGAGCTGTTTGTTTCTTTGTGTCCATTCGTTCCCTACAGTGAAAATCAATAGTCATAACCTTTTATATTTTCTTGAATTCTGCGGATGTAATTATTTGTTTTACACTGGTTTCAAGATTTAGTATTTGGTTTGTTTCTCTCTGGTTCTTCATTTCTTGAACTTTTCATTTACAAATTTATATCTTTTATTCTCTCCTCACTTTCTCTTCACTTGTTGCCTGTACGTTTCTTGTTTCTTTGAGAAGCTTAGTCTCATCCTCAACCTTGCAAATCCACCTTCCATTTACCCAACATCTTCCTTTAGCCTATGCTCGGCCTCACACGCAAACTCTTCCTCCTCATCTCCCTGAGAAGCAACCGTAGCCAAGCATTCATGCGTAACCCCACGCCACCTCACTCTCCCTGCTCTCCGCAAGAGCCGCAACCGAACCCAAACACACCCGCGCACACGTCGGCACCCCAAATTTCACCCATCCTTCACCTCACGCATCCGCAACAGCTGCTCGACTTCAACATCATCCAACTCCTGCCTCTCCATTACATCGGCCTCCACCCTCATCACCGCCTTCCCGAAGCCTTGCCCTCTTGACCTCGCAGCACTCATAGCCCGCGACCACACTCTACCTCCGAGATCCGCTTCTTCCCAGCCTCTATGTGAAGCGACAGCCTTTCCCACCTCGAGCAGGTGAGCCACCAAGTCGCCATGCTCCTTAGCACTCGTTCACCCACCACCACTCGCCTTCGCCGATCATCACGCCACCCCTCAGCATCTCGGCCTTCCTCCCTCTCTGTCGTGTAAGTATACATATAACATATTTTTTTTATGTTAGTTTAATTAGTTAGTATATATATGATTTAAGAAGAGAAGATTCAGATCTGCTGTTTCTATATACATTGTATGAAATGTATATTACATGTAATAATATTTCATATATATATATATATATATATATTTTATATTCAAATTGTTCAGTTTATATTAGTCGATATATGTACTATCTGTTGTTCATTATATATAAGTTGTATAAAGTTATAAAGTATAAGTTCATATATTATTGGTGCAGTGTATTTTCTGTTTGATTTTATATGTACAAATTATACAAGTTATAGTATGATCTGTTCAAGCCATAATATTTTTGTTTTATATAATATCGGTTTTAAACATGTCTGTATATCCTATTTCAAACAGTATTGTATATATCTGTACAATATTTATAAAAAAGTGTATATTTTATTATATAACAACTTATATACTATAAGTTAGTATTGTGGTATACTTTTGTTTTACTATAGCATATGCACGTTCAAAGCATATAAAAATGAATTATGTTTAGTGATTTAGGTTGTGTTATATATATATATATATACACAGTAAAGTAAGTGTGTATATTGGTTGTACAATCTGTTTGTTTTATATATGAATTTATATATGTGGATCTAGTAGATATATATGTATTTATTTCAAAAATATAGTTATATATATACTGGGTTGGTTATGTAACCTGCAGTTTATATGGGATAAGCTATGTCATTATGGATAAATGTAATCGACTCTATGATGAAATTTAGATTTATTTTATTTTAAGATGACATTTATGTATGCTGTATAGATATGAGTGATTTTATATTACACATAAGTACTTGAGTTTGATTTTAAATCATATTATATACGTGTTTATTTTAAACAATGATTTTGAAATATCTGCATATATATTTAAATTTAAAAGTGTCTGAATTGAGAATATGATTTCCTTAAATAGTTATATATGATTTTATATATATAAGTTCAGTTATACCACTTGTGTGATGTCCCGGAAATTTGGGCAATATGCATTTAATAATTTCATTTATAATTATTTTAAAATGTGAAATACTAATTTAATAATCTAATTCAAACATAATTTTCTTTTGAAAATTTATAATTATTTTGTTAATAAATAATATTCTTTTGAAATTTATAATAATAATTGAGTTTGAGAATCTTATTGTTTTAAAATGTTAAAAATATTTTAATGATAAAATTTCCTTTCTAAGTTGATTTAAAAATATTTTATTTATAATGTATATATATGTATACATTGTAAATAGGAGTTTTGATCTTTATTTTAAATTCAAATTTAATAAAGGATATTTTCAAATCTATAATATATATAGGTATATAATTTATGAATTGATTAAATTAAATTGAAATAGTATTGAAACTTTTTCATAAGTCAATTTATAGATCTTTCTTGTACTTTCAAAAAGGAAATTATAGTAAATATTTTGTTATAAGTATATATGGTTAAAAATTGTATTTTATAATAAAAGTTTATTTTGTTTTATCTTTAAATTGTTTTGAAATAAATTTAGTTTATTTATATTAAAGTATAATATGTTGATTCGAAAACTCTTGAATAAAATGAATTCAACATTGTTCTTTTCTTTTTTAAAAGTTTCTATTGTGAAAAATGGTTTTAAATAATTTTTAAAAATATTCAAGCAAACATTTAATTATGTAAAGATAATTCAATTTGTAATCATTTAAAGATTAAATGTAAATAAACATATAAAACATCGTAAACTAAAATTAGAATGGTTTTACCTTTAATTAAAACATTTGTAAACAAAGAAATTTATTTTATATCTAAATCATACATGTGTTAACATTCATGTTTTTAAAATTGACACTTGTAAATAAATCTTCACATCCAAACAACAAGTGGCATTCCTAAATCAATATTTGAATTTATTACTTTAGATAAAACTTAAACACATCACTTTATTTCAAACACCTTATCTTCTATAATGAATCAAGATTCAGATCTATGAAAACTGAAAATCCATTCACTCTAAAAATTCCACAACCCAAACTCAATCTTTATTCTACAAATATCAACTATTTAGATCTGCAAACAAACTAAATTCAAATGCCTGCAGTTTGTAAAATCTGCAAATAAAAACCATATTAGATCTGCAAATCAAAGGTTTTAACACCTGCAAAAGAAATACATCTGCAAATCAAAGTTTTGAAACCTGCAATAAGAAAATCCAAATCTGGAAATTCTTTTAACCTGCAAAAGTTCTTCAATCTGTAATGAATCAATTCAAGCAAGAATCTGGGGAAGCATGCAGACCAAATCAACATCAAATGCAGATTCAAAAAGCCTTCAAGCATCATGTTATAATCAATTTCAAACTGCAAGTTAGCTCAGATTCATGCAAGCTCAGATTCAATGGAATGGAAATTCAGGCTTCAGGAAATTGGATTGCAGATGGAATGCTTTCTGTTTCCATTTTTAAGGTGAGTAAATCAATGTTTTAAAAACAGATTCTACTTTTAAAACCAAGCCATCTGGATTTTGCAGAAATTAAAGTTTAATTTGAAATGTTGTTCAAACAAGAAGATCAAAACAGTGATTAGTAAAATAAAAATAAATAATAACAACTACCCTGTTCTTTCTTTTGGTAAGTAAACATCACTATTTATAGGTTGTTTTGAATTAATCTGTGCATGAGTTTGAATAGGCTTGATAACTGTTGTGTGATGATACTCTGCAATACTTTATAGAATATACAGAAAAGTGTTATGCAATTTGTTTTAACAGTCATGCTTATGTTCTTAATTGGATTTAAATACAAATCCTCCTCCATATGATTGAATCATAGCTAGAGATTATTGTGTGAACAAATTATGTTGTTTAACATAGATTTGGGCCTGTAAAATTTTAGTTTAGAAAAGTGGAAACTGTTACTTGTGTAAATCAATAAAAGTAGACAACAGTTTCATAAAATAAAATTACCAAACATCTTTAATTTATTCAAACAAGTTAAAGCTTTAATGCATGTTTAAAAACATGGTTATTAGAACAAGCATCACAATTTAAAATCTTATGGGAATTTAGTAATTAAGGTCTGTGCTGTATTTTTGGATTTTTGGGGTATCAATTCATAAAATGAATTTTGGAATCTGGAATTCCTTCTGGAGGTTGAAGATTTACTGGGAAGTGAGGGGGAAATAAAGGAAAGGTGGTCAGGAAGTAGTGGTGATGGCAAGAATAGTTTTTTTCAGGTTTGAACCAAGATGTAAAGTAATGGAAGACTTGTAACTGCCTGAATTCTCTGTTGATTCGAGTAGCTTGAGGATTTGGGGTTGGGCAGAGGGAATATAGGTGGAACAAATGGCCCGAGTTAGGGACCATAAAATGGTCAGAATGGAGTGCCAAGAGTGTTGTCAGGTTGGGAATGTTCTTGGTGAAACTTTCCAGGTTGCAAAATTTTTCTTGATTTTAAATTTCAAGCTACAAGGTATTTTTGTTGATGGTTATATCAATTTGAGGGATTGATTTGCTTCTTGGAGAGTTAGGTGAAGGTTGCTGGAAGTCGCCGGGGTGGTGGTGCATTTGCACAGTGGAAATTGGTCACTGGTGAATGCTTGGTGTGCAGGGTTTTGGTAGACTCGGAGTCAACCTCGGGAATTTGGTATTGTGACTCGAAGAAAGGAAGCTTTTGCCTCGAAGTAAATTGAGGGAAGTCTCGGGTTAGTTGTGTACAGGATTGTAAACCTGAGTTTTGTGTTTTTTTTTAAAATCTGGGAAACTCACAATGTTTAAAGGAAATGATTTGAATTAAAGTATGGGTTTGAATTAAACTCAGGTAAGCTTTTGAATTCAAAATGATGAATGAATTTAAATTTAGGTAGGATTTAAATTTAAATCTGGAAAACAGTAAAATATAGTTTCAGGTTTGAATCCAGATTTTTGTTTAAAACAGTTTTGTCTCTTTTTAATTTTTTAAGGGGAATTCAATGTTAAAACAAGATTCAAATTTTTGTATAGGATTGAACTGGATTCAGGAATACTTTTGAATTCAAAGTTTAAAATGAGACTTTTAAATTGTAAGCCAGATTTAAAATTTGGTTTTGAAATCAAATTAAATATGATTTCAGTTTTGTTTTGAAATCTGTTTGAATATTTAAAACAGTTTTGAAATTTTTTAAATATTGTACAGAAAAATGTTTTTTTTAAGTAGAATTTAAATATGAATTTGATTTCAAATGAAGGTTTAAATTTGAAGAATTCTTTCCTTTAAGTATTGAAATAAAATTATGATATGTTTAACTTTAAATTGAAAGGTTGAATAATCTATCTATTTTCAAATGTTTGATTACTTAGAAAAATTAAGTAATTTTGATTTTTAAACTTTTATTATAAAATAATGTTAGATCTTTACTTTTAGGTTTATTAAATTAATTAAATTTGGAAATGTTTATATGGTTAAACGTTTTAAATCTTAAATTTTTAAATAAAAGTTGAATTAGATTTTAGAAATGTATTGTTTAAATACATTTTGAATATTAATTAAGTTATAAATAAGTAAATGAATTATTTTGGAAATAATTAAGAATTTACTTATTTATTTGATTTTAAATAATAACTTGAACTAATTTATAATTAGAATGATTAATGAATAATTAATTTAAGATAATTTACTTAAGTGAGGAATTAATGAAAATGTTGTTAATTATCTAAGGATAATTAATAATTAATTAATGTGATTAATTTTGATTAATTAATTAGATTAATTAATTTAAGATAATCAATTGTAATTTGATAAATATAATTACTTTATAGAAGTAATTAAGGGTTAATTACTTATTGTAATTAATTCTGATAATGTGCTTTGTTAAATTAATTAATTTAGTTTAATTAATTTAAGAAATAATTTAATAATTTAATGATAATAATTGCTTAATGTAATTTATGGAGCAAGATTACTTAGAGAAGTAATAATTACTGGATTGTAATTATGGAAAGATGTTTTATTTTAATAAAGTAATTTGGATAATTACTTTTGTAATTAATCAAGTATTAATTAATAAAGATAATTAATTATTGGATAATTAATTTATTAATGAGTAATTAAGGGTAGTTAATTACTGGATTTAAATATTAATCAAGGTGATTAATGATTTGATTAATTACTAAATGTAATTAATTTTTAATTGAGTAATTAATTTAAATATTAATTAGAGATCATTAATTATTATAATTAATGATGTAATAAAGAATTTTTTAATTAAGTAATAATTAATTAATTAAGTGATTAATTAATTGTAATTAATTAAGGATAAATGTAATTAATTATAGTTAATTAATAAATGAAGTAATTAAATGTTAATTACTTATGATTAAGGTTAATTAATTTTATAGAATTAATTCAAGACTAATTACTTATTGTAATTAGTGAATGATTAATCATAGATGTTTAATCAAGTTGAATACTTAATGAATGATTAATTAACTAGGTTGATTAATCAATAGGTTTATAAGCAAGATTTATAGGTGAATAATTAATTTAATTTATTTTAAATTAATTAAGGATAGAAGTAATTAATTTAATTCATTTTAAATTAATTATAAATGATGGATAATATATCATTGCTTATGGATGATATTTCTTTGGATGGTTGTGATCTCAGAAATGAGATGAGTAGTATCTATAGGATATGGATGCTTTGTTATAGTATGATGGATTCTTTTGGTTGTGATGATTGACTGTTGTGATGATTATCTGTTGTGATAATGTTATGGGTTATCTGTTATGATAAATATAGTTTATCTATCTGTGTGTAATAGATAAAAATAAAATGAGTTAATTGTTTAAAACCCTTAAGTATAACTTGGACATTAAAATGGCGTTTGGTTTCGGTGAGACCGGGATCGGGTTTCCATATTTGGATATCCGAAAACCACATCGATTCCAATTAAACGATAGGTCGTTAATCCAAGTGGAGCAAGTGAAGACTCGAGGTGTAAGGGCTATACGTCAGTATAACTCTGTGGGTGATTCCGTAATGAGTTTGACGGAATAGAACTTATAGATTTGAGATGGTGGTTTAGAGTGCAAGGGTTATTGTCGTTAACTCTGAGGGTGATTCCAATACAAGTGTAACGAGATAATGCCTTCGGTTTCGTTCGAACCCGGAACGAACTTGTATGGATTGAATGCTTTCAGAACATCGTCAGGTGGACGATGAGCATTCTAAGATAAATGTGTTCTCTAAAGGTAATCGTAACATCAAGACTCATCAACCGGGAATGGCTAAAACAGGGGAGGTGCAGCAAGGCTTCGTGGGTAGCCCCCACTTGAGAGTGAGATTTACCCCTGTCTAGAGGTCCCTTTTTATTCGGCTGTGTGGACGGTTGAGAGCTCCAACTGTCGAGGTTGTCTTGTTCGGAACTATTCAGTAAGGAATGAGTCCGGCCTTGTGTTGCAGGGGAGTTAGGGTGGCTCCTCGGTACGGTGATCTAGGCCACGTACTGTGACGGGCGGTACCCCAGTAGCCCTGCCATTGATGGAAACCCATTTACCCTACGAGACCCTACGGTTTTGTTTGTATTACCCACTTTTGTGGCTAGTAGCTGGAATTTAATAGATGTAACAATTTAGGCTATTTCTTATTTACTTGAAAACCCTAGACACTATTATAATATCAGTGGATTTCCTATCAAATGTTTTGGTTAGCGTAAGGTAAAAACTTTTCCATGTTTATGTGTGGGAAGTCTTACGTGATACCTTTTGTTTTCAAAGGATTTTCTAAAGTTAAGCAACTTTTAAAACCGTTTACTCACACCACACCCCTGTCTGACCTGAGTGTTTATTTTCTGTTTTATTAAACTCTTGGGTACTCATATTACGTATGAGTAGTCAAGTGTTTCGGGATTGCTTTGACGAGTTCTGGAGGAGATAATGGAGCAGGAGGCTTCAGCGTGTAGATATATTTAGTAGTTCCGCTGTGTTTGAGTTGTATCTGTTTCTCTGATGTACTTGGATTGTAATCGCTAGACAGATGTATATAACTATCTAGTTTGTGTTGTATTGGCTGTAAAACTCTGATGTATATGATACTATGTAAAGTATTATGTGATATAATATAATTTATTCGTTCCACTGTGAGATTCTGATGTTGTCTGTTTCTTTCTTTCTCTTCTTTTCTCTTTTTCTATCCCTTTCTTTCTTCTTAACGATGCGACTTCCTGGAATGTGGAAGTTGGGTCGTTACAACTTGTCACCAACGAACGGTTCTGATTTGATTTCGTCAACTCCTTTTATCAGCTTCGATCATCAAATTCGTGCCAAGCTTGATTTGCTTTGGAATTCGTACTTGGATTCGTAGCTTGCTTTGTTATCAAACCTCCTAGCCTCGAAAGGTGACCAATCACTCACGATTAATGTTCTTTTATTTATTAAATTTGATTTCAATTGAAATATGTTGTTGTTGTTAGTTATTTAAACTGTTATATATATGCTATTACTTGTATCAGTTCACCTGTGACATCTGACACCATTATCTGTTATTTATATTGATGATATATGCCTGTTATATTATTATCATATCTGTTATCACTCTGCAAGTTCCCTGTTAGTATAAAATCACTATGGGTTGAAATGATACATACCCGAACGATCTGTAGAATGGGAGAAATTCGTTATGGATTGAAATGATAAACCCAAGCGATTTTCATTGACATATAATTTGGGATTACGGGTTGAAATGATGTATATATATATACCCGTATATATTTAAATTGCAGATTGAAATGATAAATATCCGTATCACTTGACCATAAGATAGAAAATTATATACAGACACCGTTGGTATATATATAAATAATTTGAAGTGATTACTATGGTATGAAAGGAAATATATGGTTTTATATAAATATTGATTTTAGATATTATATAAATGTTATTTTATATACAGTTAAATTTTTGATTTTAAGCTATGCATAAATTTGTTTTAATATAAAATAAGCTTAATAATAAAGTTTGATTTTATTAAAATATAATATGGTTGAGTAAGTATTTAAATTATATTTTAATATAGAGTTTATAATGATTTAATAAAGTAAGGCTGAGAAGATAGATTTGAAATTGTATTTAATAAAGAAATGAATTTAATTAGAAATAGATTTGAAACTTATGGATATATATATATATATATATATATATATATATATATATATATGAAATTATCAATTCTTGTTTTGAAATGTATGAATATTTAAAACTATGAAAATATTGAAATTGAAATGATTTATTTGTGGTTAAAAATCTGTATTCGAAATCGATATACTGTTAAATGGTTTATTAAGAAACTGAAATAAATTAAAATTGATGATTTGAGATTTGATTAAATTTGAATTTTGGAATTTGAATTGATTGGAATCGATTTGTGAAATTTAAGGAATCTATTTTATTATATAAAGTATTTTAAATTTTATTTAAAACTAGCTATATATGTTACTTTATAAATTTATTTCATATAAACCATTTTAATATAAACTATTTTAATTAATAAACTATTTTATTATACATACTATTATTTATATTTAAACAGTTAAGTGGGAAGTGTTATGATTCCAAGAATTATGATTTCTAAATTTTGATTTCCAAAGTATTATGATTATCAAAGTGTTTGATGAAAGAATGTTGTTTAAATTTAAGTAAATTATTGAATTAAGTTTTGAAATTTGTTTAAATTAAATAAGTAAATAAGTGAAATTGAATTTCTTTAATAAGAAATAAAATGTGATTGATGGAAATTATTATGAGACTTGTAATTTAAAGAATTTAATTTGACAAATTTAATTCAATTCAATTCATAAGTTTTGATATAATGTAGGTAAACTTAAGTGATTGATTTAATGAATTGGAAATTTAATTGAAATTATTTTGAAATGATAAATTTACTTAATTTAAATGATTACTGAATGAATCCATCAATGAATTTAAATTGTTTTGAATGTTAAATTAACTTAATTTAAATGATTATGGAATGAAACTTGTATATGAATTTAAATCGATATTTGAATTGTTTTAAATAAAAATTGAAGTTGAATTATAGAGTTTTGAAATGGTAAATTTGGAAGTTTTGAAACGTAAATTATAGAAATTGATATAGAAAGACGAATGAAATGTTTGCTTTCAAATTCTAAGCGAGATTGAAATTGATTTGGTTTTTGAAATTTATTAAACGACCAATCGGTGTAATAATTACAAAAGTTATTAAAGAAATAGAGATCGGTTATGGACATACTCTCTGTCTAAACCGAAAACCACTTTAATAACTATACGCGGAGTGTGATCCAGAATGAAGTGGGTTGAATGATGTACATGATGACTGAAGAAAGAGAACGATTATGGATAGCTTTGACACTTGTGTCAAATTGAAAATGACTAAAACAGGAGCCTTGCCGGGCCAAATGGGGTTAGCCACCTCGAGCAAACACTCTTCTTCGTAAACTACTCATTACTTGTTATTGATTGGTGCGCACCTTGAATTGGGAGTGTTGTTTCGCGGTGTTGCGATCGTTGCGGCGATGCGTTCTCACCAGTCCGGATCAAGCAAACGGTAGTTTCACTACCTTGGGTATTGCCTCATGTGCCTTGTCATACTTGTATCCCTATAGGCAACCACTACGATTTGTTTTGTATTATACCTATGGAGTACTCCCTGATATCCCACTAGTTTACGGTGGAGTTTACAGTGATGTGTAGACTATGACACTTATATAAAATGTGTTAAGGGGGATAATGGTAACGCCTTAACACTATTTTGATATTTTATATTACTGATAGACATTATCTACTTAGCATACATATAAATGTTTAATGGATTCTTAGAGGATGGTTATCCCAAACATCCTTTGAGTTACTTGTATTTCAGTTGTTATTGCACTTGAGTTGGATTTATTAATATAAGAATGTTAATCCTAACTCGAGTGTTTTGTGTTTTGCTTTACGCTCGGGTCAGACTGGGTGTACCAGTATTTGAGGCTCACCTTTGGAGTTGGAGCTTCGCTTGGAGATCCAGCTATTTGTCCAGCTTTTAGATATTCAATTGATTCTAGTGTTTTATTCTGATATTGTATTTGACTATTGTATTCGAGACTTCTATTGTATCTTATTTAACTCTGTTATGTATATAGCAGCTTCATGAACTACTATCTTTTGTTTCCGCTGCATTTATTACTCTATATCTGTGATCTGTGATTATTTATTACTGTATATGCTGAGTTTTTCCAAATATAAACTTACAATCTGGTATTTTGAGCAATTCAATTCCGGCATGTTTGGATGCGAATGGTTGAAAATATCAGGTCGTTACATTTGGTATCAGAGCATTGGCTCTAGGCAAAACTTAGCATGTATGGTAAATTTAATTACGGAATCACTTTCATTCGAGCTTGAATCCCTTCCTCTTTGACTCGGTTTCCTTTGAATTTTGGAACGTTCCTCTCGGTTCCAAGTCCATCCTTATCTCTCTATTCGTATTCTGGAGTATCCAATGACTCCACTTCGAACAATCTCTATAATAACTCGGCGGTCTCGCCAAATCTTCGAATGATTTGTAAAGGGTGAAACTCCTTTACAATAAACATCGATTTACCAGAGATTTCTATATCGTCGGTTTACGATGCTATCTATCTTCTGCTATGCCTGAATTCTATCTCTTGAGATCGAATGTCGATTTACCTAGGAATTCTACATCGATCTTATTTTTGAAGTCACGGTCGACCCGATTAAGGTTGCCCGCGATTCAATAAACTTATTCATCTTTCTATTTTGACTATTTAATCATCATATCTTTATTTTGAACCTATCTTCGAATAAATTCTCTTTGATTTGAGTCCATCAAATTTGAATCTCTATCCTTGCTTTGAATACCATTCTTGTATCGTCAAGCGAGGAAGTGTATTTGTAAATAATATTAAAATGTTATATATATATATATATATATTGTGTTGTTTGAGTTGTTGATGTTGATTTGGGTTTTCGATCGATTCGTTTGATCAACGCTATCGATAGGATTTCAAAAACACTTGAGCATAGCAAACTGACACAATATTGTTTTCAAATTTGGTAAATAAAATAATTTTTGTGTGATTATATTATATATAAGTAAGTTTTCTAAATTTTAAATGAATGGGTCAACAAATGGTAATATTTGATTTTTATTTATTGTTTTGTAAACCATTGACTATTGCAATATAAATAAATGAATTTATAAAACTTGGGTATAATTTGATTGAAATTTGAAGTGAATTTAAATTAGAATTTGAGAATTTAATTTCCGGTGATTTCAACTTTGATTTGAAAGTTTTAAAGTGTATAGTATTTAAAATATTTTCAAATAGAAATCATTTCAAAGAATTTATATATTTAAATCAGTGCTCTCCTCCGTCATCGCTGGAAAATAATTTCGGTGATGTCGGTCGAATCATCGACATTTATTTTCGAGTTTCGAAGTGGAGAGACCATCAGTAACTTGCTACACTTTTGTTTTGAAATGAATTTGATTTTAATTTATAAAGTATGATTTGATTTAATATATATATATATATATATATATATATATATTAGTATTTGAGTTAGATTTGACCTGGATATATTGTATGTATATAATTATCTCTAAATTGTTTGAAGTTAATCGAAAATTAAATTCTTAAATTAGGGTAAAAGATGATTTCAATTATAAATGAAACCAAAATTTTGAATTAATATATAAACTTGAGAGAATTGAATTATAAATTTACTTGTATAATACTCAATTGCATTCAATATAACTTACCTAAATTGCTCAAAAGTTAACTATGTAATTGGATAGTATATAATATAAAATATCTTTATAAATAAAATTTGAGTGCGTTTTATAAATGTTATAAACTTAAATTTTAATTACAAAATGTTTAGGGAGATAAATAAAATAATAAGTTAATTGAATAATAGATGTGATTAATAAAATAATTTTTTTTTGAAAGTGAATAAATTGAAATTAAATCAACTTAATGAGATATCTTGAATTAATTGAATTTAAATTGAATTTCGTTCTGAAAGAAACCTTTTGTACCTAACGTAAATAAATGGGAAATCAAGTCAATTTGATGGAAACCTTGAATTTAAAAACAAATTGTTGAATATAAATTTATTTAAGTTGAAATTTATATGGTTTGAACTAATTGTTTTATTTCGTTTTTAACCTATTTTTCTTTCTAGTTGGTTATATTCTCCTACCTCCTTCCTTTTCGAAGACGAAAAGTTTTGAGTGGGGGAGAGTGTAACGACCCATAAATTCTGGTGGTTTTATTAATTTAAAAAATTGAATTTTTTTGAAATTTTAAATAATAAAAATTTGAAATAAAAATTTAATATTTGGAATGCGTCTTGTTAAACATAGCAACTGGTAAACTTTCATCCGAAAATATGAAAGTTTATTTTCGTGTGTAATTTTATTTCAATTTAATCAGTTAGGAATTGATGAAAATAAAATATTTTCGAAACCTGAATATTTTTACATAGAAAAATTCTAAATCATCTTCTAACTGAGACGTCATTTTTCGTTTTTCCAAATTCGGACTTCTTTAGCTCCGTCGATCTTATTTTTCTACGTTTTTGCTGCATTTTCCGCTTGTAGAAAATTCGAATTTTTATAATTCAATCATACCACTGATATCTATATACCGTTTTGATCGTCTTGTCGTGCTGATCTCTGCGGTATATTCATTTCGGTGTTTCAGAATTCCGTTACGCGACGAAATTCGTGAAATGATTGTCCGTATCGATATGCGTCCGAGCTGTTTGTTTCTTTGTGTCCATTCATTCCTTACAGTGAAAATCAACAGTCATTACCTTTTATATTTTCTTGATTTCTGTGGATGTAATTATTTATTCTACATTGGTTTCAAGATTTAGTATTTGGTTCGTTTCTCTCTGGTTCTTCGTTTCTTGAACTGTTCATTTACAAATTTATATCTTTTATTCTCTCCTCACTTTCTCTTCACTTGTTGCCTGTACGTTTCTTGTTTCTTTGAGAAGCTTGCACTCATCCTCAACCTTGCAACTCCACCTTCCATTTACCCAACATCTTCCTTTAGCCTATGCTTGACCTCACACGCAAACTCTTCCTCCTTACCTCCTAGAGCAGCAACCATAGCCGACCATTCATGCGTAACCCCACACCACCTCACTCTCCCTGCTCTCCGCAACAGCTGCAACCGAATCCAAACACACTCACGCACACGTTGACACCCAAACCTCACCCATCTTCCGCCTCATGCATCCACCACAACTCTCGACTTCCACATCATCCAGCTCCTGCCTCTCTATTACATGAGCCTCCACCCTCATCACCGCCTTCACGAAGCCTTGCCCTCTTCACCTCGCAGCACTCACAGCCCGCGATCACACTCTACCTCCGAGATCCGCTTCTTCCCAGCCTCCATGTGAAGCGAGAGCCTTTCCCACCTCGAGCACGCGAGCCACCAAGTCGCCATGCTCCTTAGCACTCGTTCACCCACCACCACTCTCCTTCGCCAAGCATCACGCCACCCCTCAACATCTCGGCCTTCCTCCCTCTCTTTCGTGTGAGTATAGATATAGCATATTTTTTTATGTTAGTTTATTAGTTAGTATATATATGATTTAAGCAGAGAAGATTCAGATCTGCTGTTTTTATATACGTTGTATTAAATGTATTTTACATATAATAATATTTCATATATATATATATATATTTAAATTTTGTTTATATTCAAATTGCTCAGTTTATATTAGTCGATATATGTACTATCTGTTGTTCATTATATATAAGTTGTATAAAGTTATAAAGTATAAGTTTATATATTATTGGTGCAGTGTATTTTCTGTTTGATTTTATATGTACAAATTATACAAGTTATAATATAATATGTTCAAGCCGTAATATTTTCGTTTTATATGATATCGGTTTTAAACATGTCTCTATATCCTATTTCAAACAG
The DNA here is from genome assembly GCA_030765085.1 of Allium cepa. Classification (NCBI taxonomy): domain Eukaryota; kingdom Viridiplantae; phylum Streptophyta; class Magnoliopsida; order Asparagales; family Amaryllidaceae; genus Allium; species Allium cepa. The sequence goes on from CM060931.1 coordinate 299,632,571, forward strand.
TATTGTATATATCTGTATAGCATTTATAAAAAGGTGTATATTTTATTATATAACATATTATATATTATAAGTTAGTATTGTGGTATAGTTTTGTTTTGCTGTAGCAGATACACTTTCAAATTATATAAAAATGAGTCCTGCTTAGTGATTTAGGCTGTGTTATATATATACACAGTAAAGTAAGTGTGTATGTTGGTTTGTACAATCTGTTTGTTTTATATATGAATTTAAATATGTGGATCTAGTAGATATATATGTATTTATTTCAAAAATATAGTTATACATATACTGGGTTGGTTTGGATATACATATGTAACCTACAGTTTATATGGGATAAGCTATGTCATTATGGATTAATGTAGTTGACTATATGATAAAATTAAGATATATTTTATTTTATTTTAAGATGACATATATGTATGCTGTGTAGATATGAGTGATTTTATATTACTCATAAGTACTTGAGTTTGATTTTAAATCATATTATATATGTGTTTAATTTAAACAATGATTTTGAAATAGCTGTATATATATATATTTAAATTCAAAAGTGTTTGAATTGAGAATATGATTTCCTTAAATACTTATATATGATTATATATATATAAGTTCACTTATACCACTTGTCACCATCGATCGATTCTGATTAGATTTCGTCAACTCCTTTTATCAGCTTCGATCATCAAATTAGTGCCAAGCTTGATTTTCTTTAGAATTTGTAGCTTGCTCTGTTGTCAAACCCCCTAGCCTCGAAAGGTGAGCAATCACTCATGATTAATGTTCTTTTATTTATTAAATTTGATTTCTGTTGAAATGAAAATTGAAATGTGATACTGTTAGTTATTTACACTGTTATATATATGCTATTACCTGTATCAGTTCACCGGTGACATCTGACACCATTATTTGTTATTTATATTGATGATATATTCCTGTTATATTATTATCATATCTGTTATCACTCTGCAAGTTCCCTATTAGTATAGAATCACTATGGGTTGAAATGATACATATCCGATCGATCTGTAGAACAGGAGAAAATCGTTATGGGTTGAAATGATAAACCCAAGCGATTTCATTGACATATAATAATTTGGGATTACGGGTTGAAATGATATATATACCCGTATATATTTAAATTGCGGATTGAAATGATAAATATCCGTATCACTTGACCATAAGATAGAAAATTATATACCGACACTGTTGGTCTATATGTAAATAATTTGAAATGATTGCTATGGTTCGAAAGGAAATATATGGTTTTATATAAATATTAATTTTAGATTTTATATAAATGTTATTTTATATATAGTTAAATTTTTGATTTTAAGCTATGCATAAATTTGTTTTAATATAAAATAAGCCTAATAATAAAGTTTAATTTTATTAAAATATAATATGATTAAGTAAGTATTTAAATTATATTTTAATATAAAGTTTATAATGATTTAATAAAGTAAGGTTGAGAAGATAGATTTGAAATTGATTTGAAATTGTATTTAATTAAGAAATGTATTTAATTAGAAATTGATTTGAAACTTATGGATATATATACGGAATTATCAATTCTTGTTTTGAAATGTTTGAATACTTAAAACTGTGAAAATATTAAAATTGAAATGGTTTATTTGTGGTTAAAAATATGTATTTGAAATCGATATACTATGAAATGGTTTATTGAGAAACTGAAATAAATTAAAATTGGTGATTTGAGATTTGATTGAATTTTAGTTTTGGAATTTGAATTGATTGGATTCGATTTGTGAAATCTAAGGAAGCTATTTTATTATATAAAGTATTTTAAATTTTATTTAAAACTATCTATATATGTTACTTTATAAATTTATTTCATATAAACTATTTTAATATAAACTATTTTAAATTATAAACTATTTTATTATATATACTATTATTTATATCTAAATAGTTAAGTGGGAAGTGTTATGAATCCAAGCATTATGATTTCTAAATTTTTATTTCCAAAGTATTATGATTAACAAAGTGTTTGATGAAAGAATATTGTTTAAATTTAAGTAAATAACTGAATTAAGTTTTGAAATTTGTTTAAATTAAATAAGTAAATAAGTGAAACTAAATTTCTTTAATAAGAAATAAAATGTTATTGATGGAAATTATTACGAGACTTGTAATTTAAAGAACTTAATTTGACGAATTTAATTTAATTCAATTCATAAGTTTTAATATAATGTAGGTAAACTTAAGTGACTGATTTAATGAATTGGAAATTCAATTGAAATTATTTTGAAATGATAAATTTACTTAATTTAAATGATTACTGAATGAATCCATCAATGAATTTAATTTGTTGAATGTTAAATTAAATAAATTTAAATGATTATGGAATGAGACCTATATATGAATTTAAGTCAATATTTGAATTATTTTAAATAAAAATTAAAGTTGAATTACAGAATTTTGAAATAGTAAATTTGGAAGTTTTGAAATGTAAATTATAGAAATTGATATAGAAAGACGAATGAAATGTTGGCTTTTAAATTCTAAGTGAGATTGAAATTGATTTCGTTTTTTAAATTTATTAAAAGATCAATCGTTGTAATAATTACGAAAGTTATTAAAGAAACCGAGATCGGTTATGGACATACTCTCTCTCTAAACCGAAAACCACTTTAATAACTATACGCGGAGTGTGATCCAGAATAAAGTAGTTGGAATGATGTACATGATGACTGAAGAAAGAGAACGATTATGGATAGCTTTGACACTTGTGTCAAATTGGAAATGACTAAAACAGGAGCCATGCCGAGCCAAATGGGGTCAGCCACCTCGAGCGAACACACTTCTTCGTAAACTACTCATTACTTTTTATTGATTGGTGCGCACGCTTGAATTGGGAGTGTTGTTTCGCGGTGTTGCGATCGTTGCGACGTTGCGTTCTCACCAGTCCGGATCAGGCAAACGGTAGTTTCACTACCTTAGGTATTGCCTCATGTGCCTTGTCATACTTGTATCCCTATCCGCGACTACTACGATTTGTTTTGTGTTATACCTATGGAGTACTCCCTGATATCCCACTAGTTTACGGTGGAGTTTACAGTGCTGTATAGACTATGACGCTTATATAAAATGTGTGAAGGGGGATAATGGTAACGCCTTCACACTATTTTGACACTTTATATTACTGATAGGCATTATCTACTTAGTGTACATATAAATGTTTAACGGATCCTTAGAGGATGGCTATCCTAAACATCCTTTGAGTTACTTGTATTTCAGTTGTTATTTCATTTGAGTTAGATTTATTAATATAAGAATGTTAATCCTGACTCGAGTATTTTATGTTTTGCTTTACATTCGGGTCAGACTGAGTGTACCAGTATTCAACACTCACCTTTGGAGTTGGAGCTTTGCTTGGAGATCCAGCTATTTATCCAGCTTTCAGATATTTAGTTGATTCCAGTGTTGTATTTTGATATTGTATTTGACTATTGTATTCTAGACTTCTATTGTATCTTATTTAACTCTGTTATGTATATAGTAGCTTCATGAACTACTATCTTTTGTTTCCGCTGCATTTATTACTCTATGTCTGTGATCTGTGATTATTTATTACTATATATGCCGAGTTTTGTCAAATATAAACTTATAATCTGGTATTTTGAGCAATTCAATTCCGACATGTTTGGATGCGAATGGTTGAAAATATCAGGTCATTACAATATATATATATATATATATATATATATATATATATATATATACCACACATACATATATGATTTCAAACTGATTTGAGATTAAACCAGGTGTTTAGATTTTGAAATTAGCTATCTAACTATTTATAAAATAAATAAGGGAAATAATAAAAAAATTTGCAAAGAAGGGTTGAAATTAGATTGTAGCCTTTGAAGATAATTATGAACTTAAATAAGCTGTAATAAAAGGAAATGAGCCATTATAAAATGATTATAGATTTAAGAAAACGATAAATGAGATGTTTCTCAAAATAAATTGATATCAAATGAAAGTGTGGAAATAAATGTAAATTAAGTTGTAAAGAACTTAAGTAATAATTAAAAAGGTTCATTTATAATGTTAATGCAAACAATGGATATTGAAATTTATGTATTTTGTGAAAACGTAAGAGTTAAAAGTGTTGCAACTTACACTGCTTACAAATTTGATGAATATAAGTAATAAAAAAATTTTGATTTGTTATATTGGATGATAGAAAAAGAAAATCCGAAATGAGATATGAAGTTTAATCTAAGTAAAATGAAACGAATAAATGAAATAATTTAATGAATGGATTGGTAAAAAAAAGTTAAATGAAATACCATTGACGTAAAATGGAAATGAACTTAAGTTGTAGAATGAATGTGAATATAATGAACGTTAACAAATTAATCTAAATAGATTTGTTTAGGGAAATGTAAATTGATGTAATGTGAATTTTATGAATAGGAGTAAGGGAATGTGAACATAATAAATTTTAAATGAATGCGAATGAAAATAATTTGGTATAGCTAAAAATCAATAGAAAAAATACATAAGTTGTATGCATATTATTTTATTTGCATAACGATTTGATCCAGATTCGAGCATAGAATTTCGAGATAATTTGTCTCGTTTCGAGTTAGAATTTGTCACTCGATTCTCGACGGCGAACCCTGGATATGAATTTTGATTGACTTTGGAATTCTCTATCATAGTATATGGCTATGTAAGGAGAATAACGGTTTCTGATCAAGGAACCAAATCTAAGTCCGCACTAGAGAGTCGTGTGAACGATACTAGTTCGAAAGTGAAATTATGTAATCGAGTGAGCGATCAGATTTGATATTGCGTATGGACGATATACGTGCATCATACAGGCTTATGTAAAGCAAATATTGGAAATTGAAAATGCAAAATATAAAATGACTTTAAATTATACGATTGGATAACATTGATAAATATGATGCAGGTATTTAAAATCAAGAAAATTTGGATTGCCCGACAAAAAGGTACATGTTTATTTTGTCATTTAATTTGATGGTTTTATGGTTTAGCCACTTGGCTTTTGTTTTCTTTTGTTGGTTTGGGGCATGTAATGGCGTTTTGTAGTTGTTCCGAGCCAGTCGCGTAAAGGAGACTTTGCCTAAATTTTCTGTAAATCCGGGCATTAGAAAAAAAATTAAGTTTAAAAATTTTTGAAACTTGTTTTGATAACTAAATTGTATTTTCCAAAAGCTGATCGGAGTAGTGTAGTAGGAATGTAGTAATGGTTTATAAATGATATTTAATGTTTTATAAGTCGATTGTTTTGAATAAAACATATCAAGTGTTAAATTCCGTACTTAGTTCCTTTTCGAGGACGAAAAATTTCGAGTGGCAGAGATTATAATGACACATATCTTTAGCTATTTTAAATTGTTAAATTTAGTGTAATTAATGAATAAAAATGGTTAAAAATAAAAATTTAATGATTTTGAATGTAAGTTATTGGAATGAACTTGAATAAAATTTTGAAATAAACCAATTTCGAAGATTTAAGTAATAATCAGTATTGAAAGGTATATGTTTACAATAAATAGTTGGATTAAATAATAAATGTTGAATTCATTAGATGTAAATAAAGTAAATGATTGATAACTAAAATTCATTTAAATCTAATATTGAAATTTGTTGAACATTGAATAATTAAATTATTTAAATTTAATATTGGAGATTATTTGAATAATTGAATTCTGAATTTAATATGATTGAAAATGGTATCAAAAGTTGATGAAAAATTTATTTTAACAACAATGAAGGTTGTTGACATTTGAAACTGGATTTAAAAGTGGATAATTATGAATTGAAAATTTTATATTATAATCGAGACGTTAAAAATAGTGATCTGTGGCATAGTCTCAGATTTCGACGAAACCAGTTCAATTGGATCCGTTATAATGTGTTATTAGTGGATTTCAAAATTTCGGAGCATTTGGAATTATCGTTTGGTCACACGAGATAAAAACGTGTTGAATTTAATATCAACAATTCAATATAATAATTGAATCCACAAAATCTATCTTCTCTATGCAATCGAATTAGAACTAGAAACTTGTTCCATTGCATTCAGAATAGGGGTTATGAACGCTTAGTGGCACACTTTGTTTGGAGTTTGTACGGAAAAGTACGTGAGTAGTGGAAAATAATAATAAAATATTATGTGTACACCTATGTATACACTTGCATAGTAAAACCTAGCCTTATTATACAACCGCGCCGTTTCTTATTATCAATTGCCGAAATCTTTAATCCTTCCTCCTCAATTTTCTCCATATCCATCAACCGATTCGAAAAACTTTCAACTACAATATTGTAGAGGGCAGTGAGATGTATAAACTCAACGACTGTGATTGGAATTGGGGCGTCATGGTGACTACTAGGGCCTTGTGTTTTGACCACGTTCGAGGGGAGATTGTATGCGCTGGAGTTGATCAAAGGGGTGCGTTGTTGGCCAGTGGCGGAGTTCGTGGTGGGTTCGCGTTGATGGTACCTGATCGAGTTCTGGAGCATCGCAGGTGGAGCGGCCAGAAGATTCACGCGGCGGCTATGGGTTAAGCAAGCTCGAACTTGCTTGGAGATCGCGATGTAGAAGGAGCTAGGTGCGGCCCAGATTTGAGGGAAGCAACGGCCTGGATTAATCTTAGGTTGATTATAAAAAAATCTTGTAATTAATTATAATATTTAATTCATGTGAATCTTTAAAAATGTGTATCTCTCTCATACGTTGTCAGAATTGGACGAAACAAATGGTGATGGAATCGTGGCGATGAGTACTATGTTTTGGAACTGATTTGGAATTGATTGAAGCTAGTTATAAATTTAGGTTAAATCGAACGTCATTTGATTTGATTCAAAATTGAATACTCAAGGTGAGTGTTTTATAACGCTCACATTGTACTAGAATACTTTTAGCTAGTTAAATTTGAAATTATGAAGTGATATAAATTTATTGATTGCTGGTTGATAAAATTTAATTGTCATCTAAATTGTCATCTGAATTAACCGTTACAAATTAAAATTGACAATTAGATTTGAAATCGGAATGTAGTTGCCAGTAAATTACCTGATATTAATGATTATGGAATTGTTGTGAATTATTTTGATTGTCTGGATGATTGATTGCAATGGATGCTATTGGTTGATATTTTGAATGATTTGAATGTTTATTTATTGTGATATATTCTATTATAACCCTATATATTATTTACAGCATACAAACTGTAAATTGAATTATTTGGAATAAATTAAGAAATAGGTTGAAACGATATATCTCTATGACACTGTGATTTGTATTGAAATGATATATATCCATCCTTGAAATTAAATTGAAATAACTAATCACTTGGCCATAGGATAGAAAATAATATACGGACATCGGATTGGTTAAATCAAATGATTTTAAAAAATTTTATTTGAAATTATTTAAATGGTTTTGATTTAAAAGAAATAAAATCGAATTTGTAGAAATCAAATTATTTTCGAACTTGAGCCCTGAATGTTGAAATTTAAATATGGTAATCGAAATTGTTTAAATAATCGAAGTTGAGATTTTGATGTTATAATCGAAATATAATTTGAATTTTTGGAAATCGATTTGTTTTAAAAGGTTGAACCTTTATTCGAACTGAATATTACTAAGTAAAAGTGATATAAAAACGATATTTTGAAATTGAGCTCAGAATTGAATTATATTTGAGGATTGGGATTTTAAAATGACTATTGAAGGACAACTTGATTTAAATGTTTTGAATCGATATTTTGAAAATCAAGCTCGAATCGATATAAATTAAAACTAAAATTGATTTAATTGGGTTTGGAAGTGGAATTGTGCACATCAATATATTAAGATATTCAAACAATTGTACACGCGCACGCACGCACGCACGCACACACACACAGATATATATATATATATATATATATATATATATATATATATATATGTTTATAAAGGAACAAACATACACATCAATTCTAACTATAATACAAAAATTATTTAGGTTGTTATATATCTTCAAATACATGTATACGTATACTACCCATATACATATACATATACATGCATGCATATTTAAATAAGTCCTTCATTTATAACTCAATCAAATTTTACTTTTATTTACTAAATCTTTTCAATAAAATTCTATTACGGTTTCATACTATTTTATAAAATCTTACAAACATTTATAAAATATATTATTAGCTTATTAATCAATTTTAAGCCTTTACTTAATTACCTCATTAAAATTAAATATACATCATATTACTATTTTATGAAATATATTTTCCATTTTAAAAAATCTATACAATATTTATAAAATCATATAACTATTTTATAAATGCTAAATAAGCTTCATTTAAACTATTTTATGAAATATCACATCATTTTATAAAATACCTCTTTTACTTACCAAATCACTTCCCTACTTAGATAACACTTATAAGAAAACCATTCATTAATAAAGAAAATTTCTTTACTTTTAAATCATATTCATAAATACTAATCAAGCTTCGTTAACGCTCTAACGACTTTAATAACAAGTGTAGAGATTATAACTCACTTAATTAGCTTACTTGCTTTTCTAAAACAATTTAAATTAGTTTCATTATTGCTAATCAATGACATGCACTTAATCATGCCATCCAATTAGCCTCTAATCCATTATAACATCACATATAATCATTTAGTTAATCCATTACAACATCACATATAATCATCAAATTAGCTAACTAACTATTTTACAAATAGCGATTAAAGTCTTAAACAAGTAATGAGTTAATATAAGCATGTTTATAACATGAATACAAGCCTTAATTATCATGTAGCATTCTCCAAATCATTACATATAAATCCATAATCATATAAACATAATTATATAAAGTATAACATGTAAAAATAGTTAGAGAATCATCCCACTCATGTTATCCTTCATCAAGTCAAGCTTTAATCACTAAACCCAATCTCGAGCTCTCTTTAAAATTGATATTTAACTCCAAACTCCACATCATACCGATTCCTTGATGGGTTATGTGAGAAATGAGTAGATACGAATTGTGATGAATTTAGTTTGAATTTAGGATTTTTCTATGAAGGGATTAAAGTGGATTTAGGGTTTAGGCTTAAGGAAAATTAGGAAAGTGGTTGGGAGATAGAATGAAAAGTAACGTGAAATGAAAATAAGATGAAAAATCAGCTAATTATAAGATAGCTTATGGGCCTTAGCCCAAATTCAGTTTCCATCCCTTTCTAGAAATCACTATTCACTATAAAAACATATCGATTCCAAACACAACCAAGTATTTACTCATTTTTCTCGTGATGAACAAGCAGTCTCAACTATATGTGTCTTCGATCCCAATTCATCTATCTTTGAAAAATCGAGTATAATGGGAATTTTATTAACTAACGATTAAATATTTAAATTAATCATCTAAATATTTAATCTTACAATTGTGGGGTGTTACATCCTTCCATTTTTAAAAGAATTTCATCCTTGATATTCCTATGACTACAAGAAAGTAACAGGGCTAACCAAAATTCCTAACCCTTAATTAAAAAAATTCAGCGGTACTTTCCCTTATTATATCAATTTTATGGAAACACCCAAATTGGAATGCATCACACAACTGGGAAATAAGCGATAACCTACATCATCCCATATTGCCCAAAAATATTTAACTCTTTTTAAGAATGCTTCTCATCGTTTAAATCCAAATCTAAACAAATAAGCATTTATATGTTGTGCCTTAGCTCTCAAGTACCTAGAGGATTATGTGCCAACATAATAACAACATAAAATTCATACATGTACAACCTTAGCATGGTAACCGATAATACCATAATCATACATAACAATCGATTGGAGAGTAAATTTAAACAAGTCAGTATCAAAATATACCATAGGCTTTGAGTCCCATCAAAAATCCATAAACTCATATAGACCCCATGCTCACCATGGATGATATGTAATCTATTTTAGATAGCCATTGGTATCCCTCTTCGAACATGCCTTAATAGGAAATTAAAATTAGCATACAGGCAACCATCCATCAATAGAAAATAACAAGCAATTAAGAAGTAATAATAAGCAACAAGCAACAATCAATCAATAGTAAACAATAATAAGAAACAATAACCAACATACAAACCATCAAACCTATAAACAAGCAACAAAAATCAACGACAACCAAAATCAACCAATAATAAAATTAAACAACAACAAATAACATCAAACAGTAGTAAGAAAACAAGAGCAATAGTAAACAATAGCAAGTAACAACAAGCAACAACGATTATTAATAAGCAATAATAAACAACCAGCATACGATTAATACACAAATAACCAATCAACAGGCAAAACCATACCGACACGCATGGTAACCAATCAATAGTCAAATGCGCACGTCAAACCATAAACTCCAATGGTTCCATTTGACATTTAGGATGAACAAAATGCTTAAATTGTATAACCTTTTTTGTGTATATAATACACGAAAGACTATTACAACTCCCGCCACAAAAAGGAAAATTACACATTATGCAGGATCATCCAGTCTCAAAGCTCTCGAATAAATCCAAGAATCAACATCTTAATTTCCTTCTCATCCAAATAGAACTCATTCTCCAATGGATAAAATTCTATTAATTAAATCATTATTGAATGACAATCTACTGATGCTTGGATTTGCTCGGGTTTAGACTCAACTCAACTGTATAATGTTAATAAGGATAATATACTAAGTGTAAATGATGCTCGCCTTGCAAAGTATCTTCTTGTCATTTAGAAGATTATCTAGTAGCTATAAAACAAGTCGAGAAATCCTTTCTTGAACTATCCCAAGCAACCTTAACTATAATATACTTAGAATTTATAATGACTAAAGATCACCCAAAATGACACGACACTCATTTCAACTCTTTGTTTTCTCGTAAGATTTATTTGTTAAATTAAGGTTGCTCACTTGGATCTTCGGTGAGAACTGTGATCCGATTTCTTGATCCAACTATAGAAATATCCTCGAAAGACTAGGCCGTGCTTCAAAAATCTCTCAGTCACCCCAAGAATTCGACCCAAGTGCTTACCTATAAGTATTAAGCAAAAAACCCTTTTATAACTATTGCAAATCACCTAAAAACTCAACGGATGAACTTGGGATTAAGAACTGGCATGTGGATGGACCGATCCTTAGAAAATACCTTTTAGTATATGGGATTCTCCCATCACTTAAGGTTGCTAACATGAAAAAAATTCTAACACGAATGACTCTAGACAAGTGCCTATGAGTCATCCGCTTGGTCTTTGCTTTTTACTAAGAATCTAGCGAATTGTACTTGGACACAAATCCAATTCACACTTCATCTACCAACCCTTTAACTTGAAAGCTCATGCATCAAGTTCAAATGGTAGTACTCCTGGACGCTTCACTTAGCTTTGCAACTGAGGTTACTCATACAAGGTTTATCTTCACCAAAGAATTTACCTACTATGAAATATGTCAAGTTTAGCCTATCTACTGAGTAACTAGAAGTAGATAAATATAATGCTCAAGTATTGGAATGAAGAGAAAAGAGTTCCTACAAAAATAGAGCGTACCTCACAATACAAGCACCTTCTATTTTTCTTGAGAAGTACGCCCTACAGGACCCTATAATGCCAGTAAGGCAAAAGCCATCATCACTTACCCACCTTTCTACAACGTAGGATGATCCATCTTCAAGTGATCAAGCAAATCATAATGGAAGCATTTATGCTTTACTTTATCTGGATGGCATATCATAGCGAAATGCCCCTATGCACCACATGAGTGACATACTAGGCCAGCTTTCTTCTTCACACAAGCTCAATCTTCCCTTCTATCTCAGTCTTTATATGTCGGTTAGAGCTTTAATTTTCTTTCCAATCTCGCTTTCTCTAATGGTACCTTGTAGGTGCTCTCATGGAGGAGAACCATCAAATGAGACTTTCAAAAGTGACCCCTATAGGGATAAGACTAAGCAATGAATTCCCAACTGATGCTTTAAAACCCAAGGAAAACTCCTTTACCCATACCAATGGATATCGACCCTCTCAATCCCTAAATACAAAAGATTGAATTATTCAATGCACTCCTTCATTGATAAGCTACCTTGCACAAGATAGATGGAATTCTTAACTTCATGCCCTTTTCGATCTAAGAAATGAACTGGTTACCAAAGCGATGCCTGAATTCATTCCAAGTCATGGGCCTTCTCATTAGCCTCCTCTACCATTCTGTTCTACCCTGCCAAAACCTTCCCTCCTAAGATGCTGAGAAGAAATTTCCCTTATGTTATCATTCTCTTAAGTCAATATTGGCGAAAGCTACTTTATGCACGTGTCCAAGGCTATGTCTCAGCAACAGTCGTAGGACTCAGATATGGCTTCCCTCTAAGTTTAAGAACTCTTGACACAGCTGCAAAGAGTGTAAAGCTGGTGGAGCTAGTAATACTGGTTCCCGAAGGGCTATACCACCTTTGATTCCAACCGCATCTACGAGAAATGTTCATTGGCAGTAGAACATTCCATGCGATCGCTAAATATTCTCTGAAGTAATCAAGCATCTCAGACTGTCTACCCACAGTCGCTTGTGCACTCTATCTACTCATACTAATAGCTAAATGAAGATACCTTAGAAAATAGCGATAAAAATTAATTAAATCCCAGAAAACAAGTGGTGTATATAGTATAATATAGTAGAAAATACAAGTATGCTATAATAAAGTATCTCCATTTTACCAGATTGATTAACTCAAACTGGTCTACTTGGTCCAAGTGTTGAGCCTAAGCTTACCAAATATAACAACCCATCCTTTGTAATACCTAAAAATAATCATTTCATAACAATGATTGACTTTCAAATACAACAAAAAACTGATTATCGGGGTAAAATTTAGAACAAAACACTAAACCAAGACATCGATAAGATCTTGCAATGAAATAATAACATAAAATATACTGAATATACATGAGCAGAATATGATGATAATGTATAAGAGACCACACTAGCGAAAGCAACTGATAAATTAATATCAATATAAAAAGTCAGAAAACATCAACTCCCAACAACACAAGGTTGTAAATAAACATCCAATACCAGAGGTGTAATATACAAATACATGTATATTATGTACTACTAAAATATCAAGTAGTGATATCCAAAATATCAATTTTACACCTCTAAAATGCTCCAGTTATGCATCCTAATAGCGTATCCCTAAAAGAACCTGACTTCCAAACTACTCAATGAAGTATCCAAGAGTTGTCATGGCATAAACAAACAAAGACAAAATATGGGCCGGACATAAAGTCTAGTGTGAGGGGAACTATCTCAAAATATTACATATCAAAACTATATAAAAATAAATAGGAAACTATTAAGGCCTAACCGGTCCTCTTCCCGAACGTGGATCAGGGATAATCCGGACTGTCCATAATAAGTAAAGCAAACCTATCTCAAAATGATAGCAAATCATACCATAACTTGTTATTCTCATGTCATCAATGAGTCGGCACAACCAATATAATGTGACTGCTATGTAATAATGTACAACTGTAAGAGCAATAAAAATGTCATAATATAAGTCTATACCATGTTACAAACAATAATAATATCATTCAACTAGTATAGCACAAGCACAACATAATGATGTACCAAATAGAGAATATATACCATCGTTCCGTACTGAACGAAATATAAATGGAGAAGCTACACCTTATATGACCATTGGATTTATATGCATTCTTAGCCTCGAGAGTCTGTGAATGGAGTTGAGCATTCCCATATGACCTCTTTGTTGTACAGATGCCCACATACAGACCTATGCTACCATCTAGGCAACAATAAAACCCTACCAATATAGTTCTTCCTAGCATCTATATCTACACTACCACTACTGAGTATAAGTACCCCTTTAAGCGTCGCTCCAGACCCTCCCGAGGACTTGGTCCAAAACCATAAAAAATCCCCATGATTCCCTCGTCGTGTGCTTACATTAAACTTTATGGATCATTTAAGCATAATAAAGCTTTGAACCATGGAATCTATAATAACCATCAGTCTACACATATACTAGATTTCATACCAATCACTGTTGTCACGTGCTCGCACATTTACCTGAGTCTGGAATAGAGTCCTCACCATTATGTGCTTCCTCCAATCATACACGCTCATTGTACGTGATCATGAATCCAATCATTTCCCGATTGCATATCTAATTGGCTCTTTATCACTATCATGATCTCCTACTATTCCCGTATAGGGATAGTTCATGCCTTGCACTCCTTGCCTAAATCGCTTCCTTGACTGCCCAAATGACTTATTGATCATTACTAACCACTTGTACACATTTGCATCCGAATCTTGAGCCTTGCCTTGCATTTTGCCTTCCTAAGTAGCCTGAAGCTTCCATGAAGTCTCGTCGAAGTCTTATGTCATGTTGCACCTGGATCCAAGTGGAAAAGCCCTATTTAAACAGCACCTGACTCAGGCTTTATTTCCTAAGTCCATGCACCACTAGTACATGATAGCTTACTATCGGTCCACCATTGGTACCCTTTCCTTGGCAATAAAGCCTGGGGCAGATGCCACTTGGTCGCCACAACCATCAGTTTGCACGTCGGTTACTTCTTTTCTTCGCCTGATGAGCCACTTTGCTTTTTAAGTTTCCCTTCACCCCATCGGACTTCCTTTGGTGTTCATTAGTTGATGTTTTATAAGTGGTTTCCTATGTGTTCAAAAATAGATTTTGACATGAAATCCACTCTTTGCACACGTAGTGTAACGACCCATATTTTTTCGACGGTTAACTTTAAATATTTAAATGGTTTAAATATTGGATTTAGGATTATAATTTAGTTAGTAAGATTTTAAAACCGAAAATTTAGGCGACTTCATAAAATTTTGGAAATCGTCGATTGAATCGACAAGTTAAAATAGCAATCCAAGGCACAGTCTCGGAATTTGACGAAACCAGTTCCATTGGATCTGTAATAGTATATTATTATCGGATTTCAAATTTGTAGCGTTTGAAGTATTATTTGTTCGTATGGAATACAAATGCGTTGAAGTTAATATTGAAAATCTATTTAATTAGGTCCAAAAATCTATCTTCTCCATACGATCGAATTAGAACTCGAAACCTTTTCCATTGCGTTCAGAATAGGGGTACAACATTATAAACACCTAGCAGCATGCCTCGATAGGAGTTCGAAGTTTTAGATTGTTAATAACAAGATATTTTGGATATAAAATAAATTATAATTATGAAAAGTCAACCATAGTCCATTGTATAGCCGAAGCCATCTTACCTCGTTAAAAACACGTATACCTTATCCTTTCTTCCTTTATCTCTTTCACGAATTCAAGCCAGAAAATGGAATCAACTCGAATTGAAAAAGGAGATCGCACATAAAGAAAAAAATCACTGAATGCTCACAAGCAAATGAGGAAAAAGGCGACGGCCGAGAGCTCGAGGCATGATCGAGGCACATCGCGAGCAATGGGAAAGGTATCAGGCGATTTTGATTTAAAGACGAGCAGCAATCAAAGGCGGTCGTGGTCGCGATGGGAAGGAGGTCGGGTTTTTGTGATTAGGATTTGGAGTGGGTTGCGACGATGATTGTTCTAGAGGGTGGCGCTCGCAAGTGGGAATGCCAAGCCTGGAAATACTGGGTCATGCGAGTGGATCATGAGCAGAACGCGTTTGCGTGTGGAAGACTCGTGCATATGCACATGATGTTATCGAGTGTTGTTGGGGAGAGGCGACAGTGAAATTGTAAAAAAGGGAGGTTTCGGTTGTTGGCTTAAAGTTATGTTCGTCGGGAGCAGTCGCGACTTAAGTTGTCGATGGGCGTTCTGGCGTGGTAGGCAGGGTGAAGGCAATTTGGGACGGCGATGCTCTGTCGGGGTTTATCCAGAAGGAGTTGGTGGGGTTCTGTGACCACCTTATTAGGGTAAAGAAAAAAAGGTAATTAAAATTTAATTGTTTAGATTAAGTATTATTTAAAATCATATGCTAATAAAAAATTTGTAACGTGTTCACACGAGATCGAAATTGAACAAAACAAGACGAGATGGGATCGTATCGATGAAAATGACGTTGGAATTATTTGGAGATGATCAGAGTCAACTAGGTTTTTAGATTTAATTAAAAAGGGGATATTTAGAAAATTAAAAATTAAGGTGAGAAAATTCTCACTCGTTTGAATTACCAGATAAATTGAAAAAAATAATTAAAATTAATTATTGAATGCCTAGTTGATTTAATAATTATTATCTGATGAATGATATAATATATATATATATAGTAGTATACATATATTAGTATTTGGAGTGATATTCCAGCACGTTATAGCGGATGAGACCCTTTGCGCTCCGCATAATAGCGGATGACCCAATATACCATGATACCCCCCTCGAAGTAGGATTGGTATTTTTATGTTGTATTAACATCTGTTGATGCAGGGAAACCGGTTGGAGGGATCTAACTGGATTCTTCAAATATGTTGTTTATTTTCATATATAGTGATATATGGATTGTGTAGAATAATATAGTATATATCATTTGTAGTGATTGAAATTATTAGATGGTATTGTAGCACTGGCCTGAATTTTTAACATTTTAAAATACCATAAATATATTTTTGAAATTTAAGGGATTAAAGGAATTTTTTGATAAAAAATATTTATATTGGAAATTAAATTATTTTATGAAAATTGAATTATGAATAATATATATTAATTTTGGATTGTACGTAACTATTCGTGAATGGATTTAAATAGAAATTTTAAAAATTAATTATATAAAGGAGTTTGTAAATGGTATTCTGAAGTATGAAAAGGAGTTAAAATCAATATTAAAAATAGACTGGAGGTATATATGGAATTTATAAGAAATGAATTTATATAATGGGATTTTATAAATAAGATTTGTTTTTATAAAAAGGTAAAACCAAAGGGGTTATAAAATTTATAAACGA
Organism: Allium cepa; assembly: GCA_030765085.1. Taxonomy (NCBI): domain Eukaryota; kingdom Viridiplantae; phylum Streptophyta; class Magnoliopsida; order Asparagales; family Amaryllidaceae; genus Allium; species Allium cepa. The sequence continues at coordinate 299,649,583 of CM060931.1, forward strand.
TGTTTATGAATAAAGGAATTTGATATTAGATGATAGAATGTAAATATAAATTAACAGGAAAAATTTATATTAGAATATGGAAATAGAGTAAGAAAAAAATGGTGGAACTATTTTTAAAAGTGAAGATGGTTAAGGAGACCTAAATTAAATTGGTCATTGAGGTTTTAAAAATATATTTTCAATTCTACAAAGTTTATTTTTGCTTTTAAAAGGAAAATTTTATTATTTTGAAACTATGGGATTTTAAACTAGTTAGGATTGAAATGCTTTGGTAAACATTTTTTTAAATATTAAGTATTTATTTTAGTAAATTCTAAGTTTTAAAAATCAGCTTCAAACATTTATTTGTTTAACTAAAAATGAGTTACTGATGTTTATAAAGGGTTTTGATATTTCAAATAATTGTTTTACATTGTTTTAAAGATAAATTATTATCCTTTAAAATACTTATTATATATATATATATATATATATAGGGTTTCGAAGTGATTGGAAATTTTTATTTTTAAATTCTCTCAGATGCGTAAATGAGGCTTTTAATGGATATGTTTTGAGGGAAGAAATTTTATAAAGGATTTGGAGGAAATGAAATTTCAAAATATATGAATATGGGAATTTGAAATGAAATCTGAATTTATAAAAGAAGTTATAAATTGTTGAATGGGTTTATAAATAAGTATACCGGGTTCAGAAATTGAAAACAAGGAATTTTATTAGCGATTCTAGAAGTTTATGGAATAAGTTACGATATATTCTCTGAAATGTTGATATTTGAAATGATTTAGGGAATAAGGCTTATAATATTTTTCTAAGTATAAAAATGAAAATTTGAAAAGATTTCTAAGTGTTGTGATGGTTTGAAAATATCCTGTTATGGATTTAAGTATTTGAAATTGTTTTCAAATGTTGGAATATGGAAAGGGATTTGAATATATATCTTAGAAAAGATATTTTGGGATAAATGTTTTGGAAAAAGTTATAGTAAGGCATAATGACTGCTTATGGATGTTTTATTGATAGTTAAATAACCGACTATCAATAATTGGCCAATTTTGTTAATTGTTTCGAAGAGACCGAGATCAGATTTAATTAAACCACCTCGATCCAATTTGAACGCTACAAATGAATACTGTGAAGATGATGAAGACGGTGATTTGGTTTGTCCACAGCCAGGACAACTTGTATGGACGAATGCTATCAGAACATCATCATTGGAGGACGATGAACATTCTAAGTAGAATTGTTTCTTGAAAGGTAACACTTAGCCTCGAGTATCAACCAGAAATGACTAAAATAGGGGAGAAGAAGCAATGCTAAGTGGGTTGCATCGAATTACGGTATGTTATCACTTTTCCAGATGTTATCGGAAACCTATTTATTATGGATATAGGTGTGCACGAAAGAAGGAGCGCTTGATAGTAAGGGTGGGAACACCTGGGGTGATAACATATTCGGTCTATCTAGGTTAGGGGTAGACCGGTCTTGTGTAGCAGGGGATCCTAGCGATAGTCCTCGGTAAAGTTTTCTAGAGGTGCACTGTGATGGTAGTACCCCAGTCATTCATATGGAATCCACTCTCCAATAGGCGTCGTACGATTTTGATTGTGCCCAACTATGCTGAAACATGAGATGCAAGCATTATAGCTACTTTCTATTTAATTGGTTTAAATATTATTATAATATAATGATAAAAATGTTTTGGCTATCGTAAGGTAAAAACGCGTTGTGTTTATGTGTGACTTGGTCATACGAGATATCTTTGTTTTTCAAAGTATTTTGAGAAAAGTTAATAATTCAAAATTGATTGTGTTTTCTCATGTTGGTTTTCTAAACTGACTGGGCGTTATTTTATTATAATGCTCGGGTCAGACCGAGTATTACAGATATGAGATAGGATGCTATGGAGCTCAGGAGACGAGCTGGATGACTAAGACGTATTTTTCCGTACTTGATTTGCATTTCTGCTGTGTAAGGTTAAGTTATAATAACTGTCCATTTTGATGTATTAAAATTGTTGTATTCTGATGATTGTAAGTATAAATAGTTACAGATTCTTTTGTATAAAATCTATTATTATATATTATAATTTGTTCCGCTATGATTGTGAGATTCTGTGATGTTGTATTCTATTCTTCTTCCACTTTCTCTTCTTCACCCCTAAAGATTCCTATGTCCATTCAATTTGGGTTGAGTTGATGTGAATCATGGTCGAATCAAAGGGGTACGGAGATATGGGCCTTTACACGTAGAGTTCAACGGGCGACTCTAACGACCCGGCTCCCTCTAATCACGCCTAAACACACTCAACCGGTCATCTAGCCTCAAGTGATGCCTGAACATGTTAACATGCTCATTCGTGTGTATTTACACACGTGTACACATGTAATAACCCATTTTTAAAACCTTAGAAGTTGCCACTAATACATTCATAATATTCACGTGCCGAGCATCCAAGTGTCGGGAAGTCAGTTTGTTGGGGAAAAAGAAAAGAAGAAGGAAGACATAGTCTCATAAAAACATGACAAGTAATATATAATACTAAATAAGTCTTTACAAAAAGAAAGAGACTTAATATACATATATAAATCAGAGTACTACACTAACCCATCATCAGCCTGGACAGTTATAACAACCATTCCTTATAATTGCTGATAATTACAACAAGAACAAATAGCAGAAGATAAAAGAAAATACGGAAGTGCATCTTCGAGGCATCCATCTCATCTTTGAAATCTCCAGAGGTGTCCAACTAAATCTGGAAAATATGCTTGGGCTGATCTAAGTATAAGAAAAATAACGCCTAGATCAGTCTGGTAAAACCGATGTGAGAAATACAGTCAAATGGATTCTTAATGTTTTTATAAAACCATTCAAAATAAAGGTATATCGTAAGACTACCCACACATAAACACAGATGAATTTTTACCTTACGATAACCAAAACATTTCTATAGAAAATCCAATGATATTATAATAATGTCTAGGGTTTAAAGTAAATAGATAAAATGATTGCATCTCAAATTTCAACATAGTTGGACATAACTAAGTCCGTACGATGCTTATTAGAGAATGGATTCCATACAATAACAATTAACCAGGGTACCACCTACCATAGTACACCTCTAGAAAATGTACCGAGGGCCTCACTTAGACCACTTGCCAATACATGACCGACCTACCCCTTATTGGGTAGTATTGAATATGTGATCACCCCAGTTGCTTTGTTACCTTTTCTTGAGAGCTCTCATGCATAACCATTTCCATAAATATGTATATTTGTATCCACAAAGGTGATGACATACCCTAATAGGTGCGACCTACTTAGCCCTGCTGTATATCCCCTTATTTTAGTCATTCCCAATTGGTGATGCTTGAGGCTATGTTTTAGCTTTTATATATCAATCCCACTTGGAATGCTAACATTGGCCTTCAGATAGCTATGTAGTGCCATCATTTGTCTATTCAAGTTGTTCAAAATATGACAAAACTAAAGGCACTACTTCTACTATATCCATTTTAGAACCACCCGCATGATTAACAGCAAGTAGCCTTTGCACTTCAAAGAACTCCGCCTTCGATCCCATCATCTTTAAGATGCCTTCAATTCAAATGCTTGAGTTGGTTCGATGTGGCTTTCGAATAGTTCATACTTATCTGATCCCGATCTCTTCAAAGCAACATTGGATAGTTTCCAGTGAACTCAATCCCGGTTCTTTAGGAAATAAAAAGACAATACATAAGAGCAGAGATCACCCCCTAACCATTTAAGTGGGTAGATCTCCCTATCATTTGTCCTAGGAGAACAAAACGTGATTTATACGCACAATACGACATCAGTGAAGATGACTATGCCATGTAACTCATGTGATTCTCCTAGATATTTCTAGCGTTATATTTTGGCCAAAATTTGATAGTCGGTTCTTCAACTATCAAATAAATACATAATCAATCATAGTTTTATTTCCGTTAGATCCACTAAGCCTTATTTAATTAATCTTCCATTAATTGAAACTCTTAAATTATTTCCCAAAATATTTATATACTTAACTCATGGGTATTAGTATATTATCAAACCATTTAAGAAATATTTCTTAATTTTAAAACCATATTAAACGGGTTCAAAAAAACAAATGTCATTTAAAACATTATTTACTATAAACCCAAACCACATTATCCTTCAGTGTTAAGTATGGAAAGAACATTTCCATACCACCGTAATCAAGAAGGATTTTTTATTTATAACTGGACTTAAATTTCAAATGAAATCACATAGGGAAATAATATTTGGATTATAGATTCCATATATAATTTTGTTAAGTAGGGTTCTATAAACCATTTTTCTTTAAAGTTCCAAAATCTCTTTCCAAATATAAAACTCTTTTACTTAATTTTCCTTCTATTAAAAAACTCATTTTATAAACCCACATATAACCTTTAAACCCCTTTTTATAAGCATTATTATTTTATTTAAATCATAATCTCAAGTTAATTAAAATTGACGCAAAAATAAATTAATAAGTCAACTAATTTATTAATCCTAACACCATCATAGATAAATTAACTTAAACGCTTAATAAAATAAATGATTAATTAAGTTTTAAATCATTATTATTAGAAAATTGGTTAACTTAAATTTCCACTTAACCATGTAATTAGCTAGACTAAACCTTGTTAATAAATAATTAATTAGCTTTAAACACTTTTATAAAAAGTAATTAATTAATTTACAAGCATCATTAATTACAAAATTTCTTACTTAAGCCAACCCTAATTATAGGAAAGTACCTTAATTATTTAAGTTAAAATAATAATTAACTTTAAATAATTAATAATCAAATAATCATTTCCTTAATCACTATTTAATTAAAAATTAATTAACTTAAATATTGATTAGTTCAAATAACAATTTATTTGAAACCCTTTATTAACTTATCTTAAACCCTGATCAGATTAAATGAAACACTGTTAACAACACTATCAATTTACTTACTAAATATCTAATAATTTTCTTTAAAATGTTATACATTTGAAACTAGTTTCAATTCATAATCTGTCCAATTTTAGAAAGAGGCTTAGAAATTGCAATAACACTTAAATACGCTATCATTACTCAACAATATTCAAGTCGTCCCACAGTACTTACATAATAACAGATATGTAAATGAATTCCATACGGTCAACCAGCATATAACACGTCGCTTTAAATTGACTGTTATGAAAAATGTCCAAAAATAACATAACAACAGACTGTGTTTTACTTTGATAACTGGATGTCCAATATAATCAACTCAACCTAATATAGTAGAATGGCGTTTTAAGTGATTAATTTATAACTACTAAAAAATGTGATCATACATAGCCCATTTTAATTTATCATAAATTCACACTATAACAAACTGGTCAAGTGATTACATAAGTGAGTTCTACAGGTCAATATGAATCCATCGCCGAAAACCACGTGACAAACGAGATCCGGACGAGGAAGATGCAGTCCTTTAAGTTTAGGTGTTTAAAAGTTTTTTAATATATAAATCAATGTTAAACGAGCCAAGGCTCGACATACTAAACCGTGACCCAAATCCTACTCTTCTCCCTTCCATACGAACATAAGAAAGAGAATGCAAGCAAATCGCTTGGTTTGAAACCTAGCACCACTTTCCAGTGCACAAACGTGCACATGAGCTACTTACCACTATCTACCACACAACTGATGCCACCACACGCACCTCAACCTGGCCTCCACCGCTAACCCATCGACGAACCCTACCTCAAAATGGCTATCCATGGTCGAACCTGACATGCTTGGAATATATGCAACCACAAAAATTGATTGGACTCAACGCCTATGCCACCATCATCCATCATCACCGCTACCAGCTGAACCATCGAAACTCTCCTCCAACACTAGGTCTGGCCCTACCATGCTTGGAGCTTCCAGAGCCATCGCAATCCACTCAAAGCCGAACACCTGAAAACTCCCTGAAAACTCCCTGAAAACATAAATCTTGCTCGACCGAGCACCATAGGATACTGCCTCTTTTGCGACTGCCACCTTAGCTCCAATATGCCCTCGGGCAGCTCCACCTCTAAGCATTCGGTCTCACATTGATCAACTCACTGGAATTTGGGTTTTTATCCTAATCAGATCAACTCAATGCCATACTCAAGATACATTGCATAAAATCAGGAATCTTGGCTTAAAAATCATGATTTCCATAGATGAACCCACTGGTAAACTCCATTCGTCGATTCACAATGGTCGAAATATGACCAAAATCACCCATTTACTGACTCTCTCCCAACCTACTTAATGGAAAAACTCAAAATTATTTATAAAAACTAAACCCGAACATGGAAAACTCTCCAGTTGACGATTTAAGCTAAAAGCGAAAGGATCAGGAGATACGGCTTTTTGAAAGCAAGATAAACATGGTTTATAACTAAAGTCAGAGAGCAATCACTTGTTACAGTAACATATAATACATTCGAAAGCATAGATCAAGCAGTAAATGATTTCAATCAAATGCTTAACATGGAAATCAACAAGATCTATAACTAAGTTTAATAAATAATTTTACATACTAATTATTTTCTCAAGATTATAAATCAAGTTGTAATTGCTCATCTTCCACATGTTTTTGATTGTAAAGCCAAGTTCAAGCTCTAAAAATTTGATCTTTGAATTTGTTATCTTAGAGAAGTGATTTTGAAAAACATAGAGAAAATATCAAGTATGAAAAATGAAGATGAAGGATAAGAAGGTGTACATAAAAATAGAGAAGACAAATTTCAATTTTACCCTTAAATCGAATTTCAAAACCTACCATCATTTCAATTCTTATCAAGGTACAAAAACTTAGTAATATGTTGGATAAAAGAGTGTCTTATGTACCCTAATCCACTTACACACTTAAGGAATCGTCATGCATGTTAACTCACTTCACATCCATCTTTCCCTGTTTTGAATTTAAATAATTTTTTTCATTTTAAATCTCTTACTACTACTACTATCATTATTATATAACTTTGTTTATATATTACCAAATAAAATGTTTGAAATATGTAAGTGTTGTTTTAGTTTACACAAAATTATTACAACTATAAAATATCTTGCCTTTTGAATGAAATCTGAAAATCTAAGAAATGAGTTCCGTTCACATTTCTAGTTTTTCAACAAACTATTTATTTATGCAAACCAAATTTTAAAACAAATTTTGCATCATTAGTTATTAAATAATAGAGGGTTATTTGACCATTAAAAATCATTCATTGAATAATAAAATTTACTTAAATATTCACAAATCAAAACGATAAAATTTCATGTCATTATAATAAGCACACTTCACAACACAAACCATGTTTTATACTTTACTAGAGCAATTACTCGGTCTAGTGTACTCTCATGCAACTTAGCTTGCACGATAGTCATTATGGCTGTGTGAAAATGTATGCAATGCACTTATACACATCAGTATGTAAATATATTCAAATAATTGTGCACAAACATATATAAATGAACAAACAAACACAATGATTCTAACTATAATACATAAATTGTTTTGGTTGTTATATATCTTTATATACACGTTACATATACTTACCAAAATATATATACATACACTTATTTCAACAAGTAATTCATTTGTAACTTAATCAAATCTGACTTTTGTTTACTTATCAATAAAATTCTAATATAATTTCATGCTATTTCATAAAATCTTACAAACATTTATAAAATACATTATTAGCCTATTAATCATTTTTAAGCCTTTAAATACTTAATTACCTTATTAAAATTAAGTATACATCATATTACAATTTTATAAAGTATGATTTCCATTTTATAAAATCTATACTTCATTTATAAAATCATATAACCATTTTATAAATGCTAAATAAGCTTCGTTTATACTATTTTGTAAAATATCACATCGTTTTATAAAATACCTCATTTACATATAAAATCTTTTCTTTACTTAAATAATATTTATAAGTAACCATTCATTAGTAAAGATTGTTTTGTTACTTTTAAATAGTATCCATAAGTACTAATTAAGCAGCATTAACTCTATAGTCACATTAATAGTAATTATAGAGTTCAAAAACTCACTTAATTAACTTTCTAACCTTTCTAACATTGTTGCTAACCAGTGGCATGCACTTAGTCATGTCATTTAATTAGCCTTTAATCCATTACAACATCACATGTAATCATTCATTTAGCCAAAAATCCACTTCTTAGCTTACTAACCATTTCAAAAGTAGCAATTAAAGTCTCAAAAAAATAATGAGTTAATATAAACATGTTTATAACATAAATACAAGCTTAAATCATCAAATAACATTCTCTAAATCATTATACATAACTCCATAATCAGCAAATACAAACATATGATGTATAACACGTAAAAATAGTCAAAGATCATCTCACTCACCTTCTCCTCCACAAATAAGGTTTAATCACTAAAACCCAATCTCAAACTCTCTTTAAAGTTGAGATTTAACTCCAAAATCCACTTTATGTTGATTTCTTGATAGTTATGTGAGGAATGAGTAGAGAGGAATTATGGTGAATTTAGTTTGAATTTATATGAGGGGATTTAAGTGGATTTATGGTTTAGACTTAAGGAAAATTAGGAAAGTGATTGGGAGGTAGACATGAAAAAGTAACATGAAACGAAAATGAGATGAATAGAAAGCTAACTTATAAGCTAGCTTATGAGATTTAGCCTAAATTCAATCTCCATTTCCTTTCTAGAAATCACTATTTAAGCTAAAAACTTATCAACTCCAAACATAGCTAAGTTTGCACTCATTTTTCTCGTGAGGGAAAGTAGTCTCAACTACAGGTGTCTTGGGTCCCAATTTATCTGTATTTGAAAAATCGGGTATAATGGGCATTCCGTTATACATAAGTATTCACACACACACACACATATATATATGTGTGTGTGTGTGTGTGTGTGTGTGTGTGTGTACACACACACACACATATAACCAGTCCAACTATATGAAATTAATAAACACATATATCACATATTTACATATACAAAGGCATACACAACCAAAGCAACAAATCTATAGTCTCCATATCAATAATAATTCACACATATAATTATATAAACAATTCAATAAAAATGCATCTTACTTAAGTAACTAACAAATAAGTCTTTTTATTATTATTTTACAAAAGTCTCAAACTTATTTTATATAATAATACTCTTGCTTATCAATCTTGTTATAGCTTAATATCACTTAGTTTTTTCTATTATAATTAAGTTTAGCTGTTAATAAGGCCTCATAGTATTATATAGATCGTGCATACAATTTATATATGTATGTATGTATGTATGTATGTACACACTTATATTACAAGCCATTTCGTAGTGTCTAAAGTTAATAAATCATGTTATAAAAATATCCAAGATTTTAAACTTTAATAAAACTCTAATAAATGATCAATGCTTCTTTTTTAACATCTAACTTCTCAAATCATTTTTATAGAAATTTGCTAGTTAGTTAATTATCGATTTACATAATAATAAATCAACGTCAATGACAGATAAACTTTAAAGCCATTTTTGTATAAGTTTAAACTACCAAAATAATTATTTTAGCCTTACAGCTTATTTTAAAGGTCATACCCTAACTTTTGATTAGTTACAAAATATATTATAATATTTCTATCACCAATATAACTACAAATTAGAGTTAATTGATTTATACCATGTTACACATCAATATTAACTCCATTTAACTCTATTCAACATGAATAGAGTCCAATATTTATATATATATGGATTTTAATCAATTATCCAGAATACCTACGATAAAATATATAATGATATTTCCATTGCTAATATAACTAAAAATTATAGTTTAGTTAATTTATAACTATGTTATAAATTAATATCAACTCCATTTAACTCTATCCAATATGAGTAGAATGCAATATTTATATATATGGGATTTTAATCAATTATCCTGGATATCTACCCAAACCAATATAATCAATAGAGGAATAATTATCTATATATGTATTATTCTACCACTTCTAGGTAATGATTTTCAATAGATAAAATTTCAAGGTTTTTATCGAAATAAATTCAGAGTTATAATTCTGCTCACCCAAGCTGTTATTTCTCAAGTACCCGAATGCAGGTCAACCCTTAGTGTCCAAATCTAGTTCAACCCGATATCATATCATAGATAATCTCACTACAAATCCAACGGTAGAAATCTCATCTTGATTGTACCTAGTTATGCAAAAGATATGAATTTTACAAGAATTCAAAATAAATATATTAATTAACTTAATCAATTACTTAATAAAACTAATTACCCAAAAATCATTTCTTCTTTAATCAAGCACTATGCACACCGTGCAGCTACCCATACACATGCACACATCCCTCCCCTATTTGTCCCTCCTAACTTCACAAATCGATGCACCAACTATGCCAGCATGCTCCACTATGCACACATTTCACAACATACCCTACTACATAAGGTCCGACCCCTCCTCCTGGATTGTGACCTAGCAACCCCCTTGTTACCACATGAAGTTGTGACAGCATAGACGAAGCTGCAGCACTTCAGGAAGCTACCGCCAACTTGACTCCACATGAGAAGAATAATGCCCTCTTCGTTTCTCCCAACGCGTTCCGAAAATCAATCAATCCTTAACCCTAGTCGAAGTTCCAAAAAACAGGCATCGATCGAGCACCGTTGTACAATCCTACGCCACTATAGATTTGCTCCTCAACTCCTTACAAGTTCAATGGAACATTCCATGTCCTCTTTTATGGTCTAAAGCTCTCGATTTATTTTAGTTAGGAGGAATGGATAATTTGGTTTTGTGGAGGAAGAGAAAACGATAAAGTGGAGTAGAAATTATAAGGGGAAGGGTGTGTGTGTGTACAATTTCTCAAATAAATTACCATATGTTTTGATCTCGTACGATCAAACAGCACATCGCACCACAAACTCATAAGTGCACACCACCTCATTTTTCTAGTTCTAATAGAATAAATTTCATCGCCACGTTGAACGACACTCTAGTATGTTAATTTCACATATTTCGAGATTGTTTTGGCCATCGTATCGCTCGATTCCAATCATTCTTCAACCGCACACTCATAATGAGGTCCTTGTCCTAGAAATACAAGCCCTCATCGAGATCCCACTAGACCTGACTACGCACGCAGTTTTATAAAATACATATAACAATGCATAGATCGTAAACGTATTGTGACTTTAAATATAGCGATATTTATACATATTTTGATTTGCAACGTCGATCCGGGCTCAATAGAAGTAGCCTCGGATTCTAGTTCGATTGTATGTGGAAAATCAGATTTTGTACCTTTAATTAGTTAATGACTGAATATTTAAATTAATTATTCAAATATCTAGTCGTAAAAATTTAGGTTATTACATTTTTTATCAAAAGAATTTTTTCCCCAAAATTCCTATGAGTATGATAACACAACCCTACTAGAAATTTTCAAGCATCCACTTCTATGAATTTGATTCAATTTTTCCTTATGCGGTTAGCTTCATAGGAACTTCCAAAGAATATAACTCCTAACCCTTGAAATTCTAAAGCCTCTCTTGTTTGGGAAAAATTCGGTAGCACATCCTTTGTGCGGCTAGCTTCGAAATTTCCAAAACAACATATGAATATGCACACACATCTCATATTTGAGGCATCACATATCTTGAGGCATCCTGTTATTGAGGACATACAAGCATATATATATATATATATATATATATATATATATAGACACACACACACACATCCACACTATAGATCTTATGTACCTCTTTCATAGCAAGAGCATGCCATTGATATTCAAATCCAAGAGAATAAGCATCTCAATAATGCATAACTGCTTCCATATACCTAATCATTTACTAAAAAAAAAGGGTTAAACACAATTACAACATTAAACTATGGATTTAAATAAGTTAAATCATATATAACAACCATCTAAAATTAATATGTCATGTCCAACCATGCAATAAGCATCTGAAATAAATTTCTTACAACTAACTTGTGCAACGAACACATCTAATGAAACAAGTGTCTCCAATGCAACAAACACTTCCAATAAACATGCTATAACAAACTGTGCTACAGGCAACCCTAATGTAACAAGCATCTCTAATGCAACAGACTTACCTTACAAATATGTTATCATCGAAAACAATAAGCACAATTGTAAAATACAAGCACCAATAAAGTGAGTTCTACATTATGCTTTCTTACAGTTCAATAAAAGAAAAAGGGAAACAAAAATTTACCTCAGCAATCAGAGGCATACCAATACAAAGCTCCATTGAACATGGAAAAGCTTAACCCCATTGATCTGAATCCATATAGCCTTATTCTGAAAAATAAATTGTCCCTCGAGATCTAAAGCCACATTAGGTTCACTTCCACTTTCTCCAATCGACTCATCACGACCATGTCACTAGAATTATACACTTATACAATATAATTCATGAAATATATCATGCACTCCTTCTATGGAAAAGGAAAATTAACACAATATGCTAGCAATAATAATCAACCAATAATCAAGAAACAACAAGCATTAAATAAATAACAAAAACTAATAAACAAGAATAAATAATCAATCAATAATCAAGCAGCAACAAGCAGTCAATAAGAAATAAAAATCAATAACGTGATACACAATCAATCAATAATCAAGTAACAGTAAGCAATAAATAAGCAACAAAAATCAATAAACAAGAATAAGTAATCAGTCAATAACCAATCAATAACAATTAATTAATAAGCAACAAAAATCTATAACAAGAATGAATAATCAATCAATAATCAGGCAATAATAAGAAAGCAAGCAACAAAAGTCAATAAATAATTACCATACGAACAACCAAATATTCAAAACGGACTCTATAACAACCTGTACGGTAACAAACAATAGTCATAGCGTGTATTATGAGTCTGTTCGACATCCGAGATGACCCAAATGCTTAAGTGGTGCAACTCCCTTTCATGAATACAACACATGAAAGACTACCACACCTCACACTCTGAAATTGGAAACTTACGATAGGTTGGATCAATGATCCTTAAAACTCTTGAATAAATCTAGCAATCTAAGTCAACTTTCCTTTTCCTTCTGAACAGAAGTATTTCTCCAAAGGAGAAAACTTTACTAATTAATTCATTATTATATGACAATCTACAAATACTTGGGCTTGCTTAGTTTCAAACCTATCTCAACTACATAATTATAAAAAGATAATATACTAAGTGTACTATAATGCTCGCCCAGTAAAGTATCTTATCTTCACTTAGAAGATTATTTGAATCGTCATAAAACTAGTCGAGAAGCCATTAGTACACAGTATGCTCATTACTTCGTCTCATTTTCTTTGGTTGTGTTAGTAAACGAAGAAAATAATATCTTTTGCTTCGGTCCCTCCTTAATAATCGAAGCAATTGGCACATGCAAAGAATTATAAAGTACAAAGACGCAATTTGCTTTGGTCATCATTTACAACCTGTTTGCACCAAAAATTGCATAAACACCTAATTATCAAATGAAAGTACCAATCCTAATAAAAGAAAGGTAAAAGCAGAAAATAAGACATATTTATTATGGTGGTTTGGCAAATTCTTCGACCTATGTCCATTTTAATCTTTATTATCCGTCGTTTTCTCTCGGATTACAACTAATTTTATCAGATTTGACCATAATCTAGTGGATCTCTAATTTACAATGGAGTTTCTAAAGTATATTTAGGGAAAGAGATAAGAGGGAAGAAGATACAAAGTATCCATCCCCTTTTCAGTTGCTATAGGGCTGGTATTTTTAAAGAAACTCATCAATAGACTTAGGAGCCCATGTAGGATAAAGTCTGATTGTAAGTCTAAGTGTACAGAAGTGAAAACACCGGTCCGATCTCTATCAAAAACCTCTTGGTACCGAGAGGTTCCTCTTTGTACCGAGTGGTTTGCTTTGGTGGAAACTTCTTGTTTTCACTTGCTTGGTTCTATAATGTTTGATTTAATGTGTTTCTAACTGTTTCTCTAAATAAGTAAGCTCTTTTTGATGATTTTCTTATCTCATTTATTTTCCTTCTTTCTTTGCCTTCTTTTGATAAATCCTTAGTGTTGCTTGTTAATTCTTAGAGAAAAGCACTTGATCATAATCATTTGAGATTGCAGTTGAGGTGTATGGAACTTGGGGATCAAAAGAGCAACCAAAAGCTCTCTGTACTTTGAGGTTCCTCTCGGTACCACGAGGTCTTTTTTGCCTCTTTAAACTTCTTGAGTCAATTCTTCTGGAAAAAGCACTTTACCATGATTGCTTGAAGAAGTACTTAGAGTATAAGAAGATTAGAAGGTCTCAAGTGGAAAAAAATTCACTCGGTACCTAGTGGCCCACTTAGCTCAATTTTTCCTCAAACTTTTTGAGTATAATTCTTTTGCTCTTCTAAGCATGTTCACAAATCCGTGAATCATTTCATTCTCATTTTGATATTCTAACTCTAGTTAAAATCTGCTAGGCTATAAAGCAAGTTAACATTTTCCCCCCAAAGTATACCTCAGGAATGTAAGGTGTGCATTGCTTAAGAACAAGTTTTAGTAGTAGCTAGTCTTCGATAGTTGAGCTCTCCACCAATCCATTGATCTCGATCTTGGTGAATCCTCTGGTTCCTTCGGATAGTCCTATAAACCAAAGGTTGTTCTAGATCCATATAACTAAGGACTTCAGCTTTTGCTTATGTGTCAGTCACAAATCATGAGATGCTTGTCTCTATCCAGCGTTATTATATTGCATATCAAAATTGTCCCGTGTTCGCCCAAGTTTTATCCATTTTACTCTAATTGCAAGGCATTCAAATATTTTTATCAAGTCAACATCCATTTCGGGGTCTGATCTCTCTGATTATTCTGATTGCTCTGATTGCAAGGCACAACGATATGGGGGCTTAATGACCAGGCAAGCCCATCCACTCATTTTTCGGTGATGGGACTTACTTTTGATCTATTTGAATCCTTACTATGCCTAATCCGCTCACTTTTCGACGAGGGGACCCAACGATAAGCATGTCCATCCGCTCACTCTTTTGTGAGGTGACTTGTTACAGTCATCGCCTTATCTCTCGGGATGGGACTACCATAATCAATATCAGTCATTACGTTCAAGTGAATTTTTCAAAAATAAGATATTCAAATAAAAGAAAACAAGAAAAATCCAAATTCTTCATCTCAGAAATGTGAACCAGAGCATGCTTAGAGGCCAATCGAGGTCCCTTACACATGTAAGAGGTCCATAGTTATTATTACCCTAATTAGTCATCTCAAACATTCGGCTCAGAATGCGCCTAGAGACCAATCGAGGTCTTGTACGCGTGTAAGCAATCAGAGGTTATTATTGTCCTACTAGAAGCAAAAAAGCAAAGTGTGGGAAATGCACCAGCTTCCATCCATCGTGATTATAAGATCATTAGTCTCGATCCAAATAATGGTTGTGTCTTGATGCGTTTGTTGCAGATGGTGGTTGCTTTGGTGCATCGTATTTTAGTTTCTTACGTACTTTGTAGCTGGTTGCTCTGAACTTGTTCTTCTATAAAATCATGAAGGTGTCGGCACTCATTCTTTTCATATCCATCTAGCTCATGGAAGATGCAAAACTTACTGGACCTCCTCCCCCTATCCGTCGGTTCTCTCTTAGCTGGCGTCCGATAAGGGTTTTCCCTTTAGTATCTAGTTATATCAGGTTCTTTGTTAGATCGATGTAAGAAGTGAGTTGAGACTCCCTACTTTTCCATGTTGGTTCCCCAAAGTTATCATCATCCCTTCGCTTTCCTTTATCCTTACCGTGTCCTACTACGGACGATCCTTCGTTATCCATAGCACTAATCTCAGCATTATCAACCTTAGCATACTCTTGATGCAAATATATCTTGCCTTCATGATAGAACTCCATAAGATTCATTGGTGGATCCTTTTCTAGAGCAATTTAAAATCAACCTTACTTGCAACTCCTGGACTTACCGTAATCAGAATCACCGATGGATCCGGCTTGTGAACTGCAACCACTTCAACATTAAACATAATCAAGTAATTATTTAAGGTCTCTTTAGGCCTTTGCTTCATGCTCAATAGTGTCACCACATTCTTTGGTAAGGAGATGTGAGCTCTGAATTATCGTATGAAATTATTCACTAGGTCGGTCCACGTGCTTATGGACCCATTCTCCAGCTGTTTGAACAATATCACTGTTAAATTCGTCAGATATAACGGGAAGCACCACCCCGTCAGCTCCTCTAAAACACCCAACACCTCCATATATTGGATGTATCTCATTAGATGAATTACAGGATCCATCTGCCCATCGTATATTTCCAACATCGAAAGCTTGAAATCAAGAGGATTCATCACATTCTGAATGTTAGGGATAAATGGATTTCTATGTACGTTCTCCAAACTCTGGTCTAGGGTCCACCTCTTGCTATCTTTCCGATCATCTTAGCCATCCGATTGTTGTCGTCTAACGGAAGTCTTTGACTACTAGCTATATTCTACCCCATGCTCATATCGGGGACTCTAGCACATATCCCGGCACACACGCCCCTGGCTGCATGTCTATGTTTCGACTCGCACCTTTGGGTTTATTCTATTCTCTATTTATATAGGGAAGTTCTGGCACATATTCCTCTAGTTATTGCGCACTTCCATTTTGGCTTGCATTCCTGGCTCCAGCATCATCCGTTCTCGGCATCCTAGCTTACCTTAAACCAAACCAACATTGCCCTCAAGTGTATTCCATATCATTATCGAGAGGATTGTGGTAGATACTGGCCGAGGGGATTGTTCCATTTTTCTCCCATCCAACTCTAGATGTTCCTGCATTAGTTTCTACTCCTTGGTTTCGAATTCCAATAGCTCTAGCTATTTCTTTTTGTCTCAACCTTTGGAAAATCCATCCAACGTCTCTTATTGTTGAGCCATTATTCATCTTCTATTACTTTTATCATTCTCTCCATCTTCTCTCTGGTCACATAAATGGAATGATTAGAAATTGAAGACACCTCCTGCTTCCCCGTGCTTTGGTTGACTTTCTCCAATTCCAGATCTAGAGTTACGTCTCTTCATATTCTCCAAACATCCGATCCAAGCTTTAGGTTGTGAAATTTAGCTCTTTCTCAGTGAAAGCACCCAAATGTTTACACCAAAAATGGCACAAACACCCAATTATTAGAGTAAAGCACTAATACTAATAAAATAAATGTAAAAGTAGAAAGGAGACATAATTTTTATAGCGGTTCAATGAATTCTCCACCCTACATCCACTTTAATCTTTGTTATTAGTTGTTTTATCTTCGATTTACAACTAAATTTATCAAATCTGGCCATAATCTTGGGGATCATAGATTTAAAATGAAGTTTCTAAAGTAGGTTTAGGGTAGGAATTAGAGTGAAGAAGATGCTGATTGTCCATCCCTTTTTCACTTGCTATACGACTGGTATTTATAGAGAAACTCGCTAGTAGAATAAGGAGCCCACGTAGGATAAAATCTAAATGTAAGTTCAAGTGTACAAGAGGGAACAGGCCGACCCAATCTCTAACAAAAACCCCTCAGTACCGAGAGGTTCCTCTCTGTACTGAGTTGTTTGCTTTGGTGAAAACGTTTGTTTCACTTTCTTAGTTCTCCTATCCTTGATTCAACGTGTATCTAACTCTTTTTCATGAAATCAAGCTCTTTTGATGATTTGCTTTTTACTTTCCTTTTCCAGCATTCTTCTCATAAATCCTTAGTGTTGCTTGTTAATCCTTCAAGAACAGCACCTAATCATAATCACTTGAGATTGCACTTGAGGTATATGGAGCTTGGGGGATCAAAAGAGCATCCAAAAGCTACCGGTACCCAGAGGTTCCTCTCAGTATCAAGATGTCCTTTTTGCCTCTTTAAACATCTTGAGTCCAATCTTCTAGGAAAACACTTTACCATGATTTCTTGAAGAAGTAATTGGAGTATAAGGTGATTGGGAGGTCTCAAGTGAAAGAAAAATCTCTCGTTATCGAGAGGTTCCACCCGATACCTAGTGGTCCACTTGATTCAATTTTTCCTTAAACTTTTTGAGTATAATTCTTTTTTCTTCTAAGCATGTTTCCAAGTTTGTTAATTAGTTTATCCTCATTTTGTTCTAGCAAAAACTTATAAAGTACAAAGATGCCATTTGCTTTGGTAATCATTTACAGCTGAAGTAAGTGCACAGAAGCAAATAGGGTTATTATCTTCTGCTCTTTGTAATGTCAGAATGAAATAGGTTATTTTCTTTAGTTCCTTCTTAAGGATTGAAGCAACTGTACCCCTCTTTCTCACTCCCCAATATGCTTCATTTCTAATTCATTCTTTCTGCACTTCTCGAAATTAAAAATAACCCTAATTCACACAATCACGCATGTTTATCCCTTAATCTGCAACTACAAGCACAAAACTTGATGCTTCCCATGTGGCGATGACAATCATGACACCTCGAATTATCATGATCCCATACGTGCTTTTATTGCAGAAGACTTGTACATAAATAGATAGTTTGTGCCGCGTGAAGATATAACAACCCTGTATTTTATGATTATTTTAATTGTATATTTTAATTATTTTAATTGAATTTCTGATTTAAAAGCTTTATTTTATTTATTTGAAATGGATAAATTTTTTCATTCTAAAATATAAACTGATTTTGATATGAATTATCATTCCAAAACATGACTAAAAAGAATATTTTCCAAAAGTGAATTTTGGTCAATATGGTTAAACTTTGACTTTTAAAATTAAAAATTTGAAAGTCTGAAAATTTGAATTTTATCTTTGAATATTAAAGGAAATAAAATTTTAAGGACACGGCTTTTTGTTTCGTTGAAATCTGATTTATAATGTGAAAGTTGTGCCTTTTTAACTATTGAGTGAAATTTGCTGTATTTAACAAAATTGTTTATTTTAAATTATATAGATAATATTTTGTCGTTATGTCATGTTATAATTTATATTTATATGTGTAACATGATGTTATGCATACATTTTAGTTTTAAAACATTTTTAAGTATAACTGAAATTTTCTATTGTCAATTGTCTTTTGTTTACGATTTCAAATTTCTAGTTTCAATTAATTAAAGAAATTCTTTGTTTATTTTTTTCTATTTTCTCAAGACCTTATTTTATTTCATTTCTACTTTATTTTTTTACTAATTTATTTTATTTATTTGACATTTTATTTTTTTTAAAGTGAAACAGAAATTTTCTAGAGCCAATGGTATTTTATTTGTAATTTTCATGTCCTGTTTCCAATTTTCAAACAATTTCTTTAATTATTTTTCTATTTTCTCTAAATTTAATTATTTATTTCACTTTGAATACGTTTAAAAAATTATTTTATCTCAAAAATTTTCTTTAGAATATTTTTAAAATGAAGTAAATATTTTTCCAAAGCCAATGATGATTTAATTGTAATTTTTGAACCCTGTTTTGAATTTTAAGCAATTTCTTTGATTCTTTTTCCATTTTCTTTAAAATTTATTATTTATTATTATTTTATATTACTTTTTTTTTCAGTTTTAAAAGTCAAATTATTGAATTTTATTTGTTTTATTTGAATTAAAGCAAAGGAAATATGAAGAGACTTGACTTTATAACATGAGACCTTTCATTAGACAAAAACTCTTTACTTTCTCTTGACTTTTCATTGCCTTATTTTGGCCGTACCTTTCTTGATCATAGCCGTGAGTTAGTCAACTCATATTCACATGGGAAAATATCCTCCATCTCATTTTTCACGGCTAAGAAAGAAAATGGTAACGGCCTCCTTCATTTTCTACTTTTTCTTCTTCTTCTTCTTTCATTTGTTTTGCCCTATTCCCTCCCCTGTTTTCCTCGGCCACCCCATGCTTGCCACGGCCACCACCTCCACCACCTCCTCCTCTTCACCATCCACCACCTAACATCATCTCCTCCTCTGACTTGACTAGGCCGCACCCTTCTCCTTGACAAAACTCCATACAAAAGCCTTGAAAACTCCGTAAAAACATGTTAGCCTAGCCTAGTTGCTTCACCACCTTCATACATCACCTTGACCACCACAGCCGCCGCCGCCACCTTGATATGACTACCATCCATCATCTTAGCTACTGTCCAGATCTGAAACATGAATGGCCGAGCCTAAACATGCTTTAGCCGAGCCTAAAAAGTTCACCAAAACTCCACCTTAGTGCCTTAACTCCTTGTATTCATGTTATGTAACCTCTACCACTTCCTATTCCTTGTAGCCATGCCTTTTTAGGTCCAAACCTGAGCCAAAAGCATGTCTTGGCTGAGCCATATAGCACACTAGGCCGAGCACACGAGTGTTGAAAGCATGGCAAATCATTGTGTTCATTATGGTCTTTAATTTCAAAGTTTTTTTCAACATATTTTGTATTGCATTTATGTTTATACTTGTCTTGTTCTATTGGTTGTTTACAAGATAATAGAATTGGTTCTCATCCACTTGAGTCTATTGTTGTGTCATCATGCTTTTTGGAATCCATTTGTGCCATTGGAATTGATAACTCCAGCATAACAAATGTGAGTAATCTCACCTGACATTTATACTTATGCAAATGTGAATTGACAACAATTGAATGTGTAGAATGTTATATTATGTTATACTTGCCTGTGATTATAAATTATATGATGTTAAACCTGTTTATTTATCTGTCATGTCATCTGTTACTGATATTTGTTGTTAAGCTGTTTATTTATATCTGTTCATCACTACCAGTTCCATGTTAGTTTAGAAATCACTATCGGTTGAAATGATACATAGCAGAACGGACTTTAGAATAGGGAAAAATCATTATGGGCTGAAATGATAGGCCTGAACGGTTTTTATTTATTTTATTTTACTTGGGACTGCGGGTTTGAAATGATAGAACCCATATTTTCTATATAAATTGCGGATTGAAATGACATATATCCGTATCACTTGACCTAGGTAATAAAACTATATACAGGTCGGTGGTTATTTTATAAAGTATTTTGAATATTTTTAAGTATTATTAAAAGTGTAAATTTATGAAAATTTGATTTAAATTGGATTTTTAATGTATAAATAAAGAAATTTTGATTTTCTATAAGTTAGAAATGTTGAATAATTAACTGATTAAATTGAATTTTTGAACTATAAATTAAATCTGGAAATTTGAACTTTGGCTTTTAAAATGACATTTAAGTTATATAAATAAAATTTTTAAGTGGTTTAAAATGTAAATTTATGATAATTTGATTTAAATAGATTTTTAAAGTTTTTTAAATAAAGGATTTATGTTTTTCTATAAGTGGAAAATGTTAAATAAATAAATGGTTAAGTTGAATTATTGAAATATAACTTAAGTCTAGAAATTTGGGTTTTTGATTTAAAAAGTAAATTTGGTTTATATAATAAATAAAAATGGGAATTAAGTTATATTTGTAAAAATGGTAATAAAATTTAAGCGTTAAGTTTATTTATTTAAAAATGTGAAGGCTAGAAAATTTACACTTGAAATTTGTTAAGTAAATTATTGAAATTTGATTTAATTATGAAATGTTACTTTATAAAAATCATAAGTTGAAAGAGTATTTTTAATAAACATTTTTGAATGTTAAAAATATGATTTTTGTTATGTTTAAAGGGTTCAAATTGAAGTTTATTATTTGCTGGAAATACACTAAAATCTGGAAAATACTTTTTTATAGCATTCAAAAATGCTATGGTTTCTGTAAATGAACTAAAAACCTAATAAAAAGGCTATTACAGCAGTTCTGAAATGCTGTAGTTGCTATTGTAAATTTAAAGAGCTAAAACTTAATAAAGACCTATTATAGCAGTTCTATAAATGCTGTAGTGGTCTGCTGTCTTTGCTGAAATTAATAAAAACCTTAAACTTAAAACCTGAGCTATAACAACATTTCTGGAAATGTTGTCTTTGCTGTTTTAAACTGAAATTCAACTAAAACTAAGTTTAACAGCAGTTTTTAAATGCTGTCTTTGCTGAATTAAAATATTTTCAAGTATAACATATAACCGTTTTTTCTAAATGCTGTGAGAGGCTGAAATTTTAAATGTTTATAGTTTTTGACTTAGTGAATGAGCCCAGAATGGTTCGAAACTTTGAAAAT
This sequence comes from Allium cepa, assembly GCA_030765085.1. Taxonomy (NCBI): domain Eukaryota; kingdom Viridiplantae; phylum Streptophyta; class Magnoliopsida; order Asparagales; family Amaryllidaceae; genus Allium; species Allium cepa. Next base: position 299,671,773 of record CM060931.1, read on the forward strand.
TGAATACTCGATTTGAAAGTATAATAACTTCACTTTTAAATGGTTTAAATGAATTAATTTGATGGAATATAATTATTTAAAAGGTGATTTGAAATGATAATAAATGAATGATATCTTGGAGTTTAAAAGGCATTTTAAATTTGATATTTGGATTTGAATTCAAATAATGATTTAAAAGGAAACTTTGAAAGGATACGATATTTTGATATTAAAATGTTGATGTTTATTTTGATAAAGATTTGGATTTGAAAAGATATTTTATTTTGAAGTATAAAATATTATTTTTTAAAATTATAACCACGGGTTATAATAACGATTGGTTGGCAAAGAGACCGGGATCAGATATCGGCATACTCCCTGTCGATACCGAAAACCACTTTGACAACCGTGTACGCGGTGGAGATTACAGAATGAAGTAGGATGGTGGCGACGTTCTTGAGGTATATTACATGGATCCGACTCCCGTGAGTTGGCTTAAGGTGTCTAAAACAGGAGCGATCTCGGGCCAAAAGGGGTAGCTCCTCTGGTCGGATGCATTTCTTCGATACCATTCTATTACTTTTGTGATGGATTGGGTGCACCCCTCAGATTTGGGAAGGTGTTTCGAGGTGGGCGTATGTGGCTGCTGCATTACCACCAGCCCGTGTGCGTAATTGGTATATCTACCCTGGCATTGCCTCGTTGTGCCATGTCACCTACCATACCAAGCCTTTACTACGAGTTTCTATTTGTGTCGTACCTATGCAGTATCTTCTCATAGTCTCCTGATCAAGAGATATGCAGGTACTGTATAGACTATTGGCATTATTTGTGTTAAGGGGGATATTGGGTCACTCCTTAACTCTATTTTAAAGTAAGTTTATTTTACTGATAGACATTATTATATTAGCGCAATATTACTACATAGTAAATAGTTTAACGGATCCTTAGAGGATAAGCGGTCCTAAGCATCCTTTAAGTTACCTGTACCTTTGCTACTGTTCACTTGAGTTGGTTTACATTGTATAATTATGTATGTCTTGACACGAGTGTTTGTATTTTTATTTACGCTCAGGTCAGCCTGAGTATTCACAGATTTGGCTTCCACTTTATGGAGATTGGAATCGCTGGATATTATCTGCTTGTCTAGTTTTATCTATTTCACTTCTAGTTATCTTGTTGATCCTAGTGTTGTATTCAGATTGTACTTGGTTATCATATTGAGACTTCTGTTGTATCATATTTAACTCTGATATATTTATATAGTAGCTTCATGAACTACTATTTCTTTTACTTCCACTGCATTATTATTACTCTGTGTCTGTGATTATTTATTTACTGTATATTCTAAGATTTGCCAAATTTTATTTACAACGCGGTATTTTGAGCAATTCAAGTCCGACATGTGTGGATGCGAATGGTTGAAAATATCTGGTTGTTACATTTGGTATCAGAGCTTTGGCTTTGAGGCAAACTTAGATTATAAGGTAAATTTATTTACAGAATCACTTTCATTCGAGTTTGAATCTTTTCCACTTTGATTCGAATTTCCTTTGAATTTTGGAACGTTCCCTGCGGTTCAAAAATCCATTCATGTCCCTCACTACTCATCTTCTTTTGATTTTGGAGTATCCCATAACTCCACTTCGCATGATCTTTGTAGTAAGTCAGCAATCTCACCTATCTCAAATTTGCTTGTAAAGGGGTGAAACTCCTTTATAATTAGCATCGATTCACCAGAGATTTATATCTATCCTTGGTTTAAATGCTAATATCTTTTGTTATTTCAAACTCTGTCTCTTGAGATCGAATGTGGATTTACCACAGAAAATCCACATCGATCTTATTCTTTAAGTCATGGTTGACCCGGTTAAGGTTGCCCATGATTTATTTAACCTTATCCATCTTCCTATTTTGTTGATTAATAATCTTGTCTTTTGTTTCCAAACTATTTTCGAAACATTTTTGAATTGTACTTGTAAATCTATAATTAATGTTTTTTTATATTGTGTTGTTTGAGTTGTTGATGTTGATTTGGATTTCTGATCGATTCGTCTGACCACGCTATCGATAGGATTTCCAAAACACTTGAACTGAGCAAACTGACACAATATGTTTTTTCCAAATTTAGTAATGAAACAAATTTTGTAACTATATTATAAACTTTTCTGGATCTTTATTGAATTGGTTGTTAAGAAATAATATTTTATTTTTTTATATATTATTTCTCTTGTTTCATATATAAATAATTGAAATATAGAACATGGTTATAAGTTTATTTGGAAATTTAAAATGAATTCAAAACAAGATTTTGAGGATTTAATTTATGATGGTTTCAAACCTTGTATTTAAAGTTTTAAAAAGATATATTATTTAAAATATTTTCGAATAGAAATTTGTTTCCAAAAAAATTTAAAGTTTAAAAATTTATGCTCTTCTCTTTGTTGCTGGAAAATAACTTCGGTGATGACCGCAGCATCATCGACATTTATTTTCGAGTTTTGAAGTGAAGAGACCAAAGACTACAGCCTTGTTTGGGGAATTTAATAGATTTGAATTTCTAAAATAAGACTGGATTTAAAGTTATGCTAATATATGATTTAAATTTGAATGGATATATATAATATATGTGCATTTATTTATCTCCAAATAGTTTGGAATTTATCGGAAATTTAAATTTCTAAATTCTATTTTGAAAGATAATTTCAATTATAATTTCAAGATTTGGATAAATATTCAAGCTTGAAATGGTTGAATTGGAAAGTTTTATTTGTATAATACACCATTTCATTTCAAGATAGCTTACCTTAATTTTTTGAAGTTGAATATGTAATTGGATAATATACAATATAAAAGATTTCCTTTAAATAAAATTTGAGTGGTTATAATAAATGTTATACACTTAAATTTTAGTTATACAAAGATTAACAGAGGCAAATAGAATAAAAGGTAAATTGAAAATTTTACAATATAAAGGATGTTAAAGGAACTAAGAATAAATTAAAGCAGTTATAATAAGTGTAAATATACTTAAATTAGGTGATAAAATATATTGAGAGGAATAAAATTTAATTTGAAGAACTAAATTTATTGAATGCATTATGAGTACAATAAATGATTTTTTTTTTCAAATCCATGATTTTTAGAGATTGTTAAATTAAGAAAATTGGATGATAAGATAATGAAATTTGAGATAGTTAAAATTTATTTAACTTGTGTAAAATTAACTATCAATTTAAATTTAAATTTCCACGGTATCAAACTTATTATCTTATTTTGTTTTCCAAAATATCTTTTGGTTGTCCTTATTTTTCTTATCTTGCTACAGACTGGTGTAAGAAATTTTCTATAATATTTCTGTTTAGAAATCATTCTATAATCTTTGATAATCTTTGGTACTCATTTTGAATCTGAGCACTGCTTGACATCCATAGACCGTCAGTCAAGCGAAAAGGGTGAATCAGATTCTAGAGGATCTATTCGTGCTTGTATTCTTGATTCTGGAGGATCTTGGGAAGATCATCTCCACCTTGTTAAACTTACCTATAGCAACAGTTATCAGGTATAACAATCTTTTGGTCATCTATCTTAATCTTTTTTCACTTTGTCTTTTCTGTGCTTTCCCATACCTCATTCCTTTTCGAGGACGAAAATTTTAGAGTGGGGGAGAGTGTAACAACCCTGTATTTTACGATTATTTTAATTGTATATTCTAATTATTTTAATTGAATTTCTAATTTAAAAGCTTTATTTTATTTATTTGAAATGGATAAAAAAATTTATTTTAAAATATAAACTTAGATTTTGATATGAATTATCATACCAAAACATGATTAAAAAGAATATTTTCCAAAAAGTGAATTTTGGTCAATATGGTCAAACTTTGACTTTTAAATTTGAAAGTTTGAAAATTTGAATTTTATCTTTTATTATGAAATTAAATAAAATTTTAAGAACACTGCTTTTCGTTTCGTTGAAATCTGATTTATAATGTGAAAGTTATGCCTTTTTAACTATTGTGCTAAATTTGCTGTATTTAACAAAATTGTTTATTTTAAATTATATAGATAATATTTTATTGTTATGCCATTTTATAATTTATATTTATATGTATAACATGTTTTTATGTATATATTTTAGTTTTAAAACATTTTTAAGTATAATTGAAATTTTCTAATGTCAATTGTCTTTTGTTTATGATTTCTATTTCTAGTTTCAATTAATTAAAGAAATTCTTTGTTTATTTTTTTCTACTTTCTCAAGACCTTATTTCATTTCATTTCAACTTTATATTGTTCCTTATTTATTTTATTTATTTGACATTTTATTTGTTTTAAAGTGAAATAGAAATTTTTCTAGAACCAATGGTATTTTATTTGTAATTTTCATGTCCTGTTTCCAATTTTTAAACAATTTCTTTAATTATTTTTCCATTTTCTCTAAATTTAATTATTTATTAACTTTGAATATGTTTAAAAAATTATTTTATTTCAAAATTTTGCTTCATAATATTTTTAAAATGAAGTAGATATTTTTCCAAAGTCAATGATGATTTAATTGTAATTTTTGAACCCTGTTTTGAATTTTAAGCAATTTCTTTAATTCATTTTTCCATTTTCTTTAAATTTTTTTATTTATTTTTATTTTATATTACTTTTTTTCGGTTTTTATAGTCAAATTACTGAATTTTTTTTGTTTTATTTGAATTAAAGAAAAGGAAATATGAAGAGACTTGACTTTATAACATGAGACCTTTCATTAGCCAAAAACTCTTCACTTTCTCTTGACTTTTCATTGCCTTATTTTGGTCGTACCTTTCTTAATTGTAGCCATGAGTTTCTCAATTCATATTCACGTGATAAACTATCCTCCATCTCATTTTTCACGGCTAAGAAAGAAAATGGTAATGGCCTCCTTCATTTTTCTATGTTTTCTTCTTCTTTTTTTCATTTGTTTTGCCCTGTCCTCTCCCCTATTTTCCTCGGCCACCCCTTGCTTGCCACGACCACCACCTCCTCCTCTTCACCATCCACCACCTAACATCATCTCCTACTCTGAATTGACCAGGCCGCACCCTTCTCCTTGACAAAACTCCACACAAAAGCTTCGAAAACTCCTTAAAAACATGTTAGCCTAGCGTAGTTGCTCCACCGCCTTCATACATCACCTTGACCACCACAGCCACCACCATCTTGATATGACCACCACCCATCACCTTAGCTACTATCCAGATCTAAAACATGAATGGCCGAGCCCAAACATGCCTTAGCCGAGCCTAAAAAGTTCACCAAAACTCCACCTTAGTGCCTTAACTCCTTGTATTCATGTTCTGAAACCTCAACCACTTTCTATTCCTTGTAGCCACGCGTTTTTAAGTCCAAACCTGAGCCAAAAGCATGTCTTGGCTGAGCCATATAGCGCACTAGGATGAGCACAAGAGTGTTGAAAGCATGGCACATCATTGTGTTCATTATGATCTTTAATTTCAAAGTTTTTTTCAACATATATTGTATTACATTTATGTTTATACTTGTCTTGCTCTATTAGTTGTTCACAAGATCATCAGCTTGGTTCTCATCACTTGAGTCTATTGTTGTGTCATAATGCTTTTTGGAATCTATTTGTGTCATTGGAATTGATAACTCCAACACAAAAAATGTGAGTAATCTCACCTGACATTTATACTTATGCAAATGTGAATTGACAACAACTGAATATGTAGAATGTTATATGATGTTAAACCTATTTATTTATCTGTCATGTCATATGTTATTGATATTTTTTGTTAATCTGTTCATTTATGTGTGTTCATCACTGCCAGTTCTCTGTTAGTTTAGAAATCACTAGGGGTTGAAATGATACATACCCGAACGGACTTCAGAATAGGGAAAAATCGTTATGGGCTGAAATGATAAGCCTGAACGGTTTTTATTTATTTTATTTTACTTGGGACCGTGGGCTTGAAATGATAGAACCCGAATTTTCTATATAAATTGCGGATTCAAATGATATATATCCATATCACTTGACCTAGGTTAGAAAACTATATACAGGCCCATGGTTATTTTATAAAGTATTTTGAATATTTTTAAGTATTCTTAAAAGTGTAAATTTATGAAAATTTGATTTAAATTGGATTTTTAATGTTTGAATAAAGAAATTTTAATTTTCTATAAGTTAAAAATTGTTGAATAATAAATGATTAAATTGAATTTTTGAAATATAACTTAAATCTGGAAATTTGGACTTTGGCTTTTAAAATGACATTTAAGTTATATGAATAAAATTTTAAGTGGTTTAAAATGTAAATTTATGATACTTTGATTTAAATAGATTTTTAAAGTGTTTTAAATAAAGGATTTATGTTTTTTTCTATAAGTGGAAAATGTTAAACAAATAAATGGTTATGTTGAATTATTGAAATATAACTTAAGTCTGAAAACTTGGGTTTTTGGTTTAAAGAGGAAATTTGGTTTATATAATAAACAAAAGTGGGAATTAAGTTATATTTGCGAAAATGGTAATAAATTTAAAGTATTAAGTTTATTTATTTAAAAATGTGAAGGCTAGAAAATTTACACTTGAAATTTATTAAGTAAATTATTGAAATTTGATTTAATTATGAAATGTTACTTTATAAAAATCATAAGTTGAAAGAGTATTTTTGATGAACATTTTTTATTGTTATAAATATGATTTTTGTAATGTTTAAAGGGTTTAAATTGAAGTTTATTATTTGTTGGAAATATACTAAAATCTGGAAAATATTTTTTTTTATAGCATTCAGAAATGCTATGGTTTTTGTAAATGAAATAAAAACCTAATAAAAGGCTATTACAGCAGTTCTGAAATGCTGTAATTGCTCTAGTAAATTTAAAGGGCTAAAACTTAATAAAGGCCTATTACAGCAGCTCTGTAAATGTTGTAATGGTCTGCTGTCTTTGCTGAAATTAATAAAAATCTTAAACTTGAAACCTGAGCTATTACAACATTTCTAGAATTGCTGTCTTTGCTGTTTTAAACTAAATTTCAACTAAAACTGAGTTTTAACAGCAGTTTTTAAATGCTGTGTTTTCTGAATTTAAATGTTTTCAAGTATAACTTATAACATCTTTTTCTAAATGCTGTAAGAGGCTGGAATTTTAAATGTTTGGTTTTTGACTTAGTAAATGAGCTCAGAATGGTTCGAAATTCTGGAAATTGAATACTCGATTTGAAAGTATACTAACTTCACTTTTAAATGGTTTAAATGAATTAATTTGATGGAATATAAATTATTTAAAAGGTGGTTTGAAATGATAATAAATGAATAATATCTTGGAATTTAAAAAGGCATTTTAAATTTGATATTTGGATTTGAATTCAAATAATGATTTAAAAAGGAAACTTTGAAAGGATATGAAATTTTGATATTGAAATGTTGATCTTTATTTTGATAAAGATTTGGATTTGAAAAGATATTTTATTTTGAAATATAAAATATTTCTTCTAAAAATTATAACCATAGGTTATAATAACGATTGGTTGGCAACGAGACCTGGATTGAATATGGGCATACTCTCTGTCGATTCCGAAAACCACTTTGATAACCATGTACGCGGTGGAGATTCCAGAATGAAGTAGGATGGTGCGGACGTTCTTGAGGTATATTACGTGGACCCGACTCCCGTGAGTTGGCTTAAGGTGGCTAAAACAGGAGCGATCTCGGGCCAAAAGGGGTAGCTCCTCTGGTCGGATGCATTTCTTGGATACCATTCTATTACTTGTGTGATTGATTGGGTGCACCTCTCCGATTTGGGAATGTGTTCCAAGGTGGGCGTATGTGGCTGCTGCGTTACCACTAGCCTGTAACGACCCGTATTTTACGTGTCGACATATCGTAACATAGTTGCCATTAAGTCGTTAGTGTTGATAAGTCGTCCAGAGTTTAAGTCGTGTTGTAGTTTGAATAGTGGAACGACTTATGGGAGTCAACAACTTAGTGCTTAGGTCGTATGGAAGTTAGCTTAGGTCGTGTGGAAGTTAGCTCGTGTGAGCGACTTAAGGAGTTGGGCCGACTTAAGATGGGACGAGTTAGTGGGTTGGACCGACTCATAGGGGTGACCGACCTAAGAGGTGAGCGAGTTAAGGTGGACCGACCTAAGGAATTGACTGAGTTAAGAGATTTGACCGACTTAGTGGAGTGAACGACTCATAGGGATGACCGAGTCAAGGAGTTAGCGACTTAGGAGTTAACAAGCTGGAGCGACCTATAGATTTGACCGACCTATAGGAAGTAAGCGACCTAGTGGTTAGCGCCGTGTTTAGTTAAGTCGAGTGGAGGCTAAGTCGTAGGTCGCGTAGAGGGTCATGTTGTTAGGTCGTGTGATCCTGTGTTTGAGTCATAAGTCGTTTACGGGTTAGTCGCTGCCGACTTAGTTAAGTCGTTATAGGCGCATAGGCTTAAGTCGTGAGTCGTGCATACATGTTGAGTCGTTAGGTCGTATGCCGCGTACCCAGTTAGGTCGTTGAGTCGTGTGGGGTTGCTAAGTCGTAAGTCGGCTAGGAGATAGGTCGGTGACGACACATGGGGGCGGCCGACTCATGGAAAATCTGCCTATAAATAAAGGGGTTTGGCTCACTTTTTGGCACCGAATTTTGAAGCGACGAAGTGCTGCCATTTTGAGAGCTCGACTACAACATTTCTTCACTTCTTTTCTCCACTCTAATCTAGTGCTTACATCCATCCAAGATTGAAGATCAAGGTTGAAGATCCAAGATCCAAAGTTGAAGATCTTCATCCAACAAAGAGAGATTTCATCGATTGAAGCGAGATTTTGCCGGATCAAGCTTAGTTCTTTGCTGTCCAGATCTGGAGTTGGTTGTTTTTAAGGTGTTTTGGTGTTTTGGTGAGTGATGGTTATCTCTCACACGGACCCAAAGGAGTATATTGGATCGGTGGTTTGTTTATGTGTTAAAGAGAGTGATTTTCTGCATTTTTCTTAAGTCTGCATGTAGATCTATTGTTCATGATGATTTGACACCTATTTTACTACATGTTCACTTATGCAAGTTTATTCATCAAGTTGTAGAGATATTTTTCATGATTCATGCTTGTTAGATTGCATGTTAGATTTGGGCTATTTATTTACGAAATTGCCATTATTATTGTAATTGTTTATTTAGATCTTGTTTGAATGATTGATTACTTGGATTAATGTTTGATTTGATTGATTAGTTGATTGATACCTTGATTTGGACAAGTTGGTCGAAGATGATTCAAAAGCTAAGTGGAAAGGCTCTTGAATAAGGAAAGCTGCTTGTGGCATATGAAGAGGATGTTGAAGCTCATATGGATAGATTTGATGATGATGTTGAGATGGGACTTTGCCATGATGCGATGAGGAAAACCATGATGTTGAGATGGGACTTTGATATGTGCGATGAAGCAAAGCATGATGTGTGAAAGCCTTGGTTTAATCCAGACGGGATCATCCCAAGCATGTTGATAACTCGGTGATGCGGTCCGAGTTTGTGGATAATGGTTAGCTTGAGAGGCGCTTGAGCTAGTATGGGAAATAGTCGTCAAGGAGGATGACTAGAAGGCTGAGATTTTATCGTTGTTGAAGGTTCTAGCATGCTCAAAGCAAGAGTACGTTGGGACGGGTTACGATGACGTTCCAAGCACGGGCTGCGACGACGTGCTAGTACTCTGGGTAGTTGCGAAAATTCCTAGGCACGGGCTGCGACGACGTGCGGAGTTATGTCTAGAACCGGGGTTACCATTAGCCCTTGACAGGCGGTCATTCAACTAACGGTGAATTCAAGGCAATGATAACAGTGATAGCCAGAGTCATGGATGTTTGGATGTTTGGTTGTATCATCACTTGGATCAAGAGCGATGTTTTCAGGGTGCTTATCTGATCTTGGTTTAGGCCTTGGGGGTTTGTACTTGGAAAACGCCGACCTTGACTCGAGTGATAATTACTTTGCTTTGAATGTCTGAATTGCTATGTTTATTTCTGCTTAGTATGTCTGGGGGCTATCACTGTAGAAAGAGGTGGAGTGGGATGGTTGGGTTCCTATTCCTTTTACACTTTATGCTCTTTTTGTATGTTTGATAGTTGATTTACTGCTCACTAAGACTTTTGTCTGACTCAAGGTTTTATGTTTAACTCTTATTACCTTGGGCTGTTCATCCATGTTGGGATGGGCAGACTAGGTAGCAGGTGACAGGTGCTGTTCTAGTGGCCAACGCTGTTGATGACGAAGACGAGCTGGAGGCTTTTGCATATTGTTTTCTTACTATATGTACTGGGTGTTCCGCTGTTTGTATATTCTCTGAGTGATATGTAGTGAGGGTTGATGTATTGACTTTGCTGATTGTTGTATCAAACTATTAGATCTTATATGATGAGATTATGTTATATGGAGCTTCACTATGTATATTTTCTATTGTATTTTGTCCATGCGCTTTGAGTAATACGACAAATTCCGCTGTTTAGTCTAACCTTGACTATCGTCCATGGCTGCCTGGCACGCCTTTCAGCGCACTATCTCCTTGTTTTGGTGCGGGAGTCATGGGCGGTCGTCACATTTGGTATCAGAGCTTTGGTTAATCGATTTTAGCCAACGCTCGCTGACGTAACTACGTATGGGAGACGTAATTGTATTTTGATGGATGATTACTATATATATAATATAGTAGATTAGAAGGATTTGAACTCCTTATGTAGTTGCTTCTCAAGGTGTTCTAATCATTCTTTTTATAGATATTAAGAATGAGTCGAAAAGAGAGACAAGCTGCTAGGGAAGGCCGTGCTTCTGAGGGAGTTGCTGATTATGCTGCTATGTTTGAGGCCATGATGACTTCGATCATGAGAAGGATGCCAGTTCCGGGGTCATCAGTAGATGTTGGAGTCCAAGTTCAAGCTCCAAAACCAGTGGATTTTGCTAACTTGTGCAAAGACTATACTGCTCTTGAGGGAAGGTTTTCTTGGGAACAGAATCAACCGTTGATGTTCAGAGATGGATTGATGCTTGTAGAAGGATCTTTGGCGATTTGGGAATTGAGGATGCAACTAAGAGGAAGCTTGCATCAAGACAGCTTCAAGGGAGAGCTTCGGATTGGTGGAATTCTATCACCATTGATACTCCAGAGGAAGAGATTACTTGGGAGCAATTCCAAGTTAGATTTGAAGCTAAGTTCATTTCTACAGCTCAGAAATCTGTTCTGTTTAAGAAGTTTGTGGAGCTCAAGCAAGGTGGGAGACTAGTTCTTGAGTATGTTTCTGAGTTTGAAGCTTTGTCCAAGTATGCTCGGTCGTATATTGAATCTCCCTATCAAAAGAATGAGAAGTTTGTGACAGGCTTGGACACTTACCTTGGGAGGCAGTTAGTGGATCATTTGGACGATCCATTTGAGAAGCTTGTGGAGAAAGCTCTCAGGCATGAGAATCTGTTTCCTAAGGAAGGATATGTTGTTGCTGTGACCAAGGAGCAAAATGGAAACAAGAAGAGGAAGCAGCAGCAGCAGAAGGGTAAGGATGGCCAGAAGAAGCCAAAGGGTGAAGTGATCTGCTACAACTGTCAGCAGAAGGGTTATCTCTCCAGGGATTGCAAGAAACCAAGAGTGCCGGCAAAGTGTCACAACTGTGACAAACCGGGGCATTTCAAGAGGGATTGCCCGGAACCGAGGAAGGACAAGCAGATTGTGCAAGCTTATGCTTTGGGGGCTGTGCCATCATCTTTTAAAGCTCCTACTGCTGATGAGAAAGGAAAGAGCGTGGTGGTTCAAGGTACTCTTTTCATTTGTGGTGTTCCAGTTAGAGTGTTATTTGATACTGGGGCGTCGCATTCGTTTGTTTGTAATGAACTTGTAGGCCGGTTGGGTTTAGAACCGGATATTGTTGATAGACCATTGGTTGTGACTAATCCAGTTGGGGGTTCGTCTTGTTTGTGTATGATATGCCGTGGTCTAGTTGTGTCGAGTCATGATTGCTCTTTTGTTTGTGATTGTTTTGTTCTGAACTTTGTGGCGTTCGGAATTATTTTGGGTATGGACTGGCTTAGGAAGTATGCGACAAAGGTTGATTGTGAGAGGCTTGAGGTGACAGTCGAGAATGTGGAAAGGTGAAAGGTTGTGATACAATGTAAGCATGAGGGAGGCGTCTTCATGAGCTCATGTATTCGCTGGTTGTTCCACGGGATGGACTGTCATCGGTGCCTATTGTGAATGGATTTGAGGATGTCTTTGACGAGGTCAAACGGTTACCACCGCACAGGGAGATCGAATTTCGTATCGATCTAGTTGAGGGAGCCAGACCTGTTGTGATGCCTCTTAGGCGGATGGCGCCTAGGGAACAGCAAGAGTTGAAGGTGCAAGTTGATGACCTTTTACGGAAAGGATTCATTCGACGTAGCGTGTCCGAATGGGGTGCACCAATTGTGTTCGCAACCAAAGCGGATGGATCGTTGAGGTTGTGTGTGGATTATCGTGAGCTGAATAAAGTGACTAAGAAGAACAAGTATCCATTGCTGAGAATATATGACTTGTTTGATCAGCTTCACGAAGCTAAGGTGTTTTCTCAGATGGATTTGGCAACGGGATTTCACCAGTTGAGAGTGGCAAAGGATAGTGTTCCGAAGATTGCTTTCAGAACACCGTCTGGTTTCTATGAGTGGCTGGTAATGCCGTTTGGATTGACCAATGCACCAGCATATTTTGTGGATCTTATGAATAGAGTATTCAGGGATCAGTTGAACAAGTTTGTACTTGTGTTCGTGGATGATATTCTGATTTATTCCAGAACTGAAGGAGAGCACAAGACGCACTTGCATATTGTTTTGGAAATCTTGCAGAAACATCAGCTGAAGGCTAAGTTTTCGAAGTGTCACTTCTGGAAGAGAGAAGTGAGATTCTTAGGTCATGTTATTTCTGGAAATGGAATAGCGGTTGATCCCGCTAAGGTGGCAGCGATCCAGGATTGGATTAGACCTAAGAATGCATCTGATGTGAGAAGTTTTCTTGGATTAGCAGGATATTATCGTCGATTTATCGAAGACTTTTCCAAGATAGCTGCACCGTTAACAGGATTGACAAAAAAGAACCAAGTGTTCAGATGTGATGATAAGTGTGAGCAAGCTTTCGGAATCCTGAAAGAGCGACTGACAAGTGCTCCTGTTTTGACTATTCCAAGTGGGAATGATGAGATGGTGGTTTACACCGATGCATGTAGTACTGGACTTGGAGCAGTGCTAATGCAAAAAGATAAAGTTGTTGCGTATGCAAGTCGACAACTGAAGCCGCATGAAAGGAATTATCCGACTCATGATTTGGAGTTAGCGGCGATTGTATTTTCTTTGAAGATGTGGAGACATTACCTATTGGGAGTTCGATTCGAGTTGTTTACGGATCATAAGTCATTGAGGTATCTTTTTTCCCAAAAGGATTTGAATCTTCAACAGCAATGATGGCTAGAGTTTTTAGCATCATATGATTTTGGTATAGCCTATACTCCGGGAAAAGGTAACGCAGTGGCTGATGCGTTAAGTCGAAGACATGCAGGATTAGGAGCCATGTTTTCGGAATGGAAGAATCTTGAGTATTTGGCTGGATTTGACTTCAGGCCTAGATGTGAATTGGAACCTGAGATGTTGCCAAACTTATCGATAAGACCTACTCTAGTGGAAAGAGTTGGAGAGAGCCAAAAGCGAGACGATAAGCTTGTCAAGATTTTCCGTGATTTGGAATCTGGATTAGATCCAGAAAAGGATAAAGGATTCGAAGTCGATCGAGAGGGTTGGCTTCGGAAACAAGGACGACTAGTTGTTCCCGATATAGATGGATTGAGGGATGAAGTTCTTAAGGAAAGTCACCACTCGAAGTTGACAATTCATCCAGGTGGAAATAAGATGTATCAGGATATGAAAAGGACTTACTACTGGGAAGGTATGAAGAAAGATGTTGGAAATTTTATTTCCAAATGTATGAACTGCCAGTTGGTAAAAGCTGAACAGAAGAAGCCAAGTGGATTGCTTCAACCGTTAGAAGTTCCTACATGGAAGTGGGAGCAAGTATTAATAGATTTTATCGATGGGTTACCAAGAACTAGAACGGGAAATGCAGGGATTTGGGTCATCGTAGATCGATTGACCAAGAGTGCAAGGTTTATTCCTGTTCGATCAACTAGGACTGCATCGAAATTGGCTGAGTTGTATGTTAAGTGGATAGTTCGATTCCATGGTATTCCGAAGAGTATAATGAGCGATCGAGACCCATTGTTCACTAGTGGATTTTGGAAGAGCTTCCAGGAAGTTTTGGGAACTGAGTTGTATTTGAGTACAGCTTATCATCCCCAAACAGATGGTCAGACAGAGAGAGTCAACCGAGTTTTGGAAGATCTCCTGAGGGCATGTGTTTGGGATTTCGGAGGATCATGGGAAGACCATCTTCATTTGGTGGAATTTGCATATAATAACAATTAACAGTCCAGTATTGGTATGGCACCATATGAAGCATTGTATGGAAGACCGTGTAACTCTCCGACATGTTGGTTAGAAACTGGAGAAAAGCTGATACTTGGGCCAGAAATGATTCGACAGACTTCGGATTGTATAGAGATCATTCGACAACGAATGAAGGCAGCCCAATATCGTCAGAAAAGTTATGCCGATAAGCGTCGTAAGGATTTGGAATTCGACGTAGGAGATATGGTTTTTGTGAGGATTTCTCCATTGAATAATGTTATTCGATTCGGAAAGAAAGGAAAATTGACTCCGAGATTTGTTGGACAATTCCCGATCATCGAGCGAATTGGAAAGCTCGCTTATAAATTAGAGTTACCAGAAAAGATGGCGAGTGTGCACAATGTTTTTCATGTATCTTATCTACGGAAGTATGTGCACGACTCGAATACAGTGGTTTCTGCTGATAGCTGTGAAGATTTAGAGGTTGACCCAGTTGTTAGAAGACCTCGTAAGCCGCTTCGTGTTGTGGGAACTGACACGAAACAGCTTAGGAGGAAGGTAGTCAAGTTGCTCAAGGTACAATGGAGTGATGATGTTAACGACTGTACATGGGAGGAGGAAGAGAGGATGAAGGCAGCTCATCCTGGACTCTTCGAGGTATGGCCCTAAGGTGTCGTGACATCTCATGAATTTGTAACTTGTTCTAGTCTTAGAATTCTGCATGCTAGGTTAGTAATTGGATGCATGGTTGGTTGATTGATATGGATGGTAGGCATGCAGAATAGTTTTGATTGCTCTTGTTTGTTTGGAATTTCGAGGGCGAAATTCCTAAGGGGGAGAGAATGTAACGATCCGTATTTTACGTGTCGACATATCGTAACATAGTTGCCATTAAGTCGTTAGTGTTGATAAGTCGTCCAGAGTTTAAGTCGTGTTGTAGTTTGAATAGTGGAACGACTTATGGGAGTCAACGACTTAGTGCTTAGGTCGTATGGAAGTTAGCTTAGGTCGTGTGGAAGTTAGCTCGTGTGAGCGACTTAAGGAGTTGGGTCAACTTAAGATGGGACGAGTTAGTGGGTTGGACCGACTCATAGGGGTGACCGACCTAAGAGGTGAGCGAGTTAAGGTGGACCGACCTAAGGAATTGACTGAGTTAAGAGATTTGACCGACTTAGTGGAGTGAGCGACTCATAGGGGTGACCGAGTCAAGGAGTTAGCGACTTAGGAGTTAACAAGCTGGAGCGACCTATAGATTTGACCGACCTATAGGAAGTAAGCGGCCTAGTGGTTAGCGCCGTGTTTAGTTAAGTCGAGTGGAGGCTAAGTCGTAGGTCGCGTAGAGGGTCATGTTGTTAGGTCGTGTGATCCTGTGTTTGAGTCATAAGTCGTTTACGGGTTAGTCGCTGCCGACTTAGTTAAGTCGTTATAGGCGCATAGGCTTAAGTCGTGAGTCGTGCATACCTGTTGAGTCGTTAGGTCGTATGCCACGTACCCAGTTAGGTCGTTGAGTCGTATGGGGTTGCTAAGTCGTAAGTCGGCTAGGAGATAGGTCGGTGACGACTCTTGCGGGCGGCCGACTCATGGAAAATCTGCCTATAAATAAAGGGGTTTGGCTCACTTTTTGGCACCGAATTTTGAAGCGACGAAGTGCTGCCATTTTGAGAGCTCGACTACAACATTTCTTCACTTCTTTTCTCCACTCTAATCTAGTGCTTACATCCATCCAAGATTGAAGATCAAGGTTGAAGATCCAAGATCCAAAGTTGAAGATCTTCATCCAACAAAGAGAGATTTCATCGATTGAAGCGAGATTTTGCCGGATCAAGCTTAGTTCTTTGTTGTCCAGATCTGGAGTTGGTTGTTTTTGAGGTGTTTTGGTGTTTTGGTGAGTGGTGGTTATCTCTCACACGGACCCAAAGGAGTATATTGGATCGGTGGTTTGTTTATGTGTTAAAGAGAGTGATTTTCTGCATTTTTCTTAAGTCTGCATGTAGATTTATTGTTCATAATGATTTGACACCTATTTTACTACATGTTCACTTATGCAAGTTTATTCATTAAGTTGTAGAGATATTGTTCATGATTCATGCTTGTTAGATTGCATGTTAGATTTGGGCTCTTTATTTACGAAATTGCCATTGTTGTTGTAATTGTTTATTTAGATCTTGTTTGAATGATTGATTACTTGGATTAATGTTTGATTTGATTGATTAGTTGATTGATAACTTGATTTGGACAAGTTGGTCGAAGATGATTCAAAAGCTAAGTGGAAAGGCTCTTGAATAAGGAAAGCTGCTTGTGGCATATGAAGCGGATGTTGAAGCTCATATGGATAGATTTGATGATGATGTTGAGACGGGACTTTGCCATGATGCGATGAGGCAAACCATGATGTTGAGATGGGACTTTGCTATGATGCGATGAAGCAAAGCATGATGTGTGAAAGCCTTGCTTTAATCCAGACGGGATCATCCCAAGCATGTTGATAACTCGGTGATGCGGTCCGAGTTTGTGGATAATGGTTAGCTTGAGAGGCGCTTGAGCTAGTATGGGAAATAGTCGTCAAGGAGGATGACTAGAAGGCTGAGATTTTATCGTTGTTGAAGGTTCTATCATGCTCAAAGCAAGAGTACGTTGGGACGGGTCACGATGATGTTCCAAGCACGGGCTGCGACGACGTGCTAGTACTCTGGGTAGTTGCGAAAATTCCTAGGCACGGGCTGCGACGACGTGCGGAGTTATGTCTAGAACCGGGGTTACCATTAGCCCTTGACAGGCGGTCATTCAACTAACGGTGAATTCAAGGCAATGATAACAGTGATAGCCAGAGTCATGGATGTTTGGATGTTTGGTTGTATCATCACTTGGATCAAGAGCGATGTTTTCAGGGTGCTTATCTGATCTTGGTTTAGGCCTTGGGGGTTTGTACTCGGAAAACGCCGACCTTGACTCGAGTGATAATTACTTTGCTTTGAATGTCTGAATTGCTATGTTTATTTCTGCTTAGTTTGTCTGGGGGCTATCACTGTAGAAAGAGGTGGAGTGGGATGGTTGGGTTCCTATTCCTTTTACCCTTTATGCTCTTTTGGTATGTTTGATAGTTGATTTACTGCTCACTAAGACTTTTGTCTGACTCAAGGTTTTATGTTTAACTCTTATTACCTTGGGTTGTTCATCCATGTTGGGATGGGCAGACTAGGTAGCAGGTGACAGGTGCTGTTCTAGTGGCCAACGCTGTTGATGACGAAGACGAGCTGGAGGCTTTTGCATATTGTTTTCTTACTATATGTACTTGGTGTTCCGCTGTTTGTATATTCTCTGAGTGATATGTAGTGAGGCTTGATGTATTGACTTTGCTGATTGTTGTATCAAACTATTAGAGTTTATATGATGAGATTCTGTTATATGGAGCTTCACTATGTATATTTTCTATTGTATTTTGTCAATGCGCTTTGAGTAATACGACAGATTCCGCTGTTTAATCTTACCTTGACTATCGTCCATGGCTGCCTGGCACGCCTTTCAGCGCACTATCTCCTTGTTTTGGTGCGGGAGTCATGGGCGGTCGTCACATTTGGTATCAGAGCTTTGGTTAATCCATTTTACCCAACGCTCGCTGACGTAACTACGTATGAGAGACGTAATTGTATTTTGATGGATGATTACTATATATATAATATAGTAGCTTAGAAGGATTTGAACTCCTTATGTAGTTGTTTCTCAAGGTGTTCTAATCATTCTTTTTATAGATATTAAGAATGAGTCGAAGAGAGAGACAAGCTGCTAGGGAAGGCCGTGCTTCTGAGGGAGTTGCTGATTATGCTGCTATGTTTGAGGCCATGATGACTTCGATCATGAGAAGGATGCCAGTTCCGGGGTCATCAGTAGATGTTGGAGTTCAAGTTCAAGCTCCAAAACCAGTGGATTTTGCTAAGTTGTGCAAAGACTATACTGCTCTTGGAGGGAAGGTTTTCTTGGGAACAGAATCGACCGTTGATTTTCAGAGATGGATTGATGCTTGTAGAAGGATCTTTGGCGATTTGGGAATTGAGGATGCAACTAAGAGGAAGCTTGCATCAAGACAGCTTCAAGGGAGAGCTTCGGATTGGTGGAATTCTATCACCATTGATACTCCAGAGGAAGAGATTACTTGGGAGCAATTCCAAGTTAGATTTGAAGCTAAGTTCATTTCTACAGCTCAGAAATCTGTTTTGTTTAAGAAGTTTGTGGAGCTCAAGCAAGGTGGGAGACCAGTTCTTGAGTATGTTTCTGAGTTTGAAGCTTTGTCCAAGTATGCTCGGTCGTATATTGAATCTCCCTATCAGAAGAATGAGAAGTTTGTGACAGGCTTGGACACTTACCTTGGGAGGCAGTTAGTGGATCATTTGGACGATCCATTTGAGAAGCTTGTGGAGAAAGCTCTCAGGCATGAGAATCTGTTTCCTAAGGAAGGATATGTTGTTGCTGTGACCAAGGAGCAAAATGGAAACAAGAAGAGGAAGCAGCAGCAGCAGAAGGGTAAGGATGGCCAGAAGAAGCCAAAGGGTGAAGTGATCTGCTACAACTGTCAGCAGAAAGGTCATCTCTCCAGGGATTGCAAGAAACCAAGAGTGCCGGCAAAGTGTCACAACTGTGACAAACCGGGGCATTTCAAGAGGGATTGTCCGGAACCGAGGAAGGACAAGCAGATTGTGCAAGCTTATGCTTTGGGGGCTGTGCCATCATCTTTGAAAGCTCCTACTGCTGATGAGAAAGGAAAGAGCGTGGTGGTTCAAGGTACTCTTTTCATTTGTGGTGTATCAGTTAGAGTGTTATTTGATACTGGGGCGTCGCATTCGTTTGTTTGTAATGAACTTGTAGGCCGGTTGGGTTTAGAACCGGATATTGTTGATAGACCATTGGTTGTGACTAATCGAGTTGGGGGTTCGTCTTGTTTGTGTATGATATGCCGTGGTCTAGTTGTGTCGAGTCATGATTGCTCTTTTGTTTGTGATTGTTTTGTTCTGAACTTTGTGGGGTTCGGAATTATTTTGGGTATGGACTGGCTTAGGAAGTATGCGGCAAAGGTTGATTGTGAGAGGCTTGAGGTGACAGTCGAGAATGTGGAAAGGCGAAAGGTTGTGATACGATGTAAGCATGAGGAAGGCGTCTTCATGAGCTTCATGTATTCGCTGGTTGTTCCACGGGATGGACTGTCATCGGTGCCTACTGTGAATGGATTTGAGGATGTCTTTGACGAGTTCAAAGGGTTACCGCCGCATAGGGAGATCGAATTTCGTATCGATCTAGTTGAGGGAGCCAGACCTGTTGTGATGCCTCTTAGGCGGATGGCGCCTAGGGAACAACAAGAGTTGAAGGTGCAAGTTGATGACCTTTTACGGAAAGGATTCATTCGGCGTAGCGTGTCCGAATGGGGTGAACCAATTGTGTTCGCAACCAAAGTGGATGGATCGCTGAGGTTGTGTGTGGATTATCGTGAGCTGAATAAAGTGACTAAGAAGAACAAGTATCCATTGCCGAGAATATATGACTTGTTTGATCAGCTTCACGAAGCTAAGGTGTTTTCTCAGATGGATTTGGCAACAGGATTTCACCAGTTGAGAGTGGCAAAGGATAGTGTTCCGAAGACTGTTTTCATAACACCGTCTGGTTTCTTTGAGTGGCTGGTAATGTCGTTTGGATTGACCAATGCACCAGCATATTTTGTGGATCTTATGAATAGAGTATTCAGGGATCAGTTGAACAAGTTTGTACTTGTGTTCGTGGATGATATTCTGATTTATTCCAGAACTGAAGGAGAGCACAAGACGCACTTGCGTATTGTTTTGGAAATCTTGCGGAAACATCAGCTGAAGGCTAAGTTTTCGAAGTGTCACTTCTGGAAGAGAGAAGTGAGATTCTTAGGTCATGTTATTTCTGGAAATGGAATAGCGGTTGATCCCGCTAAGGTGGCAGCGATCCAGGATTGGATTAGACCTAAGGATGCATCTGATGTGAGAAGTTTTCTTGGATTAGCAGGATATTATCGTCGATTTATCGAAGACTTTTCCAAGATAGCTGCACCGTTAACAGGATTGACGAAAAAGAACCAAGTGTTCAGATGGGATGATAAGTGTGAGCAAGCTTTCGGAATCCTGAAAGAGCGACTGACAAGTGCTCCTGTTTTGACTATTCCAAGTGGGAATGATGAGATGGTGGTTTACACCGATGCATGTGGTACTGGACTTGGAGCAGTGCTAATGCAAAAAGATAAAGTTGTTGCATATGCAAGTCGACAACTGAAGCCGCATGAAAGGAATTATCCGAATCATGATTTGGAGTTAGCGGCGATTGTATTTGCTTTGAAGATGTGGAGACATTACCTATTGGGAGTTCGATTCGAGTTGTTTACGGATCATAAGTCATTGAGGTATCTTTTCTCCCAAAAGGATTTGAATCTTCGACAGCAACGATGGCTAGAGTTTTTAACATCATATGATTTTGGTATAGCCTATACTCCGGGAAAAGGTAACGCAGTGGCTGATGCGTTAAGTCGAAGACATGCAGGATTGGGAGCCATGTTTTCGGAATGGAAGAATCTTGAGTATTTGGCTGGATTTGACTTCAGGCCTAGATGTGAATTGGAACCTGAGATGTTGGCAAACTTATCGATAGGACCTACTCTAGTGGGAAGAGTTGGCGAGAGCCAAAAGCGAGACGATAAGCTTGTCAAGATTTTCCGTGATTTGGAATCTGGATTAGATCCAGAAAAGGATAAAGGATTCGAAGTCGATCGAGAGGGTTGGCTTCGGAAATAAGGACGACTAGTTGTTCTCGATATAGATGGATTGAGGGATGAAGTTCTTAAGGAAAGTCACCACTCGAAGTTGACAATTCATCCAGGTGGAAATAAGATGTCACCACTCGATATAGATGTGGCTGCTGCGTTACCACCAGCCCGTGTGCGTAATTGGTATATCTACCCTGGCATTGCCTCGTTGTGCCGTGTCACCTATCATACCGAGCCTTTACTACGAGTTTCTATTTGTGTCGTACTTATGCAGTATCTTCTCATAGTCTCCCGATCTGGAGATATGCAGGTACTGTATAGACTATTGGTATAATTTGTGTTAAGGGGGATATTGGGTCACTCCTTAACGCTATTTTAAAGTAAGTTTATTTTACTGATAGATATTATTATAATAGCGCAATATTACTACATAGTAAATAGTTTAACGGATCCTTAGAGCATGGGCGGTCTTAAGCATCCTTTAAGTTACATGTACCTTTACTACAGTTCACTTGAGTTGGTTTACATTGTATAAGCTTGTATGTCCTAACACGAGTGTTTGTATTTTTATTTACGCTCGGGTCAGCTTGAGTATTCACAGATTTGGATTCCACTTTCGGAAGATTGGAATCATTGGAGATTATCTACTTGTCTAGTTTTATCTATTTCACTTCCAGTTATCCTGTTGATCCCAGTGTTGTATTCAGCTTGTACTTGGTTATCATATTGAGACTTCTGTTGTATCATATTTAACTCTGATATATTTATATAGTAGCTTCATGAACTACTATTTCTTTTACTTGCACTGCATTATTATTACTCTGTGTCTGTGATCTGTGATTATTTATTTACTGTATATTCTGAGATTTGCCAAATTTTATTTAAGCGGTATTTTGAGCAATTCAAGTCCAACATGTGTGGATGCAAATGGTTGAAAATACCTGGTTGTTACAGAAGATCTGGGCTCTCGTCTAATACTTGAGTTCATCGCCATCATGTTCTCCTCGTTCTTTCCCTAGATCCGCTAAAAGTGTTTCGAAAGAATTACCGATTTAGTGTCAGATTCCAATTTTGATACATTAATATGTGATTGACAACTAGTAAAGTGAATAACGTAGTTCTTCATTGCTAATACCGATCCTTTAACATGTACCAGAAGTGTTTGCTTGTTTTGCGGCTCATATTTGGAATATTTTTACAATAGTTATGGAAAATTATAGGTCACGTTCCTCATGTAAATGGAAATGAGTTCATTTACCGGGCTAGGTGGATACAACTCCTCATTCGCCTATGCCTGTAGATAGTACTTAAAAGACTAATTCATCTATTTTATGCTTCAATGGTCGTCTTACTTTAGAATAATTTGGTGCATTTTTAGCCAATATAAAGGAGCTCAATGCTCAGAAACAATCATGAGAAGTAAGTAGATTACCTTTTATCTTGTTGTACTAAATTATCTCTAACAAGGAGAGGACAAAAATTATATTTAGATATTTATTGCAGGATGTACTTTTCCATAGTTTCTTAATCATAAGATAAGATAATGCCAAATTTGTACACACCAATAATTGTTGAAAGGGTTATATAAGTTATACAATATATTTATATGGATTTAAAAATATTTTAGAAAATTGTTTTGGGAATTTGAACTTAATTCAAATAGTACTTTCCGATGATATGTCAGTTTGCTGATTTTCTGGTTTATACCTTTAAAGGTTATAACTTGTGTACATTTAATCGGATTTTTCCGAAACGAAAAGCATTTGTTTTCAAATGATAATGGCTTTCATATAACGAAAGATTTCCAGTTTTTGTTGAAAGGATTTCAAACTGTGTGATTTGGATTGTATATAGTTTTGAAAACTATGAATGAATCTTTGTGAAAGATTGGTGAACTTTGTTTTCAAAGTGAAGTGAATCTTTTTGTTTGAAAGATTAAAAGTGGAAAAAATTTTAAACCATTAAAAAGAAAGGTTCTAGATTTTAAGTTGTGACTTAACTAAGATCCCAAAATATCCATATGGTTTTGAAATTAAGTGCTCATTATTTGGTTTAGCCGGGAGAGGACTTTATGTCATATAACTCATTCCAAATAGTGATACGATGAAATGGATAAGCATTTAAAGACCAGTGATGAAGATCGGGTATTTTCGAGAACGAAAGGATTACCTGTCGATTGTCTCTGCACTGAGTCGCCCCGGTATAGAGATCTCAATATGTGATGGGGAGTCCGATCAGGATTGTGAATACCCATAATGCAAGGGCTTCTTTGAAGTGCCTTCGGTTCCGTTCGAACTCAGAACAGACTTGTATGGATGTATGTCTGACGTTACACTTTGAGATGTAAAGTTGGTTTCTATCAAATACATTTCTTTTTGGTGGCGGAAATTTTATTCTCTTAGCTTAACACCCTTCTTTGAGACGTACGAGCTTAGAGGTTATTCTCTTAGCTTTACACCCTTCTTTGAGATGTACGAGCTTAGAGGTTATGTGGTTGATGGTTACTAGTGCTACATTCCCAATTTGGTAATATGGCATTCTAAGTGCTGCTGATCATGTGTTGATCAAAACATGGCTTTTGTGAAAATCGCAGCTTTGTGGACGAGACCTTGTTGGACCTTATAACCCGAAAATGGTCGAAACAGGAAGAATGCGGCAAGACTATGAGGGTCGCGCCCTTTAGGTTATGTCCATTTCTTCTGGATAAAAGTGGTATCATGGTATGGAGCCTAGATAATTAACTTATGTGGTTGCTGGAAATCTATTGCTATGTGGTTGTTGGTGTTGAAGGCCCTCGGATAAAGGTCGGTGACGACCGGGGGATAACATACTCATGTTAGTAGTTACCTAGTTACAGAGGTAAGCCGGCCTTGTGTTGGCTGAGATCCGGTTAGGTCTCGGAGCGTACCTCCAAAGGTGTACCCATGTGGCATAGGAAGTTCCTTAGCCTGACCATTTGTTGGAAACCCAAAGAAACAATACGAGCCATGTACGGTTTTAGTTGTATAACCTGCCTTTTACTTACGGTGGTGACCTGCCGTTTAATTGGTAGTTATAGTAGGTATACCGTAATGGTGGTATGCTCGCTAAGATTAATATTAAACTTTCGAAATGTTTTCTGCACTATGCAATAATAATAATAATATCAAAAGGATTTCGCGTATCAAACATGTTTGACTATCATAAGGAGAAAACTCCTCCAATTGTGTGCTTGCATTGTGTGTGTGCGGGGAGGCCTTATGGTAGTTTCATTTTCTAAAAAGCGTAGCGAATTTCTTTTTATTTCTTTTTGTTTGTTTTGTTTCAAATAAAACTGTTTTCATTTGCTCAAACTAGTCCCATGACTGAACTAAAGTTTATTGTTCCTTTTCTAAACTCTGAATGCCCACAATTTTTCACACGGTCAGCCTAGAGTCATATTACAGATAATCAGCTAGTAAACATAGTTTTTGGCAATATTTGGAATTTGTGGGTTGGCAATCACATTGTGCTTCTCTTCAATATCCGGACTGACCTTGCTTAATACAACATGATGGCGGCTCGAGCTTGAAGTTTAGAGCTTTGGCAATTGGAGATCAGTTATTATGTTTTTTTGGAAGACTATTTGGTGCGATATTTCCGCTGCTGTTGTTCCGCTATTGTATCTTGTCTCTGACATTGATAATTAATATTGTATCAGATATTGTATCCATTGTTGTATCAATGATATATTGTTTTTCTTACGCTATGTTGTTGTACTTAATGTGTTATAAGCTTTGGCGGACCAGATTCGATGTTTGAATCTGCGGCATTCGAATACGGGTTGTGTATTTGGTGCCGATTTTCGAAGGTTGAGTCAGGGTCATCATAATTTATACATAGAATGAATAATTAATGACAAAGTTACTGAAGTTTCTTATACAGGTTGATGAATAATGCATTGATACTCGATGATTTTATTCACTTTGTGCCGGTTTTAGAGTTGGTAGTAGGAGATAATAATTTTCATTATAGAAACGAGTACACCTTATTTTGCAATGACATCATATTTATGCTTCATTTCCAAGGTAATATATGATTACCATTTGTATTATATTCAGGCTTAAGTAAAAAGTTGTAGTGTTTATGTTGTGGGTATAGTGCAATTTTTGTGTTGTGTAAATGCTTTTGTTACATGTTAGTGATTTGACTAGTGTCTAAGATGGAATAGTATTCACTACCAAAAATCAGAGATACAAAGGCATTTACATATGCCCTTACTACTGAGATTAGAGGCCAAATTATATTTAATAATGCCTCTATAACAATGAGAGGCAAATGTATGCCTGCCTCTAAAAATGTAGCCCCTAAAAAGAATTAGAGGCGTATTTGCATCTTCATTCGCCTTTAATGCTGTGTGGTCCCAAACATAATTCATAACCATTTAGAAGCAAATTCATAAGCCCCCAAAAGTTTTAAAATAACAAAGGCTCTCATAAATGCCTCCAATATTTAAGTACCGTACATGAAGAACAAACAAATAGCATCAGCTATAAATGCCCCTAATAAATATGTCACCATATATAAATGCCCCTAATTTATACAATATATAATGCAATAGTTATGCATATCTCTATTGAACTGAGATTAGAATGCATTTTTCTATTGAATGAACAACACAAAAGGACATGCATATATTTATTACTGCGCTGCAATTTTCTGTTGAACGAACAGCACAAAAGTACATCTATATATTTATTGCACCATATATACAAAAGAGATGGCATTCATACTCATCAATCTAAATATCCTGTAACAGCACAAAAGACATCATTCATACCAATGCACAGCATCATGAACCACCCAGACACAAGTATACAGTCAAAAACAAGTGCCATTTATTTGCATTTCAACAAACAAAAACAAGAAACTTTTGTTCCCATTAACAGTCAAAAGTACACATGACTAAACCACTTACATAAAACTAAAACTAAAAACAAAATTAGTCTAAATTTTGCTGAAACTAATTACTTACATTATGTGGAGGGATGAGCTGCTGTAGAAAATCCATATCATTTAGTGTTGATGTGAAATCTCCTACAGGGTGAGAAATTGGTGTGTACAAAGGTGGACGATATGGGTGAGGGTAATATAAATGGCCAATGTGTGGATACGGTGGATGTGGTTGTATGTGAGATTGATATATGTGAGGTGACTGATGTTGAGTTGGCGACTGAGGTTGGACCTGCACTTGGATGGGGGATTCATGATGGTTGTGCGCTTGTTGATCGGAAGGAGACTCTGAATTAGAGGACTGATGTTGTATAGATATAACCATATGTCGCAGCTCTTCAATCTCTTTCTTTTGTTGTTCATACATTGCTTGCAGTTCCAAATTCTTAGACTGTAATGATGCATAATCCCATCCTCTTCGTGATTTACGAGTAGATGAAATATGTTGGGTTAGCTGCACCCAAGGGACCATATTTGTTGTTACCACCTCGCCATAACCACAAACTCTTCCACCAGTCTCATGACCTCTCACAGATACATACGCTTGCAATCTCAATTCTGGCGTCTCCTCGCCATGAGTAGCAACCAATTCTGTTAACTTTTGAGATAAAAGTGCCTGGGTAATTACATCGTCAGTGAGATTTTTTTCCAATAGGAAAGCCATCAAATCAAATGAATAAAAAAAAGTAAATACAATATAAACTATTATGTTGGAGTTAGCATCCAATATAAATTTCATATGAGACAACAAATACATAATTGTTTTTCTATATATGATATAAAAGTACGGTGTAAACCTGATAAACAATTCAAAAATTATTTTATAAAAAGCACAATGGCTTAGAGTTACTGTTTAGTTTCTAATTAATTTATTGCCTCCTATTAATGCATTTAATTTTGAATTAGATTTCCCTTGATTTGAAATTATTTATTGCCTATTATCACCATGTAAAGAAATCCACTTGATTGTGAAATTTTTTTTGACCAAACTCTTATAATTTTAATGTATTGCCTTAGATCACTATTACCATAAAAGGACGCTGTAAACATGGTAAACAATTAAAATTATTTTACAAAAAGCATAATGGTTTAGAGTTATTGTTTAGTTTTTAATTAATTTATTGCCTCATGTTAATGCATTTAATTTTGAATTAGATTTCCCTTGATTCGAATTTATTTATTGCCAACTATTACCATGTAAAGAAATCCACTTGATTGTGAAAACAAATTTTACTACTTTCTTATAATTTTAATGTATTGCCTTGGATCACTATTACTAATACCATATATTGAAATTTTTGTAACCGTGAATACAAATTTCACCACAATCTGTCAATTAGTATTCACCTTTATTATACTATTAATAAGAATCTTATTTTATTTCCATTTAAAAGCAGTCCACTTAAAGATAAATGCATGTATAAATATAATATAACCTAAAATGGAGCCAGCATACCAAAAAAAAAAGGAAACTTGGGCCATAAACATAATTGACTTGCATCTGGTATATAAATTACAATGTATTAGTAGAAATATATAATGTATGTTACACCACTTTCCTTGTATGAATCTAAGCACAATGGTTTAGAGTTATTGTTTAGTTTCTAATTAATTCATTGCCTCTTATTAATGCATTTAATTTTGAATTAGATTTCCCTTGATTCAAAATTATTTATTGCCTACTATCACCATGCAAAGAAATCCACTTGATTGTGAAATTTTTTTGACCAATCTCTTATAATTTTAATTTATTGCCTTAGATCACTATTACTATAAAAGGACGGTGTAAACCTGGTAAACAATTAAAATTATTTTACAAAAAGCATAATGGTTTAGAGTTATTGTTTAGTTTTTAATTAATTTATTGCCTCATGTTAATGCATTTAATTTTGAATTAGATTTCCCTTGATTCGAATTTATTTATTGCCAACTATCACCATGTAAAGAAATCCACTTGATTGTGAAAACAAATTTTACTACTTTCTTATAATTTTAATGTATTGCCTTGGATCACTATTACCAATACCATATATTGAAATTTTTGTAACCGTGAATACAAATTTCACCACAATCTGTCAATTAGTATTCACCTTTATTATACTATTAATAAGAATCTTATTTTCTTTCCATTTAAAAGCAGTCCACTTAAAGATAAATGCATGTATAAATATAATATAACCTAAAATGGAGCCAGCATACCACAAAAAAAGGAAACTTGGGCCATAAACATAATTGACTTGCATCTGGTATATAAATTACAATGTATTAGTACAAATATATAATGTCTGTTACACCACTTTCCTTGTATGAATCTAGCGCTATATCTAAAGAAGAACAGTTATCAGTAATGCTAATTGATGGGTTTGAGATTTTTAAATAATTCTTAAAGCATTTAATGAAAATACAATAAGAATTGATATTTGTTTTTTTGGCAGTGATGGATTTGATATACTGTATTGCATTCAATTGTAATCAAAATTTGATATCCACTTGCCATTTTTGATGAATGGACTTAAATGTGAATATAAATTTGACTATCGTTTGCCATTTTTGATTGTTGCATAATATTACTGCACTTAGTTGGATATTAGACCTCTGGAAATTAATATAGCAAATGTTTACATAATTATGAATACAAATCATCAAAAATTAATGATCAAATCAATATTCCATCATAAAGCCTTACCAAATTATGACAGAAACCTAATTGCTTTGTTCAGACTATTAAAATATACCAATAAAGTAATACCTGAAATACATTTACAATAACTATCACGTTAGGTGTAATTACAGGCAACCAAATTCTTTTATATTTAATGCAAAATTTGTTTACTTTAAGAGCACAAATCATTCTAATAATATGAAACTGTATTTATATCTCACTAAAGGCAATTTATTTATGAACAAAAATAGTTCGATATAAGAAAATAACTACAGTTTGTCACATGTGCTCCAAAAAATAGAAAGTATTGATTAAAAGATATTATACTTACCCCTATTTGCTCTGATGTACCATCAACCCAGCTTTTATTTTTATCCTTTCTCTTATGAACCAAATCAAATGCTTCAATAGGATCGGGGTCATGGCCATATTTTTGTTTCTGTGCCAAAATATTATCACAATGTAAACATCTAAATTGTATTAAAATAATATAGACACTACTTTTTGTTCACAAAATTATGTACTATTGGGCAAACAAATGAAGCTAAAGTAAATATGTGATTAATATTACTTACATATTCTGCATGATGCCTTACAAATGACTTTGAACCACCTGTGTGACTCATTTTCAGCTTCTTGCGATTCTCAACATTTTTCTCAACTTTCATCTGCTATTCATGAAAAAAGTATAATATGATATCATTTATACATAAAATATTTACTAGAATCAAAAAATGTAAAGAAAGAGAGATTTACTTTATTTTTATGGTCGTTATCCCAATAATTTACCATTTTTCTCCATTGTTCATTGTCCACACGATCATCTCCACACACAAAGCGTGTTGGTGAGCCAATGTATGGAGTGTAATATTTTGCTTTCAAGTCCGCTCTGTTATTTCTAACTCTTTTGGCTAGTCTTTTCAATATTGAATGTTTAATTGTGGGAAGGTAGGGAATGTCTTCAGGACGCCATTCTATTGTATCCTATATGATACAAAAGGTTTATGTTATAGTAGCATTTATTGCAAATTAAAAATAAGATTCACTGTAATACATCTAAAAAAAATTCAAGTATACACTATCAATTATTTAGGTTTCATCCCACTTGAACAAAGAAAGTCAACAATATGTTCTTGAAAGTACTCTAGCGAAGCATTTTTAATTTATTGCAGATGAAGTTGTTTTCTAAGCATCGCCTATTGATCATTTAAAAAAACCTAGAACTTTAATGCTTTACATAATATTTCAATTCTTATTTTATCGTTAACATGACTGCTTTGGGGATATATTATGCTTATTCACCTAATTTTCCTCTAGAATTTAGTACGTGATTGCAGTACACTTAAATTCTAATCTTATAGTTTTAAAAAATTCAAATCCAGATATTTCGTATTGGTTATAATATAATATTACAGTAGTTTTACATTTACAACTATGTTTCAAGATTTTATTTTACTTTAAGAGTGTATGCTGCAGTCGAATTGCTATGGAAATATTCTCGTTTAATGTGCTGTAAATCATGTGTGACCTCTTGCCATAAATGTTCATATTATATGTAGATATTACCACGGTCATATGGGTAAAAGAGAATATAGGTATATTAATATAGGAAAAAAATATTGCAGGTTGAACTGATAGTCAATCTTGGGTTCTATTTACCAAACATAACATATCATATTCCACATGACATAAATTGCAACCAAAATGTTGACTGTCCTAACTGTTATACGTTCGAAATCTATCCCATGCTCGTTCATTTTTTAAATGAAAGGATAGCACATTGTCTTTATAAATTTATCATCATTTACAGCTGATACATACTTGCATGTTTGAATCGATTTCATATTATGTTTATTTTTGAAATCATGGCAAAAAAAGGGAAGGTTCAATCCAAATACAGTGAATTGAACAACAAATATTAATACTTACCAAAAGAAAATAGCATGTATTATTCACAATTGGAACAAATCGTTAGATATTGCATTAACCTCCATGAAACACAGTTTCTAAAATTTATAAGCATTGAATACCAAGTGACCTAAACTCTAGAATCATGTTACTGTTCTTCCTTCTTTCCAAATAGTGTTTTCATACATTCGATGCAATATACAGATTTCCTGTTTTGTAATGCTTTTAAATTCATACAGTTTTAGATGGTAATATTACAAATCACAATTAGCAAGTATGCAACAATTATCAAGCTCTAATTAATCTAACAAAAAGTGACACTATAAGATATAAAGGTAAAATTACCAAATTTCTTTAAATATTATAATATTTATAAATATATACGTACCGATATTATTTTCCATATTCTATCCAAAACGGTATCTTGTTGAGATCGCCAGTCCATTGGAGAAAGAGGAAGAAGATTGTAGTTTCTTGCTAAATTACCTAGGTACCTTGCTAATCTGGCATCTTCTGGAACAATGCATAGTCCATCCTTTGTAAACTCAATTTTTTCCTTGCTTGATTTACCCCATGTAGGTTTGTTATAACCACGTCCTTTTCTACTTTTTGACCCTGCCAAAAACAACATTATATAAACACATACGAATCAATTTTATAATGAATCTATTTTACAGCAATGGATTACCAAAATAATGGTATTTAATGTGGATTGTTACCAGAAAAGTGGTGTATTAATAATAACATGATTTTACAGTTATAGGGAGCAAAAGAATTCTATTACAAAAAATTTGGTCTTTCCTTGTAAAATTAATTTGTACGTAATTGAAACAAACACTATATCAAAATTAAGTATGGAATAATACCATTATTTGGAGAGTCGTCGTCCTCGTGTATTTCATTATTAGAATGATTCACTCCATCCGAATCAGAAGATTCAAAGCTACACATCTAAATAATAGTTAAACATAACGTAAAGTACACATATCGTACTATTTAATAAACAAAAAGAGAAGCCAAAAAATTAAATTAACAGTTGATATGTACAAAAGACTTGGCATACATTAAACTGAACATGTCAACAAAAAATTACAACATAGACAAAGGTATGAATAGAATAAAGTTTAATATAATTATAAAACTGTTTATACTGCTATATTTCATTGTCACACTGATTCTCGATCTCATTCTCATTCTCAGTTTCTTCTTCATTACTATCGACTTCTTCAAGATTGGGAACGTTTACATTAGACTTCGGTAACACTTTATTTACATAAACACCATCAATATCAGTTCTTATTTGTAGCTCTTCGGTGTCGAGATTAGGATCATCAAGGTTTGGAGTTGCATAGTAATCATCAACATCGGCTTCATCATCATCCACCACTAAATCATAGAAATCTCTAGGCTTTGTTTTAACCACGACAGCCCAGTCTGTTTGTTTTGGATCGGTAACATAAAATACTTGAATAGCTTGTGATGCCAATATAAATCTATCATTATTTTGTGTCACGGAATTAAAATTCACTAAATTGAAGCCATATCGATCAATTTTCTTCCCAGACTTGTTCATCCAGTCACACTCAAATAAGACAACTTTGCAAGCTTGACTATCACTTTCACCAGGAAACCTATAATCAAGCTCATAAATATTTTGTAAAACACCATAATAATCGACATTACCAGCAATTGGATTACAGTCCCTCACACTTGAATAACTTGATGTTTCAGCACTAACAAATACACCACAATTTTGGTTTTTGTATCTATCATCTATTGATTTAATCCGAAACCTATAACCATTTATAACATATTTCTTGTATTTCCTCACCATCCGGCTTGGACCATTTGCTAATCGAACTAAATCATTTGTTACCGAAAAATGATTGCTAGCCTGAAGATCATTTACCTACGCCAAAAAAATTCACTATTTCATTATATGATATTTTATATTAGAAATTGTTAAAAAATGTTAAAGTATAAGGTACTAACATGATTTCTAAACCAAGTAGGAAATTCTTTATTTCTTAAACTCTCTACTTCACGAATAGTTTTTCGTCGGTGAACTGTACATAGTTCCCTCAACCTTTTACTATAAAAAACAAGTCACAAAAGAAATGCTGGTTACCAATTTGAAAGTTAAAATTAAAAGTATATACTTCATATTGAAGTAATGGTCTTACTCTAGAAAGAAAGTTACTTCACTACAATTGTGTAGGATGTAAGTATGACATTGCTGCCAAACATTTTTCTCAAGATTGACTTCCGAGCATTTCCCTAAATGATGACCTGAATTTGCAAATACCGATAATCCCCCACTGATCTCACGAGGCAATGATGCATCAGCGTTACGACCACGGCGTGTATAACGAGTTTCTACACCTTTCAAGTACAATGAACAAAAAGAAACACATTCTTCTGCAAGATATCCTATTGCAATGCTTCCTTCAGGATTGCTTTTGTTGCGAACATATCGCTTCAACGTCTGCAAGTACCTTAAAAAACCATAATACAAGACTTATGTATTTTAGTTGACAAATAAGTTTTAAAAGGGACCTAGTTTCGCATACTTAAATTAGTTCTGTGCTTATGAGTTTGCTTACAATATGTATCCATGCTTGATGATGTTATATAATGAACTAAATATTTTTAATTTGACTTATTACTGCCAAAAAATGCTATACTAACATTATACTTATTGATTGAAATGTAGAACATCAAATCCAAACAGGGATACTGATCATCTTGTTAACATTTATTTTGATGTTATGAAAAACGGATCATTAATGTTACAGTTCATGATAATAAAATGTACTTACTTCAAGTTATAAACTTAATAATGATTTGAATATCCAAATCAAGATATTATTCTCCTACTTTGAATTTTACATGCAGTTCATAAAATTAAGCCTTTGTACCTAAAACATAATACTAAATGGAACTAAAAATGAAATAAAGAAAGCGGTTACCTTTCTATAGGATACATCCAACGGTATTGAACCGGTCCAGCAACTACAGCTTCGTCGACTAAATGAATTATTAAGTGAACAGATATGGTGAAGAAGGAAGGAGGGAACATCTTTTCCATCATACATAAGGCTAACACTACCCTATATTTTAGTTGGTTCATGGATGCAACATGTTGCTTTTTACTACATAAGTTTCTAAAAATTGCACATAACTCAAGCAGAACAAGGACAAGAGGTTTGGGCAAAATCCGTCGTATCGCTAGTGGAAGTAGATGTTGCATAATTACATGATGGTCATGACTTTTCAATCCTTGTAGTTTTTTTTCCTTCACATCTACACAACGAGCAATGTTAGTGGAATATCCATCCGGAACACGTACATTTGAGAGCACTTTGCAAAATAACATTTTTTCATCATTTGTCATAAAGAATATTGCTGGAGGTATAAATGTCCTATTGCCTTCACAAACAGTGTGAAGTGGCTTTCTTATCTGTAGAAATTCTAAGTCAGCTCGAGCTTGAAGTCCGTCCTTTCCTTTTTTTGAGCTACCAAGTAAAGTTCCCATAATATTTTCACTTACATTTTTCTCCAAATGCATCACATCAATGTTATGTCGTATCAAAAGGTGTTGCCAATAAGGTAAATTAAAAAATATGCTTTTTTTCTTCCATGGCCCAGTAACTCTAAATTCCTTAGCGGCATTCATACTCCTTCGTCGTTTCTGACGGTTAGCGGAATCAGTTATTGGTGGCTTACCAAAAGTAAATCTTAAATTTGATAGTTGTCTCAAACACTCAATTCCAGTTAGTGGTCTAGGTGGAAGATCATTCTCACACTTACCATTAAATGATTCTTTGTCAAATCGAAATCTATGTGTAATAGGTAAAAATCGTCTACTTCCCATATAACCTTGCTTTTTGCTATTTGGTAATCGCACCGAACATGTTTGATGAGCACAATGTGGACATGCAAGCTTTCCAGACGTACTCCAACCAGATAAGTTAGCATATGCAGGTAAATCATTTATAGTCCATAAAACAGCTGCTCTCATATTGAATGTTTGTTTAGAAAAAATATCATACGTATTTGTGCCAACCTCCCACAATTCTTTTAACTCTTCTACCAAAGGTTGCATATAAATGTCAATATCTTTTCCAGGTTCATGAGGCCCTGGAATTAACAAAGACATAAGTAGATAAGGTTGCTTCATGCACAACCATGGAGGTAAATTATAAATAGAAATAATCACTGGCCAAGTGCTGTGCTTACTACTCATTTGCGCAAAAGGATTGAAACCATCACTTGCAAGACCCAAACGAACATTACGAATTTCTGATGCAAAATCAGGGTATAAAGAATCTAGATGTTTCCAAGCTGGAGAATCCACTGGATGCCTCATGAAACCATCATTTGAACAACCAGTTGAATGCCATCTCATATGTTCTGATGTATATTTTGACATATATAACCGCTTTAGTCTAGGAATTAAAGGAAAATAGCGAAGCACCTTGGCTGATATTTTTTTTATAAATTTTGATCTTCTTTGTTTACTTTATATCTTGAAACACCACAATAAGAGCAAGCATCCAAATGTGACGCTTCCTTCCAAAATAACATGCAATCATTCGGACAAGCGTCAATCTTTACATAACTGAGACCCAAATCATCAATAATTTTTTTGGCTTGTGCATTTGATTGTGGAATACAATTTCCGTCAGGCAACATATCTTTGAATGCTTCCAAAAACATAGAGAATGTTGAATTACTCACATTTCCCAAACACTTGATTTGGTATAGTTTTACAATGGCATCCATTTTTTTATACTTACTACCAGCATACAATTCCATATTAGCTTCATCTAATAACTTGAAGAAACGCTTGGCCTCGGGAGTTTGACCTTCAGAAGTAAATGGTTGGCCTGACAAACTAGTATTTTCTGCAATTAAAGGCACAAACGTTTCATCGAGAAAATCATTTATTTCACCTCTCTCTCTTTGATCAGTGCCCATTTGTGTATCATTAACTTGATTAGAATAAGTCTCGCTTTGTACATAAGAATCCCCGATGTAAGGTTCACCATGATGAGTCCAACGTGCCATCATATAAAGGGGATCCATTCCATATGAAAGAAGATGACCAGCAACAGTAACTCTATCATTGAAATAACGATTGCAACACTTTTTACAAGGACAAATGATTTTATCTTTTCGAATAGAATTGGAAAAGGCTTCATTCAAAAGTAATTCCATCTTGTTTCTATACTCATCTGAATTACGATCAAGATTTACCCAACTTTTGTCCATAGGTTAACTACTGTCAAAAAATAAAAAATATCATGCATATAAATACTCTTCCCATTTAACATTGATTTGATATAAATGTATAGTTATTACTTAAAGGCCTTACATATTTATCCAATGAAAATGATACAACTACAGTAACGAGTAGTTATGTTCCACAAATATGCAAAGTGTAGTCCTATACCTAACGTATTCATAACTATCCATGCTTTTTTTCTAACTAACAGGTTAATCATATTCTATTTTATTATTGAATCTAGACAAGGTCCAAATTAATTAATCATAAACTTGGATAAGAATGTTTACTCAACTAACCTTTATCAAAAAATAGGCTACTAGAGGATCACAAAAGTTTACCAAAGGAGTGAAAAACTAAAAAAAATTAACATTACTTTGTTAAGGGGTTTCTTGAATTAGTAATCCCTTAAATAGTCATTCAAAGCCTTCTGCATAACAAATCTCATGATAATTGCATTGTTAATCGTCTATAACGACAAAATAAGTTAAATAAAGATCGGACATATTTTCCGTACAACTATTTGATTGTTATATGTAGAACAATTGTTCAAGTGATCAAACAATGAATTAATTACAATTTTCAAACACATTAATTTATGCAGCAAGAAATAAAGGAAAAGAATCACTATTTTTGCAACAATAATAAAAAGCAAACAAGACTTGAATGAAGAATTAGTTATGTTAATCATAATTTATTATACAAAAATAAAAAATCCTAAAGAAAAAAAAATTGAATGTATGTGTACTAATATATAATTTACTCTTTCTTGGTGAATTTAGATGCTCCTTTAATATAAGATATAGCCTAGGCAATATTAAGAACACAAATTTAGCCTAGACAAGGTTAAAAACACCAATTCTCCATATGAAATCGGATAAGGGTGGTCTCATTGCTATTTCATCGCCTAATTTCATATTTGATCTATTTCATTACTCTTTGAACTCCTTATTTAAAGTCTATAATCGGTTCTACAATTCATTTTAAATTGAGTGCTTTGATTTACTCCGTCGATATTCAAATAATCACTTACTCAATTTTATTAATTTGGAAAGGAAACATACAAGACAAAGATGGAAGTTTATTCGAAATACGTATAAAGATATAAATACATGAAGATGAGCATTAAGTAATAGTCAAAAAATACACAAAATGTTCGCAAGGAAGCATACAACTATGAGAGAATAAATGTGATGCGTGTTTAATTTCAATACAAATGTCAACGTTGACAGAAAATACCAATTGTTATTCTGAGGTTCATTCAATAATATTTGTTTATGTTGTTTACATTTGTTTTGATTGAATTTACATACCAGAATATTGATGTATTTCATCATGCATGACATTTAGTGTTTTCCTTTTGTAGTACATGAATTGACATTATTTTACTTTTTCTTAGGAACTATAAATGGTGTCACCTCTACTAAAATCATCAGTGTAGATAAGAAACAAACACTTACATTATACAGATTTTATAAATGTAAAAATGTCACAAATAAGATATAAATAATATAATGGACTAGTCTACAAAATTGGGCAAACTGACAATATTATAGTCATTAATTATGTCTATTTATTACTAAACCGGTACTATGTTTAATTTATTTTTCTTTATGTAACTTCCTTTGAATTTTTAAAACCTTTATCGTTATTTGATACGATACACATAAAAATAGAATTTTGCCCACAAAACCATTAATACTTTTTTAACTAACACATGATTTGCCCTAATGTTAGTCAAACGTAACTTTGGATTCTAACTAATACACAAGATTATTTTAGTGGAAAATTAATATGGAACAATATGAATGAATTATCCCTAATTTTTCATTAAATCATTTCATCTCTTTATAATTATGAAAATTTGAACCAATTCAGAATACATAAATAACTGTAAATTAAATGTAAATTAACTCATAGTTTAATACATAATTTAATTCACATTTATTTGCATTTAAATAGAAAATTTATGTACGCATGAGGGTGATTGATCGTTTAATACATAGTTTAATTCACAATTTAGTTTAATTCACAAAAAAGTCAAACAACATGGTTTAATTCACAATTTAGTTCACATTTATTTGCAGTACACGGTTCATATTTGTATCCTGAGAAAATAGTTGTACTTGTAAACTTGAACCATGAGGGTGACGACCTAATATCTTTTAATTGGCCAGCTCAAGCTCTTTGAGCTATTATTTTACCTAAGTTGTCAGAGATGAATTCTCCTATTTCCAGAGTGCTCCTGTCATTAGGTATTTGGTTTTTATTTCAGTAATTTAGTAAGCAAATACAAGCTGCTCACACTACAATCGCATAATTGAAGCTATCTAGAATCGCATAATTGAAGCTATCTAGATCCTTGATACCTTCATCATTTACAAGATATAAACTAAAACACAAGCAATAAAACACATTTACAAACAAACAAAAAATATAAAGAAAGTGAAAACTGTTAAATATAAATTATTGTCTACAACAAACTATAATACACTAAAAATAATAACACACCACACCACACCATAATTTCACTGTAAATATTTGAAAATACCCAAATTTTAAAGAGAAATAAAGAGATAACATGCATTGAGAGTTTTTAACTCAGGTCCTTCTAGTGCATCAAAGTAACGTTGTATAATGTAAAAGTGCTTCAATGTATATTTTATCATTTTACTTTATTAAATACATTGACGAGAAAGAAATAAGCGCAAAAACATCATTTCAACCAGATTCATGAACTAGATATGTTATTTTGCTTCATAATGCATGAAATACAACATTGGTGGCAAAGGTTGACTAAGAGAGGTAAAATTGACATATTATCCAGTCACTGTAATCAAATTTGGAAACAAAATGGTTGTACTGAGCTTTTCCTGAGCTGATTGCACTTGTAGGAGTATTTCTTAGCACTATAAACTTACTAACTATCACTCAAAAAGAAAGTATTCATGAATATTATAGATATGCAGATATAAATATACTACTTACCAACAAAATCAACTATAGTATCCCTTAAATTAGTTGAAAATCAATTGTAAACTCAGTTTGCATTATGCAAACTCAGTTAGAATTGCAAATACAGTGAGTGAATGCCAATAATAATGATGAAAGTGGTAACTGCCAAAACTTACAAAATAATCTATAACGGGAAAAATTATGTAGTTAGTTTACAAAATACCACAGAATTCTGGATTGTTCATTTTTTTTAAAGTTTGTTATTTGGTAATCTATCAAAACCTAAACATATCTCTACACATGTAGGAAATCATTTTAATTAGTTTGTGTGAAATGCACTAATACATACAAGACACAGCAGAACCATTTTATATTTTGTTTTGTGATTTGTGCATTGATAAGTCAAAAATCATTTTAACCACTTTAACCATTACAAATCTACATGATAGCTTAAGAGTTGATTGCTTAATTGCCATAAGGATATGGAAAAAAGATCTTTCCTTCTATTTTGACAGTAACAACAGCCAACTACAACTGATTTAGGAAGATATCAAACAACCGAAAACAAATGAAATGAAGAAAATTTACTCAATAAAAAACTTTGCTGAAATAACTGTACGATGAAAAACAAATTTCAATTGCGAATAAGATTAAAAAATACAGGTAAAATCTACCTTAAAAAGTACCTGTTGATAAGCTATCTAGGGTTTTGTCTTCGGAGTGATTGCAAATGAAAGACGAGATGATACGAATTTGGCGGGGAAGGAGGAAAATGAAGAAGCACGAACTCAATCGCTGATCTATCGCCACTTTCTACCATGCCGTCGTATTTTTTAATTTAAATTTTGAGGCAATTTGCAACAGAGGCGATTAATTACATTTGAGAAGAAGTGGAGGCATTTGAATAGGCATTTATTATGTTAATCTGAGATTTAATATTCTTTTGCTTCTAATTATTTTTCAATAGGGGCGCAACACCTTTTTTGCCCTTTATTTAATGTCCCTATAACTTCCAATTTTGGTAGTGATTTTTTTAAGAATCCATAACTTTGTTGGCTAATAAGTTGCACTCGAATCATAAAGTTTCAAAAGCGTTGATTGGTCATTTTTTAAATAGATGCCTTTTGGATTGACAATAGGTATATATATTTTTAAATCATTTTCCTTGATCTACTCTAAACTAGAATGAAAAAGTAAAGTATAAATATTTATAATATATGCTAGGTTCCATAATAAGTTTTTGTTAATTTTTATGCTTAAAAGCTTTTTTGAATAGATCACAGTGAAAATGGTGAAGGCCATTGCTGTACTAACCCTTCGGCTGTATATACAATATTGTATTGGAGCATCTGCTTGAACTTAGTACATTAAATTACATGATCCCTCTAGCAGTAGACACGCCCTAATATCCATCACTTGTTAGTTGATTAATGCTTGAAGCAAATTACATACCATATGATGAGTGTACAATTTGGATATAAATTAGAACTAGATGTAAAGTTGTTTTTCCCTCATTTTTTCTATGAATGACCAATAAGAAATGTGAATTTTTATTTTATACTTGAGCAAAAGTTGTTTCTTTTTTGTTGTCGTGGTAGTGTAGAGTTTTGGAACTACTAGAATACTGAATATTTGTAAGATTTTATTCAATGTTTAAGGCAATGTGTAAGTTTCTATGTTGTCCCAATGGTGTCACATTGCTTTATTCTATTTATCTGCAATGACAGAATATCAAAGAGTTATGACTTAGGTCAAAGAGTAACATGCCATAAGATTTAAAACCCAGTCAGCATGTTCGACCTGTTCCAAACATTGTCTTAGTAATGTGTAATAAGTCTTGAATTTATTATGCGTCTCTCTGAAGGAGTATGTAGACGGTAGACTAGAAAGCATACGCACTAATTTCAAAGGTCATGAAAATTTCCCTAGTGTAAAGTCTTATAATCCATGATTAGTTGTTATTTTTCTTTTGTAGTAGCATAGTTATGTGTTCAGCAAGCTTTATGTTTTCATTTGATCAAGGAAGAATTGCTTTCACGTTATAGAGGTGTTGATCCAAGATTAACTAGAGAAGCACACTCACTTATAATTGACTATGTTGTTTTTCATTCACTCAACCGGTTCAGTCATTTTACTGCATCTCCTTGTTACTATTAAGTCTTGGTAATTATAGTATAATATGGGATATGGTAAAATTATATATCTGAATTTATTCTTACCCATATGGGCACAATCTCCTTCTCCTGGCTCATGGGTTTGGTAATTATGTTCATCTAGGGACCATAATAGACGATACCGTTGGTGAAGCATATGATAAAACAATAAGATGGCTTGGTCTTGATATGGGAAAAGGTGGTGGCCTAGCTCTTGAAGAACTTGCCCATGATGGTGATGCAAATTCATTCAAGTCCAAAGTGAGTGTATTTTATGCCTCCATAACTTTAACCTATTTCTACTATGATGTGTCTTAAGAAAACTGTAGAGAATCCCTTAGTTTTGGTCCATGTAGAAGGTGCGTATTTTGGTTGCAATGTGCTTGTGTATCTTTATATACTTTCTCATACTAGATCTTGAAATTTCTATTTTTAGAGAACATAATATCCTTTTTGATGTCTAACTAGTGGTTTCTTTACATGTATTTTAGGTTCCAGTGAAGCAGCATAGACTGCAATTTCTCATATGCTGGGTTGGAAACCCAAGTTAAACTGGCTATTGAGTCAAAAAATGTGCAAGTATGGTTTATTTATAGAGTTGCTTAGCATCATCATCCAATTTGATTTCAATGGTACTTGTAGAAGATGCCTCAAAATTTATGAGTACGGTCTACTTTTATTAAGTTAGTAATAGGCTGAGTTATAGAGAGTAGGTCGACCTGAGGCAATAATATTTTAATATAAATGAGCCTCTCCTTTTGATGAGTAGATTGTTGACATGCATGGTATTGACTTGATTAATTTTTGTTGTTTATGTTTAAGCTTATATTAGTTGATGTTTATTTATTACAGTCATATGAAAAACAAAATTGTGTATTGCTACTTGTTGACTTTGTTGCTTTGTTCTGATCAAGTATTAGCAGCAACTTTATCTAACTTCTCAATTGTATCTTTAGAATGATTTGGTCAAAAGCCTATTTTGTTTTCCAAGGCTAAAAGATATCTTCTCATAGGTATATTATATGCTACCATATAGTTAAATTATATGATCAATGGTCAATATGAAATGATTTAAGCTTATCTTTGTTCATTATCAAAATTTGTAGACATGATGGGTAATGGCATGTTAAGCACAAACTTTGGGTCCATATCTTTTCTAACTTTATTAGGATGCTATTTTTTTAATTTTATCTGTAAATGGTGCAGGAACCTGGGTTATGTGGTTGTGCAGTTCTCTGTATGTTTCTAAGTGCAGTAAAATTTGCAACTTTCATTGAGCTCGTCTTAAAACCTCGGTTACTAATATGAGTTCAAAGCCTTTAATGCACCATTTTACAAAATTTCAGGTGGTTTTACATGTAGTAACTTTATTCTTTATCTTTAAATGCAAAGCAAATGATTTGTTTCAAAAGTACTGGTTTGATGTATATGTTGAATTTGATATATAGCCCACTCATTTGATTTATATGTTGAAGTTTTGAGCTGAATTATCTAATTTTAATTTGTTAGATTTCTTCTCTATTAACATTACTAGCTTTATTTATATATTGTACAATATTGATCTGTGAGCTGAATTTGTGCATTGATATGTGAACTATATTTGTTCTATGATTTTTTTTCTTCATTTGATATCTTTTTCGGTGGTCATTTGACAAACGAAGCAAATAGAAAATAAGTATTTGACGATGAATGTATATTTGCTTTGTTTTTCATGTAAAAACAAAAGGAAAAAATGGTTATTTGCTTCAGTTGTCAAGAAATAACCGGAGCAAAATCCTTGGTCAATTGCTTTGGTTGTCCAAAGAATCGAATCAAATGACTCTCTATTGCTTGGTTCAATAATGGAAGCAACAGTTTTTGGCCTGTTGCTTTGTTTTCATTTTCTTCAATTGTTGAACCGAAGCAACATGGGGTAAACAACCGAAGCAGATGATCGGTTTGTTATAGTGAGTTCTTTGTAGAACTATCACAAGCTATCTTAACTACACTATACTATAAATAATTTTACAATGAATAAAGATCATCCAGAATAACATATGATGCCCGATCCAATCCTTTATTCCCTTATAAGATCTCCTTATTAAACTAGAGTCGGCTAACTGGTTCATCTTATACAAATTTCGATCCGATTTCTTGGTTCGACTATCGAAATTTTCTCGCATGACTATATTAGGGCATCAAAAATCTCGAAGTCATCCAAAAAATCAAACTTAAGTGCTCGTCTACAAGAACCAAGTGATAAGCTCTTGCTCAATTGGTGTAGATTACCTAGAAACCTCACTAAACTTAGAAGTTCATGCATCAAGTTTGAATAGCAGTACTCTCGGTCATTGTACCTTAGCCTAACAGCCAAGGTTACACGTTTAAGTATAAACATTATAAAGGAATCTACCTACAATATGAGGGGTCAAGAATGAGATATGTATAAAGAATAAATCCCAAATATAAGCCTTAAGATCCCGAGCAAGCTTCCTTTCCTACTTATACAGAGTAATAACCATCTCCACCTTTAATTTAGCCAAAAGGTTAATTGGCTAATATGCTCCTTTGCTGACAAATTACCCAGTTTAAATGGATGAAATGTTTATGCTACACGTCCTTTTCAATCTCCAGAGTAAACCGAGACTCAAAGTAATGTCTAGAATTAATCCAAGTCATGGACATCTCATCATCCCCATTAACTTTTACGCCCCATAGGCTATACCACCTTCAACACCTACTGCAACTACTGGAATGTTTGCAATCACCGAAACCTCCCATGCAGTATCCAAATAGTCTCTAGACTAATCAGGCATCTTAGGTTGCCTAATTCGTAGTTGCTCGTGCACACCGTCAATTTATATAATAGCCTTAAACATATATACTTTGGCCACTAGCGAATCAATAAATCAAAGTTAAGGGGAAAGTGGTGTATGTAGTTTTATATAGTGGAAAAATACAAGTACTCTCTCTCAACATATTTCCAACTTCCAGGTTGCTTAATTCAAACTTGTCCACTTGGTCATGTGTGTTGAGCCTGAGCTCAGATACCAATTGCAATGACCCACTCGTCGTAATACCCTGAATCAATGTCGAATGACAACGTATGACTCCCGAATACCACAAAAGACAGTCCATCAGGGTATAAATTAAAACAAAATACAATACCAAGGCACATCAATAAAATCAAAGTGTTAGATAACATTTAATACTGAATATACATAAACAAAACAAGATAAACACTATACAAAAGACTACACTAACCAAAGCAACTGATAAAGAAACATCAATATAGAAAGTAAGAGTGCATTAACTCCATTCATGTGGAGTTTGGAATATAGTATGTGATATCATAAGTCTTATATACAAACCAGCCAATCTATCATGTACTACGTTATCAACAAGTATACACATCCAGTATATCAACTTCACTCATCTAGAATGCTCCAGCTATCCTGTAAGCCTATCCCCAAAAGTAGCTGACTCCCTAACTACTAAATCAGTACCCAAGAGTTGTCATGACATAAATAGACAAAGATAAAACATGGATCAGACATAAAGCCTGATATGGGAGGAACTATATCTAAGTACTGTATATATATATATATATATATATATATATATATATGCAACCTATATACATCTAATAAATTAGAGCAAGGATCAATGAGTAATGCTAATCATACATCACCCCACTTTGTTCGTACACCAACAAGTCAGGATGATACATAACAGTGATTCTCTTATTACAATAGTACGTACTACAACAAGCCATGCTACTAAATATGAAAAAAAAAGTGTAGGAGTAATACTACACTTTATAAGCAATGGTGCCATAGCTGTCTTAATTCCTA
Source organism: Allium cepa (assembly GCA_030765085.1). NCBI lineage: Eukaryota > Viridiplantae > Streptophyta > Magnoliopsida > Asparagales > Amaryllidaceae > Allium > Allium cepa. Next base: position 299,716,738 of record CM060931.1, read on the forward strand.
ATGAAGCATCTAAAATGCAAAAAATATAACGATATAATAATCCCACTAACATAGCATCTCCAAACCTAAAACCGAAATAAGAATATTTATATCTATACCCATGCCAAATTGTCATTAGCTACCAAAAAGACAAATTGAGAGCCATAACTAATTTTTAACTCCCTTGAATCTAACACCACAAAAGAAGTTAGCATGTAGGTCCAATCACAGCACCCAATCGTACAATGAAACAATATATGACCTACTATAGACTATCATCCCAATCTCTTTCCACCCCTGCTCCAAGACCACACGAGCAAGTCGTGCATCTCAATGGTACAATGGACTCCCTCACTAGCGTCCTTTCCTTCCGGTTATCTGCACCGATATACCAAACCTATAAACATTGACACCTTGCATGCATCCTTCCCACCCACGTACACAACACATATAACACCCTATGATTTTAATGACTAGATATTTAAATAATTTATATAAATATTTAATGGTTAATAACATAACACCCATTGTACTTGACCTTTGGAGATAAATGAATTGGAATTTGAGGCACCCGATGTTGAGACCGCAATTCCATTACCATAAGAACGAGTATAAACTTGGCTATGTTGGAGTCTATGAATTTTTAGAGTGAATAGTATTTCCATTAGAATGAAATGACTTTTAGCTACGCCCATTAGCTTGCCCATAAGTTAGCTTATATGTAGCTAACTCCTCATTCATTTTCATTTCAATGTTACCTTTCATTCTTCCGCCTTAATCTTTTTCCTAATTCTCTATTAATCCCCAAGCCCTAAATCACTGCCCTAAGCTTAAATAAAATCCCTAAATTCAAACTAAAATCAGCATAGTTCCTCTCTACTCATAACCAATCAATAATGTATAGAGCTTCATCTCAACTTTAAAGAGAGCATGGAGTTGGCTTTTGGAGATTAAATTTAATGACCCATATTTTACGTATCTAATGATTGTAATATATCATTATTTAATTCATATTAGGTCATATGATTTAAAACTTTAGGAAATGACTACTAGAGATATTTTCCAATTTTAGAATTTTATCGAACATTTCAAACCAGAAATTCTTGTAAGACCCATAATTTTTTATAGGGGCTGAATTAGGGTTTGAAATTACTTCTATTAGATCGGATTTGTCATTTATTTATGTATAGTGGTAATAATAGAAAAATGAACTTACCATTTAGGACATGTGGCGATTTTAAGTTCTGTTTGCTACGGAATAGATTAAAGGGTAATTAAAGAGGTTTAGGGCAAGGCCCAGCTCGAGATTTGTGATAATAGTGGCTGAAGCAACACCCCTTAAATCATTTATCTTCTTTCCAAATTAGACAAAACCTCTATTAGCCCTAATTTCATCAAAAAGCTCTTCTTTTTCCCACTAATCATAACCAATCATCATTAGATGGGCATTCAGCAAAAAGAATCACTGACTCATCATTTTAGTATTTGAAGATTCATGATTTTTGGTTGTTCATTTCAGATTTAGAGATTAGATTTGTATTTTGGGTATTTGGGGAGTTGTTCTTGAACACTCACGATCCTAACTTGTTCATATAGTTAAAATAGGTGTTTTTAGCATGATTTTGATCTTAAAATGTTTTCTAACTTTAGTTACAACTTTAAATATGTTCATGGCCAAAATTAAAAAGATTAATTTTATTTTTTAAATGGTTTTACAACCTCTTTTGGACCATATTGTCATGTTAATGAAAAGTTAGATCTAGACTAGAATTCAAATGTTAATCTTGTTTGAAAAGTTTAAATATGTTCAACGAATGATAATGTATGATATATATGCTTGGATGAATTGTTTTGATATGGTTTTGCTAATTTTTAGTAAAGTTAGGAAAAGATGTCATTGATTTGGGAAAAATGGAGGCAAAATTGTTGGAATTAGATGAAATGTGGAGGAGGAGCTTTAGAGCAAGAGGGAAGCCCAAGCTTCAAATCGCAAGTCAATCAGAGTTGATTAGATTGATCGGTGATTAGATGTTTGCTTAGGGATGAAGTAGCCGATTTGGTTAGTGTAGAGCAATGCTTTGGGACTTAGGCTACAAGTCTTCGAGGTAAGCTTCAAGATAAAGTAAGAAAGGAGTTCTAGGAGCTAAAGCAGAAAATTCTACTTAGTATGGTGGGTGGTACCGGTGCCGAGTTGTTTTTCTGGCATCAATTTAGATCTTGGAGCATGGCAGCTTAAGGGAATGAAGCAAGGGGTTCTAAGCATGCCGAGAATAAGAGATTAGGGTGGAATTTACTCAACCAAAATTTAGGTAAGTAGAAGTGAAGATATTCATATCGGTATTGATCTCTTTTAGTCAGTACCGACAAGAAATTATGGAGGCAGGGCTCATGGAATTTCGAGAGAGGAATGTAGGGTATCTCGCTTGGGTTTTAATGTCGATGTAGAAGCATGATGAAGGATGATAGCTTTGAGACATCGATGATGGTAACTTGATGGTGAATGGAGTTGGGTTTTGATGATGGTGGCTCGATGTTAAAAGGAGTCGTGAGGATGATTATTCAAAGGAAGGGTTCTAGAAAGGGTGAACCGTAGGTAGAATGTAAAAGAATTATGACAGCTCGCATACGCATTCTAAGGGAACGTTGATACTTGGAGTGTTTTCTGATGTACTCGACAATAGGGGTATTATGAGGATGTTCATAGGTACTTTGTTTTGCTACCTTTTGATCGGTTGAATGGATCCATGTATCTTGGATAAGTTGAATGGATCCATGCACCCTAGACCAATTGAATGGGTCTAGTATCAGCTTCAAGCTAAAGGAGAGTATAAAAAAAAGGGATTTTCCATTAAACCCTGGCAAAGGAAGGGTCACATGAGTTATCATATATCCAGGGCTCATTAAGTGATAATAAGGATTGTTTGATGGAAGCTATGTTTATTTTGGCTGCTTTCTCCCATAGCCTACCACTCTAGGGATGTCAGTTGAGGTAGGTATTATGGATAGGAATACCTAGACACCCATTATTGTACTTAGACCATAGTACACCTTTATGATGTTTGTAGAGCAGCATATTGTGTTCATTATGTACTAATTTATTGGTTGTAAAGACATGTCATGTATGGTTTGTATACTCTTGTTTCTTACTATATCGACTTGTATAGTATTTTGAGATTCATTTGTCACTTATGCTAGATTGTTTTCTGACTCAAGGTTTTATGCTTTCTTATTATCTAGGGTATCCTTTAATAAGTAGATTCGATAGCAGGTCTAGGTGATATGCGATGGTTGTGCAGAGGACTGGCTGGATGGAGCTTTTTTGTATTACGTATGGATATACCATTGCTTATTCCATAAAGCAACATTGTGGAGCCTAGGCAATGTTTACTTTAATACTAAGAAAGTTCTATTTGATTTTATTTCCGCTATTTATAAATTCTATTACTATGTTGTATAACTCTATAGATCTGTACAATGATATTTAGTTCACTCAGTTATTACCATCTTTCCTATTTTGTATCTGTGATGGTTATTATATTTTATTCGATGCCATATGAGATATACAACAGATTCTATGATATTTTATTTCTTTTAACCTTTGACAACCATCTTACTCGACCGAACACTATAGCAATGCACTATTTAGTTATATAGGGTGTTGGTGTTGTAGGGCGATCATCACATTAAAGCTTGATTTGGTGAAGAAGAAGGTGGGTAGGATGATTTTCCTACTTAATTTACTTTTTACACTTCATACATTTGTTTATTCATGTTTATAAAGTGATATGAAATGGTTTGGATTTTGTTATTCTATAGTTTAGACTTGTATCCATGTTATAAACATGATTATATTAGTTCATTATTTATTTAAGACACTATTTAGCGAGTTTAGAAAGTTAGTAAGAATAGGAATGGTTTTTAGGTTAATTGAATTTGTGATGGATTTGAGGCTAATTGATAACATGATTATGTGCATAACATTAACAATGATAACTAAACCATTTGAATGAGTTTTAAAAACGTTAGTAAGATAATTAAGTGAGTTATGAGCTCTATATTCATTGTTAAAGTGACTAGAGGCTTAACAAAGCTTAATTAGTACTTATAAATATAATTAATGTAAAGAAATAATTTTATAAGTGAATCATATATTTTATAAAATAGATGAGATTTATTATATAATAATATAAATGATATATTTTATAAAATTGAATGAGATTTTATAAAATAGTATAAATGAATTATTTTATAAAATGGTTATAAGGTTTTATAAAATAATTGTAAGATGAACACTTGATTCTAATGAAGAAGTTAGGCATTATAAAGGCATACAATGATTTATAAGCTAGTTTCGTATTTTCTAAAATAATGGATTAACTTTATTAAATAGTAAAAAGAGATATAAGACTTTTATTAAAGTATTTAGTAAATAAAAGTAAGATTTGATTTAAGTAATAATTGGATTACTTATTTGAATATGCGTGTGTGTGTGTATATGTATGTATGTATATGGGTAAGTATACATATACGTGTATTTGAAGATATATACCAATCAAAACAATTTCCATATTGTATTCATAATTGTTGTGGATATATATATATATATATATATATATATATATATATATGAGTACATAACGACTATCATGTGCGCTAAGTTGTGTGAGAGTATATCAGGTTGAGCAATAGCTTTAGTGAAGTCCAAAATGTGATTTGTATAGTGAAGAATGCGTTTGTACACATGTGTAAATGTGCACAAATAAGTGTACTGGGAAATGTAGGCATTATATAAGGCAAAATGGCCAGTTGAGTACGTTTAGGAATGATTAGAGAAAGTCGTCGCTAAAGTCGCCCATTGAACTCGACACATGTAAAGAGTGGATTTCGTGTCGAATTCAGTTTTTGACAACATAAGAAACCACTTCTAAAACGTCAACCAATAAAATTCGAAGGAGGTTCGATAAGGTAAAGGTAGGCTTGAGAAGCAAGGTGGCTCATCGGGCAAAGCAACGTAAGAAATGACGCATGAAATAGCGAATGATAGGGCTTGATGGCTCACCGCCCAGGCTTTAGATCATGGAAGCAATCCCCACCGGTCCACCTGTAAGACCTAACCAGTTCAACGATGGGGACCTATCCTAGGTAATAAAACCTAGGCATGGAGTGTTTTTGTAACAACCCACCTTTTGGATGGTTCAAACGAAAATAAACCACACATGTCATACTCAACCATTCAAAAGAGAGGATTGTTAATGGGGTAAATAAGAAAAAAAAGAAAAATGGAAAGAAAAAATAGAATCTTGCAGCGGAACGACAAAATATAATAATCAAATAAACAGTTCATGAAGCTGTTTTACAAATAACATTTGATTACACTTTTACAAATTCAAATCAGAGTTATACATACATCATAAATAAACAAATAATGCAACGGAATACAAAACGTAATGGAATAATAAATAGCAATAATATACTAAATCTTCATCTTTGTCCACCAAAAAATAGTCTTCAACACTGAAAAACTCAGGCTGACCTGAGCATAATGAAAAACAATACACTCGAGTCAGAACTAAAAAATTCCTATGTAAGTCAAATCACTCTCAAATAAAAATATGAGTGCAATGGCTTCAGAGATGTTACAGGATTTTTCATCTCCTATCAAGTGTACAACGTGAGTGTAATAACTTACGAGATTTCAAATAATTCAAAATACCAATATTAACCATTTTATTTAAAATAAATTCAAAGTTTAAATTAATAACTTAAACTTTTTAAAAAATTCAGTTTTAATAACAAACCCAAATTCAAAAAATTGTATGGGTATATACCATTTTAACCCATAATTTAAATGTCTTAATTATCCAATTCTAATAGAGGACCATTTAAATGATGTCAATATTATACAAGGTGATAATAGAGACATATTAACATAAATAAATAACCATACATCCAACATATCAATCAATAAGTATCCATTTCAAACAACATCCAAATCAACCAATATATTTCAATATATAATAGTTATCAATATCGGGGTTTAACTATTAATTAAATACCAATATAAAATTAAATGCCAATTCAGATTCAATATTAATTCAAATGTCAATCTAAACCAACAAACAACAATAATTTTTTTTATATCACATCATATATTTTATTTAACTTGCAATGGAAATTTTAGTATTGCGTGAGTGGGTTTAATCACATACCTTTGATTTACAGCCAATTGAAAATCCAATAAAGCGCAAAATTTCAACAGTCTCTAAATTCAACCAAACTAGTTTCATGTTGTCCGGAATGTTGATACAAATCCAAAGAAATAAACCTAGCATTAATCGGAGTTCATATGCGAAAGATATTCAAGTTATACGAATATTATGGAAATGAAATAGAAAACCATGTACATACATTTGAATAATAAAATAAAACAAGTTAGTTACTCACATTAAATGTAACGACCCGTAAATTTCATGGAATTAATTTGGTTAAATTAATAAGTTTGTAATTTAATTTAGTAGTAAAAAAAATATAAAATAAATTAAAACCTACTTATAGTAATTCGAAGTTAATCCAAATGATTTAAGTAGTGAAAAGATTTTACTCGTATATAAATTGAATATGAGAAATTAAAGGAAAATATTAAATCGATTTAATGTAATAAAACATTGTTAACAGTAATTGGAATAAATTAAGGAATTTTGTTAACGCAAGTAATAATCTATAAACTTGAATGGGCATTTAAATTTGGTAAATTTCTTTAGATAATATGACTTAGTATAAATGAAATAATGGGCCAAATTGGTATTTGATGAAATTTTAAATTGATTGTAATAGATTTAATTTAAAGAGAGTGGATTGAATAAATCCTTTTTAGTGGAACCTTGCTTATTCATATGAAAAAGTATAGTATATGAGTTATTGCAAGAAATGGAAAGTTGAACAGAATTTTAATGAATGATAATAATGTAAAACATATACAATCAATGTAGGTAATTTTTAATTACAATGTTGTTGAAATTAATAAACGTTTCTTGTGATAATTAATAAATAACGAAAAGAGTAAATGTATTCATTGGAATATTAATTGAAATTGGATAGGGATTTTAAGTAATAATGTTAATGCAAGGTAATTAATGCTAAATTAAAGTCAATAATAATGAATAGTGATTAATTCAAATTTTGTAACGTATATTATTAATTACTTGCTTATTATTAATGGAATTAGAATTTGTAATAAGTCATAATAAAATAAATGAATGTTACACTAATGGAAAGTGAAATAACGTTCGTTTAAAAGTTGAGAAATTATAGGGTCGTGTTTATTAAGCGTTACTTTAATAATTGTGATTAATTGTGAAATCAATACGGGAAGATGTAAAGTAATAACTAGGGAAGTACTACGCTATACATTAATTTTAACCTAAACTTAAGTGTAAGTAAAAAGTTGGAATTGAATCTAATCCGTTTAATTAAAAACTTATTTAAATAAATTGGATTCAAGCGTAATAAATAGATTATTTTAAGAAATTGAAATAAATACTATGATTGGTAATTTAAGTTACTTTAAAATTTAGAAGGGAATTGGTTTAAAGAATTATGAATTAATAAGTAAATCAAGATGATGAAGTTATGAATTATTGAATTTGAATCTTTAATAGTGAGTTAAATTTTTAATTTATAATAGTTGGACTTATTGAAATAAATGAAATCAAATTTTAATTATTACGTTAAAGTAAAAAATAAGTTGAAAATTTGAAATTATTTATGTAAAAATCTTAAATCCAATGGTAAACCCTTATATTTGAAATATATGAATGGAATAATCATTGTTTCCTTTAATTTAATAGAATTATTAGAAAGTTAATTTAAAATTTTGAATTTAACGAAGTTGAGAATTTATATTTAAATTTATAAATGAATCATCTAAATTTACATTTTTAATTTGTTTAAAATCATTGTAAATGATTGAGGAATCATATGTGATAAAAATTTCCAATTCTAAAATCGAAAAAATTGGATTTATTTACTAATTTTAAATTTATTTAGTTAATATAAAAATAGCCATTTTGGTCACGGACTTGGATTTTGACGAAACCAGTTTCATCGGATCCGTAACGGTGAATTATAATAGTGTTTCAAGTTTCGTAGCGATCGGACGTGTCGTTTGATCGTACGGACTCGAAACGCCTTGAAATTTGTGCAATTGAAATCAATTGAAATCAATTTGGAAAATATTGATATTAGCATAACTTCTTCATAGATGCAATTTGAACCCGAAACCTTTTCCATTGTGTTTAAAATATTTTAAAACACCTATTTTGATATATGGGTTTACCCAATTTCGTTCCGGGGATAGAACATGCTTTTTGGGCCACGTTGTCGCTAGCGCATACATCTATTTGATCCGATCCATTCTTTTCCAACATTCTCTATAAATAGTCGGTTCTAAACCCTAGCCTCCATCTATTCTCATTTGTCCACGTGTAAATTTCATCAGCTCCTCCTCTTCCTCAATGGATGCAAACCCTAGATCCAATTACAATTCAAAATCAAAAGTCAAAATTCAAAGTCCTCAGAAAAATCTCAAAAAAATATATGTTGAAGCACTCGAAATGCGTAATCTGCTGGTGCAATCCGTCTTTCAATTCGATTTATCGTTTGCTCTGAAATTAAAGGTTTATCCACGGCCGTTCATCATCGCCGCGATCAACTTCGTCGGATCGAGAAACTGTTTCTGGGTTTTGGAGAGGGAGCTGAAGGGAGTCGATCCGTGTGGTTCGTATGGCGATTGGATGGTAGGATTTCGGTCAAAAATTGGCTAGGGATTTATGAAATCAGGCGGCGGCTGTGCAAATTCTGTGCTTCGGTTGGTTCATCACTTGCCGTGTTCATAGGGGAGGTCGGCAATGATTATGGTGGTCGAGGTGGGCCCAGAGACGATCGAGTTTTCCAAGCGGTGCGTCAAGTTTGCCGTGCGTGATTTGGGTTTTCACGTGCTCGTTTTAGTTGCGTGTGTTTCTGCCTGTAGCTGAGTGATGGAGTGGAGATGAATGACGTGGCACCTAGTGAATACGTTCTCTTTTTAACTTAATTTTTATAATTTATTTAACCGCATAAATCATCATATCTTTCACATACGATATCCGATTTACACGCGGTTTTTTTGTTAGCATCGTATTGAAATTCCGGACTTGATGACGCTGGTTTGGACAATTTCTGAGACGGTCAAATTTTTGGGTTTAAATTGAATTTAAATTCAAAAGGTGAGTGTTTTAACCCACTCACAACTTCTAAAATTTCTTATGTTTCTTAAATTGATTTTAGATATGAGTAGAAATTTATTTATGACTGTTTGGCATGTTTTATTCATTATCTCTGTTAAATCTCATTTATTTAATTTAACTGTTAATTAATTTTATTATTGCATATAAATTTGACAGTTAAAATTTATTTATTTGCATAAAAACTGCTAGTTAAACAGTTATTAAATTTATTTTGAATATAAACTGTTAGTTAATAACTGTCATTTAGTTCCTGTTATATTGCATATGCTATATATTGATGTTGTTTAAATTGACGATGATTGAAATAAATTAACGATGATTGAAATAAATTGGTTGATGATTGATATTGGATGAATGGATGATGTGTCCTATCTTATATAAACTGCAAGTTATCATGCATTTTCATTTCATTTGGGATTGCGGTTTGAAATGATATACAACCGCATTTTATTTTTAAATTGCGGATTGAAATAATAAATATCCGTATCACTTGACCATAGGATAGAAAATTATATACATGCACCGCGGTATATATATATAATTATTCTGAAATGATTTTTATGGTTTGGATATGATACGGTTTAATAAATATTAAATTTGGATATGATATAAATATATTTTATATATGCATACAAAGTTAAATTGTTGAATTTAAGCTATGTATAAATCTGCTAAATGAAAAGAATAAGTTGAAAAATGGCATTTGATAATTTATATTATACGAGTTAGTATGAGTTTAAGTTCTTGTATATATATATATAGAGTTATAAATGATTCAAATAAATTAAGATTGAAAGATAAATTGGAGATTTAATTGGAATTGAGCTTATTTGAAAATTTAACTCCATAAGTTGATGTAAACTTATAAAAAATTAGAAATTTTAAAGGTATGATATTTATAACTGGATTTAATGAATAATTCTAGTATAAATAAATGAAAGGAAATTTAGTGTTAATAAATTTAGTTTATTTTAATTGGTTATGGATTTATCATATAAACCTTTCAAACTAAATAATGGGAAAATGAATTGTTGATTTGAAATTTCCAACCTTAGTTTTGAAATTCATTAAATTCTCGAAGTTTTGAAAATATTGAAATCGAAGTGTTTTATTCAAACTGAAAGTGAATCTAAAAGTTATGGGTTTAGACTGAATTTGAAGTGAATAAAAATTGTAAAGGTGTGGAAATTATTTACTTTTAAAGAAATTTTAAATTCAACTGTTTTATTCTATATACTGTTGAATATCCAAACCATTTAAGTTTTGAAAGTTATGGTTTTAAAACTATGGATTACGAAGTATCATGTTGAAAGCTAAAATTCAAATATTTGGTTTTGAGGTATTATAAAATTTAAAAGTGGCATAATTTTTGGAAAAGAAATATATTTGAAATAAATGATATCATATTTATTTGGGTTTTAAAAGGAAATGATATCGTATTTATGGGTTTTGAAATGGATAATTATATTCTGGTTTTGAAAGTATAATTATTTTAAATGACCGCGGTGTTATAATAACGTTTGGTTGTTGAAGAGACCGGGATCAGAAGTTGTCATACTTTCTGGCAACTCCGAAAACCACTTTAACAACCGTGTACGCGGTGGAGATTCCAGAATGAAGTAGGATGGTGGCGGCGTTTCTGAGACGACCCGACTTTCTACTCCCAGAAAATCGCATCATCTTGAAGAAAGAAAGGGATAGAAGAAGAAAAGAAAGAGAAAGAAGAACACAAACAACATCAGAGAACTCACAGCAGAACGAATAAAATATAATATATCACATAAAGTATTACATAGTATCTCATTACATCGGAGTACACAACTTAAAACAACAGATAATAGACAGTTATAAACTTTTGTCTAACCAAACAACTCAAGATACAAGAGAAACATATACCAACAAATACAACGGAACCATAATATATCTACACGTCGAAGCCTCCTGCTCCATATCTCCTCCAAAATTCGTCAAGCTAACCTGATACACTTGACTACTCATACATAATATGAGTACCCAAGAGTTTAATAAAACAGAAAATAAACACTCGGGTCAGACAGGGGTCTGGTGTGAGTAAACGGGTTAAAAATTGCTTAACTTTAGAAAACCTTTGAAAAGGAAAGGTATCACGTAAGACTTCCCACACATAAACATGGAAAAAAAATTACCTTACGCTGACCAAAACATTTGATAGAAAATCCAGTGATATTATTGTAGTGTTTAGGGTTTTCAAGTAAATAAGAAATAGCGGAAATTGTTACATCTATTAAATTCCAGCTACTAGCCACAAAAGTGGTTAATACAATCAAAACCGTAAGGTCTCGTAGGAAGAATGAGTTTCCATCAATGGCAGGGCTACTGGGGTACCGCCCGTCACGGTACGTGGCCTAGATCAACGTACCGAGGAGTACTCCCACTCCCCTGCAACACAAGGCCGGAACCATCCCTTACTGGATAGTCCCGAACAAGACCACCCCGTAGTTGGCGCGACCAACCACACACTAAGCCGAAATAGAAAGGGACCTCTAGACAGGGGTAAATCTCACTCTCAAGTGGGGGCTACCCACGAAGCCTTGCTGCACCTCCCCTGTTTTAGCCATTCCCGGTTGATGAGGCTTGAGGTTACGATTACCTTTATAGAACACATCTATCTTAGAATGCTCATCGTCCGCCTGACGATGTGTTGAAAGCATTCAATCCATACAAGTTCGTTCCGGGTTCGAACGAAACCGAAGGCACTATCTCGTTGCACTCATTATTGAAATCACCCTCAGAGTCAACGAACATAGCCCTTGCACTTTGATTCACCATCTCGAATCTATAAGCACTATTCCATCAAACTCATTATGGAATCACCCACAGAGTTATACTGACGTATAGCTCTTACACCTCGAGTCTTCACTTGCTCCACTTGGATTTACGACCTAACGTTTAATTGGAATCGATGTGGTTTTCGGATATCCAAATATGGAAACCCGATTCCGGTCTCAACGAAACCAAACGCCATTTTAATGTCCAAGTTATGCTTAAGGGTTTAAACAGTTTAACTTAAATTCAGGATGATATAAACAGATAGATGAATCATATTATCACAATAGATAATTCATATCAATATTCATCTTCACAGAGCAACATATCACATAACAGAGATATCCAGATCATTCAGCATCCAACCAATATCGAACATCCAATATCAACCAATCATACAATATCAATCTCCAAATATTGATCATCCAATATCAATCAATTATCCAATATTAATCAATCCATATTAATCAAACATCCAAAACAGAATTGATTATTTCGTAATCAATTGGATTTACTAAAATCCTTCTTCATTAATTATTATTCCAAATAAATTAATCAATCATCTCTAATGATCTTCACTAATTAATCTTCCTTGATTAATTATATTTAATTACATTCAAGTAATTATCCTATCCATATTCAGTAATTAACCCTTTAATTACTATCATTAATTACAATAATTAATGATCATTCCTTAATTAATTAACTATAATTAATTACATTAATTCTTAATTAATTACAATTAATTAATCACATTTAAATTAATTACTTTTATTAATTAACCTTGATTAATATCCTTAATCACATTAACTAATGATCCTTATTAATTAATAATTACTTTAATTAACTAATTAACTTATAATTAATCAACTCATTAATCATAATTAGTAATTAACAATTTGTAATTACTTATCTTAATTAATTAACTTCTTAATTAATTAATTTCAAATTTAATTATATTAATCCTTGATTAATTAATTCAATTAATTAATCTTTAATTACTTCATAAATCATTTTAAATTAACAATTAATCCTTAATTAATTACTTTATTAATTAATTATATTTTAATTAATTACACTTAGTAATTAATCTCAAATTAATCACATTTATTAATTAATCACATTAATTAATTAACTAAAATAAATTAAGTAATTAACTCTTAATTACTTACATAAGTAATTATCTCTAATTACTTCATTAATGAATCTTAATTACTTCCTTAAATAATTAATTCCATTATTAAATAATCCTTAACCCTTTAATTAATTACTTCACAATTAATTATCTCTAAAACAATTATATTAATCAATTCTTTAATTGATAACATTAAGTGATTATCCATAATTCACTTCCATTAAATTAACCCATGAGTAATTATCATTAATTACTTCCATAAGTAATTATCCTTCTTAATTACTCTCAATAATTCATCATTGATTACTTCATTAAGTAATCACACTTAATTAATTCATAATTAAGTGATTATTTAAAAATTAAATAAAAAATTAACTAATTATTTAAAATTAATTAAACAATTAATTAATTAACATCTTATATTTAAGAATCCTCAATTTATTAAGAAATCTTAATTAATTCTTTACTTAATTACAAAACATATTAAATCAAGTATTCTCAAGTCAATAACAAAGATAAATTAACCTTATATATCTTCATAATTGATTATTTGAATTCATCAAATTTTAATAACTTATAATCAAATTTATTCTATTTGGATTTCAAAATTATAACAATAACCTTATTTGGAAATAGGGAATTTAGAAATCCAATTCTAAAATTTAAAACACCTAAATTATCAAATTCAAACTTATTCACTTCCAATAATTTTTAAAACTTAAGTTTTCAAAACATTACTTTTTAAATTTACTTTAAAACTTTTGATTTAATAATTAAATTCAAACACTCTTTTTATACTAAAATTCAAACACTCTTTTTAAACTAAAATTCAAACTTTAATTAAGTAAATTCTTTTTTTTCAAAAGAATTCATCCTAACAATTTAAACCCAAATTAAATTCAATTAATACTTTAGGAGTTTGATTAACAATTACTTCAAAGAACTAGCCTTAAAATTTGTAAGTAAATTTTCCTTTTTATAAAAAACTGTTTAAATAAACACCAGAAAAGAAGAATCGGGTCAAACCCGGGAGGAACCCACCAAAACTCCGGGCAAGACTCGAAGCAAACCCAGCCTCAACTACCCCGAGTCGACCCCGATGCCATCACGCGAGATTTCTCGGCTTCAACTCATCTTCCCAAACAAAACTTTCCAGTGCACAGTCCAAACATGGTGCACCTTGCACAGCACCCACGGCCGGCGAAGTTCGCCGTGACCATCGCCCACGATCATCCAAATGCATACGAACACAAAACCAAATCCAAATTCAAGAATCCACTCACGGATCAAAATATGATCATCACGCTCGAAAGCAACCGCAGCTGTCACTATCCAAAACCCATCCTCGGCCGACGAACTCGCCGCCGTTGAACTCGCCAACTCCACCATCAGGACGCCACCACCATGAATATCAATACCTCCAAACGCCAACGAACTCGATCAACAAACCTAGTCGTAATGTCACGACAATTCAAGCCGAACGATAAAGCAAGCCTAAACCCTATTTTGAATCAATTCGAAAAATTCAATCATTTAAAAATTTTAATTATATTTTCCCCTAAATCTCTAACATGCAAGCAAGCCTCAACCGAAAAATCAAATTAAATCATTGAATAAATCATAGACAGTACACAAAAATTCCCAAAACTGTCAAACTAAAAATTATCATGATTTATCAAACTAAAAATCATGAAATTGGTATTAAAAATCATGATTTCCTGATGCTATTCAAATCATGCAATAAGAACTAAAGATTAAGTTCATAAATTTTTAGACCAATTTGATTTTCTCTATAATTTTGAAATTTCTGAACCATTATTTCATTTTAAAAATTTATAAACATTTTTAGATGAAAATTTATATGATTACAAACAACTTCTCTTTATAAATCAAAGGTCAATTCGAGTTCAAAATCTAGTTATTGCATCTTCTATGGAAATTGAACTGTTATAATATACAGAGCATATATGTTATGATTACTGCAGGCATCTCAATATTATCAATCACTCAAACTCCAACATACATCAATTAAAACCAAGAATCCAGATACATCATCATTATTTCATCACAAGAGCCACATAAAAATCCAGGGTTAAAACTGTTTTTAAAAGAGTTTACTCACCTTTTCTAAAATATGCAGAGCAGGTTTTAAAACTTTTCCCCAGGCTTGAACATCTTTCCAGGCCTTTTGAATTTTAATCTGAGAAATGATGCTTTGATTTTCTTTCTGTTGAAGATGAATCCTTTTGCATGCTTTTAATTATGCTGTTTTAAAGGTTGAAACTTGCTGAGAAGACTTGAAGTTGCAGGTTTTGAAATTGTAGCTAAAAACTTCATTTAATTGCAGATTTTAAATGTTGCAGATGATTAACTATTTGCATTTGCAGGCTCTTTAATTTTTTTTTTTGAATTCAAGCTTCAGGTTTGAAGTTTGTTGATATGAAGAATTTTGCTTTTGATTTTAAGATCTCAGGTTTCCATTAATTTTAGATAAGAAATGAAAACAAAGAAAGAGTATTTTAAAAAAACTAGTTTTCTTCTTTTACATTTATTAAAAATTAAAATGAGATGATTGCCACTTGTTATTAATTTGCACAAATGTCATTTAATTTGTTTAGTAGCTTTACATGTGTCTCTAACATATTTTAAAAAGTTTTACAAGTGTTACTCCATTTTATTAAATCATTTAAATTATATATGTATTCATAAAGTATTATATGCATTTATGAAATATTCATATGCATTAGTGAAATGATTTTATAAGAAGCCTGTTGAATTTTAAATAAATATACAAGTATGAAATCTTTATAAACTTTTATTTTATAACTAGCTTACCTTTTTAAAGAAAATATTCTAGTACTAATAAAAATGCAAACAATTCTTATATATATATTTAAAATCTAAAACATTATACATATACATTTATAACCATTTTAATTTGAACATTTTAAAGAAATAAAACAAAACTTTATTTAAACCCTTTATATAAACTATCATATAAAAATAATAACAATCTCATATTTTTAAAGAAAGACAAAACAAAACTTTGTTTTAAAATCTTTTTAAATTATCTTAGTTAAAAACAAACTGATTATCTTATATTATAAATGAATTAATCTTTAATTTAAAACAATAGCTCTTCTATTCACAATATATATCAATTGTATATATTATAAACAGATAAAATTTCATTAGCTTTGAAAAACAATTCTGATCAAATTTAAATTGTCGGAAAGATATAAATTACAATTATCATATTAAATATTTATTAACCATAAAAGAATAAATTTACCAATTTTAAATTAAAATTACAAAGAAAATTATCAAACCAATTTAATTATTTATACAGATTATTAAATTTATATTGCCCAAAATTCCGGGTCGTTACAGTTTTCTTTGAGGTAAATACGTGGACCCGACTCCCGTGAGTTGGCATAAGGTAGCTAAAACAGGAGCGACTCTCGGGCCAATGAGGTCATTCCTCTGATCGAACGCACTCCTTCGATATTATACTCTGACTTTTGGATTTGATTCGTTGGCCACTTTTTATTTGGGGGTGTTGTTCGAGGTGGGCGGTAGTAGCAGCTACGCGTTACCACCATCCCGGATGCGTAATTGGTATATCTACCCTGGCATTGCCTAGTTGTGCCGTGTCACCTACCCTATCGCGCCTTGTACGAGTTTCTATTTGTGTCGTACCTATGGAGTATCCTCTGGTAGCCTCCCGATCAGGAGGTATTACGGTACTGTATAGACTATTAGCATTTTACGTGTTAAGGTGGATAATGTAAAGCCTTAACGCTACTTAAAAGTAAGTTTATTTTACAAATAGACACTATTATAATATCGCAATATACTACATAGTAAATAGTTTAACGGATCCTTAGGAGATGTAAATCCCGAGCATCTCTTGAGTTACTGCACTCATATTTATTTCTGTTGATTTAACTTACATAAGATCTTTTGGTTCTGACTCGAGTGTTTTGTCTTTTCAATTCGCTCGGGTCAGTCCGAGCATTTCAGGATTTGAAGATTTAGCTCTGGAGGACGAAGACAACGATTTGTATTACTATTATCTAGTATATTATTCCACTACAACATTTAATTCCGCTCCATTGATATTTTGGTATGTGAACTCTGATATTTATTGTATAAAGAAGAAGCGAATGTTTTGTAAATAGTTTTATGAACTCTATATTTATTTTTGTATTTTATCCTTCCGCTGTGAGATTTTTTTTCTTTTTTTTCTCTTCTCTATTTTTCTTATTTACCCCATAACAATCCGCCCTTCCGTATGGTTTGAGTTGGCACGTGTGTCAATTTAAATCGCGCGAAAAGGCAGGACGTTACATCAAAATTTTTGAAGCCTGCTCATGTTTCTAAATTCTGGAATCAACGAAAAAATGACACGATGGCTCACACATGGAGGAAGGAGGTTTTAGGCAATGGATTTGTTAACAAGTGGAAAAGATTGGCTTCTTGAAAATAATTTGCTCATATTTGTTTGTTTTTTAGAAGAGAAAGAAACTTTAGGCAAAAGAAATAATGGAAGCACGTTTTGAAAATGGAAAGTTAGATGAAGAGATTTATGAAATAGGAAACGAATGAGGCTAAAGCACATTTGGAAATTGGAATATGAAAGGGAAGGATATAAGAAGATGTAAATTTGCAAAATAAAATGAGCCTAACATGCGGGTAATTAACAAAAGATGAAAGGCACACATTGGAATTTGATAAGACATGTTTACATGGCAAGCAAATATTTTGGTATAAAATTTAAAAACATGTGCTACCTCAATTAATTTCATCAACACACATGAAACATTTCAAGGCAAGGGTCGCGTGTAAATAAAAAACTTACTGGAAAACCAAAAGAGGCATGTATTTAATAAAAGAAAGTACTAATAAAATAATATATATGAAAGTGACGATCTAAATTTGAGAACGTAGACCGTACATAGAAATCACAAATCTAATATGCTAAAAAAATACAGTTCATTTTAACATATTTTTTAACCCTAATACGCTCAAATTTAC
Organism: Allium cepa; assembly: GCA_030765085.1. Taxonomy (NCBI): domain Eukaryota; kingdom Viridiplantae; phylum Streptophyta; class Magnoliopsida; order Asparagales; family Amaryllidaceae; genus Allium; species Allium cepa. The sequence continues at coordinate 299,734,978 of CM060931.1, forward strand.
ACATATATGTATTTTTATTTAGCACATAGTAAATAAAATTAAACACGGCAATTAACATAATAAGGACCGCCACCCCATACATTAAAAGATGAACCGAGACTCCAAAGTCAAATTTGAAATGGAATAAATTTCCTATGAAAATATACTGTAATGACACGAAAATTTTCAATCCAAAAATCTCAAATAGTTAGGAGAAGAAGAAAGGAGATAAAAGAAGAAACAAAAAAGAAACACAGTGTAACAACCCGCATATTTATCGATTATATATTTAAATATTTTATTTAAATATTTCACCGTTCGTCGGATTTTGGTCCGAAAACCTACTTTTTGCAAACAGTCAAATTGGGACTCGAGACCACCCCCATTGAGTTCAAAATGACGTTTGCGACCTTTTTGAGTATAAGCTTCGATATGTTTGGAGAAAGTTGATTTTTGCTACTTTTTCCCGCTTAGGGCTTTGGTTGGGCTGAGCCAATTAGCCACTTAACTCAGTTCCAACACTCTCCTCTTCATTCACTTCTCTTCTATTTTCCTAATACTCAAGCTTTTATGTTAATGGAGGGTGGAAGAGGAAATTAAAACTCCAAAACCCTAGTTTCTCTTGCAAATCAAATTCCAAGCTCTAAACTCAAGAAGAACCAATTGGTAAGCTTCTCTTCATCTTCTCCAACTCTTTCTCCATTCAATTTCAGAAATTTCCTAAACCTAATTTAGGAAATGTTTCTCCTTTAAGCTTAGATTCAAGCTTGTTGGGTTGGAATTAGAGAGTGCTTGTTCTTGCCATTGCTTCATAGCATCTTCTTCATTGATTTAGGTTCAAAGGTGAGATTTTTATCTCACATCTATGACTATAATTATCTTTGGTTGTTGGGTATGAATTCCTAACACTTCTTCATGTGCATTTGCTCTTGATTTGAATTGGTTTTGTGAATATTCCAATTTTTGAGTTTTTAAGTCAATTTGTGTGAAATCCTTTTATGGATGTTTGATCATGCTTTTAGTGATGCACCGAGGAGCATATAGGGCCGGGTTGCCGATTGGCATGAACCCTTAGAGCCAATGTTCGTCCGGTTGCATTTTGGAAGAATTTGCTCTTCATTTGAATAGGCTGAAAAACAGCCCAGGCATGATTCAGTCGGCTGAAAAGTCTGTTCAATCGACTGAACCTGGAACCCAAAGGTTTCCAGGCATGATTCAGTCGACTGAAAAGTCTGTTCAGTCGACTGAACCTGGAAACAGAAAGTTTCCTGAACCTGGAAAATTTCTAGGTACAGGGTCAATCGACTGAAAACTCTGTTCAGTCGACTGAACCTGCTGTTTGAGTCCATTTTGCCTTTTTGGATTAAATTTCCAATTTAAATCGATTCGTGATGATCCTATTTGTTGTTATCATTTATTATGACCTTGATGACTCCTTTTTAGGGATTTTTGAATATCCATTTCGATGGATTCTTTATCGGTTTCTTTGGATTTTATTCACGTCTTCGAATGTGATTTTTATGCTCGATTGTTTCTTCAATCTTCTTTGTGATTTGTCACTTTAAAAATATAAAGGTTTTCTATACTAGTAGTAAATATCAAAACTCTTTCTTCAAATGATTTCAACACTATTTTATTACAAAGCTCGTTTTCTCAAACCGATTTCCAATCTATTAGTATATACAAACCTTTACCTCACTTGTATGAGAAATCTAATTAAACGACTTAGTAAAACAAGTGGTATGAAACGCTTGCGTTTACTTCGTTGGTTAATTCTTGGACTTGTTCGATTGAATCTCTTGTGACAATTTTCTAGTGGAGACCTACAATTTGTTCGTAAATATTTAAGTTAAGCTAGTGGTTATGGGACATGAAGCTAAGCTCATATATTTACTAGCTTATTGTAATCGACACTTCTCTTTGATCATGACAATCATTTTAGGTTTTAGACTAGCATTGTGCTATGTCTTTGTGATTTGGTTCATCGGACGTCCCGCTGTACGACGTCGTTGTTCCCTTTGATTGTGATTTGGTTCATCGGATGTCCCGCTGTACGACGTCGTTGATCCTTTTTCTTGTGATTTCTGGATTTCGTGTGTTGAATTATGGAATTTATGTTTCACCAACTTTTACGATGGGCATTGATATATATGTCATATATTGTGGCTTGGTGAATGAAATTAGGAGTATGACATTCCTTTTTTATCTTGGGTAGATCTTTGTGATATTGATTAATCTCTTGTTGATTTTTCAATTACTTATATATCACAGCTTGCATTGTGACTATTATATGTTTATGTCATATCTCTTATTATATATCATTTCATCTGATATTTATAGCTAGACTGATCCGTTTATTATTTTCTTCTTAAATAATACTCGGGTCAGACTGAGATATTACAGGTGCTTCTGCTTGACTCCTTATCGGACTTTCATCTGATCTTTTGGCTAACTACTCTAGATTAGTAGTTTTTGTTGTATACATTTGAGATACAGACTCTATGATGTATACTTATTCTTTTGTCTAGCACTTGTATCTATTCCTTTGTATTATTGTGGATCCTTTTGACCACTACTCTGATGAACACTTTCATGTGTTATATTCATATCTATTTCCGCCTTTGTGATATGAATTGTCTATGACTGATTTATGTTATGTTTACTTCTATATTTGTTTCCGAAGATATTATAGCCACTGTGTAGTAGCTTTGAGTTTGTGTCGGCATGTCGGATTTCCACTTGAAAAGAATTGCATGCTATACTATCTGACATATCGATGCTCGCACAAAGCAATTACACGGAAGGTCGCTCCTCAACAGCCTTATTCTCCGTGCTAGTCGACAGCATTACTCCGTAGTGTTCTTGGCTAGCGTGGGTATAGAGGTGGGGCGTCACAGCTTGGTATCAGATCCAAACTTCGGAACAATATGGAATATTATAACAAGGATCATCGTCCTAAGTATTTCTTAGGAGTCGTGCATTAGGATTTAATTCGAGTCTTCGTACCGATTCATCCTAATTTCTTTATGATTCCTTGTTTTATCAATCAAGTTTGATTGAAATTTATTCTGAGAATAATTTTTTCCTCTTCTTTCTTTCTTTCTTAAAGAGGAGAAATGGTTAGACCTGGCCGTCCCAGCGTCGGTCATTCTAGTGCTACTCCCCAAGATGGAGTTTTTATGTCTGCCCAGCAGCTTTTAGATCTTGTTAAGAACGCTCAAGCTGCCGGACCCAATCCAGAGCCTACTCATCCTAGATCCGGTTTTGCACGCTTGTGCAGAGACTATGCCGATTTGGGTGGAAGGCCATTCAGGGGATCCGAGAGTGTTATAGAAATTCAAGCTTGGCTCAAATCATGCGATCGCATCTTTTCTCGCATGAACCTTATTGATCTACATCGAGTCCAAGTGGCTTCTAGCATGCTCCAAGAAAGAGCGTTAGATTGGCATGAGCTCCTAATTTCTGAAATCGTTGAAGAGGATCTCACTTGGGAGCGATTCCGGGAAAGATTCGAATCGAAATTTGTGCCGGAGGCTGAAAAAGTAACTTTAGCCCGGCGTTTCATAGACCTTGTTCAAGGTGAATCTTCTGTGACAGACTATGTCGCATCCTTCGAATCTCTGTCCAAATACGGGGTTGAGTACATTAATACCCCGTTGAAGAAAAATCAGAGATTTGTCTATGGCTTGAATAAGAATCTTAAGAAGCCATTACTCTTGAAACTTGAGGTTTCATTTGATCAGCTTATTGATATCGCTCTTCGTCTTGAAGAGGCCGATAATGAAGGCGATGTTGAAGTTGTGCGTGCCCAACGGAACTTCGACAATAACTTGAAGAGGCCTATCAAATTCATAGGCCCCGATTCTAATAAGAAAGGGAAGCAACAAACTCTGGTAGAAAAAGTTCCTACCTCTAGTCGTGGACAATGCTACAATTGTGGTTCCACAGACCACCATGTAAGGGAGTGCCGAAACCCCTCTTTTGCTGTTATTGCAAAAGTTCGGGTCATCTTTTATCTTCGCGTCCTAAGCTTCCAAACAAGTGAGAAGGAAAGCTGCAGGCCCCTGGCAACTCTTCTCTTGGTCAAGGTATTTTCACTCAATCCTTGATGGCATTGTTTTATTTCGTGACCTTCTTATTCGAGTTCTTTTTGATATGGGTTCCATCTCACTAATTTATATCAAAAGAACTTGTTGATTCTTTTTAAACATTTTTGGGCTTGATGACTTCTTTGAGGATTGTGAATCCGGATGGTTGATCTGCAACACTCAATTTGCTTTTTATTGATGTCGAAATTATTTTATGAGACTTTTCTTTCCGAGCCGATATACATAGGCTTCGGAATTGATTTTTTTAAAGGATCGGCTTAATCATTGTGAAGCCCATATCCTATTTTTCGAGTGGACTATTTATCTTCGACATTTTCAATTTGTTAAGCAGATTTCTATTTTTCCTTTTTGATTTTGATTCCAATTTGATGGCATCATTTTATTCCTTAAGCCCACTTATAAGGAAAGTGTTATTTCTCTCATTCATGTAGTTTGAGAAATTTTCCGGTATTTTTGAGTTTGTCTTAGGATCATCACCTAAGAAATCTTTTGTGTGGTGTTAAGGTCTTTTCAGTTTGACTTTACCACCGGTTTTCATTTGCTACGAGTTGCGGAAGTTAGCAGTCCACTTACCGCATTCCGCACTCGTTATGATTCTTATGAATGACTTATTGTATCATTCAAATTGTCCAGCTTATTTCATCCATTTTATAAATCGAATATTCTATGAATATTTCGAAGAGACTATTCTTTATTTACTGATTTTGGATGAAAATAGTAATGTAAAATTTTGCAAATCTTTTTCATAAGATTTATTTATAAGTAAAACTGGATTTTGTTCTTGAAACGAACAAAGAATATTCTTAAAACTTTTTAAGAGATTTATTTATCCTATAAAATATGATTTTGTGATTGTATTTCCCGTTGAGTGCTTTAAGAATTTAGGTCGATGCACTTGATCAACGTTATCGATAGGAATTTCCTAAACGCTTTGATGAGACAATCAGACACAGTATATTAATTTGTAAATTGTAATTTTTTCTAGAAATATTTTTACATTGAAATAATTGTGATTTTGAAAGTTTTAGCTTTTCGAGAAAGAAAATTATCTAAAAGAACTCTTCCTTTCGATACTCTTGTTCTTGTGATTCCTGAAGGGGAACCAAGACTTTGCTATTTGTACCGATACTAGTCGTATTGGTTTGGATGCCGTTCTCTTGCCAAAAAGAACTTGCTATCACTTGTGCTTCTAAATCATTATAGCTTATCGAGACTAGATATGCCACTTATGATCTAGTGCTCTCGGCTATTGTTTTTGCTTTTGATTCATCGGATGTACCGTTTGTACTACATCGATGTCTTTGCTTTTGATTCATCGGATGTACCGTTTGTACTACATCGATGTCTTTGCTTTTGATTCATCGGATGTACCGTTTGTACTACATCGATGTCTTTGCTTTTGATTCATCGGATGTACCGTTTGTAGGATGTACCATTGTACTACATCAATGTCTTTGCTTTTTGATTCATTGGATGTACCGTTGTACTACATCAATGTCTTCGCTTTTTGATTCATTGGATGTACCGTTTGTACTACATCAATGTCTTTTCTTTTTGGATTCATTGGATGTACCGTTTGTACTACATCAATGTCTTTGATTCATTGGATGTACCGTTTGTACTACATCAATGACTTTGCTGTTTGATTCATTAGATGTACCGTTTGTACTACATCAATGTCTTCGCTTTTTGATTCATTGGATGTACCGTTTGTACTACATCAATGTCTTTTTTTTTTGGATTCATTGGATGTACCGTTTGTACTACATCAATGTATTTGATTCATTGGATGTACCGTATGTACTACATCAATGTCTTTGCTTTGGTTCATTGGGCGTACCGTTTTTGTACTACGCTGATGTCCCAAATTATTTGAGTTTCTAGTTTCTCGGGAATACCGTTTTTGTACTACGCCGTTGCACTGGCTCAATTTTCTGCTATTCTTGACGTTCCCCACGTCTTTTATCTACGGAAATGCCTTAGGGATTCCGGTTTTTATTCTTGAGCCTGGTGTTATTGAGGGATTGAAGTTTCACCAAATTTGACTTTTGAGCAACATTCTATTCGCATCGTCGCTTTGGAGGTTGAGAGCCTTCGATATAAAGATATTCTTTTTGATAATAGTTCAATGGTTCTCAAATCCTATGGATTGCTCTTGGGAATCCAGAGAATTCATCGAGCGATCCTGTTCGTGCTAACTCTTTCGTGCTCTTTATGGTGAACTTCCTATTTCAAATTTTCTTTTGTGTTGATATGCTTCTATGGTTGTTACTTCTTATATTTCCTTCTTAATTATTGCGAGGACGCAATTTCTTTAAGGAGGGGAGTCTGTAACAACCCGCATATTTATCGATTATATATTTAAATATTTATTTAAATATTTCACCGTTCGTCGGATTTTGGTCCGAAAACCTACTTTTTGCAAACAGTCGAATTGGGACTCGAGACCACCCCCATTGAGTTCAAAATGACGTTTGCGACCTTTTTGAGTATAAGCTTCAATATGTTTGGAGAAAGTTGATTTTTACTACTTTTTCCCACTTAGGGATTTGGTTGGGCTGAGCCAATTAGCCACTTAACTCAGTTCCAACACTCTCCTCTTCATTCACTTCTCTTCTATTTTCCTAATACTCAAGCTTTTATGTTAATGGAGGGTGGAAGAGGAAATTAAAACTCCAAAACCCTAGTTTCTCTTGCAAATCAAATTCCAAGCTCCAAACTCAAGAAGAACCCATTGGTAAGCTTCTCTTCATCTTCTCCAACTCTTTCTCCATTCAATTTCAGAAATTTCCTAAACCTAATTTAGGAAATGTTTCTCCTTTAAGCTTAGATTCAAGCTTGTTGGGTTGGAATTAAAGAGTGCTTGTTCTTGCCATTGCTTCATAGCATCTTCTTCATTGATTTAGGTTCAAAGGTGAGATTTTTATCTCACATCTATGATTATAATTATCTTTGGTTGTTGGGTATGAATTCCTAACACTTCTTCATGTACATTTGCTCTTGATTTGGATTGGTTTTGTGAATATTCCAATTTTTGAGTTTTTAAGTCAATTTGTGTGAAATCCTTTTATGGATGTTTGATCATGCTTTTAGTGATGCACCGAGGAGCATATAGGGCCGGGTTGCCGATTGGCATGAACCCTTAGAGCCAATGTTCGTCCGGTTGCATTTTGGAAGAATTTGCTCTTCATTTGAATAGGCTGAAAAACAGCCCAGGCATGATTCAGTCGACTGAAAAGTCTATTCAGTCGACTGAACCTGGAACCCGAAGGTTTCCAGGCATGATTCAGTCGACTGAAAAGTCTGTTCAGTCGACTGAACCTGGAAACAGAAAGTTTCGTGAACCTGGAAAATTTCCAGGTACAGGGTCAGTCGACTGAAAACTCTGTTCAATCGACTGAACCTGCTGTTTGAGTCCATTTTGCCTTTTTGGATTGAATTTCCAATTTAAATCGATTCGTGATGATCCTATTTGTTGTTATCATTTATTATGACCTTGATGACTCCTTTTTAGGGATTTTTGAATATCCATTTCGATGGATTCTTTATCGGTTTCTTTGGATTTTATTCACTTCTTCGAATGTGAATTTTTATGCTCGATTGTTTCTACAATCTTCTTTGTGATTTGTCACTTTAAAAATATAAAGGTTTTCTATACTAGTAGTAAATATCAAAACTATTTCTTCAAATGATTTCAACACTATTTCATTACAAAGCTCGTTTTCTCAAACCGATTTCCAATCTATTAGTATATACAAACCTTTACCTCACTCGTATGAGAAATCTAATTAAACGACTTAGTAAAGCAAGTGGTATGAAACGCTTGCGTTTACTTCGTTGGTTAATTCTTGGACTTGTTCGATTGAATCTCTTGTGAAAATTTTCTAGTGGAGACCTACAATTTGTTCGTAAATATTTAAGTTAAGCTAGTGGTTATGGGACATGAAGCTAAGCTCATATATTTACTAGCTTATTGTAATCGACACTTCTCTTTGTTCATGACGATCATTTTAGGTTTTAGACTAGCATTGTGCTATGTCTTTGTGATTTGGTTCATCGGACGTCCCGCTGTACGACGTCGTTGTTCCCTTTGATTGTGATTTGGTTCATCGGATGTCCCGCTGTACGACGTCGTTGATCCTTTTTCTTGTGATTTCTGGATTTCGTGTGTTGAATTCTGGAATTTATGTTTCACCAACTTTTACGATGGGCATTGATATATATGTCATATATTGTGGCTTGGTGAATGAAATTAGGAGTATGACATTCCTTTTTTATCTTGGGTAGATCTTTGTGATATTGATTAATCTCTTGTTGATTTTTCAATTACTTATATATCACAGCTTGCATTGTGACTATTATATGTTTATGTCATATCTCTTATTATATATCACTTCATCTGATATTTATAGCTAGACTGATCCGTTTATTATTTTCTTCTTAAATAATACTCGGGTCAGACTGAGATATTACAGGTGCTTCTGCTTGACTCCTTATCGGACTTTCATCTGATCTTTTGGCTAATTACTCTAGATTAATAGTTTTTGCTGTATACATTTGAGATACAGACTCTATGATGTATACTTATTCTTTTGTCTAGCACTTGTATCTATTCCTTTGTTTTATTGTGGATCCTTTTGACCACTACTCTGATGAACACTTTCATGTGTTATATTCATATCTATTTCCGCCTTTGTGATATGAATTGTCTGTGACTGATTTATGTTATGTTTACTTCTATATTTGTTTCTGAAGATATTATAGCCACTGTGTAGTAGCTTTGAGTTTGTGTCGGCATGTCGTATTTCCACTTGAAAAGAATTGCATGCTATATTATCTGACATATCGATGCTCGCACAAAGCAATTACACGGAAGGTCGCTCCTCAACAGCCTTATTCTCCGTGCTAGTCGACAGCATTACTCCGTAGTGTTCTTGGCAAGCGTGGGTATAGAGGTGGGGCGTCACACACAGAATCTCACATTCACAGCGGATCAAAATATAATATCAAATAAAATATCAGTTATACAAAGGAAAACTATATCAGTTAATTTACATTAATACATCAGAATTACAACAATTACACAAACATCAGACAGTTAAGATTAACATGTCCCGGATAAACTACAATATATCACAGCGGAAATCACTCCATATGTTCCTGCCATCCAGCTCGCCTCCTGAGCTCCAGAACGTCCTTTCCTCAAAATCTATAATACTCGGTCTGACCCGAGCATTACATCAAAGTAACACCCGGATCAGGCTAGAAATCAGCGTGAGTAAACCCATATAACTTGAAACACTAGGTTATAACATATTTAAATTTTAGGGTAACTCGTACTTCACTACGAGTTCTTAACTTGTTATTAGTCAACACTTATGTCACAAATCAATCTCTAAGTACCCTTACTTAGTTTCAATGGTCCGGTACATTTCGACTATTTCATTCCAGCCAACATATCAAGTCTATAAAGAATTATGTTAGATTACGATTCGAAGTGGGTTTGGGTATTTACTAATACCCCACCCTGGTCTCATCGAATTCAATACCCTCTTAACCCAAGTTATTCAAGTGAAACATAATTCAAATTTCAAATACAGGGTGTCACCTATACACAGTAATTCATCATCGGTAGATAATGACATTATCACAGTTTAAATCCAACATGTAACAACCCTAGATTTTTTTTTGCATGTAATTTAAATTTGACTTTATATTATTTTGAAATTACTTTTTTAAACTTGTTTTATTTAAAACATTTCATTGTTAAATATAAATTTTGATTATTATATGAATTATAATTTCAAACTGGTATAAGTTGAATGTTTTCGTGAAAAATGGATTTGTGGTCAAAACTGGTCAAACTTTGACTTTTAAATTTTAAATTTAAATATTTGAATCCTTGAATTTTATCTTTTATTATGAAAATGTATTTAATATCATGAATAATGCTTTTCTTTTTGTTAAAATTGGATTTAAATTGTGAAAGTTATACCCTTTACAATAGTGTGTGTTGTAGGGTTATTTAACAATATTCTTTGTTTTAATTTATATAAATGATATTTTTACTTGATATATCTTATTCTAATTTGTATATTTATGTTATATTATGTATATTTTGACTTTTAAATATTTTTAAAGTGATGTTTGAATTTTTCCAAAGCTTATTGAATTTATTTTCTATTTTTAAAGCCTAGTTTCTATTTTCTTTGCTATTTTCTTCATTTAAATTATATTTAATTAAAATTTATTTATTTATTTTGTGAAGGCATGTTTATTTTGTGTTCTTATATTTATTTTTAATATTTTCCAAGTCCATATAATATTTTCAAAATTTATTCTGTTTATTTTCAAATTTGCTTGACCAATTTGCATTTTTTGAGCTATTTTCTTATTTTTACCTTATATAATTAATAATTATTTACTTATATTTTATATTTTGTTGCATTTTCGAAATTTTTATTTATATTATTATTATTCTCAGTAATTTAAACTTATATCAATAAATTAAAGGTAATGTGAAAAGGTTTTGACTTTTGGTTTCCAATGGCTCTTTATCTCCCTCCTTTTCACATTTCAACCTTACTTTTCATTCAATTGGCCACATCTCCTCATTTCTTCAGCCGCCTATTTTTCTCTCATTCATGTAAAACATTTTTCTTCCCATCTGAAAAAAATTTCGGCCTCCATCATCTCCAAGAGTTTGGTAAATTTTATTTCTTTTTGCATTGTTTTTCTTCTTGTTTTTCTACTTGTTTATGTTGATTTTTACTTGCCTTCTCTTCTACTTCAGGTTCGGCCCCACCACTCCAGCCACCATGGCTACCTCCTCCACCACCTGAACCACCCACCTCCTCCTCTCCAGCCCCAAGCCCTTGGCTGTGCCCAGTAGTTGATCAAACTTCACCTAAATCTACACAAACTTCACCTATATGCACCATAGCCTAACACCTATTGCTTCAACCATCATCTTCCACCCCTTGGCCGCCACCTATTCCACCACCACCAGCCTTTTCCTAACCCATACACCTCTTCCACACCTGTAGTTGACCACCTGAAGGCTGGCCGTGACTTGGAGTGTAACGACCTATAAATTTTTAATAATTAAAATGGTTAAATTGATAAAAATTTGGTGTGGATTAGAATTCCACACATGAAATAATAGAATATTTTCCAGAAATGTGAATTTTTTCAATATGGTCAAACTTTGACTTCTAAAAATTTAAAAGTTTAAAATTTTAAATTTTATCTTTTATTTTGAAACTAAATAAAATTCTAAGAATACTGCTTTCCGTTTCGTTGAAATCTGATTTATAATGTGAAAGTTATGACTTTTTAACTATTGTGTGTAATTTGTTGTATTTAACAAAATTGTTTACTTTAAATCATATAAATAATATTTTATTTGGTCATGGATTGTTCTAATTTATGTTTTCAGGGGTAAAATAACTTGTTTTGTTTATATTTTGGTTATAAAACATTTTTAAAAGTGTAACTGACATTTTCCAGTGTCCGTTGTATTTTGTTTAAAATTTCTAATTTCCAACTTTAATTAAATTAATAAATTCTTTATTTATTTTTATATTTTTATTAAGAACTTATTTTATTATCATTCTCACTTAATTTTTTTCTCAAAGATTTATTTTAAACCATTTTTAAGAAGAGTTATAATTTCCCACGATAAGTGGATTATGTTTGCAATTTTCTTAAGCTAGTTTCAATAAATTACGCTATTTTCTTTATTTATCTTTCTATTTTCCTAAAATATAATTATTTATTTTATTTTTCATTTTATTTCCGTTTGTTTTATTTTATTCACTAATTTTTATTTGTTTTAAAGTGTGGTAGAAAATTTTCGAAAGCTAGTGGTTGTGTGTAAATTTTTAAGCCTTGTTTCAATTAATTCTGATCTTTGCTTTGTAAATTTGGGTAACATACAACATAAAAAATATATATAATTAATTCATGCGTTTCATTTTTCTTTATATTTCTATTTCCATCTTCTTATTTACTTGTATGGTATATATAAACTTTATTTATTTAGTGAAGGTTTCTTTTGTGTATATACATCTACATTTATTGGTTAAGTAACAAATCAATTAAGATATGTTTTAAATGTAGACATACGTTTCTTAATTTATTTCTTGCCTTTATATATTTCCCACCTTTTAATCTTCTACAATATCTATTCATAAATGCATAGACGTGATTTTCTCCTTTTCAATCACGTACAAAGTTTTCAAACTCCTCTTTTCATTTGTTTAAGATAAATATATACAAGATCTTTTCCCTACTTAAATTGTGCCTTTTTAAATTTCCTTGCCTTTTTATTTTCTAACTATTCCTAATCTTTAGCCATTCAAATCTTTTTAAACCTAGCCGCCTCTTATCATTCACGTGAAATAAAAAAGGTTTCTCATTGTACCATTTGAGTGAAGAAGGAAAGAAGTCTAGATCCATGGCTTCCTTCTCTCTTCTTTTTCCACTTTTTTTTCTTCTCTTTTTCCTTTTGTTTTCTCCTTGCATAGCTCGGCCTCCACCACCACAACATCACCTCCTCCTCACTATTAGACCATGGCCAAACCCACTTTGTGGTTGAAAGCAAGGTTACGTTCTTTGATTCATAATTGCATAGTTTGATCCATCTTTTATTGTGTTGAATCTTATTCTTATGATTTGTATATTTGTTATATACAAGATATGGATCTTGACTCTCCATCTACTCAAAAGTTTGGTCGTGCCTTGTCGTGCTTTGCGGAGTTTTAATTGTGTATTGTGAATTTGATTCTAGCTTTTAAAAGGTGAGTTTTTATCACTCTAGACATATGTACTTATATTATTGTGGAATAATGATAAGTGGATCTGTATAAATTGATATGTCATTCATGCATGCCTGTGATATGTTATATGATGTTAAATGTTGTTTATATACTTGTTGCATCATCTAATATATATTTATATGTTATACTATTCATTTTATATACTGTATCTCTCACTGCAAGTTTTCTATCACCATGGGCTGAAATGATAGGCTCAAATGATTTTTATTGCATTTATTTACTTGGGATTGCGGGTTTGAAATGATAGAACCCGGATTTTTCTTTTTAAATCACGGATTGAAATGATACATATCTATATCACTTGACATAGGTTAGAAAATTTATACAGGCCCATGGATAAAAAAATTATAACAGTTTCCAAAAATTATTAAGTATTTTGAATTTATAAATATATGGAAATTAAAAAAAATTGATTTAAAGATTTAGAATATAAAGAGATATTGGTTTTCTATAAGTTGAGATTTTATAAGTTGATTTTGATTTTTAATTGTAATGAAAAAAAAATCTTTATTTGGTTTTAAATTTGTAATTTAAATATTTGGAATATAATAAACAACTTAATAATGAAATTTGATTTAATGTGGAATTCTAAATCTAGCCTAGTAGTTGGAATAAATTTTATTCCATGAAGTGGATATGTTTGTATAAATAGGTTTACAGTGATTTTCTAAGTTAAGTTGTATAAGTTAATGTATAAAATTTAATTTATATATATGACTTAACTTGATGATTGGAAATTGGTTTCCAATTGGAGATTTTAAGTTAAGAAAATAAGGTATTTTAAACTAAGAAACGTGTAAAGTCATATTTAATAAGAGAACATGTAAAGTTTTTAATTAATGAAAAAACATGTAAAGTTTTAATTGATGAAATAAAAATGTAAGTTTTTAATTAATGAAAGAAACGTGTAAAGTCATAATTAATGAGAGAACATGTAAAGTTTTTAATTAATGCAAAAACATGTAAAGTGTTAATTGATGAAAGAAAACTGTAAGTTTTTAATTAATGAAAGAAACGTGTAAAGTCATAATTAATGAGAGAACATGTAAAGTTTTTAATTAATGCAAGAAACATGTAAAGTTTTAATTAATTAAAGGAATGTGTAAGTTTTTAAATAAATGAAAGAAACGTGTAAAGTCTTAATTAATGAGAGAACATGTAAAGTTTTTAATTAATGCAAAAACATGTAAAGTTGTAATTGATGAAAGGAAAGTGTAAGTTTTTAATTAATTGAAGAAAAGTGTAAAGTCATAATTAATGAGAGAACATGTGAAGTTTTAATTAATGTAAGAAACATGTAAAGTTTTAATTAATGAAAGAAACGTGTAAGTTTTTAATTAATGAAAGAAACGTGTAAAGTCATAATTAATGAGAGAACATGTAAAGTTTTTAATTAATGCAAAAACATGTAAAGTTTTAATTGATGAAAGAAAAGTGTAAGTTTTTAATTAATGAAAGAAACGTGTAAGGTCATAATTAATGAGAGAACATGTATAGTTTTTAACTAATGCAACAAACATGTAAAGTTTTGACTAATGAAAGAAACGTGTAAGTTTTTAATTAATGAAAGAAATGTGTAAAGTCCTAATTAATGAGAGAACATGTAAAGTTTTTAATTAATGCAAGAAACATGTGAAGTTTTAATTAATGCAAGAAACATGTAAAGTTTAAATTATTGAAAGAAACATGTAAAGTTTTAATTAATGTAATATTGATTAAAATGATAAATGCTCTTTATTGAAATAAAAATGTAAGTTAAAAACATACGTGCGACATGTAAAGTTTTAATTAATGTAATATTGGTTAAAATGATAAATTCTCTTTACTGTAATAGAAATATAAATTAAAATATACATTTGATAATGTAAGTTTTAATTAGTGTAATATTGATTAAATGATAAATGCTCTTTACTGTAATAGAAATATATATTAAAATGTACATTTGATAATGTAAGTTTTAATTAGTGTAATATTGATTAAAATGATAAATGCTCTTTATTGTAATAAAGGTAAGTTAAAACGTACATTTGACATATAAGTTTTAATTAATGTAACGGTGTATTTTAAACTGATTAAAATGATAAATGTTCCTTACTGTAAAAATAAAATGTAAGTTGATAATGTACATTTGATATGTAAGTTTTAATTAATGTAAATGGCATATCTTAAATGATTAAAATAATAAAGTTTCTTTATTGTAATAATAATGTAAGTTAATAAGGTACTTTTAACTTAACATAAGAATTTCAGCTTTAAATTAGATATTACGGTAACAAAATTTATTTAACTATAAGGCTATGATAAATTGACCATGTTAAATTTGTAAGCATATAAATACTTTGATTATATAAAATGTTAAAGTGGAAAGTATTACATTCCAAAAATGCTATGATTCCTTAAGGTAACATTTCCAAAATGCTATGATAATTTAAAGGAATATTTCAAGTTTAATAAATTGAAAGAAATATTCAATGATTTGGAAATTTGGGTTCCATTTAAATGATATATTATTGAATTATTTTTGAAATGGAAACGATACCATTGTGATATGGTTTTGAAATGTGTATGATATTTTGGTTTTGAAAGTATATACTATTTTGAAAGAAATTATATGATTTTGAAATGGATATGCTAGTTTGGTGTTGAAAGTATAAATGATTTTGAAATAAATATCCATAGGTTATAATAACGTTTGGTTGTTAAAGACACCGGGATCGTAAGTTGTCATACTCTCTGCCAACTTCGAAAACCACTTTAACAACCATGTACACGGTGGAGATTCCAGAATGAAGTAGGATGGTGGTGACGTTTCCTTTAAGGTAAATACGTGGACCCGACTCCCATGAGTTGGCATAAGGTGGCTAAAACAGGAGCGATCGACGGGTTAATAAGGTAGCACATTTGATCAGACACATCCCTTTGATATTATGCTTTGACTTTTGGATTGATTCGGTGGCCACTTTTGATTTTTATTTGGGGGTGTGGCTCGAGGTGGGTGGTAGCTGCGCGCTACACGTTACCACCGACCCGAAAGCGTAATTGGTATATCTACCATGGCATTGCCTAGTTGTGCTATGTCACCTACCCTATCGCGCCTTGTACGAGTTTGGTTTTCTCCCGTAGCCCATGTGGTATCCTCTGGTGGCTTCCCGATCAGGAGGGACTATGGTATTGGATGGACTACTGGGACTATTACGTGTTAAGTGGAATATTGGGTCACTCCTTAATGCTATTTAAAAGTAAGTTTATTTTGCTATAGACATTATTATCATAGCGAAATATTACTACATAGTAAATAGTTTAACGGATCCTTAGAGGATGGGCGGTCCCAAACATCCTTTAAGTTACTAGTACCTTATATTATAGTTCACTTGAGTCAGCTTACACTGTATAAGTATGTATGTCCTGACTCGAGTGTTTATGTTTTTATTTTACGCTCGGATCAGAATGAGTGATACAGCATTAGAGACTCACCTTCGAAGTTGGAGCTTTTCTTGAAAATCCAGCTATCTATTTCACTTTCGGTTATCCAGTTGATTCCAGTTTTCTGGTTGGTTCCAGTGATGTATTATGATTCATACCCGGTTATCATATTGAGACCTCCATTGTATCTTGTTATCTCTGTTGTATCTTGTTTAACTCTGATGTATTTATATAGTAGCTTCATGAACTACTATTTCTTTACTTCCGCTGCATTTATTACTCTGTTTCTGTGATCTGTGATTTATTTGTTTACTATTTATGATGTGTTTTGCCAAATTCATTTTACAATTCGGTATTTTGAGCAATTCAAGTCCGACATGTGCGGATGCGAATGGTTGAAAATATAGGGTCGTTACAATTGGTATCAGAGCTTTGGCTCTAGGCAAAACCTAGCATATATGGTAAATTTATTTACAGAATCACTTTCATTCGAGTGTGAATCTCTTCCTTTTGACTCGATCCCTCTTGAATTTTGGAACGTTCCCTGCGGTTCCGAAATCCATTCTTGTCCCTCACTATTCATCTTCCTTTGATTTTAGATTATCCCATAACTCCACTTCGGATGATCTTTAATGAATTGGCGGTCTCGTCAACATTCCGATGACTTGTAAAGAGGTGAAACTCCTTTGCAATTAGCATTGATTAACCAGAGATTTATATATATCCTCGGTTTAGATGCTAGTGCCTCTTGTTATCCCGAATTCTATTTCTTAAGATCGAATGAAGAATTACCTCTAAATTCCACATTGATCTAATTCTTGAAGTCACGGTTGACCCGGTTAATGTTGCCAGCGATTTATGTAAGCTTATCCATTCCTTATTCTGTCAATTTAACCATCTTATCTTTTGTTTCCAACTTATCTTCGAATCAAAATTCTCCTGATTTGAGCCAATGAAATTTGAATCCCTATTCTTGCTTTGTAAACCTATATTTAAAATGTTTTATATATTGTGTTGTTTGAGTTGTTGATGTTGATTTGGGTTTTCAATCGATCCGTCTGATCAACGCTATCGATAGGATTTCCAAAATACTTGAACAGAGCAAACTGACACCATATTGATTTCAAAATTTAGTAAACGATAAATTTTATATAATTATATTATGTATGAGTTTGATTTTCTGAATTTTGATAATTAATTGAATAGGTTATTAAAAAATAATATTTGACTTTATATATATCTTGCAACCATTGGCTTTGTCTCCTATATAAATAACTGAACTATAAAAATAGTTATAAATTAATTTGGAAATTAGAATGAATCTAAATCAAGAACTTGAGAATTTAATTTCCGTTGGTTTCAAGCTTGGGTTTTAATGTTTTAAAAGACATATCATTTAAAGTGTTTTCCAAATAGAGATTGTTTTCAAAGAATTTTTAATGTTTAAATCAGTGCTCTTCTCTTGTCGCTGAAAAATAATTTCGGTGATGACTGCAGCATCATCGACATTCATTTTCGAGTTTCGAAGTGAAGAGACCATTCTGTAGCTTTGCTACTATTTTTCTTTGAAAATTTAATTGATTTGAATTTCAAAAATATGACTTGGTTTATAATATATATATGGATATATGATTTAAATTTGATACGATATATATTGTATATATATTTATGTGCTTCTAAATGGTTTGAAGTTAATCGGAAATGTAATTCTTAAATTTACCTTAAAGAATGTTTTCGATTATAAAATGAACCAAAATTTTTGAATAAATATTTATGTTGAAATAATTGAATTAGAAAACTTTATTTGTATAATATTCTATTGCATTTCCATTATAACTTACCTAAATTATTTAAAAGTTAACTATGTAATTGGATAATATACAATATAAAAGGATTTTTTTAAATAAAATTAGAGTGTTTATAATAAATGTTATACACTTAAATTTTAGTTATAAAAGTATTAATAAAGGTAAATAGAGTAAAAAGTTAATTGAATAATTTACAATATAAAGTGATGTTAAAGGAACTAAGAATAAATTTAAGTAGTTGTAGTAAGTGTAAACATATTTAACATAGATGATAAAAATATATTGAGAGAAATAAATTTAATTATAATTAGGAATAAAGAAGAAATTAATTTATTGAACACATTTTTGAGAATAACAAATGATTTTCAAACTTATGATTTTAGAAATTTTTATTTTAAGATAATTGGAAGATGAAGTAATGAAATCTGAAATATTTAAATTTAACTTAAGTGAAATTAAATAGATGAAATCACTTATTAATTTAAAATTTAACTTGTATGGTTTAGATTAATGATTCTATTTTGAGTTTCAATTTAGTTTTCTATCAGGTTGTTTCTATTCCCCTACCTTCTTCCTTTTCGAGGACGAAAAGTTTTGAGCGGGGGAGAGTGTAACGACCCATAAATTTTAATAATTAAAATGGTTAAATTGATAAAATTTTGGCGTGGATTAGAATTCCACACATGAATTAATAGAATATTTTCCAGAAATGTAAATTTTGTCAATATGGTCAAACTTTGACATTTAAAAATTTAAAAGTTTAAAATTTTAAATTTTATCATTTATTTTGAAACTAAATAAAATTCTAAGAATACTGCTTTCCGTTTCGTTGAAATCTGATTTATAATGTGAAAGTTCTGCCTTTTTAACTATTGTGTGTAATTTGCTGTATTTAACAAAATTGTTTACTTTAAATTATATAAATAATATTTTATTTGGTTATGGATTGTTCTAGTTTATGTTTCCAGGGGTAAAATAACTTGTTTGGTATATATTTTGGTTTTAAAACATTTTTAAAAGTGCAACTGACATTTTCCAGTGTCCGTTGTATTTTGTTTAAAATTTCTAATTTCCAACTTTGATTAAATTAAGAAATTCTTTATTTATTTTTATATTTTTCTTAAGAACTTATTTTATTCTCATTCTCACTTTATTTTGTTTCTCAAAGATTTATTTTAAACCATTTTTAAGAAGAGTTATAATTTCTCAAATTAAGTGAATTATGTTTGCAATTTTCTTAAGCTAGTTTCAATAAATTACGCTAATTTCTTTATTTATCTTTCTATTTTCCTAAAATATAATTATTTATTTTCTTTTTCACTTTATTTTAGTTCGTTTTATTTTATTCACTGATTTTTATTTGTTTTAAAGTGTGGTAGAAATTTTTCCAAAGCTAGTGGTTGTGTGTAAATTTTTAAGCCTTGTTTCAATTAATTCTGATCTTTGCTTTGTAAATTTGGGTAACATGCAACATAAAAAAATAATAATTAATATATGCGTTTCATTTTTCTTTATATTTCTATTTCCATCTTCTTATTTACTTGTATGGTGTATATAAACTTTATTTATTTAGTGAAGGTTTCTTTTGTGTATATACATCTATATTTATTGGATAAGTAACAAATCAATTAAGATATGTTTTAAATGTAGGCATACGTTTCTTAATTTATTTCTTGCCTTTATATATTTCCTACCTTTTAAACTTCTACCATATCTATTCATAAATGCATAGACGTGATTTTCTCCTTTTCAATCACGTACAAAGTTATCAAACTCCTCTTTTCATTTGTTTAAGAAAAATATATACAAGATTTTTTTCCTACTTAAATTGTGCCTTTTTAAATTTATAATTAATTTACGCGTTTCATTTTTTAATATTTCTATTTCCATCTTCTTATTTACTTGTATGGTGTGTATAAACTTTATTTATTTAGTGAAGGTTTCTTTTGTGTATATACATCTATATTTATTGGATAAGTAACAAATCAATTAAGATATGTTTTAAATGTAGGCATACGTTTCTTAATTTATTTCTTGCCTTTATATATTCCCACCTTTTAATCTTCTACCATATCTATTCATAAATGCATAGACGTGATTTTCTCCTTTTCAATCACGTACAAAGTTATCAAACTCCTCTTTTCATTTGTTTAAGATAAATATATACAAGATCTTTTCCCTAATTAAATTGTGCCTTTTTAAATTTCCTTGCCTTTTTATTTTCTATCTATTCCTAATCTTTAGCCATTCAAATCATTTTAAACCTAGCCGCCTTGTAATGACCCAGGATTTATAATAATTAAAATTTGAATATTTAATTAATTTTAAATATTAATAAGTGAAATTTATAAGTCGAATAAATTTATTTTCGAATAATTGGATTTAATTGAATAATTAAATCAATAATTTAATATGTTAAATTATGGAAATAATTGAAAATTGGGTTAAATATGATTGAAAATTATTTGTAAAATTTTATTTTATCATATTGAAGTTAGAATGATATTTTAGAACTTTTAAAATCGAATTAGAAGTTTATTTGTGAAAATTGAATATTTTAATATCTAATTATCGACTGTAAAATAGCCAATTTTTGAACAGTCTCAGAATTGGACGAAACCAGTTCCATTGGATCCGTAATAGTTAGTTATTACCGGATTTCAATTTTCGTGTCAATCGGAGTTATTGTTTGATCGTGGCAGCTCGAAACGCATCGAATTATTTTTAATATTAATTTGGCGAGTTAAAATAGCCATTTTTCAAAAAGTCTCGGATTTCGACGAAACCAGTTTCATCGGATCCGTAATGTGATATTATTGTAAGGTTTCAAATTTCAAATCAATCGGATTTACCGTTTGTCCGGTACAAATTAAAACGCCTAGAAAATCGTTTAAATCGGTTTAATTCAAATTG
Organism: Allium cepa; assembly: GCA_030765085.1. Lineage (NCBI taxonomy): Eukaryota > Viridiplantae > Streptophyta > Magnoliopsida > Asparagales > Amaryllidaceae > Allium > Allium cepa. Next base: position 299,756,050 of record CM060931.1, read on the forward strand.
AACGTTTATTGCCATAACTCGCACAGATGTCCGAATTAGCTTCCGAAACCTATTCCATTGTGTCCGGAACGTGGGGTAAACCCTAGAAACGCTGGTTACGGCGCGTGAATCGGAGTTTGGAAAATCGGAATGAATAATGTTCGTTCAAAACTCTATAAATAGCCCACCATTCTCACAAATAAAAAAAATAAAAAAAATCTATAACCCTAATAAACGCAGCCGGCCCTAGAAAATCAACGGCCAGAAACTTCATGTCTTCTCCCTCAAATCTCTCTCAATCCGTCATTCAATTCGAAAAATTATCAACTGCAACTTTGTAGATCATCACGAGCTCTACGTTCTCAACGGTTATGATCGTCAATGGCGTGACGAATTGGCGGCAAATCGAGGTGGAAAGGGGCCGGCTGCGCACGCAACTCGAGGAGGTAGAGAGGGCCAAGCTTCCTATGGTTGCAGCCGAGTGGAGTGTTGGGTGAGGGCTTCAAGATGGAACTCTCTGATCGTCGCGAAGTTGAGTGTTGTTGGCGCAAGAAGGAACCCTAGTTTGGAGGGTTGGGTTTGTGTGTCACGGCTTGTGCCTGTAGCCGAGCGTGGAGATGAGGAAGATGATAGGAACGGTCGTGATGCAAGGGGCTAGGATCCAATGGCCTTGATTTGAAGCTAGGTTTAAAAGTTGTAAATTTATATAGTTTAAAATCGTGTAAACTTGTAAAATCAATATCTTTTTCATACGAGGTCGAAAACGCGCGAAACTAGTTGCGTTGGAATCGTATGGACGAGCACTACGCGATGGAGTTGGATTGGAGTCGTTTGGAGTTAGTGAGAATTTCGAGTAAAATTAAACGTCCGTTTAATTTTATTCGAAATAAATCGCTAAAACGAAATTGAAATCAAGGTGAGAACTTCTCACTCAATCGAATCAGTTTCGATTTTATTTTAAATAGTTAGATTTAAAATATTTGAATGCATGTTTGAATGATGATTGTTATCTATTGATTGTTAAAATAGACATTATGCGCCGTTAGTAAGCGGATATTATTTATTAAAAACATATACCGCGAATATTTCATAAACAATGAAATTGGTATTATATATAATAGCAATATATATATATTGGCATATGTATATATTGGAGTTATTGATTTCCCGCATTTGTATAGCGGATGAGACCCTATTGCGTCGTCTATTAAGCGGATAATATTTTAAATCCCATATACCGCGATAATTTCGTACTGGAGCGAAATTGGTATTGTGCTAATGTTTATGGATGCAGGAAAACAGGTTGGAGGGATCCAACTGGATTCCTCAACAGTTTTTATTTGATTTCAGATATTTTGATATTTGATGGATTATCATATCGATATATGATATCGTTGTCGTCGTGATTGACTATTTGGTGTGTAGCATCATTGGACCAAATTTGGAACTTTAAAAATGATTTTTAAAGTGATTTATGAAAATATAAAATATTTTTGGAATTGATTCATTTTAAATAAATAAACGTTATAATTTTTAATGTTATAAAAATTATGATTTTTGAGAAATATAGTTAAAAACTGATTTTTGAGAATATGATGCTAATGATTTTATAAAATAGTAAAATCGGAATTTTTGAATTTATTATAAAAGTTTAAATATAGGATTTATAAAATTTAATTATTTTATAAATCAAAATGATGAAATTATAAAGGAGATTAAAGACGTTTTAAAAGAATAATATAAATTGAATTATATTAAGAGATTTATAAATGGATATTTATAAATTGAAATATTGAAATTATAAAACGAGTTTTTATAAGTGGTTAAATGAAGTGAAAATGGATTTCATAAGTGAAGGGAATTTATAAAATTATAAATGATGAAGTTATAAATGAAATTTATAAATAGTACGATTTATAAATTTTGTGAAGTTATTTGAAGAATGGTTTTGGATAAATAATTGAATCTTATAAGTTATAAGATTTATAATTTAGAAAGTCTTAAAAAGAACGATTTTGTAAAATAATCGTTTTATAAGTATTTTAACTTATAATATGAACCTTTGGTATATAATTGAGTTATGAATTGAATATAGGATAATGAAGGAATTTATAAACATTGTTTTATAAATTCGCAAACGACTTATTTTGATAAGTAAATTTTTATAACTTATTTATGAAGTTATATTCACGTTTTTAACTGTGAATAATCCTTTAAAATGAAATGAATAAAAGGATGAAATTTGTTAACATAGTATATTCACGTTTTTGAATAGTGAATAATATGTTAAAGAAAATGTTTAGATTTGATGTTTTAAATAGAATTAAAACGATCTAACGATGTTTTAAAATGTGTTGAGATTCGAAACCATAAATTTCAACATTCATTGTTGAAATAGACGTTTTCGAGAAATAGAAGGAAATGGTGGACTATAACACTGTTGTTATAGTAAATGATTTCCGAAAGGAAATGTTTTGTATAGTATTGGGATTTATATATCTATTTTAATTTCGAATCCCTATACTAGTGATTTTGGGACGTCATGACGATGTTTTACGCAACATTCGTTTTGGCCCAAATAAATATGTTTAAGAGCATGATTTCCTTAAAGAATGAAATATATACTAAATCTCGATTTAAGTATATTGAATATTTTCCAAGTGTTGAAAATAAATAAAATTTGTGAATTACTTATGAATAAATAAGTATGGAAATGTTTTCCAATATAAAGTGAATATTTTGAGAATTTATCTTTTTGAAGATAAATTGAAATGAATAATTGAAATCGTATATGCATAGATATTTTGAAATATAAATTCACTATGGAATTTATGAATGAAAAAGGAAGTTGTTTAAAAATAAATATTGATTTATTTTTGAAGTGTGAAATTATATATCTAGTAAAGATATTTTTGAAAAATAAATAATTTGGAAAATTATTTGGAATCTGGTGATGTTGTGCATATCCATTGATAGTTCAATAACCGACTATCAATATTTCCCTTTGAATGGGTAAGTGATGTGATTTGTTTGGATTTGAATGCCACACTTATTTTTGAATAAGCGCTCACTATTCGGGTTAACCGGGAAAGGACCATGGGGTCGTATAACCCATTCCGAATATGTGATACGTCGTTATGAATTGCATTTGAAGACCGGTGTTGAAGACCGGATCTTTTTGAAAGCGAAAGGACAACTCGTCGATTGTCTTTGCACCGAGTAGCTACGGTATAGAGACTCCCTATGTGATGGGAAGTCCGGACGTGATTAGGGATTATCCGGATTGCAAGGACTTCTTTGTAAGTGCCTTCGGTTTTGTTCGAGCCCGGAATAGACTTGTATGGATTGTATGTCTGACGTTACAAATTGAGATATAAAGCAGATTTCTTTCAAATATATTTCTGTTGGTGGCGAAGAATTTATTCTTTTAGCTTAACACCCTTCTCTGAGACGTACGAGCTCAGAGGTTATGTATTTTAATGTTATCAGCGATATATTCCCAATTTGGTAATGTGACATGCTGAGTGTTGCTCTGAAATGATCATTGTGTTGATTATTTGTGATAGGATCGTTTATTTGATCGTCTATCCTGGTGATCATTTCTATGATCATTTGTTGACCCAAAGCATGGCTTTTGTATAAAGTATGTTTTTGTGGACGTGACTTCGTCGAGCCTCACACCCGTGAATGGTCAAAACAGGAAAGATGCAGCAAGGTTATGAGGGGTAGCGCCCTTTAGGATATGTGCATTTCCTTCTGGAAAAGGGTGGTATCATGGTATGGAGCCCAGATACTTACTCATGTTGAAAACACTTTATGATTGTGTGAATTGATTGCGAGCGCTCGGTTGAAAGTTCCCAAAGGACCGGGGGATGGCATATTCGGTCAGTTGTTACTCAGTTAGGGGTAACCCGGCCTTGTGTTGGTAGAGATCCGGTTTGGTTCTCGGGGATGTCCATCCAGAGGCATTCTCATGTGGCAATGGGAAGTTCCTTGGCCTGATCATTCGTTGGAAATCCAATTCCCAATACGAAACTTTGTACGGTATTAGTTGTAGAACCTGCCATTCACTTATGGTGGTCACCACTGTTTGGATGGTAGCTATAGTAGGCATACGATAATGGTCGTATGTTGGCTAAGATTTATATTCTACTTTCGAAATGAATTTTTACCTACACTATGCACTAGTAATAATGTCAAATGTTCTTTTAAATGCGTATCAAGCATCTTTGACTATCATAAGGAGAAATCTCCTCCGATTCTGCGTTTGCATTGTGTGTGTGTGCGGGAGGCCTTATGGTAGTCTCATTTTTAAAAGCATTGCGAATTGAATTTAAAAATATTCTTCTATTTTGATTTTTAAAGATAAATAAACTGTTTTGAGTTCTCACACCAGTCACATGACTGACTCAGAGTTTATTGTTTTCCTTCCTAAACTCTGGGTGCCCATCAATTTCCACACCGGCAGTCAAGAGTTAGGTTTATCAGGATATTCTGGATATTCTGGAGTTGCTGGAGGCAAGCTGGATGGCATGGCGTATTATTAGTATATAGTATTTCTTTTTCCGCTGCACTGTTTGTTGTTGTTGTACACTCTGATGATATGATGTAATGAAATGTGATGTAATGTAATAACTGATATAGTTCTTTGTTTAAAGATTACTCATTTATTATTATATGTTGTTCCGCTGCGAATTGTGAGATTCTGTTATTGTTCTGTTGTTTTCAGTTCCGTTCTATTTTCTATTTTCTTTTCTCTCTATTTTCTATCTTCTTATCTCTTCTTCTATCCTTTTTCTTTTTCTTAAACATTGATAATTCGTATTTTCGTTCATCTTGAGTAAATCACTGGAGATTAGTGTCTATTCAAGGGGTACGGATTTGCGGGTCTTCACAGGTGGTATCAGAGCATATGGTTAAGCGACAACCATGGTTCTGTTGGGTACTACTCATTAGAGATAGAGTCAGTAGTACTCTAGAATGAGTTTGAGTGTAATAATAGCTATGAGAGCGTATTTGTTAGTGAATATAAAATTGTTTTATATTGTGATGATTGGTTTATTGAGTGGCATATGAACTTTCGTCAGCGTGGTCCGCAAAACTATGCCGAAGGGGTTTATAAACACTTGAATAGAACAATTCGACACAATATTGTTTTTAAATTGGGTAAATGAAATAATTTTACCTTGATTATTTTTTTACATATAAAGGAATAATTTTTCAGAATTATTAAAGTGTATATAAGTGGATTGTTTAGTTGTTTGAATAATCTAAATTGAAGAATAATTGTATAAGCAAATGAATTATAGGAATTGAATTATAATTAAAGTGAATTACAATTGTGAAATAAACTTATATATATGAGAAGTGAAACTATATGAATATATTTATAAACATGTGTTGTAATAAAAATGAATTTAAGGTTAAATGGAAATTTACTTTAGAATTGGAAGCTGAATTGATTTATATGTGGGAATTAAGTTAAGTAAAACAAAGTAATGTTTGTAAAAATGGAAATATAACTTAAGAAATGTTGAATGAAGTTGATATTGTTGTCAAAGTAAATTAATAAAGTTAAGTGATGGATGTGAACTTAAGTTATATAAATGAAATTCAACTTTTATAATTGAATTGAATGAATCAATTGAATATAAATAAAATTGGTATGAAATAATGGATATAAGTGTTAATTCATTAAAATCTAATGTTACTGAAAGTTGAATTGTTGAATGAAAATCAATTAATTAAACCAATTAAAAGTGATGGTGTTAAACCAAAATGAATATAAGCAAAGGAATTTGGTTGTAATTGATATACTTTGGTTGTTATATGATTGTTAGTTGATTGTATATAATTCATTAAGAATTAATGAAATTGAAAGCTAAAGTAATTGAAATCCAATTGGAAGTGAACCAACTTGAATATGAATTAGTGAATATAAACTAATTGAAAATGAATGTTCGTAAGAACATCCACTGTTAATGAATCAAATGTGATTTAAATTAAAAACCTATTTCATTGAATATTAATGAGAATATGAATGAATATTTATTGGTTATGGATGTTGGTTGGATGATAGTTGGTTGATGTTTGCATTTGTTGTTTATTGCATTTGTTATGTTGACATATATAGTTATTTTGTTGCTATATGTTGTATATTGATACTATTGTCTATATACATGATTCTCATGTTGTTTGTTGAGTAATTAGTAGGTGCGGATCGCGTTTGCTTCGCATTTGGAGCTCGCTTTCGCGCTATATTAGCCGTATATGCTTGCTAATAAAATATAAGGTACATATCTCGGATTACATATCGTACTTTTATATTTTTTTCCCTTCGGGATGCCTCATTACTTGATGAGATGTATATTTGTGATATATATACTGTCATTTTTTTTCGAATCGAGCCGCGCAAAGGAGACTGGCGAATTTTTCCGAAAATTTAAGGCGTTAGAAAAAATTTGAGAAAATTGGAAAATTTTGAAAATTTTAACTTTGATTTGGAATTGAAAGTTAAACAACGGTAGTTGTTTTTGAAAAAAATAACTAAGTATGATTTGAAAACTTAGTAAAGTATGGTGAGAAGTTTAAAAATTTGTTTTGGGAAAATTAATAAATTCTGTAACTTTTCTTACTTAATAATTTCGAGGACGAAATTCTTTTAAGGGGGGAAGATTGTAACGACCCAGGATTTATAATAATTAAAATTTGAATATTTAATTAATTTTAAATATTAATAAGTGAAATTTATAAGTCGAATAAATTTATTTTCGAGTAATTGGATTTAATTGAATAATTAAATCGATAATTTAATATGTTAAATTATGGAAATAATTGAAAATTGGGTTAAATATGATTGAAAATGATTTGTAAAATTTTATTTTATCATATTGAAGTTAGAATGATATTTTAGAACTTTTAAAATCGAATTAGAAGTTTATTTGTGAAAATTGAATATTTTAATATTTAATTATCGACTGTAAAATAGCCAATCTTTGAACAGTCTCAGAACTGGACGAAACTAGTTCCATTGGATCCGTAATAGTTAGTTATTATCGGATTTCAATTTTCGTGTCAATCGGAGTTATCGTTTGATCGTGGCAGCTCGAAACGCATCGAATTATTTTTAATATTAATTTGGCGAGTTAAAATAGCCATTTTTCAAAAAGTATCGGATTTCGACGAAACCAGTTTCATCGGATCCGTAATGTGATATTATTGTAAGGTTTCAAATTTCAAATCAATCGGATTTACCGTTTGTCCGGTACAAATTAAAACGCCTAAAAAATCGTTTAAATCGGTTTAATTCAAATTGAACGTTTATTGCCATAACTCGCACAGATGTCCGAATTAGCTTCCGAAACCTATTCCATTGTGTCCGGAACGCGGGGTAAACCCTAGAAACGCTGGTTACGGCGCGTGAATCGGAGTTTGGAAAATCGGAATGAATAGTGTTCGTTCAAAACTCTATAAATAGCCCACCATTCTCACAAATAAAAAAAATAAAATAAATCTATAACCCTAATAAACGCAGCCGGCCCTAGAAAATCAACGGCCAGAAACTTCATGTCTTCTACCTCAAATCTCTCTCAATCCGTCATTCAATTCGAAAAATTATCAACTGCAACTTTGTAGATCATCACGAGCTCTACGTTCTCAACGGTTATGATCGTCAATGGCGTGACGAATTGGCGGCAAATCGAGGTGGAAAGGGGCCGGCTGCGCACGCAACTCGAGGAGGTAGAGAGGGCCAAGCTTCCTATGGTTGCAGCCGAGTGGAGTGTTGGGTGAGGGCTTCAAGATGGAACTCTCTGATCGTCGCGAAGTTGAGTGTTGTTGGCGCAAGAAGGAACCCTAGTTTGGAGGGTTGGGTTTGTGTGTCACGGCTTGTGCCTGTAGCCGAGCGTGGAGATGAGGAAGATGATAGGAACGGTCGTGATGCAAGGGGCTAGGATCCAATGGCCTTGATTTGAAGCTAGGTTTAAAAGTTGTAAATTTATATAGTTTAAAATCGTGTAAACTTGTAAAATCAATATCTTTTTCATACGAGGTCGAAAACGCGCGAAACCAGTTGCGTTGGAATCGTATGGACGAGCACTACGCGATGGAGTTGGATTGGAGTCGTTTGGAGTTAGTGAGAATTTCGGGTAAAATTAAACGTCCGTTTAATTTTATTCGAAATAAATCGCTAAAACGAAATTGAAATCAAGGTGAGAACTTCTCACTCAATCGAATCAGTTTCGATTTTATTTTAAATAGTTAGATTTAAAATATTTGAATGCATGTTTGAATGATGATTGTTATCTATTGATTGTTAAAATAGACATTATGCGCCGTTAGTAAGCGGATATTATTTATTAAAAACATATACCGCGAATATTTCATAAACAGTGAAATTGGTATTATATATAATAGCAATATATATATATTGGCATATGTATATATTGGAGTTATTGATTTCCCGCATTTGTATAGCGGATGAGACCCTATTGCGCCGTCTATTAAGCGGATAATATTTTAAATTCCATATATCGCGCTAATTTCGTACTGGAGCGAAATTGGAATTGTGCTAATGTTTGTAGATGCAGGAAAACAGGTTGGAGGGATCCAACTGGATTCCTCAACAGTTTTTATTTGATTTCAGATATTTTGATATTTGATGGATTATCATATCGATATATGATATCGTTGTCGTCGTGATTGACTATTTGGTGTGTAGCATCATTGGACCAAATTTGGAACTTTAAAAATGATTTTGTGATTTATGAAAATATAAAATATTTTTGGAATTGATTCATTTTAAATAAATAAACGTTACAATTTTTAATGTTATAAAAATTATGATTTTTGAGAAATATAGTTAAAAACTGATTTTTGAGAATATGATGCTAATGATTTTATAAAATAGTAAAATCGGAATTTTTGAATTTATTATAAAAGTTTAAATATAGGATTTATAAAATTTAATTATTTTATAAATCAAAATGATGAAATTATAAAGGAGATTAAAGACGTTTTAAAAGAATAATATAAATTGAATTATATTAAGAGATTTATAAATGGATATTTATAAATTGAAATATTGAAATTATAAAACGAGTTTTTATAAGTGGTTAAATGAAGTGAAAACGGATTTCATAAGTGAAGGGAATTTATAAAATTATAAATGGTGAAGTTATAAATGAAATTTATAAATAGTAAGATTTATAAATTTTGTGAAGTTATTTGAAGAATGGTTTTGGACAAATAATTGAATCTTATAAGTTATAAGATTTATAATTTAGAAAGTCTTAAAAAGAACGATTTTGTAAAATAATCTTTTTATTAGTATTTAACTTATAATATGAACCTTTGGTATATAATTGAGTTATGAATTGAATATAGGATAATGAAGGAATTTATAAACATTGTTTTATAAATTCGCAAACGACTTATTTTGATAATTAAATTTTTATAACTTATTTATGAAGTTATATTCACGTTTTTAACTGTGAATAATCCTTTAAAATGAAATGAATAAAAGGATGAAATTTGTTAACATAGTATATTCACGTTTTTGAATAGTGAATAATATGTTAAAGAAAATGTTTAGATTTGATGTTTTAAATAGAATTAAAACGATCTAACGATGTTTTAAAATGTGTTGAGATTCGAAACCATAAATTTCAACATTCATTGTTGAAATAGACGTTTTCGAGAAATAGAAGGAAATGGTGGACTATAACACTGTTGTTATAGTAAATGATTTCCGAAAGGAAATGTTTTGTATAGTATTGGGATTTATATATCTATTTTAATTTCGAATCCCTATACTAGTGATTTTGGGACGTCGTGACAATGTTTTACGCAACATTCGTTTTGGCCCAAATAAATATGTTTAAGAGCATGATTTCCTTAAAGAATGAAATATATACTAAATCTCGATTTAAGTATATTGAATATTTTCCAAGTGTTGAAAATAAATAAAATTTGTGAATTACTTATGAATAAATAAGTATGGAAATGTTTTCCAATATAAAGTGAATATTTTGAGAATTTATCTTTTTGAAGATAAATTGAAATGAATAATTGAAATCGTATATGCATAGATATTTTGAAATATAAATTCACTATGGAATTTATGAATGAAAAGGGAAGTTGTTTAAAAATAAATATTGATTTATTTTTGAAGTGTGAAATTATATATCTAGTAAAGATATTTTTGAAAAATAAATAATTTGGAAAATTATTTGGAATCTGGTGATGTTGTGCATATCCATTGATAGTTCAATAACCGACTATCAATATTTCCCTTTGAATGGGTAAGTGATGTGATTTGTTTGGATTTGAATGCCACACTTATTTTTGAATAAGCGCTCACTATTCGGGTTAACCGGGAAAGGACCATGGGGTCGTATAACCCATTCCGAATATGTGATACGTCGTTATGAATTGCATTTGATGACCGGTGTTGAAGACCGGATCTTTTTGAAAGCGAAAGGACAACTCGTCGATTGTCTTTGCACCGAGTAGCTATGGTATAGAGACTCCCTATGTGATGGGAAGTCCGGACGTGATTAGAGATTATCCGGATTGCAAGGACTTCTTTGTAAGTGCCTTCGGTTTTGTTCGAGCCCGGAACAGACTTGTATGGATTGTATGTCTGACGTTACAAATTGAGATATAAAGCAGATTTCTTTCAAATACATTTCTGTTGGTGGCGAAGAATTTATTCTTTTAGCTTAACACCCTTCTCTGAGACGTACGAGCTCAGAGGTTATGTAGTTGAATGTTATCAGCGATATATTCCCAATTTGGTAATGTGACATGCTGAGTGTTGCTGTGAAATGATCATTGTGTTGATTATTTGTGATAGGATCGTTTATTTGATCGTCTATCCTGGTGATCATTTCTATGATCATTTGTTGACCCAAAGCATGGCTTTTGTATAAAGTATGTTTTTGTGGACGTGACTTCGTCGAGCCTCACACCCCGTGAATGGTCAAAACAGGAAAGATGCAGCAAGGTTATGAGGGGTAGCGCCCTTTAGGATATGTGCATTTCCTTCTGGAAAAGGGTGGTATCATGGTATGGAGCCTAGATACTTACTCATGCTGAAAACACTTTATGATTGTGTGAATTGATTGCGAGCGCTCGGTTGAAAGGTCCCAAAGGACCGGGGGATGGCATATTTGGTCAGTTGTTACTCAGTTAGGGGTAACTCGGCCTTGTGTTGGTAGAGATCCGTTTTGGTTCTCGAGGATGTCCATCCAGAGGCATTCTCATATGGCAATGGGAAGTTCCTTGGCCTGATCATTCGTTGGAAATCCAATTCCCAATACGAAACTTTGTACGGTATTAGTTGTAGAACCTACCATTCACTTATGGTGGTCACCACTGTTTGGATGGTAGCTATAGTAGGCATACGATAATGGTCGTATGTTGGCTAAGATTTATATTCTACTTTCGAAATGAATTTTTACCTACACTATGCACTAGTAATAATATCAAATGTTCTTTTAAATGCGTATCAAGCATCTTTGACTATCATAAGGAGAAATCTCCTCCGATTCTGCATTTGCATTGTGTGTGTGTGCGGGAGGCCTATGGTAGTCTCATTTTTAAAAGCATTGCGAATTGAATTTAAAAATATTCTTCTATTTTGATTTTTAAAGATAAATAAACTGTTTGAGTTCTCACACCAGTCACATGACTGACTCGGAGTTTATTGTTTTCCTTCCTAAACTCTGGGTGCCCACCAATTTCCACACGGGCAGTCAAGAGTTAGGTTTATCAGGATATTCTGGATATTCTGGAGTTGCTGGAGGCAAGCTGGATGGCATGGCGTATTATTAGTATATAGTATTTCTTTTTCCGCTGCACTGTTTGTTGTTGTTGTACACTCTGATGATATGATGTAATGAAATGTGATGTAATGCAATAACTGATATAGTTCTTTGTTTAAAGATTACTCATTTATTATTATTTGTTGTTCCGCTGCGAATTGTGAGATTCTGTTATTATTCTGTTGTTTTCAGTTCCGTTCTATTTTCTATTTTATTTTCTCTCTATTTTCTATCTTCTTATCTCTTCTTCTATCCTTTTTCTTTTTCTTAAACATTGATAATTCGTATTTTCGTTCATCTTGAGTAAATCACTGGAGATTAGTGTCTATTCAAGGGGTACGGATTTGCGGGTCTTCACACGCCTCTTATCATTCACGTGAAATGAAAAAAGATTTCTCATTGTATCATTTGAGTGAGGAAGGAAAAAGTTTAGATCCATGGCTTCCTTCTCTCTTCGTTTTCCACTTTTTTTTCTTCTCTTTTTCCTTTTGTTTTCTCCTTGCATAGCTCGGCCTCCACCACCACATCATCACCTCCTCCTCACTATTAGACCATGGCCAAGCCCACTTGGTGGTATAAAGTAAGGTTATGTTTTTTGATTCGTAATTGCATAGTTTGATCAATCTTTTATTGTGTTGAATCTTATTCTTATGATTTGTGCATTTGTTATATACAAGATATGGATCTTGACTCTCCATCTACTTAAAAGTTTGGTCGTGCCTTGTCGTGCTTTGCGGAGTTTTAATTGTGTATTGTGAATTTGATTCTAGCTTCCAAAAGGTGAGTTTTTATCACTCTAGACATATGTACTTATATTATTGTGGAATAACGATAAGTGGATCTGTATAAATTGATATGTCATTCATACATGTCTGCGATATGTTATATGATGTTAAATGCTGTTTATATATTTGTTGCATCATCTAATATATATTTATATGTTATACTATTCATTTTATATACTGTATCTCTCACTGCAAGTTCCCTATCACCATAGGCTGAAATGATAGGCTCAAATGATTTTTATTGCATTTATTTACTTGGGATTGTGGGTTTGAAATGATAAAACCTGGATTTTTCTTTTTAAATTACGGATTGAAATGATACATATCCGTATCACTTGACATAGGTTAAATTTTATACAGACCCATGGATAAAAATAATAATAATAGTTTACAAAAATTATTAATTATTTTGAATTTATAAATATATGGAAATTAAAAAAAATTGATTTAAAGATTTAGAATATAAAGAGATATTGGTTTTCTATAAGTTAAGATTTTATAAGTTGATTTTGGTTTTTAATTGTAATGAAAAAAATCTTTATTTGGTTTTAAATTTGTAATTTAATGATTTGGAATATAATAAACAACTTAATAATGAAATTTGATTTAATTTGGAATTCTAAATCTAGCCTAGTAGTTGGAATAAATTTTATTCCATGAAGCGGATATGTTTGTATAAATAGGTTTACAGTGATTTTCTTAGTTAAGTTGTATAAGTTAATGTATAAAATGTAATTTATTTATATGACTTAACTTGATGATTGGAAATTGGTTTCCAAATGGAGATTTTAAGTTAAGAAAATAAGGTATTTTAAATTGAAGAAACATGTAAAGTCATAATTAATAAGAGAACATGTAAAGTTTTTAATTAATACAAAAACATGTAAAGTTTTAATTGATGAAAGAAAAGCGTAAGTTTTTAATGAATGAAAGAAACGTGTAAAGTCATAATTATTGAGAGAACATGTAAAGTTTTTAATTAATGCAAAAACATGTAAAGTTTTAATTGATGAAAGAAAAGTGTAAGTTTTTAATCAATGAAAGAAACGTGTAAAGTCATAATTAATGAGAGAACATGTAAAGTTTTTAATTAATGCAAGAAACATGTAAAGTTTTAATTAATGAGAGGAATGTGTAAGTTTTTAAATAAATGAAAGAAACGTGTAAAGTCCTAATTAATGAGAGAACATGTAAAGTTTTTAACTAATGCACAAACATGTAAAGTTTTAATTGATGAAAGAAAAGTGTAAGTTTTTAATTAATAGAAGAAATGTGTAAAGTCATAATTAATGAGAGAACATGTGAAGTTTTAATTAATGCAAGAAACATGTAAAGTTTTAATAAATGAAAGAAACGTGTAAGTTTTTAATTAATGAAAGAAACGTGTAAAGTCATAATTAATGAGAGAACATGTAAAGTTTTTAATTAATGCAAAAACATGTAAAGTTTTAATTGATGAAAGAAAAGTATAAGTTTTTAATTAATGAAAGAAACGTATAAGGTCATAATTAATGAGAGAACATGTATAGTTTTTTACTAATGCAAGAAACATGTAAAGTTTTAACTAATGAAAGAAACGTGTAAGTTTTTAATTAATGAAAGAAATGTGTGAAGTCCTAATTAATGAGAGAACAGTAAAGTTTTTAATTAATGCAAGAAACATGTGAATTTTTAATTAATGCAAGAAACATGTAAAGTTTAAATTATTGAAAGAAACATGTAAAGTTTTAATTAATGTAATATTGATTAAAATGATAAATGCTCTTTATTGAAATAAAAATGTAAGTTAAAAACATACGTGCGATATGTAAAGTTTTAATTAATGTAATATTGGTTAAAATGATAAATGCTCTTTACTGTAATAGAAATATAAATTAAAATATACATTTGATCATGTAAGTTTTAATTAGTGTAATATTGCTTAAATGATAAATGCTCTTTACTGTAATAAAAATATTAATTAAAATGTACATTTGATAATGTAAGTTTTAGTTTGTGTAATATTGATTAAAATGATAAATGCTCTTTATTGTAATAAAGGTAAGTTAGAATGTACATTTGGCATATAAGTTTTAATTAATGTACTGGTGTATTTAAGTTGATTAAAATGACAAATGTTCCTTACTGTAATAATAAAATGTAAGTTCATAACATACATTTGATATGTAAGTTTTAATTAATGTAAATGGCATATCTTAAATGATTAACATAATAAAGTTTCTTTATTGTAATAATAATGTAAGTTAATAAGGTACTTTTAACTTAACATAAGAATTTCAGCTTTAAATTAGATATTACGGTAATAAAATTTATTTAACTATAAGGCTATGATAAATTGACTATGTTAAATTTGTAAGCATATAAATACTTTGATTATATAAAATGTTAAAGTGGAAAGTATTACATTCCAAAAATGCTATGATTCCTTGAGGTAACATTTCCAAAATGCTATGATAATTTAAAGGAATATTTTAAGTTTAATAAATTGAAAGAAATATTCAATGATTTGGAAATTTGGCTTCTATTTAAATGATATATTATTGAGTTATTTTTGAACTGGAAATGATACCATTGTGATATGGTTTTGGAATGTGTATGATATTTTGGTTTTGAAAGTATATACTATTTTGAAAGAAATTATATGATTTTGAAATGGATACGCTAGTTTGGTGTTGAAAGTATAAATGATTTTGAAATAAATATCCATGGATTATAATAATGTTTGGTTGTTAAAGAGACCGGGTTCGGAAGTTGTCATACTCTCTACCAACTCCGAAAACCACTTTAACAACCGTGTACGCGGTGGATATTCCAGAATGAAGTAGGATGGTGGCGGCGTTTCCTTTAAGGTAAATATGTGGACCCGACTCCCATGAGTTGGCATAAGGTGGCTAAAACAGGAGCGATCCACGGGTTAATAAGGTAGCACCTTTGATCGGACACATCCCTTCGATATTATACTTTGACTTTTGGATTGATTCGGTGGCCACTTTTGATTTTTATTTGGGGGTGTGGCTCGAGGTGGGCGGTAGCTGCGCGTTACGCGTTACCACTGACCCAGAAGTGTAATTGGTATATCTACCCTAGCATTGCCTAGTTGTGCTGTGTCACCTACCCTATCGCGCCTTGTACGAGTTTGGTTTTCTCCCGTAGCTCGTGTGGTATCCTTTGGTGGCTTCCCGATCAGGAGGGACTATGATATTGGAAGGACTACTGGGACTATTACGTGTTAAGGGGAATACCGGGTCACTCCTTAATACTATTTAAAAGTAAGTTTATTTTACTATAGACATTATTATAATAGCGAAATATTACTACATAGTAAATAGTTCAACGGATCCTTAGAGGATGGGCGGTCCCAAGCATCCTTTAAGTTACTTGTATCTTATATTACAGTTCACTTGAGTTTGCTTACACTGTATAAGTATGTATGTCCTGACTCGAGTGTTTATGTTTTTATTTTACGCTCGGGTCAGACTGAGTGATACAGCATTAGAGACTCACCTTCGGAGTTGGAGCTTTTCTTGAAGATCCAGCTATCTATTTCACTTTCGGTTAGTGTTGATTCCATTTTTCCGGTTGGTTCCAGTGATGTATTATGATTCATACCCGGTTATCATGTTGAGATCTCCATTGTATCTTGTTATCTCTTTTGTATCTTGTTTGACTCTGATGTATTTATATAGTAGCTTCACGAACTACTATTTCTTTACTTCCGCTGCATTTATTACTCTGTGTCTGTGATCTATGGTTTATTTGTTTACTTTTTATGCTGTGTTTTGCCAAATTTACTTTACAATTCTGTATTTTGAGCAATTCAAGTCCGACATGTGCGGATGCAAATGGTTGAAAATATAGGGTCATTACATGGAGTGCCTTGGCCGTGACCTTTAGTGCCTTGAAAACATTGTGTGTTGCCTTATAGTTGTTGTGTTCATGCTCATATCTCTTTACCATACTTTGCTCCATCATTTTCCCGTGCTAGGCCGACCTTTAGGAACCTAAACCAGATCCAAACCATGACTTTGGCCATGATAACCTGATCTATGGCTGAAGCATTAGTGGTAGAAGGCAAGTGCAAGTGGTTTGGAGATGATTTATACATTCATCTCTAACATTGTTTAATCGTATTTTTTAGTTGAAATCGTATTTTTTAGTTGAAATCTTATGTTGTTTGTGTTGTCTGGTTTGAATGTGTTCAAGGAAATTAATTTTTGGCTCTCGCAAATTCGAATCTATGTCGTGCTTTCGTGCCACTGAAGATTTAAGTTTGTGTGTTTCGGTTGTCGTCTCCAGCTTATACCAGTGAGTTATTCTCACCAGACAATTTTGTACTTATATAACTAGTAAATCGATCACCTGTGAATCTGTAAAATGCATCACCATATTATATCTGCTATATTATGATCATATGATGTTCACCCATGCTTAAACACCTGTTATATCATATGTTACTGTTATATTATGTTGTTCTGTTGTTTATATCTGTTTATCACACTTCAAAGTTCCCTTTAGATTAGAATCACTATGGTTTGAAATGATACATACCCGAACGGACTTTAGAATAAGGGAAAATCGTTATAGGCTAAAATGATAGGCCTGAACGATTTTCAATTATTTTCATATACTTGGGACTGCGGTTTTGAAATGATAAAACCCGGGTTTTCTTTGTAAATTACGGGTTGAAATGATATATTACCCGCATCACTTTATCTAGGCTAGAAAATTATATACAGACCCGTAGTTAAATTATTTTTTTCTAATTTTTTTTAAAATATGTTTGAAATGTAAATATTGTAATATTTTATTTAAAACTTAATTAAAAATGATTTTTGTAGAGTATTATTGATTTTCTAAGAATTTATAAGTGAAATAAATTAAGATAAAGTGGGAAATTTGAAATATAAGTTATTTTGGAAATTTTGATTTAATTTTAAATGGAATTTAAATTTAATATGAAAGTATGGTAAATTTATGATATTTTGAATTTAAATGAATTTATAATATATTAATGATTTTTGAATAAAGTTAAAATGTGAAATGAATGATCATTTAAGTTGAAATTTTGAAATATAACCAAAATGGGAATTTGTGAATTTGGCTTAAAAGTGAATTTTAAGTTAAGTAAATAAAATTGAAATTAAGTTATATTTTGAAATTTTAAACTTAAGTGTTAAGTTGAAATTTAGTTCAATGAATTTAAAATTGAATGTTGAAATTTAATAAGTGAATTATTATTAAATCTTGATTTTTGAATGGAATCTTAACTTTATAAAATTATGAACTTAAGGAAAATTAAATGATGTTTATAAATGTGAAAATGTATTTATTTATAAGTTAAAAATGTTTTAAAATAAAAATATAATAGGTTGTGAAATTATATTGAATATTTGAAGTTAATTAACTGCATTTTTGAAATGCTATTAATTGTAATGTAAATGATATTACAGCATTGGTAAATGCTGTAGTTGATGATAATGAACTAAAAAGCTAAATTGAATTAAAGGCTATTATAGCATTTTGTAAGTGCTATAATTATTGAATTTAACTAAGTTTATTTGAAATTTAAGTAAACCCTATTACAGCATTTTTTAAAATGTTGTCTTTTGTTAAATTGAACTGTTTGGAATGTAACTTTCCGTTGCGTTTTCTAAATGCTGCGAAAGGTGAATTTTCACTGTTTTTGTAACGCTCCGATATTTTCAACCATTCGCATCCGCACATGTCGGACTTGAATTGCTCAAAATACCGAATTGTAAAATAAATTTGGCAAAACACAACATAAATAGTAAATAAATAAATTACAGATCACAGACACAGAGTAATAAATACAGCGGAAGTAAAAAGATAGTAGTTCATGAAGCTACTATATAAATACATCAGAGTCATACATAATACAACAGAAGTCTAATATGATAAACAAGCACAAGCTGAATGCATCACCAGAATAACTTGACTAACTGGAATGAACAGAATACTGAAATTGAAATAGATGGTTGGATCTTCAAGCAAGGCTCCAGCTCCAAAGGCGAGTCTCTAATGTTGTATCACTCAGTCTGACCCGAGCGTAAAGCAAAACACAAAACACTCGAGTCAAGACATACATACGTATACAATGTAAACCAACTCAAGTGAACTGTAATATAAGGTACAAGTAACTTAAAGGATGCTTGGGAACACCCATCCTCTAAGGATCCGTTAAACTATTTACTATGTAGTCATATTTCGCTGTTATAATAATGTCTATAGTAAAATAAACTTACTTTTTAGTAGCGTTAAGGGGTTACCCATATAGCCCTTAACACATAATAGTCCCAGTAGTCTATCCAGTATCAGCGCATCTTCAGATCGGGAGACTACCCTAAATACTCCACGGGCTACGGGAGAAATCCAAACTCGTACAAGGCGCGCTATGGTAGGTGACACGGCACAACTAGGCAATGCCAGGGTAGATATACCAATTACACTTCGGGGTCGGTGGTAACGCGTAGCAGCTACTACCGCCCACCTCTAGCCACACCCCTAAATCAAAAATTCAAAAGTGGTCATCGAATCAATACCAAAGTCAGAATATAATATCAAAGGAGTGTGTCCGATCAGAGGAATGACCTCATTAGCCCGTCAATTGCTCCTGTTTTAGCCACCTTATGCCAACTCACCGGAGTCGGGTCCACGTTCATACCTCACAGGACGTCTCCACCATCCTACTTCATTCTGGAATCTCCATCGCGTACACGGTTGTTAAAGTGGTTTTCGGAGTTGGCAGAGAGTATGACAACTTTCGATCCCGGTCTCTTTAACAACCAAACGTTATTATAACCCATGGATATTTATTTCAAAATCATTTATACTTTCAAAACTAAACTAGCATATCCATTTCGAAATCATATCATTTCTTTCAAACTAGTATATACTTTCAAAACTAATTCAATAATATATCATTTAAATAAAACCTAAATTTCAAAATCATTGAATATTTCCTTTAATTTATTAAACTTGAAATATTCCTTTAAATTATCATAGCATTTTGGAAATGTTACCTTAAGGAATCATAACATTTTTGGAATGTAATACTTCCACTTTAACATTTTATATAATCAAATTATTTATATGCTTACAAATTTAACATGGTCATTTTATCATAGCCTTATAGTTAAATAAACTTTGTTACTGTAATATCCAATTTAAAGCTGAAATTCTTATCTTAAGTTAAAAGTACCTTATTAACTTACATTATTATTACAATAAAGAAACTTTATTATTTTATTCATTTAAAATATGCCATTTGCATAAATTAAAATTTGCATATCAAATGTACATTATCAACTTACATTTTATTATTTCAGTAAGTAACATTTAACATTTTAATCAATTTAAAATACACCATTACATTGATTAAAACTTACATGCCAAATGTACGTTTTACCTTACATTTATTATAATAAAGAGAATTTATCATTTTAATCAATATTACACTAACTAAAACTTTACTTGTTTCTTTCATTAATTAAAACCTTACATGTTTCTTTCATTAATTAGAACTTCACATATTTCTTTTGTTTTTGCTATTACAGTACAAACATTCATTATATTAATCACTTAAAATATTAATTAAACTTACATTTCATATGTATGTTTAACTTACATTTTTCCATTTTAAAGTCACAGTTATTTATCTTACAAAACATATCATTTCACAAAAGAATATTTGTCATAGTTAATATAACAATCAAATTCTTTACAAATTTATTCACTTAGACATCAATTCAACTATGATTCCAAGTTAAATAAACTTATTACAAAATGTCCCATAAAAATGTGTTTCATTTTATTTATTCAAAACTACATTTATTTATTATACAAAATATGTCCATTTCAGGAAATAACCTTAATTAAAATTACTAGGTTAGATTTAAGATTCCAAATTAAATCGAACTTAATTATTAAGTTATTCAAATAAGACTCTTTAAATTCCATTTAAAACCAATTAACTTATAAAAAAAATTAACTAATAGAAAAACAATATTTCTTTACACCCTAAAGAATTAAATCAAATTAATTTAAAATTTTCATATATTTATAATTCCAAAATACTTAATAACATTCAAAAAATATTTAGAATACTTAATAAATTTTTAGGAAAATATCATTTAAAATATAACCATGGGTCTGTATAATATTTTCTAACCTTGGTCAAGTGATACGGATATGTATCATTTCAATAAGTAATTTAAAAAGAAAAATACGGGTTTTATCATTTCAAACTCGTAATCCCAAGTAAAATAAATACAATAAAAATCATTTGAGCCTATCATTTCAGCCCATAATGGTTTTTCCTTATTCTAAAGTCCGTTCGGGTATGTATCATTTCAACCCATAGTGATAGGGAACTTGCCATGGTGATTATCAGAAATAAAATAACAGTATATGTAACGACCCCACTTCCTACTTCCAGGAAGTAACATCGTTAATAAGAAAGAAAAGGGTGAGAAAATAGAAAAGATAGAAGAAAGAACAACAACATCAGAATCTCACAGCGGAACGAATAAAATATATTAATTACATAAGTATTTACATAATATATACATCAATCAGAGCTATACAGATAATACATCACATACTAGACAGTTATAAACACCTGTCTAGTTAATACAACTCAATACACAATACATCACAGAGATACCACACAGCGGAACTAAATATATCTAAAACGCTGAAGCCTCCTGCTCCATTGCTCCTCCAAAATTCGTCAAAGCTAAACCTGAATCCCTTGGCTACCCGTAAAAATTTGGGTACCCGAGAGTTTATGAAAAACAAAATAAACTTCGGGTCAGACATGGGTCTGGTATGAGTAACAAGTTAAAGTTGCTTAATTTTGAAAAAAATCCTTTGAAAACAAAAGGTATCACGTAAGACTTCCCACACATAAACATGGAAAAGTTTTTACCTTACGCTAACCAAAACATTTGATAGGAAATTCTGTGATATTATATTAGGTCTATGGTTTTCAAGTAAATAGAAAATAGCCGAAATTGTTACATGATTAAATTCCAACTACTAGCCACAAAAGTGGGTAATACAATCAAAACCGTTGGCACTTATTGGATTTTGGATTCCATACAATGGCAGGGCTACTGGGGTACCGCCCGTCACAGTACGGGGCCTAGATCACCGTACCGAGGATTACTCCCTTCATCCCCTGCAACACAAGGCCGGAACCATTCCTTACTGAACAGTCCTGAACAAGATACACCCCGCAGTTGGCTGCAGACCAACCGCCCACTAAGCCGAATAAAAAGGGACATCTAGACAGGGGAATATCCTTGTCCTGCTTGGGCATGACCCACCTAACCTTGCTGCACCTCCCCTGTTTTAGCCATTCCCGGTTGATGAGGCTTGAGGTTACGATTACCTTTATAGAACATATTTCTTAGAATGCTCATCGTCCGCCTGACGATGTGTTGAAAGCATTCAATCCATACAAGTTCGTTCCGGGTTCGAATGAAACCGAAGGCATTATCTCGTTACACTCATTTTGGAATCACCCTCAGAGTTAACGACGATAACCCTTGCATTCTGAACCTTCATCTTCACTTCAGATTCACGACCTAACGTTAATTTGGAAACGATGTGGTTTTCGGATGTTCCTAATGCGGAAAACCCGATCCCGGTCTCATCGAAATCCAAAGCGTGTCTTTTAAGGCCAAGTTGTCTATTTAGTCTTAACAGCGAATTCAACACAGATAGATAATTCACATCTCATAATAGATAATCACAATATCATCATAACAGATAATTAATATCATCATCCAAACAGATAATTAAACATTATCATACTTAAACTATACATCCAAATCACATAGATATTATTCATCCACACCTGAGATTACAATCAAACAATGAAATATCAACATCATCCATCAGCAATGATTTATAAATCACAAGCTATAGTTAATTTAAAATGAATTGAATTAACTTCTTCCATCTTAATTAATTTAAAATAAATTAAATTAATTACTCATTCCATAAATCCTGCTCTCACAATCATTAATTAAATTAATTAATCATTCTCTAATTACAAGAATACATTAGTCTTTAATAAATTCCTTAAATGAATTATTCTAAATCATTTATAGCAGATTAACATTTAATTACTTACCCATTAATTATTCCTTAATTAAACAATTCTTAATTACATCATTAATTATAGTAATTATGATCTTCAATTTATATTCAATTACTTATTTAAATTAATTAAGTGATTAATCTTTACTTAAACACAATTATTAATCACCCCCTTGATTAATAACAAACCAGTAATTAACTATCCTTAATTACTTATTAACAAATTAATCATTCCATGATTAATTATTCCCATAAATAAATCCTTTGATTAACTATAAAAGAAATTACTCACATTACTTCATTTACAAATCATCTTGAATGAATCTCATCAAGTAATTATCATCCAATTACTATTCTGAGTAATTATGCTCCATTAATTACACTTATATTCACATATATCAAATCATTAAATGATTTCTTAATTTAATCTTATTATCCATTACTTATATATATATATATTCAAATTAATCATCTTTGCTTTAAATATCTTTTGCAACATCCCAGTAATTTCCTTAATTTATTTACAAAAATAAATCTTGAATAAATCCATTAATTAATTACATTTATATAGATTTATTACCTTTCTAATTATCTTGTTGATTTATTATTCTCAAATAAATCAATATCATCATTAATTATTAATTAATGATTTCTAATTACATCTTCATTTGTTAATTTATATTAAGAATACACATCTTCAAATCATAAATATTAATCCTCTTGATTAATAACAAACAGTAATTAATCATTCAATATTAATTACTTCTCAATAACACTCTAAATTAATCCCCTGATTAATTTTAAGTAATTATATTTCAATTACTTCCATTAATAACATCACCCAATTAATTACATCCCGTAATTATCCTTCAATTACTTCTCTAAGTAATTCAATTCCAAATTATCAGTTAATTAAACTAAATTAATTAACTCGAATCAATTTACATAATTAATAAGTAATTAATTTCTTAATTACTTTTCAATAAATAATTTATAATTAAACTATTGAATTAATTAATCTAATTAATTTATTACAAAATCAACCATATTAATTAATTATAACATAATCTGGTTAATGAACTTCATTAATAATTATTTAATTATCAACTTATATTAATTATTATTAATTATAAGTTAATTAACCATTTAAAAATCTAATCTATAGTTCTAAATCACATATTAGTTAATTAATTCATTAATTAACTTTAATTACTACTTTTATACTATAATTACTAGTTTAATTAATATCTATTATTAATTATTCTACCTAATTAACTTAAAGGCTGATGCACACAAATTCTAAAACTTCATGAATTAAGGCAAACCATTCTCATCTTTGATTATATTTTCACTTCCAATATGTTTAAAACATTTATTTTAATTTACTCTCTAATTAAAATCCAATGTATCATTAATAAAATTCTATAACTAATTTATTTTAAAACCCCTTTGCCCACTCACATGATTTAATTACAATTAAAACTCATTTGAACAAATTTAAATTATAAAACTTTATTTTAGTTCCCAAATTTAGCTTTTCATAACTAAGTCCTGATCCCCTTGGTGTTAACTTGGCTGAGTACTTTCTTTAACCATTTATAATTTATTTTTGAATTTAACTCCCCTTTGAATAAACTTAAACATTTGGCACTTTTAAATTATTAAAATAATTTAAGTTTTGAAACTTATTTATACCCAACTTATTTTCAAAACTGACTGGAATTCACAGTTAAATTCTGATTTAAATCTAGATTTTAACTTTGATTTTAAATTTTAAAACAAAGTTTTAAAAACAGTTGAAACTGTTAAACAGTTTCAGGTTGTACAAAAAAAAAAAAATACAGAACAAATACCACTACCGAGCCCCCCCTGTGTTTGCTTCGAGTTATACGCGAGACCTCCTCGAGAAAATATACGAGCTGCTTCGAGTTTCTCACCAGGCACGCGCGAATGGAAACAAATTACAGAACCTGGAAACAACAGAACCTCTCCTCCCCTCAAACCTGTCAGCGCCGCTCTTCCCCAACCCTGACCACGTGGCGACAAGAAACTCCGGCCATGAACGCATCAAAGACTGAGCTACCCCCTCACAAAGTTTCACGGCACTCGATCGCCTGATGGCGTCGAACAGAACCCAATACTTCGGCTACTACAACTAGGTTATGAGCAAGAATTTTGCTCAAAATAAATTGTATTCCAGATGAAAATTTTAAGTTGTTTTATCTTAACTAAATGCTTAGACTTAGTTTGAGATGATACAAACATCATTTGCTTGAAATTGAAGCGCAAGCATAAATCAGGGATGAAGTAAATAAGGTTTAATAGCAAAATTTTGTTTTACAGGGAGTAACAGAGAACAAGCATATGCATCACTGCAAGTTAGATTTTGTTCCAGGTAAAACTCAAGACTATATTGCTTTAAGTGTAATTCTAAACTTAAACTCATGAATTAACAAACTTAAATTATTCAGATCTCTAACTCTAACAAATATTAGACGAATAGATTTGCATTTTGATCAACTTTTAATTTTCCGAACTAAGAGTTACCTGAATACAACAGAAGCATATTAACAAACATTTATAAACTCCAAATTTATCAACCATATATATATATAAACAAAGCATATTTCATCTCAGAGGTTTTTCACAATCAACAAATTAAAAGTTACTTAAGCTTTTTAAAAAAAAGAGTTACTCACAGCATATAGAAACACAACCAGTTTTTAAGAAAAACAGTTTGATTGGCAGGCTTTAGTTATGCAGAATCACAACTCACAAATATCCAGAGAAAATGAAGATATACATGTTCACACAATTCATTTAAACATTCTAATATATTCTAATATAGGCATGCATCAGAATTTAAAACTTAAGTAATTGTTAAAAATGCTACTCACCTGAAACAGAAAAGAACAGAGGCACTGTTGTTGAAGCAGGCTTAGAAATTTACAGGCTTCACTTTTGTTTTGCTTCTGGCTTGCAATATTCAGGTTGAACTCTCTTGTGATTCTCAGTATTAATTGATTTTAAGTTGTTGTTTACACTGAAGCTTTGTTTGTTTGAGTTTGCAATGAAGTTTATTTTAATTCCTACTTAGTTCGAACTGAATATGCAGCCAACATATAGAAAAGAAAAGAGCAGGGTTATAATTATGTTTCATGAAACTGTACAATATTGTATACAGTCTTGTGTTGTACAGATTTGTTTTCCAGAGATATTTGTTTAAATTGTGGGCTGATAGGAATACTTAATGTACTAAAGATTTTACATTAATTAGTTTTGTTTGTTAGCTTAAGATATTTGATGATGTCTTCCTAAGCAAGCTTCATACATATATATGCAGTTTGTTTATCTTAGCTACTGTCATTTGTTTATTCAATTTTGGCCTGCACAATTTATATTTTTATATCTTGTTACTGTCATTAGCCTGCATATGATTTCACTTGTTTGTTTTTATTTTTTATTTTTTTTATATTACTGTCATGTGTTCATTCCATTTGGCCTGCACACATATATTTGATTTGCTTGTACTTAGCTATTTATGTGTTAAGCATAAATATGTTACTTATCTTATATTTTACTTCCTTTTGAAAACTCAGCCTGCACATATATATATATATATATATTTGCTCATTGGCCTGCATATTTATCTAGATGCTTTAAACATATACTTATATGTATATACTGAAGTTCATATATGGGTTTACAAATTTGAAAATTTATTTGTTCTAGTTTCATTGCTGACTTGTTATATTTTGAAATGCATGTGAATGTTGTTATTTTTGTTCTGTTATTTGCAAACTAAATGAATTTATAGTTGTTAAGCTATTATAATGTAACCAATGTACTACTTTACATTTTCCTAATTTATCTTTTAGTCTTATATTTATATTTATTAATATTATTTAAGAGTAACTCATTTATCAATTTATAATGGTAAATAAATTAAATTATCTTTTTATCATAAACTACATATTTTATTAATGTATGTTGATGTATTGTTTGACAAAATTCTGTTAAAAACTCATATATCATTTTAAATTCATATTTTAAATCAAACCATACTAAAAAGAAAAGAAAACAAATCATTTTGTTAATAATTTAAATTTAAACTTAAGTTAAAATAAGTTTTCAAACTATTTATTTATTTAGCTTTGAAATGTTTATATTAAATAAAACACAAATTTCTAATTCACTAAAATATATATTAGTATTTAAACATAATTTATTAGTTAAACTTTAAAACAAATCTCATCTATTTACAATGTATATAAATATATACATATATAAATAGAAAACAAACAATTAATTTTTAACAGATTAAATTTATCCATTAGATATTTATTAAAAGAAAAGTATCAAATTCAGATTTAATTAATAAAAATATATCATATCAATTTAATATTTAATGCAGATTATTAAATTGATATAGCTAGAAAATCCCGGGTCGTCACATTCCTCCCCCCTTAAAAGAATTTCGTCCCCGAAATTTAAAAGCAAAGGTAATTTAATAATATATTTAAGATTTTAATTTAATTTTAAATCATAAGCATATATCAATCACATGCTAACAATCATCACAACCAATCTACTCAATCAACAAAGCTAACTATCCAGACAAAATAGAGTTCTCTAGAGTTTTCCAGTATAATACCGGAATACTCGATCTATAGAATCCAATCAGTCTATACTCCTAATCTATAGAACTCCTCCGAATCAGAGAAAATTCATACAAAATGAAATTTCCGACTCCCAAATCCAAATTCCCTCATCTCTTATCCACCAAATACTTCTGACAGTCCAGAGCTACCTTCAACTTACCGATTAGCTCAACCTTCGCTGGTAACTCCTAAAACAATCTGAATCCAAAAACAATCCAGTAGAATAATTTTCTCAAAATCAACTAAAACCAAGAACTCAACCTCTACTATCATCAGTAGAAAACATCTTCTCATTCCCAGAAAAGAAAAACAAATGCACTCCCAACTGCTTCCGCTGCTCAACTCTGATCTAGAGTAGATGAAAATGCTAATGATGCACATAAGCATAACTGGACAACACATGACAAAAATATGATTCAGCAGATCCAAAATAGAACTCAGAAATTCCTCCGAAACTCGAGTTGCTTTACCAATTCCTTTCTCCAGAAACCATTCGATTACTAAGCTGAACCATCGGTACTACTTCTGAAATCTAGTCGATACCAAACTCAACTCCTCAGATGCTAAGGCAAACCACCGACCTCTACAAAGATATTCAGAAAAATTTCTGCCATCCCAGAGAATACTTAACTATCGCAAGTCACTTTTGTGATCCACTCAGGTTAATATCCAAAGAAAACTGTTCTCTCCTACCAATTTGAACATCTTAAACTTATCTAGCCAATCCATTGAAGAAATGGATTCACAAAACTGGTTCTGGACTTCACTTCTAAAGAACTGTTGACAGATGACCTTCTCGCGTGCCGACAGAACAATCTGAGCTGCAACACTGCTACTGATGCCAAAACTCCTTAATCCAAAACTCCTCGAAAAACTCGGGCCTCAAAGCCAAACACAACATTCAGCTGAACTCAACCTCAAACTAATGCAGACACACTTCCTTGTCCAAAGAGCCTTGAGAACTTCTTCGGAAACAATCCATCGCTACTGCATCTTAACACACAACCACTACTTCTTGAGTTACCAAGATAATATTTAAGCTTCTGCTCAACTCACAAAAATCCAAATTCTTCTCATCCAAACTTGTACAACAAAAAAAAATGGACTCCAAATCTCAACAGGTTTTCCCTCCAGAGATTAGGTGAAATCCTTACACCATGAATCTATTCGAGACGGTATTAGGTCTACAGTCTCGTCAAATATACTTCCAACCGCAGGTAGTCGTGTTACACACACCACTACTTAATCTATCCTTATACTTATATTGGAAAACCCGGACAGGTAATCCAACAAATAGATAGAAAATAAATAAATATATATATATATATATATCAAATTTACAAATACGCTCTCTTGGGAAAGAAATCACTTAAGAGCCTAGGTATTCACTCAACCTAGCGCTCTGATACCACTGTAACGACCCCACTTCCTACTTCCAGGAAGTAACATCGTTAATAAGAAAGAAAAGGGTGAGAAAATAGAAAAGATAGAGAAGAAAGAACAACAACATCAGAATCTCACAGCGGAACGAATAAAATATATTAATTACATAAGTATTTACATAATATATACATCAATCAGAGCTATACAGATAATACATCACATACTAGACAGTTATAAACACCTGTCTAGTTAATACAACTCAATACACAATACATCACAGAGATACCACACAGCGGAACTAAATATATCTAAAACGCTGAAGCCTCCTGCTCCATTGCTCCTCCAAAATTCGTCAAAGCTAAACCTGAATCCCTTGGCTACCCGTAAAAATTTGGGTACCCGAGAGTTTATGAAAAACAAAATAAACTTCGGGTCAGACATGGGTCTGGTATGAGTAACAAGTTAAAGTTGCTTAATTTTGAAAAAAATCCTTTGAAAACAAAAGATATCACGTAAGACTTCCCACACATAAACATGGAAAAGTTTTTACCTTACGCTAACCAAAACATTTGATAGGAAATTCTGTGATATTATATTAGGTCTATGGTTTTCAAGTAAATAGAAAATAGCCGAAATTGTTACATGATTAAATTCCAGCTACTAGCCACAAAAGTGGGTAATACAATCAAAATCGTTGGCACTTATTGGATTTTGGATTCCATACAATGGCAGGGCTACTGGGGTACCGCCCGTCACAGTACGGGGCCTAGATCACCGTATCGAGGATTACTCCCTTCATCCCCTGCAACACAAGGCCGGAACCATTCCTTACTGAACAGTCCCGAACAAGATACACCCCGCAGTTGGCTGTAGACCAACCGCCCACTAAGCCGAATAAAAAGGGACATCTAGACAGGGGAATATCCTTGTCCTGCTTGGGCATGACCCACCTAACCTTGCTGCACCTCCCCTGTTTTAGCCATTCCCGGTTGATGAGGCTTGAGGTTACGATTACCTTTATAGAACATATTTCTTAGAATGCTCATCGTCCGCCTGACGATGTGTTGAAAGCATTCAATCCATACAAGTTCGTTCCGGGTTCGAATGAAACCGAAGGCATTATCTCGTTACACTCATTTTGGAATCACCCTCAGAGTTAACGACGACAACCCTTGCATTCTGAACCTTCATCTTCACTTCAGATTCACGACCTAACGTTAATTTGGAAACGATGTGGTTTTCGGATGTTCCTAATGCGGAAAACCCGATCCCGGTCTCATCGAAATCCAAAGCGTGTCTTTTAAGGCCAAGTTGTCTATTTAGTCTTAACAGTGAATTCAACACAGATAGATAATTCACATCTCATAATAGATAATCACAATATCATCATAACAGATAATTAATATCATCATCCAAACAGATAATTAAACATTATCATACTTAAACTATACATCCAAATCACATAGATATTATTCATCCACACCTGAGATTACAATCAAACAATGAAATATCAACATCATCCATCAGCAATGATTTATAAATCACAAGCTATAGTTAATTTAAAATGAATTGAATTAACTTCTTCCATCTTAATTAATTTAAAATAAATTAAATTAATTACTCATTCCATAAATCCTGCTCTCACAATCATTAATTAAATTAATTAATCATTCTCTAATTACAAGAATACATTAGTCTTTCATATTTTAAATCAAACCATACTAAAAAGAAAAGAAAACAAATCATTTTGTTAATAATTTAAATTTAAACTTAAGTTAAAATAAGTTTTCAAACTATTTATTTATTTAGCTTTGAAATGTTTATATTAAATAAAACACAAATTTCTAATTCACTAAAATATATATTTGTATTTAAACATAATTTATTAGTTAAACTTTAAAACAAATCTCATCTATTTACAATGTATATAAATATATACATATATAAATAGAAAACAAACAATTAATTTTTAACAGATTAAATTTATCCATTATATATTTATTAAAAGAAAAGTATCAAATTCAGATTTAATTAATAAAAATATATCATATCAATTTAATATTTAATGCAGATTATTAAATTGATATTGCTAGAAAATCCCGGGTCGTCACAGTATACATATAATATCATAACAAATGATGTAACAAATATATAAATGGCATTTATCATCATGTAATCACAACACTGGCATATATGAATGACATATCAATGTCTGCAGATTCACTTGACATTTTTTTCACAAAAATATAAGTATATATGTCTAGAGTGATAAAAAATCACCTTTTTAAACTAGAATCGACAAATTCAGAAAAAAAAACACAAACCCCGCAAAGCACGAAAAAGAATGATAAAGCACAATGCAAACTTGAGTGGATGAAGAGTCATATCCAAATTTTGTATGCAAACAAATATCACATACATAAGAATATCATTCAATACAAAACAATAGATGTTAAAACAATGGAAAAATAAATGAATCAAAGTGACATAACTTGACTTAATCAATCAATGGCTTGGCTACATCACATATGGGTTTAACCATCGTCTTATATTGCTTGGTCATGATGGTTAAAGGTGTGCCAGAGGCCAGAGGCCGAGTATAAGCATGAAGTACAAAGAAGAAACAAAGAGAAAAAGAAAGAAGACGAAGAGAAGCCATGGATCTAGAGCTTGAATATAATTTTCTTTCACGCAAATGATAATGAGAAGTTTTTGTGCGTGATAGGCAAGAGAAATTCATGGCTAGATTAAAGGAATGAACGGCTATGGTATGTAATAAAGAGGCTATGCAATAAAAGACAAGATTTTGAGTGGTTTGGAAAATAAAATGGCAACAAATACTTGATGCATTTAATTAAAAAAATTCTTTCTTTCAAGAGATGAAATGAGAAATGGAATAAAATGAGATATGTTTGAGGAGTTTTGTACGTGAATGATAAAAGGAAATAC
Source organism: Allium cepa (assembly GCA_030765085.1). NCBI lineage: Eukaryota > Viridiplantae > Streptophyta > Magnoliopsida > Asparagales > Amaryllidaceae > Allium > Allium cepa. The sequence goes on from CM060931.1 coordinate 299,787,757, forward strand.
ACAGCTATATAAGAAAAAAAACAGCCAAGGAGTTATGAATACTGGGGAAACGGAAAGACATAAGTTAAGGAGGAAGTGTTTGCGCCATAATTGGCCACAAACCCCAAATACCGTGAAAGCACCAGTGTATGAATACAAATCAGCAATATTCAAACACAAATCACAGATCTCAGCAAATAACCCAAGAATGCTTGCACAAAAATGGGCAAACACCTCCAAGTCGTATGATTTAGTTGATTTTATGTTATTCGTAGTGATTTGGGTGGTTTATGCAAATACGTAAAAAGCAGGGACTAAACTGTAAAAGACACACAGATTTATAGTGGTTCGGCCAGAATGTGCCTACATCCACTTTATATGTTATTCTCCTTTTCTATCCAGATTACAAGTACAAAGCTTGTAGTACAAGTATATCAAAGTTGTTTGAAAGTTCCTTCCAGGCTTGAGCTCTCAAACTTGTCTGCCATTGTTGTACCCCTGCCCCTCTATTTATAGAGTGAGGTTGGGGGCAGGGGTCTAGGATGTTTATAGCTGCTGGTGGGCCTGGGCTGATGCAATCTGGACCGGCAACTTTGGTTCGGCAAGGCCTTGGTTCGGCGGTGAGTGGCTTGGCTTGGCATGGAGTTGGTTCGGTAGTAGTTAGTCCGGTAGTGCGTGGAGTTGGTTCGGTAGGGTTGGTTCGGCAGTAGAAGGGAAGTAGGGTGGTTCGGTTATGCTTTGGACCGGCCTACTTGGAAAGGGTTTGGATCGGTGGTACTTTGGTTCGGTCTCGGTACTACCGAATGGATGTTAGACTGAGAATGCCGAATGATCCCTTGTGTTGGGAATGCCGAATGAGCCTTCATATTTGAGAATGCCGAACGAGCCATGTGGAGTTCGAATAGTATGTCCCTCCTACCTTGCATCGATCATATCTCCTTCATACGAACTCTGATTAACCTGAAATTTGAAACATAGCCTCTCCTAATCCTCATTATCATCTCCAATCAATTTCGTCCCGATCGGAGCTTAACCCCGATATCAGACATTCCTTACCAATTTGTTGATATTCCAGTTTTGACCAAAAAAATGGGATAACAGGAAGAAAAGTACAATATATTTTATTTTAAATGCAAATGAAAAAAATGAGAGATGGGAAATGATTTTTTTTATGTGAATTTTTAACTTGATATGCAAGGCTATGAGTAGAGTAATTCATGGCTAGGAATGAGGAGGAAATGGCTAGAAAATAATAAAGGCCAAGCCAATGAAAAAGGCAAGAGTTTAAACAATGAAACGTATGCCTCTTAAATTTCTCCAATCCATTTATTTGCATACATTTCTTTCTAGAAATGAAATGTGAAGTAAATGTTTACGTGAATTATGAAGTGGAGTGGATGGCAAGAAAAGATTTGAATGGCTAGAGAGGAGTAAATGATAGGAAAACACAACGGCTAGGAAATAAAAGGCAAGAAATAAGGAGAAAGAAACATATATATATATATATATATATATATATAATTCTTAAATGCAATTGAAAAGAGGATATTTTGAGATGTTTGTACGTGATTAATAAGAGCAATTCACGGCTATGAATGGTGAATGGCTAGGGTAAGTAATAAAGAGGGTAGTAAATAAAAAGGCAAGCATTAAAGAAATGTAACACATGTCTCCTTGATTTCTTCCAAGCCTTTTATGAAAAGATATACACACAAGTAAAATCCAATAAATAAAGTTTAGATAAAGAAAATAGAAAAATAAAATAAAATAATATAGAAAATAAAAATATAGAAATGCACTAGAAAAATAGAAATTGAAATACAGAAAATAACTGCGTGTAAAACGCTGTAATTTATCTAATTTAAAAAGTATAACTCAGAATTTAACGAAACGAAAAGCAGAACAGATATCATAAATATACTCTGCTTCAAAGAAAAAGATTAAAATTTAAAATTCAATTTTTTTTGAAATTTAAAATGAAAATTCAAATTTTCACCAAAATATAAAATTTTGAAAAATCGTTTGTTTTTTCCATTTGGAAAATAAATTACAAACAAATTTGAAACTTGCATTGGAAAAATTCTAAAAATTCACTTTTAAATGATTTAAAAATCAAAATTTCAAATAAAAATTTAATTAAAAATATTCACAAAATTATGGGTTGTTACATTCTCCCCCACTCAAAACTTTTCGTCCCCGAAAAGGATCAAGGCATGGAAAATAGAGACAACAGATATAATGAGATAGAATTAAGACAATATAAAAAAGAAGATTGAACTTATACCTGGTAACAGTCGTTATAGGTAAATTCAACAACATGGAGATGATCTTCCCATGATCCTCTGTAATCAAGGTGTAACGACCCGTAAATTTCGACAATTTAATTTGTTTATTTAATAGGATTTTTGTAATTTATTTTAGTAGAAACAATAAAGGGGATAAATAAATGTTAAAATGAAGGCTAAAATAAATTATGTAAATGGTGACTTAAAACCTATTTATAGAAATTTGAATAAAATCCAAATTGGATTAAGTAGAAAAAGGATTCTTACCTGCACATAAAATTTAATATGATAAATTAATGAAAATATTAAATTGATTTAATGCAATAAAAGAGTGTAAACGGTAATTGGAATAAATTAAGGAATCATGTTATTGCAAGTTAATAATTTACGACTTGAATGAAATTTCAATTCATTAAAATCATTTAAATGTTATGATTTGATTTTAAATGGAATATGAGAAAAACAAATGTAAGGATTTGATTAATATATATGTTATTTATCCAGGGTATTAAATAAAATTGGGAATCCAATTCTAAAGTTAATGGTAATTGTATAAAACCAATATAAGATAATGAATTGCAATAATTGTGGGTTGATAATAAGGTGTGAAGGGAAAGTGATTGTTATATTAATTGAATGAAATTCAATTTTGATGGGAAAGGAAAATGGGTATTTGGTAATAAATTTAAAACGGACTTAAATAGTGAATTTATCTAATTAATATATAATAAATAATGACTGAATAAAAACCTATACCTGTAAATATCTATAATATTTGAGTGGAAATAACAAACTTATAAATGTGGGATTGAGAGTTTTACAACAATTATTATGAGTTATATACTTAGTTCGTTCGATTAAATCAGAAACCATTACAATAAATATAAATTTAATGTTATGCAATTGGGATAAACAATTGGAAAATGTTAAAGTATCTGGATATATAAACTAAAATAAATGGTACCCAAGATGGTATTATGATAAATAGTGAAATTAAGAATGGGAATCAGGATTTTATTTATATGGAAACTTAAAGTCTAATAATTGAATTTAATTGCAATTAAATGAGATTGGATATAGTTAAATAATTCGTTATTTGAAATAAAGATGATGTGAGAAATTTGTGTGATAATTTGGAATCCATTATTTAATCCATCTGTTTGACAGGAATGAATGGAATACTAATAAATTTATTTAACTAAACGAAATTTTAGGATATTATTTATAATTTGGGTATTGGATGAATTAAGGATTTATATTAAAATTTATAAATTTACCTTCTTTGATTTGACATCTAAACTTGTTGGAATTTTGTAAATGATTAAGAATTTTTAAAAGAGATAAAATGGGTCAATTTTAGAATCTAAATATAAAATTGGATTTTATTTATTTATTTTGAACTTATTTAATTAATATAAAAATAGGCATTTTGGTCACGGACTCGGATTTCGATGAAACTAGTTTCATCGGATCCGTAACAGCGAATTATTTTAGGGTTTCAAGTTTCGTAGCGATCGGACTTGTCGTTTGATCGTACGAACGTGAAACGCCTTGAAATCGATTTAATTGAAATCAATTTGAAAATATTTAATTTCAGCATAACTTCTTCATACGATTGAATTTGGACGTGAAACTTTTTCCATCGCGTTCAGGATATTTTAAAACACCTATTTGGATATATGGGTTTAACCAATTTCGTTCCGGGGTGAGAACGGGCTTTTTGGGCCAATTATCGTTCATCACGTTTGTTTATTGGATCCATCTACTCTATTTCTAACCTACCTATATAAACTCAATTATAAACCCTAGCCTCCATCTATTCTCATTTCTTTGTGCGTTCATTTTCCTCAACTCTTCCCCTTCCTCAATGGTTGTAAACACTAGATCCAAATACAATTCAAAAAATCAAATCCAAAGCCAAATTTCAATCTCTCCTCAAATCATAGCAAATTATATGTGGATTTGAAGCTCTCGACGAGCGTAATTCAATGGTGGAATTCGTTTTTCAAATCGAGTTATCGTTGGCTCAAAAAGGGATCGTTTATTCTCGGCCTTCCATTTCACCGAATTCAAACCGCATCGGATCATCAAATTGACGATACCATGGCGTGGAGGTCGTCATGCGTAGTCCATCGACGTGTTTAGTTGGGGATTTTAGTGGTTAGATCGATGGCTAAAATTTGAACTAGGGTTCGAATAGGTGGCGGCCGGCGGCGAAGGGGGAGGACCGGACTTGGGGAAATCGAGGCGGCTGGCCGAGGGCCGTTCGGCGGAGGTGGTCGGCGGTAGGCAGGAGACCGGTGGCAGTTGCAAACCTTGGTCAAAGGGGGCGAGTCTATAGGCATGGGTTCCTGGGTATTTCGAACGATGTCGCGTGAGATTGGGGTTACAGGGAGATAGTATGACGTGGAGAAGTTAATATTATGTAAGTTTTATTTAATTTAATTTTTGTTTCAATCGCAATTTTCGACATAATTTTCTCATACGTTATCCATTTCACGCGAATTTTTTTTTGTTAGGATCGTAATAAAATTCCAGACGCTTTAATGCTGGTTTGGACAGATTTGGAGACCGTCAAATTTTTGGGATTAAATCGGATTTAAATTCGATTTAAATTCAAAAGGTGAGTGTTTTAACCCGCTCACGATTTCTAAAATTTCTTATGTTTGTTAAATTGATTTTTGATGTGTTTAAAATTTTATTTATAGCTGTTTGGTTTATATTTCATCAATTTCTCAGTTAAATTGCATTCATTTAATTTGCGCGTTATTTAATTCATTTTGCATATTAACTTCCAGTTAAATTATATTTATTTTGCATATAAACTGCCAATTAACAGTTATTAAATTTATTTGAGTATAAACTGAAATTGATACCAGTATTTATCACCTGTTATATAGTGATGTTTGTTTAAATTGGATGATGATTATAATAAATGATTGATGATTGATGTTTGGTGAATGAATGATGTGTACTATATTTAAAATCTGCAAGTTATCATGTAGTTCATTCATTCGGGATTGCGGTTTGAAATGATATACAACCGCATTTTTTTATTTTTAAATTGCGGATTGAAATGATAAATATCCGTATCACTTGACCATAGGATAGAAAATTATATACAGGCACCGCGGTATATATATATATAAATTATTTTTGAAATGATTTTTCTATGGTTTGGATAGGATACGGTTAATAAATATAGATTTTGATATTATATAAAATCATAGTTTATATATACATCTATAGTTAAAGTAATGAAGATAAGCTATGTATGGATTTGTTAAATAAAATAAATAAGTTGAATGACGGAGTTTGATTATTTTATATTATATGGATAAGTACATGTTAAGATATTGAAATTACATATAATTTTAAAGGATTTAAATAAATTAAGATTGGGAGTTAAATTGGAAAATTTATTTGGAATTGAGCTTAATTAAGAAGTTAACTTCATTAGTTGATGTAAAATTTATTAACTTGAAATTTTAAAAAAAAGGTATGATATTTATAACTGAATTCTATTCAAGGTGAATTAAATGAATATTTCTAGTATAAAAATTGAAGGAAATTTTCTTTTATAAGTAATTTGAGTTTACTTAAATGATTACGGGTTTATTTTGCAATTATTATTTCAAACTAAATAATAGGACTTTAAATTGGTGAAATAGAAATTTCCAACCTTAGTTCCAATTGTTTAATATTCAAAGTTTGAAATATATTGAAACCGAAGTGGTTTATTTAAACTGAAAGCGATTTTAAATTTATGGATTTTGACTTAATCTTAAATGAAATAAATTGTAAGTCACGGAAATTATTTTGTTTTATAAAGAAATTTTCAATCCAAACTATTGATGCTATATACTGTTTGAATATCCAAACCATTTAAGTTTTTGAAATTATGGTTTAAAGCTATGAATTTTCGAAGTACTATAGTTTGAAAGTTATAATTCCATGTTTGGTTTTCGATTATTATAAGTTTGAAGACAATATGATTTTGGAAAAGAAATATATATATTTGAAATAAAATGATATTATATTAATTTGGGTTTTTATAAAAATAATATCAAATGAGTTTGTTTTGGAAAGGAAATGATATCGTATTTATGGGTTTTGAAATGGATAATTATATTCTGGTTTTTGAAAGTATAATTAACTTTTAAATGACCGCGGTGTTATAATAACGTTTGGTTGTTGAAGAGACCGGGATCGGAAGTTGTCATACTCTCTGCCAACTCCGAAAACCACTTTAACAACCGTGTCGCGGTGGAGATTCCAGAATGAAGTAGGTTGGTGGCGGCGTTTCCTGTAAGGTAAATACGTGGACCCAACTCCCGTGAGTTGGCATAAGGTGGCTAAAACAGGAGCGATTGACGGGTTAATAAGGTAGCATCTTTGATCAGACACATCCCTTCGATATTATACTTTGACTTTTGGATTGATTTGGTGGCCACTTTTGATTTCTTTGATTTGGGGGTGTGGCTCAAGGTGGGCGGTAGCTGCGGCTATGCGTTACCACCGACCCGGAAGCGTAATTGGTATATCTACCCTAGCATTGCCTAGTTGTGCCGTGTCACCTACCCTAGCGCTCCTTATACGATTTTGGCTTTGTACCATACCTATGGAGTGCCCTCTGACGACGCCCGGTACGGGGGAAATTACGGTACTGTATAGACTATGGGAATATATTTTGTGTTAAGGGCTATATGGGTAACCCCTTAACGCTATTTAAAAGTAAGTTTATTTTATAAATAGACGCTATTATAATAGCGCAATATACTACATAGTAAATAGTTTAACGGATCCTTAGGAGATGTAAATCCTGAGCATCTCTTGAGTTACTGCACTCATATTTATTTCTGTTAATTTAACTCACATAAGATCTTTTAGTTCTGACTCGAGTGTTTTTTTCTTTTCAAATTCGCTCGGGTCAGTCAAAGCGTTTCAGGATTTGAAGATTTAGCTCTGGAGGACGAAGACGAAGATTTATATTATTATTATTTATACTAATGCACTACACTCATATTGTTCCGCTGCATTGATATTTATTGGTATGTGAACTCTAATATTTATTGTATAAAATAGAATCAAATGTTTTGTAAAAAGATTTTATGAACTGTATATTTATTATTATATTTTATCCTTCCGCTGTGAGATTCTGTTTTGTTTTATTTCTTTCCTATTTTTCTTATTTACCCCCTAACATCCGCACTTCCGTATGGTTTGAATTGACATGTATGTCTGCCATTGCACTTGGAGGGTGTTGCATGATAGGGGGTTCTCGCTTCCCGGTTTGGTAGCGAACGGTTGACTCTTACTCCTACATGTCCCCGCGGGGGTTGGTGGTGCAGTCGAGAGGCTGGCCGTAAAGGCAGAACACATGTACCAATGTATGCTACGGTCGGCGTTACCCCACTGGCGCGGCCCGTTACAGTTGGTATCAGAGCTTTGGTTTAGCGATAAACCTTAGCTTTGTGGGGTTTGACTCTTTACTAATAAGGTAGTAATACCCTATGGGAGTCGTTGAGTGTATATATGAGAGAGCGTATTTGTTAGTGTTATAAAAAAGGTTTTAATATTGTGTTAATCTGTTCCATTTTGTATTTATAAATTCTGGTTGGTGCATGGGACGCTGTGACATCAATAAGGATTTCTAAACACTTAATATGACAGACCGACATAATATTTGTTTTATTTAGGTGAATGAAATAATTTTGCCTATTATATTTTCTATATATATATAATAAAATTTTCAATGATATCTATATGTGGCTGAAATAGATTGGTTGATAAGTAATAAAAATTATAATAATAGTTGAAATGAGATTTAAAATAAATAAATAAAAATTGGAAATTTAGAACTTAAGATCCGGGGTTTTGAAATTTCTTTCGAATAAATTTTGGAATATAATAATATTGTTTATAAGTATTTTCTGGTATAAATATTTAGTATAAAATTCGGAAGAATTTTTTTAAAGAAGATTTTGGAGAAAATTAGTTTTGTACTTTCCTCTCTGTCGTTGGAAAATAATTTCGGTGGTGGCGGCCGCATCATCGACTTTCATTTTCGAGTTTCGAAGGGGGAAGACCACTGTAGTAGTTTAACTGCAGATTCATTTTGATTGAAAAATATAAATTTTGAATTGTTGTAGATATAATTATAGATATATAAGTTTTAAGAATAAATTTATCTATTGTTTTAAAATAAATTGAAAATGTAACCCAGTATTTAATTCTTAAATTTCCGTTAAAAAAAAAATTGTTTCAATTATTGTAGTGAAATGAAAAGTATGTAATTAATAATTGAAACCTTTAAAGTAAATAGATATTTAATGCTAGGTTATGAATGCAATTAAAGGTAATTTGAAATTGCAACTTATAAAACAAAGATGAAATTATTGAATCATTAATTAATTAAAAGAATTTAAAAAAAAACTTGTATAACTTTCAAATTACACACTTAAATAACATATATATGACTTACCAAATATTAAAAGTTGAAATGTTTAATAAGAAATGTAATGGAAATTATACAAGTAAAAGTAGGTAATGAAGCATTCAATGAATTTGCTATTATAAATGAGAATTTAATGTTATAAACTTAAGTTATAATTTAAATTTTACTATAAGTAAATATAATTAAAGGTAAGTATCATAAATAGATGACAATAAACTTTAGTAAATGTTAAAGTAAATTATTTTAATAAACAGAACGATGAATACTGTAAATAAATAAGTTAAGCAGTGAATAAATGAATGTAAAATAATAAAAGGAAAATTCATGATATGAATGAGTGGAAATTTTGGTAGAAATAAGGTGAATAATTGTAAGTAATAAATGAAAATTTTAAATAATCACTGAATAAATGAAAGAAAGGAAATCAAACAACTAAAGTATGAAATAAATTGATAATAAGTTAATTTGATTTGTTGGTTTGAATTGTTGTTGTTTAAATTATGGTTGTTTGGGTAAGATACTTTAAAATTGGGATTGGATGAAAAATATAATCTATTTAGTTTTATCTAAGGCTGTTGAGTAAATGATGCGCTAGTAGTTTATTCTTCATTCTGTACAATTTAAAAGTTTGAACTCGAACAACTATTTGTTTGTTTAGTTGAATGGTTGCTTTAAATTTGTTGTGTATGCTATTTGTCGAATTGATGGTTGTTGTACTGATTTGTTGTCAGTAATTGAAACCACTTAAAATTTCACTTTATATAAATTGTTAAACCTTTAGATTTTGTAAGTGTTTATAAGTGAAATGCAGGTTATGGAAGCAATTGCTACTGCTTTTGGTTCAATAAATTTAGCGTAAGTTGCCCGACAAATAGGTACGTTTTTGGATTACGGGTTATAGCGCTATTTTATATATTATCCCATGGAGGGATATATATTATTTTGGAAAATATTTGTGTATGTTGTTATATTTATATTATATTTTCTTCCGAGCCTCTCCGTACAAAGGAGACTCTGCCAAAATTTTCCGCAAATTTTGGACTTAGAAAAATTTGAGAATGTTTACAAACTTTAACAATTTATGTATAAAGGATTTAAATAAGGATAAATTGGTATATTTTATGTTAAATTATTTTATTTTGTAAACTTATTTGTTTATAAATTTAATTTAGAAAGATATATTGTTTTCTTATTTCTTCTTTTCCCTTCTTTTCCTTTTCGGGGATGAAAAGTTTTGAGTGGGGGAGAGTGTAACGATCCGTAAATTTCGACAATTTAATTTGTTTATTTAATAGGATTTTTGTAATTTATTTTAGTAGAAACAATAAAGGGGATAAATAAATGTTAAAATGAAGGTTAAAATAAATTATGTAAATGGTGACTTAAAACCTATTTATAGAAATTTGAATAAAATCCAAATTGGATTAAGTAGAAAAAAGATTCTTACCTGGACATAAAATTTAATATGAGAAATTAATGAAAATATTTAATTGATTTAACGCAATGAAAGAGTGTAAACGGTAATTGGAATAAATTAAGGAATCATGTTATTGCAAGTTAATAATTTACGACTTGAATGAAATTCCAATTCATTTAAATCATTTAAATGTTATGATTTCATTTTAAATGGATATGTGAAAAACAAATGTAAGGATTTGATTAATATATATGTTATTTATCCAGGGTATTGAATAAAATTAGGAATCCAATTGTAAAGTTAATGGTAATTGTATAAAACTAGTATAAGATAATGAATTGCAATAATTGTGGGTTGATAATAAGGTGTGAATGGGAAAGTGATTGTTATATTAATTGAATGAAATTCAATTTTGATGGGAAAGGAAAATGGGTATTTGGTAATAAATTTAAAACGGACTTAAATAGTGAATTTATCTAATTAATATATAATAAATAATGACTGAATAAAAACCTATACCTGTAAATATCTATAATATTTGAGTAGAAATAACAAACTTATAAATGTGGGATTGAGAGTTTTACAACAATTATTATGAGTTATATACTTAGTTCGTTCAATTAAATCAGAAACCATTACAATAAATATAAATTTAATGTTATGCAATTGAGATAAACAATTGGAAAATGTTAAAGTATTTGGATATATATACTAAAAAAATGGTACCCAGGATGGTATTATGATAAATAGGGAATTTAAGAATGGGAATCAGGATTTTATTTATATGGAAACTTAAAGTCTAATAATTGAATTTAATTGCAATTAAATGAGATTGGATATAGTTAAATAATTCGTTATTTGAAATAAAGATAATATGAGAAATTTGTGTGATAATTTGGAATCCAATATTTAATCCATCTGTTTGACAGGAATGAATGGAATAATAATAAATTTATTTAACTAAACGAAATTTTAGGATATTATTTATAATTTGTGTATTGGATGAATTAAGGATTTATATTAAAATTTATAAATTTACCTTCTTTGATTTGACATCTAAACTTGTTGGAATTTTGTAAATGATTAAGAATTTTTAAAAGAGATAAAATGGGTCAATTTTAGAATCTAAATATAAAATTGGATTTTAATTATTTACTTTGAACTTATTTAATTAATATAAAAATAGCCATTTTGGTCACAGACTCGGATTTCGATGAAACTAGTTTCATCTGATCCGTAACAGCGAATTATTGTAGGGTTTCAAGTTTCGTAGCGATTGGACTTGTCGTTTGATCGTACGAACGTGAAACGCCTTGAAATCGATTTAATTAAAATCAATTTGAAAATATTTAATTTCAGCATAACTTCTTCATACGATTGAATTTGGACGTGAAACTTTTTCCATCACGTTCAGGATATTTTAAAACACCTATTTGGATATATGGGTTTAACCAATTTCGTTCCGGGGTCAGAACGGGCTTTTTGGGCCAATTATCGTTCAGCACGTTTGTATTTTGGATCCATCTACTCTATTTCTAACCTACCCATATAAACTCAATTATAAACCCTAGCCTCCATCTATTCTCATTTCTTTGTGCGTTCATTTTCCTCAACTCTTCCCCTTCCTTAATGGTTGTAAACACTAGATCCAAATACAATTCAAAAAATCAAATCCAAAGCCAAATTTCAATCTCCTCAAATCATAGCAAATTATATATGGATTTGAAGCTCTCGACGAGCGTAATTCAACGGTGGAATTCGTTTTTCAAATCGAGTTATCGTTGGCTCAGAAAGGGATCGTTTATTCTCGGCCTTCCATTTCACCGAATTCAAACTGCATCGGATCGTCAAATTGATGATACCATGGCGTGGAGGAGGTCATGCGTAGTCCATCGACGTGTTTAGTTGGGGGTTTTAGTGGTTAGATCGATTCCTAAAATTCGAACTAGGGTTCAAATAGGTGGCTGCCGGTGGCGAAGGGGGAGGACCAGACTTGGGGCAATCGAGGCGGCTGGCCGAGGGGCGTTCGGCGGAGGTGGTCGGCGGTAGGCAGGAGGCCGGTGGCAGTTGGAAACCTTGGTTAAAGGGGGCGAGTCAACGGGCATGGGTTCCTGGGAATTTCGAACGATGTCGTGTGAGATTGGGGTTACAGGGAGGTAGTATGACGTGGAGAAGTTAATATTAGGTAATTTTTATTTAATTTAATTTTTGTTTCAATCGCAATTTTTGACATAACTTTCTCATACGTTATCCGTTTCATGCGATTTTTTTGTTAGGATTGTAATAAAGTTCCAGACGCTTTAACGCAGGTTTGGACAGATTTGGAGACCATCGAATTTTTGGGTTTAAATCGGATTTAAATTCGATTTAAATTCAAAAGGTGAGTGTTTTAACCCGCTCACGATTTCTAAAATTTCTTATGTTTGTTAAATTGATTTTTGATGTGTTTAAAATTTTATTTATAACTGTTTGGTATATATTTCGTCAATTTCTCGGTTAAATTGCATTCATTTAATTTGCGCGTTATTTAATTCATTATTGCATATTAACTGCCAGTTAAATTATATTTATTTTGCATATAAACTGCCAATTAACAGTTATTAAATTTATTTGAGTATAAACTGAAATTGATACAAGTTATTTATCACCTTTATATAGCGATGTTTGTTTAAATTGGATGATGATTATAATTAATGATCGATGATTGATGTTTGTTGAATGGATGATGTGTACTATATTTAAAATCTGCAAGTTATCATGTATTTCATTCATTCGGGATTGCGGTTTGAAATGATATACAACCGCGTTTTTTTTATTTTTAAATTGCGGATTGAAATGATAAATATCCGTATCACTTGACCATAGGATAGAAAATTATATACAGGCACCGCGGTATATATATAAAAATTATTTTTGAAATGATTTTTCTATGGTTTGGATAGGATACGGTTAATAAATATAGATTTTGATATTATATAAAATCTTAGTTTATATATACATCTATAGTTAAAGTATTGAAGATAAGCTATGTATGGATTTGTTAAATAAAATAAATAAGTTGAATGACGGAGTTTGATTATTTTATAATATATGGATAAGTACATGTTAAGATATTGAAATTACATATAATTTTAAAGGATTTAAATAAATTAAGATTGGGAGTTAAATTGGAAAATTTATTTGGAATTGAGCTTAATTAAGAAGTTAACTTCATACGTTGATGTAAAATTTATTGACTTGAAATTTAAAAAAAAAAGGTATGATATTTATAACTGAATTCTATTCAAGGTGAATTAAATGAATATTTCTAGTATAAAAATTGAAGGAAAATTTTCTTTTATAAGTAATTTGAGTTTACTTAAATGATTACGGGATTATTTTGCAATTATTATTTCAAACTAAATAATAGGACTTTAAATTGGTGAAACAGAAATTTCCATTTCAAAAATAATTCAATAATATATCATTTAAATATAACCCAAATTTTCAATTCATTAAATATTTCTTTCAATTTATTAAACTTGAAAAATTCCTTTAAATTATCATAGCATTTTGGAAATGTTACCTTAAGGAATCATAACATTTTTGGAATGTAATACTTTCCACTTTAACATTTTATATAATCAAAGTATTTATATGCTTACAAATTTAACATGTCATTTTAACATAGCCTTATAGTTAAGTAAACTTGGTTACTGTAATATCCAATTTAAAGCTGAAATTCTTTTTTTTTTTTGCAAGTTAAGCGGGGTTAAGCTGGGCCCCTACCAGGTTTATTAAAAACAGAAGAACGTACATGGGGAAAAGTAAAGCGACAATGGAAAAACAAACGAAAAACACAACAACAAGGGTAGACAAACATTACAGAAAGGCGGAATCATGAAAAATAGAGCAGTTGAAAACTATGGAAGCCAGGGGTCGAACTCGCTAGCATAGAAACAATGCTTACTGTCATGCATCCCTTCCACAATAGCAATTTTCAACATCGCCCATACGATTGCTTTACTACAGCACTTCCCATCGAAAACTCTCTTGTTCCTTTCATTCCAAGTTGCTTTAAGTAGCCTTTTCAGAATGAAGAAAAAATATAGTCTAACATCATCCTTCCATCCCAGAGCATGCTCAATCAACATCCAGTGATTCAGGTTATTGTGAGAAGGCAAGATACCTTGCACAGCAAGTAACATATTATTCCATAGGTGTTGCACATAATCACACTCAAAGAATAAGTGATGAACACTTTCATTCTGTTGTTCACACAACACACAGGTTGAGGGAACAGGCATGCACATACGAACCAGCTTGTCTTTAGTCATCAGTGCATTACTTATAACCTTCCAGTAGACAAGATTATCACTAGTTGGAGACACTGGAGTCCATGTTACATGAAACCACTTGCAGTCAGGCATAGCCTCAATACCGTGCAAGGCATTGTACACACCACTAATAGAATGAGTTCGGTCGTTCCACAATACCGTATCACGTTCTGGTTGATCATATGAGCATTGTTAATAATGCTTCCAGAACCCTCTGACTTCTTGATTGCTGGAATAAGGGACATCCAGCTTCCCATCAACAATATGATCCCTGGCTAGCGCATTAATCCCAATACCTGACTGATGCTTCTGCTGTAAAGAGAATAGTTGATCAAGAACAACCCCATTGCCAAGCCAAGGTGTAGAGCAGAAATTGTAGAGACTCACAGTTGACAATTTAAAGCGAACAAGCGGCAAGAAACTGCGTCTGAGCTTTAAAATATTCCTCCATATCCAGCTGCAAGTGTTTGGCACCTCCATAACCCAGAAATTGTTGTGCCCAATGTTATATTTGTTGGTCCATTTGACCCAAAGTGAGTCGTGGTTTTGTAACAACGCGTTGTAGTGTTGACTAATTGCGGCCTTATTCCACCTGTCAATGCTCATCAACCCTAACCCTCCTTTACACTTCGGCTTCTCAACAGAGGAGAAAGAACAAGGCACTGTTTTCCTCGTGTGAATCGTACCACACCAAAAAAATCTCAACATCGCACGTCTAATCATTTTAAGAAGTCTTGTAGGAAGAATGAACACACGGGCCCAATACACCATGATGGAAAAACTCACAGATTGTATAAGCACCAACCTACCAGCTTGAGTCAAGAATCTGTTAGCCCAACGGTCCATAGTACCAGTGATTTTTTCATACAAAGGCAGGCAGTTGGCAAGAGTGATAGGAGACGAGCAAAGAGGTAATCCCAAATAAGTCATGTCAGATGCCATGGACTGCATACCAGCTATAGTGGTGAGACTGGATTCCAGTAGGCTGGAAATTCCAGAGAATAAAATGCTTGACTTGGAGTAGTTAAGCTTAAGACCGGTAGCCTTAAAAAATTGGTGAAGCACACCTTTGACACACTCAATTGATTGTTGATTAGGCTTAATGAAGATCATAATGTCATTCGCAAATAGAAGAGAAGTAATATTTAGTTCCTTGCATTTTGGGTGATAGAGTATTTGTTTATTTAGGAACAGCGGCGTTAACATGCAGGTGAATACTTCCATAACCATGATGAAGAGATAGGAGGAGAGAGGGTCCCCCTGCCTTATGCCCTGTCTGGAGGCAAAATTGCTTGTGTTTGATCCATTGATTATCAGAGAGAAGGTGGGTGTTGAGATACACTCATACACCCAAGCAACAAATACTTTGGGGAAGCCCATATGCGCCATTATCCTAACTATTGATTTCCACTGTATAGAATCATACGCTTTGGATAGGTCCAACTTTAGCATTGCACGCGGCGAGTTATTAACGCGATTGTACGCATGAAGCAGCTCATGAGCGAGCATGATGTTATCAAGAATGTTTCTGCAAGGCAGGAAAGCAACTTGATTAATAGATGTTATTCTTCGGAGCACAGAGACTAACCTTGTAGCAATTATCTTGGCAATGCACTTGTAGACCACATTGCAACAAGCAATAGGCCAAAAATCGGTGACAGATGAGGCATTCTTGGTCTTGGGGATGAGCACCAAATTAGTCGCATTCACTTTTTTTAACATTTTGAACTTATTAAAGAAATTGTGCGCTACCAAGCAGAAGTGGTTTCCAACTATTGACCAGCTAGTAGTATAGAAAACGACGTTGAAGCCATCAGGCCCACCTGAGGAGCTCTTGTTCATAGCAAACAGGGCATTCTTTATTTCTGCATCAGTAACTCTGGCTACAAGGCCATTGGCTTCTACATGAGATAATTTGGGAAGAGCAATAGATGACAGTAGATCCAAGTCAGGCTCAAAGTTAGACATGTTGCCAAAGAGACGAGTGTAAAATTGGAGAAACGCATTGTCAACTGATTCAGGGGTTGTGTTTAGAGTTCCTGCTTCATCAATGATGGTGGAGATGTTGGTAGCTGATTGTTTGGCCTTCAGGGAAGCATGAAAGTACTTAGTGTTCCTGTCACCGTCTTCCGCTTTCTTGATCCTTAATTGTTGTTTCCTCATCTCACATTCTACTGCAAGTGCCTGATTGAGTTTTGTGTATAGTTCAGCTTCCCTTTCAGCCTTGTCAGCATCATCAGGATGTGCCATCATAAGTTCCTGAGCCACCTTTAGTTGCTCAGAAAGCATGGAAGATTGCAGATTGCCGTTGCTGAACTTCACTTTTGACCAAGCTCTTAAGTTATCCTTCGTAGCTTTGAGTTTCCTGCAAAACACGAACATAGGGTTTCCATAGTATTTATTAGACCAAGAATCTATAATTATATTATTATACTCAGGGTCATTAACCCAAGCATTATAGAATTTGAACCCTCTTATGCCTCCAATTAGCTTCTTGCCAGTGGTAAGGATTAATGGAGAGTGGTCAGAAAGGATTGGTTGAGGAAGATGAGTGGAAAGGCTTAGCCATGAAGTGAGGGCATTGTAGTTGGAGAAAGTGTGGTCAATGTTGGAGAAAATTCGTGTTCCACTCCTCGACCTATTGTTCCAGGAGTATAGTGCACCGTTTCTACTGATAGGAATAAGAGAAGAATCATGGACAGCAGTGTTGAGTGGTAGGATATCATTTGGCACAAGAGAGAGCCCACCATGCTTATCAGTTAAGGAGAGACAACAATTAAAATCACCCAGAACCACCCATGGATATGAATCTTGCCTTAAAGCTGGAAGCAGCTGGAGAACAGATTGCCTAGAAGAGGGGGAGTTATAAGCATAGATGAAGGTGATGTAGAAAGAAGAGGTGGGATTGTGGTATGAGGCGTGATAGTGCATTAGTTGTGGAATGGAAAGAATTAGGTCAAGGGTAAGCTTGGCAGGATCATGGATTACCAATATTCGACCATAATTAGCTTCAGATAAGTTGTGGGAAAGAATCCAATCGGGATTGATGAAATTAGCTGTTGATATTGTAAGAGGGTGATTCAATTTTGTTTCAAGAATAGCAAAAATGGATAGTTGATGTTCGGAGATTAATCGCTTTACTTGTTCGAGTTTGAGGAAATTATGGGATCCTCTTATGTTCCATGCTCCTATGTTGTGTGACATAATTAAACTATTGTGTGATGTTCCCCTTCTTTCATGCTCCTAGTAATAGGAGAGTTAACTCTGTGTATATTTGGATTCAGCACCCTATTTTTCTTGCCTCTTTTGCCTTTCTCAAGAATTGAAGACAGGCACTGATTCGAAGTTTGTTCGTTTGGTGGAGATTTCCAGCCTGGGATTGATCCCTGAAAAACATACGGTTGATTTGAAGGTGTTTTGGTTTGGGTATGAGGGGGTGGGTAGATAGGGGAAGCAGCAGGGGAGGTTGTTGAGTTCATAACCAAATCAGTAATTTGCCGTTGCATTGTGATACAGAAAGATTCCTCCTGAAGGTTTAGGCCAGTGGTGGTCATGGGGTGATCATTAGATGAGGAAAAAGGAATGGGAGGGGTGCTTGAAGTAGGTTGTGGTATCATGGGGTCATTGGAATGCACTGGTATCTCAGGGACATGCACATGAACTTGCTTATCAGTATGCATCAGATTATTATGTATTTGAGCATCAGTAGTGTTTATCATAATTTGCACATTTCCTGATGAATTATCAGAAATGATTGAATTGTAACTGCAGTTGCTTTTGCCAAGTTGCTCTCTATCCATTTGATCAGTATTGGGTGATGGTGCACATACATGGGTATCAGTTACATGCACATGGTGTAAACTGCAGTTATTGTTTTGAATAAAATCATTTGCTTCACCACAAAGCAATTTACTCCCATGCACATCATGTTGCTCACCACTAGTTACTTGTGTAGCACTGACTTCTTCCTCAATTTGCATATCATTAAGTACTTCAAAGCTGTTGTGTACCATTGTTGTGGCTTGGGTATTGGCAGAAGCACCACTGATCAATTGTATTGCATTTTCACTTAATCCACCAGTTACTGTACCCTCTTTTTGCTGCTGCAAGGCAATCACTGCAACAGCACTCTGATTATTATAAGTTATAGCATCAGCTGATTGCTCTTTAAAATTATTACCTAATCTTTCTTTAACTCTCTTGTTAACTACTCTCCGCCACGTTTGGCTACTCATACTTGCTTTCTTCCCTTGCCTCTGTTCATACGTTACCCCTACCTGATTACTGTTTTTAACCACCTCCTCATCCTCTTTCCTTACCTTCTCCCCACCATCTTTTATACAGGCTACACTCATGTGACCAAATTCTTTGCAATTATGACATATTTCCGGTTTCCAAAGGTACTCAACCTTCACCATTTGTTCAGTACCATTCAGTAACTTAACAGGGAGCTCATCAACCAACTCTTGTTTTGGCGTAACATCAACCAAACACTTAGCATAACCTATTCTTTCCATCTTCACTGTAGAAGAATCCAGGCAGAGGAGCTTACCAATTCTCGTTGCAAGCCAATTAATTCAAAGATGCGACCTCGCATACAATGGAATGTTCGATAATCTTATCCAAACAGGAACTGATTTTATTGTATTACAGCTGTTTCCTAAAGATGGATCCCATTCTTTTATGATGAAAATTTTGTTCCTGAGGAATATTGGGTCGGCTTCCACTATCTTCCTTCTATCCTCCGCACAGGAAAGATGGAAGAGGAACAAGATACCATCAGACTTGATTTTAATTTCACCTTTAAGCTTCCATATCTTCTTCAAATGGGTGATATCAGTCAAATAAGAGAGGGGCTTGTCGAGGAAGAATCCAACCGGCCAGTCCTCCTAAACAGCATTTCCAGCATCCACAACCATATCAGGAGGAACCAAGGTTGGACCTTCAAATGAAAGCGGAATGTCAACAGGTATATACTGGCCAGCATTACGTGGACGGTTACTAAACAAGGAGGACCATGGCATAGGAGAGGGTTCAGTGGTGACAGTAGATGGGACAGGTGGCGGGGGAGGGACTGGCGGTGGTAAAGATTGTGGCAAGGTGGACAGGAAGGCCGAGCTAGGAGAAGTACCTTATTAACTTACATTATTATTACAATAAAGAAACTTTATTATTTTAATCATTTAAAATATGCCATTTACATAAATTAAAACTTGCATATCAAATGTACATCATCAACTTGCATTTTGTTATTTCATTAAGTAACATTTATCATTTTAATCAATTTAAAATACACCATTACATTGATTAAAACCTACATGCCAAATGTATGTTTTACCTTACATTTATTATAATAAAGAGCATTTATCATATTAATCAATATTACACTAACTAAAACTTTAATTATTTCTTTCATTAATTAAAACCTAACATGTTTCTTTCATTAATTAGAACTTTACATATTTCTTTCGTTTTTGTTATTACAGTACAAACATTTATTATATTAATCAATTAAAATATTAATTTAACTTACATCACACATATATGTTTAACTTACATTTTTCCATTTTAAAGTCATTGCTATTTATCTTACAAAACATAACATTTCACAAAAGAATATTTATCATAGTTAATATAACAATCAGATTCTTTACAAATTTATTCACTTAGACATCAATTCAACTATGATTCCAAGTTAAACAAACTTATTACAAAATGTCCCATAAAAATGTATTTCATTTTATTTATTCAAAACTACATTTATTTATTATACAAAATATGTCCATTTCAAGAAATAGCCTTTATTAAAATTACTAGGTTATATTTAAGATTCCAAATTAAATCGAACTTAATTATTAAGTTATTCATCGTAAATAAGACTCTTTAAATTCCATTTAAAACCAATTAACTTATAAAAAAAATTAACTTATAGAAAAACAATATTTCTTTACACTTTAAAGCACTAAATCAAATTAAGTTAAAAATTTCATATATTTATAATTCCAAATACTTAATAACTTTCAGAAAATATTTAAAACACTTAATAAATTTTAAGGAAAATATCGTTTAAAAATATAACCATGGGTCTGTATAATATTTTCTAACCTTGGTCAAGTGATACGGATATGTATCATTTCGATCCGTAATTTAAAAAGAAAAATACGGGTTCTATCATTTCAAACCCGTAATCCTAAGTAAAATAAATACAATAAAAATCCCTCGAGCCTATCATTTCAGCCCATAATGATTTTTCTTTATTCTAAAGTTCGTTCGGGTATGTATCATTTCAACCCATAGTAATAGGGAACTTGCAGTGGTGATTAACAGAAATAAAATAGCAGTATACATATAATATCATAACAAATGATGTAACAAATATATAAACGACATTTATCATCATATAATCACAACACAGGCATATATGAATGACATATCAATGTCTACAGATTCACTTGACATTTTTTTCACAAAAATATAAGTATATATGTCTAGAGTGATAAAAACTCACCTTTTTAAACTAGAATCGACAAATTCAAAAAAAACCAAACCCCGCAAAGCACGACAAAGCACAATGCAAACTTGAGTGGATGAAGAGTTAGATCCAAATCTTTTACGCAAACAAATATTACATACATAAGAATATGATTCAATACAAAATAATAGATGTTAAAACAATGGAAAAATAAATGAATCAAAGTGACATAACTTGCCTTAATCAATCAATGGCTTGGCTACACCACATATGGGTTCAACCATCATCTTATATTGCTTGGTCATCATGGTTAGAGGTGTGCTAGAGGCCAGAGGCAGAGCATAAGCATGAAGTACAAAGAAGAAACAAAAAGAGAAAAAGAAAGAAGAGGAAGAGAAGCCATGGATCTAGAGCTTGAATACAATTTTCTTTCACGCAAATGATAATGAGAAGTTTTGGGAAGTTTTTATGTGTGATAGGCAAGAGAAATTCATGGCTAGACTAAAGGAATGAACGGCTAAGGTAAGTAATAAAGAGGCTATGCAATAAAAGACAAGATTTTGAATGGTTTGGAAAATAAAATGGCAACAAATACTTGATGCATTTAATAAAAAAAATTCTTTCTTTCAAGAGATGAAATGAGAAATGGAATAAAATGAGATATATTGAGGAGTTTTGTACGTGAATGATAAAAGTAAATACACGGCTATATAAGAAAAAAAACAGCTATGGAGTTATGAATACTAGGGAAACGGAAAGGCATAAGTTAAGAAGGAAGGTACAATATATTTTATTTTAAATGCAAATGAAAAAAAATAAGAGATGGAAAATAATTTTTTGTACGTGAATTTTCAACTTGATATGCAAGGCTATGAGTAGAGTAATTCATGGCTAGGAATGAGGAGGAAACGACTAGAAAATAATAAAGGCCATGCAAATGTAAAATGCAAGAGTTTAAACAATGAAACGTATGCCTCTTAAATTTCTCCAAGCCATTTATTTGCATACATTTCTTTCTAGAAATGAAATGTGCAGTAAATGTGTACATGAATTATAAAGTGGAGTGGATGGCAAGAAAAGATTAGAATGGCTAAAGAGGAGTAAATGATAGGAAAACAAAAGGGCTAGGAAATAAAAGGCAAGAAATAAGGAGAAAGAAACATATATATATATATATATATATATATATATATAATTCTTAAATGCAATTGAAAAGAGGATATTTTGAGATGTTTGTACGTGATTAATAAGAGTAATTCATGGCTATGAATGGTGAATGGCTAGGGTAAGTAATAAAGACGGTAGTAAATAAAAAGGCAGCATTAAAGAAATGTAACGCATGCCTACTTGATTTCTTCCAAGCCTTTTATGAAAAGATATACACACAAGTAAAATCCAATAAATAAAGTTTAGATAAACAAAATAGAAAAATAAAATAAAATAACATAGAAAATAAAAATATAGAAATGCACATAAAAAAATTAGAAATTGAAATATAGAAAATAAGTGCGTGTAAAACGCTGTAATTTATCTAATTTAAAAAGTATAACTCGGAATTTAACGAAACGAAAAGAAGAACAGATATTATAAATATATTCCGCTTCAAAGAAAAAGATTAAAATTTAAAATTCAATTTTGTTTTAAAATTTAAAATAAAAATTCAAATTTTGACCGAAATATAAAATTCCAAAAATCGTTTATTTATTGCATTTGGAAAATAAATTACAAACAAATTTCAAACCTATATTGAAAAAATTCTAAAAATTCACTTTTAAATGATTTAAAATTCAAAATTTCAAATAAAAATTTAATTAAAAATATTCACAATATTATGGGTTGTTACAGTTTTGATAAACTTAAGTGAATAAATGAACTTTGAAAGTTGAAAATTTTGAAAATTTAATAATTTAATTATTAAATGTAATAACTTCATTTTTGATTTAAATGAAGTAATTTGATTTGAAATATAAACTGTTTTGAATTGTGAATTGAAATGGTATTTTAAATTGAATAAAATGAATATTGTTTTGAAATGAATTTTGAAATATATGATATCTTGATATATTGAAATGGTTTGGAAATGATTAGATCTTTATTTTGATACATTGATATTACAGCGCTTTGTAAGTGTTGTGGTTGATAAAAATGAACTATGTATAAATTATAACTAAGTAGTATTACAGCACTTGGTAAGTGCTGTGATAACAGAAAGATAATTAAAATTTGAAACTAAATAATGGGCTACAGTAACACTAGATAAGTGTTACGGTAGGCTGAAATGAATGTTTGAGGTTTTGATTTAAATAAATGAGCTCGGAATTTGTCTAAAATTTTGGGAACTAAATATTTGATTTTAAATATAATGACTTCACTTTTAAATGGTTTAAATGAATTGTTTTGATTTAAATATAAAACTATTCAAAAGGTGACTTGAAATGATAATAAATGAATGATATCTTTGAATTAAAAAGGATAATAAATGAATGATATCTTTGACTTAAAAAGGATATTTAAATGTATATATTTGGATTTGAATTCAAATAATGATTTGAAAATTTTGAAAGATATGATATTTTGATATGTTGAAATGTTTTGGAAATGATTAGATCTTTATTTTGATAAAGATTTGAATTTGAAATGATACTTTATTTTGAAGCATAAACTATGACTTTTAAATTATAACTACAGGTTATAATAATGATTGGTTGTTAAAGAGACCGGGATCGGATTTGGACATACTCTCTGTCGATACAGAAAACCACTTTAACAACCGTGTACGCGGTGGAGTTTCCAGAATGAAGTAGGATGGTGTCAACGTTCTTGAGGTATATTTACATGGACCCGACTCCCGTGAGTTGGCTTAAGGTGGCTAAAACAGGCGGTCTCGGGCCAAAAGGGGTAGCTCCTCTGGTCGGACACATTCCTTCGATACTATACTCTTACTTGTGATTGATTAAATGGCCATCCTCCGATTTTGATATAGGTGTGTGTTCCGAGGTGGGCGTATGTGGCTGCTGCATTACCACCAGCCCGTGTGCGTAATTGGTATATCTACCCTGGCATTGCCTTGTGTGCCGTGTCACCTACCATACTGAGCCTTTACTATGAGTTTGTTTCTCTCCCGTTGCCCGTGTGGTTTCCTCTGATAGTTTTCCGATCTGGAGATATCATGATATTGGATGGACTACTGGGACTATTATGTGTGAAGGGTGATATGGGTAGCCCGAAACGCTCTTTAAAAGCAAGTTTATTTTACTGTAGACATAATTATAATAGTGCAGTATTACTACATAGTAAATAGTTTAACGGATCCTTAGAGGATGGGCGGTCCCAGGTATCCTTTAAGTTACTTGTACCTTATTACAGTTCACTTGAGTTGGTTTACATTATGTAAGTATATATTGTCCTGACTCGAGTGTTTATATTTTTATTTACGTACGGGTCAGCCTGAGTTATTCCACTACTACAAAGTTTGCATAGGTTGTTTACCCCCCTTTGCATCAGTTCAACAACCGATGCATATGCAACCGATGCAACAGGCTTAACACTTTTGCATCAGTTCTGAAACCGATGCAAAATGGTCCTTTTTTGCATCGGTTGTTACTACAGCTGATGCAAAATATCGTGGTTGGTAGCTTGGACACAGCCCCATGTTGCATTGGTGGTACTGAAAACTGATGCAACAAAGGACTTTGTTGCATAGGTTTTTGTTGAAAACCGATGCAAACTAATCCCTCTATTGCATCGGTTTTTTATAACAACCGATGCAAATTAATCCCTCTATTGCATCAGATATTTATACCTAATGCAAAAATTCCATTCTCAAAAACCATTATTACAGTACTCAAATAGACTGTATATATATTATTTATTATAACAAACAATTATTGCATGCGATATTACAATCATTCAAAATAAAATTTGATGGGAAATACATAATCAGATTTAATAATTCGACAAAAGAATATAAAACATAAATAAATTCCACGGTACATAATCAGACAGTCAGTAGTAAAAAATAAATGCAGCGTGTTATATGTAGACACACAAAAATACATATATACGGAGAAGAGAATGTATCGTTGACAGCGGATAAATTAAGCAGATGATGGTCTTCAAATGCACAAACCTTCATCCTATTTTGTACTTGAGCTACCTGAAGTTGAGCTGTGCAATCTGCATATGCATATGATCCTGCAGAATACAAACATTCAGATTAGATAACAGAAGAAAATATGCATATGCAAATGATCCTGCAGAATACAAACATTCAAATTCAGATTAGATAACAGATATGATCCTGCACATGCATATGCTCTCTATGCACAGCCAACTCATCAAACTTAAAGGCTACTGATGTAAACACTGTATATGCCATTTGGAGATAAAGATTGTAATAATGAAATGATCAAACTGTTGCAATCGTAAGTTATCGTACCAGTTATGCATTCAATTATAACTACTGCCATAGCCTATTGAAGTGCCAGACCACAACAACACTTCAACACCAAACATTCAATTGCAACCATACCTTCAATTGAATTTTTCATACATTCAATTCTTCATACCATAGCATTCACCTCTGAAACTGCCGTCAAACAGTTCGCTCCTCCATATCCACAAATCCCTGCAAACAATCTTCATTATCCTCTACCCGAAGCAATCTACCACAATCCACCTGTTACTTTCCACTCCACTCCGCTGCAGTGAACATTCTGCAACAAACATATCCACTATCACTTCCACGTTATCATCAACTTCCACTTCTATAACTGATATACAACTACCCAAACATCATAAAACTTCCTGTCTCCAACAACATCCTCTCCCTCAAACCATTTCAAGCCCTACAACACATTTCTACCATACAACACAAATTACCAATTATATATTGTGACAAATTCACGTGCAGGCCTACAGGAGAGTTTCTCTTGGCTATTCTTCAACAGTACACTAGTTTGATGCAGGCCTACTTGCAGCTATCGTCTCTTTGTTTGCATTACACCACACCTCAAAGTGCAACTATCATCTCACTACTCGGTGAGCAAGCCTACTTTGCAGCTATCATCTCTCACTACCTTACAACTTCATATTGAACGTGCAGTGCTCTAGTTCTTGCATCATCACACTTTTTGCAATTTCTTACAACACCATGTTTTGCGGCTATCTTGTCCTCGCCTATTGCAGCCAGTTCGCTGGAATTCGTACCATGCAGCTTCAGATCAATTTGTGTAGCCTTCGAGAGCTCCTACATGTTTAACCTCCTACAGATAGGCATTATCACACTACAACTCCACCTCAAGTTCAACACCTTACCCCACATTTATATCATTTGTGTAGCAGCCTGTTCCAAATACAAGTTCCTACACCTTGCACTTCTTTATATTTACATTTTAATTAATTTTAGCAACAAGGCCTTACAAGCTAGAGCATGTCCTCAATTCTTTTCAAACAGCAGCCATTAGTCGGCTGATTAATTGATCCATATAGACTACAATTATTGTTAACCATCTTTATTGTAATAATCAGCATGTATATATTTTTCTAGTTGAAGTAGGTTTATTCTTTTGTCGATCATCTAAGGGATATCTCATATATAATTGTAATAGGTAATAGCCACTAGACATTTATATGGTTCATTATTATTATTTATTATATAACTTTTGCTCTCCTCATGCAAGGACCACTCTTTCTTTTTCGGATTTTATATTTTCCAATAAATATGAAAATATTCTTATTAAATATAACTATACATATTGTTTGGCATAACTTTATCACGAACTTTACTTTTATCAACATGTTCACTTTTTGCTGGTAATATCAGGTTATTTTGCCAATACAACCTGATATTATTTCTGCATTTCCAAATATCGGTACTTGAGTGACACGTATCCTATATCAGTGCTAACAATGTAGGTTAATACATTTTAAATTTAAATAATCTCATTAGCACTGCAACAAACCTTTTGCTTTTAGTTGACATCATAATTTACTTCAAAGAGAATTGATAAATATACCTCATCTGTGACATTACGAAACGAAGGCTTGGTATTGAGTGGCAGCTAGCATACACACATTCAGTAAATTTTAATTGAGAGTTTTCTATTTTAGTTTAGCCTTCATGCTCTTAAAACTACGGTTATCGCATTTCGATTATAACATTTAACTAATCAAGTATAAGTGTTATATCAACACGCACTTAGCGAATGTGAATAAATACATAAGCTGCAAATTTACCCTTCCTAACATTTAACTAATCAAGTATAAGGGAGCTGGTTTCCTGCTCAAATTGCACAGATTTTCAGGCTAGAAATTTGGGTGTTGTATATGTCTAGAAAATGGTTAGCTATAACAAATAAAAAATGGCATTACTCTAAACTATAACAAATAATGGCATACACTAATCAACATACATATTAATCAGTCATTCAACTTTTTCACCAACTATACATTGTGACAGCCATACCAATCATTCAACTTTTCCCGGTCATTTCATTTTAAATATAAAAAATGTATTCAATTATAATTATTTTATTTTTAGCTCCTAATCATGTAATGCCGAAAGTATGAAAGAGACAAGAATAAACTCAACATATAGTAGCATATAAGAAGACTACATCCAGTTATGCATGATATAACTAGCTAAATTGCCACGAACCTCATCTATCTCTTGCTGGCTATAAGAACTATCTTGTACAAAGTACTGCAATTACAAGATTGTTTTGAAACATTAATCGAATAAGTACTTAACAAAAATTATGAAGGAAAAAAATTAAGGTGGTACCTCAAGTATTTCGGTGCTTTGATCGTGGTTTTTTACTATATCATACATATACCTCATCACATAATATACACAACCCGTCATTCTAGATTGTTGAGGACACTACAACAATATTACACAATAATTTAATAGATAGGTTAATTTGAATTTATATCCAACATAGAAGTTTATTTTTATTTTGTACAAAATAAATCACCTTAATAGTCTTCCATTTCAAGTAAATTCCTCGAGATTTTCCACCATACGCCTTATAAGTTTTAAAGGCCCTATACATAAAATAAAAATTCAAATACAACGTACATATTCACTTGCATCAAGCAAAAAAGATATCAGAAGGCAAATGAATAAAACATACATATTCACATGTGGTCTAATTTCCAGTTTAGATTTGCATTCGACTTGGGGATCCAAAACATAAACCTCATTCTTTTCTATACGGAAAATAAGCAGTAGACAATGTTTCCTACATTATAAGCTTTATATGAAGTTAATATCAACATTAGATTTGTAAACTATTTTCTAAAAGTTTATTGCTCATACCCTTCGTAGTGTGGGGCTAAGAGTAAGCTCTTCGATTATGACGCACGCCATGTGTTCGAAATATATATATTTGTAGCATCTGGATATTTCCGCACTTGAGACAACTTATTTCGACACATAAACCCGATGGTCTCCACTCCGAAGTCATTGCACATATGATTTAACCACCTAAAAATAAGTACAACATGCAAATATTGTTATTCTACCATTTCATGTATAATACATAATATAAAATAGAACATATAAAATGAATTTATAAGCTATTTGTTCTAAATGTAACATAAGTATTTCACATAGTAGCTATATTGGTACACAGATAG
This sequence comes from Allium cepa, assembly GCA_030765085.1. Taxonomy (NCBI): domain Eukaryota; kingdom Viridiplantae; phylum Streptophyta; class Magnoliopsida; order Asparagales; family Amaryllidaceae; genus Allium; species Allium cepa. The sequence continues at coordinate 299,816,324 of CM060931.1, forward strand.
AAATATTCATCATATATATATATATATATATATATATATATATAATACTCACATGATGCAAATTTGCAACCATTCTCCATTCAACCATCCCATACTAAGGAATTGGATAATGTCATCCATAGTGACATGGATTTCAAAGTCCTTATCGTATGTAAATAAATCGTTGTTCACATGAATTGCATCGATGAAATTATTATCATAGGATGGCACTTGAACTATCAGGTCATGGAAATATTTGCACTCATTCGTTAAAGTGTTGATGATTTCTTCACCCACGATTGTCCTACGCTTTGTAGGCTCATTCACTTTGTCTTTGCTCCTAATATGTGTAGCCTGCACACAAAAAATTCATAAGCAGCATGGAGTTTGCATATTTTATTCAAGCAAAGCTCAAAAAAATACAAAAAGTAATTTCTTTACCTTATCATCATCGCCTAAAAGCACGAGATTTTTAGGCCATTGTACAAAACTACCAAGTGCTTCTCCTATCGTGATGTGATATTTACTTGGAACCGGAAGAGGGGTTCCTACATGAATAGGCTCTACTGCATCAATTCCAACCTTTACATGATTGGTCAAGATTTATTGATTATGGCATTGATCTCCAGGCCTAGAAGCAGGATGCACCATGCCGTGACCCACTACGACAATTTCGGAGTCCAAATTAACAGCTAAACGACATTTAGTTGGCCTCTAGAATGTCAAGTACAACATTAAAATTATTGACTTACATGTTTTAGAATCGTATAATTTTACAAAAATAGACTTTTGAATTAGTTACCTGCAAGTTTTCATAAGGATCCATCTCTTGATTTGTGCTGGTATTTTGTAATTTGTCCAATTGTATTGATTGACAGCTGCTACGATGACCAAATGATGGTACATTTTCGACCACAATATCATTGGGCATTTGCATACCCATCCTATTGAAAAAGTTTGCAATCTTTTGCTCAACCATCGTATCTACCATAAACTCGAATCTTTGGCTCACTTTAGTTTCTATTTCCTGAGTGATACGATGTAGTTCAGCTGCTGATATTACACCACTTGGACCTTTATATTTCACTACCTTTCCAAATACATCTTTGATACCGACCGTCCCACCAATTCCTCTAACTCGACCTGGATGTTCTTATTTTTCAAGAGCACGATTTAAGACATCATCATGACTATATGGAACCCATGTTCCTTCGATGGCTTTTTCTCTCCAAGCATTCTGTCAACAACAAAAAAATTAGTTTTCTCAATAATTTATTGCTTTGTTTTGTAAGAGATTAACAAAATGGGATAAAATGCATCGAAATTAGTCATACCGCTTTATCTGCAACTATCCTAGTTTTCTCATTAGGAATTACATAACTTCCATTAGCTTCTTTTTTTGATCTTGCTAAAACCCAGTCAATACTTCGATCCAAAAAAGAACCACTTGGTAATGTAGTCGATGAACTATGACCTTCGGTTATCCATTTAGCTTTCTTCCCTGCATATCCAGCTTGCCCCAAATAGTGAGGATGCTCATTGTATACTTGACTCTTCCTACCCTTCTCACTTAATTGCTGTCAAAAATAATGAATATTAATGTATACCCAAAGTGTGAAAAATAATGCATGTATTCGTGAATGTAAGTTGAAGAAGTATGTATTTTTCAAGAATTTCTTTAAAAAGAGGAACATCATTTAATAATTGATTCATCAACAGTTTCTGCAATAACTGGTAACTAATGTGACTTAGTCGAGCATGCCAAAAATAAGTACTTGCATTTTGGTATAGCCTTTTGGCATACGCATTTGTAAGCTGCTTTAAAGTGTCTGACAATAATTATTTTATGTATAATCATTTATTTTTTATTTTTTTGAAAGCCAAAATATTCGTTTTATGTTTAATCATTTATTTTGTATTAGTATTGTTTCATACAGCACTTTTCTTTCCAAATGTGTGGGTGCTGTCTATTACAGCACTGGTACGTAGGAAAAAAGGGATATACTTTCTGTAAATAGTCTTGTTAATGGTTTAAATGTGTAATTTGTTTAAATTAGGCTTAAACAGGGGAATATTCCTAATGTTAAGCATTGGATTTATGACAGTAGCCTGAAAAACTAAAATCTTGCTTTAAACTCAACTTAAAAAGTTATCATAATGTTTACAGCTTTCTTGTACTTAACAAAAAGCATTATAATGTTTACAGCTTTCTTGCTTTAACTCATACTAGCATTTTTAATATACTTGCTTAGATTCACAATTCCAATTATAATATTTTCAACCCAAAACAAAAATATAATAAAACAAAAAATTAAATTACAAGTTTAGCCGTGCTTAGAAATTCAAACATAAAAATGAATTTCAAAGTGTCTACAAGTAGAGTTGTGAACTGAAATCCCAAAATCATATCATAAGTGAATAGGTTCAATTTGGAAAAATATGTAGGATTTCAGCGATGTTTGCTGAAAGCAGTTGAAATGATGATCTTTGGGCATTTCCATTGATTACTCGAAGGCGGTATCTATAACCTAATTAGGATGGAAATGAATATCCACTAAACCGTTTGAGTCTAAAAAAAATCATCCATTTTATTTTCGAATTGAACCGTACGGATTGAAATGAATATCTAGGCATTCAAACACAAATCCTCCCAATTCAGAAGAGCAGATGATACTCACACCGGAAGAAGATAAAGGCCAGAGTCGAAAGACAAGCTAAAACATCTACATCAGATGCTAAATGCAACAACAAAGCTTCATTCATGCACTAGTATAATTAGTAAAATCAATTCCTTTTTCTTATCAATCACTGCAAAATGATGTTCACCATGAAGATTTTATTACTGTATACTTATGCCATTTTTTGGAATGTGTTTCGAAATCAGTTGTAAGTTTGTAACTAAGACATTGGTTTTGCAGCTCTTCTATTTTGCTTCGCATAGCAGAATAATCATGAACTGCATTGCATATTAATGCATTTTTAAAAGCTTGTTCAAATTAGAATTAACTTAAAGAGGAAGTACATCCATATACCTAGTTTTGTTTATTAATTTTCTTTGTCTCGGCTACACTCATTATACACAAATAATTTTATATTTTCGTCGTATCTTTATTGAATCAATGTAACATGAATGATAGAATTATAACTTTGGAAACAAATATTTCTTCTTGATGTATTTTTAAAGTGAAACAAGAGGAAATTGTTGAATTAAAGTCAGTGTGGTAGAAATATTTATGGATATTTCGAAACAACTCTAAATTTGTTATATTTTTTGAAAAGTGGTTTGAAATGATTAAACCTCCAAAATATAACGACAAACTTTAACTTGGTGAAATCAAAAGGAAACTAGTTAAGTTTAATTCGTTTTTTTTGGTTTTCTCATTGAACTCAAAACCACATATCAAATTCATGAAGCGTTGTTATAGAAATTCCTGAAATCCTACATATTTTTCCAAATTGAACCTATTCACTTATGATATGAAATTTTAACCATAATTGATAATTTTATGCATGTATTCTGAAACCTGGAAGTTTTAGTAAATGTTTTAGTAAATGAAACATAATTAACAAAAAAATACCTTAAATTCCTCAGTTTCACAATTCTTCTTGAACGTTTCCCACTGTGCTTGTGTAATGCCATCATAAAGCTCGTACGGCTCTTTATGGTCCACTGGAAGTTTTCTTGTCTTCGTAATCCAACCACCAACCAATTTTGTTTTGAAATCTTTCCATCGTCCACAGACATATTTTAACACTTTATCTTTCATGTTGTCGTCAATGTGGTACTCGATCTGAGATTAAAAAAAATCATAGTTACATACGCCTTATAAGACTTCAAATGTACAATTGGGTCTCAAAGCCAAATAAGTAATAAGTGAACAAATGAATTTATAATACCTTAACATCTTCCCATATAGTATCTTTAAGCCCTTTACAAACGTCATCCCAATTATTAATATTGATATCAATTTTAGATCTAGCAGTATCGCCCACATACGCCTTATAAGACTTCGCCCACTTTCCAATGTGTTTGCCGTTATCACTCCACTCAATGAATTTTTGTTCTTGCATTTTATATTTCTTCCCGGTTGTTGGGCCTCTTCGCCTCTTCTTAGACAACGACTGTGAAGTAGAAGGATCATGTTCTTCATTTTGTCCAAATTGTTCTATCTCCATTATTCCTGTAGTTGATTGTTTAGTGACCATTTAATTATGGATTTATAAAAAAAATCAGAAATTGAGATTGAATGCGGTTGCACGGATAGCATGCATATGATGTTATAGGAAAAAAAAAAAGATATATAATACACCAGGGCAAACATCTTATAGTTGCATATTTTATGCATAACTGCAAGGAAGCATATCGTATGCATAACTAATAGAAGATGCAATGTTAATTTATTTCAACAATTTAGTGCTAAGTTTCTTTCTTCAGGAGTTGGCAATCATACACCCATTCTATTATCGATGGGGGAACATTGCAATAGATCAACCAAGGTGTTCACTGGACATTATGTGAGGAGTATAAGGCTTAAGTGGAGGAAGGGTGGAACAACAATATTAAAGGAAGACCTCTCTTTAGACTAGTACAGAAGAGAAAGAAAGTCAGAGAAAAGTTGAGGGAGTAGAATAAAAAAAGAAATGACACAAAGAAGGAAGCATGTCTCTGTTTGTAACTACAAATACAGGGTTGCAAATAGAATAAATTATGAAATTTTCTTAACTGCTGTTGTAGTGGATTTTATACCACTGGTCGAAAAAGAGTTTCCACTAAAGGCTTTCTTCACATTTTTCCGTGCTATCTACCGTATAATATGTCAATATTACTCGTTCTTCCAACTTTTCATAGCAAACTACGTATTTTTCAATAATTTTGCATTAAAAACCTGCTTTCTTCTGCCATCTGTGATGTAAATTTTTAAAAATTTACTCCTACTTATTTAATAAAAGATCTACAGTATTTAACTTTATGTAATAAAAATATTTATTCCCAATCTGGTAACATTTTCAATATTGTTAAGTATATAAGTTTTTTAGGAATAATAATATCATTTTGATGTTTACAGTCTTGTAACTGTTTTATTTAAATTAACAATACATGGATGCTTGAACGGATTTGATATTTCACAGTTTATTTGATTGTCAAAATTAGCATATTATCAGCGGAATATACAATTTAGTACAAGAAATACTTAACCTTCCCTGTTGTTTCTATAGTATATAATCTTCCCACCGATATTAAAAACGAAAGACAGTATTATTTATTTTCATATAGTGATTGACATCATTATTTAGCCTTAATTGTATGCTTTATATATTACACTGTAATAATTTGATGAATGCGTAATTAGTACTTCTAACTCACGTAATGAATGGATGATTCAGGTAATATTAATGAAGGCACTGAATTTGCTTGAATTGAATTAGCCTGATCTCATCATTTATTTTTATTTTTTGTTTCAGGATTTCAAACTTTATGATTTCTGTTCGTGCCAAAATTGGTCACAAACCCCGAATACCGCGAAAGCACTAGTGTATGAATACAAATCAATAATATTCAAACACAAATCTCAGGTCTCAGCAAATATTAAACAGTAATCCCAAAATAAAGAACAGAGACACAAGTTTTATAGTGGTTCGGCTATCTCCGGCCTACGTCCACTCCAAAGTTTTTATCCTTTTATTAATTATCCTTGATGATTACAGATGATTACCGCAGTTACAAAGTCCAAAACTTGAAATAAATAGCAGCAATGATGATATGGAATGATTCTGGCAACGTCCAAGCGTGTTTTCTCTCTCTAGAATCTCCGACCCCCTTTTCTGAATGACCAGGGGCTCTATTTATAGGCGTAGGAGGCTGATATTTCTCCTAAAATCCGGGAAGACCACTTCAGGCACGTGAGGGGGCCCACATGCCCGAAATCTGGAGGTCCGGGCCCACCTTGGGATCGATTCGAAGTAAGGTTCGAATCGATCAAGAAATCATCCAATTGAGCTGAAATTTGGTGAGAACATTCTTCAACATGTATGTAAGCTCCTGTAAAAATTTCATTGCATTTGGATCAACGGTTTGGAAGATATGATCGATTCAAGATCAAAGCTCCGTGCGTTCTGCCTGGTTCGAACCCATGCTTCGAAACCATCCTCTCCGAAACCATCTCCTTCGAATCCATAAGGTTGACTCCTTCGAACCCATGCTCTTCGAATCCATGCTTTCTGAAGTCACGTCCTTCGAATCCGTGTCCCTTGCTTCGTATCCATCATCTTCGAATCCATGTCTACTGCTTCGTATCCATCATCTTCGAATCCATGTCTAGTGCTTCGTATCCACCATCTTCGAATCCATGTCCAGTTCTTCGCATCCACCATCTTCGAATCCATTATCTTCGAGTCCATCAAGTTCCCATCGATGCGAACTAACCAGTATACACCTTTATGCCGCTCCGTCGAGTCGAAGTCCATCGATTCGAAGAACCATCGATGCGAACTTTACCAAGCCGAAACCATGCCATTCGATATGAAGTGTATCGATTCGAACTGTCCTTGCACAACGCCTCTTGATCGATGCGAACCTGTTGGGTTCGAATCCATCCTGGTGGGTTTGAATCTGATCGATTCGAACCGAGCACCACTTCATCCCTTTTGATGGATTCGAACAACCTGCATTCCCCACCTTGAATCCATCATATTTCCTCCATACGAGCTCCGATTAACTTGAAATTTGAAACATAGCCTTTCCTAGTCCTTATCATCATCTCCAATCAATTTCGTCCCGATTGGAGTTAAACAAAATTTTGACGATATCGATCGTAGCCTTGATTCCAACCGATCTCCAATCCTGGTATTCATAATTCCTTGCCAATTTGTCGATATTCCAGTTTTGACCAAAAAATGGGATAACACTTTGGCCCCCAAAACATGTCTTGTGATAACAAGGCGTGTTTTGAATAGTTCCGAATTCAATATCCAAAGTCCATAGCCATATTGCCGGAGTATATCATCCTTGACTGCTCCGAGTCGATATCCAATTCCAAACCCAATAACCAAAGCTTGAGCCAATTCCATATCCATTCGAACTCGACAACCGAGTCCCAGTCCATCCTTAATCAATAACCAATAACCGAATCCAGGACCTCTCCAGGTCGATATTCAAATCCATAACCACTCCGGGCTCTTGCCAAGTGCAATCTACACATGACGTTCGTGATCCGGTGTCCCTGGATGTTAAGCTAGCCTCATCGTGTTCTTGTCGAGCGTAATCCACACTTGATGATCTTGGTCCAGTGTCCCTGGACGTTAAGCTAACCTCTCCGGGTTCTTGCCAAGCGTAATCCACACTTGACGACCTTGGTCTAGTGTCCCTGGACGTTGAGCAACACCGTGGCTTAAGTCCTAAGCCGAATCCTGGTCTCTCCGGACCCTTGTTGAGCATAGTCCATACTCAACGACCTGAAACAATAATCGATAATATGGGGCCTAAGTCCTAGGCCGACTCCTGGTCACTCCGGACCCTTGTTGAGCATAGTCCATACTCAACGACCTGAAACAATAATCGATAATGCAGGGCCTAAGTCCTAGGCCGAATCCTGGTCTCTCCGGACCCTTGCCGAGCATAATCCATACTCGACGACCTGAATGGGTCAATTTACCGCGTTCGGGCAAAGCGACTCACTCCTTGCCAGGCATAATCCATGCCCGACGACCTTTTATCAAAAATCCAACCAAAATCCAATCCAAAATCCAAATCCAAACCAGAAAACCAGAAATCCAAAGAAGCATTCAAAATCAAAAACGACTATCCAAAGAAAAACCCAAATCAAAAAGCAAGCAAAACCAGGAGCTCAATCCAAGCTCCGATCCAAAAAGAAAAGCAATGTCCAATCCAAAAGCAAAAGATAAATTTCACAAACCATAGCATCGCAGTTTATCATCATTCAGAGCATGCCTAGGGGCTATCTCCGTCCCCGTACATGTGTAAATGACTTGGTTGCTTGCTAATAGTTCGTTACTTATTCCATATTATCCTGATTAGTGGATGATCAATCGACCACCATCCCTGGGTCTTCCATCATCACGGCGAGAGGTTGTCGGTGGTTGCCCCTGCTCCACCGTTGCATTCCGAGCTCCGACATACTGCTGTAACTGTCCATTCCTTACATGCTCCTCGATTATATCCTTCAAGTGCCTGCAGCTGTTGGTGTCATGTCCGTCTAAGTCATGGAAGAGACAATGCCTCCCTGATGCCCTCTCTCGTTCAGAAGGCTCTCTCCTGGCTGGCCTCCGGTAGGGAAGGCGATTCCGAGTATCCATGTATATCCGCTTCAGCGTCTCGTTCAATCCTGTGTATGTGGAAAACTTTGGATCCTTCCATCGCTTCCTAGCGTTGCCAGAATCATTATCCAATTTCCTTTTTCCTTTGTCTTTATCCGAACCACCGCTGGATATTGCTCCAACCTCGATTGCACTAACCTTTTTCACTTTTAAATCCGTACTCACATCCTCCTGCCGAAGGAACCTTTCTGCCTCGTGAAAGAATTCGTCGAGATCCTGTAGGGGATCTCGTATCAGAGATACCTTGAAATCAGAGTCCTCCTTGACTCCTGATACTGCTGCCATTAAAACCATCGATGGATCAGGCCGATCCACCGAAGCGACTGTCGCACTGAATCGAGTTAGAAAAGCTCTAAGCGATTCATCTATCCTTTGCTTCACTGATGTCAATGTCATCACATTCTTCGGCCTCTTGACGTGAACCCGAAACTGTCCCAAAAACTTTTCCACCAATTCCCTCCAAGTTCTGATAGATCCTTCTCCCAGCTGCCTAAACCACATTGCAGCTAAATCCGTCACATACAAAGGGAAACATCGGGCCATCACTTCTTCTGATGCCCCCAGCACCTCCATATGTCTGGTGTACCTCATCAAGTGATCAGTTGGGTCTGCCTTACCATCATATACCTCCACGCTAGGTAGCTTAAACTTAGGTGGATTCTGAGCCATCCTTATTTCCTGAGCGAACGGACTCCTATTCACTCCTTCCAAGCCTCTGTTGGTCAAACCACCCCGCACAGTTCTTCTGATAATTTCCGCTAATCCGGTATTGTCTGTTGGGGGTTGTCCCCATGCCCCCGAGGGAACTCTGGTACATATTCTTCGTGTGGCTCACTAGGAGCAATGTTAGTTCTAGCCTGTTGAATTCCTTCCAAAGGTCCTCCTGTGTTGGATCCTGTGGGTCTGCCCCCGAGCCCTTGTTGATTGCCTTCTGGCTCCGTATCTCGTCCCCCATTGGGTTCCACGATCCTAGTCCCCTGTCCTGCATCCACAGCGGCTGTAGCTGTTCCTAAGTTCTGCATCCCTACAGCTCTCATTTGCTCAAAGAAAGTCTGCATCATTTCCTGTTGGCTCTTCAATAATCTTTCTTGCAAAGAATTCGCCATAGCCTCCATTTTATCCCGAGTTATGTAGATTGAAGCCTGTCCTTCCCCAGCTCTGGAGGATGCTTGTTGACTTCCTTCCTGTTGGCTTCTCTCAGCCCTTTGCCTTCTACTATTTTGTCTAGTCATTATCCTTGAATCCCAACTCTTTTAAAATCTTCAAACCCAACTTTCAAATTCGATGTAGCGGGTGCTAGTCGCTCTCGGTGAAAGCACCAAAGTGTTCGTGCCAAAATTGGTCACAAACCCCGAATACCGCGAAAGCACCAGTGTATGAATACAAATCAATAATATTCAAACACAAATCTCAGGTCTCAGCAAATATTAAACAGTAATCCCAAAATAAAGAACAGAGACACAAGTTTTATAGTGGTTCGGCTATCTCCGGCCTACGTCCACTCCAAAGTTTTTATCCTTTTATTGATTATCCTTGATGATTATAGATGATTACTGCAGTTACAAAGTCCAAAACTTGAAATAAATAGCAGCAATGATGATATGGAATGATTCTGGCAACGTCCAAGCGTGTTTTCTCTCTCTAGAATCTCCGACCCCCTTTTCTGAATGACCAGGGGCTCTATTTATAGGCGTAGGAGGCTGATATTTCTCCTAAAATCTGGGAAGACCACTTCAGGCACGTGAGGGGGCCCACATGCCCGAAATTTGGAGGTCCGGGCCCACCGTGGGATCGATTCGAAGTAAGGTTCGAATCGATCAAGAAATCATCCAATTGAGCTGAAATTTGGTGAGAACATTCTTCAACATGTATGTAAGCTCCTGTAAAAATTTCATTGCATTTGGATCAACGGTTTGGAAGATATGATCGATTCAAGATCAAAGCTCCGTGCGTTCTGCCTGGTTCGAACCCATGCTTCGAAACCATCCTCTCTGAAACCATCTCCTTCGAATCCATAAGGCTGACTCCTTCGAACCCATGCTCTTCGAATCCATGCTTTCTGAAGCCACGTCCTTCGAATCCGTGTCCCTTGCTTCGTATCCATCATCTTCGAATCCATGTCTACTGCTTCGTATCCATCATCTTCGAATCCATGTCTAGTGCTTCGTATCCACCATCTTTGAATCCATGTCCAGTTCTTCGCATCCACCATCTTCGAATCCATTATCTTCGAGTCCATCAAGTTCCCATCGATGCGAACTAACCAGTATACACCTTTATGCCTCTCCATCGAGTCGAAGTCCATCGATTCGAAGAACCATCGATGCGAACTTTACCAAGCCGAAACCATGCCATTCGATATGAAGTGTATCGATTCGAACTGTCCTTGCGCAACGCCTCTTGATCGATGCGAACCTGTTGGGTTCGAATCCATCCTGGTGGGTTCGAATCTGATCGATTCGAACCGAGCACCACTTCGTCCCTTTTGATGGATTCGAACAACCTGCATTCCCCACCTTGAATCCATCACATTTCCTCCATACGAACTCCGATTAACTTGAAATTTGAAACATAGCCTTTTCTAGTCCTTATCATCATCTCCAATCAATTTCGTCCCGATTGGAGTTCAACAAAATTTTGACGATATCGATCGTAGCCTTGATTCCAACCGATCTCCAATCCTGGTATTCATAATTCCTTGCCAATTTGTCGATATTCCAGTTTTGACCAAAAAATGGGATAACAATTTCTTACTGAAAGAAAACCTATTTTTAAATCACTTAAATAACACAAATATTTCTCAACTTTATGCCAGAGACAAAGAAAGCTATCATGCAAGAGACAATAGATACAAAACGAAAATCTAAATGTGACTGGCCGCTTTTAGAAGACAATAACACATCTTTATCCTATCCAAAGATGACCAATAAAGAATTAAAACAACTGGGTGTGTAAGATAACAATAAATGGAGTTTTAACAGTCAGAGGAGATGAAATTTTGGATCAAGCGGTGAACTATTTCTTCAACTTGTTAAATCAGAGACTGGGTTGTAAATTACCTAATATGGTGTGCAAGCAGGTTATAATTGAATATGACCAGAATTTTCCAAATGACCAAATTTACTTGATGGAAATCAAAGCTGCATTATATAGCATCAAAGAAGATACTACTCCAGGTCCAGACAGGTTTAACGCCAAGTTTTACAAGACTCATTGGGAAATGATTAAGGATCTTATGTTAGAAACAGTAAGAGATTTTGGTGAAAGTGTTGTGTAATAGACTCAAACTTCTCATGTATGATTTAATTTCAAGAAACCAATATGCATTTATTCAAAAAAGAACTATAAAGAATGGAATTTTATATATTCATGAGATAGTTTGAGGAATGGGCAGGAAAACAAACCAAATCATGTGCATAAAAATTGACCCGAGGAAAGCTTATTATTCGATAAACAGGCAGCCTGTAATACATAGGATCCGCATTAATTTTAAAATGAATTGAAACCCAGTTAAATGTATTGTTGCGTGCAAATCACTGACTATACTAATCTCTAATGCTATAAATCTCAAGTCCCAGTAATATAAACTGTAGTGCAACACTAAATCAAAGTAAGAATATGTGATGTGATAATTATGGCTTTATTGATAAGTTAAGTTATTATTATACAGGCAAACAAAAGAAAAACACTGTAGAGTTAACGGATAAATTACCTGAGAGCAAGCAGTGATACAATATCCGAAGTCTGCAACAAAAACAGCGATCAAGTATCCCTGTAAAATATCTTATTAGTAATTATTCTAAAAAAATAAAGAATTACAGAAAATGAAAGATTTCGACTGGCAACTAAAGCATGATGAGCATAAAAAAAATTACCCAACTATCCAAACCCCCCCTCATCGTGATCAGTACGTGCATAAATTGCATTTAAATCAACTTCTTCTGGTAGACTTAAGACGATGGAGAAAGGTGGATTCTCATCAAATTGATTATACTCTTCTTGATCCACCACATCACCAATCCTAACAATGCGTCTTTTGCCGAGAAGAACAACAGACCACTTATTATCGGCGGGATCAGTCACGTAAAAAACTTGTTTTGCTTGAGATGCCAAGATGAGTGGATCATTATCATGACTCACTTGACCAAAGTCAACCAATGTGAATCCATGTTCATCCACTCGTACAGCACGACGATTGTCAGCCCATCTACATCGAAATAGAGGGATTGTGAAGTCTTTATACTCAAGTTCCCAAATATCCTCGATTATCCCATAATATAGCATTGTCGCATTTATTGGTCTGTTATCTTTAGCACTAGCAAATTCTCTTGAAGATGCAACGATGCTAACTCCACTATTTTGCATTTTTCTCTTCTCATCCTGACGCTTCGTATAAAAGACATAACCGCTCATATCATATCCTTCCCATGAATTGACATGAAATCGAGGCCCATATGCTAACCATTTTATTGTATCTGAAATACCATGATTTGTTTGAGACAATTGAGACATTACCGTATGTTTAAACCATATGACAAAAGAGCGGTTATGTTCATTCGTCAACCACCTTTCGTTCTTTGAAGGATTCTGAGACTTTAGAATTGTCATGTGCTCCTCCAAGTAAGGATGTACCTCACTAAGGTGCTGCAAAACAAGTAGCCGAGCTTTGTGAAACATTTCATCACCAATTGAAATCAATTTTGATCCAATTATGCCCTAGCCGTCAAGTCGTCCTTCATGTCGAGACTTACGAAGTCCAATAGGTTCAACACCAGTTAAGTATGGAGTGACAAATTCAATAACCTCCTCAGCTACAATAGCTTCTACGATACTGGCTTCAGGTATATATCTGTTTTTTGTTTTTCTTTTTAAACTTCCCATATGCATTTCAAACGGATACATATGTCTCATAAATACAGGTCCACAAATTTTGATTTCTCTTACAAGATGAACAACCAAATGCAACATAACATCGAAAAATGAAGGTGGAAAATACATCTCAAATTGGCATAAGGCAACAATAACATCGGCTTGTTGAGCATCCAACGTATCGGGATCAATTACCTTGCTACAAATTATATTAAAAAAGAGACAAAGCTTTGTAATAACATGCCTAACATGTTTAGGCAATATACCTCTAATTGCAACAGGTAATAAATGTTGCATTAACATATGGCAATCATGAGACTTCATACCTGTCAATTTCAAATCCTTCACTGATACACGACTGCTAATGTTTGAAGAATAACTTGTTGGAATCTTCACACCACGAAGACACTCACATAAACTAGTTTTCTCTTTTTTGGACAATGTATAACATGCGGGGGGCAAATAGGTACGTTTACCTTTCTGCACCGGTGCTAACTCCTTCCGGATACCCATTTTCAACATATCTTGCCTAGCTTTCTCACCATCTTTTTTCTTACCAGGTATATTCAAGAGTGTCCCAATGATACTGTCGCAAACATTTTTTTCTATATGCATTACATCTAGACAATGTCTAACCTGTAAATGTCTCCAATACGGAAGATCCCAAAATATAGATTTCTTCTTCCATGAGCCTTCTAAAAGAGGAAATACTTTGCCAAATGCATTTTCAATATCCTTGACCCGTTCGTAAACATCATTTCCTGTTAATGGAAAACGAGCAACTCCATTCTCTATCTCCCCATTAAAAGGCTTCTTCTTTTTATGATAAGGATGATTAGGAGGGAGAAATCTACGATGATGCATAAACACTTTTTTTTTTTGCAATAATGTAAACGCTCAACAACCATATCATCTTCACAAATTGGGCATGCTTTGGCACCTTTGGTACTATAGCCAGACAAGTTACCATACGCAGGAAAATCATTTATGGTACAAAAAACCATGGCGCGCAATGTAAAATTACTTTGACTATATGCGTCAAACACACGCACACCTTTATCCCATAGAAGTTTTAGATCATCAATAAGAGGAGTTAGGTAAACATCGATGTCGTTTCCTAGTTGTCGTGGTCCAGAGATTAAAAGAGACAACATGATATACTTGCGCTTCATACTCAAGTGAGGTGGAAGATTGTAAATCACCAAAAGAACGTGCCAAGTACTATGTTGACTACTAAAGTTGCCGAATGGGTTTATGCCATCTATGCAAAGACCAAATCTGAGATTTCTAATTTCTTCACCAAAATCAGGATACATTGTATCAATGTTTCTCCACTGTGGAGAATCAGCTGGATGCCTCAATAATCCATCATTTTTCCTCACATCTGCATGCCACCTTAAGTTTTTTGCATTTTCTTTATTTGCAAATAAATCTTTAAACCTTGGTATAATTGGCAAATACCACAAGACTTTTTTTGGAGGCCATTTCTTATCTGAGTCATTGTGAACGTTGCCTCACGACTTGTAACGGGATAATCCACACTTGGGACACTCGTGCAAGTTCTCATATTCATTTCGATACAATATACAATCATTTGGACATGCATGTATCTTTTTATATCCTATACCAATTGGGTACATAATTTTCTTTGCCTCATAGTTAGAAGTTGGAAGCTCATTACCTTCCGGAAGCATGTCATTCAAAAGTTCCAACAAAGATGTAAAACTTTTATCACTCCACCCATGCTTTGCTTTTAAATTGAAAAGCTTGAGCATAGCAGACAATGTTGTGAACTTAGCACGGCTAGGAAACAAAGGCTTCTTGGCATCAATTAATATTCTTTCATACAACTTTGGCTCTTCCATCAAATGTTCTTCAGCATCACGAAACATCTCATGAACACAATTAGTCTCATCATTTGCGTCATTATTCATGTTATCTTCCCGGTCATTCTCATCATTCTCATGATTATTAGAACTAGGTCTGTGTAACGACCCGTTAAATTAATAATATTTAATAAATTAAATTAATATAATTTCTAATTTGTTTAAGAATAAATGTAGAAATTTGGTATAGTAGTTGTAACCTAGTGTAACAATAAAATATTATATCAATAGATTTGGATAATGTAATTTGTCACTTTTTGTTAAAAGTAAATTTTAAGAAATCAATAAATGTTGAATTGACAATATTAATAAAAAATATTAACTAAAATGAGACTCATTAATATAAAATCAGTAGTGAAGATGTCACCTTTGGTTGTAATAAAGGTGAATGCTATTAGTGGATGTCAACACTTAATAAAATTTATTTAGAATAAAAAGAATTTAAATGCATGTTTGAATAGAGTATTAAATTGATAGATTAAGCGTAAGTAATTCGAATTTAACCCTATAAGATATGGAACTGAATGTATGAATATAATTTTGTAGAAATAGTTAATTAACAACTTATTTATGCATACCCAATTTAATATAAATAACAAAGGGCTAGCACTTGATGTGCCTAAGTATTAATATATTGGAACTATAATAAAATAGAGAGTTTGGTAGTAAATAGAAATAAAAAGACCGTTATTAACTAGTAAATTAATAAATGGATTCTAACAATAGGTAGTAATTAATGCGTGTATATTGGGCATATCCGGATTACCAATTTTTCTACCTATTCATATAATTTATTTATGTAAATCTAAACCTATGGCAACATTTTGTTAATAAATGTTGGAAGTGAATTTGAATATATCAAAGGATAACAAGTGTTTAGGTTAACCATTTATTTTATTTAGTTAAGAAGGGAAATAGATTGAAATAAAGCTAATTAATTTTTTTTGGTTGTTAATGGGTATAGTTAAATAAGGAGAAGTTATAGGAAATAAAACGCGCACTAATGAGATGTAA
Organism: Allium cepa; assembly: GCA_030765085.1. Lineage (NCBI taxonomy): Eukaryota > Viridiplantae > Streptophyta > Magnoliopsida > Asparagales > Amaryllidaceae > Allium > Allium cepa. The sequence goes on from CM060931.1 coordinate 299,832,406, forward strand.
TATAATTCCAAAGTTATTTATACCCACAAATAGGTTAATTACTGTATAGAAAGAGTCTAAATCAATAAATGAATTTATTAAGATTACATTTATAATTTTATAACCTTTATGCTGATTTAAGTTCAATTAATTTATTTGATTAAATAGTGCAGTAGCGTAGTTTTGTGCGGTAGTTGAAATAGCTAATTCTTTTAGGTGAAGTTAAGGCTAATTCTATGTATATATTTGACCTATTGTTGATATAGATTCTAGGAAGCAGGATCAATTAATTAAATGGAGTATTAGATTCAATAATTGCATTTATCGCATAAATAAAGAGAATATAACGGTTAAATTTGGCGTTATTGAAATTAAAAAGGAATGGGGGAATAATAATTTGAAATCATTGCAATAGATATTAATTTAAGGTTACCTTAAATAAATTAAGGTAATAAATGGAGGATAGTGTAAATATCTTTATAATACGATGATTTGTGTAGTTAGGGTAGTTTGATTTGTCACTTAAGATGGAGGATTTTTATAAAATGTAATAAATACAGTTTAAATTAAGGCATTGACGTTTGGGTATTTAAGAAGTGATAAACTAAAATTTATTTATTTATTTGAAAATTTGAAATCCAATTTGTGGATTTATTGCAAATAAGTGAAATTTGTGTTTAACCATTACATCGATAGGAATAAATTAAATTTAAGGTTATATTAATAAAATTTGGACTAGAGAAATGATATGAATCGGTTTTAGAAGCCTTAAATATAAAATGGGAAGTAGACGAGATTTCACGTTACAACCATTTTTAAAAATCCTGATGTATGTAGAAATATTTATGAAATATAACGTAAACCAATGTTGAATCAAAAGAATAGAGTCAACACTTATTTATTCATTTAATGTGATATAACTACGAGTATGATTTATTGAAAATTACATGGAAATCTAATATATAGGACATTACCTAAAAAGGAAGAGTAGATAAAATTTATGATAAACATATTTGTATATGAAGGTTATTGATTTAAGGAGAAATTGGGCAAGTTTTATGTATTTGGGTTAAGTGCAACCTTTAATAGATAAATTTAGTGCAATTAAAAGAAATTGACATTTAATATTTCGATAACTTAAAATTTGATGGGATAAGAACATTTGGGTAATGAAGGGATGACAAATATTAGCTGTGATTCTAGAAGGAATTAAATAGATAATGGGAAGATTAAAATCAGGTTCTAAGCAATAATTATTAAATAACAGAAGTTTAGGAGTAAAGTGAGATAATTGAAAATTTTAATCATTCATATAAGTCATTTGTTTATTAATATGAGTTAGCTAATAAATTTAACTTGGGCAATACCTATATATTGGAAACACATTTGTAAAGTGTAATTAATTGGATTTGGTGAATTGGGAATGAATCCAAGGTTATAGGAGTTGATGTAATACTACGCAAATAAAAAGTAACTGCATAAAATCAACGTTTTGTAATAAATTGTAATTGATAATTAAGTAGGAATGGGTTTGAATTTGACAAAAAGGAAAATTTATTATTTGCTTACCCATCTATTCAATCTATTAAATTTGATCAGATCCATTTGCAATTAAACGAATTTATTTACAAGTTAGTATGTATTTAGCTGATAACTATAAACCAATTAGGGCAATTGGGTATATATATTACCAGTTAAGTTATATAAGATAATGGTTGACTTAATTAAGGGAGTTTATGTAATAATTTCATTTATTTTGTAAGTGGAAATAAAACGTTAATGATAACAAGCATTCAAAATTTACCATCTATTTAGTATATTAAGTATAATTGATAATCAACTGCAGCAAGTAATAAATAATAAATACGTAACGCTAAATGAAGTAATATTTGAAATTTAATATTTAGAAACTATGTAAATATAAGTGCAGATGAAATTAGGGATATTTACATATTGAAATATGAATCCAATGATAAATCAATCTAATTGACAATAAATAATGGAAAGCAAATTTAATTAAATTTTGGAAATTTAATATATATATACAGTTATAAACCCTAGCTCCATCCTATTGTCATTTGCTGTATATTCATTTCTTCATCTCCTTCTCCTCCTCAAATGGTTGCAAAACCTAGATCTACTTCAATCCAAATTTCAATGAAAATGCAAACACTTCAGAAAAATTCCACAAAAAATATATGTTAATGTTCTCGAGGCACGTAATCTACTGGTGCAATTCGTTTTCTGTTTTGAACATTCGTTTGACCAGAATTAATTCAAACAGTCCGTGACCATTCATCATCGTCGTCGCAAACTTCGTCGGATCGTCAAACCTTTTCTGGGTTTTGTAGAGTGGACGATGGGGATCGCATCTATATGGTTTTTGTGTCGATTCAACGGTTAGATCGTCGTAGATCTTCGATTAGGGTTTTTGGAAGGGGGCCGCGTGCGTTTCTGGGAATAGAAGGAGTGACGTGGCACATATATTTGTAAGTGATGAATGTGTGTCGTTTTATTTATTTTCAATTTTGAATTCAATCATCATTTTTCGCCATAACTTTCTCATACGAAGTCGGATTCACACGAAATTTCTTTTGTTAGGATCGTAATTTAATTCCGGATTTGATGACGCTGGTTTGGACGAATTCCGAGAAGGGCAAATTTTTGGGTTTAAATCGAATTTAAATTCGATTTAAATTCAAAAGGTGAGTGTTTTAACCCACTCACAACTACTAGAAGCTTTTATGTTTGTTTAAATTAATTTTAGAAATGAATAGAAATTTATTATGAGTATTTGGCATGTTTATTTCACTCATATTTGTTGAATTGCATTTATTAAATTTAACTGTTAATTTAATTTATTTATTGCGTATTAATTGATAGTTAGAATTTATTTGTTTGCCTATAAACTGCTAGTTAACAGTTATATAGATTATTACTGAATATAAACTGTTAGATTAATAGTTGTTAAATTTAATCTGAATAAAATTGCCAGTTATTACCTGTTATATATTATCAAATATAAATTGTTATTGATTGATATTGCTTGATGATTGTGATTGGATGATGGGTGATGTTGATGGATGTTTATTGTATATCATTAAATTGCAAATTATCATGCATATTTCATTTCATTCGGGATTGTGGTTTGAAATGATATATAACCGCAAAATTTTATATCTTTTAAATTGCGGATTGAAATGATAAATATCCGTATCACTTGACCATAGGATAGAAAATTATATACAGGCACCGCGGTATATATATAACTATTTTTATGTGATTTCTATGGTTTGGATGGAATACGGTTTATAATAATCTTAAATTTTATATTGTATAAATATTTTTCTTCCATATATATATACATATGAAGTTGAAAATTTTGAAATTAAAAGGAGTATAAAAATCTTTATTAAAAATGGAAGAAAATTAAGAAAATGGAGTTTAATAATTTATATCATATGTTTAAATGTTAAGTTTGGAAATTTTAAGATATGATATTTATAATTGGATTTTTCCCAAAATAAATTGAAATGAATATTCTAGTATAATTTGAATTGGGAAAAATATATATATTTTATTACTAGAAATTGAAGTCTTATTATTTATGGATTTTATATGAATATTCAAGACTAATTAATAGAACAATTGATTTGTTGAAAGAATAAAATCCAACTTTAGTTTGAAATATTGATACTCAAAATAGATATACGTATATATAAATAAATTGAAGTGGTTTTGGAACTTGAGAGAGATAATATAAATTTTGGTTTAGACTTTAATAAAGAAATGTATTTGTAAAGCCATGAGAACTATTTTCTTTACAAAGTAACATTTAAGTTAAACCATTTAATTCATATACCGTTGAATGTCCAAACCATTCAAGTTTTTTTAGAAGTTATGGTTTTAAATTATGATTTTCAAAATACTATGCTTTGAAAATATTTGATTTTAGACGTTATGAAGTTAAAGCATTTTGATTTTGGAAAAGAATTATATTTGGGATAATTGATAAAATATGGTTTTGGGTTTTGAAATGATATCGTATTCATGGTTATGAAATGGAATGTTTATTATAATTTTTAAAGTATAACCTATTTTTAAATGACCGCGGTGTTATAATAACGATGGGTTGACAAAGAGACCGGGATCGGATATCTGACATACTCTCTGTCGATACCGAAAACCACTTTGACTAACCATGTACGCGGTGGAGATTCCAGAATGAAGTAGGTGGTGGCGACGTTTCCTGTAAGGTAAATACGTGGACCCAACTCCCGTGAGTTGGCATAAGGTGGCTAAAACAGGAGCTATTCCCAGGCCAATGAGGTCATTCCTCTGATCGGACACTCCTCTTCAATATTATACTATGACTTTGGATTGATTCAGTGGCCACTTTTATTTTGATTTTGGGGAGTTTGTTTAAGGTGGGCGGTAACTGCGGCTACGCGTTTCCACCAGCCTGGGTACGCAATTGGTATATCTACCCTGGCATTGCCTAGTTGTGCCGTGTCACCTGCCATATCGAGCCTTTACTACGAGTTTCTATTTGTGTCGTACCTATGGAGTATCCTCTGGTAGCCTCCCGATCAGGAGGTATTACGGTACTGTATAGACTATTGGCATTTTACGTGTTAAGGTGGAAAATGTAAATCCTTAACGCTATTTAAAAGTAAGTTTATTTTATAAATAGACACTATTATAATAGCGCAATATACTACATAGTAAATAGTTTAACGGATCCTTAGGAGATCTAAATCCCGAACATCTCCTGAGTTACTGTACTCATATTTATTTCTGTTAATTTAACTCACATAAGATCTTTTAGTCTGACTCGAGTGTTTTTGTCTTTTCAAATTCGCTCGGGTCAGTCCGAGCGTTTCAGGATCGAAGACTTTAGCTTTGAAGGACGAAGACGAAGGAGTCGTATTATTATTATCTATAGTATTGCACCACACTCTAAATTTCCGCTGCATTGATTGTATTGGTATGTGTAACTCTGATATTCATTGCATAAGTAAAATAAATATTTTGTAAACAGTTATCACGAACTGTATATTGATTATTATATTTTATCCTTCCGCTGTGAGATTCTGTTTTGTTTTTATTTCTTCTCTGTTTTTCTTATTTACCCCACAACAATCCGCCCTTGCGTATGCTTTGAATTGGCACGTGTGTCGGTTTAAAGTGTGCGAAAAGGCGGGATGTTACAGTTGGTATCAGAGCTTTGGTTTAGCGATAAACCTTGGCTTTGTGGGGTTTGACTCTTTGTTAATAGGGTAGAAATATCCTATGGGAGTCGCTGAGAGTATATATATGAGAGAGCGTATTTGTTAGTTTTATAAAAAGATTTTGATATTGTGTTAATCTGTTCCACTTTGTATTTATAAATTCTGGTTGATGCATGAGACGCTATGTCATCAATAGGGATTTCTAAACACTTAATAGGACAGACCGACATAATATTTGTTTTTAATATAGGTAAATGAAATAATTTTTCCTATTATATTTTCTATATATAAAAATATTTTTATAAAGATATATATATATCTGGTTGCTATAGATTGGGTGTTAGGTAATATAAAAATATTTGTAATAAATTGAAGCTAAGTTGAAATTATAATAAATCAAATTGGAGATTTTAGAACTTAAGTCCGGGATTTTTGAAAATCTTCTTTCAAAGGATTTGTGAAATATAATGATTTGGTTTATAGGTAATTTCTTATATAAATATTTAGTATAATTCGGAAGAATTGTTTTAAAAGAGGATTTTGGAGAAAATAAATTTTGTACTTTCCCCTCTGTCGCTGGAAAATAATTTCGGTGATGACGGCCGCATCATCGACTTTCATTTTCGAGTTTCGAAGGGAAAGGCCACTGTAGTAAATTCTACTGCAGATTTGTTTTGAAATTATTTAAAATTTTAATTGTTTAAAGGTAATTAGAGATATAAAAGTTGTAAGAAATTAATTATCTATTATTTTAAAGAAATTTTGGAATTTGACCCGGTATTAATTCTTGAATTTCCATTAATTAGTTGTAAAAATTTAGGTTAGTGAAATAAATGAAGTAATCGATGAATTAAAAGAGTTGAGATTAAACTTGCATAAGTTCTTTTGCTTTTTCTTTAACATAAATAACTTACCAAGTATAAAAAGTTGAAATGTAAATTAAGAGTGGAATAGAATATTATGCAAGTAGAATTTTTAGAAATAATGAAGTATTCAATAAATTACTGTTATAAATAAGAATTTAATGGTATTAACTTAAGTGATGATTGGAATTTTACTAAAATTAAAGGTTGTATTATTAATAGGTGATTTTAACCGTAAGAAAGTAAAAATGAAATTCCTTAATTTATAAAGTTTGATTGTAGGGTTATTAACTTAAGTACGCCTTAATTTCCCCTATTCTAATATAATAGAAAGTAGGAATAGAAAGTAGGAAAAATATAAATGACTGCAATCCATAGTTAATGAATGAGTAAAATCTTTCACTTATAGGAATGCAAGTTATAAGGTTAATAAATTAAGTGTAAGTAGAGGGTTACTGTAATTAAATATAATGGAAACTTCAACATTAAATAAATGAATGAGATTAAAGGTAAGTTGAAATTGTAATTTATAAAACAAATATATATTAATTAAAGGAAGGAAAAGAAACTTGTAAATTTTCACTTACATTCTTAAAATATATATAACTTACCATAAAATAAAAGTTGCAATTGCTAGTAAGAAAGTGTAAAGGGAAATCTTACAAGTGAAGCTTGAGGTAATTAAAGTATTCAATTAATTGCTGTTAAAACTTAAGCTAAATCGGAAATTTTACTATATAAGAAAGGTAAGTAGAATAAATGGGTGATATAAACTTTAGTCAATAAATTGGAACACAAATATGATAATTTTGTAATAAATGAAAATGAAAATTGTAAGAAGTAAAGGGATCACTCCATAAATGAAGGAAAGAAAATCAAACCACTGAAGCATGAAAAAAAATGTATGATAAGTAATTTGGTTGTTGGGTTGAATTGTTATTGTTTGATTTATGTTGTTGGGTAAGGAATTTGAATTTGTCGGATGAATAAATAATCTATCTATGTTCCATCTAAGACTGTTGAGTAAAGGATGCACTTGATAGTTAATTTCATTTCATACAAATTTCAAGTTTGAACCCAAACAACTATTTGGTTGATGGATTAAATGGTTGCTTTGTTGTGTATGTATGTTGTTTGTAAGGTTGATGGTTGTTGAATTGTTTGGTTGATTAATGATTGAATCCACTTGAATAGTTCACTTTAAAATAAATATTTAACCTTTTAGATTATATAAGTGAATACAGGTGATGGAAGCAACTGCTATTGCTTTTGGTTCCAAAATAATAAGCGTATATTGCCCGACAAATAGGTACGTTTTCGGATTACGTTTAAAGCGCTATTTTTCCGTGTTGGGATATAATATTTTGATAATATATGTAATATATTTGTATATTTTGATATTATATTTTCTCCAGAGTCTCTCCGTACAAAGGAGACTCTGCCAAAATTTTCCGTAAATTTTGGACTTAGAATTTTGTGAAAATATTTTCCCAACTTTAATAATTAAGTATAAAATAATATAATGATTATAAACAGGTATATTTATTTAAGAAAATAAATTTAGTAAATTATTGTTATAAGTTAATATTTGGAATAAGATGTACTGTTTTATTCTTCCTTCTCCCTTCTTTTTCCTTTTCGGGGACGAAAAGTTTTGAGTGGGGGAGATTGTAACGACCCGTTAAATTAATAATATTTAATAAATTAAATTAATATAATTTCTAATTTGTTTAAGAATAAATGTAGAAATTTGGTATAGTAGTTGTAACCTAGTGTAACAATAAAATATTATATCAATAGATTTAGATAATGTAATTTGTCACTTTTTGTTAAAAGTAAATTTTAAGAAATCAATAAATGTTGAATTGAGAATATTAATAAAAAATATTAACTAGAATGAGACTCATTAATATAAAATCAGTAGTGAAGATGTCACCTTTGGTTGTAATAAAGGTGAATGCTATTAGTGGATGTCAACACTTAATAAAATTTATTTAGAATAAAAAGAATTTAAATGCATGTTTGAATAGAGTATTAAATTGATAGATTAAGCGTAAGTAATTAGAATTTAACCCTATAAGATATGGAACTGAATGTATGAATATAATTTTGTAGAAATAGTTAATTAACAACTTATTTGTGCATACCCAATTTAATATAAATAACAAAGGGCTAGCACTTGATGTGCCTAAGTATTAATATGTTGGAACTATAATAAAATAGAGAGTTTGGTAGTAAATAGAAATAAAAAGACCGTTATTAACTAGTAAATTAATAAATGGATTCTAACAATAGGTAGTAATTAATGCGTGTGTATTGGGCATTTGCGGATTACCAATTTTTCTACCTATTCATATAATTTATTTATGTAAATCTAAACCTATGGCAACATTTTGTTAATAAATGTTGGAAGTGAATTTGAATATATCAAAGGATAACAAGTGTTTAGGTTAACCGTTTATTTTATTTAGTTAAGAAGGGAAATAGATTGAAATAAAGCTAATTAATTTTTTTTGGTTGTTAATGGGTATAGTTACATAAGGAGAAGTTATAGGAAATAAAACGCGCACTAATGAGATGTAATATAATTCCAAAGTTATTTATACCCACAAATAGGTTAATTACTGTATAGAAAGAGTCTAAATCAATAAATGAATTTATTAAGATTACATTTATAATTTTATAACCTTTATGCTGATTTAAGTTCAATTAATTTATTTGATTAAATAGTGCAGTAGCGTAGTTTTGTGCGGTAGTTGAAATAGCTAATTCTTTTAGGTGAAGTTAAGGCTAATTCTAGGTATATATTTGACCTATTGTTGATATAGATTCTAGGAAGCAGGATCTATTAATTAAATGGAGTATTAGATTCAATAATTGCATTTATCGCATAAATAAAGAGAATATAACGGTTAAATTTGGCGTTATTGAAATTAAAAAGGAATGGGGGAATAATAATTTGAAATCATTGCAATAGATATTAATTTAAAGTTACCTTAAATAAATTAAGGTAATATATGGAGGATAGTGTAAATATCTTTATAATACGATGATTTGTGTAGTTAGGGTAGTTTGATTTGTCACTTAAGATGGAGGATTTTTATAAAATGTAATAAATACAGTTTAAATTAAGGCATTGACGTTTGGGTATTTAAGAAGTGATAAACTAAAATTTATTTATTTATTTGAAAATTTGAAATCCAATTTGTGGATTTATTGCAAATAAGTGAAATTTGTGTTTAACCATTACATCGATAGGAATAAATTAAATTTAAGGTTATATTAATAAAATTTGGACTAGAGAAATGATATGAATCGGTTTTAGAAGCCTTAAATATAAAATGGGAAGTAGACGAGATTTCACGTTACAACCATTTTTAAAAATCCTGATGTATGTAGAAATATTTATGAAATATAACGTAAACCAATGTTGAATCAAAAGAATAGAGTCAACACTTATTTATTCATTTAATGTGATATAACTACGAGTATGATTTATTGAAAATTACATGGAAATCTAATATATAGGACGTTACCTAAAAAGAAGAGTAGATAAAATTTATGATAAACATATTTGTATATGAAGGTTATTGATTTAAGGAGAAATTGGGCAAGTTTTATGTATTTGGGTTAAGTGCAACCTTTAATAGATAAATTTAGTGCAATTAAAAGAAATTGACATTTAATATTTCGATAACTTAAAATTTGATGGGATAAGAACATTTGTGTAATGAAGGGATGACAAATATTAGCTGTGATTCTAGAAGGAATTAAATAGATAATGGGAAGATTAAAATCAGGTTCTAAGCAATAATTATTAAATAACAGAAGTTTAGGAGTAAAGTGAGATAATTGAAAATTTTAATCATTCATATAAGTCATTTGTTTATTAATATGAGTTAGCTAATAAATTTAACTTGGGCAATACCTATATATTGGAAACACATTTGTAAAGTGTAATTAATTGGATTTGGTGAATTGGGAATGAATCCAAGGTTATAGGAATTGATGTAATACTACGCAAATAAAAGGTAACTGCATAAAATCAATGTTTCGTAATAAATTGTAATTGATAATTAAGTAGGAATGGGTTTGAATTTGACAAAAAGGAAAATTTATTATTTGCTTACCCATCTATTCAATCTATTAAATTTGATCAGATCCATTTGCAATTAAACGAATTTATTTACAAGTTAGTATGTATTTAGCTGATAACTATAAACCAATTAGGGCAATCGGGTATATATATTACCAGTTAAGTTATATAAGATAATGGTTGACTTAATTAAGGGAGTTTATGTAATAATTTCATTTATTTTGTAAGTGGAAATAAAACGTTAATGATAACAAGTATTCAAAATTTACCATCTATTTAGTATATTAAGTATAATTGATAATCAACTGCAGCAAGTAATAAATAATAAATACGTAACGTTAAATGAAGTAATATTTGAAATTTAATATTTAGAAACTATGTAAATATAAGTGCAGATGAAATTGGGGATATTTACATATTGAAATATGAATCCAATGATAAATCAATCTAATTGACAATAAATAATGGAAAGTAAATTTAATTAAATTTTGGAAATTTAATATATATATACAGTTATAAACCCTAGCTCCATCCTATTGTCATTTGCTGTATATTCATTTCTTCATCTCCTTCTCCTCCTCAAATGGTTGCAAAACCTAGATCTACTTCAATCCAAATTTCAATGAAAATGCAAACACTTCAGAAAAATTCCATAAAAAAATATATGTTAATGTTCTCGAGGCACGTAATCTACTGGTGCAATTCGTTTTCTGTTTCGAACATTCGTTTGACCAGAATTAATTCAAACAGTCCGTGACCATTCATCATCGTCGTCGCAAACTTCGTCGGATCGTCAAACCTTTTCTGGGTTTTGTAGAGTGGACGATGGGGATCGCATCTATATGGTTTTTGTATCGATTCAACGGTTAGATCGTCGTAGATCTTCGATTAGGGTTTCTGGAAGGGGGCCGCGTGCGTTTCTGGGAATAGAAGGAGTGACGTGGCACATATATTTGTAAGTGATGAATGTGTGTCGTTTTATTTATTTTCAATTTTGAATTCAATCATCATTTTTCGCCATAACTTTCTCATACGAAGTCGGATTCACACGAAATTTCTTTTGTTAGGATCGTAATTTAATTCCGGATTTGATGACGCTGGTTTGGACGAATTCCGAGAAGGGCAAATTTTTGGGTTTAAATCGAATTTAAATTCGATTTAAATTCAAAAGGTGAGTGTTTTAACCCACTCACAACTACTAGAAGCTTTTATGTTTGTTTAAATTAATTTTAGAAATGAATAGAAATTTATTTATGAGTATTTGGCATGTTTATTTCACTCATATTTGTTGAAATGCATTTATTAAATTTAACTGTTAATTTAATTTATTTATTGCGTATTAATTGATAGTTAGAATTTATTTGTTTGCCTATAAACTGCTAGTTAACAGTTATATAGATTATTACTGAATATAAACTGTTAGATTAATAGTTGTTAAATTTAATCTGAATAAAATTGCCAGTTATTACCTGTTATATATTATCAAATATAAATGGTTATTGATTGATATTGCTTGATGATTGTGATTGGATGATGGGTGATGTTGATGGATGTTTATTGTATATCATTAAATTGCAAATTATCATGCATATTTCATTTCATTCGGGATTGTGGTTTGAAATGATATATAACCGCAAAATTTTATATCTTTTAAATTGCGGATTGAAATGATAAATATCCGTATCACTTGACCATAGGATAGAAAATTATACACAGGCACCGCGGTATATATAACTATTTTTATGTGATTTCTATGGTTTGGATGGAATACGGTTTATAATAATCTTAAATTTTATATTGTATAAATATTTTTCTTCCATATATATATACATATGAAGTTGAAAATTTTGAAATTAAAAGGTGTATAAAAATCTTTATTAAAAATGGAAGAAAATTAAGAAAATGGAGTTTAATAATTTATATCATATGTTTAAATGTTAAGTTTGGAAATTTTAAGATATGATATTTATAATTGGATTTTTCCCAAAATAAATTGGAATGAATATTCTAGTATAATTTGAATTGGGAAAAAAATATATATTTTATTACTAGAAATTGTAGTCTTATTATTTATGGATTTTATATGAATATTCAAGACTAATTAATAGAACAATTGATTTGTTGAAAGAATAAAATCCAACTTTAGTTTGAAATATTGATACTCAAAATAGATATACGTATATATAAATAAATTGAAGTGGTGTTGGAACTTGAGAGAGATAATATAAATTTTGGTTTAGAATTTAATAAAGAAATGTATTTGTAAAGCCATGAGAACTATTTTCTTTACAAAGTAACATTTAAGTTAAACCATTTAATTCATATACCGTTGAATGTCCAAACCATTCAAGTTTTTTTAGAAGTTATGGTTTTAAATTATGATTTTCAAAATACTATGCTTTGAAAATATTTGATTTTCAGACGTTATGAAGTTAAAGCATTTTGATTTTGGAAAAGAATTATATTTGGGATAAGTGATAAAATATGGTTTTGGGTTTTGAAATGATATCGTATTCATGGTTATGAAATGGAATGTTTATTCTGATTTTTAAAGTATAACCTATTTTTAAATGACCGCGGTGTTATAATAACGATGGGTTGGCAAAGAGACCGGGATCGGATATCTGACATACTCTCTGTCGATACCGAAAACTACTTTGACTAACCGTGTACGCGGTGGAGATTCCAGAATGAAGTAGGTGGTGGCGACGTTTCCTGTAAGGTAAATACGTGGACCCAACTCCCGTGAGTTGGCATAAGGTGGCTAAAACAGGAGCTATTCCCAGGCCAATGAGGTCATTCCTCTGATCGGACACTCCTCTTCGATATTATACTATGACTTTGGATTGATTCAGTGGCCACTTTTATTTTGATTTTGGGGAGTTTGTTTGAGGTGGGCGGTAACTGCGGCTACGCGTTTCCACCACCCTGGGTACGCAATTGGTATATCTACCCTGGCATTGCCTAGTTGTGCCGTGTCACCTACCATATCGAGCCTTTACTACGAGTTTCTATTTGTGTCGTACCTATGGAGTATCCTCTGGTAGCCTCCCAATCAGGAGGTATTACGGTACTGTATAGACTATTGGCATTTTACGTGTTAAGGTGGAAAATGTAAAGCCTTAACGCTATTTAAAAGTAAGTTTATTTTATAAATAGACACTATTATAATAGCGCAATATACTACATAGTAAATAGTTTAACGGATCCTTAGGAGATGTAAATCCCGAACATCTCCTGAGTTACTGTACTCATATTTATTTCTGTTAATTTAACTCACATAAGATCTTTTAGTCTGACTCGAGTGTTTTTGTCTTTTCAAATTTGCTCGGGTCAGTCCGAGCGTTTCAGGATCGAAGACTTTAGCTTTGAAGGACGAAGACGAAGGAGTCGTATTATTATTATCTATAGTATTGCACCACACTCTAAATTTCCGCTGCATTGATTGTATTGGTATGTGTAACTCTGATATTCATTGCATAAGTAAAATAAATATTTTGTAAACAGTTATCATGAACTGTATATTGATTATTATATTTTATCCTTCCGCTGTGAGATTCTGTTTTGTTTTTATTTCTTCTCTGTTTTTCTTATTTACCCCACAACAATCCGCCCTTGCGTATGCTTTGAATTGGCACGTGTGTCGGTTTAAAGTGTGTGAAAAGGCGGGGTGTTACAGTCTGCTAAGTATACTTTCACCATGCCATATCCACCGCGTATAATTTTGCTTAAACCCATGACGGAGTATGTGATCTCTAATCTGATCTATGTTACGAAGTCTTCTCTTATTTTTGCAGTGTCTACAAGGACAAAAAATAGTTTCTTCCCCTCTTCTTAATTGATGATTCAGTGCACAATTGATGAACTCTTCAATTTTGTTTAGGAACTCGTCATCGTTACGTTTTACGTTGTACATCCAACTACGATCCATATGCAAATGCTAGAGACACACTACAAAAAAAACATTGGATTACCAAAAGCATTCATTGTTAAATCAATATTTTTAGCTAATTCAAGTGGAGTGGATAATCAATATTACGAAAAGGAATAGTACCAAATTAAATGGAGACATAATTTACCATGACTCAATAAAGAATATTTCCGTTTACCAACCAGTATTCTATAAAAGATGGGTATTTTATCTTTTTATGAGAAATCAAAGTTGGGTTGTGCACCAGCAAATTGTGGAAATGCTAGAAACATAAAGTTCCCGTTTTGGGTAGAAAATCAACAAGCGTCTTACTGTGGGTCATATAATGGTTTTCTAATTTAAGAGAGAATTTGAAATTCTACTGCTGATTATAGCAAAGTGAAGGGTAAATCTGAAAGACAAAACAAGAAAGACAAAAGGCAAAGTGAAAAAATGGTCAAATAGAGCTAATACTTTCAAACCAATACTGTAGGATCAACATATTACAGACAATTGAATCCATTTGATCTCTAATAGACTTTCATGAAATCTAGGTCATGCGTGATGCTACCAAATCGAACTGGATAAAGCTTAAATCATGCTATATAATTCTACTCTTGAAAACCAAAACCAACAGTTTGCCAGTTATAGAGCTTACCACTGTAATATGTTTACGTAAAATCATTCCTATATTTTTAATTTATATACAAATTTTTTTCCTTTTTGAATATTTGTTATTTATCAAAATTTTGAGCCTAGTGTTACTATTATATTATTTTTACTAGCTATTATACTGTGGAAAATTGATCGCTTTTTAAATTTAATAGATGAAAACCCCACTTTAATCAAACTTGTAGATTATACTATAAATTATTTTTGATCTTTTTTCTTTCCTTTTTTTCATAGTTGAAATATGTATATTATAGTCGTTATTCTTGGGAAATAATTGAAAATCAAAACCATTTTTTTTTTGAAAAAGTGACGTTTCATTGCAAAAAATTTGAAGTATAAACTATATTAATTTAAAAAAAGAATGTAAATGTTTGCATAAAAATTAAATTGAATTATTTTCATAATTTGATCAATTTTTTCATTTAATATTTAGCTAAAATATACGTGAAAAGAAAATTAAATTGAAAATTTCGATGGTACAAATTTTTGGGGGAATTAATTTAAAATGACAAAAATTCGTATATTTTAGCCTCAAGGACACGACCTCAATAATTTAACCACAAGAACAAACATTCTCTTAAAAATTATTCAAAAAGACAAACATTCTTCAAAATTATTCATAAAGACAAACATTCTTCCAAAACTGCCACTGAAATAAAAACTGATATCTAAAAATTGCTACAGATAACTACAAACTGATACTTAAAAACTACTATCAATAACTAAACACTGATACATAAAGAAAGCTGTTCTTTAGGATAAAATATTGAAGGTCTGTCCCTAAGGCTAAAATGCTGAAATTTTTTGTCCTTGACAATAATTTCCTGTAAATTTTACTTATTTGAAACTTGTGTAGAGGTATTTATTAAAAGTATTCTATTTTATTATTATCCTTATGTTATTTCAAATACACATCATCATATATTTAACTTCAGTGAAAGTTAAATTATAAATAGTTAGTTATGAATAAGCTGGAAATTGAATTTGTTAAAACATTCATTGGGTTATTCCAATGAGTTTTTTTTTCTTTTCTCTTTCAATGAAATTAAAACTTGCATCAAATTGATAACATGGACTTTTTGATAACATGGCCTTGCATCAAATTAAAACTTGCATCAAACTTGCATCGAATTGATATTTATTTTTGATATTCATTAGGAAGATGGTAAGAAGTGTTTTTTAGTTCAAAAGGTTTCTCTTCTTTCTAACCAGTTTCTAACAAACAAATATTTAGTGGAAAAAAAATCCTTTGCTTCTAATTATGAAAATCTAATGTGTTAAAATGTAACAAATGATATTCCTAATTCAATTTCACCACCAACAAGAAGTAAAAATATAAATCATAAACCCAATTACAAATCTTTCAAAGTTGCCAAAATTAGCAGAATATACGTGATTGTCTATCTAGAGATCCTAAAGAAAACCGAAAGTTTCAAGTCTAGATTTAAGAAATAAAAATAGGATGCTGCTTTATACCACTAATTAGCAACTACTTTTGAGTATAAAAAATAAACATCAAGATATAATTCCAATTTGTAAAAAGCAAGAAGATGATATTTTTTCCCACTAAAAAGTTATCCAGATTAATGCACGTCAGTACACAGTGAGGTAAAAAACATAGCATTCCTTATAATGTGTGCATCTATCGAGAGGAATATTTCTATCTAGATATAATTTGAACTACAGCTACACAAAAATAATTTTGCCACAATTCGGATTTATTCTAGAAAAATAAATCATATGTATCAAATTCAGCATACAAACAACAGTGCATTTTCATAAAATCACCACAACATGCAAATCAAGGCAACAAGTGAAGTTGCCAAAAACATAGCAAAGACATTAGAACTGAGATTTATCAAGTGTGTCGAAATAGACTAATGAAATTAATTGCGGTCTTGTTTAATTTTCTAGTTTAACCGATTGGTGTTGTTTGAATAAATGGCAGTTGATTTGCAAAAAAACATGTATTTCAAAGTCTTGTGCTTTGAATATTTACCAGACAGTCACAAACATAAACAAACCATCTACATAGAACTACAAAATAGTAGCCAAACAATACCAACCACTACACAAAACATTTCAATTCACCATCCCACTTTTCTTATCATCAACAAACTGCTACTGCCATGCATTCACCCCTATACATACTGCCACAACCACTTCATATCACTTCAACACTGTGCATGTGCACATACTTGCACACTTGCATACATCAACCTGCCATTCATCACCCACCACTATAGCAGCAACACCATTCACTACTATCATCATTCACTGTTTCTGACCTCCTACACTACCCTGCCACCAGCCCTTTCAGAACACATTCTTGCCATCAACTCCCCTCTATCACAACAATTACACAAACTCCACCACCATCAAACAACTACAACAACTCTAGACCACCATCTTCACTGCAACACTCCTCTGCTTTGTCATCGATCACCATCTACATACAAAACCATCACATTCCATATACAAACTTCTATACAACCGCACACACAAACTTCCACCTGCCATCAAACTTTACAGACCACCAGTCACATCTGTCACACCTGCCTTGCTTCACTATCAAACACAACAAAACATTGTCACTTACCCACCACACTGTTGCTTCAACAACCATTTATTCATTACTGCTTTCATTACATTCCTCCACATATCTGCTGCTAAAATACTAATGCACTACCCCATCACCAGAAAACATTCATCTTCCTCCAGCATATCCCTATATACTGCAACTACCATTTCTACCTCAAACTGATCATACAGCAGTTCCACCTTCACTATTGCTACCAACCACCACCAAATTGCTTGGTCCTCCACAATCCAGTCATACAACAGAGCTTCGTCCTTAAACAAACTACACACTCCCCTGACAGTTGCAATACCCAACACCTCAAACAAACTTCTATAGTACACTTCAACTAAACTGAACAACAGCTAACCACTTCCTTCAGTCATCACAACCCATCACCCAGAGCAACGTACCTATCCAATCAGCCAAGCTACTCCTCTACTTCATCAATCACAAACATTCAAAATCACTGAATCCCCCACAACTATAGGACACCATTATCACCCGCTACCCCACCAATACGTCGATTTGTTTGTGTGCTTGTTGTTGTTGTTTTTGCATTTTCATTTCTAGTTTATTTATTTATTTTTTTAATATAAAAAAAATTCTATTTCATTTTTTTATTTTCATTTTTCATTTAAATTTCACATATTTGATTTACATTGCACTGCATTTTCAACTACATTCCACTATCTACTTCACTTCTCTACCAAATGACTCTATCACTGCCTGCCATCACGACTTCATACATTTGCACCTCCACTGATTACTGCAACAATGCCACTACAGAAGGCGATGGAATATGAGACCGCTTACAAGCACAGAAATTTTAAAGAAAATTCCTTCAACGCTAACTTCAGATTTTTTCTACACTACTAACTTCAAATAGGAATATGACAAAACATTATTCAAAACATAAATTAACGCAACAACATATTCATTTTATACCTGAAAAATCAATCCAGCAAACTCGAAATTGATCGCTTAACGGCGAAAACAATCCAGCAATCTCCAAACTCGAAATCAATCCAACAAACTCGCGACTCAAAATCAATCCAGCAATTGGTGAAAAAAAGGGGAACGACGAATCACTACAACAATGAAAATAAATTCACTTTTGGGCGAATCAATCCAGCAAACGGCGAATCAATCCAGCAAACGGCGAAAATAATTGAAACATATTCATTTTTCTTTTTTTCGAAGCACGCGAATTTTTTGGGAAAATAACGGGGGCGGCGAAAATAAATTGCAAAGGCGGGATGTAAAAGTTAGCGACGAGTAACCTAAAAAATTTGAAATTGCATCGCGTACGCAAAGGAATCGATGCAAAATTTATTACTTTGGACGTAGTTGCATCGGTTGAATTTATAATCGATGCAACTAAAATTATTTGCATCTCCGTATTTGCATCAGTTGTTGGTGACAACTGATGCAAATTTGATTTTTTTTATTACCTGTTGCTTTCGACGTACCAATTACATCAGTTATTAAGATAGAACCGATGCAAATAGTTCTATTTGCATCAGTTTTTACTTAAACCGATTCAAATGAGGCGATGCAAATGGCCTGTTTTGTAGTAGTGTTCATAGATTTGGATTTCACTTTCTGGAGATTGGAATTGCTGGAGATTATCTGCTTATCCAGTTTTATCTATTTCAGTTCTGTTGTTCTATTCAGCTTGTACTTGGTTATCATCTTGAGACTTCTGTTGTACTTTATTTATTCTATTGTATTTTATTTAACTCTGATATATTTACATAGTAGCTTCATGAACTACTATCTCTTTTACTTCCGCTGCATTTCTTAATCTGTGTCTGTGTTATGTGATTATTATTTACTGTATGTTATGAGATTCGCCAAATTTTACTTACAACGCGGTATTACGAGCAATTCAAGTCCGACATGTGTGTCTGCCATTTCACTTGGAGGTTTTGGCATGATAGGGGGTTCTCGCTTCCTGGTTTGGTAGCGAACGGTTGACTCTTACTCCTACATGTCCCCGCGGGGGTTGGTGGTGCAGTCGATAGGTTGGCCGTTACCCCACTGGCACGACCCGTTACATTTGGTATCAGAGCTTTGGCTTTGGGGCAAAACTTAGAATGTATGATAAATTTAGTTACAGAATCACTTTCATCCAAACTTGAATCTCTGCCTCTTTGATTCAAATTCCATTTGAACCTTGGAACGTTCCCTGCGGTTCCAAAATTCATTCGAGTCCCTCACTATTCATCTCCTTTTGATTCTGGAGTATCCCATAACTCCACTTCGAATGAGCTTTATAGTGAATTGGCGGTCCCGCCAATCTCAAAAATTCATTTGTAAAGGGGGAAACTCCTTTACAATTAGCATCGATTCACCAGAGATTTATATTTATCCTTGGCTTAGATTCTAATATTTTTTGTTATTCCAAATTCTATCTATTGAGATCGAATGAAGATTTACACTAGAAAATCCACATCAATATTATTCTTTAAGTCACGGTTGACCCGGTTAAGGTTGCCCGCGATTTATTTAAGCTTATCCACCTCCCTATTTTGTTATTCAATCATCTTGTCTTTTGTTTCCAATCTATCTTCCAAACATTTTGAATTGTACTTGCAAATAAATATTAATGTTTTGTTTTATATTGTGTTGTTTGAGTTATTGATGTTGATTTGGGTTTCCGATTTATTCGTCTGATCAGCGCTATCGATAGGATTTCTAAAACACTTTGACAGAACAAATTGACACAATATTATTTAAAAATTTGGTTAATGAAATAAATTTTGATATAAGTAAATTTATGGAGCTTAATAAATTGATTTAAATTAATCATTTGAAATGATAATACTTGATTTATCATTTATTGTTCTATAAATGAATTTATAAATAGCTGTTTATAAATTGATTTAGGAACTGAAATGAGTTTAAAACAACAAATTTGAGAATTTAATTTCCGATGGTTTCAAACCTTGTATTTAAAGTTTTAAAATGGGTATATTATTTAAAGTATTTTCTAATAGAAATTAGTTTCTAAGAATTTTTAAAGTTTAAAATTAGTGATCTTCTCTTAGTCGTTGGAAAATAACTTCGATGATGACCGCGGCATCATCGACGTTCATTTTCGAGTTTCGAAGTGAAGAGACCATTCTGTAGTCTTGCTACAGTTTTGTTTTGGAAAATTTAATTGATTTGAATTTCTAAAATAAGACTGGATTTATAATATATATAGATATATGATTTAAATTTGATTTGAAATATTATGTATATATATTTATTTATCTCTAAATGGTTTGAAGGAATCGGAAATTTTATTCTTAAACTTTATCTTAAAGAACCATTTCAATTATAAAAAGAAAATCAAAATTTTAAAATAAATGATTCAAAATTGAGATGAGGGAATTAGAAAGTTTTATTTGTATAATACTCAATTGCATTTAAATATAACTTACCCAAATTATACAGAAGTTAACAATGTAATTGGATAATATGCAATATAAAAAAAAGATTTTATAAATAAAATTTGAATGGTTAAAATAAATGTTATACACTTAAATTTTAGTTATAAAATGATTACCAGGAGTAAATAGAATAAAAGGTTAATTGAATAATTTAAAATATAAAATGATGTTAATGGAACTAACAATAAATTAAAGCAGTTATAATAAGAGTAAGTATAATGGGCATAGATGATAAAATATTTGAGAGGAATAATTTTAACTTTAAGTAGGAATAAAGAAGAATTAAATTTATTAAGTACATTATGAGTATAATGAATGATTATTTTTTCAAGTCCATGATCTTAGAAATTGTTAATTTAATATGATTAGAAGATAAGATAATAAAATTTGAGATAGTTAAGATTTATTTAACTTGTGTAAAAGTTTAAATATTTATTTAAGTTGAAATTTCCATGGTTTCTAACTTATTATCTTATTTTTTTTCAAACTATCTTTTGGTTGTCCTTATGTTCCTTATCTTGCTTCAAGCTGTTGTAGGCAATTTTCTATAATTTTTCTGTTTAGAAATCTTTCTGTAATCTTTGATAATCTCTACCTTGTTAAACTTACCTATAACAATAGTTATCAGGTATAATTTCAATCTCCTTGTCATCTTGTCTTAATCTTATTTCACTTTATCTTTTTCTGTGCTTTCCCGTACCTCATTCCTTTTCGGGGACGAAAAGTTTTGAGTGGGGGAGAGCGTAACAACCCTAGATTTTTTTTGCATATAATTTAAATTTTACTTTATGTTATTTTGAAATTATTTTTTAAAACTTGTTTTATTTCAAACATTTCATTGTTAAATATAAATTTTGATTATTATATGAATTATAATTTCAAATTGGTATAAATTGAATATTTTCCTGAAAAATGGATTTGTGGTCAAAACTGGTCAAACTTTGACTTTTAAATTTTAAATTTATATATTTGAATTTTTTAATTTTATCCTTTATTATGAAAATATATTTAATATCATGAATACTGCTTTTTGTTTCGTTGAAATTGGATTTAAATTGTGAAAGTTATACCCTTTACAATATTGTGTGTATATAGGGTTATTTAACAAATTCTTTGTTTTAATTTATATAAATGATATTTTTACTTGATATATCTTATTCTAATTTTTATATTTATGTTATATTATGTATATTTTGACTTTTAAATATTTTTAAAGTGATGTTTGAATTTTTCCAAAGCTTATTGAATTTATTTTCTATTTTTAGAGCCTAGTTTCTATTTTCTTTGCTATTTTTTTCATTTAAATTATATTTAATTAAAATTTATTTATTTATTTTGTGAAGGAATTTTTATTTTGTGTTCTTATCTTTATTTTTAATATTTTCCAAATCCATATAACTTTTCCAAAATTTATTCTGTTTATTTTCAAATTTGCTTGACCAGTTTGCATTTTCTAAGCTATTTTCTTATTTTTACCTTATATAATTAATAATTATTTATTTATATTTTCTATTTTGTTGCATTTTCGAAATTTTTACAGAAATTTTATTATTCTCAGTAATTTAAACTTATATAAATAAATTAAAGGTAATGTGAAAAGGTTTTGACTTTTGGTTTTCAATGGCTCTTTATCTCCCACCTTTTCACATTTCAACCTTACTTTTCATTCAATTGGCCACATCTCCTCATTTCTTCAGCCACCTATTTTTTTTTTCATTCACGTAAAACATTTTTATTTCCATCTAAAAAAATTTCGGCCTCCATCAAATCCAAGAGTTTGGTAAATTTTATTTCTTTTTCCATTGTTTTTCTTCTTGTTTTTCTACTTGTTTATGTTGATTTTTACTTTCCTTCTCTTCTACTTCAGGTTCGACCCCACCACTCCAGCTACCATGTCCGCCTCCTCCACCATCTGAACCACTCACCACCTCCTCTCCAGCCCCAAGCCACTGGCTGTGCCTAATAGTTGATCAAACTCCACCTAAATCTACACAAACTTCACCTATATGCACCATAGCCTAACACCTATTGCTTCCACCATCATCTTCCAACCCTTGGCAGCCGCCTATTCTACCACCACCAGCCTTTTCCTGATCCATACACCTCTTTCACACCTGTAGTTGACCACCTGTAGACTGGCCGTGACTTGGAGTGCCTTGGCCGTGACCTTTAGTGCCTTGAAAACATTGTGTGTTGCCTTATAGTTGTTGTGTTCATGCTCATATCTCTCTACCATACTTTGCTCCATCATTTTCCCATTCTAGGCCGACCTTTAGGAACCCAAACCAGATCCAAACCATGCCTTAGGCCATGCTAACCTGACCTATGGCTGAAGCATTAGTGGTAGAAGGCAAGTGCAAGTGGTTTGGACATGATTTATGCATTCATCTCTAACATTGTTTAATCGTATTTTTAGTTGAAATCTTATGTTGTTTGTGTCGTCTTGTTTGAATGTGTTAAAGGAAATTGATTTTTGGCTCTCGCAAACTCGAATCTGTGTCGTGCTTTCGTGCCTCTGAAGGTCTCAGTTTGTGTGTTTCAGTTGTCGTCTCCAGCTTATACCAGTGAATTATTCTCACCAGACAATTTTGTACTTATATAACTAGTAAATCGATCACCTGTGAATCTGTAAAATGCATCACCATATTATATCTGCTATATTATGATCATATGATGTTCACCCATGCTTAAACAGCTATTATATCATATGTTACTGTTATATTATGCTGTTCTGTTGTTTATATCAGTTTATCACACTGCTAGTTCCCATTAGATTAGGATCACTATGGGTTGAAATGATACATACCCGAACAGACTTTAGAATAAGGGAAAATCATTATAGGCTAAAATGATAGGCCTGAACAATTTTCAATTATTTTCATTTACTTGGGACTGCGGGTTTGAAATGATAAAACCCGGGTTTTCTTTGTAAATTACGGGTTGAAATGATATATTACCCGTATCACTTTACCGAGGCTAGAAAATTATATACAGACCCATAATTAAATTATTTTTTTCTATTTTTTTAAATATGTTTGAAATGTAAATACTATTATATTTTGATTTAAAACTTAATTTAAAATGATTTTTGTAGAGTATTATTGATTTTCTAGCAATTTATATGTGAAATAAATTAACGATAAAGTTGGAAATTTGAAATATAAGTTATTTTGGAAATTTTGATTTAATTTTAAATGGAATTTAAATTAAATATGAAAATATGATAAATTTATGATATTTTGAATTTAAATAAATTTAAAATGATTTTATAATATATTAATGATTTTTGAATAAAGTTAAAATATGAAATGAATGATTATTTAAGTTGAAATTTTGGAATATAACCAAAATGGGAATTTGTTAATTTGGCTTAAAAGTGAATTTTAAGTTAAGTAAATAAAATTGAAATTAAGTTATATTTTGAAATTTTAAACATAAGTGTTAAGTTGAAATTTAATTCAATGGATTTAAAATTGAATGTTGAAATTTAATAAGTGAATTATTATTAAATCTTGATTTTTGAATGGAAACTTAACTTTATAAAATCATGAACTTAAGGAAAATTAAATGATGTTTATAAATGTGAAATGTATGGATTTATAAGTTAAAAATGTTTTAAATAAAAATATAATTGGTTGTGAAATTATATTAAATATTTGAAGTTACTTAACTGCATTTTTGAAATGCTATTAATTGTAATGTAAATGATATTACAGCATTGGTAAATGCTGTAGTTGATGATAATGAATTAAAAAGCTAAACTGAAATAAAGGCTATTATAGCATTTTGTAAGTACTATAATTATTGAATTTAGCTAAGTTTATTTGAAATTTAAGTCAACCCTATTACAGCATTTTTTAAAATGCTGTCTTTTGTTAAATTGAACTGTTTTGAATGTAACTTTCTGTAGCGTTTTCTAAATGCTGCGAAAGGTGAATTTTCACTGTTTCGATAAACTTAAGTGAATAAATGAACTTTGAAAGTTGAAAATTTTGAAAATTTAATAATGTAATTATTAAATGTAATAACTTCATTTTTGATTTAAATGAAGTAATTTGATTTGAAATATAAACTGTTTTGAATTGTGAATTGAAATGGTATTTTAAATTGAATAAAATGAATATGGTTTTGAAATGAATTTTGAAATATATGATATTTTGATATATTGAAACGGTTTGGAAATGATTAGATCTTTATTTTGATATATTGATATTACAGCGCTTTGTAAGTGTTGTGGTTGATAAAAATGAACTATGTATAAATTATAACTAAGTGGTATTGCAGCACTTGGTAAGTGCTGTGATAACAGAAAGATAATTAAAATCTGAAACTAAATAATGGGCTAAAGTAACACTTGATAAGTATTGCGGTAGGCTGAAATAAATGTTTGAGGTTTTGATTTAAATAAATGAGCTCAGAATTCGTCTAAAATTTTGGGAACTAAATATTTGATTTTAAATATAACGACTTCACTTTTAAATGGTTTAAATGAATTGTTTTGATTTAAATATAAGACTATTTAAAAGGTGATTTGAAATGATCATAAATGAATGATATCTTTGAATTAAAAAGGATAATAAATGAATGATATCTTTGACTTAAAAAGGATATTTAAATGTATATATTTGGATTTGAATTCAAATAATGATTTGAAATAAAATTTGAAAGATATGATATTTTGATATATTGAAATGGTTTGGAAATGATTAGATCTTTATTTTGATAAAGATTTAAATTTGAAATGATACTTTATTTTGAAGTATAAACTATGACTTTTAAATTATAACTACGGGTTATAATAACGATTGATTGTTGAAGAGACCGGGATCGGATATGGACATACTCTCTATCGATACCGAAAACCACTTTAACAACCATGTATGCGGTGGAGTTTCCAGAATGAAGTAGGATGGTGGCGACGTTCTTGAGGTATATTTACGTGGACCCGACTCCCGTGATTTGGCTTAAGGTGGCTAAAACAGGAGCGATCTCGGGCCAAAAGGGGTAGCTCCTCTGGTCAGACACATTCCTTCGATACTATACTCTTACTTGTGATTGATTAGACGGCCATCCTTCGATTTTGATATAGGAGTGTGTTCCGAGGTAGGCGTATGTGGTTGCTGCATTACCACCAACCCGTGTGCGTAATTGGTATATCTACCCTGGCATTGCCTTGTGTGCCGTGTCACCTACCATACCGAGTCTTTACTACGAGTTTGTTTTTCTCTCGTAGCCCGTGTGTTATCCACTGATAGTTTCCCAATCTGGAGATATCATGATATTAGATGGACTACTGGGACTATTATGCGTGAAGGGTGATATGGGTAGCCCGGGACGCTATTTAAAAGTAAGTTTATTTTACTGTAGACATTATTATAATAGCGCAATATTACTACATAGTAAATAGTTTAACGGATCCTTAAAGGATGGGCGGTCCCTGACATCCTTTAAGTTACCTGTACCTTATTACAGTTCACTTGAGTTGGTTTACATTATATAAGTATATATTGTCCTGACTCGAGTGTTTGTATTTTTATTTACGCTCGGGTCAGCCTGAGTTATTCACAGATTTGTATTCCACTTTCTGGAGATTGGAATCGCTGGAGATTATCTGCTTATCCAGTTTTATCTATTTCAGTTCTGTTGTTCTATTCAGCTTGTACTTGGTTATCATCTTGAGACTTCTGTTGTACTTTATTTATTCTATTGTATTTTATTTAACTCTGATATATTTACATAGTAGCTTCATGAACTACTATCTCTTTTACTTCCGCTGCATTACTTACTCTGTGTCTGTGTTATGTGATTATTATTTACTGTATGTTATGAGATTTTCCAAATTTTACTTACAACGCGGTATTATGAGCAATTCAAGTCCGACATGTGCGGATGCGAGTGGTTGATCGGGGCGTTGCACAACATATCATATTGCATACCATCGCAAATCACATATCAGAGATGTTAACTAATCCAAGGCATATAATATTATTCAATCATTCATAAGCAAGATAAATTAGTCACACCATTTCTAATTAATTTAAAACAAATTAAATTAATTATTTCAATCACCCTTTTTATAAATCCTGCTTACTTAATCATTAATTATTACAAACAAATTAATTAATCATCCTTTAATTATTATCTAAATTAATCATCCTTGATTAATTATCCTTTAATTACATTAAGTAATTTTCCTTTAATTAATTATACAAATCAATTAACCTTTACCCATCCATATTATTTAAATTAAATACTCAAATTAATTATCTGATAATAACTTACATTGATTAACTATCCTTTTATTAATCACACTCATTAATTACTAATCCTTAATTAATTTCCTTAACTTATTAATTTCAAATTATAAATTAATTTATCTTAACTACTTAATTAATTTTCCATAATTAATTAACATTAATTATTTGATTAATTTATTCTTAATTATTAATTAATTAATCACTAATCACTTAATTAATTAATTTCTAATCATTGATTAATTAATCTTTAATTATCTAGTTAATTAACCTCTAATTATCAATTAATTAATCTTATTTTCTTAAATAAATTAATTCTTAGTTAACAATTAATTAATCCTTACTTATTTAACTAAATCCTTATAAATTAATAAACCTTATATTTATTAATTAAATTAGTTAATTATACTTAAATTAAATAAATCATTAATCATTAAAACCTTAATTAACTTCAAGATAAATCAATTACTTTAATTACCTAACTTTAATCAATACATGTTTTAAAAACATTTCATTCTTTTTAACTTATACTTAATTACTTTTTCAAAAATTAAGTTTTTTTTTTAAAATACTTAAACATTCCTCAAATTTAAGTTAACAATGCGTAAAACTTTTTAATTGAAATAGTTTGAACATAATAGTTCAAATTAGTTTTAATTTAAATTTTAAAATTAGCTTTACAAAACTTTTAAAAACATTTACAAATTTTGCTTTGGGTTCGACCCGCCTTTGACTCGAGACCTGAATCGAGTTTCCATCCTCTACCATTTCTTCTTTTTTTTCTTTTTTTATTAGTTTTAAAAACAGGAACGGCCTCACTCATGAATACGAGCACATCCCCGAGCCAGTCCCCCTCCTACTGGAGCATCAACTCGAGTAAGAAAAGAGCTTCTTTGATCACCCAAACTTGTGCATAGACCATTCGGTGCATATGCACACGCCGCCAACAACACTCCGGCTCCTTCAACCCTATCGCCAAGTCAGCTACGACGTCTACAAATCAATTAACCAGTCAGCAACCTTGATCGAACACCAAAAATAAAATTGAGCTTTCAATCGAAAACTGGAAACCTAGACCTCATCTGAAATTGCCTCGACAAGGCAATTCCGACCATCGAAACCAACGTAACTTCGCCAACTTCTTCGTCCACGACTCCAGTACAATCCCTCCACGTCTTGCCTGGCTCGATGCTCCGAAGACGGTGAACCATCCCAAAACTTGACCTCGACTCAACTGGGGTCTAAAAACCTATTCCATCAACTTCCAACGTCTCGACGATCGATCACCTCCTTCACCATTTTTCTCCTCATCACCTACCTCCAGACTTGCTTCACCCAAGAACTCGTGAACCCAAACCTTTCCGATCAACAGAAATTCCTCGAAAACCAATATACGTTCAATTCTTGATTTCTCATAATTTAACAGCCTAAAAATCTTTCTTTTTTAATTTTAAAAATCCTCATCTTTGATGACAAAACAGATAATATTTATGAAACACCCAATTATAATGATCGAGGTTTTGATATTTTTTTCAAATATGATGTTCTTCTTATTTTATATCACCATGATCATCAAATTCTTTACTGGAAACAGTTTTAATCCCATTTCTTGTTGTTACTAACAATCTTTGTTTATAGATCCAAGCTTAAGGATGATTAGAGGGTGAGAAATTTAGTTTTGAACATATTATAAAGCAGCAGAACTAAGCACCGGGCATATAACATTTCCCAGACATTTATATTCATGCATTTCTAATTAATCAATAATGCAATCACTTAACATAATTCATTTTAAGAATTTACAACATGCATTTATATTTAGGATAGATTAATTTTTTTTAAAATGGATTTGTTTGCTCACCTTGAATAATTTGAACAGAGCAGTTTGTTTGATTTGATTTATAGCTTGGTTTAATTGATATTTGATTCGAATGATCTGAAGCTTGTTTGATGATTTGAATCTGAACTGATCTTTGGATTGAATCTTCTGCTTATGCTTCAGGTTGAAAATTTGAAATAAATGAAGTTATTCACTTTTCTTTTCTTTTTTTCTTTTCTATTTTCATTTGATTTTGAAGATGAGAGAAATTGAGAAGGAGAGTGTAAAAAAAACTTAAAACTAGAAAAGAATAGCCAGGTCTCTTTTTTTATATGAAGAAGACCATTGCCAAATGTTATAAGCATATTTAATTTTTACATTTGTTAATTTACATGAACTTATATTGTTATATGTTTTCATATTATAGTTTAATACTCTTATATATAAATACAACTTATATACATACTTAAAGAAAGCATCGTCCTTTACTAAATCCTATTTTAAACTTAAACTATTATATGTTTAAATTATTAAATATTATCTTTAGTGTTTTTGATATTATATGTGTACATTCATACTTATATGATAGTATATGTACACACTTAAGATTCCCATCATTATAAAGTTTGCATATATCTATTTGTATCTATATATATTAATATTTTATCTTGAATTAAATTATGAAATATATTATTCATCTATCCAGAAATTTAAAAATCCAATATTAATTATAGTTTCCAATTTATATCCAAATATTTTAATATTTCATAATTCTATTTGTTCAACTTACAAATCAATATTTTTAATAAATTAATCCTGTTAATTATCAATTAACAGATGTCCAAAAATCCGAGTTATCATATTCCTCCCCCCTTTGAATCTTTTTGTCCTCGAAAAGGAACGAAACCAGAATTTATTAAAATACTTAATATTAGTTAAATTTTCTCTTTGAACAATTTTAAAATACTTGAAAATCTATATAATATTGCCAAAATAGTTTTATAAAAATATCATTTTTATAACTCGATGTTTCAACAAGTCCGTCCTCATTCTCACAGAAATTCGGTCATACGTTGATCAGACGTTTGACTGAAAATCTATAAGTACTTGGTAAACTCATTTCAACACTCGGTGAAAATACTTGGAAAATAATTTTTTTGAAAATATAGAAAAAAAATTTGAAATCGAGGAAACATCTTTGGTGAGAATGCTATGGAAATCATCAACCCCATCCATGGTCGCAGTTAACCCAATGGTTACGTTGCCATCCCGGCAAAATCCATAAATAACTGTAGGTACTCTGCGCCCCTCGATTACGCCATGTAACCCGCTACACATCGCAATTACATCTGGGGTTATGTTGCTATCATAGCAAAAACCAATATAACTATAGGCATCAGCGCCCTCGAATTTCGCTGCCAAAAGAAGTAAACTTCTCCACTCCACTCGACCATAGATCGTAGTCTACCGATGTTACATTGCCTTCCGGCAAAATCAAGCGTAGACCGTTGACACTCACCTCCACACGATTTCTACTATGGTCCACAGTAGATCGCAGTGACATCGAGTTACACTGTCGTCACAGTAGAACCCAAATGCCTCTGTAGGCATCAACGCCTTCGACTTTCGTTACCCAACAATCCTCAGATACTTTAGTTTGTCCGGACTTCCTCACAGGATCCACTTTAGAGCCTTCCCTTTTGAGGCTCAAGGCAGTACCAACCTATGGTACTCCTGAGAAGTTCATTTCAAGGGAGTGCCTTTTTCTCCAAAGCCATTTTCAAAACACTTTATACTATACACATATAGTATCTTCCAAATCATACACCTAGTATGAATCCCATATAAATCTCCTTTACACAAAATCGATTATTCCGAAATCAATAATTCTCAAACTAGGCTTTCCAAATTTCCAAAATTTATTTTTCCCTAAAAATCAAAAGCCTTTCCAAATCCAAAGGTTCCAAAAACCTTTTCCCAAAATCATTTCCATAAATCCTTTATATATATATATAATCTTGAGAAATCTTAGAATCACTTCATACTTATATAAATTCCCTTTTTATACTTCAAATACTTTCAAAACTCTTTTCTTTTGGCAAAAGATTCAACAAGGGGAGTTTTATCATATATATATAACAAAGATATATAACTTTGTTAATTTCAAATCAATATTCAGATTACTCTATAAATTCACTTACCATATTACTTACTTCCATAAAGTAAATTTCTACCATAGAAATATCCAATTTCCATATTATTCATCATATATTTTCTCAAAATATATTTTCTATTACAAAAATCATTTTACATTTCTTATCCACAAATTTTCAATATCAATTTCGTTCAAACCAGTACGATGTACACATATCATCTGTACGCTATATCAATCTGATGCTCACTCGATCACACAATTTTTCTTCCAAACTCATATCGTCCACCTGACTTCCTAGTGCGGACTCAGATCGGGTTTCTTGATCAGAAACCATTAGTCTCCTTGCATAGTCATAACTATGATAGAGAATTCCCATAACCAATCAAAAATCCATATCCAGGTCTGCCGTCGAAAATTGAGTGAAAAATCTCAACTTGGATCGACATACTATCTCGAAATTCTATGTTCAAATCTGGATCAAATCGTTATGCGAAAAGAATAACATACGTACATCCTACGTATTTATCTTCATTGATTATTAACTAAAACAATTCCTTTTCTATTCACATTCATTTATGATTCTATTCACTTATTCCCAGTTGCTTCAATCCTCATTTGGATTACTACTTTAGTCCTTATCTCAATTGGTAAATAATCATAACAGTTTGCAATCTGACCAGCTTAATTCTAGAAAATAGCTTAAAAGGTTAAAAATGGATGAGTAGTTGAAAAATAATTATTAGTTTGTAAAATAGCTATAAATAGTTACGTAGTTGTCAAATAGTTGGAAAATAGTCAAATAGTTATAGAAATTTTAAATAATTGCAAAATAGTTGTAAAATAGTAATTAGTTATAAAGTAGTTGAAGAATAGTAATTATTTTATAAAACAGTTGTAAAATAGTTATATAGTTCCAAAAATAATTGTAAAATAAGTATAAAATAGTTTGGCTTTAAAAAGAAAAGTTGTACAGCAAATAGTGAGGAAAATAGATTTAAAGTGGTTTATATTAAAACAACTTATTTTGAAAATAGTTCAGAGCCAAATTGTATAACTTCCCAATCTCCATTTCCAATTTATTTCCATATCATTAAATTGATTCAATCTCAAATCAATTTAAACAACTTCAATTCCCACTCCAAATTTAACTTAATTCAAATAATTTTCAAACTGAACCAATTTTCAATTCATTTCATTCTAGTTTGAATTAATCTCAATTCAAGTTGAATTATTCTTGATTCTTTCCAAATTCAAATCAAATTCCAATTTGAATTTGAACTCGTTCAACTTCAATTTTATTTCAAATTAATCCAATTCAAATTTTCCATTTGAATTTTAAACTTATCCATCTTCAATTACAATTCTAATTAATTCAAATCAAATTCAATTTGAACTAATTCAATCAAAATCTCAACTTTAAACCATATAAATTCGAGTTAAATTTTAAATGTTGATTTAATTCCTTAAATCAAAATTAACCCTTATTTTAATTTAACAACTTAGAACTTTAAACCATTTAATTCTGAATCCAAACTCCAAAATTCCATTTTAAATTATCTATGCTTAACTTATTTCAAAGTTTTGATAAGAATTCAAAAACAATTTAATCTTTGAAATCCAATTTTCAGCAATTTCAGTTGCAATTTATCCTGAACATTCAAATCTTAAGTCTAAGATGATTCCATTTCTCTATTTCAAATTTTATTCCAAAAATAAAAATCTTTTAATTAACTTCAAAATAAGGCATTATTTCCACTTAATCTTAGTAATGGATGTGTAGATTACCTCAATCCATTTCTTAATTTATTTCAAACAACTCAATTCATAGTTTCATAAGTTATTGATAACAATAGGATGATATCATCCAATTTATTTTAAAACATTAATCCATTTCAATTTTCCAAATCTCAAACCCATTTTGAGATCACACAACCCCAATTCAAACCAACCATTTAACTTCCCAAGTTAAACCTCAATTTTATCTTGAAATTTCCAATTCAGATTGTTTGTTAACTTATTTAACTTCTCCTAAGTTAAATTCAATTTACTTAACCAGACAACCTTACTCAAATTTGAATTCCCCATTCCAAACTTTAAACTTCTTATCAATATCCTATATCACTTATAAGTTCAAAAACTTATTTCACTTAGGGTTTACACATCACCTTCCAAGAAAAATTTAAAACTCAACCCTTAGAGTTTTATTTCAAATCACCTTTAATATTATGTATATCCCTTATATATAAAAAGTTATTTCCTTTGCACACCAAGTTATACCTCAAAATTTAAACCATCTTTGGTTTTAATTCAAAACAAAATTTCTTTAAAATTTTCAAACATCTCTTATTTTAACATTAGATCGCACTCAAAATAGCTTGAATAGTATCATTTCTTTTAACTTTTTGAAAACAATTTCATAAGTTTCTAGACTTAGGATTCAAAACTTCATAATTTAAAACCCACTTTAATTTATAAGTTATACTTATCTAAAAGTTTACTTCACTAAAACATTTTCTTTTTACTAGAAACAACATTCCCATTATTTGGCACAATAACCATTCCATTAAATAACAACCAATTATCTTTTATATATAATAATTGGAAAATTATTTGCTTTATATATATCAAAATATAAGCTTTTGTAAGAATCAATCATTTTTAAAACCATTTTTAAACATTTATATAAGAAATATCAAGTATGCTCTCTTATATATGTATACTCTCAACTCATTTTAGGATACCATTGACCCAATCCTTAATGAGTATCCACCACCAGAGCCAAGGTTCTCGCTTAACCTTCAGCTCTCATACCAAATGTAACGACCTAGAAATTTTCGATCACGAAAATCCCAGATGGTTAGAAAAAAAGAAAGGAGATAGAAGAAGAAACATAAATGAAACATAGAATCTCACATTCACAGCGGATCAAAATATAATATCAAATAAAATATCAGTTATACAAAGGAAAACTGTATCAATTAATTTACATTAATACATCATAGTTACAACAATTACACAAACACCGGCCAGTTAAGATTAACATGTCCCAGATAGACAACATATATCATAACGGAATATACTCCATATGTTCCTGCCATCCAGCTCGTCTCCTGAGCTCCAGAACTTCCTTTCCTGAAAATCTATAATACTTGTCTGACCCGAGCATTACATCGAAGTAACACCCGGGTTAGGGTAGAAACCA
Source organism: Allium cepa (assembly GCA_030765085.1). Classification (NCBI taxonomy): domain Eukaryota; kingdom Viridiplantae; phylum Streptophyta; class Magnoliopsida; order Asparagales; family Amaryllidaceae; genus Allium; species Allium cepa. Next base: position 299,866,605 of record CM060931.1, read on the forward strand.
GCGTGAGTAAACCCATATAACTTGAAACACTAGATTATAACATACTTAAATTCTGGGGTAACTCGTACTTCACTACGAGTTCTCAACTTGTTATTAGTCAACACTTATTTCACAAATCAATCTCTAAGTACCCTTACTTAGTTTCAATGGTCCAGTACATTCATACTATTTCATTCCAGCCAACATATCAAGTCTATAAAGAATTATGTTAGATTACGATTCGAAGTGGGTTCGGGTATTTACTAATACCCGACCCCGGTGTCTTCGAATTCAGTACCCTCTTTACCCAAGTTATTCAAGTGGAACACAATTCAAATTTCAAATAAAGGGTGTCACCTATACGCAGTAATTCATCGTCGGTAGATAATCACATTATAACAGTTTAAACCCAACATATCATATCACACAGCATCACAAGCCACATATCAGAGATATCAACTAATCCAAGGCAATACAATATTATTCAATCATTCATAAGCAAGATAGATTAGTCACACCATTTCTAATTAATTTAAAACAAATTAAATTAATTATTCAATCACCCTTTTTATACATCCTGCTTACTTAATCATTAATTTATTACAAACAAATTAATTAATCATCCTTTAATTATTATCTAAATTAATCATCCTTGATTAATTATCCTTCAATTACATTAAGTAATTTGCCTTTAATTAATTACACAAATTAATTAACCTTTACCCATCCATATTAATTAAATTAATTACTCAAATTATTTATCTTATAATTACTTACATTGATTAACTATCCTTTTGTTAATCATACTCATTAATTACTAATCCTTAATTAATTTCCTTAACTAATTAATTTCAAATTATAAATTAACTTATCTTAATTACTTAATTAATTTTCCATAATTAATTAACATTAATTACTTGATTAATTTATTCTTAATTATTAATTAATTAATCATTAATCACTTAATCAACTAATTTATAATCATTGATTAATTAATCTTTAATTATCTAATTAATTAACCTCTAATTATCAATTAATTAATCTTATTTTCTTAAATAAATTAATTCTTAATTAAAAATTAATTAATCCTCAATTATTTAACTAAACCCTTATAAATTAATAAACCTTATATTTATTAATTAAATTATTTAATTATACTTAAATTAAATAAATCATTAATTATTAAAACCTTAATTAACTACAAGATAAATCAATTACTTTAATTACCTTACTTTAATTAATACATGTTTTAAAAACATTTCATCCTTTTTAACTTATACTTAATTACTTTTTTAAAAATTAAGTTTTTTTAGACACTTAAACTTTCTCATATTTAAGTTAACAAAGTATAAAACTTTTTAATCAAAATAGTTTAAACATAATAGTTCAAACCAGTTTTAACTTAAATTTTAAAATTAGCTTTACAAAACTTTTAAAAACATTTACAAATTTTGCTGCGGGTTCGACCCGCCTCTGACTCGAGACCTGACTCGAGTTTCTATCCTTTTACTATTTCTTCTTCTTTTCTTTTTGTATAAGTTTTAAAAGCAGGAACGACCACGCTCATGAACACGAGCACATCCCCAAGCAAGTACCCCTCCCACTCGAGCATCAACCCGAGTAAGAATAAAAAACTTCTTCGATCACCCCAACTTGTGCACAGACCGTCCGATGCACATGCACACGCCGCCGACAACTCTCCGGCACCTTCGACCCCTATCTCCAAGTCAGCTACAATGTCCATAAAACAATGAACCACTCAGCAACCTCGATCGAACACCAAAAACAAAATCGATCTTTCATTCGAAAACTGGAAACCCAGAGCTCATCTGAAACTGCCTCGACAAGGCAATTCCGACCACCGGAACTTCGCCAACTTCTTCGTCCATGACTCCAGTACAATCCCTCTACGTCTTGCCTGGCTCGATGCTCCGAGGACGGTAAACCATCCCAAAACTTGACCTTGACTCAATTGGGTTCTAAAACCCTAGTTCCATCAACTGCCACCATCACCTACCTCCAGACTTGCTTCACCCAAGAACTCGTGAACCCAAACTCTTTCGATCAACGGAAATTCCTCGAAAACTAATATAATTTCAATTCTTGATTTCTCAAAATTTAACAGCCTAAATATCTTGTTTTTGATTTTAAAAATCCTCATCTTTGATGACAAAACAGATAATATTCCTGAAACACCCAATTATAATGATCGAGGTTTTGATATATTTTTTAAATCTGCTGTTCTTCTTATTTTATATCACCATGATCATCAAATTCTTTACTGGAAACAGTTTTAATCCCATTTCTTATTGTTGTTAACAATCTTTGTTCATAGATTCAAGCTTAAGGATGATTAGAGGGTGAGAAATTTAGTTTTGAACATATTATAAAGCAGCAGAACTAAGCACAGGGCATATAACATTTCCCAGACATTTATACAAATATCTACACAAATATTCATGCATTTCTAATTAACCAGTAATGCAATCACTTAACATAATTCATTTTAAGAATTCACAACATGCATTTATATTTAGGACAGATTAATTTTTTTACAAATGGATTTGTTTAATCACCTTGAATAATTTGAACAGAGCAGTTTGTTTGATTTGATTTGTAGCTTGGTTTAATTGATATTTGATTAGATTGATCTGACGCTTGTTTGATGATTTGAATCTGAACTGATCTTTGAATTGAATCTTTTTCGTATGGTTCAGGTTGAAAATTTGAAATAATTGAAGTTGTTCACTTTTCTTTTCTTTTTTTTTTTTCTATTTTCATTTGATTTTGAAGATGAGAGAAATTGAGAAGGAGAGTGTAAAAAAACTTAGAATTGGAAAAAAATAGCTAGGTCTCTCTTTTTTTTATATCATTTATAATTCAAAGAAGAAGACCATTGCCACTTGCAAATGCAAGCTACCATAAGCTTACACATGTTTTGTGCATATCATATGAAACCTACAAATGTTAAAAGCATATTTAATATTTACATTTTGTTAATTTACATGAATTTATATTATTATTTGTTTTCATATTATAGTTTAATACTTCTATATATAAATACAACTTATATACATACTTAAAGAAAGCATCATCCTTTATTAAATCCTATTTTAAACTTAAACTATTATATATTTAAATTATTAAATATTATCTTTAGTGTTTTTGATATTATATATGTACATTCATACTTATATGCTAGTATATGTACACACTTAAGATTCTCATCATTATAAAGTTTGCATATATCTATTTATATATATATATATATAAATATTTTACCTTGAATTAAATTATGAAATATACTATTCATCTACCGAGAAATTTAAAAATCCAACATTAGTTATAGTTTCCAATTTATATCCAGATATTTTAATATTTCAGAATTCTATATGTTCAACTTACAAATCAATATTTTTAATAAATTAATCATGTTAATTGATAATTAACAGATGTCCAAAAATCCTGGTTATCACATATGCTAACTATTCAAAATTAAAAATTTAACCAAACCTTCAAGTTGTTTTCCTACCATTTTATTATTGTTATTTTTTTATAAATTAAATTCAAATCAAGTTTGAATATTAAAGTAAATCAAATATTCCAACAAGAAACATACAACAAAATTCAATTCTTTGTTTTAATGAAATCAAATTTACATTCATAAATGAAATATTCACTTTATTTGATAAAAATATTCTTTTCAAGAAACCAATCCTTTTATTTTATTTTTATTGAAACATACTTCTTTTTATTACACATTAATTTACAATTAATACCTCCCTCTTTAAAACCAACTTATATTTAAAGATTATCCCATTAAAGAGTCACAGAAATAATACTTCGTACAACCACGTTGTCTCTTCATCAATTGATTTCCTATTATCATTATATTTGTGACAAATTTAAGTACTCACAATTTGAACATAATATTTTTCATTGAAATTTTCATTATATTTTTAACACAAAATGTAAGTTGCACATATCATTAATTAATTTCCATTTACTTCTATTTCTTATTAATGGCAAGATATAATTACTATTAATTACACTAATTAAATCTCAAAACATACAATAATACAGGGAAGATAATTACCAATTGTTTCCTTTGAAATCCAAATTTCCATGTTAAACCAAATATCTATATACTGAATTAATTCCAACATTTAATCACAACTGTAATAAAACCCGTTCATTATATATTTAAATTCCAAACAAATCCTTTTATTTTGATTTACATTATTATTATCAAATCAACTATTCCCTTATGAAATTGATTATCATAAGTTTTTACTTTATTGCACTCATCACTCAACAGTTTGCGTTTCTTCTTATATCAATTGTAATATTTCAATTACATTAATTCTCCATTAATTACCAAATAAATTTCTGTCGGATTTAATAATAAAAAACAAAAAAAACATTGGTTACACATTACTAATCCATATCTATTAACTTATTGTTTACAAACAAAGGTTAATAAATTTACGTACAAAATAATTGATTTCATACTCCATATTAAAACCAATTGCAATTAATAACATATGATTACATTAATTTATACATCATTTATTCTATTCCTTATTAACCTTTATTATTTAAATTGATTGAAATTATGTTAACATTGTATAGTAGTCAACTATATTCAATCAATATTAGCAAATTATATGTTACGTGTTACCTTCTTTTATTTCATTAAAATTAGTTGTTTTAAGATTTATCTCAAGGTAAAAATTTATAATCTAATAAGATTCAATTTAATAAATCATTAATTTTAATTTCTGATAATATTAAAGTCCAAATCTTATTAAATTTAATACTTTTAATTATCAAAAATACCGGTTGTTACAGTCTCCCCTACTCAAAACTTTTCGTTCTCGAAAAAGAACAAGAAGGAATCAAGGAATTTGAAATATTTTTTTCAAAACAATCAATTTATAAATAATTTAACTTACATATTTAGGCTTAATATAAATTTGAAAATTACTGAACTTCCACAAAAAAATTCGGCAGCATCTTCTTTGCGTGGTTAGGTCCGAAAAAATAATAGTATCAATAATAAACGTATATATATCATATCTCAAAAATAAATATTGTGATAACCTGAATTTTGGAAACATTAGATAATTGGATAACTATCTGATTTAATTATTGAAAATGTTGATTTATAGATTGAATAAATAAATGTGATAATCTCCTTTATAAATTATTTAAAATATAGATATAAACATATTTTAAAATAGAATTATTATTTTCAAATTTAATTTGTGTTGTTTAAATATATACATATATTTGAGTTGATTTCAAATTGGATTTTAAATTGAAATTTAATTTGAATTTGAGTTTAGTCTGGATACTGAATTTGAAAAGATAGATATACGTCTTAAATATAATTTGAATTTAAAAGAGTGTACGTATATACGATTATTTTAAAATCATTTCCTTTTTAAAAAGTTATGTAGATTTCATATTTATCAAAGGATTTTATACATTTTCTTTAAAAAAAAGCAAGAGAAAATTTTAATTGTATATGTATAAATTTTTTATAAAATCATATTTAAACATTTGAAACATATAAGTACATGTGTAAGCTAATTACACACACAAATTACAAGTGGAGGCAAATTTGTAACTTAATTAACAAGTGTTAACATGGTATAAATTGATGTTACAAGTGGCATATTTTGTTCTCTTTCAAGCTTTAAGTACAAGAAATAGAATGAATTAAGAAACCAGGCTTTACTTTCAGATTTCTTTTATCTTCTCAAAAGGCTGTAAACCGAAAAAGAAAACTAAAAAAAAAGAAATACAAACCAGAGGAGATAAAATTGCAAACACAATTTTCTTCATTTTTAAGCTCAGATCTGGTCAAAAGAAAAGATCAAGTATAAAAAAAAGCATTTCAAACTGATTCAAAATATAAATCAAATCAAAGATTCAACTGGGCAATTCAAAACCAAAATCTGGAAGCAACTCAACAAATATGAATCAAACTCAGATCTCAAAGCCCGAAGCATCTTCAGTTCGAAATTCAGTTTGAAAAGATCAACAAATTCAAAGTTTTGAGCTTCCAGTTTCCAGATTTTAAATTAAAATCTACACCTCTGTTCAAAACCAGACAGGTGAATAAGCCTTTCTGAAATTTGAATTTTTACTTGTTGTTGGCAATCATGCTTGAAGAAAAATGATTAATTGCTAAATGTATACAAATATGTATATTTATATATGGATGTTGCTGTGTATGTCTGGAAACGGACATTTGAATCCCTGTTCTAAGCATTTTAGGCTTCAAACCTATAGAAATCAAAATATCATCATATGATCATCTACAGACTTTGATATCTAAATGAAACAAGTTCAAATAGGCAAGATCAAAATTTTAAAATATTTTGAAGTATTAAAAATGCATGGGTTTACTGGAAAGTTAAAAACACAGTAAATTAAATCTTTTCTTCGAAATTTGATTTATTAAAATTTAAGATTTGATTGCAAGATCTTGTTCATTTTTATAAGCCATGAATTTTAAGGCTTGAATCAGGATTTTAAGTTGTATAATTATGGGAAATTTCGAGAAGATCGTAATTTGCAAATTAGTCAACTACTAGTGATCGGAATAGGCTTAGGCCTCGGGGTTGTGTCAGGTGTGGGATCGTAGGACGGTGGCCACGGGAAAATTAACAGCTGTTCTTATAGGCAATTGTGGTGATGGCATGGGGAAGATCTAGGGTTAAACCTATTTTTGATTGGCATGGTTCCAGGGAAAGATTCGAAGTCAATAAGGAATCGGGAATGAACGGACCAATTGCAAGAGTAGTGTGGGTCAATAAGGTTTCTTTGGTCAAAAGTTCATGGTCACTGGCGGCTTGTTTCGGTGCCACGTGGCGATTGTATGATGAGGGGTAGGTACCACGTTGAAGCCTGATGGGTTCGAGATCACTTGAATTTGATTTCGAGTTCGATCGTTTGATCGTGAGGTTGGAATTGTAAAGGATAGTCATCGACAACTCATTGGCGATGTTAGTGATGGTCGGAGCACTGGCAAAGGTGCGTGCTTGTGCATGGTGCACATTCATTTCCGTCGTCGTTCGTTAGAGTGGAGAAAATGCTATGCCATCGGGTTGCTCTCGGGATTTTTGGGATGATGCTTCAGGGAAGAATAGTAGCATGATTATCTTATATGTTTTTTCTCCAGTAGGTTTCAAAATTTGTAGAATTTGTTCGAAGTTTTAAGAAGAAGGATAGATTGGGAAGATCGAGTGAATTGCTCGGGTTTATGAACGAGATTTTGGGCTTTGGGCTTGAAGTGTTTTAAAATGTTTTTACTTCAGTTAACAGGGTTTAAAATTAAATAATAATGAACTAACAAGTTTTTGAAAAAAATGTGCGTTTAAGCTAAGTTGTTTTGGTTTAGGGTAATTATATAATCAAATTATTTAATTAATTTCTAAATTATTTAAATAAAAAATTAAAAATAAATAAATTAAGTGTATGGTTGAGATAAAATGTTTTAAAACTTTAATTAACCAAGGTCTCTAGGAATTTTGTATAAATTAGTTTCAATCTTTTAATTAAATAAGATTTAAATGACTTAATTAAGTAATTAAGATAATGGTATATCTTGGATTAATTAAGGACTTAAGTAATTAAGGGTAAATCATTTAAGGGAAGTAATTAAGGATTACAGTGTAATTAATTAAAGGATTGATTAATTAAAGGATTGATTAATTAAGGCCTAGTTAATTAATGATTGTGAATTAATTTAAGGATAATTCGTCAATGTAAGTGATTGTCGAATAATTAACTTGGGAAGTTAATTTAGATGGTAATTAAAGGTTAATTAATGTGATGAGCTTGAGATTAGTTAAATTGTGTTATTAATTAAAGGCATATTACTTAATGTAATTAAAGAATGATTAATCAGAGATGATTGATCAAGACGAATAATTAAAGAATGATAAATCAAGGATGATTAATCAAGATGAATAATTAAGGGATGATTAATTAATAGAATATAATTAATTAATGATAAATAAGCAAGACTTATAAGCAATAAGTAATTAATTTAATTCATTGGTAGTTAAATAAATTAATTAGAAATGGTATGACTAATTTATCTCGCTTATGGATGATGGAATGATATTTGAATGCCTTCGATTATTTGTAATCCCTGGTATGTGATCGTGATGCTATGTGATATGAAATGTTTTGTGCTATGATTTTTGGGTGGACAGTGATAATGTGGATTATCTATTGATCTTGAATTGCTATGTAAAAAGTGACATCTTGTATTCGAAGTTGAAATGTATTTCACTTGAATAACTTGGGTTAAGATGACATTGGATTCGAAGAGACCGAAGTCGGGTATTAGTTAATACCCGAAACCACTTCGATTCTTTATAGATTGATATGTGAAATCAATAGGCTGTAATGGGATGATATAAGTGAATTGGACTATTTATTCTAAGTTTTGGTACTTCGAAATTGATGTATGAAATTAGTGATGTCTATAACAACTTGTGAAGTGTAAATTGATATAAGTTACCCCGGGTTTATATAAGTTGTATGCTTTTGAATTCCATGTTAGATGGATTTACTCACGCTGGTTTCTAGCCTGACCCGGGTGTTACTTTAATGTAATACTCGGGTTAGACTAAGTATTACAGATTTCCAGGTAAAGACGTTCTGGAGCTCAGGAGGCGAGCTGGATGTTTGGAACGTATGGAGAGTTTTCCCTGTGATATATTATTATTTATCTGGGATAGGTTATTTTAACTATCCAGTGATCGTGGAATGTTGTAACTCTGATATATAAAAATGTAATTGACTGATACAGCTTTCTTCGTGTAAATAATTTTGTTTGATATTATATTTTATCCGCTGCAAATGTGAGATTCTGAGTTTGGTTTCTGTTTCTTCTTCTTCTATCTCTTTTTTTCTTTCCTTGACTATCTAGAATTTTTGGTATCGAAAACTCTGGCTAGTTGCATTTGGTATCAAAGCAAGGTTAAGTGAGAACCTTGGCTCTGGTGGGATTACTCATCAAGGATAAGGTCAATGGTACCCTAGGATGAGTTGGGGGTGTGTGTGTGTATGAGAGCGTACTTGTTATTTTTTTTATATAATGATTTTAAATGATTTTATATAAGAATATATTTTGATATATAAAGCAATATTTCTTTCTAATAAATATTAAGGTAATTGGTTGTTATATTATTGGAATTAAATTAAGTGAAATAGAAATACAACCAAATTGAAATTGAATAAAGATAAGTTTGAAATGGTTTCAAACTGAAACTAAAATCTTGAAGTTGAGGAAGAGTTTCAAAATAAGATGAATTAGAATTGGTTTCAAACCAGAAAATAGAATGGTTATTGTGTTTAATAATAGGATGATTGTTTTCCAATAAACAATAAAATGTTTTAAGGAAGTAACCATTAGATGAGAATAATTTGTAAATTAGAAAGGATGTGAATTAATGTGGGTTTTAAATTACGAAGTTCTGAATTCTAAATATAAACATTTGAAATTGTTTTCAAAAATATTAAAGGAAATAATATTATTCAAACTATTTTGAATGTAATTTTATTTTAGAATATGGAGTTGTTTTTAAACTTTAAAAGAATTTGTTTGAATTAAAACCAAGGGTGGTTTAAAATTTTAAAATTTGCTTGGTGGGCCAAGAAGTAAATATGTATATATGTATGGATATACATAATATCACAGATGGTATGAAATAAACTCTAAGGTTGAGTTTTGAGTTTTCTTTGGAATGTGATGTGAAAAATCCAAAGAGATATAAATTTTGAACTTATAAGGGGGAAAGAATTTTGAATTTGAAATGGAGAATTCAAATTTTGAGTCGAATTAATGGGATTAAATTGAATTTAACTTAGAAGAAGTTAAATAAGTTTAAATGATCAACCTAATTTGGAAATTTCAAGATAAAATTAAGATTTAACTTGGGAAGTAAAATGGTTGAATTGAATGGGGAGTTTGTGTGATCTCAGATGGGTTTGAGATCTGGAAATTGAAAATGGATCGATGTTTTAAATAATTTGGATGATACCATCCTATTGTTATTAGCAATCTTTAAGCCGAAATTGGATTTGTTTAAATGATTGAAGAAATGGGGTATGGTAATATATCCATTATTAAGATAAAATGGAATTTGGATTCAAAATTAAATGGTGTAAATAGATAAGTTGATTTGATTTAAAGGATTAAACCAACATTTAAAAATTTAACTTGAATTTATATAATTCGGGATGGTTTAAATTTGAAATTTGAATTGAATTTGATTTGAATTTGATTTGAATTGTGATTAAAGATGTATAAGTTTAAAAAAATTCAAATGGAAATTTTGAATTGGATTGATTTTAAATAATTTGAAATTTGAGGTGGGTTCAATTTGAAATTAGTCCTAATTGATTTGAATAATTTGGAATTGTGATTAATGTTGAATAGGTTTAAAATTCAAAATGGCATTTAATTTGAATTTGGAAAGAAATTGAGGGTAATTCAACCTGAATTGGGATTAAATCAATTTCAATGGAAATTGTAGTTATTTAAATTGGAATCGAGTCAATTTAAATGGAAGTGGAAATTTAAATTGAATTGATGGGAATGGAGATTAGAAATTAAACAGTTTGGCTCTGGACTATTTTCAAAATAAATTATTTTAATATAAACTGTTTTCAATCTATTTTCCAAGCTATTTACAATATACAACCTTTCTTTTTAAAGCCAAATTATCTTATACTTATTTTACAATTATTTTTGGAAGTATTTAACAATTTTTCAACTGTTTTAAAAATTAATTACTGTTTTTCAACTACTTTATAATTAATTACTATTTTACAACTATTTTGTAATTATTTAAAATTTCTATAACTATTTGACTATTTTTCAACTATTTTACAATTACTTGACTATTTTATAGATATTTTACAAACTAATAATTATTTTTTAAAACTTTTCAAGCTATTTTATAAATATAAGCTGGTCAGAGTTCAAACTATTTATGATTAAATACCCAACTGAGATAGGAATAGAGGTGATAATCCAAATGGGATTAAAACAAATGCGAGGAAGTGGATAGAAATTAAAGTGAATGTGAATAGAAAAGAGAATTGATTTGGCTAATAATTAATAAGATAGATACGTAGGATGTACGTATATTATTCTATTTGCATAGTGAATTGATCCAGATTCGAGCACAGAATTTCGAGATAGTTCATCGATCCGAAGTGGGATTTTTCACTCGATTTTCGGCGTCGAGCCCGAATATGGATTGTTGATTGGTTCTGAAAATTCTCTATCATAGCTATGGCTATGCAAGGAGAATGACGGTTTCCGATCAAGAAACCAGATCTGAGTCCGCGCTAGGAAGTCGGGTGGACGATACTAGTTCGAAAGTGAAATTGTGTGATCGAGTGACCAATCAGATTGATATAGCTATGGATGATATGTCTACATCATACGAGTTTAAATAAAATTGATATTGAAAATTTGTAGATAAGAATTGTAAAATGGTTTTGAAATGAAAAGTATATTTTGTGAAATATGATGAAATAAAATGGAAATTGAATATTTCTATGGTAGAAATTTACTTTATGGAAATAAGTAATTTGGTTAAGTGACTTTATAGAGTAATCAAATTTGAGTATTTGATTTGAATAAACAAAGTTATATATCTTTGTTATATAATATAAATCTCCTCTTGTTGAATTTATAGCCAGAAGAAAGAGTTTTGAAAATATTTGAAGTATAAAAGGAGTTTTATACAAGTTTGAAAAGATCCAAAGTTTTTTTAAAATTAATTACTTCCATTAATTAATTTAGTTGATATGGTTAATTTTAGTTAATTAATTAAATTAATCAATTAAAGGTAATCACTTGATGTTGGGTTAAGTATAATTACTTAAGGTAATTAATGAGGTGTAATTACTTAGTGTAGTAGTTAGTGGACAATTACTGGATGTAATTAATAAAAAGAAAATTACTTGATGGAACTAATTAAAGGATAATTACTTGGTATAAGAAATTAAGTGATAATTACTCGGTATAATTAATGGATTAATTAATATAATTGATCAAGGAGTTGGTTTAATTGATGGAGTAATTTAGAAACTTTAATTTCTGATTGTGATAATCAAGATTGATTTATTAATGTAATTAAGTTAAAAGTTAATTATTAAATGAAATTTAATAATTGACTAATGAAAGTAATTTAAGGAACATTAATCAATGTGATTAATGAAGTGATAAATCTTGCTTATTAATGATTGAATGAAGACGAGTTGATTGCTTGTGATAGTATATGTTGGATGGATGGTGATAATGTGATTATCTATCAATTATGAGTTGATGTGTAAAAATGTTATCTGGTAATTAAAATTTAATTGTATTTAATTGGATAATTTTTAATAAGATGACATTGGTTTCGAAGAGACCGGAGTCGGGTATTAGTAAATACCCGAAACCACTTCAATTCTTTATAAACTGATATGTGAAATCAACAGACTTGTATGGAATGAATTAAGTGAATTTGACCGTTAATCTAAGTTTTGGTACTTAGATATTGATGTATGGTATAAGTAATGTCTATAACAAATTGTGAATTTGTAAATTGATACGAGAACCCCGGGTTTATATAAGTTGTATGTTTTTGTATTCCATGTTAGATGGGTTTACTCACGTTGATTTCCAGCCTGACCCAGGTGTTACTTTGGTGTAATGCTCGGGTCAGACCGAGTATTACAGATTTTCAGGTAGGGACGTTCTGGAGCTCAGGAGGCAAACTGGATGGCAGTAACGAGTAGAGTATTTCCGCTATATTTATATATTCGTTAATCTGAGACATGATACTTGTATTTATTCAGTGATTGTATATGTGTGGAACTCTGATGTATATTAAATATAATCAACAGATATAGTATTCTTTTGTAGACATTTATTATTTATTATATTTTATCCGCTGCGAATGTGAGATGTTTGGTGTTTCTCTTCTTCTTCTTCTTCTTCTTCTTCTATCTCTTTCTTCTTTTTCATAACTATATGGAATTTTCGGCTTCGAAAATTTCGAGTCGTTACATAAAAAAAATTATATATATATATATATATATATATATATATATAAAGGATCTTATGAGGATTTTTGGAAAGATTTTTTGGAACCTATGGACTTTGGAAAGGCTTTTGATTTTTGGTTAAAATCAATATTGGAATTTGAAACGCCTAATTTGAGAATTATCAACTTTGGGATAATCGATTTTGAGAAAGGTGATTTATATGGGATTCATACTAGGTGTATGATTTGGAAGATACTATAAGTGTATAGAATAAAGTGTAGTGAAAGTGGCTCTGGAGAAAAAGGCGCTCCCTTGGAATGAACTTCTCAGGAGTGCCATAGGGTGGTACTGCCTTGAACCCTAAGGGGGTTCTAAAGTTGATCCTGTGAGGAGTCCAGACAAAACTAGTTCCTGAGTATTATGAGTAGTGTGTAGCGAAAGTCGAGGGCACTGATGGCTACATAGGCTTTTGGGTTATGCTGTGACAACAGTGTAACTCGATGTCACTGCGATCTACTGCAGACTATAGCGAAAGTCGTGTGTGCCGCTGAGAGCCAATAGTGTACGTTTGATTTTATATCGGTAGACTGCGACCTATGATGACATAGCGAAAGTCGTGTGTGCTGCTAAGAGCCAACAGTCTACATTTGATTTTACATCGGCAGACTGCGACCTATGTGGGTGTGGACAAGTTTCATTTTTGGCAGCGAAAATCAAGGGCGCTATGCCTACAATTACATGGACTTTTGCTGTGATGGCAATGTAACCCTGGAATGTAACTGCGATCTGTGGCTGGTTCCATGGCGTAATCGAGTGGTGTGGAGTGCCTACAATTACATGGACTTTTTCTGTGATGGCAACGTAACCCAGGATGTAACTGCGGCCATGGATGGGTGTGATGATTTTCAAAGAATTCTCACCAAAGATATTTCCTCTATTTTCAAAAATGTTTTCGATATTTTCAATAAAATTATTTTCCAAATATTTTCACTGGGTGTTGAAAATGGATCTGCTAAGTACTTATAGATTTTCAGTCTTACGCCAGATCATTGTATGACCGAATTTCTATGAGAACGAAGATGGCCTTGTGGAAACATCGAGTTATATAAGTATTTTTATAAAACTATTTTGATAATACGATTTTAAAGTGTTTTAATAAAGATCAAAAATTAATTTTTTCTGATATTAAGCATTTTATTAAATTCTAGCTTCGTTCTTTTCAGGGACGAAAAGATTCTAAGGGGGGAGGAACGTGATAACCCGGATTTTGGAAACATTAGATAATTGGATAACTATCTGATTTAATTATCGAAAATACTGATATATAGATTGAACAAATAAATGTGATAATCTCCTTTATAAATTATTTAAAATATAGATATAAAAAGTTTTTAAAATAGAATTATTATTTTTAGATTTAATTTGCGTTGTTTAAATATATACATATATTTGAGTTGATTTCAAATTGGATTTTAAATTGAAATTTAATTTGAATTCGAATTTAGTCTGGATATTGAATTTCAAAAGATAGATATATATCTTATCTATAATTTGAATTTAAAAGAGTGTATGTATATATGATTTTTTTTTTAAAATCATTTCCTTTTTAAAAAGTTATGTAGATTTTAAATTTATCGATGGATTTTATACATTTTCTTTCAAAAAAAGCAAGAGAAAAATTTAATTTGCATATGTATAAATTTTTATAAAATCATATTTAAACATTTTAAACATATAAGTACATGTGTAAGCTAATTGCACACACAAATTACAAGTGGAGGCAAATTTGTAACATAATTAACTAGTGTTAACATGGTATAAATTGATGTTACAAGTGGCATATTTTGTTCTCTTTCAAGATTTAATTACATGACATAAAATGAATTAAGAAACCAGGCTTTACTTTTAGATTTCTTTTGTCTTCTCAAAAAACCTGTAAACTAAAAAAGAAAATTAAAAAAAAGAAATACAAACCAGAGGAGATAAAATTTCACACAGAATTTTCTTCATTTTTAAGCTCAGATCTGGTCAAAAGAAAAGATCAAGCAAAAAAAGAGCATTTCAACATGATTCAAAATATAAATCAAAGAAGAGATTCAACTGGGCAATTCAAAACCAAAATCTGGAAGCAACAAACTCAGATCTCAAAGCCTGAAGCATCTTCAGTTCAAAATTCAGTTTGAAAAGATCAGCAAATTCAAAGCATTGAGCTTCCAGTTTCCAGATTTTAAATTAAAATCTACACCTCTGTTCATAACCAGACAGGTGAGTAAGCCTTTCTGAAATTTGGATTTTTACTTGTTGTTGGCAATAATGCTTGAAGAAAAATGATTAATTGTTAAGTGTATACAAATATATATATTTATATATGGATGTTGCTATGTATGTCTAGAAACAGTCATTTGAATCTCTGTTCTAAGCATTTCAGGTTTCAAACCTCTAGAAATCAAATTATCATCACATGATCATCTATAGACTTTGATGTCTAAATGAAACAAGTTCAAATTGGCAAGATCAAAATTTTAAAAATATTTTTAAGTATTAAAATTGCATGGGGTTACTAGGAAGTTAAAAACAAAGTAAATTAAATCTTTTCTTCAAAACTTGATTTATTAAAATTTGAGATTTGATTGCAAGATCTTGTTCATTTTTATAAGCCATGAATTTTAAGGCTTGAATCAGGATTTTTAGTTGTATAATTATGGGAAATTTTGAGATGATCGGAATTTGCAAATTAGTCAACTACTGGTGATCGGAATAGGCTTGGGCCTCGGGGTTGTGTCAGGTGTGGGATCGTAGCACGGCGGCCACGGGAAAATTAATAGCTGGTCCTATAGGCCACTGTGGTGATGGCACGGGGAAGATCTAGGTTTTAAGCCTAGTTTTAGTTGCATGGTTCCAGGGAAAGATTCGACGACGATAAGGTATCGGGAATGCCCGGACCAAGTGGAAGAGTAGCATGGGTCAATAAGGTTTCTATGGTCAGAAGTTCATGGTCACTGGCATCTTGTTTCGACGGTGTGTGGCGATTGTATGATGAGGGGTAGATACCAGTTTGAAGCCTGATGGGTTCGAGATCGCTCGAGTTTGATCGTTTGATCGTGAGGTAGGAATTGTAAGGGATGGTCATTGGCAACTCATCGGCGATGTTAGTGATGGTCGTAGCACTGGCAAAGGTGCGTGCATGTGCACGGTGCACATTCGTTTCCATCATCGTTCATTAGAGTGGAGAAGAAGCTATGCATCGGGTTTCTCTCGGGATTTTTGGGATGATGCTTCGGGGAATAATAGTAGCGTGGGTGTCTTGTATGTTTTGTCTCGAGTTGGTTTCAAAATTTGTAGAAGTTGTTCCAAGTTTTAAGAAGAAGGATAGATCGGGAAGATCGAGTGAATTGCTTGGGTTTATGAACGAGATTTTGGGCTTTGGGCTCGAAGTGTTTTAAAATGTTTTTACTTCAGTTAACAGGGTTTAAAATTAAATAATAATGAACTAACATGTTTTTGAAAAAAAATGTGGGTTTAAGCTAAGTTGTTTTGATTTAGGGTAATTATATAAGCAAATTATTTAATTAATTTCCAAATTTATTTAAATAAAAAATATTAAATTAAGGGTAGGGTTGAGATAAAATGTTTTAAAATTTTAATTAATCAAGGTCTCTAGGAATTTTGTATAAATTAATTTCAATCTTTTAATTAAATAAGATTTAAATGACTTAATTAAATAATTAAGATAATGGTATATCTTGGATTAATTAAGGACTTAAGTAATTAAGGGTAAATTACTTAAGGGAAGTAATTAAGGATTAATTATTTAGTGTAATTAATTAAAGGATTGATTAATTAAGGCTTAGTTAATTAATGATTGTGAATTAATTTAAGGATAATTAATTAATGTAAGTGATTGTCGAATAATTAACTTGGGAAGTTAATTTAGATGGTAATTAAAGGTTAATTAATGTGATGGGTTTGAGAATAATTAAATTGTGTTATTAATTAAAGGCAAATTGCTTAATGTAATTAAAGAATGATTAACTAGAGATGATTAATCAAGACGAATAATTAAAGAATGATAAATCAAGGATGATTAATCAAGATGAATAATTAAGGGATGATTAATTAATTGAATATAATTAATTAATGATAAATAAGCAAGACTTATAAGAAATAAGTAATTAATTTAATTCATTTGTAGATAATTAAATTAATTAGAAATGGTATGACTAATTTATCTTGCTTATGGATGATGGAATGATATTTGAATGCCTTAGATTATTTGTTATCCCTGGTATGTGATCGTGATGCTATGTGATGTGAAATGTTTTGTGCTATGATTTTTGGGTGGACAGTGATAATGTGGATTATCTATTGATCATGAATTGCTATGTAAAAGGTGACATCATGTATTCAAAGTTGAAATGTGTTTCACTTGAATAACTTGGGTTAAGATGACATTGGATTCGAAGAGAACGGAGTCGGGTATTAGTTAATACCCGAAACCACTTCTATTCTTTATAGATTGATATGTGAAATCAATAGGTTGTAATGGGATGATTTAAGTGAATTGGACTATTTAATCTAAGTTTTGGTACTTAGAAATTGATGTGTGAAATTAGTGATGTCTATAACAACTTGTGAAGTGTAAATTGATATAAGTTACCTCGGGTTTATATAAGTTGTATGCTTTTGAATTCCATGTTAGATGGGTTTACTCACGCTGGTTTCTAGCCTGACCCAGGTGTTACTTTAATGTAATGCTCGGGTCAGACCAAGTATTACAGATTTCCAAGTAAGGACGTTCTGGAGCTCAGGAGGCGAGCTGGATGGTAGGAACGTATGGAGAGTTTTCCCTATGATATATTATTAATTATCTAGGATAAATTATTTTAACTATCCAATGATTGTGGAATGTTGTAACTCTGATATATAAAAATGTAACTAACTGATGCAGCATTCTTCGCGTAAAGAATTTTATTTGATATTATATTTTATCCGCTGCCAATGTGAGATTTTGAGTTAGGTTTTCTGTTTCTTCTCCTTCTGTCTCTTTTCTTCTTTCCCTAACTATTTGGAATTTTCGGTATCAAAAATTCTGGGTCGTTACAAAAATCGCAAACCAAGGGATAACAATAAAAAATCGCTATAAAACCGTAATCCGAAAACTTACCTATTTGTTAGGAAAACGGCTTTATTTATGAAACCAAAAGCAGTACTATTGCTTCCATAAACCCGTGTTTCACTTATATAATCCAAAATAATGAGAATTATGTATTAGGGAGATATTTAAGTTGTTTCAATTTGAAACAAAAGCAAATTAATATTAAACATAACCAAACAAACAATACAACTATTTACGCAACCAAAGAATCCATCGTACATCTATAGCAACCAAAACCAATGGTTTGTTTAGTTTAGAAACTTTTAATCATGCAAGGTGATAAATAAACTATCAAGTGTACCCTATGCTCAACAGCCTTAGATAATTACTTAATATATTAGTCATACAACCTCAACAATTACAATTATTCTTTCACGAACTTCCCATCAGCCAAACAACAAGAATTTTAAATTTATTTAAGTTTATTCGATTGGATTTTTTTCATCATTTACCTTTCATTCATTTGTTTATATAAAGATCAATCGCTTACTTAATTTGGTTTCCATTAAAGATTTATGTCCTTAATGAATCATTTCAAAAAAAATATTACTTAAGCTTCTACTGCCTTACTTAAGTTTATAACTTAATTCGATTATTGAATAAAAATTTAAGTTTTTGGTATTCCCCCTTGAAAAGAAATGAAATATTTCAATATATCTTAAAATTTAATTAAAACAATTAACCTCATTCACTTAGTAAAAATATAAGATATATTTATAACATCCTCTTATGCAAAGATTTTTCGAAAGTCTAAAATAATGTTAGAAATTTATATCAAAACATTATAAAAAGCTTTAAAATAAAGTTCCTTAAATCTGATAATTTATTAGGCTCATTATTTTTAAAATAAGTATAAACTCAGGAATATTAAACTAAAACTAATAGTATACTCAAATCTTACATTAAATTTCTTAATCAAAGTATAAAATTTCATATCTTCATAATTAATTTCACACACTTGTTTTAAAATGAATATTCAAATCATGGAAAAACAATTATTATGGCTTAATACAAAATTCAAATAGTAAATAAACCAATAAATTTACTAATGGTACTTCAAAATCAAGAAATATTTCAAACTATACTTCCAAAATAGTGATTCAAATTTATTTGTCAAGTATATTACTATAAATAAACTTCGCAAATCAAATTTTTTTCCCATTTATATAGTACCTTTAAATTATACATTCAAAGAAACTTATATAAATTTTACTTGAAATATTCATTTGAAAACTTCATTAGAAAATCAATCATCTTTAATACTTTAATACTTTACAAAAATTCATTTGTAAAATTTCTTTCTTCATTTATAAATATCATTTAAATATTTTAAATAACATCTTGAAAAATATATATGTAAACTATTTGAAAATAATTATTTACATCGTTACTTATATTTACGAAGAAGCTATTGAAAACCTTAGGTCCGTTATTTATAAATTTATTAGTTTTATCTCAAGATACTTTTCAAACATTATTAATAAATCAATAATCATTTACTTTAAATACGTTTTATTGAATTAATAATTTCTCACGATATTTACAACACTAATAAACCATGTTGTACATAAATAGACAATATTTTAAACATTTTAAAGTACTTAGAAAAGAAAAAAATGATCAAAATATCCTTTATATGATACTTTATCAAAATACTTTTATAACTCGATGTCTTAATAGGTTTATTCTTGTTTTTTGCAGACTCTGGTCATACGTTGATCAGGCGTAGGACTAGAAATCTCCAAGTACTTAGTAGACCAGTTTCAACATCCAGTGAAAAATACTTAAAAATAGGTATGAGAAGTATCGTTCGAAATATAATGTCAAACGACGATGTTACGATAGCAGTGGCCCACTGCTGATCTAGTATTATGCAGTGGACACAAAACTTTCCAAAATATCCTTCCACCTGTCGGATTCTAGAAAAATATCGTAGCCATTTTGTAGATAAGAACCATCGACCCCTACTGCAGCGGTAACTGCTGATTCAACGATTTACGCAATGGATGCATTTCCTTCCCGAAAGATCCATAAACAACAGATCCCAAAACCGAAAGCGTTCCATTGGGTAAACTAAAGAACCATACACCCTACAAAAAAACATCGAGGAACTCATGAGTTTAAGACTGGACAACCATACCGGTTCGAATCCATTTCTGAATTCACCCAAGTATATTAGGGTTTATCGATCGAATCCATTCCTGGATTCCCCAAGTCTATCTGGGTCAAAGCATATCATACTAAACTTCTTCGCGGAGGGTACTTCGCCATACCTCTTAGTTCAAAATATAACATACCATATATAGTACCCGTTCAAAATCATAGCTTCAAATATCACACTTACATAAATTCCATTATATATAAGATTGCATTTTCAGATAAAGTACTTTCCAAAATCAATAATCTCGAATATATAAAATCATTTTATATAAATTCTGTTACATATAAGACTTATCTCTTGAGATTGAATACCTTCCAAAATAACAGTTTTCAAAATCACCTTATACTTATATAAAGTCCTTCTGATACAAGAATCAAAAAATTTCGAAAACCAATTTCGCTGTATGAAAAGCCATATAGGATTGAACATCTTTGCTTTATAAAAGGTTTTGAATTTAGAACAGTTTTGTATATAAAATCGTTTTGTATATAAAATAGTTTTGTAAAATAGTTTGTAAATAAAATAATTTGTAAAATAGTTTTGTAAATAAAATAGGATAAGTTAGCTTGTATAAGAAAAATAAAAGAAAATAATTTTGTAAAATGGATTTAAATTAATAGTAGTTTTGCATGCAAGAAAAATTCTAATTTAAATTACAAAGATATCCAAACCAACAACTTTTAATTTCAATGTCAACGCATATCAATAATATAAGAACATAAGATGTACATATGTCATCATTTCGCAAAATCACATTCGATCGCTCGCTCGATTACACAAGTTTATTTTCGAACTAGTATTCGTCATTCGACTTCCCTAATGCGTATTTCGATAAGGTTTCTTGACTAGAAACCATCATTGTCCTTGCATAGCCAAATACTATGATAGGGAATTCTAGAATTAAACCAAAATCCATATTAAATATTCGCCATTGAGAATCGAATGAAAAATCCCAACACGAAGTGGAGTAATTCACAAAAAACTTGCATACTCAAAACCGAATCAAATTAATTTTACAAATAAAATAATGTACATACAACTTAAGTAATTATTCCAATTTTTTTCATCACAATTACATTTAAATTAAATTCATTTTCAATCTCATTTATTAACATAAATATCACTTCATACTTTAATATTTGTTTCACAGAATTTCTCCATTTAATATAAAACATTAATATATTCATCCTCATAATATTGATTATATTTCTCTTCAATTTAAATTACATTTATTTCACATGTAAAATTTCTCATTTATGTCTTGATCCGAAAACCAATGTTCGAAAATGGACATCATATACCTCACTTGTATTTGACAGCTGAAGATTCAAACATCAAACTCCAGTCGGATGGAGCTTATAACAACATTAGATGAATATAAAACAGTGGAAACAAAATGAATATCATTGATCATAGATACAACATCATCATAATAATCCATTACAACATTTAACATCAATATCAGAGTGCTACATATTGATACAACAACAACATAATGATAACTTCACAACGGCACAACAATAAAGTCTTCAAAATGTTCCAACATACATCTACTATGATAAGGTCTTCAAAAACCCCAACACTTCAACAGATTGCCAAAGCCAAAACTTCCAAAATCCAATTGCTTCCAAACAAAAGGACTTCAAAATCCAGCTAGCACCAAAACATGGAAACCTACTACTAGGCTGCCCATGTGGAAATTATGGGCAGCCAGAGTTTAAAAAGAAAACAATAAACTCCAAGTCAGTCATGGGACTGGTATGAGTAAACATAAACAGTTTCTTTTAAATAAAACAATTTTTTTAAAAGAAAATCGTTCATGCTTTTGAAAAATGAAACTAGCATAAGGCCTCCCGGCACACACACAATGCAATCGCACACTTGGGGGGGATTTTTCTTTATGATAGTCAAATATGCTTAATACGAGAAAACTCTTTGATATTATTACTCGTGCATAGTGTGAAAACATTTCAAAAATATAATATTAATCTCAGCCAGCATAGGTACCATTATACTATGCCTACTATAGCTGCCATGTTAAATGGCAGGTTCTACAACTAAAACCATACTGGGTTCGTATTGGGAATTGGATTTCCAACAAATGGTCAGGCTAAGGAACTTCCTTTGCCACGTGGGTACGCCTCTGGAGGGACTTCCCGAGAAATTAACCAGTTCTCTGCCAATATAAAGCCGGGTTACCTCTGTAACTAGGTAACTACTACACGACTACGCCATTCTTCGGTCGTTTGCGACCTTTATCCGGGGGCCCTCAACCACAAAGCAACAACCACACAGTAATGAGATTGCAACAACCACATAGGTTAAGTATCTGGGCTCCATACCATGATACCACCTTTTTCCAAAAGGAAATGACATAACCTAAAGGGCGTGACCCTCATAACCTTGCCGCATCTTTCCTGTTTCGACCATTTCTAGGGTGTGAGATCCGATGAGGTCTCGTCCACAAAGCTACGCTTTACATGAAAGCCATGCTTTGATCAACAAATGATCTTCAACACACATCAGCACTTAGCGTGCCACCCTACCAAATTGGGAGTATATCACTGATAACCTTCAACTTCATAACCTCTGAGCTCGTACGTCTTTGAGAAGGGTGTTAAGCTAAGAGAATAGATTCTCCGCCACCAACAGATATGTATTTGAAAGGAATCTGCTTTATATCTCAAAATGCAGTGTTAGACATACAACCGTACAAGTCTGTTCCGGGTTCGAACAGAACCGAAGGCACTTCGTCCAATAAAGGAAGAAGCGCTTGCAATCCAGGTATCCACAATCCCAATCGGACTCCCCATCACATGTGGAGATCTCTATATCGGAGCAACTCAGTCCAGAGACATTCGATAGGTTATCTTATCGTTGTCGAAGACACCCGGTCTTCATGACTGTCTTCGAATGTTATTCATTTCGTCGGACCACTATTCGAAATGGGTTGTATGACACAAAGTCCTCTCCCGGCTAATCCGAATAGTGACCGCTAAATGTTAAAACACATGGATGTATCAATTATAAAGATTCACATTCAGGGTTTGATGTGGGTTTTGGATAACCAACTGGAATCCGACTCCCTGTTGCATCGAAATTTAAATTCCATTTTACGAGCTAAAGGGCTTTCATATTCACATAGTAGCAAGTAACAAATCACAGTTCAGCACAAAGCAATTCGCATCACACAGTATCACAATCAAAAACAAAACTATCAATCCAGTACACAACATTTGATAATAATCAACCATCTTCAATTAAGATGAATAAATTGTGTGATTTAAATTAATTAACCACATAATTATTTTTAATCAATTATTAATTATTTTTAATTATAAATTAATTAAATCTTAATCAACTTTATTAATTAATTTTTCCTTAATTAATTATCTTAATTAGTTAATTCTTAATTGTTAATTAATTAAATCCTAATTACTTTTATTAATTAATTATTCTTTAATTAATTATCTTACAAAGTAATTACAAATCATTAATTATTTAATCATTATTTAATCATTATAAATAAATATGTTTTTAAGTTAACAATTGAAATATTTGATTAACTTCTCAATTTTTTATTAATTTAAATTTAAAACAAATTTATTTAAAATATAAGTTCAAAACACCTTTGAACTTAATTAATTTCAAATAATTATTTCAATACCATTAACTTCACATTCCACTTAACAAACAATCGTCATTTTATAAAGAATGAATTTAGAAATCATTTAAACTTATATTTTTTAAATTTTAAAACTGGAAATGCTATTTCAAATGACCAACCCGAGGCAATCTCGAGTCTCACCCTAGCAAAAGTGCTCATTGCTTCGAGTTTTACAAAGATCAACCTGTGTAGAAAATTTCCCCACTTAAATTTGTTTAAGTACTGAATCTACCCAGCACACACAAAAATTTCTTCGAGCTATAACTCGAGTTAATACACGAATTTCACTAATGCCACTTTGAGTCCGAGGCTTCTTCCCTAAACTATTGCCCCCCTGACACAACCCCATAGGTGTGAACATGCACAATCACTCTGGCCGCTACAGTTCGAACCTCTGGTCATCGACACGTCCACGACGATGCTCCCGAAGCTCTCAAACACTCAAAGTTTTGAAACAATCGCGATTTCGTATTCGAGCCCCCAGGCCCAAATCTGGAATGAACTTGAGCCTCAAACTATCGCCTCGCTCTCCCTCTTCTGACCATTAGAGGTCGCATGCTTCTGGCGAAAGTGTCGCCTGACTCACAGGCTTCGAACGCCACCGAAACGAGCCATTTCGGTTCTCCGATGAACTCGCGGCACAACGATTTCCGACCCATAGGAAAATACGAATTTGAACCCTAGATCATCAAAAACCCACTTTCACAACAATTTATAAATTCATCCAAGAATTTTCTGATGATCCTTGACCATCAGACTAGCTCCAATCCCAACCACGTGATTTATCATTACTTCAATTTCCAGAAATCACCAATAAATCAAAAATCATTCAATTAAAAAATCTCGATGTACATAAGTTTAATAATCTAGATCTTGCCTTGAAAAATCCTTATTCTCAAAAATGTGCTTGATAATACAATCTAAATTAGAAAAGAGAACGGTTGAATTTACACAGTATTTTGGTTTTGCATGTATTCTTCAAACTTCCAGAGAAGACTTTTGTTAAATCTACCAACATTTTTTTTTTAAATTTAGAGCATGATCATACATACATGTTTTCTTTTGATCTCAAAGCTTAAAACCAATCTGTTATAGAGTATTGGATTTTTGAGACAGGTTTTGGAACCTATAAGGATAGAATATAGTCTATTTTGATGTATACAAGCATGTATCTTCATTCTCAGTTGCAAATATATACATGCAAACACATATTTATCATTCAAGCATCACTATTGCTCACAATAATAAATTCAAGTTCAAATTAAGGAGTTTACTCACCTTGTTGCCTAAGAACAGAGGGGCTATGCTTGGAACTTTGAAGATTGAGAATTTGATAAATTGAAAACTGGAATTGCTATTTTTAGTTTGACCCTAGATTTCTTTTTCCTATAACTAATTATTTAGATCTGCTTGGCTTCTGAAAGATTTGCTTACTTAATCCCTCAATACAAATTTAAATCCAAGCTTACTTATAGTTTTATTTTTATTGTAGCCGAAAAACTTTGGTCTGCTACTTGAAATCCTGGGACTTTTTTATCTGCAACTTAATTGATGTAAGTTTTGATTAGTTTCTTGCTTGTTTACTGATCAACAAATTCAAACTTAAATTTTAAAAAGAATTTACTTGCCTTAATTTAACTTAGTGGAACCCTGCTCTGCTTCCTGAACAAAAACTGGAGCTTGGTTTCATTGATCTGCAGTTTGGATATTTAATGTCAAATCTTGATTTTTAATTACTAATTCATTTAATTCTTAAGTTTTAAACTTGCCTGAGTATGGAATTAAAATTCCTACTTTGATGTTGGAGACGATTCTCAGGTTTTAAACTTTGAATTCAAGAAGATACTTGCAGCTTTAGATTTTCCTTTTATTTGGTGTTGAGGTTTGTAATGTTCACAGATTTTGTTTTCTTCTTTTCTTTCAGAATTTTGAGAAACTAAAGAATGAGAAAAAGCACCTGAAAGGTTCTTATGAATTTAATTTTTTTTATCAATTACCTAAATTGAATGACACTTGTTAATTTTGATGATGAGATCACTACACTTGTTAATCCTCTTGTTGCATGTTAAACACTCGTATTTTTATACGAGTTAAATATTTTTAATAAAACTTATGCCATATTTACTTTGTTAACAAATATATTACCCATTAAAGATATTTGCTTTATATTAATACATATTATTATAAAGAGAATGTTTTGAAATTAAATACATATTGAAATTAAATACATATTACATAAATCACAAAGATATATATTTATAAATTCAAATTATTTTTCTAAAACATTTACTTAAAATTTAACTTCAAATTCAATATATAAATTCAAATCTACTCATATATGCACATATACATATATATATATATTCACATATATATATATATATAACATTTAAATTCAAATGATTTTTAAAGCATTTATTATTTCAAAATTTTAAACTAAAAAAATTGAAGTTTTAATAATATAAATTAACACATTTTTTGTTTATTTTGAACTTTTAAAATTAAATTCCAAACTTCAAATGAATTACCAAATTAAAATTGATAAATTCTGGGATGTTGCAGATTTTCCCCCTGAAGAAAATTTCGTCCTCAAAATTTGAAAGAGAGAGAAAAGCAAACAAAGAATATATGAATTTAGAAACAGATAGAGAAATGGCTTACCAGTCTAAACCGAGATATCCACTCTGCAATTGGGATATGATTTCTGCATGCTATCTTCAGTTTCCCAAGTGTAGTCTTTTGGATCACTGCTCCACTACACTTTAACCAGTTTCACAATTTTGTTCCTTAACTGCTTTTCATCACGATCCACAATCTTTATCGGTTCGCTTTTAAATGTTAAATTGGGAGTGATCTCGAGATCCTGCTGAGCAGCTTCTTCAATAATACTATCTGGATCGTGCACATACTTCCGGAGGTTGGAAATGTGGAATACGTCATGCACGCCAGACAACCATCTAGGCAGGTGCACTCGATAGGATAAAGGACCGATCCTCTCCAGAATTGGAAAAGGACCTATATACCGTGGTGCCAACTTATCGGTCTTCCCAAACCTTAATACACCATGTATTGGAGATACTTTAAGAAAGACAGAGTCTCCAATCTGGAATTCCAAATCCCTTCTTCTGCGATCACAATAACTCTTTTGGCGACTTTGAGCCGTTTTCAATTTCTTCCGTATAAAATCAACTTTTTCAGTGGCTTCCTTAATCATATCTGGTCCAAGGACGAGTCTATCACCTGACTCGATCTAGCATGCCGGTGATCGACATGGACGACCATATAAAGCTTCAAAAGGAGCCATCTCGATACTGGCCTGATAGCTATTGTTATATGAAAATTCGACTAGATGCAAATGTTCCTCCCAAGAACCAACAAAGTCAAGCATACAAGCACGCAATAGGTCTTCTAAGATTCGGTTTATCCTTTTAGTCTGCCCATCAAACTATGGGTGATAAGTAGTGCTGAAATTCAGTTTTGTTCCCAGTGCGTCTTGAAATGCCTCCCAAAATCTACTAGTGAAGATCGGGTCACGATCACTCACTATACTGCTCAATATACCATGAAGACGGACAATTTCTTTCACATATAACTCAGCTAAACTTGCTGCTGTGTGGGTAGATTTAACTGGCAAAAAGTGAGCTATCTTAGTCAAACGGTCCACAAAAACCCAAATTGCTTCATTGCCTTTCCGAGTACGAGGCAACCCGTCGATGAAATCTGTCAATACTTGGTCCCATTTCCACTTGGGTACCTCCAAAGGCTGAAGTAAACCCGCCATTTTCTTTTGATTGCTTTTAATTTGTTGGCGAGTAGCATAGCGGCTCACATATATAGATATGTCCCTTTTCATTGTCTTCCACTAGAAAGTTCTTTTGATATCTCTATACATTTTGTAACTCCTGGATGGATGCTGAGTTTAGACTTGTGACATTCGTCCAAAATTTCTCGCTTCAGATCAGGAATGTCTGGGACACATATTCTGTCTTTTAATCTTATAATCCCATTATTATCGATTCCAAAGCTGAAATCCTCACCTCGACGAATCCTTCCATATATTTCCAGAAGAAACTTGTCCTCCTTTTGCTTGTTGGTGATTTTCTCAAGAAGAGTAGGAGCAATGGCAAGGTGAGCAAGAGTAGCATGCTTCCTACTCAAGGCGTGGGCAACTACATTGGCCTTTTCGGGTGTATACAGAATATCTAGATCATAGGATTCCAGAAATTCCAGCCAATGTTGTTGTCATAGATTTAAATCTTTCTGGGTAAAGAGATACTTCAAAGATTTGCGGTCGGTGAATAATTCAAATTTTTCACCTGAAATAAAGAGAGTTCATTAATATATTATTAAGTTAAATTAAATTTCTTAAATCGTTAAGAAAGCTAAAAGAGGTTCTTACCCAGAAGATAATGTCGCCATATTTTCAAAGTGAAGATAACAACTAGAAGCTCCAAATCATGGGTTGGGTAGTTTCTTTCATGCGGACGTAATTGTCTACTCGCGTAAGCAATTACCTTCCCATTCTACATTAACATCGCACCCAAAGCATCACCACAAGCGTCGGTATAGACAGATAGACCTGATTCCTATAGATAATAGCGAGTACAGGAGCGGTGGTTAATCTTTTCTTCAACTCCTAAAAAGCTTCATCACATTTCGGAGTCCAATTGAATTTTGCATTCTTCATCGTTAGCTTAGTCAACATACTAGCTATCTTAGAAAAGTCCTGAACAAACTTCCGGTAATAACCCGCTAAACCCAGAAAGCTTCGAACTTCTTTTGGTGTAGTGGGTTTTCTCCAATCAAGAATAGCGGAAATTTTGCTAGGATCAACAGAAATCCCTTCTTCATTAACAATATGCTCGAGAAATTTAACTTCTTTGACCAAAAAATGGCATTTGGAAAATTTGGCGAACAAAATATTTCTCCTTAATATCTCCAAAATGATTCTAAGATGCTCGGCATGCTTCTCTTTGGTCATGAAATAGACCAAATATCGTCAATAAACGCGAGCACAAATTTATTCAATACTTCCCGGAACACACGGGTCATTAGATCTACGAAGTATGCTGGAGCATTGGTTAGCCTAAAAGGCATGACTAACCATACATAGAACATATTAGGACTGTTGAAGGCGGTCAAATGAATACAATCTTCAGCGATTCGTAGTTGATGGAATCCCTGGGCTAGATCCATCTTCGAAAAGAAACGAGCGCCGCACAATTGATCAAACAGATCATCAATTCTAGGTAGAGGAAATTTGTTCTTGAGAGTCAGCTTATTGGGATCGCGGTAATCCACACACAATCTTAAAGATCCATCCGATTTAGCAACAAACACTACTGCTGAACCCCATTTAGAAACACTAGGATGGATTAACCCTTTATTTAGCAAATAGTTAGTTTGCTTGACTAATTCAACCCTTTCCCTGGCGCCATCCTGCGACTTGCGTGAACGACAGGACGAGCATTGGGTATTAGGTAATTCTGAATTCTATTTCTCTATGTGGAGGTAAGGATTTTACTTCTTTGAACACGTTTGGAAAATCTCGGACAATGGGTATAGACTCCAGACTGAGTTCGGGATAACCCAAGTTATACAACAACCCATCTCTTTTAGGACTAGGGTCCTCACAAGAAATCTCAATGAAATCTCCAAATTTGGTTTTAATCGAAATCAATCGATTGTTACAATCCAATTTGGCTTCGTATTTGGTTTGTCAATCCATTCCGAGTAAGATTTCAAACTCATTAAAATCAAGGACAAAGAGGCCGATAAGGTATTGGTAACAAGAATATGATATAGGAATGTCTCTACATCGAAGACAAAGGTTCGCGGGGACTCCAACTGGATTCCTCACGCATATAGGCTCATCAACAAAATCAGGTTCAAGATTTAATTCATTTATAGCTTGTTGAGAGATAAAACTATGTGTAGCGCCCGTGTCAAACAGAACTCTAACAATTCTATCATAAACAGTAAGGTTACCTTCCAGAACTCCTTCCCCTTTTCTGCTTTGGAGGATGCAGGTTTGTCTTAGACTGTGTACACCTTTGCTGTCTGAGCTTGCTTCGTGGTTGAGCAGTCTTTAACCTCGTGTCCCAATTTCTGATAGTGATAGCATTTCATGGGTTTGCTTGCATAGGTTGGTTTACTTTTCTCTTAGGCTTCGTACATTTGCTCGAATAATGACCCTTTTCTAAGCAATTAAAGCAAGTAACACCTTTTTCCTTATCCTCTTGATTGCTCTTCTTCTTCTCTTTACCCTGCCATGGTTTCTTGCCACCCAATTTCCTCTTCTTCCTATTTTAATTACTCGTATTTCCTTTCTCCATCGGGGCTTCTTACATATCCAGTGTAGCATATCTATACCCCATATCAATCATATCTGAAAAAGATTCTTTGACGTAGCCAGTCATCCTTTCATGGAACTTCTTATTGATCCCACGAATGAATATTTCATTTTTCTTTAAAGGCGTGTTTACCAATGCTGGACCGAAACGAGATAGTTCATTGAATTTGTTTAGATACTCCTCAAATGACAAACTCCCTTGGTTTAAATCCATAAATTCCTGGTACATTCGAGAAATTCCTACTGATGGCATATAGCGCTTCTCAAATACTTCTTTAAATCTCTCCCAAGTAAACTCGTCTTCTGGCTCATCTATAGTGACTCTCTCCCACCATGCTAAGGCTTGTTCTTGGAAATGCCAAGAAGCTATGAGTCGCATCTTATCATCTTGCAGCTTTAGCCTATTAAAAATTCTTTCACATGATCTGATCCATGCTTGATCCTCGAAAATCGACTCCTTGCCGGTGAACAGCTTACCACCAAGTCTCGAGAAGCTCTTATATAAATCAGCCAGATTCGGCTGATGCTGAGTAGATAAAGCAGCTTCTGCTGTTGGGGGAACTTGACCAGCTATTGTGGCATTTCCCTGACCCCTAGCTCTTCCTCTTCTTCCGCTCATTCTTACTATCTGTAATTAGTAAGAAAACTTGATTTAGATATATCTTAAGGAATATCAGCAGTTAAAAGAAATAGACTAAGGAAATTTAGGGTTTTGGTCTCGGGTTATACTCATTCTAGGATATACCTCACCCTATCCCTAATGAGCCATCTAATGTGTTATACTCTGTAGCTAAAGTTCTTACTCAACCTTTAGCTCTGATATCACTTGTCGCGACCCGAAATCCAATGTTCGAAAATTGACATCAAATACCTCACTTGTATTTGACTGTCGAAGATTCAAACATCGAACTCCAGTCGGATGGAGCTTATAACAACATTAGATGAATATAAAACAGCGGAAACAAAATGAATATCATTGATCACAGATACAACATCATCATAATATCCATTACAACATTTAACATTAATATCAGAGCGCTACATATTGATACAACAACAACATAATGATAACTTCACAACGATACAACAATAAAGTCTTCAAAAGGTTCCAATATACATCTACTATGATAAGGTCTTCAAAAACTCCAACACATCAAGAGATTGCCAAAGCCAAAACTTCCAAAATCTGATTGCTTCCAAATAAAAAGACTTCAAAATCAAGCAAGCATCAAAACACGGAAACCTGCTATTAGGCTGCCCGTGTGGAAATTATGAGCACCCAGAGTTTAGAAAGAAAACAATAAACTCCGGGTCAGTCATGGCACTGGTATGAGTAAACAAAAACAGTTGCTTTTAAATAAAAATTTTTTTAAAAGAAAACCGTTCATGCTTTTGGAAAATGAAACTAGCATAAGGCCTCCCGGCACACACACAATTCAATCGCACACTTGGGGGAGATTTCTCCTTATGATAGTCAAATACGCTTAATACGAGAAAACTCTTTGATATTATTACTAGTGCATAGTGTAAAAACATTTCGAAACTATAATATTAATCTTAGTCAGCATAGGTACCATTATACTATGCATACTATAGCTGCCATGTTAAATGGCAGGTTCTACAACTAAAACCGTACTGGGTTCGTATTGGGAATTGGATTTCCAACAAATGGTCAGGCTAAGGAACTTCCTATGCCACATGGGTGCGCCTCTAGAGGGACATCCCGAGAACTTAACCAGTTCTCTGCCAACACAACGTCGGGTTACCTCTGTAACTAGGTAACTACTACACGACTACGCCATTCCCCGGTCATTTGCAACCTTTATCCAAGGGCCCTCAGCCACAAAGCAACAACCACACAGTAATGAGATTACAATAACCACATAGGTTAAGTATCTGGGCTCCATACCATGATACCACCTTTTTCCAGAAGGAAATGACATACCCTAAAGGGCGCGACCCTAAAACCTTGCCGCATCTTTCCTGTTTCAACCATTTTCGGGGTGTGAGGTCCGATGAGGTCTCATCTACAAAGCTACGCTTTACATGAAAGCCATGCTTTGATCAACAAATGACCATCAACACACAGCAGCACTTAGCATGCCACACTACCAAATTTGGAGTATATCACTGATAACCTTCAACTACATAACCTCTAAGCTCGTACGTCTTACTGAAAGGTGTTAAGCTAAGAGAATATATTCTCCGCCACCAATAGATATGTATTTGAAAGAAATCTGCTTTATATCTCAAAATGTAGTGTCAGACATACAACCATACAAGCCTGTTCCGGGTTCGAACAGAACCGAAGGCACTTCGTCCAATAAAGGAAGAAGCCCTTGCAATCCGGGTATCCACATTCCCGATCGGACTCCCCGTCACATGTAGAGATCTCTATACAGAAGCAACTCAGTGCAGAGACATTCGATAGGTTATCCTATCATTTTCGAAGACATCCGGTCTTCATCACCGTCTTCAAATGCTATTCATTTCGTCGGATCACTATTCGGAATGGGTTATATGACACAAAGTCTTCTCCTGGCTAATCCGAATAGTGAGCGCTAAATTTTAAAACATGTGGATGTATCAATCACAAAGATTCACATTCAGGGTTCGATGTGGGTTTCGGATAACCAACTGGAATCCGACTCCCTATCGCATCGAAATTTAAATGTCGTTTTACGAGCTAAAGGGTTTTCATATTCACATAGTAGCAAATTACAAATCACAGTCCAGCACAAAGCAATTCACATCACACAGTATCACAATCACAAACAGAAATATCAATCCAGTACACAACATTTGATAATAGTCAACCATCTTCAGTTAAGATGAATGAAATATGTGATTTAAATTAATTAACCACATAATTATTTTTATTAATTATTTTTGATCAATGATTAATTATTTTTAACTATAAATTAATTAAATCTTAATCAACTTTATTAATTAATTGTTCCTTAATTAATTATCTTAATTAGTTAATTCTTAATTGTTAATTAATTAAATCCTAATTACTTTATTAATTAATTATTCTTTAATTAATTATCTTACAATGTAATTACAAATCACTAATTATTTAATCATTATAAAAAAAATTAAGTTAACAATTTAAATATTTGATTAACTTCTCAATTATTTTATTAAGTTAAATTTAAAACAACTTTATTAAAAAATATAAGTTTAAAGCATCTTTGAACTTAATTAATTTCAAATAATTATTTCAATACCATTAACTTCACATTCCATTTAATAAACAATCATCATTTTATAAAGAATGAATTTAGAAATCATTTAAACTTATATTTTTAAAATTTGAAAACTGGAAATGCTGTTTCAAATGATCAACCCGAGGCTATCTCGAGTCGCACCCGAGCAAAAGTGCTCATGGCTTCGAGTTTTACGAAGATCGACTCGTGTAAAAAATTCCCCACTTAAATTTGTTTAAGTACTGAATCTACCCGGCATACACAAAAATTTCTTCGAGCTATAACTCGAGCTAATATGCAAATTTCACTAACGCCACTTTGAATCCGAGGCTTCTTCCCCAAACTATTGCCCCCTTGACACAACCCCATATGTATGCACATGCACAATCACTCCGGCCGCTACAGTTCGAACCTCTGGTCATCGACACGTCCACGACGATGCTCTCGAACCTCTCATACACTCAAAGTTTCTAAACAACTGCGATTTCGTATTCGAGCCCCAGACCCAAATCTAGAACGAACTTGAGCTCAAACAATCGCCTCGCTCTCCCTCTTCTGACCATCATAGGTGGCGTGCTTCTGGTCAAAGCGTCTCCTGACTCTCGGCTTCGGTCGCCACCGAAACGAGTCATTCCGGTTCTTTGATGAACTCACGGCATAATGATTTTCGACCGGTAGACAAATACGAATTCGAACCCTAGATCATCAAAAACCCACCTCCACAACAAATTTACAAATTCATCCAAGAATTTTCTGATGATCCTTGACCATCAGACTTGCTCCAATCCCAACCACGTGATTATCATTACTTCAATTTCCAAAAATCACCAATAAATCAAAAATCATTCAATTCACAAATTCTAGGTGTATATAAGTTTAAAAATCCTGATCTTGCCTTTAAAAATCTTTATTCTCGAAAACGTGTTTGATAATACAATCTAAATTAGAAAATAGAATGGTTGAATTTTCACAATATTTTGGTTTTGCCTGTATTCTTCAAATTTTCCAGAGAGGACTTTTGTTAAATCTCCCAACATTTATTTTTAAAATTTAGAGCATAATCATACAAATATGTTTTCTTTTCATCTCAAAGCATAAAAACAATCTTTTATAGCGTATTGGATTTTTGAGACAGGTTTTGGAACCTGTAGGGATATAACAGAGTCTATTTTGATGTATATATGCACGCATCTTCATTCTCAGGTGCAAATATATACATGCAAACACATATTTATCATTCAAGCATCACTATTGCTCACAGCAACAAATTCAAGTTCAAATTAAGGAGTTTACTCATCTTATTGCCTGAGAATAGAGGAGTTATGCTTGGAACTTTAAAGACAGAGAATTTGATAAATTGAAAACTGGAATTGCTATTTTTAGTTTGACCCTGGATTTCTTTTTCCTGCAACTAATTATTTAGATTGGCTTAGACTTTGAAAGATTTGCTTACTTAATCCCTCAACACAAATTTAAATTCAAGCTTACTTATAGTTTTATTTTTATTGTAACAGAAAAACTTCGGTCTGCTACTTGAAATCCTAAGGCTTTTTTATCTGCAACTTAATTGATGTTAGTATTGCTTAGTTTCTTGCTTGTTTACTGATCAACAAATTCAAACTTAAATTTTAAAAAGAATTTACTTGCCTTAATTTAAATTAGAGGAATCCTGCTCTTCTTCCTGAACAAAAACTGGAGCTTGGTTTCATTGATCTACAGTTTGGAAATTTAATGTCAAATCTTGATTTTTGATTACTAATTCACTTAATTCTAAAGTTTTAAACTTGCCTGAGGTACGGAATTGAAATTCCTACTTTGATGTTGGAGATGATTCTCATGTTTAAACTTTGAATTCAAGAAGATGCTTGCAGTTTCATATTTTTCTTTTCTTTGGTGTTGAGGTTTGTAATCTTCATAGATTTTTTTTCTTCTTTTCTTTCAGAATTTTGAGAAGCTAAAGAATGAGAAAAAGGAGCTGAAAGGTTTTTATGAATTTAAATTTTTTTATCAATTACCTAAATTGAATGACACTTGTTAATTTTAATGATGAGATCACTACACTTGTTATCCTCTTATTGCGTGTTAAACACTTGTATTTTCATACGAGTTAAATATTTTTAAATAAAACTTATGCAATATTTACTTTATTAACAAATACATTACCTTTAAAGATATTTACTTTATATTAATAAATATTATTTAAAAGAGAATGTTTTGAAATTAAATACATATTAAATAAATCACATAGATATATATTTATAAATTCAAATTATTTTTCTAAAACATTTACTTAAAATTTAAATTCAAATTCAATATATAAATTCAAATCTACTCATATATGCACATATACATATATATGTTCACATATATATAAAAAAATTTAAATTCAAATGATTTTTAAAATATTTATTATTTAAAAATTTTAAACTCAAAAAAAATTTGAAGTTTTATTCATATAAATTAACACATATTTTGTTTATTTTGAACTTTCAAATTAAATTCCAAAGTTCAAATAAATTACCAAATTTAAATTGATAGATTCTGGGATGTTACAATTTATTACTACATTTATTTGCAAATCATGTCATAAGGAATCTTCTTAAGTTCATAACCAATTTATAAAAGCTTAATTCCTTTTTATAAGACATTGTTTGAGTTTAAAGTTATCACAACTTTATTTATAACCATTTATTTTATAACAATTTACAAGTCATGGCTTTATTTATAATCATTTCACTTTTAATTCACATTTGCTTATCCTATTTAGTTTCATCGTTACCTTTCAATTTATTTTGACACATTTCATAAACGTTAGTTAAGTTTATAAACATATTTTTTCCAATTTAATCTCATTTACAACATTTCCTTAATCACAATTTCAATTTAAACATCCCTAGGCATAAAGTTCACACTTGTATATTATTACATTACATGCCAAGAATGTATGCAATAAT
This sequence comes from Allium cepa, assembly GCA_030765085.1. Classification (NCBI taxonomy): domain Eukaryota; kingdom Viridiplantae; phylum Streptophyta; class Magnoliopsida; order Asparagales; family Amaryllidaceae; genus Allium; species Allium cepa. The sequence continues at coordinate 299,903,153 of CM060931.1, forward strand.
TCTATTCATTTACTAGACATAGATATAACAACTAAACCTTGTTTCACTTGCTTTCAAATTAAGGTTATCAAATTTAACTGCATAATTCAACATAATTTCTAGGTTTCAACTCACATATTAATTCTGAAGGTTTAGATTATCCAAAAATATCTAGATATTTCATTTTTTTAAATAATTGAAACTACCGGTCAACAAACAACAAAATTAGCAAGAACATTTCAATTTCATATCGAATATCCTAATTATCCACTTCAATCTCTTTAATTCACCATTATTAAACTAGTGTTTAATCCATATATTCAACCAACAATAATAGCCAATGTTAATAATTTGACTAATTACAATAAATCAACAATAAATGACAATAATTACATATTACCTTTTCATAAAACAAATACATTACAAATAATTATATTAGTTATAATAAAATTCTTTTACATATAGCATATAATATTAGGAAAATTATTTCATTTCAAAACATATGTATAAAACATTTTTATAACACTAACAGGTACGCGCTTTCGTATATATATACACTCAAACAAACTCATTTTAGGATATTATTACCCCATCTCAAATGAGTTAACCCCAACAGGCTAAGGTATGTCTAAACTTGGCTCTAGTACCAACTGTAACGACCCACCTTTTTGGACGGTTCAAATCGACAATAAACCACACATGTCAGACTCAAACCATTCAAAAGGGAGGACTGTTAATTGGGCAAATAAGAAAAAAAGAAAAAAGGAAAGAAAAAACAGAATCTCGCAACGGAAGGACAAAATATAATAATCAAGTAAACAGTTCATGAAGCTGTTTTACAAATAACAATTGATTACACTTTTACAAATTCAAATCAGAGTTATACATACATCATAAATAAAAAAATAATGCAGCGGAACACAGAATATAGTGGAATAATAAATAGCACTAATATATTGAATCTTAATCTTCGTCCACCAAAAAATTGCCTTCAACACTGAAAAACTCAGGCAGACCCGAGCATAATGAAAAAACAATACACTCAAGTCAAAACTAAAAAATTCCTTGTAAGTCAAATCAATCTTAAACAAAAATATGAGTGCGATGGCTTCAGAGAAGTTACGGGATTTTTCATCTCCTATTAAGTGTACAACGTGAGTGCAATAACTTACGAGATTTCAAATAATTCGAAATACCAATTTTAACCACTTTATTTAAAATAAATCTAAAGTTTAATTAAAAGTTTAAACTTTTTAAATAATTCAGTTTTAATAACTAACCCAAATTCAATAAATTGTATGGGTATATACCATTTCAACCTATAATGTAAATGTCTTAATTATCCAATTCTAAAATGATTCAAAGGACCATTTAAATGATGTCAATATTATACAAGGTGATAACAGGGACATACTAAAATAAATAAACAACCATACATCGAACATATCAATCAATAAGCATCCATTTCAAACAACATCCAAATCAACCAATATATTTCAACATACAATAGTTATCAATATCGGGGTTAAACTATCAATTAGATTCCAATATAAAATTAAATGTCAATTTAGATTTAATATCAACTCGAATGTTAACTTAAATCAACAAACATCAATAAATTTTTTATATCACATCACATATTTTATTTAACTTGCAATGGAATTTTTAGCATTGCGCGAGTGGGTTTAATCACTCACCTTTTATTTATAGCTAACTGAAAATCCAATAAAATCCCAAAATTTCAACAGTCTCTAAATTCAACCAAACTAGTTCCATGTTGTCCGGAATTTCGATACAAACCCAAAGAAAGAAACCGTGCATTAATTGGAGTTCATATGCGTAAGATATTCAAGTTATAAGAATATTATGGAAATGAAATAGAAAACCATGTACACATATTTTAACAACAAAATTAAACAAGTTAGTTACTCACATTAATAATTTTAAAGCCTGCTCATGTTTCTAAATTCTGGAGAATCAATGAAAAAAATGACACGATGGCTCACACAAGGAGGAAGGAAGTTTTAGGCAATGGATTTGTGAACAAATGGAAAAGATTGGCTTCTTGAAAATAAGTTGCTCACATTTGTTTGTTTTTTTAGAAGAGAAAGGAGCTTTAGGCAAAAGAAATAATGGAAGCATGTTTTGGAAATGGAAAGTTAGATGAAGAGATTTATGAAATAGGAAACGAATAAAGGGAAAGCACGTTTGGAAATTGGAATATGAAAGGGAAGGATACAAGAAGATGTATTTGCAAAATAAAATGAGCCTACCATGCAGGTACTTAACAAAAGGTGAAAGACACATGTTGGAATTTGATAAGACATGTTTACATAACAAGAAAATCTTTTGGTATTAAATTTCAAAACATGTGCTACCTCAATTAATTTCATCAACACACGTGAAACATTTCAAGCAATGGTCGCGTGTAAATAAAAAAACTTACTGAAAAACCAAAAGAGGCATGTATTTAATAAAAGAAGGTAATAATAAAATAACATAAATGAAAGCGACGATTTAAATTTGGGAACGTAGAGTGTACATAGAAATCACAAATCTAATATGATAAAAAAACATTTCAGTTTAACATATTTTATTAATCATAATATGCTCAAATTTACACACATATATGTATTTTTATTTAGTTCACCGTAAATAAAATTAAATAATGCAATTAACATAACAAGGATCGCCACCCCACATATTAAAAGATGAACTGAGACTCCAAAGTCAAATTTGAAACGGGATAAGTTTCCTATGTAAAAATGATAATTATTCCAAATCAAAAATTTAACCAAACCTTCAAGTTGTTTTCTTACCATTTTGTTATTGTTATTTTTTTATAAATTAAACTCAAATCAAGTTTGAATATTTAAATAAATAAAATATTCCAACTAAAAATATACAAAAAAATTCAGTTCTTTGTTTTAATGAAATTAAATTTACATTCACAAATGAAATATTCACTTTATTTGGTAAAAATATTCTTTTTAGGAAACCAATCCTTTTCTTTTATTTTTATTGAAACATATTTCTTTTTATTACACATTAATTTACAATTAGTACCTCCCCCTTTAAAACCAACTTATATTTAAAGGTTATCCCATTAAAGAGTCACAGAAATAATACTTTGTACAACCACGTCGTTTCTTTATCAATTGATTTCCTATTATCATTATATTTGTAACAAATTTTGTAACAACCCTAGATTTTGCTTATATTTTTAAATTGACTTTATTTTTATTTTAAGTTATTTTAAATTTTCTTTATTTTAAACATTTCATTTTTAAATATAAATGTTGACTATTAAGTGATTTATAGTTCAAACTAGTATAATTTGAATATTTTACTATAAAGTGAATTTTGGTTCAAACTGGTCAAACTTTGACTTTTAAACTTCAAATTTAAATTATTTAAAATCTTAAATTTTATCTTTTATTATGTAAATAGATGAAATAACATGAACAATGCTTTTTGTTTCGTTGGAAACGGACTTAAACCGTGAAAGTTATGTACATCTCAATTTTGAGTATAATTTGTTTTATTTTGCAATTTTGTCTATTTTAAATTATATAAATTATATTTTCTTTGTCATATTTTATTTTAATTTGTGTTATATATTATTGTATGTATATTTTTGTCTTTTATTATTTTTAAAGCGATAATATAATTTTTCTAAAGTTTATTTCAATTTATTAAGCCTAGTTCTTATTTTTCTGCTATTTTCTTCATATAAATTATATTTAATTTAATTATATTTATTTATTTTGTGAATGAATTTTTATTTTTATGTTATTATCTTTGTTATAAATATTTTTCCAAGTCCATATAATTTTTCTAAAATTTATTCTGTTATTTTCAAATTTATCTAGTCTAGTTTGCAATTTTGTGCTATTTTCTCATTTTAACCTTATATAATTAATAAATATTATATATATTTTTATATTTTGTTAAATTTTCTAATTAGGACTGAAATAATTGTTATTTTCAGTAATTTAATCTTATATAAATAAATTAAAATAAATTTGAAAGGGTTTTGACTTTTGGGTTTCTAATGGCCCTTTATCTTCCACCTTTTCATATTTATCATAACTATTCATCAATTAGCTTTTAATATACACATCTTTCAGCCGTATATTTTCATCACCATTCACATACATTATTTTTCCATTCCTCAGACTGAAAATTTTCGGCCATGGCCTTATGAAGAAAGTTTGGTAAACTTCTTCTCTTCTTTTTCTTTGTTTTCTATTTTCTACTTTGATTTTGCATTGGTTCTCAACCATATATGGATCGGCCACTCCTCCTCCAGCCTTAGGCCAACCTCCACCACCTGATACTCCGACCAGCAACCTCCTTAGTCCACCACAATGGCAGGCCAAGCACATCCATGGCATGGATCACCACTAAAAATTCACAAAACCCATCACCTAGTAGGCAAACCGAGCCTAGTTTGTCCACATCCACCACTTCCACCACCCATGGCCGCCACCAACAACACCTACACCACCTCCAGCACCACCTAAACTCTCAGCCACACCATCCCCTTGGCTGCTATAGTGAGGGCCGTGACCTTTATGCCCTTGGCCGAGCCAATCTATGGCCTTAAACCCTTGTATATTGCTTTGTTATGTTGTTTTCACCACCACCTACCTTTGCACCACCTTCTAGCATGATAGGCCGACCATTAGCAACCCAGACCTGACCCAAAAAAATTTCTCTAGACCTGTAATACACTTTTTGCTGAACCTAATGTATGTTGGAGAAAAGTGCAAAACAATTCCGCTTTGATTTGTGCGCTCTATTCTATCATTGTTTATCGTATTTGCATTTGAAACTTATGTATATTATTACTGTTTGTGTGACTTGTGTTCTAGAGATTTGATACTTTGGCTCCCCTACTCATATTTGTATCGTGTTATCGTGCTTGTTTGGATCTCATTCGTGCATTCGTCGTCGTGTCTCCAGCACAAACCTGTGAGTTATTCTCACCAGACAATATATACATATATAACTAGTGAATTGACCCCTTGTGAATTTGTAAAATGTATTATCATGTTATATCTTCTATATTATGATTATATGATGTTCCCCCATGCTTAAACACCTTTTGTTACATTTTTTACCGTCATATTATGATGTTCTGTTATTTTATCAGTTTATCACACTGCAAGTTCCCTTTAGATTAGAATCACTATGGGTTGAAATGATACATACCCAAACGGACTTTAGAATAAGGGAAAATCGTTATGGGATGAAATGATAGGCCTGAATGATTTTTAATTTATTTCATTTACTTGGGACTGCGGGTTTGAAATGATAAAACCCGGATTTTCTTTGTAAATTACGGGTTGAAATGATATATTACCCGTATCACTTTACCTAGGCTAGAAAATTTTATACAGACCCGTAGTTAAAATGTATTTTTCTAAAATTTTAAAAGTATGTTTGAAATGTAAACATTGTAATATTTTGATTTAAAACATAATTAAAAATGATTTTTGTAAAGTATTATTGATTTTATGGAAATTTATAAGTTAAATAAATTATGGAAAAGTTAGAAAATTTAAATGTAAGTTATTTTGGGAATTTTGATTTAATTATAAATGGAAATTAAATTAAATATGAAATTATGATAAGTTTATGATAATTTGAATTTAAAATGAATTTAAAAGGATTTTATAATATATTAATGATTTTTGAATAAAGTTAAAATGTGAAATGAATGATTATTTAAGTTGAAATTTTGAAATATAACCAAAATGGGAATTTGTGAATTTGGCTTAAAAGTGAATTTTAAGTTAAATAAATAAAATTGAAATTAAGTTATATTTTGAAGTTTTAAAACTTAAGTGTTAAGTTGAAATTTAATTCAATGAATTTAAAATTTAATATTGAAATTTAATAAGTGAATTATTATTAAATCTTGATTTTTGAATGGAAATTTAACTTTATAAAATCATGAACTTAAGGAAAATTAAATAATGTTTATAAATGTGAAAATGTATGATTTTATAAGTTAAAAATGTTTAAAATAAAAATATAATTGGTTGTGAAATTTTATTGAATATTTGAAGTTAATTAACTGCACTTTTGAAATGCTATTAATTGCAATGTAAATGATATTACGGCATTTGTAAATGCTGTAGTTGATGATAATGAACTAAAAAGCTAAATTGAATTAAAGGCTATTATAGCAATTTTTGTAAGTGCTATAATTGTTAAATTTAAAAGTTTATTTGAAATTTAAGTAAACCCTATTACAGCATTTTCAAAATGCTGTCTTTTGTTAAATTGAACCGTTTTGAACGTAACTTTCCGTAGCGTTTTCTAAATGGTGCGAAAAGTGAATTTTCACTGTTTTGATAAACTTAAGTGAATAAATGAACTTTGGAAGTTGAAAATTTTGGAAATTTAATAATTTAATTATTAAATATAATAAATTCATTTTAATGATTTAAAAAGATTTTTGAAATATAAACTGTTTTGAAATGTGAATTGAAATGGTATTTTAAATGGAATAAAATGAATAATTATTTGAAATGAATGTGGTTTTGAAAAGATATAATATTTTTGATATACTCAAATGATTTGAAATGAAGTTGGAAAGATATGATATTTTGATATATTAAAATGATTTGAAGTGAAGTTTTGGAAAGATATGATATTTTTGATATAGTAAAATGATTTGAAATGAAGCTTTGGAAAGATATGATATTTTGATATATATTAAAATGATTTGAAATGAAGTTTTAGAAAGATATATATTTTGATATATTGAAATGATTTGACAGGAAGTTTTGGAAAGATATGATGTTTTTGAAATGGTTTGGAATTAATTTAATCTTTATTTTGATAAAGATTTGGATTTGAAATGATATTCTGTTTTGAAGTATAAATACCATTTTAAATTGTAACTACGGGTTATAATAACGATTGGTTGGCAAAGAGACCGGGATCGGATATCTGGCATATTCTCGGTCGATACCGAAAACCACTTTGACAACCATGTACGCGGTTGAGATTCCAGAATGAAGTAGGATGGTGGCGACGTTCTTGAGGTATATTACGTGAACCCAACTCCCGTGAGTTGGCATAAGGTGGCTAAAGCAGGTGTGATCTCAGGCCAAGTGAGGTCATTCCTCCGCTCGGACACATTCCTTCGATACTATACTCTTACTTGTGATTGATTAGATGACCATCCTCTAATTTTGATATGGAAGTGTGTTCCGAGGTGGGCGTATGTCGCTGCTGCGTTACCACCAGCCCGTGTGCGTGATTGGTATATCTACCATGGCATTGCCTTGTGTGCCGTGTCACCTACCATACCGAGCCTTTACTACGAGTTTTTTTCTCCCGTAGCCCGTGTGGTATCCTCTGACAGTCACCCGGTGGGGAGATGGCATGATATTGGATGGACTACTAGGATTATTATGTGTGAAGGGTGATATGGGTAGCCCAGAACGCTATTTTAAAGTATGTTTATTTTACTGTGGACATTATTATAATAGAGAAATATTTTTTCATAGTAAATAGTTTAATGGATCCTTAGAGGATGGGCGGTCCCAGGCATCCTTTAAGTTACTTGTACCTTATTACAGTTCACTTGAGTTGGTTTACATTATATAAGTATATATTGTCCTGACTGGAGTGTTTGTATTTTTATGTACGCTCGGGTCAGCCTGAGTTATTCACAGATTTGGATTCCACTTTCTGGAGATTGGAATCGCTGGAGATTATCTGCTTATCTAGTTTTATCTATTCCAGTTCTGTTGTTCTATTCAGCTTGTACTTGGTTATCATCTTAAGACTTCTGTTGTACTTTATTTAGTCTGTTGTATTTTATTTAACTCTGATATATTTACATAGTAGCTTCATGAACTACTATCTCTTTACTTCCACTGCATTTCTTACTCTACGTCTGTGTTCTATGATTATTATTTACTGTATGTTCTGAGAATTGCCAAATTTTATTTACAACGCGGTATTTTGAGCAATTCAAGCCGGACATATGCGGATGCGAATGGTTGAAAATACCGGGTTGTTACAGTTGGTATCAGAGCTTTGGCTTTGAGGCAAAACTTAGAATGTATGGTAAATTTAGTTAAAAAATCACTTTCATCCAAACTTGAATCTCTTCCTCTTTGATTCAAATTCCATTTGAACTTTGGAACGTTCCCTGCGGTTTCAAAATTCATTCGAGTCCTTCACTATTTATCTCCTTTTGATTCTGGAGTATCCCATAACTCCACTTCGAATAAGCTTTATAGTGAATTGGCGGTCCCGCCAATCTCAAAAAAATTCATTTGTAAAGAGGGAAACTCCTATACAATTAGCATCGATTCACCAGAAATTTATATCTATCCTTCGTTTTGATGCTAATATCTTTTGTTATTCCAAACTCTATCTATTGAGATCGAATGTTGATTTACCCTAGAAAATCCACATCGATCTTATTCTTTAAGCCACGGTTGACCCGGTTAAGGTTGCCCGCGATTTATTTAAGCTTATCCACCTCTCTATTTTGTTATTCAATCATCTTGTCTTTTGTTTCCAATATATCTTCCAAACATTTTGAATTGTACTTGTAAATCAATATTAATGTTTTGTTGTATATTGTGTTGTTTGAGCTGTTGATGTTGATTTGGGTTTCTGATTGATTCATCTGATCAACACCATCGATAGGATTTCTAAAACACTTTGACAGAACAAACTGACACAATATTATTTTAAAATTTTGGTTAATGAAATAAATTTTGATATAAGTAAATTTATGGAACTTAACAAATTGATTTGAATTAATCATTTGAAATGATAATACTTGATTTATCATTTATTGTTCTATAAATGAATTTATAAATAGATGTTTATAGATTGATTTGGGAAATGAAATGAGTTTAAAACAAGAAATTTGAGAATTCAATTTCCGATGGTTTCAAACCTTGTGTTTAAAGTTTTAAAATGGGTATATTATTTAAAGTATTTTCTAATAGAAATTTGTTTCCAAGAATTTTTAAAGTTTAAAATTAGTGCTCTTCTCTTTGTCACTGGAAAATAACTTCGGTGATAACCGCGGCATCATCGACGTTCATTTTCGAGTTTCGAAGTGAAGAGACCGTTCTGTAGTCTTGCTACAGCTTTGTTTTGGGAAATTTAATTAATTTGAATTTCTAAAATAAGACTGGATTTATAATATATATAGATATATGATTTAAATTTGATTTGACATATTATGCATATATATTTATTTATCTCTAAACGGTTTGAAGGAATCGGAAATTTTATTCTTAAACTTTATCTTAAAGAATCATTTCAATTATAAAAAGAAAATCAAAATTTTAGATAAATGATTCAAACTTGAGATGAGGGAACTAGAAAGTTTTATTTGTATAATACTCAATTGCATTCAAATATAACTTACCTTAAATTTTTAGAAGTTAACAATGTAATTGGATAATATATAATATAAAAAGTTTTATAAATAAAATTTGAGTGGTCATAATAAATGTTATACACTTAAATTTTAGTTATAAAAAGATTAACTGAGGTACGTAGAATAAAAAGGTAATTGAATAATTTACAATATAAATGATGTTGAAGGGATTAAGAATAAATTAAAATCGTTATAATAAGTGTAAGCATATTTAACATAGGTGATAAAATATATTGAGAGGAATAAACTTAATTTTAATTAGAAATGAAGAAGAAATAAATTTTATATGGTACATTTTGAGTATAATAAAATATTTTCAAATACATGATTTTAGGGATTAGTTAATTTAAGATAATTGGATAATAAGCTAATAAAATTGGAGATGATTAAGATTTATTCAACTTATGTAAAATTAATTTCCAATTTAAGTTGAAATTTTTAGGGTTTTTAATTTATTATATTATTTTATTTTCTTCAAACTATCTTCTGATTGTCCTTATTTTCCTTATCTTGCTACAGAATGGGGAAGCTACTGCTTATACCAGTCTGTTTAGAAATCTTTCATAATCTTTGAAAATCTTTGGTACTCATCTTGAATCTTAGCACTGCTTGCCATCCACATACCGTCGGTCAAGCGGAAAGGGTGAATCAGATTCTAGAAGATCTTTTTCGTGCCTGTGTTCCTGATTCTGGAGAATCTTGGGAAGACCATCTCCACCTTGTGAAACTTACCTATAACAATAGTTATCAGGTGTAATTTAAATCTCCCTGTCATCTTGTCTTAATCTTGTTTCACTCTATCTTTTTCTATGCTTTCCCGTACCTCATTCCTTTTCGGGGACGAAACGTTTTGAGTGGGGGAGAGTGTAACAACCCTAGATTTTGCTTATATTTTTAAGTTGACTTTATTTTTATTTTAAGTTATGTTATATTTGTTTTATTTCAAACATTTCATTTTTAAATATAAATGTTGATTATTAAGTGATTTATAGTTCAAACTAGTATAATTTGAATATTTTACTGTAAAGTGAATTTTTATTCAAACTGGTCAAACTTTGACTTTTAAACTTCAAATTTAAATTATTTAAAATCTTAAATTTTATATTTTATTATGAAAATAGATGAAATAACTTGAACAGTGCTTTTCGATTCGTTGGAAACGGACTTAAACTGTAAAAGTTATGTACATCTCAATTTTGAGTATAATTTATTTTATTTTGCAATTTTGTCTATTTTAAATTATATAAATTATATTTTCTTTGTCATATTTTATTCTAGTTTGTGTTAATATGTTATTGTATGTATATTTTTGTCTTTTATTATTTTTAAAGTGATAATATAATTTTTCTAAAGTTTATTTGAATTTATTTCAATTTATTAAGCCTAGTTTCCATTTTTCTGCTATTTTCTTCATATAAATTATATTTATTTATTTTATGAATGAATTTTTATTTTTATGTTATTATCTTTGTTATAAATATTTTTCCAAGTCCATATCATTTTTCTAAAATTTATTCTGTTATTTTCAAATTTTTCTAGTCTAGTTTGCAATTTTGTGTTATTTTCTCATTTTAACCTTATATAATTAATAAATATTATTTATATTTTTATATTTTCTTAAATTTTCGAAATTGGGACTGAAATAATAGTTATTTTCAGTAATTTAATCTTATATAAATAAATTAAAAGAAATTTGAAAGGGTTTTGACTTTTGGGTTTCTAATGGCCCTTTATGTTCCACTCTTTCATATTTATCATAACTATTCATCAATTAGCTTTTAATATACACATCTTTCAGCCGTATATTTTCATTACCATTCGCGTACAATATTTTTCCATTCCTCAAACTGAAAATTTTCGGCCATGGCCTTATGAAGAAAGTTTGGTAAACTTCTTCTCTTCTTTTTCTTTGTTTTCTATTTTCTACTTTGATTTTGCATTGGTTCTCAACCATATATGGACCTCCACCACCTGATACTCCGACCAGCAACCTCCCTACTCCACCACCATGGAGGCCAAGCACATCCATGGCATGGATCACCACTAAAAATTCACAAAACCATCACCTAGTAGGCAAACCGAGCCTAGTTTGTCCACATCCACCACTTCCACCACCCATGGCCGCCACCAACAACACCCACACCACCTCCAGCACCACCTGAACTCTCAGCCACACCATCCCCTTGGCTACTACAGTGAGGGCCGTGACCTTTATGCCCTTGGCTGAGCCAATCTATGGCCTTAAACCCTTGTATATTGCTTTGTTATGTTGTTTTCACCACCACCTACCTTTGCACCAACTTCTAGCATGTTAGGCCGACCCTTAGCAACCCAGACTTAACCCAAAAACATTTCTCTAGACCTGTAATACACTTTTGGCCGAACCTAATGTGTGTTAGAGAAAAGTGCAAAACAATTTCGCTTTGATTTGTGCGGTCTATTCTATCATTGTTTATCGTATTTGCATTTGAAACTTATGTATATTATTACTGTTTGTGTGACTTGTGTTCTAGGGATTTGATACTTTGGCTCCTCCACTCATATTTGTATCGTGTTATCGTGCTTGTTTGGATCTTATTCGTGCATTCGTCGTTGTGTCTCCAGCACAAACCTGTGAGTTATTCTCACCAGACAATATATACATATATAACTAGTGTATTGACCCCTTGTGAATCTGTAAAATGCATTATCATGTTATATCTGCTATATAATGATTATGTGATGTTCACCCATGCTTAAAAACCTGTTATTACATTTGTTACTGTCATATTATGTTGTTCTGTTATTTTTATCAGTTTATCACACTGCAAGTTCCCTTTAGATTAGAATCACTATGGGTTGAAATGATACATACCCGAACGGACTTTAAAATAAGGGAAAATCGTTATGGGCTGAAATGATAGGCCTGAATGATTTTAAATTTATTTCATTTACTTGGGACTGTGGGTTTGAAATGATAAAACTCGGATTTTCTTTGTAAATTACGAGTTGAAATGATATATTACCCGTATCACTTCACCTAGACTAGAAAATTTTAAACAGACCCGTAGTTAAAATATATTTTTCTAAAATTTTAAAAATATGTTTGAAATGTAAATTTTATAATATTTTGATTTAAGCATAATTAAAAATGATTTTTGTATTATTGATTTTCTGGAAATTTATAAGTTAAATAAATTATGGAAAAGTTAGAAAATTTAAATGTAAGTTATTTTGGAAATTTTGATTTAATTATAATTGGAAAGTAAATTAAATATGAAATTATGATAAATTTATGATAATTTGAATTTAAAATGAATTTAAAGGGATTTTATAATATATTAATGATTTTTGAATAAAGTTAAAATGTGAAATGAATGATTATTTAAGTGGAAATTTTGAAATATAACCAAAATGGGAATTTGTGAATTTGGCTTAAAAGTGAATTTTAAGTTAAATAAATAAAATTGAAATTAATTTATATTTTGAAGTTTTAAAACTTAAGTGTTAAGTTGAAATTTAATTAAATGAATTTAAAATTTAATGTTGAAATATAATAAGTGAATTATTATTAAATCTTGATTTTTGAATGGAAATTTAACTTTATAAAATCATGAACTTAAGGAAAATTAAATAATGTTTATAAATGTGAAAATGTATGATTTTATAAGTTAAAAATGTTTTAAATAAAAATATAATTGGTTGTGAAATTTTATTGAATATTTGAAGTTAATTAACTACAGTTTTGAAATGTTATTAATTAAATGTAAATGATATTACGGCATTTGTAAATGCTATAGTTGATGATAATGAACTAAAAAGCTAAATTGATTTAAAGGCTATTATAGCAATTTTGTAAGTGCTATAATTGTTGAATTTAACTAAGTTTATTTGAAATTTAAGTAAACCCTATTACAGCATTTTTAAAATGCTATCTTTTGTTAAATTGAACCGTTTTGAATGTAACTTTCCGTAGCGTTTTCTAAATGCTGCAAAAAGTGAATTTTCACCGTTTTGATAAACTTAAGTGAATAAATGAACTTTGAAAGTTGAAAATTTTGGAAATTTAATAATTAAATATAATAACTTCATTTTAATGATTTAAAATGATTTTTAAAATATAAACTGTTTTGAAATGTGAATTGAAATGGTATTTTAAATTGAATAAAATGAATGATGATTTGAAATGAATGTGGTTTTGAAAAGATATAATATTTTTGACATATTAAAATGATTTGAAATGAAGTTGGAAAGATATGATATTTTGATATATTAAAATGATTTGAAATGAAGTTTTGGAATGATATGATATTTTTGATATAGTAAAATGATTTGAAATGAAGCTTTGGAAAGATATGATATTTTGATATATATTAAAATGATTTAAAATGAAGTTTTAGAAAGATATATATTTTGATATATTGAAATGATTTGACAAGAAGTTTTGGAAAGATATGATGTTTTTGAAATGGTTTGGAATTAATTTAATCTTTATTTTGATAAAGATTTGGATTTGAAATGATATTCTATTTTGAAGTATAAATACCATTTTAAATTGTAACTACGGGTTATAATAACGATTGGTTGGCAAAGAGACCAGGATCGGATATCTGGCATACTCTCTGTCGATACCGAAAACCACTTTGACAACCATGTACGCGGTGGAGATTCCAGAATGAAGTAGGATGGCGGCGACGTTCTTGAGGTATATTACGTGAACCCAACTCCCGTGAGTTGGCATAAGGTGGCTAAAATAGGAGTGATCTCGGGCCAAGTGAGGTCATTCCTCCGATCGGACACATTCCTTCGATATTATACTCTTACTTGTGATTGATTAGATGACCATCCTTTGATTTTGATATGGGAGTGTGTTCCGAGGTGGGCGTATGTGGCTGCTGCGTTACCACCAGCCCATGTACGTGATTGGTATATCTAACTTGGCATTGCCTTATATGCCGTGTCACCTACCCTACCGAGCCTTTACTACGAGTTTTTTTTCTCTCGTAGCCCGTGTGGTATCCTCTGACAATCATCCGGAGTGGAGATGGCATGATATTGGATGGACTACTGGGACTATTATGTGTGAAGGGTGATATGGGTAGCCCGTAACGCTATTTAAAAGTATGTTTATTTTACTGTAGACATTATTATAATAGCGAAATATTACTACATAGTAAATAGTTTAACGGATCCTTAGAGGATGGGCGGTCCCAGGCATCCTTTAAGTTACTTGTACCTTATTACAGTTCACTTGAGTTGGTTTACATTATATAAGTATATATTGTCCCGACTCGAGTGTTTGTATTTTTATGTACGCTCGGGTCAGCCTGAGTTATTCACAGATTTGGATTCCACTTTCTGGAGATTGGAATCGCTGGAGATTATCTGCTTATCTAGTTTTATCTATTCCAGTTTTGTTGTTCTATTCAGCTTGTACTTGGTTATCAACTTAAGACTTCTGTTGTACTTTATTTAACTCTGATATATTTACATAGTAGCTTCATGAACTACTATCTCTTTACTTCCGCTGCATTTCTTACTCTGCGTCTGTGTTCTGTGATTATTATTTACTGTATGTTCTGAGAATTGCCAAATTTTATTTACAACGCGGTATTTTGAGCAATTCAAGCCCGACATGTGCGGATGCGAATGGTTGAAAATACCGGGTTGTTACAAATTTAAGTACTCACAATTTGAAGGTAATATTTCTCATTGAAATTTTCATTATATTTTAACACAAAATGTAAGTTGCACATATCGTTAATTAATTGCTATTTACTTCGATTTCTTATTAATGGCAAGATATAATTACTATTAATTACAATAATTAAATCTCAAAACATACCCTAATAT
Organism: Allium cepa; assembly: GCA_030765085.1. NCBI lineage: Eukaryota > Viridiplantae > Streptophyta > Magnoliopsida > Asparagales > Amaryllidaceae > Allium > Allium cepa. Next base: position 299,918,397 of record CM060931.1, read on the forward strand.
AGGGAAGATAATTAGTCCAATTGTTTCGTTTGAAATCCAAATTTCCATGTTAAACCCAATATCTATATACTAAATTAATTCCAACATTTATTTACAACAGTAATAAAACCCGTTCGTTATATATTTAAATTCCAAACAAATCCTTTTATTTTGATTTACCTTCTTATTATCAAATCAATTATTTCCTTATGAAATTGATTAACATTAGTTTTCATTTTATTACACTCATCACTCAACAGTTAATGTTTCTTCTTATATCAATTGTAATATTTCAATTACATTAATTCTCCATTAATTAACAAATAATTTTCTAACGGATTCAATAATAAGATAATAAATAAAACAATGATTATACATTACTAATCCATATCTATTAACTTATTATTTACAAAAAGAGGTTAATAAATTTACGTACAAAATAATTGATTTCATACTCCATATTAAAACCAAATGCAATTAATAGCATATGATCACATCAATTTATACATTATTTATTTTATTCCTTATTAAACTTTATTATTTAAATTGATTGAAATTACATTAACGTAGTATAGTAGTCAATTACATTCAATCTATATTAGAAAATTATATGTTAATACGTGTTACCATCTTTTATCTCATTAAAATTAGTTGTTTTAAGATTTATCTTAAGGTCAAAATTTCTAATCTAATAAGATTTAATTTAATAAATCATAAATTTTAATTTCTGACAATATTAAAGTCCAAAACCTTATTAAATTTAATATTTTTAATTATCAAAATTATTGGTTGTTACAGTTTTTCAAGGGATTCTCCCTTGGTTCAAACGCATTTTGACGTGAGCTCCCTTGGCTTGAATGTGATTAGACGTAAGATTTCTACATGACTTTGAGGAAGCTTTGGTGTAACAACTCGATTTTGGGGTAATTAATATAGTTATTTGATTAATTAAAAATCGATTTTTGGAGTTTAAAAGAAATAATTTGAATTTGTTTTAGAATATCAAGATTTTATTACAGGGTAATTAGTAATGGAATTAAATAGTTTTGATAATAAATGCATGTTTTATAAAAGTGAATATAAAATTTGGTTTGGTGTTTTATGGTAATCTGAATTGAATGTGTATTGTATTTAAAAGGAATGGAATATATATATATATATATATATATATATATATATATATATATATATATATTCTAAAGACTAAACTCAAGCAACCCAAGCCTAACATTCCTAATTAAACCTTAAATATCACGTTTCCCCTTCTCTAGACTTCTCGACTTCGTGATATTTTACTTCTTATATATATATATATATATATATATATATATATATATACGTACAAGTTTAAAATTTTCATTCATCACTTAGAAATTCATCTATTTACTTAAATTTATTTTCACTACATAATCAAATTAAAATCTCATGCATTATTATAAATTCCTAAAAATTCAATTATGGGCTTCTTATCACCAAGAGTGTAAGTGATGAGGGTTCGATCATATTTTAGAGTGTTATGTACATGCGATTGGAGAATGGAAGAGGAGATAATGTGGTGTTCCAGTGAGTATTTCACTTATGAATTCTGTGTCTAATCTATGATTCAAATGTGTGTGTGTGCGCATGTGTATATATATGAATTGAATGATACTTATGTGTATAACATGGTGAGCGTCGATTTGGTGGTGATAATGGCGATGCGAACCACTAAAGTTGATCGAAGAATGCACAACTTAAAGTTTTGCTTCCTACCAATGGACCGGTCAAGGATGATGGATGCACCTATGGTTGTGCATGTCATGTGTGTTTGCATAGTGTGTGCGAATGTGTCCAATACTTTGTGTGTACGTGAGAACTTTACTATGTGTTGTGTGGTTGTGTTAGCGTGTATAGCTATGTTTGTGTATGTGTAATTGTGTGTGTAACAGTGTGTGAGTAGGTTTATGTGCGTGTGTGGGTTTTAACTTATGTGTGTATGTGAGAGTGCTGTTGTTGTACGTGTATGTGAGTGTGGCAGTGTGTGTATGTGTGCAAGTTTTTGTGTGAGTGAGCAAGGTAGTGGGTGAGTGTGTGTACAAACCGAGTTGGCTCCTTTTGACAGGCCTGTGTATTTCTAGCCAATCTGTTTGTGTGCATGTATGCATATCTTCATGTACTTCCTCCTTTTTTAAACTCCATTGTGCTCATGTTTTGTTGTTGTGTTGTTGCCTTGGGTATTTATGTCCATATATGCAGACCGATGTATGCGCAAACAGGAGTGCGTGTATGCAACTTTATGTGAGTGCTAACACCTTTATTTTCAATGAAGAAATAAATGTATGTGTTTGAAATTTTATTTTATTTTAATATATATTAGTCAAAAATTTATATATAATAAGATTTGTAAGTAAAAAGATATTTCGTACATCGTAAATTTAATTAAAAATTTTTATTTAATAATAGTTATTAATTACTTAATTTAGGAATAAACTATTTAGTAAAATATTTGCTTTTTATTTTAAGTAAATTTATAAAAATCCTACATAAAATTCTGGGAGAAAATATGATATTATTTATAATTGATATTTAATAGAATATGAATACATAACTATTTTGGATAATATAATATTACTTAACCAGTGTTTGATTATGGAAAATTATGAAATAATTTTTATATGTAATATTCAAGTCTACAAATTATTTTGGGGATTTAAATTGAGTTTTCTAATATTATTGTGAATATTTAATAATCGAATAATTTTATAAAATACCGAGGAATTAGTTATCTATTGTAAATATTAAACTATTGTTGAGTTTAGGTAATTATTTAATTAATTCTAGAGTATGTATTTATTATCATTCTCTTAGTACTTATTTTGTTATATCAAATTATATGTTGTGAATGATTCATTATTAAGTATTGAATTGCTTATTTATATTTATTTGAATAATCTATTTTTGTATCAGTCTCCCAATCATTCTTTTCTCGTATATCAAATAGGATCATATGATTGATTCACCATTGATATACATTTGATTTATTTCTGTATGATACGTTGATGACATCCTTCTATGTGATTTCGTGATATTTAATTCTATATGATGAGAAATATGAATAAACAGAGCTATAATACCGTTTAGGATGGTGCATTCGGTAATATTTCTCCTATTATTCTTTAGACTCGTTATATAGAATATTATGTAGTTTGAGTGTAATTTACAAGCAGCAAATAGACGTTTAAGTATCAGTAGTGTTATGAGATGCTGTTGTGATATTTATTCGATTATTCACTGTAATTAGACGACACTTACATAAGGGAAATAGAATGGATAGTGTGAGGTGATACATAGTGATATATGGCTCCATGTTTATATTTAGCAAGTATGGCTCCATGCCTAATGATGACCAAGACTTCATATCTATATGTATTGGTTCTATATGCCACTATTATGATGTTCTTCTGCTATGTTTTTTGGAGAGTACCAGATGGCTAGAATCCACCCTAGCAGCCTGATCATGGAGTCGCACCTTAGATCTATGACACCCAATATATATATATATATATATATATATATATATTATAAATATATATGTGTATATTTATATAGTCGCGTGCTTTTGCTTCGTGCATTCGCTTCAGTGTCACTTAGGCCAGTAGTATGTTACCTATAAGGGCGATTGTAGTGTTGTGACTTAAGAGTTCTTCCATTGACAAGCACATTAGTGGATACATGTAATGATGACTATAGAGTTAACTAAGACTGTAGAGACTTTGTGTCTCTTGAGTTTGCTTCGTGCTATCAATCTCCCTTCTAGTGCTAACAGAGTAGTAGATATATACTTTGATACACCTAACTGTAGTATAGTTATGGGTTTGATGATCCATATAGTGTTATACATGCATGTGGATCTACTTAGGTCTTCATGTTTATCGTATGGTCATTTATCATTATAATACTTTTAGACAGTTTACACACAAGGAGATGAGATTATACTTATGATACATGTCAAGAGTATGATTGTTTCTCAATATATTAATTGGCAGCATATCCTATTTTATGTGTATTGATGATGATGTTCTATTCACTGAGATTGTGAGATATATTTAGGCAATGCTTCACGCTAGCCTGATTATAGTTAGTTATGTCTCATTTATTGATATTTGTCGATTTGTCAATGATTTCTATATATGTATGATTTATCCATTTGTATTGATTTTGTGATTTCTAATTTTATGTGCTTCTATATGGGTGATGACATCTTTTAATATCATAGTTGATTTTTTCATATGGATTTGAGTTGCTTGGGAGATAGGATGCCTTGATGATTATTTCATATGGATTTGAGTTGTTTGGGAGACAGGATGCCTCGATGATTATTTGTGGCATTATATCAATATTCCACGTATATATATTTCGATATCTATTTAGATAATTTGACATGTCGTCTGATGCTTTGAGTACCTTTGGTAGTAATATCTTATTATTATTTCTTTTTTATATATTATTACCCATGTTACAGATTCTTAATTAGACATAGTTTGACATGAGTGTCATTTATGCAATACTTGGTCAGTCTGAGACATTGTAGGTACAGAGACCATTTGACCAGCATTTTATTTGTCAGCTTAGAGGAGATTTATGTTAGGATTGGGATATGATATTGTATATCATTGATTCATTGTGTGTGTGTGTGTGTATGATATTGAGTTGTTTATTAGTTGTACATTTTATTATATTGTGATAGTTGGCATTTAAGATAATTGATCCATACAATATCATATATTATGCATTACATTATTTATTATTGCTGCAATTGACCTTGTGCTTTAGTTATTTACTATATATTATGTATTGTTCCATCCTTGAGGCACACATGTTTGTTGCTTTGTATCAATACTATGCACATATATGTGAGTTATTTATTTGATGTCTTAATATGCATCATGTTAGTTCAAGTGTAATAACCAAGAATTTTAGTCACTAGATTTCTAATATTTAATTAATTTTAAATATTTAAATAATTGAAATTTTGAAATTTAATAACTTATATTCATATATAGGGATTACTTGAATATTTGAATTTATGAATTAAATATTAATTAAATGGATTTAATAATTTTTATTTAACTCCTTTTAATTAATAAATAATATTTGTGAATTGAATTTGTAAATTTTGGTTACAAAAATAAATAGATCGGACAAATATCGACTTGGGATTGAGAATATAAAATAATATTTAAATTGTGCGAAAATAACATTCGAGGGCACTGTTTCGGATTTGAACGAAACTTGTGTCATTGGATCCGGAATAATGAATTATTGTACACCGACGAGTTTCATGACGGTTAGACATTTGGCTAGAAATGCCAATTAGCACGCCTCGATTGGATTTCGAGATTTTCGAGCATGAATAGTGTTGGTTGGTTGGTTAGCTAGTTATATAAGGACCTTAACCTCTCATTCATTTTGGCCAAACCCTAAGAGAAACATTGGCCGCCATTTTTAATTGCTTCATCTAACGGTCCACGCTCATTGGCGTCACTCGAGGCATTTACAAGGGATAGCCTCACATGGAATTTGCTCGGCTAGGGGAGAAAGATGGATGAGCGGTGTGATTAGGTAATAGTGGCTAGAGCTGCTATGGATCTGGGTTTAAAGGCAACGACATTTTTGATTTAGCGAGAGGTTCTTAGGTGAGTTAGGCCATAGGAAGCTCGTGGATGGGGTAAACCTTAGGCTGAAGTGCGGCGGTCACTGATGTAGTGTTGCGTGGCGTCGAGGAGAGGAAGTCGCGATGTTGGGTTTGTTTTAGCATGGCCCAGGGATGTAAATGAGATTGGATTAGTGGTTAAGCTTGGCTAATTGATTGGCTAATGATGTAATTATATAATTAATTTATTATTTAATTCAAATTCTTATTAAACTAATTACTTGTTCATATGAGGTCGGAGTTGAACGTGGTGAGTTGCGTTGTACTTGTGAAAGCATTAGAATAGTTATGGAGTTGGATTGAAGGAAAGTGGAGCTTGTATAATTTCAAGCTAGAATCGAATGCTGTTCGATTTTAGTCTAAAATGGAACACTTTGGTGATAACTGGAATTTCTATGAGTGTACTCATCTTTAAGTTAACTATATAATATTTGTGATGCTATAAGTTTATTGTTAAATGCTTGATTGATGGTTCATATACTGTTGTTGTTTGATTGGTTGTTTGGTTGAAATCCAGTTTTGGAAAACGGATAACATATTAACTTGATTGTTGTTAACCCATATGATTATATATATTGTCTGTAACCATTGTCTTGCAGGGAATAATTTTAGGGGTTTCTATCCAATAATTATTATTTATTTTCTTATGCTACTTATATTGATGTTTAATTGAGATTAATCATGGCATTCTTTTTAAATTATTTAAGTGTCGTTATAGCAATTTTCGCCAAATCGTCAATTATTGAATATCATCTCCTAAACCCTTTGTGTATGTTGAACTTGAGCTTGTATTTTCACAAAATTATATGTTTAAAATTCATTAATTATTTTAATTAATGCTTTTTTGATTTAATTAATTATTTTAATTAAGCATTATTTAAATTTAATAAATTGTTCTAATTAACGATGTTTAAAATTTATTAATCATTATAATTAATGATACTTGAAATTAGTTAATCATTTTAAGTAATGATAGTTGAAATTTAAGAATTCATTCTAATTAAGATATTTGAATGTGATTATTCATTCTAACTAAGTATTTAAAATTAATTAATTAATTTAACAATGGTATTTTATTTATTTAACTGATTTAATAAAAGTGATTAAAAATTAATTTAATAAAGTGTACTAAAGTGAGTTAACTGATTTAGTGTTTTAAAGTTAATTTACCGATTAAGTAAAAGTATTTAGAAATAATTAACTGTTTAAATAAAAATAATCGACCAATTTATGAAAAGAGATTATAGATTTGATTTATTATCTTTTAGGATAATTAATGTTGTTTTTAAAACTATGAAAGATTAGAAATGTGATTAATTATCTTTCGACATAATTAATTTAGGTTTAAATTTATAAAAAGTATTTTTGAATTTGATTTGTTTTCTTGGGAAAAATTTAATGTGGTTTTGAAGTAATAAAAACAGTATTATAAATTATGCTTCGAGATAAATTAACATTTGTTTTAATTTATAAAAATGATTTAATCGATTTATTATCTTATAGGATAATAAGTGTTGAATAAATTTATATATAATAGTTTATAAATAAAAAGAATTTTTTTAAGAGGAACTGTTTCAAAACAAAGTTAAGTGTAAATAATTTGGGTTTATAAAAAATAATGTTTTGACATTTGTTTTTATCTTGGTTTTAATACACTTAGAAAATATAATTTGCCCTTTTAAAAGAATATTTTAAAGGGTGTTTTTAAAAGTGTCTTTAAAAAATATTACGATGTGAAAATCAAGTGCAAGTGTTATAAACCATTTTATCATTCGTGGTAGTAAATTTATTGACTGTCGACTTTGACTCTGCTTTCTTCTTTGTCTTTCGTCTATTCAATACGATTTATTGCTCTTTTGAGCTTTGTTATTCTTTGTTGAAAATGACTAAACCAAAAGAGCGAGTGGGGGCCAAGCTATGTGGTGTTACTCCTATTAGGTTCTTTTTACATCCACTCTAGATTGGATTCGGTTTTACGCATTGAGATATGAAATATTCAGATTCTCAGTAACAGTAGGCGAGGTCAGGCTTGGTGGCTTCCGAGAACCATTTGAGTTCTCACATATATTTCTAGAGGTATACTTTCGGTAAGGAGGGCACACCCTCCTAGTCGTTGTTGGAAAAACTTCTTTTTTTTCCTTTTTTGTTAATTCAAATCTTTGTATTGTTTCCTTACTTGCATTAAAACTACCTTGTGCCCTTCTCTATGTTTAATTATGTTGTCCATTCTTTCAAGTCTGGAATTTGATATTATTTATGCCACTCATTAAGTATTGGATTTGTTCTTACTAGTAAACACTCATTAAGTCTGGTCAAAACCCTTTCTGCGTTTAGCGACGTGATCTCGCACAATTTATATACGTTCATCATATTACTTGAGTTTTCTCACGCTAGTTTTCCATACCGACCCCGATGTTATTTTATTGTAATGCTTGGGTCAGACTGAATTGTTTCCAGATTGCTTTGGTTATACGGAGTTATTGGAGAAGAGTTGGATGTTTACCTATCATAATGTTCTATTTTCCACCGCATCTTATGGTATACCTATCGGCAGCTGCAAGATCAGGATTTTATAACTATACGGCTGATAAGATTTATTTTTAACTTTGATGTACTCTATATTTTGGAGTGATAGTTTATACTATCTTTGTTTTATTATATGTTGTCATTTCCGCTGTGAGATTCCATGTCCCTTATTCTTGTTCTTTTCTTCTATTTTATCCTAACAATCCGTCTTTCCGGTGATTTGATGTTCGGCATTTGAATACGATGGATGTATTTGGTGTTGAATTTCGATGACTGAAAAGACGGGTCGTTACACCAAGATAATATTCATGTGTGTACCCTTATAGCCTCATTCTCCATATTATCTGGCAACATTATTCTGTAATACTCTAGTGTAGTATAGGTATAGAGGTGGGGTGTCACATTGCGGGGTGCTTGGTGAAGTGGAATGCAAGGTGAGGCTCAAATTTTGGATGTAAACATAAGAGGTGCATAAGCAGTTGGCAACGATCACCAAGGCGTTCAAGCAAGCCGTCGAGGAGGAGATGAGGTAAGGAGGACAAGGCATGGACAATTCTTACATGAGAATAGTATGAGATTGAGGTAGCGATCGAGGACAGAATGGATATGAGATCAAGATGGTGATTGGTTTCACGGTCACATATGATGAATATATTTGATTGGGAGGAATACATGAAGGCAAGGATTCGGTTTTAGAATTTTGCAGATGCGTGAGCACATGACGACAATGATCGATATGAGATCAAATAGATGTAAAGATAGACATTAATATATATTCCTTTGTTCGAAGCATATTGTGCTTGATGATCCATTGGGGTCAAAGTAAGTACATGGTGAGGGAATCATGGAGTAGGCAACTGGATTTGGATCATAGTCCGGTTCAAGTGCTACTCACCCGTTTAGACGTTATTTTATGGTTTTAGACCAAGCCTTCAAGAGGGTCCGATGCAACGCTTAAAAGGTACTAATACCCAGTGTCATAGATATTGACTCTAAGGAGCACCGAAGTGGTAGGGGTTTTCATTATTGTTAGGAGAGCACTCTAGGTCTATATAGCAAAACTTGTACGGACAAGAGGTCGAATGAGGATGCTTAATTCCATTCGTGAACTCTCAAGGGTAGGGGTGTGTGTGTGTGTGTGTATATATATATAAAAATCAAAGATCATGTAATGTGTAGTTGCTCAATTTATATTTCGTTTAGTACGAGACAACAGTAGGTATTCTCTATTTAACAAATTGTTATGTTGTGCTTATGCTATGCTAGTTTATTGACATTGTTAATATGTGTAGCATAATAGTCTTGTATCATGACACTTTTATTACCCTTACACTTATATATTGGGCACCTTCATTATTGTATATTATTACGTGACAGTCACATTATATTAGTTGTGCTGACTAGTTGATTATAGTGGAAGAGCAGGTTATGGTATGATTCCCTATTTTTGAGATGGGTTTACTATACTTATTTATGAGCAGTCCCGATTATCCTTAAGCTATGTTTTTGGAGAGGGCCAACTGTGATCTATTTGTTTTCATTTTTTTGTATACAATTTTGATATACAGTATTTTGAGATAGTTCCCCTCTTACCAAGCTTTAAGTCTAACCCAGGTTTTGTCTTTGTCTTTTTATGTCATGACAACTCTTAAGTACTCGATTGAGTAATTTAGAAGTCATGTGCTTTTGAGGATACGCTATCAGAGTGCGCTGCCGGAGCATTTTGGAGGTGTGACATCACTATTTTGGGTGTGCATACTGGTTATTTTTGTAGTATGTGACAAACATGTTATTTTGTACATGAAACTTGTTGTATCAGATATTATTTAGAACTCGATTATTGGGAGTTGATGTATTCTGACTTTCTGTATTGATATTTATTTATCAATTGCTTCCGCTATTGAGGTCCCTTATGTATATTATTTATCATGTTCTATTCATGTATATTAAGTATATTATATGCTCTCATTCCAATGTGAGATCTTATGATGTCTTGGTATAGTGTTTTTTTATTTTACCCCATTGATTCATCTTTTATGGTATTCGAAAGTCAGACATTGTTTTGAGGCATTGACTTTAGGGAATATTTAAGGATGGGCTGGTAGGACACCTAACTATTGTCATCCCTATATTGATCGTGATTCGCTCTTAAGTGCCTCGTACAACCCGATTGCCACAAGTCAGACATACAAAATCAATATATGTATATGTATATGTATATGTATATGCATATGCATATGTATATGCATATGTATATGTATATGTATATGTATATGTGTATGTATAAATCGGCCAAACCGTGCATTTATAATTATACACACACATACATATGTATACATACATATATATACACACACATACATAGATACATATATACATATACACATACATACAATCACTTGAATCACATATTTATACATCTGCATAATATATTTCATCCATTATTCTGGTAACCCTAAGTCGGGTATACCAAACTATATATATGCTTAAATTGTGTTTGAACAAATTATGCTAAATTTCCATTTGGAACAAAAAAATCAGTCGAAAGCCACAACTAACTTATAGACTCCCCTAAAACCAACACCTCAAAAGAAGTTGGAAAGTAGGTTCTATCACAACAGCCAATTGTAAAATTGAATGGTATAAGACCTACTCTATATTGGTGTCCCAATCTCTCTCCACCCTACTCCAGTACCATGTTTGTTGGTCATATATCTTAATGGTACAATGGATTCCATGCACCAATCGGTAACCTCAAGTCAGACATACCAAAACTGTATATGAACGCTTCAAGCTTCATATCAATACACACACACACACACAATATTCCATGCATCTCGTAGTAGCCCTAAGTTGGACATACGAGGGCTATATTTGTACATACAGACATATATAAATCACATAAACTAGGTAAATATATATTCATATATATATATATATAACCAGTCAACTATATGGAACTAATAAACATATATCATGCACATTTACATATACAAAGGCAGTACACAACCAACGTAACAAATCTATCATCTCAATATGAATAAAAATTCACACATTCAATCATATAAACAATTTAATAAAAACTCGCCTTACTTAAGTAGCCAATCTAATAATTACATCGTCTTCGTATTATTCTATAGAGATCTCTAACTTATTTTATAAAATAATACTCTCATATATCAATCCCTTTATAGCTTAAAATCAGTTAATTCTTTTATTAAAATTAAGTTTAGTTGTTAATAAGGCCTCAAATTATTATATAGCTCATGTATATAATTTATATACACACACACACATATCACAAACCATGTCTTAGGGTCTAAAGTTAATAAATTATGTCAATTAAATATTTGAGATTTTATAACCTTATTCAAACTCTATTAGATAATCAATGCTTCTTTTGTAATTTATAATTCTCAAGTCACCTTTATAGAAAATCACTAGTTAGTTATTTACTGATTTATACCATTGTAAACCAATGTCAATACCAAATAAACTTCAAACCCACTTTAATATTATTTTAACCTGGCGAAATAATTATTTTGGCCTCATAGCATATTTCAAAGGTTATTCTTCTAATTTTTGATTAGTTATAATATATATTACAATATTTTTATCACCAACATAACTAAAAATTAGATTTTAGTTAATTTTCAACCATGTTATAAATTAATAATAACTCCATCTAACTATTTTCAATATGAATAGAACTCAATATTTATATATACGAGATTTAACCAATTATCTAGAATATCTGCAATAAAATATACAATGATATTTCTGTCGCTAGTATAACTGCAAATAGAGTTTAGTTAAATTATAACCATGTTATAAATTAATAACAACTCCATCTTAGTCTATTCAATACAAATAGAATAGAGTATTTATATATATGGTATTTTAATCAATTATCTCGAATATTCGCCGAAACTAGTACAATCAATAGGTGAATGATTATATATGTGTATATATATATATTATTCTACCTCTTATATATGATGTTTTCTAATATGTAAAAATTTAAATATTTATAACTTCATATGAATTTAGAGTTATAATTCCGCTCAATTGAGTTATAGTCTCGCAAGTGCCTAAATCCAGTCTAACCCTATACCATGTTGTAGATAATCTCACTACGAATGCAATTATAAAAATCGCATCTTGGTTGGTCATAGTTTGCAAAAGATATGAATTTTATGAGAATTCAAAATAAAGATGTTAAGTAATTAACTTAACAATTACTTAATAATGCTAATTACCCTAAAATCCTTTCTTCCCCAATCAAGCACTGTGCACACCATGCACCAATCCATACAGATGCGCACATCTCTCCCTAATTTCTCTCTCCTCGCTTCATGAATCGATGCACCAACTTCGCCAACATGCTCCACTATGCTCACACATCGCTACGCACCCTACGACATGAGGTCCAGCCCTCCTCCTACATCGTGACCTAGCAACTCTCTTGCTGCCTTATGAAGTTGCAATGCCGTAGATGAAGCCGCGCTACTTCAAGAAGCCACCGGCAACTCATCCTTGCACGATAGGCACAATGCCACTTTCATTTAACCAAACGCCTCCCCAAACTCCATCAATCGTTAACGCTAGTTGATGTTCACAAAAATGGGTATCAGCTAAGCACTTGCAGACACCCCTATATCACTATAGGTTTTCTCCTCATCTTGCCATGAGTTCAACAAATCCATCCCGACCTCCTTCATGGTTTGAAGCTCTCGATTTAATTTAATGATGAGGTGCTGGTAATTTAGTTTGCTGGATGAGGAGAAAATGATAAAGTGGAGTAGATATTATAAGTGGTAGAGTGTATAATATATATAGATATATTATTTAATTTCTCAAATAAATCAACACAGGTTTTGAGCTCACACGATCACACAGCACGTTAGATCACCAGAAACTCGTCGGTGCACATCACCTCATTTTTCCGGTCCCGATGATATAAATTTTGTCATCATCTGAGATGGCGTTCCGATATTATGATTTCACGTATTTCGAGATCATTTTGGCCATGCAATCGCTCGATTCTAAAAATTCGTCAACCGTGCATCTCATAACGAAGTCCTCATCCTAGAAACACAAGTTATGAACCAGGATCCCACTAGACCCGATTACGTGTGCATTTTCATAAAATAAGAATTTGTGATAACCTACACCTCTTGGCATACATATCTAAAGCCTATGGTGACTTTTGAACCCGTGTCGACGCCGAGAAATGCAAGCCATCGAGGTTTTTAAACACTATAGAAACCAAGAATTCAACAGATATGATCTAAGATATTCCATATTTCCAGGTCTCATAATGGAAGGCGCGAAAATATAAATTTAAAAAAACCATCTTAGAAAGTTTCTCAAAACATAGTCTCAGAAAATATTATTTAGTAAAATCCAGAGTACACAGAAATATAATACATAGTATGCTAAATACTATTATGATAAGTAAATACATGGAGAGAAACAAAAAAATATAGCAACTCCAAAGCTAAGCTCTACACTCCACTTTCTTTTCTCAGGCCTATCACCTGCTACCCTATCCTCCCGTGGTGGGGAAAAAGAAAGGAAAAGGGTTGGGTTTGACAAAAGTCTAGTGAATGAGTACATCAGTAATATATGCTGATCATATGTAGTTAATTTTAGTAATACTCCGCGTGACCTAAAATGTCTTGTCACGACCCAAAATTCATCGTTCAAAAGTTGACATCAAATACCTCCCTTGTATTCAACTGCCGGAGATTCGAACGTCAAATTTCAGATCGGATGGAGCTTATAACAACATCAGATGAATATAAAACAGCGGAACGAAATGAATATCATGCATATATCACAGATACAATAGTATAATATCCATTTCTACATCAGAGTATTTAATACATACACCAAAACTCCAAATACAACATCATAATAATTCAACAGTGATCATATATCCAAAAAGTCCTCAAATGAAAGAAGTGATAACGAACTCCCAAAAGATAAACCCCTGAGATCTCCAAAAGCTCCTAAGATATCTCCAAAGCAGAAGCTCCAAAATACTGCTTACTCCAGAGTACGGAAAACCTGCTACTAGGCTGCACGAGTAGAAATTATGGGACCCAGAGTTCAGGAAAGAAACAATAAACTCCAGGTCAGTCATGGGACTGATATGAGTAAACAAAAACAATTGTTTTTAAAGAAACTAGATTTATAAAAGAATTTCGGTATGCTTTCAAAATGAAACTACCATAAGACCTCCCGCCACACACACAATGCAATCGCAGAATTGGAGGAGATTTCTTCTTATGACAGTCAAATATGCTTGGTACGGGGAAATTTCTTTGATATTATTACTAGTGCATAGTGTAGAAAGCATTTCGAAAATATAATATTAATCTTAGCCGGCATAGACATTACGAATTATGCCTACTATAGCTACCATGTTTTATGGCAGGTTACCACCACGCTGCATGGCAGGTTATACAACCAAAAACGTACAGGGCTCGTATTGTTTCTTTGGATTTCCAACAAATGGCCAGGCTAAGAAACTTCCCGGGCCACATGGGTACGCCTCTGGAGGGACGACCCGAGAACCTAACCGGATCTCTGCCAACACAAGGCCGGGCTACCCCTAACTAGGTAACTACTGACACGAGTATGTCATCCCTCGGTTGTAACCAACCTTTATCCGGGGCCCCAGCAACAATCACAAAGTAATATATATATATATATATATATATATATATATATCTGCAATATCCATATAAGTTAAGTATTTGGGCTCCATACCATGATATTACTTCTATCTAGAAGGAAATGCACATACCCTAAGGGGCGCTACCCCCAATAACCATGCTGCATCTTTCCTGTTTCAACCATTCCGGGATGTGAGGTTCGACGAAGTCTCGTCCACAAAGCTATGCTTTTCAAAAAAGCCACGCTTTGATCAACAAATGATCAGCAGCACTCAGCATGCCACATTACCAAGTCGGGAATATATTACTGATAACCTTCAACTACATAACCTCTGAGCTTGTACGTCTCAGAGAAGGGTGTTAAGCTAAGAGAATAAATTCCCCGCCACCAACAGAAATGTATTTGAAAGAAATCTGCTTTATAGTTCAAATGTAATGTCAGACATACAATCCATACAAGTCTGTTCTGGGTTCGAATAGAACCGAAGGCACTTCCAAAGAAGCCCTTGTAAATCCGGGTATTCACAATCCCGATCGGACTTCCCATCACTTAGGGAATCTCTATACCGGAGCAACTCAGTGCAGAGACAATCGTTAGGTCATCCTATCGTTCTAGCAAATACCCTGTCTTCACCACCGGTGTTTAAATGTTATCCATAACGTCGAATCACATATTCAGAATGGGCTATATGACACAAAAGTCCTTTCCCGGCTAAACCGAATAGTAAGCGTCAATTTTAAAAACATATGGATATGTCATTCACAAAAATTCATAGGTTCGATGTGGGTTTTGGATAACTAACTGAAATCCGACTCCCTGTCGGATCAAAGTTTAAATGCCGTTTTACGGGCAACAGGGTTTTCACATGAATACAGAACAAACACAAACACAGTGTAGTACATAGCAATCTACATCACATAGTATCTCAATCAGAATAAAAATATCAATTCAGTACAGAACAATTATTTTAATTCCATGTGAGTGCGATTTAATAGATTAACCGCATAATTTAACTA
Organism: Allium cepa; assembly: GCA_030765085.1. Classification (NCBI taxonomy): domain Eukaryota; kingdom Viridiplantae; phylum Streptophyta; class Magnoliopsida; order Asparagales; family Amaryllidaceae; genus Allium; species Allium cepa. Next base: position 299,934,294 of record CM060931.1, read on the forward strand.
GTCGACTTTAATTTATCTGAATGACAAATTCTTAATTTACAAATTAATTTGAACACTTAGTTATTTATTAATCGATTTAATTACAAATTGTAAATCGTTCTTAATTTCTTTTCAAAATCATTGATTAATAAAAATTATTTACTTTAATTGTCATTTGAAAATCTTCTTTATACTTTGGAAATCAATTTATTACAGTTATAATTTTTATTAATGTTAATTAACTTTAATACTTAACTTAAATTAAATTATTTATTAAAGAATTAATTAATTTTTAAAACATTGTTAAATGATTTAAAAATAATAGTAAGTTCCTAATTTAGCAAAAATCAATATTGGTTACATTGTAAATACAAAAATTTATTGGGCCTAACCCAATTACAAAGTAACCCAAGCAACCAGGGTTTTTCACTCGAGCCAAACTCGAGTTCTTTCCGTCCTCTCCCCGAGTCTTTCTCTCTTCCCCTCGTCCCTGTTTCTTCTTCTTCCTTTTTCTCTTTTTTTTCTTTCCAATTAAGTTAAATACCTAAACTCAAATAGCCGAGAGTATACTCACGTACGCGAGTTTCATCCCGAAGCCAAACGTGCATTTTCTCGAGTTTCAACTTGAATATAAAGTGAGTTCTTCTTTTCTTTTTCTTTTCTGTTCTTTGCTATTTTGTTCAAATGAAACAAAGGTTTGTGGATGTGTACATATATATTAAGGGTTTGTGTACAGGGGAAGGTTTACTGAAGCAAGTACAATATTTCTTTTGCTCAGCATTTTATATTTCTTCTTCTGTTGACTAAACCCATGCTTGAATTGGGCCGATGTGATCTTGTTCATGCTGGAGAGTAGATGACATTTAATGAAAGCATTAATGACCATGCTTCCTTGTATACTTACAGCATATGCTGTTTGATTTTTTTCCTTAAGTACCAAGTTGTTTTATTTGGTTACTTTGCTAATTGAGGAAACAAAAATTTAGTTATTGTTTTCTTATGTCTATATTTGAATGTACATTCTTTCTTTTCTTTTGTCTTATTACTTTTTAATATAAATGAGTTCCTATTTAAAGTTTTTAACTATTAGAATTTAATTTTCAACATACGTTTTATTTTATTGTTTAATACAAATTCTTGTTTGTTACATAATTTATTCATTATTTATTTAAAACTCAAGCTATCAATTATTTGTTTATATCCATATAACTTTATAATGGTAATATTAACAATATTTTATTTCTCTTAAAATCTCTAAATTTTAAATTTAAAAGTTCAAAAAAAAAAATATCGAATTTTAAATTCAAAATTTTGGGATGTTACAATATCCCCTCCTTAAGAAAATTTTGTCCTCGAAATTGAAAGAGAGAGAAACGCAAACAAAGAATATACGAATTCAGAAAAATAAAGAAATGGCTTACCAGTTTAAGCCGAAATATCCACTCTGTAGTTGGGATACGATTTATTCATATTATCTTCAGTCTCCCAAGTACAGTCCTTTGAATCGCCACTCCATTGAACTTTGACCAGTTTCACGATTTTGTTTCTCAATCGCTTCTCATCGCGATCTACAATTTTTATCGGTTCCCTCTTTACTGCCAAGTTGGAGGTGATCTCAAGATCCTGCTGAGAAGCTTCTTCAATAATACTATCTGGATCGCGCACATACTTCCGAAGATTAGAAATGTGGAACACATCATGCACGCCAGACAACCAGCTGGGTAGCTGTACTCGATATGCCAGAGGACCAATCCTTTCCAAAATAGGAAAAGGACCAATATAACGCGGTGCTAGCTTTCCAGTTCCCGAATCTCAATACACCCAGCATCGGAGACACTTTCAGAAATACAGAATCTCCAACTTGAAATTCCAAATATCTTCTTCGGCGGTCATAATAGCTCTTCTGACGACTTTGAGCAGTTACTAATTTCTTTCGAATAAAATCAAACTTCTCTGTGGCTTCTGTAATCATATCTGGTCCAAGGACGATTCTATCACCTAATTCGATCCAGCATGTAGGTGATCGACACGGACGACCATATAAAGCTTCGAAAGGAGCCATTTCTATGCTGGCCTGATAGCTGTTATTATATGAGAATTTGACCAGATGTAAATGGTCCTCCCAAGAACCACCAAAATCGAGAATGCATGTACGCAAAAGGTCTTCTAGAATTCGGTTAACCCTCTCAGTTTGCCCATCAGATTGTGGGTGATAAGCAGTGCTGAAATTCAATTTTGTTCCCAAAGCAGCTTGGAATGCCTCCCAAAATCTACTAGTGAAGATCGGGTCACGATCACTCACTACTCTGCTGGAATACCATGGAGACGAACAATTTCCTTTATATATAGCCCTGCTAAGCTTGCTGCAGTCCGAGTGGATTTCATTGGAATAAAGTGAGAAGTTTTGGTTAGACGGTCCACTATAACCCAAATTGCTTCATTTCCCTTCTTGGTTCGTGGCAATCCGTCAATGAAATCCATCGATACCTGATCCCATTTCCATTTCGATACTTCCAAAGGCTGAAGTAAACCGGCCACTTTCTTTTGACCGCTTTTGATTTGTTGACAAGTAGCACAGCGACTCACATAAATAGATATGTCTCTTTTCATTATCTTCCACCAGAAAGTCCATTTGATATCTCTATACATTTTATTAATTCCTGAATGGATACAAAGTTTAGACTTATGGCATTCGTCCAAAACATCACATTTCAGATCAGGGAAGTCTGGAACACAAATCCTGCCTTTTAATCTTATTACTCCTCTGTTATCCATCTCAGAATTAGTGTCTTTTCCTTGGAAAATTCTTTTATAAATTCCTCGAAGAAACTCATCTTCATATTGCTTGCTCGCGATCCTCTCGAGGAGAGCAGGAGTGATAACAAGATATGCAAGAACAATATGTCTCCTACTTAAAGCATCGGCAACTACATTGGCTTTTCCGGGCGTATATTTAATATCTAAGTCATAAGATGCCAGAAATTCCAAGCAACATTGTTGTCGTAGATTCTTATCTTTTTGGGTAAAGAGATATTTCAAGGATTTATGGTCGGTGAATAATTCAAATTTTTCATCTAAAAAAAAGAGAGTTTGTTAAGTATATTGTTTTAAGTTCAGTTAATTTCGTAAATTTTTAAGAAAGCTAAAAAGATTCTCACCCAGAAGATAGTGTCGCCAGATTTTCAAAGCGAAAACAACAGCCAAAAGCTCCAAATCATGTGTTGGGTAGTTTCCCTCGTGCGGACGTAATTTTCTACCCACGTAGGCAATTACCTTCCCATTCTGCATTAATACTGCACCTACCCCATCACCACACGCGTCAGTATAGACAGATAAGCCTTGGTTCCCGTTAATAATAGCGAGAACAGGAGCAGTAGTTGATCTCTTTTTCAATTCCTCGAAAGCTTCATCACATTTTGAAGTCCAATCGAATTTAGCATGCTTCATTGTTAGCTTAGTCAATGGGATAACCAACTTAGAAAAATCCTGTACAAGCTTTCTATAATATCCCGCTAAACCCAGAAAACTTCAAACTTCTCTAGGAGTAGCGGGTTTCTTCCAGACCAGAATTGCAGAAATCTTGCTTGGATCAACAGAAATTCCTTCTTTATTAACAATATGACCGAGAAATCTGACTTCTTTGACCCAAAAGTGACATTTAGAAAATTTAACGAATAGGATATTCCTCCTCAATATCTCTAAAACTGTTCTAAGATGTTCAGCATGCTCTTCTTCAGTTTTGGAGTAAATCAAAATATCATCAATAAATACAAGGACAAATTTGTTCAATACTTCTCGAAACACTCGGGTCATTAAATCTACGAAGTACGCGGGAGCGTTGGTCAGTCCGAAAGGCATAACTAATCATTCATAGAACATGTAAGGACCCCTAAAGGAAGTTAAATGAACACAATCCTCGGCTATTCGCAGCTGATGGAATCCCTGAGCTAAATCCATCGTAGAAAAGAATCGAGCGCCATGAAGTTGATTGAATAGATCGTCAATTCTAGGTAAAGGGATTTTGTTCTTAAGGGTTTGTTTATTGAGATCGCGGTAATCTATACACAATCTCAAAGATCCATCCGATTTAGCCACGAATACAACAGCTGAACCCCATTCGGAAACACTAGGGCGAATCAATCCTTTCTTTAGCAAATCTCGAGTTTGATTGACTAATTCAATTCTTTCCCTAGGTGCCATCCTGCGACTTGCGTGAACAACAGGACGGGCATTGGGTACTAAGTCAATTCGAAAATTTATTTCTCTGTATGGAGGTAAGGATTTTACTTCTTCAAATACGTCGGAAAATTCCCGAACAACAGGTATAGACTGCAAATTGGGTTCAGGATATCCCGAAGTATACATCAATTTATCTCTCTTTGGACTCAGATCCTCACATCGGATTTCAATAAAATTTCCAAGGCTTGTTTTGACTAAAACTGTCCGATTATTACAATTCAGTTTAGCTTCGTATCTCGATAACTGTAACATCCCTGAAATTTTAGTTAAGATAATTTGGCAATTAATTTAATTTTAAAATTAAATTGTGAATTTGACTATGAAATAATTATAAAATTTTTAGAATGAATAAATTTTTTGGATTATAAATAGAATTTGAATTTTTTTTAAGATTTATTAAAGATATGTTCTGTTGTTTAGCTAGATTTATAAATTTAGTTTAAATTGAACTTTGAAACTGAAATTCAAAATTAAAAATCTTATAAATATATTGAGTTTGAAACATTTTCTTTTCAATTAATAAAAATCTGTTTTCCAAATTATATTAAATAGATATTTTGAATGATAATTTTAGAACATGTTTTTATTAATAAGTTTAATATCTTAAGTTTAAAATAAATATATTGAAAATAAAGTTTGGAAAAAATTATAATTGGTATAAAATTTATATATTTGTTTACTCGTTTATAAATTGATTTTTATATTAATTTTTGAATTGATATCTAAAAATAAATGTTTTAAATAATACATTTGAAAATAATAAAAACATTGGAACATATGTTAAGTTATAAAAACATAAGAGATGAATTGATACAAAAATATTTAAAATAAAAATAAAATAAGGTTTAAATGCAAATGCATGAATTAATTTAAAATAAGGTTCAAATTTTAATTTGTATAAGTATAAATAATACATAAGAAGATATTAAATAGTTTGTTTTAACATTTGTAAACTATTAATAAAGGGATTTAAACATAAATTTAAATATGTAAACAAAGTTGTAAATTTAAAATAAAACAAGGTTAAAAACATGAAAAATACATATGTTTATAAGTGTAGACCTTATACATAAGTGGATTTACAAGTGTAAGGGCATGGAGTATGAAATCATACAAACGGCAACATAACTGTTTTCTTTTAGTTAAAAATTTTTAAAGAAAAAAAAATCATCATTTCCACTTTTCTGAACCTGAAACAAAGATCACCTCAGATCAAAAAAACTAAAAATTAAATCTAAAACCTAGAAGCACGCAACATGTCTGAGACAAAATCAAGTTCATACTTGATTCAAGAGCAAGTTTAAGCAAATGAGAATCAAGATCATGCATGCAAGTTTAAAAGCATAAGGATCAAAACAAGATTCAATGCATATTTCCAGGCTTTTCAAAACAGGCCTTTGTCTTCATCTACAAAATGGTGCGCAAACTTACCTTATTGATCTGATCTAAAAATCTGATTCAGTTGTGCTAAAATGTTTCCTGTTGTTTACATATGCTTGTGTGTGCTTATTTCATAGGAATAGTTTTCACTGGTCCAAATATGTGTTCATTCCTGTGTATTCACAGGCTCAAAGAAAGAAAAAAAAATCCATGTTCATCTTTAAAATTTCAAAGTAAAGAAACTTGTAAAGAAACAAACCATGGAAAAAAAATCACAATTGAAAACAGAAAATGGAAAAAAAATTAAGAACAAAAGCAAGTTTTAAATTAAAACTCCAGGCAGTTTCAAATTGACAATAAATTCAAGTAAAAGGAAGTTTCAAATCTAGAAAATGAATTCAATCTAAAGCAACAAGAAGCAATCAACTGAATCAAAGCAACAAATTCAGACAGTCAAGAACAAAAGAAGAAGAAAAAATCAGATGTTTAAAGCCAAATTGTTTTCTGCAGAAATTCCAAGGTGGGCAAATTTTAAATTTTTAAAACCAGTTCCTATGCTTGTGAATCTGTGGATTGTCTAGATGAGTGGCTTTTTGTTATGAATAGGTTCCTGCAGGTATAGATCTACATATAATTATGTTTGCATGCCTGAATAGGTTGTGAGCATAGGCAAAATTATCCCTCTGTTCTTAGGTTACAGGATTTTTAAACCTGAAAAAAAATGTACCTCTTAAACTAATCAATAATAAACTCAAGATGAAAAATGTTTACATAAAAACAATATCACACTTTAAAATAAATTCAACTGTGTTCATCAGGTATTTGCTTATAGAATGATAAACGTCAGTGTAAAATCAAAATGAATGGAAATTTAGATGTTTAAGATTTGTGTTTTTGATTTTACAATTTGATTAGTTTTGCATAGATACGAATTTAGACGCGGAAATTAAATTTTTTAAGCTTGAAGGTTGAGCGAAATTGCAAGATTAACTGGAATGTGTTCCTACTAAGTTCTGTTGGTCTGCGGGGTTAGAGGGCCTGAGTTTTGGGATGATGGTACATTGGAGGTTACTGAGGTGGGGAAAAATAATCGGAGTGTTCTCTGATCATCACAGCGGCGGTATTAGGTTGGTATAGGGTTTAAGGTGTTGTATGAATGATGTGGTTATCGTGACGATTTGCGGTAAGAATAGTGCATCGGAGTTAGTGGGACCATGGGGAAAGGGACGTGAGTTATCGGTGGAGCTCCGGTAGAGATTGCGAGGTCGCTGACTATTTGTGGTGGTGGTATGAGGTGATTTCAGGTGACTGGATTTTGATTCCTTACATGCTCGAATGGGTCGAAATTTAATTGGGAAGGAGGAAGTAAAATCTGGGTGGTGAGGGGTTTCGACGAGGTCAGGGAAGACTTGCCAGTAATGGAAATGATGGTCGTTGATGACCGGATTGATGGTGCACATGCACCATGGTGAGGGGGTATCAGTGATCTACTGTAGGGAGAAGAAGAAAGAAAACCGAAGATTGGATCGTGAAAATTGGGTTATTGCTCGAAGTGTGTCTCGGGAAGAAACAGGAGCAGCTCGAGTTTTAACTCGAAGTGGATTGTGGTGCGAAGTAAAAAAAACACTTAGAAAAATTTTAAATCTTAAGTTTTGGGTCACTCGAGTAGATTTTTGGAGAAACCCGGAGTAGGGTTCGTGTGTGGGGGGATTAGCTCGGGGAAGCACTCGTGTTGCCTGAGATCTCGTATTTTCTGAGTTTTGAAAACTAAAGCAAATGAGTAAAAACAAATTTATAAAATTGTTTCTTTATAAATGATGATTTTATTATTAAGATAAAAGGTATAAACTTAAGTTTTTTTTGAAATAAAAGATTAAAAACAATTAAGTTTAAACTTATATTTTTAATAAGTTATTTTAAATAAAACAAAATAGGTAATTTAGAAATAAAAAATCAAATGTTTTAAATTTTTAAGTAAGTTAGTTTATATCGTTAATGATAGTCAAGTAATCAATTATTTGTAATCAAGACTAAATTATAAATAATTAAGAATAATTATTATAAAGAATGTTTAAAAAAAATGGTTGAGTAGCTTCCAAAGTTAAGTTAACATATTTGTTAAAGGGTAATTATTATTTGAGGTGAATTACTTAATGAAAGTAATTACAGTAATTAATTAAGGAATAAATTAATTAAAGTAAAAGATTTAGTTAATTACAATTAAGGTTTAATTAATTAAGATCATTAATTAAAGAAATGATTATTTAGTGTAAGTGATTAAGGATAATCACATAGTTTAATCTTAATTAATTTAATGTAATTAATTAAGGGTTTATTTAATTTATGTAAGTAACTAATTGATTGTTAAAGTTGATAGTTAAATTAATTAAAGTAATAATTACTCAACCTAATTAATTAGTAATTATAAATATGTAAGTAATTAAGGGTAATTACTTATTTATTTACGGATAATCAATTTAATAGTAAATGATTAAGGACTAATTAATTAAATAATTAAAATTAATTAATTGTAAATTAAGGATTAATTAGTAATTAATTAAGGAATGATTAGTTTTTTTTATCAAGTTTTAATAATGAATAATTAGAGATTACTAATTAATTGTAAAAGAACAATTAATTTATTTAATAAAGATTAATTAATTGATAATGAGGTCAATTAAGAAGTGGTTAATTAATTTAAATAATTGTGAGTAATTAATTAATGATTAGTTAAGCAAGATAAGTTGATTAATTCTTAAGTAATACATTTAATTTGAATTAATTAAATTAATAAAAGTTTGAATTAGAGGTATGTTTGCTTATGAATGATTGTATTGCCTTGCATTGATTGTTACCTCTGGACTGTAATATTCTGTAATGTGAAATATGCTGTGTATTGATCTGTGATATCTGTGATATGTTTTCGGTGTAAACACCATTGGCCGTAAAACGACATTTGAAATTCGATGCGACAAGGAGTCGGATTTCAGTTGGTTACCCGAAACCCACATCGAATTGTTATGATGAATCTTTGTGATTTATAAATTTGTTTTATCTATGAATCTGTGAATGAAGATAAGCGTTATAGCTTATACCGCTTATCGATATTGCTGCACTTTAATCTGTGATGTGATGATTGATGCTGTGCACAATTGTGTATAAACCCCTGGACTACACTATACACACACAAATATGGACTGCACATGGAAATCGGTTAAGTCATAGACTTTTTTTAAAATAGTTTTGAATTTGAAATTTTAATTCAAAGGGTTTTGGAAATGAATTTAGTTTAAAGTGATAAACCTTTGAAAAGGTGTTTTAAAAATGAAAGTTATTTTGAATAACTAAAGGAAGATTAAATTTTAAATCATTTGATTTAAATTTGAATTCAATATCAGAAATTGAATTCTATATTTGGTATTTATGACGTAAAAAGGTTATACAAATTATGATTACAAAATTGAAATGGAATGATTTTGAAAGCTATATCTTTGTGAAAGATAGTTGAACCCTAATTTGAAATTGAAGAAGGTTTTAAATGATGTGCCTTTTATATATATAAAAGATTGAAACGGGAATTGTTTTGAAAGCTATGAAATGAGTCTTTAATTTAAAGACTGGATAAGTCAATCCAATTTAGAATGGAATTGTTTTGAAAGGTTACAAATGAATCTTTGTCAAAGATTGGTAAACCTTGTTTAAAATTGAAAAGGGATTTAAGAGTGAATCTTTTGTTTAAAAGATTTAAATGTGGAAATTGTTTAAACCTTTGAAGGTTTTTGAAATGAATCTTTTTTTTTAAAAGATTTGTAAATGGTAATTTGTTTAACCATTCGAAAGAAAAGTTTTGGGTTTTAAAGTTGTGACTTAACCGAAATCCCATATCCATATGTTTTTAAATATTGCGCTCATTATTCGGTTTAGCCGGGAGAGGACCTTTGTGTCATATAACCCATTCCGAATAATGATACGACGTATATGGATAACATTTGAAGACCGGTTGTGAAGACCATATATTTTTCGAAAATGAAAGGATAACCCGTCGAATGTCTCTACACCGACTGGTTCCCGGTATAGAGATTTGATCACCCTTTATGATGGGGAGTCTGGACATGATTAGGGATTATCCGGATTTGCAAGGGCTTCTTCGGAAGTGCCTCGGTTCTGTTTGAACCCGGAACAGACTTGTATGGATGTGTGTCTGACGTTACACTTTGAGATGTAAAACCGGTTTTTATCAAATACATTTCTGTTTGGTGGCGGAGATTTATTCTCTTAGCTTAACACCCTTCTCTGAGACATACGAGCTCAGAGGTTATGTAGTTGATGGTTACTAGTGATACATTCCCAATTTGGTAATGTGGAGCACGAAGTGCTACTGATCATTTGTTGATCAAAGCATGACTTTTGTGAAAAGCGTAGCTTTGTGGACGAGACTTCGTCGAACTTCACAACCCGGAATGGTCGAAACAGGAAGAATGCAGCAAGGTTATTTGGGGGTAGCGCCCCTTGAGGGTATGTTCATTTCCTTCTGGATAGAGGTGGTATCATGGTATGGAGCCCAGATACTTAACATATGTGGTTGCTACAAATTTATTACTTTATGGTTGTTGGTAAATCCCGGGATAAAGGTTGATTACGACTGGGGGATGGCATACTCGTGTCAGTAATTACCTAGTTATAGAGGTAACCCGGCCTTGTGTTGGCAGAGACCCGGTTAGGTTCTCGGGGCGTCCCTCCAGTGGCGTACCCATGTGGCAATGGGAAGTTCCTTGGCCTGACCATTTGTTGGAAATCCAAAGAAACAATACGAGCCTTTACGATTGCAATTGTATAACCTGTCTCCTCAGGAGGTAGCTATAGCTGGCATAATATAATGGTACCTATTCTGGTTAAGATTAATATTATACTTTCGAAATGTTTTCCACTATGCACTAATAATATGTCAAAAGAGAATTTTGCGTAGTAAGCATATTTGACTATCATAAGGAGAAATGTCCTCCAAATCTGCATTTGCATTGTGTGTGTGGCAGGAGGCCTTATGGTAGTTTCATTTTCCAAAAATCATTGCGGATTTCAAATTTAAATTCTTTTGATTGTTTTAAAGATAAACCTCTTTTTGTTGCCCATATCAGTCCCATGACTGACCCGGAATTTATTGTTCCTTTCCTAAACTCTGGGTGCCCACAATTTTCTACACGGGCAGTCTAGAGTTGGATTTTTCAGATAGTAGATATAGATATCGAATTCAGTAGCTTTCAGCTTTCTCTTTGGTATTCTTTGGAGATCTGGGATATTGGAGTCTATGGATTCATGGACGAGACTTGCTTGTCTTGGTGCAATGTGATGGTGGTTCGAGTTATTTCTGGATTGGTGCTTTAGAGTTAGAGTAGCTGTTGCTGTTGCTGTTTTGGAGTTTTTGTTTTCCGCTGCTAGTTCATTTGTTATTCCGCTGTAGCATTATCTTGTATCTCTGATATTGATTCATATTGTATCATTGTTGTATCGAATGTTGTATATCAATGATATTCATTTCTTTTTCTTCCGCTGTGTTGTTATTATTACTTAATTGTGTTATAAGCTCCGGCGAACCAGATTCGACGTTTGAATCTACGGCATTGGAATACGAGTGTCGTATTCAGTACCGATTTTCGAAGGTCGAGTCAGGGTCGTCACATTTGGTATCAGAGCTGAAGGTTGAAACTTTAGCTCAGGAGTATAACACATTAAGTAACTCATTAGAGATAGGGTAAAGTATACCCTAGAATGAGTATATCCCTAAGATATCTGTTCGAATGCCTTAGTAAATTCTCTTACTATCCACTGATAGTGAGTATGAGTGCGAGAAGAGGACGAGATAGGGGACTGAGGAGTATGACTACAAATGGTCGATACCTTGTAATAGCGGAAAACAACTTTCTCTATCAATCTCCTTTGATTCGCCTTTTCAATTCTTTGATGATTCCTGGCAGTTTCATGAAGAAGCTTTGATATATTTGCTTACTCCAAAATACGGCTTACTCCAGAGTACGGAAAACCTGCTACTAGGCTGCCCGGGTAGAAATTATAGGCGCCCAGAGTTTAGGAAAGAAACAATGAACTCTAGGTCTGTCATGGGACTGGTATGAGTAAACAAAAATAGTTGCTTTTAAAGAAACTAGATTTATAAAAGAATTTCGGCGTGCTTTCAAAATGAAACTACCATAAGATCTCCCGCCACACACACAATGCAATCGCAGAATTGGAGGAGATTTCTTCTTATGATAGTCAAATATGCTTGGTACGGGGAAATTTCTTTGATATTATTATTAATGCATAGTGTAGAAAGAATTCGAAAATACAATATTAATCTTAGCCAGCATAGACATTCCGAACTATGCCTACCATAGCTACCATGTTTTGTGGCAGGTTACCGCCACGCTGCATGGCAAGTTATACAACTAAAACCGTACAGGGCTCGTATTGTTTCTTTGGATTTCCAACAAATGGTCAGGCTAAGGAACTTCCTGGGCCACATGGGTACGCCTCTGGAGGGACGTCCCTAGAACCTAACCGGATCTCTGCCAACACAAGACCGGGTTACCTCTATAACTAGGTGACTACTGACACGAGTATGCCATCCCACGGTTGTAACCAACCTTTACCCGGGGAACCAGCAACAATCACAAAGTAATATATATATATATATATATATATATATATATATATATATATATCTGCGATGTGCACATAAGTTAAGTATCTGGGCTCCATACCATGATACTACTTCTATCCAGAAGGAAACGCACATACCCTAAGGGGAGCTACCCCCAATAACCTTGCTGCATCTTTCCTGTTTCGACCTTTCCAGGGTGTGAGGTTCGACCAAGTCTCGTCCATAAAGCTACGCTTTTCACAAAATCCACGCTTTGATCAACAAATGATCAGCAGCACTCAGCATGCCACATTACCAAGTTGGGAATATATTACCGATAACCTTCAACTACATAACCTCTGAGCTCGTACGTCTTAGAGAAGGGTGTTAAGCTAAGAGAATAAATTCCCCGCCAACAACATAAATGTATTTGAAAGAAATCTACTTTATATCTCAAATGTAATGTCAGACATACAATCCATACAAGTCTATTCTGGGTTCGAACAGAACCGAAGGCACTTCCAAAGAAGCCCTTGTAAATCCGGGTATTCACGATCCCGACCGGACTTCCCATCACTTAGGGAATCTATATACCGGAGCAACTCAGTGCAAAGACAATCGATAGGTCATCCTATCGTTCTCGCAAATACCCGGTCTTCGCCACCGGTCTTCAAATGCTATCCATAACGTCGAATCACATATTCGGAATGGGCTATATGACACATAGATCCTTTCCCCGCTAAACCGAATAGTGAGCATCAATTTTAAAAACATGTGGATATGTCGTTCACAAAAATTGATAGGTTCGATGTGGGTTTCAGATAACTAACTGAAATCCGACTCCCTGTCGCATCGAAGTTTAAATGCCGTTTTACGGGCAACAAAATTTTCACATCAATACAGAACAAACACAGACACGGTGTAGTACATAGCAATCTACATCACGTAGTATCGCAATCAAAACAGAAATATCAATTCAGTACAGAACAATTATTTTAATTCCATGTGAGTGCGATTTAATAGATTAACCGCATAATTTGATTAGTCGACTTTAATTTATTTGAATAACAAATTCTTAATTTACAAATTAATTTGAACACTTAGTTGTTTATTAATCAATTTAATTACAAATTGTAAATCATTCTTAATTTCTTTTCAAAATCATTGATTAATAAAAATTATTTACCTTAATTATCATTTGAAAATCTTCTTTATACTTTGGAAATCAGTTTATTACAGTTATAATTTTTTTAATGTTAATTAACTTTAATACTTAACTTAAATTAAATTATTTAGTTAAAGAATTAATTAATTTATAAAACATTGTTAAATGATTTAAAACTAATAGTAAGTTCCTAATTTAGAAAAAATCAATATTGGTTATATTGTAAATACAAAATTTAATGGGCCTAACCTAATTTCAGAGTAACCCGAGAAACCAGGGTTTTTCACTCGAGCCAAACTCGAGTTCTTTCCGTCCTCTCCCCGAGTCTTTCTCTCCTCCCCTCGTCCCTGTTTCTTCTTCTTCTTCCTTTTTCTCTTTTTGTTCTTTCCAGTTAAGTTAAATACCTAAACTCAAATAGCCGAGAATATACTCACGTACGCGAGTTTCATCCCGAAGCCAAACGTGCATTTTCTCGAGTTTCAACTCGAGCTTCCAATCAACAACTTACTGATACCCAAAACATGTCGTGCACGTGCACGATGTGGCACCGCCACTCCAATGATCATCGCAATCATCGGCAGGTCGAAAATCCCATGCCAACGCGAAATCGAACTTTGATTCGATCAAAGAAACTCGAAATCGAAAATTCACCATTTCGTCGAACTGTAACTCGAACGTCTCAGACCAACTCGCCTCGTTCTCCTCGCACAGTCCACTAGAAAATCCACGCTTCCGGCCATACCATGTCAACACACCAAGCCATCATCACCTAGATTCTCGTGACACTCGATCATACCTAGATGACGAACTCGTCAAGTCAACAGACATGTGCAAAAGCTCGACCAAAACCCGAATTTGAACTCGTACCCCAAATCTACGCGATAGAAAATTCTTTGATAATTTTCACGAAGTCACTGGTATGCAAGATTGCTTCAAACTAAATTTCAACATTAAAAATTTGTTCGATCATCGGAAATTGATCAAAATGCCAATTTCGTTCAAATGTGAACTGCACATCCAACACCCACTTAAAAATCATCATTTACATCTTAAAAGTCCTATTTTTGATTAAGAATTCACATTGTATGATTGAAGTAACAAATCATTATATTTGAAATTTTCCAAATTTGAATCTTACACTGTAAACACACAATTTTTTTTGCTGTATAAAATTAACCTGTTTGAAACTATTTTTAAATTATAGTTTATACCTAAATACACATATTTACTTTTGAAGTCAAGGCCTAACAATGATCGAATGATCAGGTATTGGGTTTTCTGAACAAGGTTAATGCTCTGAAACAAAAAGATAGAGATGGTTTCAGACATTCATACCTACTAATATTTATATACATGGAAGATTTTATAATAAAACAATTTCAAATAACAAACAAAAGATAAATATACTTAAAATCTCTTTTTAAATTGTTTACTCACCTGACAAAGATTTGAATAGAGACTGTGTCTGTTTTGAAAAAGAAACAGTTTTGATCTTCTTCTCCTTTTTCTTTCTTCAGTAAATTTCTTTCAAACTTGAATATAAATTGAGTTCTTCTTTTCTTTTTCTTTTCTATTCTTTGCTATTTTGTTCAAATGAAATAAAGGTTTGTGGATGTGTACATATATACGAATGGTTTGTGTACAAGGGAAGGTTTACTGAAGCAAGTACAATATTTCTTTTGCTCAGCATTTTATATTTCTTTTTCTGTTGACTAAACCCATGCTTGAATTTGGCTGATGTGATCTTGTTCATGCTGGAGAGTAGATGGCATTTAATGAAAGCATTAATGACCATGCTTCCTTGTATACTTACAGCATATGCTGTTTGATTTTTTTCTTAAGTACTAGGTCTTGTTTTGTTTGGTTACTTTGCTAATTGAAGGAAATTTTTTTTAGTTATTGTTTTCTTATGTCTATATTTGAATGTACATTCTTTCTTTTCTTTTGTCTTATTACTTTGTAATATAAATGAATTCCTATTTAAAGTTTTTAACTATTAGTATTTAATTTTCAACATACGTTTTATTTTATTGTTTATTATAAATTCTTGTTTGTTACATAATTTATTCATTATTTATTTAAAACTCAAACTATCAATTATTTGTTTATATCCATATAACTTTATAATATTAATATTAACAATATTTTATTTCTCTTGAAATTTCTCAATTTTAAATTTAAAAGTTCAAAAAATTTTTACCGAATTTTAAATTCAAAACTTTGGGATGTTACACCTACCATTGTTCGCGAGTTACATGTTTTCTTTACTTGAGGGATTTAACTCAATACACATCTACACTAACTTTTTGTGTAGGCTCATACTTAGGATCAAACAACTAATCGAACCTCTAAATAACTAACGATCGACCATTGGTTATTGGAACTATTTCACATAGGATTACCCTACCATTCCTGTCACGACCCGAAGTTCAGCGTTCAAAAGTCGACATTAAATACCTCACTTGTATTCGACTGCTAAAGATTCGAACGTCGAATTCCAGTTCGGATGGAGCTTATAACAACATTAGATGAATATAAACAGCGGAAACAAATAAAACTGCCGACATTAATATTCCAGATACAACATCACAATATTCATTACAACAACATCACCAACATCAGAGTATTTTTATACATATACCGCATTGCTCAAAATAGACTATCATAACAGAACAACATGTGATTGCATTCTAAAAAAGTCTTTAAAGAAATGAAATGATAGCGAACATCCAACAAAGAACCTTGAGATCCAAAAGTTTTAAAAAATATCCACAAGTCAAAGGCCTTCAAAAACCGATAGCTTCCAAACCATAAGACCTCAAAATCCAGCTAGCTCCAAAAACACGGAAGACCTGCTATTAGGCTGCCCATATGGAAATTATGGACACCCATAGTTTAGAAAGGAAACAATAAACTCCGAGTCAGTCATGGGACTGGTATGAGTAAACAAAAATAGTTGCTTTGAAATAAACAATTTTTTTAAAAGAAAACCGTTCATGCTTTTGGAAAATGTAACTACCATAAGGCCTCCCGGCAGACACACAATGCAATCGCACACTTGGGGGAGATTTCTCCTTATGATAGTCAAATATGCTTTATACGAGAAAACTCTTTGATATTATTATTAGTGCATAGTGAAGAAAACATTTTCGAAAGTATAATATTAATCTTAGCCGGCATACGTACCATTATAGTGTGCATACTATAGTTACCATATTAGATGGCAGGTTCTACAACTAAAACTGTACCGGGTTCGTATTGGTAATTTGGTTTCCAACAAATGGTCAGGCTAAGGAACTTCCTGGGCCACATGGGTACGCCTCTGGAGGGACGTCCCAAGAACCTAACCGGATCTCTGCCCACACAAGGCCGGGTTACCTCTATAATTAGGTAACTACTAACACGAGTATGCCATCCCCCGGTTGTAACCAACCTTTATCTGTGACCCCAACAACAATCACAAAGTAATATATATATTTGCGATATCACATAAGTTAAGTATCTAGGCACCATACCATGATACCACTTCTATCCAAAAGGAAATGCACATAACCTAAGGGGCGCTGCCCCCAATAACCTTGCTGCATCTTTCATGTTTCGACCATTACCGAGTTGTGAGGTTCGACGAAGTCTCGTCCACAAAGCTACGCTTTTCACAAAGCCATGCTTTGATCAGCAAATGATCAGCAGCACTCAGCATGCCACATTACCAAGTTGGGAATATATTACTGATAACCCTCAACTACATAACCTCTAAGCTCGTGCGTGTCAGAGAAGGGTGTTAAGCTAAGAGAATAAATTCTCCGCCACCAATCAGAAATGTATTTGAAAGAAATCTGCTTTATATCTCAAAATGTAATGTAAGACATACAATCCATAAAAGTATGTTTCGGGTTCGAACAGAACCGAAGGCACTTCCAAAGAAGTCCTTGAAATCCGGGCATTCACCATCCCGATCGGACTTCCTATCACTTATGGAATCTCTATAGCATAGCTACTCGGTGCAGAGACAATCAATAGGCCATCCTATCATTTTCGCAAATACCCGGTCTTCACCACCGGTCTTTAAAAGCTATTCCTAATGTCGCACCACATATTCGGAAAGGGTTATAGGACACAAAGGTCCTCTCCCGGCTAAACCAAATAGTGTGGGTTCAATTTAAAAACACGTGGATGTATTAATCACAAAGATTCACATATTCGATGTGGGTTTCGGATAACCAACTAGAATCCGACTCCCAGTCGTATCGAAATTCAAATGCCACTTTACGGGCCAATGGGTTTTTACAATTACACAGTAGTATATTCAATACCAATATCATAGCTCAACACAAAGCATTAATACATAGCATTACATCACATAACATAAATGTCAATTCCAACACACAGCGTTCAAGAACAATCAAAGCATCTTCCCTTAAGATGAATAAATCATGCGGTTTTAAATTTATTAATCAAATGATTACTTTTATTAGAAATCTTTAATCAATGATTAATTATCATTATTGATTAAGTCTTAACCATCTTCATTAATTAATCACTACTTAATCAATTATATTAATTAATTTCAAATTAATTAATCTTAGTTATTAATTAATTAAATCTTAATTACTTTTATTAATTAATTACTCCCTAATTAATTAATAATTAATTACAAATTAATTAACCTTATTTATTTAATTAATAAATCTTAATATTAAGTAATAAATCAAGTGATCATTTTTTTAAAAATAATTATATTAACAAAATCATAAATTATTAAATAAAACAAAAGATAGATTAATTACTTGATTATTCTTTTAAAACCTTTAATTACTTACCATCATTAATAAATTAATATGCTTAATTATCTTACCATATAAATTAATTGAGCTAGAATTATTTATCTTACCTTTAACAATCTTCCTCAATAACTTTGAAATCAAATTATTATTATTATTATCTTAAAAAGCTTTAATGTTAATTAATTTTGAATACTTATTTTAAATTAACTACTTAATTAAAATGTTAGTTAATATTTTAAAAACATTCTTGATTAATTAAAACTTAAAGTAAATTCTTAACTCAAAATTCACAAACATTAATTAATTTATCCATACTCAAAAAGGTTTAAGATAATTAACTTCAAATTTTAAAAGGGTAAGCACTTAAGTATTAAACCCGAGAAAACCTTAATTGCACTCGAGTATACACTCAAGTTCCCACTCCATCTTCCCCGGATACCCCTCTTTCTCTATCATACTCTCTTTGCTAAAGTTAGCCCAGGCAACACATGCGCACAACCCAGAACGCTCGAGCCAAAACCACAAAGTCATGAGCTTCACTTTGAGTTGTCGTGAAATGACCGCATCTGACACAAAATCGTCGCCATGCACGTGTACGGCGCGTCGCCAACGCTCAGGCGAACATTGCGACCACCAGCAAGTCGCGTAACACCCCTACATTCGATCGCAATACTCATCTCGAAGCCAAAAACCCGAGATCAAAATTTCGTCGTTCGTAAAAAAAAACTCAAGCTCGAGCTACCCAACAGACCACTACCCCCATTCGCTCCGACCACCAGAAACACTCCAACTCCGGCCACACCTCGCCTAAACCTCACGCTACGCTTCCCCAGAGTCCCAAACAACTCGGTCGATCAGAGGTGACGAAATCACCTCGTCTGCGACCACAACCAAAAACAAAAGCTAAACCCTATAATTGCTTCGATACAACTTCCCCTTCAATAGAAAAATTGTTTAACATTTTTCCTAATATTACTGATTACCGGCCTTGCTTCATACTAAGTTTCAACATCGAATAATTTTTCGATCGCTGGAAATTGGAAAAAATCCGTTTTCAGTTCATCTACAAATTGCTGATGAAATACCCAAATAAAAATCACAATTTATGTTTTAAAAATCATGTTTTCGAATAACAATTCACAATATATATTTGAATCAATGATTCATCATATTCGAATTTATCATATGTTTGAGTTTCTCTGTAAAAATCAAACCTTTAGATGCTATATATCACCCTACAGCTTGAAACCATTTTTAGATTTTAACTCAAGTGGGAACAAACATGTTTTGTTGTAAACTCGGAGCCTAAGAATGTTTTATTGAAAATATATTGAATTTTCTCTGGTGATTTTGCACCCTGTAACCCAAACAGAGATGAACATGTACCACTCTATACAGAACCATTACATAGGAATTTATATAGAGTTAAACTGAAAGAAATTGTAAGCAAAAACAATATAAATCATACACACAATTCTATTCTTAAATCTGATGAAATTTGTTTACTCACCTGTAAAATAGCATAGACAGTTTTTTTCTGAAAATCAAAAATCTGGACTGTCTTTTTTTTCTTCTTCTTAGCTTGATTTTAAATTTGTTAGCTACAACAAATTTGTATGAACTTGTTTAAATCTTTGATGTAATTTACTTATTTAATCTTTTAACAACAAATAAAAAAAATTAATTTACTTACACTTAAATTTTAGTTGAAACAGAGGGGAAAAATTCTGGCCTGCACCATTAAATTTTGTGTTTGCTAATTTTTTTTTTCTTTTTGAGTTGAGTCCTGAATCTCCCCCTAATCTTTGAAGTTTCTGCTTGATTCTGTAATGTATGTTGAAGATCTGAATTCAACTTTTAATTCTTCTTTTGGCTTAAGATATTGAGGCGAAGGTTTTTGTTACAGATTTTTTTTCTGGAACGTAGTTTCTTAATTTCAATTGTTGAGGCAAAGTAGGTTGTTTTTGAAGAATATTTTTTCTTTTCTTTTCTGATATGAAGATTTCACAGTTTTTTTCCTTTGACGTGAATAAGAGGAGAAAATAAATGACTTGTAAAATTTTACTTCCTTTCTATAAATTTATTAAGTGAAAGAAAATGATACAAATGACACTTGTAATTTTTTTCTCTCATGATTAACACTTGTCACCATAGTTATTATTAATTTAACACTTGTAAGAAATTTTTTTTTATTAATAAAGTATTTTACTTTTAATTTGCATTTAAACTTGCATTAAGATATTAGCTTTATATTCATACACATTACTAAAAGAGAGTGTTTTGAATTTTTAAATACATATTAAATAAATTACATAGATATACATTTATAAATCCAAATTATTTTACAAAACATTTATTTTGAAATTTAAATTCAAATTAAAATCAAATTCAATATATGAATTTCAAATTTACCCACATATGCACTAATACATTTATATTCACATATATAAATCAAAATTTAGATTCAAATGATTTTAAAACTTTTAGTATTTAAAAACTCAAAAGAAATTTGAAATTTTTATTCATTTAAATTATCACTTATTATTTATTTATTTTGAAACTTTTTAAATTATATTATAAAAGTTCAACATTTACCAATTTAAATTGATAAAATTTTGGTATGTTACAGATTTCCCCCCTTCAGAAAATTTCGTCCTCGAAATTTGAAAGAGAGAGAAAAGCAAACAAAGAATATACGAATTCAGAAAAAAATTGAGAAATGGCTTACCAGTTTAAGCCGAGATATCCACCCTGCAATTGGTATAAGACCTTTGCATACTGTCTTCTGTCTCCTAAGTACAGTCCTTTGGATCACCGCTCCACTGCACTTTAACCAGTTTCACAATTTTGTTCCGTAATTGCTTTTCATCCTGATCCACAATCTTAATTGGTTCTCTTTTAACAGTTAAATTTGGTGTGATTTCTAGATCCTGCTGCGTTGCCTCTTCGATAATACTGTCTGGATCGGGCACGTACTTTCGAAGATGTGAAACGTGAATACATCGTGTACGCCAGATAACCAATTAGGTAGCTGCACTCGATATGCTAGAGGACCAATCCTTTCCAAAATAGGAAAAGGACCAATGTATCGTGGTGTCATTTTACCAGCTTTCCCAAATCTTAACACACCCCGCATTGGAGATACTTTCAAGAAAACAGAATCTCCAACTTGAAATTCCAAAGCTCTTCTTCTACGGTCGTAATAACTCTTCTGGCGACTCTGAGCAGTTATTAACTTCTTTCGAATAAAATCAACCTTTTAGTGGCTTCCTTAATCATATCTGGTCAAAGAACGAGTCCATCACCGGATTCAATCCAGCATGTCGGTGATCGACACGGTCGACCATATAAAGCCTCAAAAGGATCCATTTCGATACCGACTTGATAATTACTATTATATGAAAATTCGACCAAATGTAAATAATCTTCCCAAGAACCACCAAAGTCGAGAATACAAGCTCGTAAAAGATCCTCCAATATTCGATTTATCCTTTCAGTCTGCCCATCATACTGTGGGTGATAAGCAGTGCTGAAATTTAGCTTTGTTCCCAATGTGACCTGAAACACTTCCCAAAATCTACTAGTGAAGATCGGGTCACGATCACTCACTATACTACTCGGTATACCATGGAGACGGACAGTCTCTTTGATATATAGCTCAGCTAAACTTGCTGCTGTCCGAGTGGATTTCATTGGAATGAAGTGAGCAGTTTTGGTTAGACGGTCCACTATAACCCAAACTGCTTTATTTCCCTTTCGAGTGCGGGGCAACCCATCAATGAAATCCATTGATACCTGATCTCATTTCCATTTTGGTACCTCCAAAGGCTGGAGAAAACCCACCATCTTTTTCGGATCGCTCTTAATTTGCTGACAAGTAGCACAACGAATCACATATATAGGTATATCTCTTTTCATTGTCTTCCACCAGAAGGTTCTTTTGATATCTCTATACATTTTATTAACTCCTGGATGGGATACTGAGTTTTGATTTATGACATTCATCTAAAACTTCACGCTTTATTTCAGGGATATCAGGCACACATAACCTGCCTTTCAACCTTATAACTCTACTATGATTGGTTTCAAAACTAGTATCTTTGCCTCGAAGAATTCTCCCATAAATATCTCGAAGAAATTTGTCTTCATTTTGCTTGCTGTCGATTTTCTCAAGGAGAGTAGGAGTGACAATAAGAGGAGCAAGAATAGCATGCTTCCTACTTAAAGCATCAGCAACTACATTGGCTTTACCTGGGGTATACATAATATCTAGGTCATATGACGCTAGAAATTCTAACCATCGTTGTTGCCGTAGATTTAAATCTTTCTGGGTGAAGAGATATTTCAAAGATTTGTGATCGGTGAATAATTCAAAATTTTCACCTAAAACAGAGAGAGTTCATTAAGTATATTTATTTAGTTAAGTTAAATTTCTTATATTGTTAAGAAAGCTGAAAAAGGTTCTTACCCAGAAGATAGTGTCGCCAGATTTTCAGAGCGAAAATAACAGTTAAAAGCTCCAAATCGTGTGTTGTGTAATTTCTCTCATGCCGGCGTAATTGTGTACCCGCGTAGGCAATTACTTTCCCATTTTGCATTAGTACTGCACCCAAACCATCTCCACAAGCATCATTATAGAGGGATAACCCTTAGTTCCCGTTAATGATAGCGGAAATGGGAGCAGTAGTTAATCTTCTTTTCAATTCCTGGAAAGCTTCATCACACTTTGGAGTCCAATCGAATTTAGCATTTTTCATTGTTAGCTTAGTCAATGGACTGGCCAACTTAGAAAAATCCTGGACAAACTTTCTATAATATCCCGCTAAACCCAGAAAACTTCGAACTTCTCTAGGAGTAGTGGGTCGCTTCCAGTCCAGAATTGCAGAAATCTTGCTTGAATCAACAAAAATACCTTCTTCATCAACGATATGACCGAGAAATCTGACTTCTTTTACCCAAAAGTGGTATTTAGAGAATTTAGCGTATAGGATATTCCTCCTCAATATCTCCAAAACAATTCTGAGATGTTCATCATGCTCCTCTTCAGTTTTGGAGTAAATCAAGATATCATCAATAAATACAAGGACAAATTTCTTCAATACTTCTCGAAACACACGAGTCATTAAATCTACGAAATACGCAGGAGCGTTGGTTAGTCCGAAGGGCATGACTAACCATTCGTAGAACATGTTAGGGCCACTGAAGGCAGTTAAATGAACACAATCCTCAGCTATTGGCAACAGATGGAATCCCTGAGCTAAATCCATCTTAGAAAAGAATCGAGCGCCATGAAGTTGATCGAATAGATCGTCGATTCTAGGTAAAAGGAATTTGTTCTTGAGAGTTTGTTTATTGAGATCGCGGTAATCTACATACAATCTTAAAGATCCGTCTGATTTAGCCACAAACACGACAGCTGAACCCCATTCGGAAACACTGGGGCGAATCAATCATTTTTCTAACAAATCTCGAGTTTGATTGACTAATTCAATTATTTCCCTAGGTGCCATCCTGCGACTTGCGTGGACGATAGGACGGGCATTGGGTACTAAGTCAATTCGGAATTCTATTTCTCTGTGTGGGGGTAAGGATTTCACTTCTTCAAATACGTCAGAAAATTCTCGAACAACAAGTATAGGCTCTAGACTGGGTTCAGGATATCCCAAAGTATACATTAATTTATCTCTCTTTGGACTCAGATCCTCACAAGAGATTTCAATAAAATTTCCAAGGTTTGTTTTGACTAAAATTGTCCGATTATTACAATCCAATTTAGCTTCGTATCTTAATGACCTGTTCATTCCAAGTAAGATTTCAAATTCATTAAATTCGTGGATATAAAGGTTGATAGGAAATTGATAGCAAGCATATGAAACAGGGACTTTCCTATAATACAAACAAAGATTTGTGGGACCTCCAATCGGATTTTTCACGCAAATAGGGTCGTCAACAAATTCATTTTTAAGTTCTAATTCATTTACGGTTTGTTGAGAGATAAAGCTATGTGAAGCTCCCGTGTCAAATAAAACTCTAACAACTTTATCATAAATAGTAAAGTTACCTTCCAGAACACCTTTTCCTTTATCATCTTTCGAAGTTGAAGGGTCTTCCTTTATCGCATAAATGTTTACCACTGTGCTTTCTTCATCACCGGGCAATTCTTAACAACATGTCCAGGCTTGTGACAATTATAGCATTCTCTAACTCCTTGATCATTCTTAACGGGTTGTTCCTTCTTAACTTGCATCTTTGGATTTTTGCAGTTGTTTGAATAATGCCCCTTCTCTTGGCAATTGTAACAAGTTATATTTCTAGCCGAATTTCCTTGATTGCTCCTCTTATCCTTGCCTTGATGTGGCCTCTTGCCCCTAAACTTTCTTTTCTTCCAATTTTGATTACTTGAATTTCTGCTTTCCCTTGGAATCTCCTGCATATCCAGAGTGGCATACCTATATCCCATATCAATAAGAGAAGAGAAAGATTCTTTGACGTGTGCTGTCATCCTTTCGTGATACTTCTTGTTCATTCCACGAATGAACCTTTCATTTTTCTTTAGAGGAGCATTTACCAACTCCGGACCGAAACGGGATAATTCGTTGAACTTGTTTAAATACTCCTCAAATGAAAAGCTTCCATGCTTTAAGTTTAGAAATTCTTGATACATTCGAGAAATTCCTGCCGACGGCATATAGCGCTTTTCAAACACCTCCTTAAATCGACTCCAACTAAATTCTTCTTCTGGTTCATCTATTGTGACTGTTTCCCACCAGGCTGAGGCTTCATCTTGGAGTTGCCAAGAAGCAATGAGACGCATTTGATCATCTTGCAGCTTAAGCCCTTTAACGATCTTTTCACATGATCTGATCCAAGCCTGGGCCTCAATAATTGACTCTTTGCCAGTGAACGGCCTACCACCCATCCTTGTGAAACTCTTATACAAATCAGCCAGATTTGGCTGATGTTGAGTAGGCATAACTGCTTCTGCTGAAGGGGAAACTCGACTAGCTGTTGTACCATTCCCTTGACCCCTAGCTCTTCCTCTTCGCCGGCTCATTCTTACTATCTGTAATTAGTAATAAACTTGATTTAGATATTCGTACGAGATATCTTGAGGAATATCAGCAGTTAAAGAAAATAGACTAAGAAAATTTTGGGGTTTTAGTCTTGGTTTATACTCATTCTTGGGTATACTTCACCTTATCTCTAATGAGCCATCTAATGTGTTATACTTCATAGCTAAAGTTCTTACTCAACCTTTAGATCTGATACCACTTGTCACGACCCAAAGTTCAGCGTTCAAAAGTCGACATCAAATACCTCACTTGTATTCGACTGCCGAAGATTCGAACATCGAATTCTAGTTCGGATAGAGCTTATAACAACATTAGATGAATATAAACAGCGGAAACAAATAAAACTGCCAACATCAATATTCCAGATACAACATCACAATATTCATTACAACAACATCACCAACATCAGAGTATTTTTATACATATACCACACTGCTCAAAATAGACTATCATAGCAGAACAACATGTGATTGCATTCCAAAATAGTCTTCAAAGAAATGAAATGATAGCGAACATCCAACACAGAACCTTGAGATCCAAAAGTTTTAAAAAAATATCTCCAAGTCAAAGGCCTTCAAAAACCGATAGCTTCCAAACCATAAGACTTCAAAATCCAGCTAGCTCCAAAAACACAGAAGACCTGCTACAAGGCTACCCATGTGGAAATTATGGGTACCCAGAGTTTAGAAAGGAAACAATAAACTCCGGGTCAGTCATGGGACTGGTATGAGTAAACAAAAATAGTTGTTTGAAATAAATAAATTTTTTAAAAGAAAACCGTTCATGCTTTTGGAAAATGAAACTACCATAAGGCCTCTCGGCACACACATAATGCAATCGCACACTTGGGGAGATTTCTCCTTATGATTTTCAAATATGCTTTACACGAGAAAACTCTTTAATATTATTATTAGTGCATAGTGAAGAAAACATTTTCGAAAGTATAATGTTAGTCTTAGCCGGCATACGTACCATTATAGTATGCCTACTGTAGCTACCATATTAGATGGCGGGTTCTACAACTAAAACCGTACTGGGTTCGTATTGGTAATTGGGTTTTCAACAAATGGTCAGGCTAAGGAACTTCCTGGGCCACATGGGTACGCCTCTGGAGGGACGTCCCGAGAACCTAACCGGATCTCTGCCAACACAAGACCGGGTTACCTCTATAACTAGGTGACTACTGACACGAGTATGCCATCCCACGGTTGTAACCAACCTTTATCAGGGGCCCCAACAACAATCACAAAGTAATATATATATATATATATATATATATATATATATATATATATATGCGATATCACATAAGTTAAGTATCTGAGCTCCATACCATGATACCACTTCTATCCAGAAGGAAATGCACATACCCTAAGGGGCGCTACCCCCAATAACCTTGCTGCATCTTTCCTGTTTCGACCATTAACGTGTTGTGAGGTTCGACGAAGTCTAGTCCACAAAGCTACGCTTTTCACAAAGCCATGCTTTGATCAACAAATGATCAGCAACACTCAGCATGCCACATTACCAAGTTGGGAATATATTAATGATAACCCTCAACTACATAAGCTCTGAGCTCGTACGTCTCAGAGAAGGGTGTTAAGCTAAGAGAATAAATTCTCCACCACCAATCAGAATTGTATTTGAAAGAAATATGCTTTATATCTCAAAATGTAATGTCAGACATACAATCCATGCAAGTCTGTTTCGCGTTCGAACAGAACCGAAGGCACTTCCGAAGAAGTCCTTGAAATCCCGGCATTCACAATCCCAATCGGACTTCCCATCACTTAGGGAATCTCTATACCGTAGCTACTCGGTGCAAAGACAATCGATAGGTCATCCTATCGTTTTCGCAAATACCCGGTCTTCACCACCGGTCTTCAAAAGCTATTCCTAACGTCGTACCACATATTCGGAATGGGTTATACGACACAAAGGTCCTCTCCCGGCTAAACCGAATAGTGCGCATTCAATTTAAAAATACGTGGATGTATTAATCACAAAGATTCACATATTCGATGTGGGTTTCGGATAACCAACTGGAATCCGACTCCCTGATGCATCGAAATTCAAATGCCGCTTTACGGGCCAATGGGTTTTCACAATTACATAGCAGTATATTCAATACCAATATCACAGCTTAGCACAAAGCATTAATACATAACATCACATCACATATCATAAATGTCAATTCCAACACACAGCGTTCAAGAACAATCAAAGCATCTTCCCTTAAGATGAATAAATCATGTGGTTTTAAATTTATTAATCACATGATTACTTTTATTAGAAATCTTTAATCAATGATTAGTTATCATTAATGATTAAGTCTTAATCATCTTCATTAATTAATCACTACTAAATCAATTATATTAATTAATTTCAAATTAATTAATCTTATTTATTAATTAATTAAATCTTAATCACTTTTATTAATTAATTACTCCTTAATTAATTAATAATTAATTACAAATTAATTAACATTATTTATTTAATTAATAAATCTTAATATTAAGTAATAAATTAAGTAATCATTTTTTTAAAATAATTATATTAACAAAATCATAAATTATTAAATAAAACAAAAGATAAATTAATTACTTGATTATTCTTTTAAAACCTTTAATTACTTACCATCATTAATAAATTAATATGCTTAAGTATCTTACCATATAAATTAATTGAGTTAGAATTATTTATCTTACCTTTAACAATCTTCCTTAATAACTTTGAAATCAAATTATTATTATTATCTTAAAAAGCTTTAATGTTAATTAATTTTGAATACTTATTTTAAATTAACTACTTACTTAAAATGTTAATTAAGATTTTAAAAACATTCTTGATTAATTAAAACTTAAAGTAAATTCTTAACTCAAAATTTACAAACATTAATTATTTTATCCATACTCAAAATGGTTTAAGATAGTTAACTTTAAATTTTAAAAGGGTAAAAGCACTTAAGTTCTAAACCCGAGAAAACCTTAATTGTACTCGAGTATACACTCGAGTTCCCACTCCATCTTCCTCGGATCCCCCTCTTTCTTTCTCATACTCTCTTTGCTAAAGTTAGCCCAGGCAACACACGCACACAACCCAGAACGCTCGAGTCAAAACCACAACGAGCTTCACTTCAAGTTGCCACGAAACGACCCCATCTGACACAAAATCGTCGCCGTGCACGTGCACGGCATGTCGCCGACGCTCAGGCGAACATCGCGACCACCAGCAAGTCGCGTAACACCCCTACATTCGATCACAATACTCATCTCGAAGCCAAAAACTCGAGATCAAAATGTCATCATTCGTAAAAAAAACTGAAGCTCGTCCTACCAAACAAACCACTACCCCCAATCGCTCCGACCACCAGAAACACTCCAACTCCAGCCTCACCTCGCCTAACCCTTACGCTAAAAGCTTCCTTAGAGTCCTAAGAAACTCGGTCGATCAGAGGTGACGAAATCACCTCGTCTCCGACCACAGCCAAAAACAACTGCTAAACCCTATAATTGCTTCGATACAGCATCCCCTTCAATAGAAATTTTTTTTAACATTTTTCTTGATATTACTGATTACCGGGCTTGCTTCATACCAAGTTTCAACATCGAATAATTTTCCGATCACTGGAAATTGGAAAAAAAATCCATTTTCAGTTCATCTACAAATTGCTGATGATATACCCAAATTAAAATGACAATTTATGTTTTAAAAATCATGTTTTCGAATAACAATTCATAATATATATTTGAATCAATGATCCATCATATTCGATTTTATCATATATTTGAGTTTCTCTGTAAAAATCAAATCTTTAGATGCTATATATCACCCTACAGCTTGAAACCATTTTTAGATTTTAACTCAAGTATGAAAACACATGTTTTGTTGTAAACTCGGAGCCTAAGAATGTTTTATTGAAAATATATTGAATTTTCTCTGGTGATTTTGCACACTGTAACCCAAAACAGAGATGAATATGTACCACTCTATTACACAAAACCATTACATAGGTATATATATAGAGTTAAACTGAAAGAAATTGTAAGAAAAAATAATATAAATCATACACACAATTCTATTCTTAAATCTGAAGAAATTTTTTTACTCACCTGTAAAATAGCAGAGACAGTTTTTTTTCTGAAAATCAAAAATCTGGCTTTCTTTTTCTTCTTCTTCTTCTTAGCTTAATTTTAAATTTGATAGCTGCAACAAATTTGTATGAACTTGTTTAAATCTTTGATGTAATTTACTTATTTAATCTTTTAACAACAAAAAAAATATTAAATTTACTTACACTTAAATTTTAGTTGAAACAGAGGGGAAAAATTCTGACCTGCAACTTTGAATTTTGTGTTTGCTAATTTTTTTTTCTTTTTGAGTTGAGTCCTGAATCTCCCCCTAATCTTTGAAGTTTCTGCTTGATTCTGTAATGTATGTTGAAGATCTGAATTCAACTTTTAATTCTTCTTTTGGCTTAAGATATTGAGGAGAAGGTTTTTGTTACAGATTTTTTTCTAGAATGTAGTTTCTTGATTTCAATTGCTGAGGCAAAGTAGGTTGTTTTTGAAGAATATTTTTTCTTTTCTTTTCTGATATGAAGATTTCACAGTTTTTTTCCTTTGAAGTGAATAAGAGGAGAAGATAAATGACTTGTAAAATTTTACTTCTTTTCTATAAATTTATTAAGTGAAAGAAAATGATACAAATGACACTTGTAATTTTTTTCTCTCATGATTAACACTTGTCACCACAGTTATTATTAATTTAACACTTGTAAGAAATTTTTTTATTAATAAAGTATTTTACTTTTAATTTGCATTTAAACTTGCATTAAGATATTAGCTTTATATTCATACACATTATTAAAAGAGAGTGTTTTGAATTTTTAAATACATATTAAATAACTTACATAGATATACATTTATAAATCCAAATTATTTTACAAAACATTTATTTTGAAATTTAAATTCAAATTAAAATCAAATTCAATATATGAATTTCAAATTTATCCACATATGCACTAATACATATATATTCACATATATGAATCAAAATTTAGATTCAAATGATTTTAAAACTTCTAGTATTTCAAATTTTTAAACTCAAAAGAAATTTGAAATTTTTATTCATTTAAATTATCACTTATTATTTATTTATTTTGAAACTTTTTAAATTATATTATAAAATTTCAGCATTTACCAATTTAAATTGATATAATTTTGGTATGTTACAATTTCGATATTAGATTACACGTAACTATTCCAACATAGTTTTCCCTATAATTTCCACCACGGGACTAAGTTTCCAACAACCATGGCTAGACATAACCTAGTCATGTATTGAGGGGATCCTGCAGTGCCGAGTCGTCGAAGTGTCTCTACATCCGTATTCACATCTCAATGGTAATGAAAAGCATTATATTGCATGCATCGAGATCCAACAACAACACAACACCACATCGCATTGTTTGTACCGAAAATGGACACAACACTCTTTGAAAGTTTTGGAAGAGATAAAAATGAAGAATATAAATTTAAAATGTGGATTATCTAACAAAAACTCTAAATACCGATAAATAAATGCACAGACACAAGCGATTTAGAGTGGTTCGACGTGTTTCCTACATCCACTACGAAGTTTTATGACTTTATTGATTCTTTCTTGATGAATACACTTGATTACAGCAAGCAACGGTGAATTACAACTTTGAAATTCGCGTACAACAGCAGTTGTAGAGTGCAAAGTCGAATCCGGCAGAGTTTGGGCGCTTGAGAATCAAAAGAACCCTCTTCTGTAGGCCCTGGGCTCTATTTATAGGCGTAGGAGGCTAATATTTCACTAAAATCTCGGGAGACTCCTTCTGGCATGTGGATGGGCCCACGCGATCGATCCTGAGAAGTTTCGACTCGATCTGCGATCGATGCGAATGCAATTCATATCGATCAAGATTTTGTCTAATGGAGTCGAAACTTGGTGGAAACATTCTTTAGCTTGTACGTAAACTCCTATGAAAATTTCATAGCATTTGGACTTGTGGATCTCGAGTTATGATCGATATGAGTTGTTGTTTTTCGGAGGGCTGTCTGTTTCGAATCGATCATTTCGAATCGATGGTTGCACATGCCCTCGTGATGACGTGGCGCGCACTCTTTGGATCGATCCACCTTCTACGCCGAGTTGATCGAGTCGTCCCTTGAACTTCGTCTCGTTCGTATTGATGGCCGTTGCTTCGTTCAAATCGATAGCCGTTGCCCATTCGTATCCATGGAAATAGCTTCGTTCGTATCGATAAAAGTAGTTCTGTTCGTATCGAACCGGGTTTCCATGTCAGTATCAATCGTGTGGCCTTATTCGTATCGATTCGAGTTGCTCTAACTCGATGGATACGAACAACGGTTCTGGAAGGTTTATTTGATGGATACGGACTTAGCGAGCCTCGATGGATATGAATTATACAATTGCCATATGAAGTGGGGTTGAGTAGATCGATATGAACAAAAACATTCTCTCGATGGATACGAAATGATACATCCGGATGGATTCGAATAAATGCCTTTTTGATGGATATGAAGTAGACATCGGCTGATCAATACGAAGCACAGTACCTGTTCGAAGTTGATCGATACAAATTAAAGCTTGAGGATGGATACGAAGTCGATCGATATGAATTCTAGCCAACTGATGGATACGAAAATGAGGCTATTTCCTCCAACTTGCATTGACCATAACTTGAGCACACGAACTCGGATTAACTTGAAATTTAGAATGCTGTCTTTCATGGCTTCGCTTGTCGTGTCTTATCAATTGTAGCCTAATCCGGACTCAGACAAAAATCATCGATATCCATAGTGAACTTGTGCATACTTGATATCTGGGACGAACGATTCTTGGTTATCAGTCAGTTCCTTGATATCTCGGCCTTGCCAAAAGGCAGGATAACATTTGGCCCCAAAGTACATCTTGTGGAAACATGACGTGCTTTGAATAGCTATAGTCTTAATTCTGAAATGTTATCATCTTTTCGCTGAAGGTTGTAATCTTTGGCTACTTTTCTTCAGTAATGTGAACTGTTGATGGTCGATTGTTGTACCCTGTATTATTGTAAATGATTGTTGTATGATAGCGCCTAGCCGTTTTTCATCGTAATCGTTATCAGATGAGTACTCAATTCCTGTGGATATTGAAAATTGAATATTAATATGATATATATGCATATATGTCAATCTGATTCTTATTAACGTTGCACGTTGAATCGTTGTCGGTTTCCCGTATTGAATTCCGTACCGATCCTCCCCTGAACCAATGTGAAATCCAAGTTGCAACAGCGCTTGACGGTTTTTTTTGGATGTTCCTTCATATCGATCCTCTTCTGAATCGATATAGAAGGCTGGAAGGTTGCTCCCGCAACGATGGACTTTGCATTGACGGATGCGAAATAAACATTTTGGGTCGATGTATATGGGCTACGATGGATACGAAATCAATGTTCGTATCGATGAGCTTTAACTGTTGTAGGTCGAATGTCGATGGACACAAATTTGCAGTTTCGAATCGATGGTGTCCAATGTCTTCAAAACTGCCTTCACTTTGTAATTCATATCGATGGTCCCCATGCCGTTGGATACGAATAGACAATTTTCAATTCGCATCGATGAATATTGGCCTCTGGCGGCTATGACTTGGTGGATTCGAAAGGTGTAGATCATATCAATGCATAGTGGATGGAGTCGAATCAATCGATAAGAATAGAAGTCTCGAGCTGATGGATTCTGGTGATCATTTCGCATCGATGAAGGCTCTAGCTTATGGATTCGAATAAACCATTCTGGTTAGCCTGCTGTGACCAATCGCGTTGACTGAGAGGCAAAACGCCTTTCTCCCTCATACCCTAGCCCATATAAATACCAAGGACTTAGTCATTTTTACTTTTTTACATTTACTTTGCTTTCTGTCTTCGCATCGCTTCTGAAAACCTGGAAAAATAAGAACTCTTCTCGTATTTGAATCGAATCAAACCTTCAATTCCTCACATCAACTGTTAGATTTAGGTAATCCATTACACGAATTCAACATTTAAGCGATGAGCCTTGAAATCTTTACCATCTTATTTGCTTTTGCGATCGATTCTGATGGAATCAAGGCCAAAGACGGGCCAAAGTAAGGTCAAGGACGGGGCATGGAAATGGAGTCGAGGCTATTTAGAGAAGAATAAGTTGTGGAGGAATGGCCTGACTTTCGTTTCGTGTCGATCTAGAGCGAGAGCACTCGAATCGATCCAGATGACTTGATTTCGCATCAGAGTTCGTATCGATTTCGAAAAGGCTAAGTGGGATGATGAGGTTCGCATCAATCGAAGATGGTTGGATCTCGTATCGATCTGAAATGATTGATTCGAGGAACTGGCCCGTACGATCGATACGAAGTTCCAGCTCCAACGATCGATACGAAGATTGGGGCGATGATCGATACGAAGCCAAAGGATTCAGATCGATGCAAGACCAATGGATCTGATCGATACGAAGCTGTACGCCCAGATTGATTCGAAACTAAGGTTCTCTGATCAATGTGAAATACGCTCCCATTATCGATACGAAACGTATCGATACGAACATCATCGATACGAAACGTATCGATTCGAATTAGATTAATACAACCGATGCGAAGTTAGGGTGTCCTGATCGATATGAAGCAAGGGTCTCGAGTGGTCGATCCAAGCCTGAGTCATGATGGATACGAAATCTTGTATAATCAAATACTTGACTCCGACGAGCTTCAACCTTGCATAACTGGACTTGATTGTAGAATTGCATATTTGCCTGCCTTTCGAAGCTCGTCGATGGAACTAGAACTTAACAAGAATATAGCGAAGTTTAACTTGGATCGATCGCTAACGTCTGGATGGCATGTGGTGAAGGTCAGCAATGACGATCACTTCAGTTGGATTTCGAAGTCTTGTCGTTTGTGTACTTTCTTTAATTTTGTAGAATTTCTTCAAGTATCATACAGCACTGTACTGCACATTCATACACTTCACACGGGGGATGCACGGGCTCATTATCGTCTAATGATGCTTTTTCATAAGTTAGTTAGTCATGGAACCCTCAAGCTCATAGCAACAGGAAGCTCGTAGTTTAATTCCTTCAACAATCGAGATACCGGCCATCGAGGCCGAAGTCATTGATCTGTCCCAGACAAGGTACTTGGGGCATCTTTCATTGCTAGCCCGCTAGACTCTGTTCCATCTAATGTGTCTGAAGACATGCTGGGATGAATATGCCTAAGGCACGACCTGTCATCTGATGATGTGCTCTTGCCGGGACCTAATGATAAACCGCACTGCCCACTGGAAGGATATACTGCCTTTAACCGCCATGCGGCGCAGCCGGGATGCTTCCTCCGTTTAACCAGTACATTATTGAGGTGTTATCTTTTCTGGAGATCGCTCCATCCTAGCAACATCCGAATGGATATGCTCTGTTGAACAGTTTGTTCATCGTATTCATGGAGCACCTTCATCGACCACCTATTCCAACCGAGATCAGATATTTATTCAACTTTAAAAGCCCGGAAGGTAGCCCGTCTTTCACGCTTTTGGAGGCAGTAAGAAACTGCCAAGTAGTTACGAGATCCTGGACTAGGCTGAGTTACTTCAAGATGGAGTGGCTTTACGTCCGTTGTCCCCCACGATTCGCCAGTCGATGTCTATTCCGACGTAAGTATTGTTGTCTTCTCAAATAGATGACAAGACGATTATAACTGAAGTCAAACTTATATCCCTTTCTCTTTATAGCGGTAATTCAACGACCCGAAGGCGCTCGTTATAAGGAGATAGTTTGAACTCTTCAGAAAATCCCGAGCGAAGGGAGAAACATTAATTCGGTTCTGACGGATAGGAACCTAAGAATTCTTGGGCTGATTGAGCGAAAAAAAAGTATAAGGCTCGAGGGGACGCTAAGAGCCAGCTCAAAGAAAGGAGTCAAGCGCAAGACGCCTCGATTTGTTATAACCAAAGAGGTTGACTCGGAGAGAACACACACCGACGACGAACCATTGGCTGGACCTTCGGATGCAGTTCTGGATTGCGAAGGAAAGTGAAAAGGCAAGGCAACTGCTTTTAAAAATTCCAAATCCAGGAGATGGAAAACTATGGTCATGTCTCGGTCCGCTTCCGGAGTTAGAATTTCGAAGGTTTCTCCCCCACGAACGGAAAATCTCTTCGAAGGGCTCGCCAATATCCCAATTCCGGACAATGTGTCCTTCCAACATGATGCTGGATTGGAAGAACTTCAACATGCTTTAGATTTAAGTAAGTCTCTTCCCACTAGCATGGTCGACACTTCCGGTTTGTCGAGGTTTGCACATACATACACACTTCACGACACTACATGATTCTTGATCATAAGATGTCTACTTTGGAAGATTAATAACTTTATTCTCGTCTTACGTTGCAGATATGATGTCTGACCGAGGCTCTATGCTAGGCAGTCTTCGAAAAGCCCGCCAATCTTCATCATATTATGAGGCGGGACAAAGAGATACGGATAGAGATTATGATTGGGGGTATTCTAGTCAAGAGCGGTACAAAAGAGACAGGGGATACATATGCCAATCTTGACCTCGCTCACCCCCTCCCAGAAATCCTGTACAGCCTCCAGTCCACGTTTCACGTCCTCTAGAGACTTCACGGCATAAGCCGTCTTCCTATCCTCCAAGGTCTGATACTCAATGTAGAACCGAAATAGCGACCCCCACAACTGTAGAGCAGGTACTTATTGAGTCTTCGGGGGAAGGACCGATCAAGCTTTCTCAACTGAAAAAAGATTTCTCCGACATTTGCTTTGACGGGTATATCTTTCCCCTGCACTTGAAGAGAATTCCATCGGACGCTGAGAAACAGTGCACGATTATGTTGCAGATATCTACTTCCAATATAAAGAGTGGTCGAAGGCTGTGAGAAAAGCATCGAAAGTGGCTTTCGATCGGACTGCCGTGATTGAAATGATGGAGAAAGGGCTCACACAGAAAGACCGGATTATTCAGGTACTCATTACTGAAGCCGAGTCTTCTCGAAAATTCGAACTGGAAGCTCTCAAAAAGGCCGTTGATGCTCACTCGGCCATGGATAGGATGAGACAAGAGCATTACGCCATGATGGAGGACATGGGCCACAGGAACACCACCGTCACAGCCGAGCGGGACACAGCCCTCAAAGAGCTCAATGAGCTCAAGTCCAAATTTTCCGAGATCATTAAGGAGAAGGATGCTGCCAATATCTCCGCACAAGAAGTATGTGATCAGGCGGTGGTGTTTCAGGGTGAAAGAGATGTGGCTGTGGATAAAGTACATTTGGTGGAGGCTGAGGTTGAAGAGAAGGTTTGGCTGGCGGAGACCAAGCTGGAGGCTAGCGTAGAGGAACTTATCGTCACATATAACGCCAACGTGTTGAGACATAGAAACCTGGCTTGGCTTGATAATTACTCAACACGTCTCTATAATGCTTGGAACCTGTTGGTCGAAGAGGAGAAGGTGGTGCACCTAGGTGGAGCATTTCACGAGTTCGAGCTGGAGAACTGTTTATTTAATGAAGATGAAAAGATGGTTCTCCACGATTCAATGATCTCACACGTAAGAGAGAAGCTCGGCGCCCAGCACCAGGTGATTGGGGAAGGCTTACGCGTCGAGCACCATGCTACAAGTTTTGAGATCACCGCTTCATCTCGATCTGAGCCTATTTCAGCGGTTGAGCCCCAGCCTGTCCTGGCCTATGATCCAAAACAGCCACATCTATCCCCCATAAAGGAGCACACCTCCGAAGTGGCTCAGCCAACCGTGAGCCAAACTGAGGAAAGTATTCTGAACATATCTAAGGGTGTTCGAAATAAGGATTTTGTTTTGAAGTGTGTGCTAACATATTCTCTTCTTCCTTGTCCAATGACAGGAGCTATATCGACAGCGCCTCCTGTAATCCAAGAATCACATCAAGCGCAGGAGGCCATTATTACCGAGGTGACTACCACGTCAACAACCGCACCAATCGAAGGCATGCAAGGGAGCTTGCTTTCTTTCGACGAGCAGATGATGAATGAGATTTTAGGTCGATACAGCGACCCCTTCGTGGACTTGCCATTTGTTATTAGTGGACTTGCGCCCTCCTTTGGTGCTTAAACACAGACCCCTCTGCTACCCCCAGTGAAGCCCGATCTATTCGTGAAGAAGAAATATTGGCTGAAGTCAACACTGAGTTGGAGGCAGCTGCACATGGCGGTAGTCTTGAGGGTGGAATGCCAGCGCCCGATCTAGCTCCGCTTAGAATGATTTCACCTGAGGGTACACTTGTTGATATCAGTGTGTCCATTTCGTCCACCATTGTAGATCCAACTGCTCCGACTCCTCCTGCAGGGAGCATTCCTCTATATTCAAGTTCGAAGGAGGATGTTTAGATCATGCCCCCATCCGGAGACAGCCCTCCAAAAGGCAAGAGTTTGAAATGACAGATCACTAGCGGCTCCAGCAGGTTTACGCCGAAGAAGAAGCCGAGGAAGAGGAAAGAGTAGATAGGCCTCTTCAGTGCATTTTTTGTAGCTAGGAACTTGTTTTTGCTTTTCTTTCATAGGCCGTGTATAGATGTGGATTCGGCCCCTGCTACAAGGAATTTTTGAAGAATTTGTATATGAATCTTCACTTACATTTAATTGAAATGAAATTTTGTTTTCTTGCTTCAACTGTTATTCCTGTCTTTTATGCTTAAGTGTTGCAGCATTTGAATTTCAGTTCAACGCGCTCGTGGAGTTTCAACTCTTGAGCTGAGTTTGTTTAATTCGTTAAGTCTGAAAATAATGAACACAAGTCGTAACTGGAGATTGAGTTGGACTTTTGAAGTTGCACCGTTTCGGTCAATGATTAACACTTAAGCTTTGCCTCCGATTCCGGAGGTAGGTTATAAGGATCAGCTAGCGATCGCCATTTTTCTTCATCTTTTCAAGTTTAACATCGCTGGATCGATGCTAAAACAAGTAAGAGTCAAGTGGTCAAATCACACTCCCTTACTCGTAGCAGCCACATCCGCACTCCAGGGATCTGCATTCGTATTTCGGGGATCATTCACGCCTATTGAAGTTCTTAAACACATGTCCACACTCTCGGGACTTATGTTAGTTTATGAGTGGCCATTCACACTTGAGTTATATTCATACTCTGACCACACTCTGGGGACTCAGAGTTATTTGCGATCGTTTATCTGGTTCGCACTCTGGGAACTTGGACTTAACGTTTATACTCCAATTCACACTCTGGGAATTTGGAGTTAATGATTGTACTCTGGTTCACACTCTGGGAACCTGGAGTTGATGTTTATATTCTAATTCGCGCCCTGAGAATCGGGAGTTGGCCAACAGATGGTCAGTCACATCTGTTTTGGCCTTTTAGGAGTTTGTTTGCACTCTGGGAATGATGGATTAAGCGGGATCGAGGATGGTCGGTTCACATCCACACCGAGTTAACAAGTGAGGTCGTTGGACGGATCCATCCTCCTCAAACTTGGTCAGGATACGGTCGGAGTCATTAAATGGACAGGTCCACCCTCTCTAGAACCGCATTTATGAGTTTTATGCTCTAACTCGCACCTTGGGAATTTGGAGTTGGTTAAAGGATTGTCGTGTATCAATCCTTTTTGACTTTAGTGTAGTGACTTGCCTCCAAGCTCGGGTTTCACTTAGTGAGTGACCGGTTGTATCACATTCACTCCCTATTTGAATAAATTCCACCACATGATGGAACATAGCTCTCCGTGCATTGTGATGTTGTACGTCGTATTCAATATATCACAGCTCTGGCTTGAAGACATGGCATTTTATTGCTGAAATGAGAAAATACGGCAAAGTTAGTTGCCTTATTACAAGTTCACATTTCAAAATGCAGAAACAAACTATGAATAAATGAATAAACTAAATAAATAAAGCCTATTATGTGTAGTAGCGACGAAGACTCTCGCTATTCCAGGCTCTTGGCAAAGTAAGACTATCAACGGTCGATAATTTGAACGTGTCATCTTCGAGTTTTGTGTAATCACGTACGGTCCTTCCCAGTTTGGTTTCATATGCGAAGGAACTAGGTAGATTCTTTTGAGAATGAGATCGCCGAGTTCAAAGGTCATAGCCGGACCTTGGCATTGTATAATCGGGCGACTCGCCTTCGATATGCGGCTGCCTTCAAATCAGCCTCTTCATGCTTCTCATCTAATAAATCCAAGGATTCAGCAATTAATATGGCATTTGCCTTCACATCATAGTAAGTCACACGATGAGAAGGCACTTCCATCTCGATTGGAATAATGGCTTCCGAGCCATAAGATAGAGAAAATGGAGTGTGTCCATTCGTGGACTTGTGGGTCGTTTGGTAAGCCCATAAACCCATAGGAAGTTCATCAACCCATTTGCTCCTGGCCTTTCCAGTCGTTTCTTCAGAATAGATTTGATAACCTAGTTAACAGCTTCAACTTGGCCATTCGCTTGAGCGTGTGCAACTGCAGAAAATTTCTTGTGGATGTGGAATTGTCGTCGGAAATCCTTGAATTGTACACTGTCGAACTGGGCTCATTTGTCAGTGATAATGGTATGTGGGAGACAAAATTGGCAGATAATGTTGCGAACTACAAAGTTGACTACTTTCTTCGTCGTGATCGTTGCAAGAGGTTCGGCTTCTGCCCATTTAGTAAAGCAATCAACTGCGACGATGGCATACTTCGCGCCACCTTTGGCTAGAGGTAAAGCACCAATGATATCGATGCCCCATACTATAAATGGCCAAGGACTGACTATTTGGGTTATCTCAGTAGGTGCGGCTCTAGGAATTCGAGCATGTTTCTAGCATTTATCACATTTCCTGGCGTAGTTTGCTGCATCACGATTTACTGTAGGTCAGTAATACCCATATCAGAATACTCTCTTAGCGAGAGCTTGCCCCCCAGTGTGATCGCCACATTCTCCTTCGTGTACATCATGTACCACTTGTTTAATTTCATCTCATGTGATACATCAGAGGAGGGTAACCAAATGTCCTCTTCTATACATGACCCCACTCTGAATGGTAAACCGTGAGGCTTTTCGAAGAATCTGTCATTTCTCACTTCTATGCTCAGGCGGCGTCTCATGCTCGATGTAATTTCGATATGGAGTCATCCATGACTCCCTACGGGAGCGATTTCAAGAACAAAGTCTGTCTCTATCTGTCAATGCTTGGAGAAGATAATGTCTCCACAGGTACGAGTCCCACTTGTTGTGCTTCGCACGTACTTGCTAACTTTGCCAATGAATCAGCCTTTTGATTGCGCTCACGGGGTATGTAGAAGATGGCGTAATAATCAAACTGATCAAGTATTTCCTGGACTCGAGCTAGATAAGCAGCTAGTCTTCGATCCTTAGCCTGATG
This sequence comes from Allium cepa, assembly GCA_030765085.1. Taxonomy (NCBI): domain Eukaryota; kingdom Viridiplantae; phylum Streptophyta; class Magnoliopsida; order Asparagales; family Amaryllidaceae; genus Allium; species Allium cepa. The sequence goes on from CM060931.1 coordinate 299,974,977, forward strand.
TTTGCCCCAAAATTAGCATACGACTAATTAGGAATCGCAATAAATTTCCATAGCAATAATTCTCAGATCACGGGCGAGTTTCAATCCAGCAAGTAAGGCTTCGTATTCAGCTTCATTATTGGTCACGTGAAATTCAAATTTCAAGGCATAGCATATGGATCGGCCTTCAAGGATTTCAAGTACTACTCTAGCACCCGAGCACCGATTGTTGGATGCACCATCGGTATGCAGCTTTCGGATGTATTCGAAAGATTTGCTGGTCTCGGGCAAGTCCTCTGGAATCGTAAATTCGGCTATGAAATCTGCTAGGACTTTTCCTTGAATGGCTCTCCTTGGAGCATAAGTGATATCAAACTGACTCAGTTCAATGTTCCACTTGAGTAACCTACCAAACGTCTCAGGCCGCGTAAGGACCTGTCGTAACGGCTGATCGGTGTACATAGTGATAGGATGAGCTTGGAAATATGGACAGAGCTTCCTTGAGGCAATGACTAGGAAATAAGCCAATTTCTCTAGCTTTGGATAATTTCTCTCAGCTCCGGTTAGCCGTTTGCTAACATAGTAGACCGGTTTCTACACTCGGTCTTCCTCCCGAACTAAGGCAGCATTGATCGCATTCTCTGATACCTCCAGGTAAAGATATAACTGCTGTTGGTCGACAGGCTTCAACAAAATCGGTGGAGTGGAGAGATGTTGAACCAGTGCTCTAAATGCATCTTTACATTCTGTGGTCCATTCAAAGTTTCGCTTTCGTTTTCGGATCAGATCGAAGAGTAGGATGCATTTATCAGTTGACTTTGAAATGAACTTGCTCAGCGCTGCTACCTTCCCGTTGAGACTCTGGACTTGCTTTATGGTTCTTGGAGTTTGTAGGTTTCTGATTGCCCAGATCTTTTCGGGATTGGCTTCTATTCCTCAAGCATTGACAATGAACCCAAGGAACATTCCACATGCGACTCCAAAATGACATTTTAGTAGATTGAGCTTCATCTTGTATTCTCGAAGGATGTGGAACATTGATTCCAAGCCTCTGATATGATCAGTGGAGAATCGCGATTTTACAAGCATGTCGTCTACATATACATCCATGGTCTTCCCGATCTGGTTAGCGAACATCCGGTTGACTAGGCGTTGGTACGTTGCTCCGACGTTCTTAAGTCTAAAGGGCATGACTCCGTAGCAGTAGAGTCCCAGATCGGTTACGAAGTTGGTATGTTCTTGGTCAGGTAAGTGCACGGGTATTTGTTTGTAACTGGAATAAGCATCCATAAAAGATAATAATTCGTGCCCAGCCATTCAATCTACAAGCTGGTCAATACGGGGAAGTGGAAAACTGTCTTTCGGGCAGGCTTTATTCAAGTCAGAATAATCCATACACGTCCTCTATTTCCCATTTGGCTTTAAGACAAGTACGGGATTGGATACCCACTTCGGGTATAAAGCATCTCGAATGAACCCGTTTTATTTCAACTTATCGACCTCTTTTTTAAGGACGGTAGATCTCTTTGGATCCATACCACGCCTTTTCTGCTTGACGAGGATACACCGCGGGTCAATATTCAGGGCGTGGCTCGTGATATCCGACGAGATCCCACACATGTCTGCATATGACCAGGCAAATACGTCGAGATTCGCCTAGAGAAATTCAACCAATTCCTTTTGTGTTTGTTGGCTTAACTGAGACCCAATCTTTATCATTCTTGAATCGTCATCATCATTGATCGGAACATCGATCGTCAGTTCAGCCGGGGAAGCTTGACTTTCTTTAGATTCATCTTTGCTTTCAGTCTCTCTTGGGTCAAGATCCTTCTGGAATTGTTTCGGGTGCTCGGGCTGGGACCCAGGCACTAATTTTCAATTGTCGACAAAATGGACGTAGAGAAATTTCTCTACGCCCTTTCCCTTCTCCTTTCGCTGCACCCCACGCAGCTCAGCAACATAACAGGCTCTCCCAACAGCCTGATCTCCTTGAACGATTCCGACCCCATGATTAGTGGGGAACTTCAGAGTCAAACACCATGGGGCAATAGCTGCCTTGAATTCAGCAAGGGCCGGTCAGCCCAAAAAGGCATTATAAGGTGAATCAATGTCTAAAACAACGAACTGCAAAATCCGGACTCTCCGACGCTTTCCAGCCCCCAATTCCACTGGTAATTCCACCACTCCAGTGGGTATAGTAGCGCTTCCATTGAAGCCGTGGATTCGAGATTGACACAGTTTTAAATCCTTGGCTTCCATCTTCATTAAATCATATGCTCTTTTGAACAAAATATTCACAGAACTCCCACTGTCAACCAGGATCCTCTTCATCCAAGCAGGACCTACCTAGGCAGATATGACTAGTGGGTTGATAGTAGGGGCTTCGACCTAATCAGCATCTCGGTTTCTGAATACGATGACTTCAGTCATCGTCCTTTGTTGTTTGGTCGGAGCCCCATCTTCACAACTACGACAACACTCGAAGTCAGCATGCCTGATAGAGCTGGCATACGACTCTATTTCCCTCCAGCTTCAGTCTGCTGGATGAGGACCACCACTTGTCATGTTTATAACTAACCTCCGGCCCATACGAGGGAGTTCCTCTTGTCTCTCCGGGTTCGACACACGATTCTGATTTGAAGGGCCTGCACCTTTTGACTGCGGTGCCCGTATATACTGATCCAACTTTCTTGCTCTAATCAATTTCTCGATGAGGTGCTGCAAATGGTGACACTCATTTGTGCTGTGGCCGTAACTCTCATGGAACCTACAAACTTTCCCATTTGAATCTGCCTCTCCGATGATGGCTTCGGAGCAGGCTTCTTGTATTGCATAGCATTGCAGGTCTACAAATACACGTTCTCTAGCGACGTATTCAATGGTGTGTAGTTATCGAACAATGGAGCCCTACGTCGCGGGTCATGATTCTGGTCTCATTTCTTATTCTGATTGTCATTGTTTCTCGGTTGAGTCTGCTTGTTCTATATATTTAACTGAACTCTCCCCGAGCTCTCTCCGGGCTGCTTAACAGCAACATTACTTTGTATCCCTTTCATACTGGGTCCCACATCATCCTGCTTCCTAGAGTGTTTCGCGTCCTCCCGCCTTAAGAATTGGGCAGCTTTGGAGTAGAAACAGTCCAATGACGTGGGAGGTTTTCCTGCCAACTAATTTCCAATCTCAGAGTCAGGGTCAATCCCCTTAGTCAATGCCATCAAAATTGTGTTGTCGTTGGGATTACTGATCTCCGCACATGCGGCAATCTTTTCAGGTAGCGTTTGAGTGTCCACTGGGAGCTTGAGTGACGTTGGATAGAGTATTGACATCCTTAGTCCTCGTAACATGCATACGAAAATGTTCTACAAACTTAGTGGCCAGCTGGTCAAAGGAGGAAATGGATCGCGTTGGCAATCTCGTAAACCACATAGTAGCAATGCCCCCTAAAGAAAAGGGAAAACTACGACATTTCACTGCATCATCAGCTCTTGCAGCACTCATTGACCATTCATATTTCAGTATATGTTGATTGGGGTCAAGATTTCATTCGTACAAGGGTAGAGTCGGCGTCCTGAATCGTCGAAGGGGTTCAGCATGCAATATCTCATCTGTAAAAGGAGTATGACTCTGGGAGTTTCCCTAGTCGTCATTCGTGAGGCCTTGGCTTTCTCGAATCATTTGCGGAATCATAGTTGAAATATCCGGCATCTGGACATTTTTTGCACGGTGAGCCAAAGTGTGGTCAGGCTCCACGGTGCGAGGCTGGACCGGGCGCTGTCGACGGTCCACGTCTCGCCTCCTTGGCTCATAGTCTTCTGGGATGTATGGTTCAGGAGTACGTCCATGCTAATGATGGTTCAGATTCGACTATTTTCGGGCATCGACCACTGGTTCAACCGCGCCGGTGCTAGCATGGTTGTCTATTGTGTATTGTGGAATAGTACCTCCTCGGGTGGAGGGTCCAGTATGGAAATTGGCAGATGAGCCAACTCTCGACTGCCAAACGATCATTGCAGATTGATGTCCAGTGGCTTGTGTGTAACTCCCATCTAGCCGGGGATGGGTGGATCTGTGGTTATAACCAGATGAAGCTGAACTTTCGGTAGAGGAGTTAGAGGCGTGATCCCTTCTGGATCTTCTATGCCTTTGGCAGTTCAACTGGTTAGTCAGTTCAGCATTTGCATGCAACTCTTCAGTCAATTGCTGCCGACTCTCAGTCAATTTTTGAAGCAGCATTTGAAATTCTTGTCTTGTAACCGGGCCCGACGGATCTGAGGGTTTGGTAGAATTTTGGTTGGATGGAGGCAATTGCGCGGGATTCTATCTGTATCGGCCTTCTTGGTCGGCAACATTGGAGGTGGTCCTTGTGCTTACCATCTTGAGAGATGAAGTCCTTTCCTAGATTTTACGCAAATACGAATAGGATCGAAGGATTCTGGATTAGAGATTTGGATCTTCCTCTTGGATTTATGCAATCCGTCGACGGTAGATCCAAGGAGTATGAGAAAAACTGGTTTTCTCAGTGAAAGCACCAAAGTGTTTGTACCAAAAATGGACACAACACTCTTCGGAAGTTTTTGAAGAGATAAAAATGAAGAATATAAATTTGAAATGTGGATTATCTAACAAAAACTCCAAAAACTGATAAATAAATGCACAGACACAAGCGATTTATAGTGGTTCAGCATGTTGCCTACGTCCACTATGAATTTTTATGACTTTATTGATTCTTTCTTGATAAATATACTTGATTACAGCAAGCATCAGTGAATTACAACTCTGAAATTCGAGCACAACAGCAGTAGTAGAGTGCAAAGTTGAATCCAGCAGAGTCTGGGTGCTTGAAAATCAAAAGAGCCCTCTTCTGTAGGCATTGGGACTCTATTTATAGGCGTAGGAGGTTGATATTTCGCTCAAATCTTGGAAGACTCCTTCTGGCAAGTGGGTGGGCCCACACGATCGATCTCGAGAAGTATCGACTCGATCTGTAATCGATATTTCGTATCAATCAAGATATTGTCCAATAGAGTCGAAACTTGGTAGAAACATTCTTTAGCTTGTATGTAAGCTCCTATGAAAATTTCATAGCATTTGGGCTTGAGGATCTCGAGTTATGATCAATACGAGATGTAGTTTTTTAGAGGGCCGTCTATTTCTAATCGATCACTTCGAATCAATCTGTTCGAATCGATGGTTGCACGTTCCCTCGTGATGACGTGGCGTGCAATCTTTGGATCAATCCACTTTCTACGCCGAGTTGATCGAGTCGTCCCTTGAACTTCGCCTCGTTCGTATCGATGGCCGTTTCTTCATTCGAGTCGATAGCTGTTGCCCATTCGTATCGATGGAAATTATTTCGTTCCTATCGACAAAAGTAGTTCTGTTCGTATCGAACCGGGTTGCCAAGTCAGTATCGATCGTGTGGCCTTGTTAGTGTCGATTCGAGTTGCTCTAACTCGATGGATATGAACGAAGGATCTGGAAGGTCTATTTAATGGTTATGGATATAGCGAGCCTCGATGGATACGAATTATACAATTGCCATATGAAGTGGGATTGAGTAGATCGATACGAACAAACACATTCTCTCGATGGATACGAAATGGTACATCCGGTTGGATTTGAATAAATGCCTTTTTGATGGATTCGAAGTAGACATCAGCCGATCGATACGAAGCGCACTACCTGTTGATGGATAAGAAGTCGGTCAATATGAATTGAAGCTTGAGGATGGATACGAAGTCGATTGATACAAATTGTGTCTAACTGATGGATACGAAAATAAGGCTATTTCCTCCAACTTACACTGACCATAACTTGAGCATACGAACTCGGATTAACTTGAAATTTGGAATGCTGACTTTCATGGCTTCGCTTGTCGTGTCTTATCAATTGTAGCCTGATCCGGACTCGGACAAAAATCATCGATATCCATAGTGAACATGTGCATATTTGATATCTGGGACGAACGATTCTTGGTTATCAGTCAGTTCTTGATATCTCGGCCTTGCCAAAAGGCGGGATAACACGCGTCATCTGTGAGTACCAAGGAACTCCCCTTGTGTCGGGCCATACACTTCATCAGACATCCATCCGTGATGTGCATCCATCATAGAACCTCCAATGAGTGCAATGTGCGATAGAATCGCCCCCGGTCGAATATCGACCTCTGCTAGATAAATAACATTTCCCCAGCCAAGCAACGTCCTAGTGTCGCCCTATATGGAACTAACTTCCCAACACCTAACATGCGCACATATGTGTGTATATATATAATACACACACACTAGTAACTATTTTATTTATAATATATGCCTTAGGTTGAGGTTCATATTGTGCTTTTGGAATGCCAACTGGTTGACCGCTTACTATTGACCGCTCTAGTAGAAAAGTTGACCAGTTGTAGATTATCGATGTTTTTTAATTATTTGGTTAATTACGTCCATTCCTAAATTTACAGTTTAATCTTATAGTGAACTTAAGCTTACCATTATCAAAATTTCTTTTTCAAATTCAATTTACAAATTTCCACAAAAAACAGTTCAACCTAGGGTTATTATTAACATCAATATAAAAGGTTATATGAATTTATACTAGATTAGAAAAAGGGTTTAACCTAGATCAATTTCTATTTAATCGGTTCTCATCAACTTACACTTTTTATTCAATCTCTGATCTAAAACTCAAGATCCTCAATTTAGTTTCTAACAATCTAAATCAGATATCGTGTACTAAAACTATCCACATATAAATCATCGAATTAAAAATATATTTGTTCACCTCAGATCCAAGCTTTTCTTTTTGAATCTCATCAAAAAACCTCCTCGTTCATTATCTCTTCGTTTTTTAACCTCTTTGAGTGTCTTTATTTTTATTTTTATTTATTTTTAAGAATTTATAAGTTGAGGAGAAAAGGAATTAATAAAGTTGGGTGCACAAAGTAGTTTCTTTTGAATTAATGTGTACATTAAATGTGTATTATAGCAGTTTAAACTAATAGAGACCGTTGATGGGCCGTGGAAAAATATTTACATCCTGATCGCTAAACGTTTACTTCACTGGCAAGAAAAATAGAGCCATTGGCTAACCCAATCCCTCGTTGATATAACACTGCTGGTCGATCAATATTGATTGGAAGGTTGACTAGTCCCAATCCTACTATCGACGGTGGGTTAACTTATTTATTAATATTTATTTCCCTTTTTGTTTAATTAAATAATTAATTACGCATGTGATTTTTCAAACGCTTATAACTTCTTCATATTAGCTCCTATTTCTAAATGTTATATATGCAATCGTCTAGAAAATTGCTATGAGCGCAGTAATGCAAACATTGTATACAGATTCAGACGTTTGCAAAAATTTCTTTTTTGCTGTTGTTATATTCAAATTTAATTATTTATTAAATTTTTCACTTAAATTTTCGGGGTGTTACATTCTCTGACCTTAAAAGGATTTTGTCCCCGAAATCTCTGTGGATGGAAAAATGTAACTCATATGTACAAAAATGAATAACTACAATCATCTACTCAACCATCATCCACTAGGAATCATCGTCCTTAGTTAAATTCCTAATGTATTACATACATGTAGGTGTGAAATGCATTTGAGTCTATACTAATGCAAAGATTAGGCGGCCTTCTAATCTAGTCAACCTCTTTTAATGCACGTGCTTATGCCATGTATCCAAAATGTACGCAACATCCTATGTGAATATATTGGCAGTTTTACATGTATGTGCACCATTTAATCCAATACAACAAATATATGCATATAATTCAATAAAATAGAACAGTTGATGGTATAAGTATTTGTACCAACTCGAGAATACATATATTGCCTATGTGTGTAAAGAACCATTTAATAAATACACCCACTAGCATCCATCATCCGAAACATATCCTAGTGACATGTTCATATCTTTTCCTAACATCCAATGCCTCTATCTATGGGATTTACCAATCTAAATCCTAACACATAAGTAGTTTGTGCTTATTTGATTAAAATGGAAACATACTAGAAAAGAGTTGTGGGTGGGAACTTCGGATCCTCTCATCAAGCTCCCATATACTTTCTGCTAGAATGTCTCCCCATTGAAATTTAGCAAGCTTAATATCCTTGTTGTTGAGTCGTTTTGTACCATGCTCATGAATAAAAATAGGTGCACGACAAACAAGTGACTCCCTCTCTACTTCCACTTTCCCTAGCAGACTCAACTTGACTATGGCAGCTGTATCTAAGCACTTCCATAAGTGCGACATATGGAAAATGCTATGTACTCCAGCTAACTTCTTAGGAAGCTCTACGCTACATGCTAACTTCCCAACCCTATATATAATCGAAACAGACCATACAAACCTCGATGATAGCTTTCTTGAAATAAAGAATCTCATAGTGTTCCTAAGCGGTGAAAACTTCATAAAAACCATGTCGCCTACTACAAACTCTAAATTTATGCATCTCCTGTCAGCATATGACTTCTGCATATCTTGAGCGGTCTTCATCCTCCTATGGATTAAGTCTACCTTTTCAGATGTCACCCTCACCATGTCAGGTTCAACAATAATCGTATCCATAGTGTCCTATCAACATAACGTGATCTATAGCATCTCTCATATAACGCCTTGGATGGTGCCATCCCAAGACTTGCCTGATAGTTGCGGTTATAGGTGAACCCTAGTAGTGGAAAGTGATCCTCCAAAGAGCCTCCAAAATCTAATATGCACATCCGAAGCTAGTCCTCCAACACTCGGTTCACTCTCTCCATCAATATATCCATCTTCGGGTGGTAAGCGCTACTCAAGCTCATCTCGGTGCCTAAATCCTCCTGTAACTCCTCCAAAACTCACTAGTGAAAAGTGGATCTCGACTGCTAACGATAGCTAGAATGAACTCCGTGTAACCTAACGATCTCTCTCATGTATAGTGTCGCCAAAGAAGTTGGTCCTCATATTCTAACTGGAATAAAATGAGCACATTTGGCCAATCGATCGATGATGACTTGAATACTCTCATTCCCTCTCCTACTCCTAGGTAGTCCGGCAGTGAAGTCAATAAAATTAATCTCCTGCTTCTACTGTGGAATATCCCATGGTTACAACAATTCTCTTTGCTTCTTCCGCTCCGCCTTTACCCTTTGGAAAGTCATACATTGGGCTACATATTCCGCCACATGCTTTTTCATACCAGGCCAATAAACGAAACTATTCGTGGCATGGTACATTTTGTCCCCATTGAGATGAATGGTCATCCTAGAACGATGAGACTCGGCTAGTACCATGTCAATCAAATCCATAATGAGAGCAACACATAACCCACCATCTCTTCATAACTACCCCTTCGAGTCAATGGTATAAAGACTCAGGTGACTCGATTGCTCTTTGTTACTAAGCTTCTCAAAAATATCTACTAGCTCCTTATCTTGCTTTTTTACTTAACCCAATACAGTCCATAAGTGTTAGCTGCACATCCAAAGCTGCTAACAATCCCGGAGTAATATTTGATGATGGCCGAAAATAAAACGTAGAAATGAACTCAAAATGCTTCCACTCTAAGAACAATGGACTTAACATTGCATGTTGCCTACTTAAGGCATCAACCAGCACATTGCCCTTGCCTAGAGTATAAGAGATGTAGAAGTCATACGATGCTAAAAACTTAATCCACTTCTGCTGCCTTAAATTCGTGTCCTTCTAGGAGAACAAGTAATTTTGAGATTGATGATCTGTATATAACTCGAACCACTTTCCTAATAGATGATGCCTCCATAACCTAAGTGCAAGACAATGGTCGCCAACTCAAGATCGTGGGTATGACTATTTCTCTCATGAATTTTCAATTGTTGACTGGAATAGCTCACTACTCTCCCTTTTTGCATCAACAATGCGCCCAACCCCATACCATAAGCATCGGCATATACTGTGAATGCCTTCATGTCATCAAGTAACAATATAACAGGTGCACCAGTCAACGCCTCCTTTAGCTAAATTAAAGCATTCTCACACATTAAGTCATAGGATAAAACCAAATTCTTCTTGGTAGCATAGATTTTAACGACGTCTTTAATGAACTTCCTATAATAACCCACTAAACTAAGGAAACTCCTCACTTTCGTAGCATTCTTCGGCACATGCCAATCATGTACTACAGCTACGCTACTAGGATCGACCACCAGCCCACTTTATGAGACAATGTGTCCCAAAAAGCACACTCCTCACACCAAAAGTGACACTTACAAAACTTCATCTTCAACTTATGCTCACAAAGTGTATTGAGCATTTCTTCCAAATGCAACTGTGTTCCTCCTCCCTCCTTAAATAGACCAGAATGTCATTCACAAATACCACCATGAGCTTATTAAGAAACCCTCAAAACTAAGATCATCATATCAACAAAGCAGATGAGTGCATTGGTCAGTCTGAAGGGCATGACCAGCTACTCATAAAGTCCGTTGGGCGTATGAAAAACAATCTTCTAAATGCTATCCTTAGCCATATGCAACTGATGGAATTTGGTAGCCAAATCAAGATGTGAGAACACCTTCGCTTTAACTAACTGAAAAGATTGTCTATACAGAGCAATGGATGGTGATTCTTCTTTGTTTGCTTATTCAGCTCCTTATAATCGACATAAAGCCTTAGAGAACCATCCACCTTAGTGGGAAAAATGATCGGGGCTCCTCACTTTGAAATACTCCCTCTAATGAAGCCCTTCTCTAATAGCTCATTCACCTGCTTATTCAACTTGCATCTCTCCATTAGAGAAATATGCCTCAAGGGTAAGGCAATAGGTTTGGCATTCTCCACAAGATAAATTTCAAACTCGATCTCTCTGGGGTGGGATACCAGTAACATCAAAAAAGACATCTAGGTAATCTCTAACTACCGGCACTGAATCTAACTCATCATGTGATAGGTCTAATGAATATAAGTAACTCAACATAACTAAACCTTTAAGATAGCAATATACCTCTAGACTGCGCCTATTACAAGTACCCAACCTAATAACCTTCCTGTCATGGTCTAGAATAGCCCACATACATCGTCATCCAATCTAGGCCCAAAATCAACTCAAATCTAGAAATCATAAGATAACAGCATCGCAATCAAAACCGACCCTAAAATAAACAATTTCAAACCCCTCTAGATTATAGAAAAATAAGTAGATCCTCCAATAGAGTTCGATACAACCACAAGGTCTGTAACGATGCAAGTGTCTAAGTGCAACTCATCTATAGGTCCACTGAAATAAAATATTATAATGTCCAATGTCAAATAAGGTACAAATGGATAAATCAGATAGAGTTAACATACCTTCAACCATAACCTTCTTTCCCATATCCACGATTGGAGGCATACTCAAGCTAGAAACTACATCTAGTGCGTAAGCTGGAACAACCTGGGTAGGCTCTTTTGAGGTGCTGCACACTTCTGCCCTATGTACCACACACTCCCGCCTTATGTGCCCAAATTGATTGCAGTTGTAATAATTAATCTTCGAACTGTCTGCCTTGCGCTCCTCGTCAAAGTGCCCCTTCTTCTGCACTTCCTACACTGCATATCCTGCTTATTAATCTTTCCCTTGGGCCCCATTCCTCCTTTGCACTGATTCTGTTGTGGTGGCTTCCTCTAGACTTCTTGGGTTCTTCCTTCTCTTCCTCCTTAGAGATAACATTCACTAAGGCCATCTCCACTAGACCTCATAATTCGCACCCATGGGAATATGACTAAGAGCCAAAACTTGAAGAGGTTAATTCATCCCCTTCACGAACTTCAAAACCCTTTTGTGAGGGGTATTAATCATTTCCATCCCAAACCTAGCTAAATCATTGAACTGATTCACATACTCTTTCATCGACATATCTCCCTACTTTAGATGAATAAACTTCTCCAACTGCACTCCATTCTCAGCTTTGGAAAGAAACTTCACCACAAAATGTCTCCTAAACTCCCTATGTGATCTCTCAACCATCAGTCTCCGCCTCAACTACATCCTATAATTCAAAATTTTCCCTATAAATCCTATGTAGTAAGCTATCTCCTCACCTTATCAACAAGACCCATTAACCAAAAAATCCTCTCACAAATATGAATCATATCCTTGAATCTATGTATAATTCTATCCCCACATATGTTCTCCCTCTTAAGCTTACAAAGTCCTTATATAGCTTAGCAATACCGGTGGCATATGGGTAGGCACGAACAACCCAACGCTTACTCCGTAGGTCCTCTATTAGGGTTAAGCTCGGCTTGTCCCCTTGTTTAAAAATACTAGCGGAACCAAATCGGAACGTTCATGTATGGAATCTCAAATGCATCGCCTGAGCCTGAACTGGTGCGGTCACTTATCTTCAATCTGTGATTTAGGAATTTATCGACAACTTTTCCTCAGATAGCATGACAAGAATAAGGGAAAGAGTTATTTGTATTGTACTTATATAAAATCTCTGGGATTTTTTTAAAAACTCTTGTCTATACAAACATATACATACATACATACATACATACATACATATATATACTAAAAATCATACGAAAAACCTCCTTTTTCAAAAAAATATCAAGTATGTTCTCTGAATATTCCTCTAATCCCTAAGGAATTTCAACCTTAAGCTCTGATATCAACTGTAACAACCCGAACCTTCCTATACACCAATCTAAAGCCTAGGATGACATTTAGACTCACATTAGTGCCGAGAAATATGAGCTTTCCGGGTTTTTAAACATTAAAGAGACTAAGAATTAAACACATATGTTCTAAGATATTCTACACTTTCAGATCTTATAAAGAAAGACGGTAAAATATAAATTAGAAAATAATCATCTTAGAAAATATCTCAAAGCACGGTCTCATAAAATAGCACGTATTCAAATCCAGAGTACATAGAAATACAATACATAGTCTGATAAATGCTAAGTACTGAATATGGTAAGTAAATACATGGGGAGAAATGGAAAAATATATAGCAAGTCCAAACTAAGCTCGACTCTCCATGTACTGATCTCGTGCCTATCAACAGCTGCCCTGTCCTTCTGTAGTGGGGAAAAAGAAAGAAAAAGGGGTTGGTCCGACAAAAGTATCGTAAATGAATACATCATTAATTTATGATAATCACATACCGTTGATTTTAGTAATACTCCATGTGACCTAGAATGTCCTACTAGTATTCGTGGGTTACTTGTTTTCTTTACTTATGGGGTTTAACTCAATACACATCTACACTACTTATGTGGGCTCATACTTAGGACCAAATAACTCATCGAGCTCTAGATAACTAATGATTAGCTAATAGCTACTGAAACTATTCCACATAGGATTACTCTACCATTTCATATATTATAATTACACATAATTATTCTAATATAGGTTTCCCTACAATATCCACCATAGAACTAAGTTTCCCATAATTTCGACTACACATACCTAGTTACACATTGAGGGAAGCCCATAATGCCGACTTGTCGAAGTGTCTCATCGTCAACATCAGTGTCCACCTCTTAATGGTAACGTAACACCTCTGGTTCATGTCGAGATCCAACAACACAACACTACGTCGCATCATCCATGAGTACCATGGAACTTCCGTTGTATCGAGCTTCACATTTCATCAAGCATTCATCAGGGTTGTGCATCCACCGTAAAACCTCCGGTGAGTGCAATTTTTGATAGAATCACCCCCAGCCGAATATCGACCCTTACTGGATAAATAGCATTTACCTAGTCCTGCAACGGCCTAGTTTTTCCTCATAGGGAAATAACTTACCTAATCCTAACATCCACACATATAATATATATGCACACACTAATAACTATTTTATTTATAACCTGGACCTTCGGTTGAGATTCATATTGCGCTTATGGAATGCTGACCGGTCGACCGTTATATAATAGAGTGGTCGACCGCTTGCTGTTGACCGCTCCAGTGAGACCAGTCGACGGTCGTCGATTATCACCGTTTTTTTAAGTATTTGGTTAATTACATTCGTTCCAAAATTTTGATTATAATAACTCATGGTTTTATCTTACGTTGAGCCTAAGTTTACAATTATCAAATTTTCTTATTCAAATGTAGTTTACAAATTTAAACTAAAATAGTTCAACCTAGGGTTACCATAAACATTAATTAACAAGTTATAGGAATTCATACTTGATTAGAAAATGGATTTAACCTAGACCAATTTCTATTTACCAGGTATTCATTAACTTACATTTATTTTTCAATCTCAGATCTAAATATCTGTAATGACCCGGAAATTCCGATCCCAAAAATTACAGATAGTTAAGAAAGAAGAAAGAAAAAGAAGAAGAAACAGAAAACCAAACTTAGAATCTCACATTCGTAGCGTATAAAATATGATATCGAATAGTATTCTTTACATAAAGAAAGCTGTATCAGTCAATTACATTTTAATACATCAGAGTTACAACATTTCACGATCACTGGACAGTTAAAATAACGTGTCTTAGATAAACTACAATAATATATCACAGCGGAAACACTCCATACGTTCCTACCATCTAGCTCGCCTCCTAAGCTCCAGAACGTCCTTACTTGAAAATCTGTAATACTCGGTCTGACCCGAGCATTACATCAAAGTAACACCCGTGTCAGGCTGGAAACCAGCGTAAGTAAACCCATCTAACATGGAATACAAAAGCATACAACATATATAAACCCGGGGTAACTTGCATCAGTTTATAACTTCACAAGTTGTTATAGACATCACTTATTTCACACAACAATTTCTAAGTACCAAAACTTAGATTAAATAGTCCAATTTACATAAATCATTATATTTCAGCCTATTGATTCCACATATCAATTTATAAAGAATAGAAGTGGTTTTGGGTATTTACAAATACCCGACTTCGGTCTCTTAGAATTCAGTACCATCTTAGCCCAAGTTATTCAAGGGAAAGACAATTCGACTATAAATAAAAGATGTCGCCTTTTTACACAACAATTCATCATCGATAGATAACGACATTATCATTGTCCACCCAAAACATATCATATCACAAAACATTTCATATCAGAGATATCAATCAATTCAAGGCATTTAATCATCATTCAATCATTCATAAGCAAGATGGATCATTTAAAAAATTAATTTAATTTATCTCTAATTAAATTAACTTACAAATTTTTAATCACTTAGATTTCCTTTACTTAACATTAATTGATTACAAATCAATTAATTAATCATCCATTAATTATCCATCTTAATTAATCATCCTTTAATTAACAATCTTAATTAATTATCCTTGACTAATTGTTCTTTAATTATATTTAGTAACTAACTCTTAATTAATTACACAAATTAATTAACCTTCACACATTCACACTAATCACATTTATCCTATAATCATTTACATTGCTTAATCATCTCTTTAATTAATTACACTAAGTAATTAATTCTCAATTACTTCCCTTAAGTAATTTACCTTTAATACTTTCATCGAGTAATTATCTAGTTAGTTAACCTTTAATTATCAATTAATTAATCTTATTTCTTAATTAATTAATTCTTAATTAACAATTAATTAATCCTTAATTAATTAACTAAACCTTTATAAATTAATTAATCTTAAATTATTAATTAATTTAACTTTAATTACCATATTAATTAAAGTAATCCTTAATCATAAAAACAAATTGTCCTTTCAAGATAAATCATTTGCTTTAATTACCTACTTTAATTAACACATGTTTAAATAGTTAATCACATTAATTAATTATTTAATAATCCCTAGTTAATGATCTTCATTAACTATTAACAATTCTTTAGTTACTCTCTTTAATAATTATACTTTAACTAACCATTATGAATTATAAATCAATTAATTATTAATCACAAAATAATTTATCTTAATTACTTAATTAATTAAGTGCTTAACTGAAACTTAATTAATATTTAATTATTTGATTAATTAATTTACTAATCATTAATAATCTTCACTTATTTATTTAATGATTTTCAATTACAAATTAATTAACCTTAATTAATTAATTTACAACCTTCATTAATTTAAGATATATTCTTTTATCTTAATTTAAATACTTAATTTACATCATTATATTTTATTTGAAAACACTTTTGAAATAAATTTTATAATTGAAAGTGTATAACTTCTTTCAAACAAAACAATTTAAACATTTAATTTTAATATTTATAACCTTTCAAACTTATCTAAATAAAATTTTGATAAATATGTATTCCTGAAACTTATTTATCATATCTTTTAGAACCCTTTGAAATTTAAAAACTTTGTCAAACAATTATCCTTGAAACTAATTAAAACTTTAAAACCTTAAACTCATTTAACACATTCCATTTTTAAACTTGTTTGTAAACTTCCCTTTGAAAATCATTCATTTTTATTCTTTGAAACAAAAAAAACAAATTTATCTTGATTCACCCTTTTTAACTTACTTTAGTTTACTTTCAAAACTTGAATTACTATGATTTCCTTTGCCCAAAGAAAATTTTGGATCCTGCTAATCTAAAATAGCAACTAGCACAATAAGAACGACCCGAGCTTTTTCATCAAAAACCCAAGCGAACTCACGAGAAACTCTCGAGTTTTCCCTAACCTCAACTACTTCGAGCTTATCACAGAAACGCGCGAACTCGAACTCGAGAAAAGCTTTCTTCCCCAAAACTTCTTTCACACCTGATACACTGACGTGCATAGTGCACATGAACCGATGCACCACCTTTCTCTGGTCATTCTTGAGGTCTCCGATAGGTCGATAATGACCTCAACATGATCCACGACCATCAAGACATCACGATTCCATCTCGATGCGAAATTGAGTCTTCAGATCGAAAACCGTCAACCTCTCTGGCTAAATTCACTCACCAACGACAATCTCGCCCAACAAAGTTCACACCCCTCCGATCCAAGCAACGTCACAAGCCTATGCAACCGTTCAACCACTCGTGAACGCTTTCGGTGCTTCCCAGACAATCCACGATATCGCGAAACCAAGTCGCCCAACACTGGAAGTCGAACCCTAATCTAGCTTCGTCAAGCAACTCCGATCTCTAGAAAAATCTCGAACTATTTTTCCCGAGTTCCCCATGCCACCAACGTCCTCCAGACCAAGACCCACCTCCGAAAGCTTTTCCCATCACCGATAGTCGACCAAATCCAAATTCTGGTCAACTTGACATTACTCGATGAATATTAAGTTAAAAATCATGATTGTCTTTCCTAAATTCATCATTTACAAATACAATTCAGGTTATAACATCAAAACTATAAATTATGAACATTAATTTTTATCTTGCATTTTGATCATTACTGTATTGCCTTATTTTTTTATATATTTCCTAAATATAAAATCTTGGAACCATTTTAAAAATTCATATTATCATGTTTCATTCCTTTTTCCTTTACAGATCTTAGTATAACATTAATTGGTTTGGTAGATATGAATTTTAATATGGGTTTGGAAGTCTGTTCAATAGAGAGATCACAGACAATATTCACAGACATATATGCAGACATGCATTCACATTCAAACATTCCTGTAACATAATACTATATTCATCACAAGCATCAACCAGATTCAAAGCTGTTTTTAAAATGCCAGTTTTACTCACCAAATAAAGAACAGAGAACTGATTTCTTATTCCAGCTTTAAATTTCTTTGATCTGAAATTGCTATACTTATTTAATCAGCACTGTTTGTTGTTGAATTACTCAGATTGAAGTTGTATTTGAAATATGCTTGATTTTAGGTTTGCTTCATAATCTCAGGTTTGCTTCATAGTCTCAGGTTGAAGAATGCAGGCTTTTGATGTTTTGATTTTAGAAAATGAATTACAGGCTTTTGAATTTGAATCTGGTTTAAGAAGTGGATTGGTTTTCAGATTGTTTGGGCAATTTTACAGGATATTCTTTTCTTAGCTTTGAGTTGGAGAGAATAGAAAAAAGAAAATGAAGGTAAAAGCAATGTATTTGTATAGGTAATAATGTGATTTATTTTAAAAATTACACTTGTTTAACATTTCAACATTTATCATAAATAGATGTTTATTAGTTAACACATGTTACTAATGTCCCTAAATTTTTAACACGTGTCATTTAAGTAATTCTTATTTATTTTAAAGTTAATAAAAAGCCTTTTTTGTTAATTTGCTAATTATAAATACTTATCTAAATGCACATAAATTTCTTTGAGATAAATGTTAATTGTTTAAAATATATTTTTAAGCTTAGGCTTAAATTTAAATAAGAATAATAAAAAGATTTGTTTTATAACCAAATTTATTTTTTGAGATGTTTGGATTTCAAATCCAAACTTTCATTTGCCATTTACTAATATGCATTAACATAGAAACATATTTATCTGTAAAAGATAAATTCTGCCAAAATAATAATAAAGAAGATCATTAAACAAATATTTTCAAATTTCAATAATTATATCAGAAGATTATTAAATGAATATTTATCCAAATATTTAAAACTTAGTATTTATTATAGTTCAAATTCATCTATACACAAATCCAGATATAAATATTTATTATCATATTTATTTGTTAAATCTATAAATAAGTATTTCAATTAATTAACCCAATTATTTTATCAATTACGGATGTCCAGAAAATCCGGGTTGTCACATTCTTCCCCCCTTTGAATCTTTTCGTCCTCGAAAAGGAACGAAACCAGAATTTATTAAATACTTAATATTAATTAGATTATTCTTTGATCAATTTTAAAACATTTTAAAATCTATATAATATTGCCATAGTAGTTTTATAAAAAATACTTTTTATAACCCGATGTCTTAACAAGTCCATCCTCGTTCTCATAGAAATTCGGTCATACGTTGATCAGGCGTAGGACTGAAAATCTATTAGTACTTGGTAAACCCGTTTCAACACCCAGTGAAAATACTTGGAAAAATAATTTTATTGAAAATATAGAAAACATTTTTGAAAATAGAGGAAATATTTATGGAGAGAATGCTCTGGAAATCATCACCCCCGTCCATGGTCGTAGTTACATCCTGGGTTACGTTGCCATCGCAGCAAAAGTCCATGTAATTGTAGGCACTCCGCGCCCCTCGATTACGCCATGGAACCCGCGGCAGATCGCAGATACATTCCAGGGTTATGTTGCAATCACAGCAAAAGTCCATGTAACTGTAGGCGTCAGCGCCCTCGATTTTCGCTGCCAAATGAAACTTCACCACTCCCACATAGGTCGCAGTCTACCGATGTAAAATCAAACGTAGACTGTAGGCTCTCAGCTGCATACATGACTTTCGCTATGTCACCATAGGTTCCAGTCTACCTATATAAAATCAAACGTAGACTGTTGGCTCTCAGCGGCACACACGACTTTTGCTATGGTCTACTGTAGATCATAGTGACATCGAGTTACACTGTCGTCACAGCATAACCCAAATGCCTATGTAGGCATCAACGCCCTCGACTTTCGCTACACACTACATATAATCCTCTGGAATTAGTTTTCTCCGGACTCCTCACAGGATCAACTTTAGAAACCTCCCTTAGGGCTCAAGGCAGTACCACCCTATGGCACTCCTAATGAAGTTCATTTCAAGGGAGCGCCTTTTTCCCCAGAGCCCAATTTCAAAACACTTTATACTATACACATATAATATTTTCCAAATCATACACCTAGTATGAATTCCATATAAATCTCCTTTTCACGAAATCGATCAAAATCAATAATTCTCAAGCTAGGCTTTCCAAATCCAATATTGATTTTACTCAAAAATCAAAAGCCTTTCCAAATCCAAAGGTTCCAAACCTTTTCCTAAAATCATTCTCATAAGATCCTTTATATATTTCCCCTTGTTTAATCTATTGCCAGAAGAAAAGGGTTTTGAAAATATTTGAAGTATAAAAGGGGTTTTTATACGAATTTGAAATGATCCAAAGATTTTTCAGGGATATATATATATATTATATATATATATATATAATATATATATATCCTGAAAAATCTTTGGATCATTTCAAATTCGTATAAAAACCCCTTTTATACTTCAAATATTTTCAAAACCCTTTTCTTCTGGCTATAGATTCAACAAAGGGAAACTTATCTTATGCAACAAAGATATATAACTTTGTTTATTCAAATCAAATATTCAAATTTGATTACTTTTTTTTAATAAAATTGTTAACCATATTACTTACTTCCACAAAGAAATTTTTTACCATAGAAGTATCCAATTTCCACTTTACTTCATCATATATTTCACAAAATATATCTTCATTTCAAAAACCATTTCACATTTCTTATCCACAAATTTCCAGTATCAATTTCATTCAAACCCGTACGATGTACACATATCATTCGTACATTATATCAATCTGATCGCTCACTCGATCTCACAATTTCACTTTCGAACTAGTATCGTCCACCCGACTTCCTAGTGCGGACTCAGATCTGGTTTCTTGATCAGAAACCGTCATTCTCATTGCACAGCCATGACTATGATAGAGAATATCCAGAACCAATCAACAATCCATATCCAGGTTCGCCGTCGAAAATCGAGTTAAAAAAATCCCAACTCGGATCAATATATTATCTCGAAATTCTGTTCTCGAATCCGGATCGAATCATTATGCGAATAGAATAATAGACGTACACCCTACGTATTTATCTTTATTGATTATTAGCCAAATCAATTCTCCTTTCTATTCACATTTCCTTTAATTCTTTTCACTTATTCACAATTTTTTCAATTCTATTTGGATTATCACTTTAATCCTTATCTCAATTGGGTAATTAATCATGAACAGTTAAACTCTGTCCGGCTTAAATTTAGAAAATAGCTTGAAAAGTTTAAAAATAGATAAGTAGTTGAAAATAATTATTAATTTCTAAAATATCTGTAAAAAAGTTAAATAATGATAAAATAGTTAAATAATTGTAAAATAGTAATAAATAGTAATTAGTTATAAAACAGTTGAAAAATTGTTAAATAGTTCCAAAAATAATTTTAAAACAAGTATAAGATAGTTTTAGGTTTAAAAAGAAAAGTTGATAGTAAATAGTTTGGGAAGATAGGTTTATATTAAAATAATTTATTTCGAAAATAGGCCAGAGTCAAACTGTCCAATTCTCAATCTCCAATCCCATCAATTCAATTTAAATTTCCACTTCTATGTAAATTGACTCAATTCCAGTTTAAATATCTTCAATTTCCATTGAAATTGATTTAATCCCAATTCAAGTTGAATAAATCCTCGATTTCTTTCCTAAATTCAAATCAAATTCCACTTGAATTTACTTATTCAACTTTAATCAAAATTTCAATTAATTCAAATCAAATTCAACTTTGAACTAATTCAATTCAAATTTCAAATTTAAACCATCCCGAATTATATAAATTCGAGTTAATTTTTTAAACGTTGATTTAATCCTTTAAATCAAATTAACTTTTATTTTTAAATCAACAATCTAGATCTTTAAACAATTTAATTATGAGTCGAAATTTATGAATTCATTTTAAATTATCTTTACTTACCTTCTTTCAAAGTTCAAATAAGAATTCAAAAACAATTTTATCTTCAGAATCCAATTTTATTACTGAATTTTAACTTCGAAACCAATTTTGAGTTTCATAGATTATTTATAATATCCGGATAAATAAACATCCAAATTTATCCAAACACCAATTTACAGCATCCATTTTCAATTTCCAAATCTCAAACACAATTTGAGATCACTCTAAACTCTCATTTTAAATCAATCGTTTAACTTCCCAAGTTAAACCCCAATTTCCTCTTGAAATTTCCAATTCAAGTTTGCTTGTTAACTTATTTAACTTTCCTAAAGTTAATTTCAATTTACTTAATCCAGTCAACTTTACACAATTTGAATTCCCATTCAAATTTTAAACTTCATATTAGTAATCTTCCCACTTATAAGTTCAAAAACTTATTACTTTGGGTATCACATGTAATTCCAAATTTAAAACTCAATATTTAGAGTTTATTTCAAACCATCTTTGATATTATGTATACCCCTCATTTATATATATTTATTTCCTTTACACACCAAGTTATCCTTAAATTTTAAACCACCTTTGGTTTTTAATTCAATTTTTTTTAATTTCCAAACAGCTTCTTATTCTAAAACTCTTCTCCAAATTCAAGATTTTAATTTTAGTTTGAATCCGTTTCAAACTTGTCTTTATTCAATTTAATTTTGGTTGTATTTCTATTACCACTTAATTCTTATTATTACTTTTAATTTAACTAATACAACAACCAATTTCATTAATATAATAGAAAATCTATTGCTTAATAAACTTATATAAGATTCATTTACTTTTGAAATCATTTTTAAACCTCTACATAAGAAATTAACAAGTACGCTCTCTTATATATATACATACTCAACTATTCTAGGGTTCCATTGACCTCCCTAATGAGTAAACCCATCAGAGCCAAGGTTCTCGCTTAACCTTCAGCTATGATACCAAATGTAACGACCCGGAAATTCCGATCCCGAAAATTCCAAATAGTTAGGAAAGAAGAAAGAGAAAGAAGAAGAAAAAAAAACCAAACTCAGAATCTCACATTTGCAGCGGATGAAATATAATATCAAATAGTATTCTTTACCTAAAGAAAGCTGTATCTGTCAATTATGTTTTAATACATCAGGGTTACAACATTTCACAATCATTGGACTGTTAAAATAACTTGTCCCAGATAAACTACAATAATATATAACACTAGAAACACTCCATACGTTTTTGCCATCCAACTTGCCTCCTAAGCTTCAGAACGTCCTTACCTGAAAATCTGTAATATTCGATCTGACCCGAGCATTACATCAAAGTAACACCCGGGTCAGGCTGGAAACCAGCGTGAGTAAACCCATCTAACATGGAATACAAAAGCATACAACTTATATAAACCAAGGGTAACTTGCATTAATTTACAACTTCATAAGTTGTTATAGACATCACTTATTTCACACAACAATTTCTAAGTACCCAAAACTTAGATTAAATAGTCCAATTCGCTTAAATCATTCCATTTCAGCCTATTGATTCCAAATATCAATTTATAAAGAATCAAAGTGGTTTCGGGTATTTTCTAATACCCGACTTCGGTCTTGTCGAATTCAATACCATCTTAAAAAACCAAGTTATTCAAGGGAAAAACAATTCGACTATAAATAAAAGATGTCACCTTTTTACACAGTAATTCATCATCGATATAACCACATTATCATTATCCACCCAAAACATATCATATCACAAAACATTTCATATAAGAGATATCAATCAATTCAAGACATTTAATCATCATTCAATCATTCATAAGCAAGATTGATCATTTCAAAAATTAATTTAATTTATCTCTAATTAAATTAACTTACAAATCTTTAATCACTTAGATTTACTTTACTTAACATTAATTGATTACAAATCAATTAATTAATCATCCTTTAATTATCCATCATAATTAATCATCCTTTAATTAATATTCTTAAGTAATCATCCTTAATTAATTGTTCTTTAATTATATTTAGTAACTAACTCTTAATTAATTACACAAATTAATTAACCTTCACACATTCACACTAATCACATTTATCCTATAATCATTTACATTGCTTAATCATGTCTTCAGTTAATTACACTAAGTAATTAATTCTCAATTACTTCCCTTAAGTAATTTACCTTTAATTACTTTCATCGAGTAATTATCTAGTTAGTTAACCTTTAATTATCAATTAATTAATCTTATTTCTTAATTAGTTAATTCTTAATTAACAATTAATTAATCCTTAATTAATTAACTAAACCTTTATAAATTAATTAATCTTAAATTATTAATTAATTTAACTTTAATTACCATATTAATTAAAGTAATCCTTAATCATTAAAACTTAATTGTCCTTTCAAGATAAATCATTTTCTTTAATTACATACTTTAATTAACACATGTTTAAATAGTTAATCACATTAATTAATTATTCAAATAATCCCTAATTAATGATCTTCATTAACTATTAACAATTCTTTAATTACTCCCTTAAACAATTATACTTTAATTAACCATTATTAATTATAAATCAATTAATTATTAATCACAAATTAATTTATCTTTAATTACTTAATTAATTAAGTGCTTAACTAAAACTTAATTATTTTTAATTACTTGATTAATTAATTTACTAATCATTGATAATCTTCACTTATTTAATTAATGAATTTCAATTACAAATTAATTAACCTTAATTAATTAATTTACAACCTTCATTAATTTAAGATAAATTCTTTTATCTTAATTTAAATATTTAATTTACATCATTATATTTTATTAGAAAACACTTTTGAAATAAATTTTATAATTGAAAGTTTATAATTTCTTTCAAACAAAATAATTTAAACATTTAATTTCAATATTTAAAACCTTTCAAACTTATCTAAATAAAATTTTGATAAATAGATATTCTTGAAACTTATTTATTATATCTTTTTGAACCCTTTAAAATATAAAAACTTTGTTAAACAATTATCCTTGAAACTAATTAAAACTTTAAAACTTTAAAACCTTAAACTCATTTAACACATTGCATTTTTAAACTTGTTTGTAAACTTTCCTTTGAAAATCATTCATTTTTATTCTTTGAAAAAAAACAAATTTTATCTTGATTTACCCTTTTCAACTTACTTTAGTTTAATTTCAAAACTTAAATTACTATGATTTCCTTTGCCAACCTCAGCTACTTCAAGCTTATCACAGAAACATGCGAACCCGAACTCGAGAAAAGCTTTCTTCCTCAAAACTCCCTTCACACCTGATACACTGACGTGCACGGTGCACATGAACCGATGCACCACCCTTCTCCGATCATTCTTCAAGTCTCCGATAGGTCGATAATGACCTCAACATCATCCACGACCATCAAGATATCGTGATTCCAACTCGACTCGAAATTGAGTCATCAGATCGAAAACTGGAGTCAACCTCTCCGGCTAAATTCACTCAGCAACGACAATCTCGCCCGCCAGGGTTCACACCCCTCCGATCCAAGCAACGTCACAAGCCTACACAACTGTTCAACCACTCGCGAACGCTTCCGGTGCCCCCAGACAACCCACGACATCGCGAAACCAAGTCGCCCAATATTGGAAGTCGAACCCTAATCTTGCTTCGCCAAGCAACTCCGATCGCCAGAAAAATCTCGAACTATTTTTCCCGAGTTCCCCATGTCACCAAAGTCCTCCAGACCAAGACACACCTCCTAAAGCTTTTCCCATCATTGACAGTCGACCAAAATCCAAATTCTAGTCAACTTGACATTACTCGATGAATATTAAGTTAAAAATCATGACTGTCTTTCCTAAATTCAACATTTACAAATACAATTCAGGTTATAACATCAAAACTATAAATTATGAATATTAATTTTTATCTTGTATTTTGATCATTACTGTATTGCCTTATTTTTTATATTTTTCCTAAATACAAAATCTTGGAACCATTTTAAAAATTCATATTATCATGTTTCAATCCTTTTTCCTTTACAGATCTTAGTATAACATTAATTGGTTTGGTAGATATGAATTTTAATATGGGTTTGGAAGTCTGTTCAACAGAGAGATCACAGACAATATTCACAGACATATATGCAGAAATGCATTAACATTCAAACAGTCCTGTAACATAACACTATATTCATTACAAGCATCAACCATATTGTAACAACCCGCATATTTATCGAGTTTGTATTTAAATATTTTATTTAAATATTAACTCGTTAATCGGATTTTGGTCCGAAAAGCTACTTTTTGCAAACGGTCAAATTAGGACTCGAGACCAATTCCATTGAGTTCGAAATGTCGTTTACAACTTTTTTAAGTATAAACATCGATAGGTTTGGAGTTAGTGAAATTTCACTAACTTTTCCCGCTTTGGACTTTGGGTTAGTTTAGCCTATTAAGCCCAAGTTCCAACCCTCTTCTCCTCACTCTTCATAAATTTCCTAACTAATCAAGCTTTGGCATTAATGGTGGAGGGAATGGGAAATTAAAATTCCAAAACTCAAATTCAATTGCAATCCATCTTTCTACTCCAAATTCAAGAAGAAGACATTGGATTCATGCTTCTTGTGCTTAGATAGAAGAAGGGTTGATTCTTGCTTGCTTAAAACTTCATTTTCATTGATATTTGGTGCAAAGGTGAGATTTTTATCTCACAATTCTAGCCTATAACTATATTGGGCTGTTGGGAATGATTCCATATCATTTTTGCATGCATGTTAGCATTTGGTTTGGATTGGATTGGCGAAAGACTCCAATTTTTAGCGTTTTGGTGAATTTTCTGCACTTAGGTCGTTCTGGCCATTTTTAGGTCGTTCGGAGTTAAGTCGTTCGTCCATAGGTCGTGAGTCGTTCACGAGTTAACCCTAGGTCGTTCTGGCCATTTTTAGCTCGTTCGGAGTTAAGTCGTTCGTCCATAAGTCGTGAGTCGTTCACGAGTTAACCCTAGGTCGTTCTGGCCATTTTTAGCTCGTTCGGAGTTAAGTCGTTCATCCATAGGTCGTGAGTCGTTTACGAGTTAACCCTTAAGTCGTGCAACTCTTAAGTCATGCAGCCCTTCAGTCACGCAACCCTTAAGTCGGTTACGAGTTATCCCGATAGGTCGTTGGACCCTTAACTCGTAGGTCGTTGGAACTTATCTCGTTAGGTCGCTCCTGGCCTAACCCTTAAGTCGTGCAACTCTTAAGTCGTGCAACCCTTAAGTCGTGGAACCCTTCAGTCACGCAACTCTTAAGTCGGTCACGAGTTATCCTGTTAGGTCGCGACCTCTGTTAAGTCGGCCATGTTGGGTCGTGAGTCACCGTTAGGTCGCGAACACCTCTAGGTCGCAACCACTAAGTCGCTTGACCCCTTAGACCCCTAGGTCGCAACCGTTAGGTCGCTCGACCCTATCCCTCTTAGGTCGTTAGACCCCCTTTTTGTCTTCACTAGGTCGTACCGTTTTGGACGGGGCGCTGCCCCCTGGACCCCCGCGACCTGACCGTGCAGGTCGAACCCCGTAAGCGGTGGCGTTGCCCTCGCACCCCCACCTTGGGGGGTTGCCACCCCCCCTGGACCCCCCCTTCGTAGGGGGTCTTATCTGAAAAACATTGAGCTGATTTCCTTGGATTTTATTCACATCTCCGTATGCGATTTTTGTGACTGATTGTTTCTACAATTGCTTCTGTGTTTTGTCACTTTATAATATAAAGGTTTCAATACTAGTAGTAAATATCAAAACTCTTTTAACAAACAATTTAAACTCTATTTTTAATAACAAAGCTCTTTTCTTAAACCGTTTTCCAATCTATTAGTATATACAGACCTTTACCTCACTCGGATGAGAAATCTAATTAAACGACTTAGTAAAACAAGTGGTATGAAACGCTTGCGTTCACTTCGTCGGTTAATTCTTGGACTTGTTCGATTGAACCTCTTGTGACAATTTTATTAGTGAAGATTTACAGTTTGTTCGTAAATATTTAAGTTAAGCAAGTGGTTATGGGACATAAAGCTAAACTTCTATATTTACTAGCTTAGTGTAATTGACACTTCTCGTTGATCATGACGATCATTCTGATGATTTAGACTAGCAATTGTGCGATGTCTCTTGTTGCGAGGTTAGACTAGACACCACTTGTGTGATTCCACTCACACATACCTTTTTGCTTTTTGGTTAGTCTGGACCTTAATCTGTGTGATTCCATTCACACATGTGGGGTAGCTCCCCTTGGTCTTCGGACCGTCATGTGATAGGCCTCTTTCTCTTTTCTATGATTTCTGGACTTCTTGCATTGATTTCTAGAATTTATGTCATTGACTTGTTATGAGTACAAGTTTGGGGTATGATGCCCTTTCGGAATCTTTGAGAAGATTCTTGTGATATTGATTATCTCTTATTGATTGATCTTCTGTTGATCATTATTGACATACTTATAGTGGTATGTCATTATGGATGTTTATGTTTATGCCATATCTTTTATGTTATATCATGTCATCTGATATTTATAGCTAGACTGACCCGTTTATTATTTTCTTAAATAATACTCGGGTCAGACCGAGATGTTACAGATGCTTCTGCTTGACTTCTTCCCAGGGATTCATCACTCTGACTTTTGGCTAACTGTTTAGATTAGCAGTTTTTGTTGTATACACTTGAGATATAGGCTCATAGTTGTATTCTTTTTTATAGCACGTGTTGCTATTCTTTTGTATTATCATGGATCTTACTGACCACTACTCTGATGTACACTTTCATGTGTTAGTTATATATTCATATCTTCTTCCGCCTTTGTGATATGGATATCTGTGACTGATTTGTGATATGATTATTTCTATGTTTGTTTCCGAAGATTATTTATAGCCACCATGTGATAAGCAATTACATGGATGGTCGCTCCTCAACAGCCTTATTCTCCGTGCTAGTTGACAGCACTACTCCGGAGTGTTCTTGGCTAGCGTGGGTATAGAGGTGGGGCGTCACACATATTTAATGCTGTTTTTAAAATGAAAGTTTTACTCACCAAATAAAGAATAGAGAACTGATTTCTTGTTCCATCTTTAAATTTCTTTGATTTGAAATTGCTATACTTATTTAATCAGCACTGTTTGTTGTTGAATTGCTCAGATTGAAGTTGTATTTGAACTGTGCTTGTTTTCAGGTTTGCTTCATAATCTCAGGTTGAAGAATGCAGGCTTTTGATGTTTTGATTTTAGAAAATGAATTAGAGGCCTTTGAATTTGATTTTGGTTTTAGAAGTGGATTGGTTTTTAGATTGTTTGGGTAATTTTACAGGGTATTGTTTTCTTAGCTTTGAGTTGGAGAGAATAGAAAAAAGAAAATGAAGGTAAAAGCAAGGTATTTGTATAGGTAAAAATGTGATTTATTTTAAAAATAAAAATAAAAATTACACTTGTTTAACATTTCAACATTTTTTATAAAGAGTTGTTTATTAGTTAACACATGTTACTAGTGTCTCTAAATTTTTAACACATGTCATTTAAGTAATTCTTATTTATTTTAAATTTAATAAAAAGCCTTTTTTTCTTAATTTGCTAATTATAAATACTTATCTAAATGCACATGAATTTCTTTGAGATAAATGTTAATTGTTTAAAATATATTTTTAAGTTTAGGTTTAAATTAAATAAGAGTAATAAAAAGATTTGTTTTATAATCAAATTTATTTTTTAAGATGTTTGGATTTCAAATCCAAACTTTCATTTGCCATTTACTTATATACATTAACATAGAAACATATTTATCTATAAAAGATAAATTCCGAAAAAATAGTAATAAAGAAGATCATTAAACAAATATTATCAAATTTCAATAATTATATCAGGAGATTATTAAATGAATATTTATCCCAATATTTGAAACTTAGTATTTATTATAGTTTAAATTCATTTATTCACAAATCCAGATATAAATATTTATTATCCGATTTATTTGTTAAATCTATAAATTAGTATT
The DNA here is from genome assembly GCA_030765085.1 of Allium cepa. Classification (NCBI taxonomy): domain Eukaryota; kingdom Viridiplantae; phylum Streptophyta; class Magnoliopsida; order Asparagales; family Amaryllidaceae; genus Allium; species Allium cepa. The sequence continues at coordinate 300,004,460 of CM060931.1, forward strand.
TTAATTAATTAACCAAGTTATTTATCAATTAAAGATGTCCAGAAAATCCAGGTTATCACAATAACAAATCCGCAATTTAGTTTCTAACAATCTAAATCAGATAGAGTACACTAAAATTATATGCACATAAATCATCTTATTAAAAATATAGCCACTCACCTCAGATCCAAGCTTTTCCCTTTGAATCTCGTCCGTATACCTCCCCGTTCATTATCTCTTCATTTGATTTTACCTCCTTAGGTCTTTCTACTTTTATTTTTAATTATTCTAGAGAATTTTGTGGGTTAAGGAGAAAAGGAATTGACAAAGTTTGGGTTCATAGACTAGTTTCTTTTGATTACAGTAGCTGTGTATTTATAGGGTTTTAAACCAATAAAAGGTGTTGATGGACTCCATAAAATTATTTTTTTACATCTTAATTGCTAAATGTTTACTTTAGTGCTAAGAAAAATATATGATAAAACATGGACGGTTGGCCCAGCCAAACCCTCCTTGATTTAACACTGCCGGTCGACTACTGTTTATGGGGGAGATCGACTGCTTACGGTCGATCGATGCGTTTACTCATATTTATTAGTATTTATTTTCCTTTTTGTTTATTTAATTAATTACTACTACGAATTTTCAAACATTTATAACTTCTTCATATTAGCTTTGAATTTAAAATGTTATATATAAAAATTGCCTAGAAAATTGCTACAAACACAATGGTGCAAGTTTTGTAGACAGATTTGGACATTTGCAAAAATTCCTTTTTTACCCTTGTTATATTTAAATTTAATTATTTTATTTATTTTTCCTCTAAAATTTTTGGGGTGTTATAATATAATAATTCATAAATCGTGAAAATACCGTGACCCTTAATATAGCAATATTTATATACATTTTGATTCACAACATCGATCCAGAGTCAACAAAAGTAATCTCGAATTCTAATTCAACCACATATGAAAAAATAGATTTTAGGCCTTTAATTAAGTAATGATTCAATATTTAAATTAATTATTAAAATATCTAATCGTAATAATGTGGGTTGTTACAGTAATACTGACTTGATAAATGTTATTAGGCTAAACCCAGTGGCTTTGAAGATCTATAATTTCCAACTATTAAAGGTGTTATTAGAGTGCTATGACTTAATTAAATAATAGAACTTATAATGGTACAATGACAATAAAGAGATGCACATATACAAAATATATTTATCTAATTGTGTTATAATAAGGGATTAAATTTAGTCATAATCCATATGATTCATAATCAATTGCTTTGTATCTTTTGTTGTTTGACAACAAAGCATGCAGAAATTCAACATTCAACATAATTAGATCTTATTGAGGAGTGAGATTCACACCTAGGAGTCTCATAATTGTACTCTCAATAGTCGATGAATAGAGCTAATTAAAGGAATTGGGCCAGTATATGGGTAAATTTCAAAAAAATTCCCTATTTTGATCATGGAGGGCCTATATAGTCTAATAGGGTTTCATTAGATCCAATCTTCCTATTAAGTAAAATCACATTTTACTCAACTTTGTTTATTTACACTACAAAAATACTCTTTTTACAACGAGAAATACCTCCTGTAATAGGGATTTCACAATGGGCCGTCGCTTGTCTTATTATGCGATGTTGTAATTTACATAAAAGATTTTACAATGGTTTAAAATCATCGTATAAGGCCATAGTTTATATTTTTACAATGGTCAATCATTGCAATAGAGTCTTTTATAATGGTTACTGCATGTTGTAAACATGTCACATTTCTCTGAAAAATATGATATTGCAACACATACTGACTTTTGTAGTAGATTATAATACAACCGGCCCAGATCGTTGTAATAGGCCTAAACTACAACAGGCATAAACCATTGCAATAAGCCTCAGCCACAACTAGACTGCTGCCCATTTATCTCTTGCAACAGCTTTAGACCGTTGCAAAATAAACGATAAATACATAATTATGTAATAGCTTCTATATAACACACCCGTATTGATATCTAATAATTTAATGACTAATAAATATTGTCATGGTACAACCAAAATCAAACATACAAAAAGACTAAATAAAGCTACATTCATAAAGTTCCAACACATTCCAAAAAGATAGATAAGTTTACATTCATATAGTTCTAACGTATACCACACATAATCCATATATATATATATGTATGTATATATATATATATATATAACAGACAGTTCTACACATAATAGCCAGTTATAAATACATATTAAGTTCTGAGTGCTAACACATAACCCACAAAACCAAAATTCACATGCATACTAGTCCAAGGAGATGAAGTCTTTGTGTCATGCGATGATTAATCCAATGGCCTCTTTAATAGTGGGAATCTCTGAATTAGGCCTAAATAAAAAGCTTTTGGTTCCACCGCTACATTCATCCATACCTTCCAAGCATCTGGTCTAAGCTTTACAAAGTGTACCGAAGCGTTAGGATCGGTGCTTGCTATCATCCCTTCTACAACTACATTCTTCTACCAACTATATAGCTTGCACTTTTTTTCACTAAACCATTGGAAATAACCTAATTTTTCTGACCTTAAATATGCATATTGCTACTATCGCAGGGTGACTGCAAGCAAACAAAAGACAGTTGATCAATTAAGCATTGGTGAATGGTTAGTGGGCATAATGCGCTGGAGAATATTAAAAAGTAATGTGTTATTTTGTAAGTAGTGGTCATAATGCATAGCAATGGTAAGCCGTAGGAATAATGCATATTCTATATGCATATTCTTTGAATCATACATTCTAACCCACATTCTAATGTCAACGAATGAGATGAATCCTTGCACTTTTAAAGTGTGAGATAGAATTTAAAATGAAGCAAAATAAAATAACAACAAATAATAGATAAATAACCATAGCAAAAGGCACTTCACATTTTATCGTCAAAATTTTTCTAGCTAAAAATTACATTAGGTGTACAATAATTATGTTCTTGTTCTACCATGCATTCATGCATCCATATCTCATTTGCATCCTTAACTCAACCATTCACGGTCATAGTTGATAGATGATCTGATTAACATCTGAGACTTAACTTGCTATTTATGATTAAGTTCACATATTAGCAGTGTATTTCTTTCTACATATATACATCTTGGTAAGTTGATTGTCACTTGAAGGGCATGTCCAGAGGAAAGCGTTTCCCTAGGAATTCTTCGAGAAGGGAAAGATCCAAACATTTCATGAAACAAAGAGAAGGTGATGCGCAGCAAAAAAGAAAGATTAAGTACTCAGTTATAATCTGATTTAGAAGGTTGTATGAATTCATTTATCTAGTTATAAGAATACAATAATGAAAAACTGAAGGAGATCGGCAGTATTTTACAAAGCAAATTATGTGATAAAGGGTTGCGAGCCTGTATTATATTTTGGCCTAAGACCATATTTAATACTTGTATAGCTGTTATAAATACATAGCACAATGTATCAGACTGATTGAGATAATTAAAATAGCTTTCTCTTTTGCAATTCAATCATTCTTCCTGAAACATAAAAAAGATAAAATACTCTTTCTGAAACATCGTAAAGATCAAATCATTCTTTTTCAAATCTTATATGATATCAAAGCTATAGCCTAACGATGCAAAGAAACCTAAATATCATTAGAATTATCATCATTTGATAATCCAAAAGCACTGAAATTTCATTAGCAAAATTTCATCATTTAATATTAAAATTTTGCTTTCAAGCAAAAAGAAAGCATGTGCCATGCCATAAGAATCAAGTGCGGTTTTGGCTGCAGCAAACTTTCTATCAGGAAAGCAAAATCAAATTTAGATCAAGAAAATCATCAGAAAATCATCAAAACATCAAAGAGAAGTTCCGTGCCTGAAAAACCCATCATCAAGAAATTAATCATCTGGGTTAGTAGCTGCATATACCTAACCTTTGAAGCTTTTTCTCTGTTCTTGATTTTCTTGAAGTACAGTAATAGTTCTTGCATCAGTATTCCCCTAACTTTCTTGAGTTTTCCATCTGATTTGGATCCAACATCATGGCCAACAGTTCTACATCATCAGAAACCAGCAACTTTAATTAAACAATAACTGAAATTCTGATTAAACTATTATCAGTCCTCAGAGTCAATTAGTTATAACTCATCTAGAAGAAGACTACTATTTTATCTGGAAGGTACAGGTTGAGACTACAGTAAGGGGCTATGGACTATAAGATTTTCTCTTTGGCACTCATACAATTACACCAATTTCATCACTGATGAAGAAAACAAAACAGTCAGCAATCTATAATTTATAAAGTATCAAAGACAAGATAGTTTAATTTGCTTATGGTTATAGTCATCAATAAGTGTTAAACTGTTGCCGCAAGTCACTGGACGTAAAACGAAAAATGGAATTTGGTCAACGGTTGAAAGAATAATTAATTCTCAATCTACAGCCAAAGTAATGCATCACCAAAGACAATTACACAGTATCAGAAAGGATAATCAATCTATGGGAGAACATCTTACAAAAATTAAAACAACATATGATTTACTTGAAGCAGCTGGACACAAGGTACCAGCAACTAAACAACTATTAATTACTTTGAGTGGTTTAAGTGAAGAGTATAAGGCTGTTGTGGTAGTTATATCATCTCAAAGAATCACGCCATCAATTGAGGATGTACACTCTATACTCCTTGCTCATGAAGGAAGATTAGAATTCAAGAAACCCATAGATCCAGATATTTCAATCAATTATGCAGCAAATTATAAAAGCAAGAATCAATACAACAACAAAGGAAATCCACCAGCCAGAGGTAGAGGCAGAGGAAGGTGGAATAATAACAACAGACCAAGGTACCAAATATGTGAGAAAGTTGGACGTACTGCTCTAAAGTGTTATTTTAGACTCAATTATGAATTATACTTTAAGTCAAAATTTAACAAATAAGAGAAATAGCAGTTTCGGTGCAAATTTGGCACAAGTTCAACAAGACTCAAGTAATCATCTAAGCAGCAGTAAGGCAAATAGTTAAAATGAAATAATTCGACCTGAAAAACTTTTGATGAGAGTTGGTATCCAGATTCAAGAGCAACCAACCACATCACCAACAGTCTGGACAATCCAAATCATGGGAACAAGAGGTAAAAGATAATAAGTCCATACATATGGAAAATGGTGAGGCCATTAAAATTTCACACAGTGGAACCTCTTAAGTGTATCACAGTTTGCAAGCGATAACAATGTTTACTTTGAATTTTATCCTAAATACTATTTGGTTAAAGACATACTAACAAAGGAAATTTTATTACAGGGTGAGGCTGTAAAGGGTCTGTACAGATTTAATCTTGTTGATTCTAGAAATTCCAGTTCAAATAAAATCTATGAAAGTTGTAATTACTCTGAACCTACTCAAACAAAGAAGAAACTGAGTAATTTTGATGTATGGCATTTTAAACTAAGTCATCCTAGTGAAAGGTTGTGAAAAGGATCATAGTAGAAAATAAAATTTCTTTTGATAATGTAACTTTACCCCATATCTATGCCTATTGTCAATTAGGTAAGAGTCACGAATTGTTGATTTTTTAAACAAATACGATAAATCATTAGAGCTAATAGCTACTGATCTTCGGGGTCCACCTCCAGTTAATTTAGACTATGGGTATAGATACTATATATCATTTGTAGATGCATATTCTAGATACACTTGGATATATTTTCTAAAAGCAAAGTCTGAAACACATCATGTAGTAGTACATTTTATTAGACAAGTTGAGAAACAAACCAACCATCGAGTTAAAATTATTCAAACTGATGGTGGTACAGAATTTAAGACACTCAACAACTATTTTACTGAGAAAGGAATAGTTCATAGAACTACATGTTCCTATACATCAGAACAAAATGGTTTAGTAGAAAGTAAACACATACATGTAGTAGAATCAAGTTTAACACTTCTTGCTCAAGCAAACTCATCTTTAAAATTCTAGCCTAATTCCTCTAGTACTATAGTATATCTAATTAACAGGCTACCAACAAAAGTACCAAAGGATAAAAGCCCATCATAAAATTTGTTTAAAGTGAAACTTGACTACCAGTCTTTAAAACCCTTTGGATATCTTTGTTTCATTTATACAAGACCATACAACGCTCACAAATTGAACTTTAGATCTACACCATATACATTTTTAAGATATGCCTCAAATCAAAAAGGCTACAAATGTATTGAATGTAATGGTAAAATATTTATAAGTAGACATGTTGTGTTTAATGAGCATATTTTTCGTTATTCTGATTTGAGCATCAAACCAACACAGAATATTTATAATCCAAAAGTTTCTATACCTCCCATACCTCTGCATCCAACTGAATGGACCCAAAAAGAAGGTGAAAGGGACATAGTGAACTCTGCTCCACAACACAGTGTTCCCAGAACTAGGTCAGGCAGAGTCATCTAATCAACCTAGTAATGCAACAAGTCCAGTACAAAGTATAAGTCGGCATGAATCATATACTCAACACCACGAGTCAGAGGACAACTCAAATCAAAGCAATTAATCACCACACAATGAAATTCAATTCAAAACTGAACATCACATGATCACAAGGTCAAAGAGTGGTATATTCAAACCAAAGATGTATGCATCAATAATATCTAATGAACCAGAAACATTTGATCAAGCAGTCAAAGACAGAAACTGGAAGGCTGCAATGAATGATGAATACAATGCCTTAATTAAAAATAATACATGGTGCCTAGTCTTACCACCTAAGAATAATAATGTAATGGGTTGCAAATGGACATATAAGCTAAGAAGAACCCAGATGGTACAATTGCAAGGTATAAAGCAAGTTTGGTGGCAAAGGGATACACATAAGAGCATGGTTTTGATTTCAATGAAACATTCTCACCAGTGGTCAAACTAACAACTATCAGGGTCATACTTACAGTAGTTCTATATAAAGGCTGGAGTATAAGACAGTTAGATGTGAACAATGCTTTTCTTAATAGAGAGTTAAAGGAGGAAGTGTACATGGAGCAACCACCTGGCTTTCAACAAGATAGAAACTATGTGTGCAAACTAATAAGCTATATATAGGCTCAAACAAGCACCAAAAGTGTGGTTTGATCAACTAAAAACCATCTTATGCAACATGGGTTTTCAGTCCACCAAATCTGATAACTCATTATTTACGAAATTCAATTATGATTAGCAAAGCATCAGCAAACCTGATGAAGATTCGAGCAACAACTGTTGAAGATTCGAGCAACAGTCACTTGAAGATCAACAATATGCTTACTGGAACCATGAAGGCTTCGCTAATATCATCAAATCTCAAAATCATATGAAGATTTGAAGAAATCACAACCAGAAATCAAATTATTTTAAGAGGAGGCTCAGATCTAGAACCTTAACCCTAATCGCTTTGAGGGAATGGTTAGAAGAATACAATAATGAGAAACTGAAGAAGGTCGGCAGTATTTTACAAAGCAAATATGTGATAAAGGGTTGCGGGACTGTATTATATTTTAGCTCAAGACCGTATATTAATACGTGTATAGTTGTTATAAATACGCAGTATAGTGTATCAGATTGATTGAGATAATTCAAATAGCTTTCTCTTTTGCAATTAAATCATTCTTTCTTAAACATCAAACAAGATCAAATATTCTTTTTGAAACATTATAAAGGTCAAATCATTCTTTTGCAAATCTTATACATCCACTTATTTTGCCTTTCTAGAATATGAATTTGGAAGAGTAATAGAACTGCACTTGAAAAAATGCCTGAACTCAAGAGAGGATAATTCTGTTTTGACATGATTTTATTGAAAGGTGTACATAATCATTAAGAAATACTTACATGAAAATATTTAATAAGAAACCAGACAGTAGGAAATCAAAGATTTGTGGATGAAAGTTTCAAAGAAGTGTATAAATATTTGAGTATTGCCTTGAACAAATGATCTGATAAGCCTTAGAAACCAGATTTTTAGTCATACCCCACATTTACAAGTATTTGAGTTAGTTTTATAATAGACAATCATGGAAAAACAGCTGAAAGTGTACAAATAACTATACTTCAGCGGAGATTTATTATGTCTTATTGATTGACGAAACAAAAGACTTAGAGCAGCATTGGTTAGATGATGGAAAACATAACATCACTTTTCTATGTAAATATCTACTACAAGTACGTGGAATTTTGGAAACAGTTAACATCGCTATAGTACTAAATACTCATAGTTTGCAGAATCGAATGGAATTGGAAAGAGTTAATTTATAGTATTAAGCATGAAGTGTTCTAACTTGAGGCATATGAGCACGAGGAGTCTCCATATCCACCACATTATCATTTTGCTTTCCATTCACACTCCGTAAAAAGTACAAGACGTGCACTTGGTAATTCATAAGCACGTATCACATATTCATTAACAATACCTAATTAACTATAAACTTACCGTCTTGAACAAATTATTCGGCTCTTCTACTCCAGCTTCCAAGCAAGTTACTTGGTTTTATATTGCTCTCAACTTTTTTGAATTACTTGATTAAATACCAATTTGAGATGGTTCAACACAAAAAATCAGTCCTCTCACTCTTCCCTTATGTTCTTTACCAAAAACCTTTGACACTCCATCTCCACTTATCGATATTGGTCCCTAAGAGCTCTGAGCATTACTATTGTGCTCTTTTATCTTAGCCTACAAATTAAAATTGATCCAATATTAAGAATGTAGGATTGTTTTCAACCTAGAGGGGGGAGGGTGAATAGGGTCTACTGAATATTAATATGGAAATAAAAATAGAAACAGAAACTAATGCAGTAAAGATTACACACAGTTTTACCCAGTTTGGGCAATAACCTACCTACGTGATACCCTCAAGGTTTATACTAAAAATTAAGTAATCAGATGCTTACAAAACACGTAAACTTGCAATACCCGCTAACTTGATTAACCTAAGTCTATGCTCAAAACCCTGCCACAACTCAGCCACTGAGTGGCGAATTCTTCAACTACGCCACGTAGTTCGTAACCTAGTTAAAACTAGAGTTTGACTCAAATAAAAAATGAAGACAAGCAAAAGTAGTAAAAATAAATACAAAGTCCTAATCAACTTATTTGGCCCAATTTAAAAACATAATATCAGTCCAATTTAAAAACATAAGCGAGCTCAAAGAAAATGATGCTCTTGTATATTCGGGCCGATATTCCTCTTTTACTTTTGCTTTAGGGATTTGTTGAATTTGAAGCTGCTACTTGGATATGGAAATTGAAATCGATTGCCTTGATGCTCTCATTCCTTAATTTTCCTACTGCTGCTTCAATTGTCAAGTTCAATGTTGCTTTGAATTGGTATGTGATTTTCCCCTTTTCGATTTTTGATTATGCTCGACTTTGATTCGAGTTTTGGATTTATTTGTGATTTATTCTAAGTAAGCTCTTTGAATTTTTGTCTCGAACTCGAATGAATATTTTTCGATGATGAATTGGGCATTTGTAGGGATTTAAACCATATAATCTCGTTCTATATTTTGATTTGAATTCTTCAAATACTTTGCTCGGCCATTCGATTCTTGCTTGAACAATGTGATGATTTTTGATTTGTTCATTTCTGACTAACTGTTGAATATGTTTTCGATCTTTGCTGCTTTGACTTGTTCATCCTTTAAATGTATTTCTGATATATTCAAATATTTTTAAATATATTCGAATTTGTTAATTTTTTACTGCCAAAAACTTGTTCAACCGCGACCTTTTCTACTCCTTGACTTTCATCGAACTGCTGCCGATAGTTACGATATTTTTATATGCATGTGCTCTGTACCTTGCTCTGACCATCCATACTGGTGCCTTGTTTGTGTGTCACCATGTATATACATACATACATACATACATACATATATGTATGTATGTACGTATATGTGTGTGTGATCTGATTTTGCTTGTTGCATCTCTTTTGAAAAACTGTTGCCACTTAATTGCTAGTACATGTTCACTTGTTCAAACTGCATATGTTCACTTGCATCTGTTTGGTGAACCTCATATCCGAACTGACATATTTGTATGTATGTATATGCGTATATGCATACATGTGTATATGTGAGTGTACTGATCATTGCTGCATGCTCATGTTGCCTTTGAAAATTTTGAATTCTGGTTGCATGTGTGTTCATGTGCTCACTTGTCCTCGTGTACTTGTATTCTCTGAACTATTGAAACTGAACTTGATTGAACATATTCAATTGCTTTGAGTTGTTGTTTTCATTTATCTGGTCTGTGTTGCATCCCTTGTGTTCACAACTGCTTATGCCATGTGTGTCACCCTACGTTGCATGTTTTAATGTGTGTTTGTGCTTAATTGCTTCGACTGGCCTAGTTTTTTTTCCTTTTTTATTACAGTCTAGTTGAAAGACTATGGTCCTTATCTTGTTTTCATGTGTGCATTTGGTTGTGTATATTTTGTTGTATGTTACTGTCTTGTTCCACTTGAAGTCCGGTTTGGTTGTTATTGTGGTCCTGTTCCATTTGTACATGTTGAAACTGAGTGCTTGCATATCCATTTTGCTTGAACAGTTTGATTTGTACCTCTTGTTGCATATGAACTTCAAGTGCTTTCCATGTACTCTTGTTGCATGTGAACTTCTAGTCCTTTCCATGTACTCTGGTCTAGTCTGGTTATAGCCCTGAGTTGCTATCATCTTAAGTTTGTTTGGATCTTCATGTGTTGCTTTAACTTTATTGCTTTTGACCATGTCTTGCGTACTTTTTGAACTGAATTTTGTTTGCATGCTCCATTATGTTCATGTCTGAATGATTTGCTGCATGCACTTGAGTTGAATCCAGTCTTGGCTTGGGTTTGACCTAGTGCTCACCTATCCCTACTACTTTAACAAGCAAGTGTACATCGGTGTGCACAACCTTGCGGCATGTATAGTGATACACTGTGCATGTCACAAGTTGTTCATGTAAGATGAATTAAAAAACGATGATGAATAACCTAAATAACCGAGGAAAATAATATTTTCAAAACACACACTTTATTGTGCATTGCAAAATATTTATTTTTCAATTTTACTGCGTTCGTGTTTATTTTACAAATAGTTCAGATGTTGAATACAGGCTGGAACAAAGTTGAAGATCAAAGACGAGTGATGAGTGAGTTATGTAGTAAGGTGAAATTGTATAGTGAAAATTGTGTTGTATTTGGAATTGTGTAAATATAGTGAGAGCTTAAGTTTGTACTATTTGAATTTGTAATAAATATTTGTTTGAATAAAATATTTGTTTAAATTAGAATTCCGAGTTACTTATTTTATTCAACAAATACTTGTTTAATTGTGTGGATAAAATAAAATAGTACAATAACAAATACATTTAAACGAATATATATATATATATATATATGTTTATTATCATCAAACAAAAATCATAGGCTATTGTATTCTACAAAGAAATCAAAAAAATACTACATATATAACCATTTGGAGACAAATAATTTTCTTAATAATTCACGCAAGCATACAGATAATATAACAAACAATTAGTAGCATTGAAAGAAAAGTAACAAACATGGGAAAAACTTTTGAACTGTGCATTTTTCTCATAGTGGAGCACATAAGTTGTCGGTTGTAGCCTAGAGTGAAGTGATGATGTAGATAGCCACTCACTCTACAACTATTTTATGTTTCAAAATCTATATGGTTTGGAAGTTACAAGGTTGTATGGTTAAAAATAAAAGTTGAAACAAGTGCGTGTACAAACCAATTTTTACCAGGAATTGGTTATTCTCCTCTGGGCTTAGGAACGTTTACTTTGAATTGACAAAATATACCAATAAGATATAATATGCAATGCATGCGTCAGCTTCTTTATATAAGAACATGGCTTATCATATAATGATGATGTGCAAGTCCAGCTATAATTTCAAAATATTGGTTTATGATCATTGTACAATTTGGGTGGTTTTATATAATGTATATATGTTGGAATAAGATGGCAGATGTAGGGGAAAAAGTTAAATTAATTAAATAAGAAAACAATCAGGTTGATTTGCCTGTCATGTTCACTATCATCCTTATATTTGAAGCCACCTGTCCTAAACCTATGTTCAAGTCCAGATGTATCAAAATTTGAACCTCACTCAATGATTTACATATATGGATGGTATTTCCTATAAGAATATATAGTTTAAAAGCCTTTTATGTGTGGAAGGTAGCTTCTTTCCATGAAAAATTAAGAGAGAAAATATATACCTACTTGCGTATACTTACCTCAAATTGAGCCATTAAGTCAAACAAATGTTACCATATTCGAATACAGATGTAGTTACTCTTAACCCTGGTTTGAATGTGAAAGCACCAGCCCTGTTTCTCAGAGTAAACAATACAGAAAATAAATGTAAAAAGAGCAAAAATAGTAAATAGATAAGAAGATTTTTATAGTTGTGCGAGTGTCAATGAAGCCTACGTCCACTTTATAGCTTCTTATATCGATCAACTATTATTAAAAAGGAGTTTAGATGTAATATAATTCTCCTTTCCTGGATTAGATCAAGCCATTATTATTAGAGACAAAAGAAGGATCTCAATTGTCCCATAATAACTGTTGTGTGTGAGAAGAAGAGTGCAGAAATATTGGCAGAGCTTCAGCATAGATTTTGATCCCCTTTACCGTTGCAGATATGATGGTATTTATAGCGTTTACAGAGCACTTGGGTCAAGACCACTTTACCAAAAGTCTGTAATCATCATGCAGAGGTTGCTCAGAAAATTTGGGACTGTTTGGAGCTAATTTTTCGGATCGGTGTCGATCTAATTGGATCAGATCGGTATCGATCCAAAAAGTTGTGCAATTTTTGAGTCTTCTCAATTTTGTTGTCTTCCTATCCCATAACTGAATGCCTTATCCTAATATCAAGTCGTTTGGATTTGGTTTGATCATCCATCTACATAAATCATTCAATCCATCCCTACGTAGAAAATCCATCCATAACTCACTTAATACTTTACCAAATGACACAAAACTTAATACATCCGATGTACATGAGTAGGAAAGCCTCTAAATTGGATCTTTGGTGGATCCGAGCTAAGGATCGACCCAATTGAGTCGGATCAACAGTGATCCAAACACTTAGCTTATTTTTGAATCTTTTCTTCTGGGTCATAGGAGATTCACCCATAACTCACTCAATACTTAACCAAATGACGCAAAAGTTCATACATGTAATATACATAATTAGGAGAGCCTCTAAATTGGATCTCATGAGGTGGGGACCACCGTAGATGGGTTGTACCTAATCCGTCAAATTGGATCAATTTGGAGGAGATCCATCCATAACTCGCTTGATTCATATCAGAATCAAAAGATACTTTATAGGCAGCTTGTAGAGAATGTGTGGGACCTACGTAATGAATCTAAGGTGGTGGGGTCCAACTTTGATGGTTGGACCCAACCTAAATCACTTGGTCAGTATCGACCCAAATGTGCTAGTCCAAAAGCCCTTATTTTTGGTGTAAAACTTCTTCCATGTCTTTTAACTGTTTATTCCAAATTTCATGTCAATCCAATTCGGTTTGAGTTCCGTATGTCCAGTTTAATTTGCTCCGATCCAAAAGCAGCTAGTATTTGAATGAGTCTTCACTTCTTGAAATAGATTGCTGCGAATGTTACCAAACTTAATAGGTGATCTTAGTAGAGGCATAAGAGTGCAATGCAAGTGGTTAGAAGGAATCGCGAGCCAACATTTTGGATCGGTACTGATCCAATTGGATCAGATCGATATCGATCCGAAGAGTTAGCGTAATTCTGGACCAAACTTCTTATGTTTCTTTGTCTTATACTTTTAGGCCCTCGGGTCAAGTTTCAAGTTGTTTTGATTTAGTATGAATGTTTTAACTCCTTTTGTGCTATATTGGGTTAAAAACTCAATTAACACTTGCCCCCCAAAATATGCGTTTTGAATGAAAGATGTGCTTTGCTTCAGAACAAGTTTCAGTAGCGAATCTTTGATTGTTGAGCTTTCCAATGGCTTTAACCTTAGCGAAACGTCTAGTTCCTTTGGATTCTTTAGTCAATCACAAGTTATTCCAAACCTATTATAGCCTAAGACTCTAGACTCTACCTAACCGTAATCTACACATCACAATCATTCCGGCATTGTTTGGGTTATTACATCACATGTCTCTGATTACGTTCCACATCTCTAATCATCCCGCGTTCATTTACGATTTACATTATTACCACTCAGATTTAATTCAGAGTTATTATATCATATATTAGACACATATCATATATCGAAATCACATCATATATCAAAATCATCCGGTGTTTATCCCTGATTTATCCATTTTATTCTATTTATAAGGCATTTAGATCATTTTCGCAAAGTTAAATCCATTTTAATGTTTGATCTTCCCAAACCATTTAAGTTTAGTTCGCGATCTTTTTGGATCGTTTGATGTTTAGTTTAGGGGACGATCCCTCCAGATCGTTTGTTGTTTCTGTTCAAGGGGATGATATCTCCTGATTATTTTCTTATTAAGTTAAGGGGGGGTAAGTAAGCCCGTCCGTCACTGTCCAGTGATGGGACTTACTTCTTGAACTACGGTACACTTCGGTCGGGACTCTATGACATTCGATATCGTCAAGTCCATCAATTTGCTCTTCGAAAAGGGGACTTGCACCTTGCACTCCAATCTCTTCTCTTCAGTCAAGAATCTATAGCATTCAAAATCAGTTATCACAGTAAATATGGATTTTACAAAATTCAAATTTCAAATCAAAGAAAACAAGCAGAAATTAAATAAGCGAGAATCCTAAATGTTTATCCCAGACATCCAACTCAGAGCATGGCAAGAGACCAATCTAGGTTTCGTGCATGTCCAAGCGGTCTGAGATTATTATCCTAAGTTGTCATCCCAAATATCCGACTCAAAGTGAGACTAGAACCAATCTAGGTTTAGCACATGTCTAAGCGATTTGGGGTCATTATTGTTTTTACTGCTAATATACGAAAAGAAAAGTGCAAAAAAGAAACCAAAGCAAAGAGTAGCAGCCGAATCTTATTGCCATCTATCCCAGTTATGAGATTACCTATCTTCGCTCAAATCCCTAGGCATTCCTTGAAGCATCTACTATGGGTGGTGGCTGCTCCGGCTGTGCTAATGCAGCTCCGTTCCTCACATACTGCGATAGCTCATTGTTCCAAACCAATTCTTCTATCAATCAAGAAGGTATCGGCACTCATTTATCTCATGTTTACCCAGCGCATAGAAGATGCAAAACTTTCTAGATCCTTTCTCTTGATCTGGGGGCTCTCATCTCGGAGGCTTCCGATAGGGAATTTTCTTCCTAGTGTCTAGGTATGTCCTTTCTAAGTTTTTAGTCAGCTCAAAGTAGGAGAGGAATTTGGGATCCCTACTTTGTCTTTTCGGTCCACAAAAATCATCATCAGCTTCTCTTTTCCGTTTTCCTTTTCCAAATCCTATTCCATAGGGTCCCTTGCATTCCACAGCATAAATTTTGGCATTTTCAGCTTCATCTTCAGCATCAACATCCTATTGACGTAAATGTCTCTCATCTTCGTAGTAAAACTCAGCAAGATCCAATGGTGAATCTTTCTTAAGTGCAGCCTGAAGTCGGCCTTGCTTCCGACTCCAGACACTACCTCCATCAAAATCACTAATCGGTCCAGCCTATCAATCGCAATCGCTGCTGCATTGAATTTTTTTAAATAACTTCTCAAGGTATCCCCGTGCTAATGGAACCCGCTCATGACTTAGAGTTGGAGTAACTTGATGTAAAGATTGCTTTCTTGCATGGAGACTTGGATGAGACTATTTACATGAAGCAGTCAAATGGATATGTCAAAGATGGAAAAGAGAATTGGGTTTGCAAGCTAAAGAAGTCATTGTATGGACTTAAGTAGTCTCCTAGGCAGTGGTACAAGAGTTTGATTCTTTTATGCTTTCACTTGGTTTTGATCTTAGCATCAAAGGCGCTTGCGTGTACTTCAAGCATTTGAAGAATGGTTATTGAGTGTATTTACCCTTGTGTGTGGATGATATGTTGATTGCTTCCAAGGATAAAGCTTAAATTGATAGTTTGAAGTTGAAGCTGAAGGCAGAATTCAAGATGGATGAAAGACCTTGGAGAAGCAAAGGAGATTTAAGGTACAGAAATCCAAAGGGATAGGAAGCTTGGACTTTTGAGGCTCACTCAAAAGGAATATATTCTGATAGTTCTTACTCGGTTTAGCATGAAAGGAGCAAAGACAATTAGCACACCAATTCCTTTGCACATATAGCTTTCTAGTATAGGCTCTCCAATCTCGGGGAAGGACAAGGCTTATATGGAGAAGGCTCCCTATGCGAGTGCAGTTGGTAGTCTGATGTATGCCATAGTTTGCACTAGACCTGACATTGCACAGACAGTTGGGTTGGTGAGTAGACTCATGTCAAATCCAAGAAAGACGCATTGAGAGACAGTGAAGTATATTTTCAGACATCTTAGAGGGACTCCAGACCATGGGCTTGTCTTTGGCGGTAAAGATAGAGATTTCAGCTTGGTTGGATTTTTTGATTCTGACTATGCCGATGATAGAAATTGAAGAAAGTCAACCTCAGGTTATCTATTCACCATTGATGGGATAACTATTAGTTGGACAGTGAGGTTATAGATGATTATGGTTTTGTCTACTACGGAGGCAGAGCTTATAGAAATGGTTAAAGTGGCTAAGGAGGCGCCTTTCTTGAAGCGTTTGTTGTGTGACTTGGGCATCGTGTATGAAGGTATAGAAGTGAATAATGATAGCCAAAGTGCAATTCACTTAGCTGAAAATCTAGCTTTCAACTTAAGGATGAAGCATATTGAGGTAAGAGATTCCTTTCTTGTCTCTATAGATGAAGAGAAGCTTGTATGTCTTAGAAAGGTTTACATAGAGGAGAATGCAATGGATATGTTTACCAATTTGTTACCCGTTGCAAAGTTCAAGCATTGATCGAACTTGATTCACTTGATGAAGTGCTAGGTGCCATAGGGTGGAACGGAGGAGAGTTAGTTGGTAGATGGAGACGTTTGTTTTCATTGTTGAGATTGATAGGTCCTGCTTGGAGAGGGTACTTTCAACACTTTGTTGACGGGCGATGGCCTTGTCGGAGTTCGTTGACAAAGTGCAATAGGTGATGGCTATGCTGAAGCTCATCGACAAAGTATCTATGTTGTCTTGTCCGAGAGCTGCTTAGAGTAAGAGGATATAGGTGGAGTTGTTAGGCTTGCGAAGGAATATAATATCAAGATGGAGATTGTAAGATGTGGTGATACAATATTTCCAATTGTAGACGATTCAAAAGATATTGTTGATTTCAGTGATGCAATATTTCCAATTGCAGAAGATTTGAAAGATATTTGAGATAATTACTTAAATGTATATTGTCTCTTTTATAGCATTAAAGAGAGTAATAAATTCCCTACGTGAGAAGAAGAATTATTTTGTGAGATTGAGGTAATCAATGAATTCTCTAATTAACCGATTAAAGAAGGAATCTTATTAGGCGCATGTAAATTGGGGCAAACTAGAAAATCAAATGGATGAACATTTTCTATATAAATAGAAGAATTAATGAGGCAATGACTTATGGCTATAAATCAATCACTTCAACCCCAAGTAGTAATATCTATATAAAGGCAGAGATTAGCATGAGTAGAATTATCTCTCTCAGTTGTATTTCTTATTCTTCTTCTCCATTATCAATCTTGTAAAAATTTCTCCTCTTAGAAAGTAATAAAATATCATGTACACTATCTCGCGGTAGTGTAACCACTATAAATCATATGTGTTATTTTCTTTTATTGCTTGATCTATGATTTCTTTTAACTGGTGACTATTTGTTGTTTGTTATGTCTCACCATTAATACGGTCCTATTTTTTTTTGTGCAAGGTTTGGTTTTTGTTCCTAAGGCGATCTTAAGGGATTTTCCCCTAATAGAAACTACCGGCTTGAAGTTGATGTTTGGAGCGATGGAGTTGTATCATCTTAACTGAATTAAATAGTTGGAATACGTTGATTAAAACAGTGTTTGCCAAAAAAATTCAAATCTTTCTTAATTCAGCTACCTAAACATCTTGATTTAATCAGTATTTGTTTATAAGACTTTGATGGACTAGTAAGGATGCATTGATTCATAAATGATTTAAGTTAAGAAGCAAATGATTTAAGTTTCCAAACATGATACCAATTTAGTTTCTAACGTTTTCTCATTTCAAATAAAAAAGATGTAAGATGTTAATTTTGTCATCCTGAATACAAGTTCATAAATCTTTCTTTAAGTGCTTGTTGACTTTTTTTCCACTCGGTAATAGTCACAGGTACCATCTACCTTGCTAAGGCATCAAGATAAGATGATAAGTGTTTAGAATAGTAACCTATTGGTTGACCTCAATTATTGAATTCAACTTCGGCCTTCTCATTTTGCGTCAAAGAAAACGTTTTCGTCATTGTCTTTCCTCGTTTTTTTCCTGACCATCTCTAGTTGAATACCGTCGTTAGAAAAATCTAAGTTGTTCCGGGCATCCATGTGTTGAGTGGGTCTGATTTTATGGGATTAGTATTTGGAGAGTCTGTTGAATTAGGACCAGAACGACATTTGGAGACTGAATTTTGTCGGGTGGAGGCTCCATTTCAGTACACTTGCGAGGAGATTTCTAATAGTAGTGTTTAAACATAAAGAGTACGTGTGAATTCAACTTCATCTTTTCTCGTTTTGTTAACTTTTACACCACCGGTCTTATCTTTTGCATGTAAAGCTGCAACTGCAGCTAAAGATTGCCTCTTTGAATTCTCATTGCTACCTTTGATATTTGAAATTAGCAAACACTTGTCAGTGATTCTACAATTAATTCTAACCCATAATGGAGTGTACATCCTAAATTTTCCTTCTTTGTTTGAATATGATGGCAAGATAAATATATAAGGATATATGATCAAACTTTGGTCCTATTAGATAAGTAGGATTAAATCTTTCTCGAAGCTGATAGTTTGCAGCTTTTTCCTTAGTTACAGGCATGTGGCTAAAATATGGTTATAAACTACTAGTTATGTTTGGAAAAATAGAAATAGGTAATTAATTACATGCTTATCGATGCAGTGTGGTTATAAACAAGTTATATTTGGAAAATATATATAGATAATAAATTTAACGCTTTTTCTACATTGAAATTATGGTTGTGCATATTACTCTTGTGAATGGATGGGGAAACTTTGTGCAGGTTCATTGCCCTTCTGTGTCTTTGCACTTCTGTTTGTGGAATTTCATTTTTTATGCTTATAATAGCTAATATATGATACTGCCATACTATACCTTTTGCTTTTGATAATTCTTATGGGACATTCAGTTGTTTTTCCTCACTTAGTTGCCTAATTTATTTTCATGGTAGATGGCAAAGTCGATAATCACTCCTTGCATAGTTTTGCTGGAGACTGTCTTCTTTAGCAGGCATTCAGGTTATGTTTCTGTAGTATCGTACAACTAAAAAGACTTATCTTTTATATCTTTCTTGACTTTTTTCTTTCGTGATATCATATTTGATGTTAATTTTAATAAAATACCTTTTTTATTATGTAAAAGGATGTATGATTCAATGAACGTTCAACCACAATAATTATCAATAATATAATATAATTAGTTCATAGAAGTTTAGTACCATTAGATTATGGCAGTGGCAATAGATACTAGCCAACATGCCTGATTATATGGCACAACCAAAAAAATGCTGCTGACACACTCACCCAAACATCACTATATAAAGGTGCTAAAAGACAAATACAATTTTACATCAACAAAGAACAGGGCTCACACCTACTGTAAACAACACATCTATGGAACCAATCAATAAACTAATTTTTAACTGTTTATAATTTCACTCTATATTTCATTTTGCAACGTCAAATCAAATGACTAATTTGTTTGCTAACATATATTAAACTCACATCATGCATTTTTTCTTTAATTCTTTTTATTATAAGCGTTTGATATATGAAAGTTAATAAACCTGAATGTGCATAAGCAACCCTTATAATAGGAACTAGGTAGTGGGTATTCTCTTTGATAAATGTTAACGAATTTCTTCGTTAACACAAAAAAATGCAAGGGAGTAAACCTTAGCAAATGATGCAAATTGGAAAGCCTAGATTTAATCTCAATGAATTTTGACACAAGGCGACACTTGGCTGAGTTAAGGCTTAAAAGGAGTGAACAAACAAGCTTAAGTCCATTAAGAAGTCGTATGCAAAGTCATGTAGGATGGTATGGTCATGAAATAAATTCGTATAATCAATTGTATACAAAGATAGAAATCAAGAATACAAGTTCTTTTGGATTACGAAGAAATCTTAATTAACAAATCATATATGCTTTGGAGCTCGAAAGTAAGTCATAACTTGAGAACTTGTTTTTATTCAATATAAAGTTGAAGATACAAAGTCCAATGTCCAATAGTTCAAGTGCTACAATCGGCTAAGAATCCCCAAATCAATTTAGGGTTATAAAGTTTAAATTATAAGAAGAGAGACAAGAATGATTTACCGTCTCCATTATACCCCTAAGTCCATATTTATAGGGAAGAAAATGTAGCATGGAGCATGGCTTCGACGCACTTGGTCTTGGCAGTTACAATGCTGCACGATGCTAACTTCGCTTAACATCCTTTGATATCCTTAGACGTAGGGCAGGGCTTCGACGTTGTCTCATAAATGAAGGTGCGCAGCATCAATAACTCTTGGCATTGATGGCTTCTGTTGTGATGATCTGTGTTCTCCATTTGTTTATAGCAGCATCGAATTGAAGTGGTATTTGGCATGGCGCGATGTGATCTGGGGCAGCATCAATGGGAAGCAGTATGGATTTGTATAACACTGGCCTTGATAACTTCAATGGATACTGATGGCTTTCGATGCCGACATGTGTGGTGTCCTCTACGTACCGATAAAACATGCCATCAACAAGATGCAGCACTAGTTATCGACGGCATTGCTAATGAATGGTATTGACGACATCAATGAGATGTGGCATAGGTCATGTTCACGTACATTAATGGCTTATGGTATTGTTACATTCGATATCATCACTTCCTTGGAGGGATGCGGCATTGAGGAAATTCGATGTAGATGGAATGTGGCATCAAAGAGAAGTAGTATCAGCAACTTGCATTATTGATCATAAGTGGTATTGGACAATGTTGCTAAAGCATGGCATTACTTCCATCTTGAAAGGCGGCATCATATTCGTGTTTCATGTCGCATGTCTTCAAGGTTAATAATGGTGATAACATATGTCCCTCAGTATAGAGTAAGTATTGACTTTTCAAGTCAACAGTTTCGACGCCATACTTTGCCACCTATTGGTCTCCTTTCGCTGATCCCGCCATCTATTTAAAATCAATTCAAGGGCTTCTGTACACATATTCCTTTCTATAAATAACCAGGTCTCCTCTCCTTTCTTCTCTTAGCACAATTTATAAGCTCAAGCTAGAAATCAAATTTTCAATAGAAACCATAATCTTCCAACTCTCTATTGTTCGATTCATCATTTAGGTATGATATGTAATTGATGTGCACGTAAATGTGCATATTTTTACCACCATATTTATTCTATTTAAATTAAATAAATGATCATATTGGGTATTTTAACTTGTTTTAACCAAAATTCATATTAATTACAAATTTTCACATATTCATCTTCATATAAAGGCAAAATGGCCATTTGTGCGCGTATATTAATTTGAGAGAATTTAATTTGAAATTTCTATAATATTTTGTAGGAATTTAGCGTCTCATATTAGTGGGTTCATGAAGAAACATGCATGCACAAAATGGATATAAAGGAATGTAGATGGAAATAATTCAAAGTGAAGATCATGGAGGACCCCACCTACCCACCTACCTTAATGTACAAATTAAAGGCTAATGCACATACTTATGGAGTTAATGTTTTCATGTACACTTAATAGGGGATTAAGACATGTTAATGATTACTTGGCCTCCACACTTCCTAAGGGGCATTTTGGGCATTCCCTATAAAGTGAATTAGGGTTTTAAAACTTGTATATATACCCGTTATGTTTCATGTAATCCCTCCTCTTCTCTTAGTCTCTCTTAGGCCTCCTTCTCTTTAGTTTAGTTTAGATCAAAAATAAAATGAAAGCTCATCTTTCTCTTTTCATGGCTACTTAGCCATTTTTATTTTATGTAATCTTTTTTGATGCAATTTAATACATGCTCTTTCCTTTTCATGTTCATTTACTTTCATGTTGTAGTGTAGATCTCTTCTTTTTTATGCAAATAGAATAATTTTTCCTTTCATTTTGCTCTCTTTTTCCTCTTCTTTTTATTCAATGTTGCTTGCTACATTTTTTCATATGATGACAAATATGAGAGGCTAAACCCCTTCAATTTAGGGGTAATGAAGCTCTCTAATCATGTAGCTTCAACTTAATTTGATGTTTATGCTCTCTTTTTGTGCTTAATAAGAATGATTGAAGTGGTTTAATGATGTTGTTTAGCTTTGAATTTGATAGTCTATGTTGTTTATAACAAATAGGCTATGCTTAAACAAACAAAACACAAATTGCCTCTTCATCTACATATGATTATGGCAAAGAAGTGATTTTTGAAATTAAAATTTGATGGCTTATATTTCTAATTAATAGTTAACAGGCCATGCTTAAAATAGATTTTGCTTTCAACTTTGTTGTCATATTTTATGAGATTTAAAAGTGTATTAGTGGTTGTGTTATAGTTTGATGGTTTATATTGAGCTAATTAATAGCACAAATATACCATACTTATGATAAGCACTTCAACTAATTCACCAATGACAAGAAAAGAGAGATCATAACTTCATTTTGTTGATTTATGTGATCTAGAGAGTGGAAATTTCCTCTAAATTGTCTTAACACTCATTTTTTTTATCAATTTTCTTTTGCTTGTTTTTCTTCTTTTCTAGTTTAACATTCTCTTCAACCTTGGTTTAATTTGATTGAATAGATTTTTAAAATCATTAATTCCCCGCGGATCGACCCGTATTCGCCACATGCTACATTCGTACACCGTGCGCTTGCGGTTATTTTTAAATTTAAATTCGTTCGACAGTTTTCTAATCCGATAGAAATTCCGTCGACAAACAAGTTTTTGGCGTCGTTGCCGGGGAGTTGTTTTGATTTTAATTTTCTATTCTTCGAATTATTTTTGCTTGATTTTATTGCGCGTTTGTTTTGTGTGTTGAGTGCATTATTAAAAAGAAAAAAAAAGAATTGTGTGATTGTTGTGTGTTTTTGTTCTTGTGCATTTTTTTTGTTTTCAATTAGCATTTGCATTTATAGTTTATAAAAAAAACAATCTCATTTCAAAAACAGATAAAAAAATTATTCATTTAGTTTACATTTCAATTTACATTGAGTTACATTTCCATTTTCTTCTTAAATTGTTTTCCAGTGCTTCTGTTTATTTTGCTTCTGTTCTATGCACTTCTTACATTCTGTTCTGTGTACATTGTTATCCAATTGCTTTCAGTTGCTTTCAGTGTGATCACTACATCCCAACTACTGCCATCAAACTTTGGCCACAATATCAAACTTCATAGCAGTCACGACCATCATCAGTAACCATACAAACTTCTACCACCAGAAACAACTCCACACAACCAGTAGTGCCCCTTCCAACCCAAACAATACAACAGTGCAACCCGCTACAGCCACTACTGTTCACTCTGCCTCAACACCACCTCTTCATTGCAAAACAACTCCACACAACCAGCAGCGCCCCCTTCCAACACCAAACCATACACCACCATAAAACTGCCTATAACTTCACAGTGTCCACTTCTGCAAATTCATCTACATTCAAAAAAACTTCCACATACTCACCATCCAACACATTTCCATACAACATATCCCTCAATCACATTCACTCCAACCACTGCCATCCCCAACGCAATTCAACTCCACCAAGAACACACTCAACCACCATCTTTTCTTCCACTATCATACTACTCATCCTACAAGTCACTCATTTCTGCCTTTCAATCAACTGCTGCACCTCTTCAACATCACATTCATCATTTATCTGAACCACCTGAACCTCCGAACTCACCTGAACCAGAAAATGCAACAGCATCGCACCCATCTTCTCACCCTTCCATTCACAGACTTCACACTTCAGAACACCATTTCCGCCTGTACAACTTCGAACCCACTACCTTCAACTGGTTCTGTGGCTATTACTTCCACCTTCGCCCTGTTTGCCTCTGCCAATCGCATAGCATAAAAGCCCTACCTTCATCACGCAATCGAATAACCCAGTTCTATCTCCTCCAAACATACGAACCCCCAAACAGTCGCGCTTCCATTCGATTAGGGATTTGATTACTAGATCGAGAAATTCTGATTTAGGGAATTCGGCTGGAAATTTGATTTCTGTATTTTGCTTTTCAAACTGTGAAGTTTGAATTTGATTTGGCTATGAAGCAGTATTAGTGCGTAATTGCTTTATTAATGAGTTTGAGGGTCGGGCTCGTTTGTAGGCTGTGAACATTTTTCTTATTATTTGTTTATATTGTTCTATTTGGTTTTGTTTTAAATTATTTTTCCCGGCCTTTAAAAAAATAGTGTTCTAAATTGTTTTTGTTCAATTTGTTTCTAGTTTTGTTTTATTTTATTTTATTTAAAATAACAGGTTTTAATGGTTTTGATTTGTTTTTAATTGTTTGTGGTGTTTTCATTCGTTTTGTTCTCCTTCTTCATCTAAAAAAACATAAAAACTTGCATATTTCTTGTTTTAATTTCAGGTTGTCAAAGCAGAAAGCAAAAGGAGAAGAATGCTTGTCAAAAATAATTGCTTCGCTTCGTTTGCCAAAAAAACAACTTGTTTGCTTTATTGTTTTTATTTATCTTGCATTGTAATTTGCTTGCATTTGCATTTTTTTTTAAAGAAAAAAATTCATTTGTAGTTGCATTGTTAATACACGTTTAATTCTTGCTTTGCATTTCATTCTA
Source organism: Allium cepa (assembly GCA_030765085.1). Lineage (NCBI taxonomy): Eukaryota > Viridiplantae > Streptophyta > Magnoliopsida > Asparagales > Amaryllidaceae > Allium > Allium cepa. The sequence goes on from CM060931.1 coordinate 300,029,489, forward strand.
AAATTTTGTTTAGTAATAACGGTTAGACATCGATAACCTTTAATTGTATATTGACAATTTGTCTTCCTTGAACAATTTAATTTCTTGGTGTCTAGGCTACGACAGAGTAATAACCATTTATAAATATTTCGGTGATTCGTAAATATTATAGTGGTTGTTCCTCTGAAGGTACTTAAACCTTCGGCTGCATTGCTACGGTGATTCGTGGTGCACCGATAACCCCTGCCCGTTACCTGGCCGAGAACTATCTTGTTTATCTAAGATAACTTGTGATTATACAATTTTGAGTTAACTTAGGATAAATAATTTGAAATTAGACCCTTGCATTCATTTAGTTGCATTAGTTCATGCATATTTTAAAAAAAAACAAAAACAAAAAAAATTCAAAATCCAAAACTAAAAAAAATTGTAAATATTTCTTAACTTAGTTTTTTTTTCTTTTCTTTTGCCTTTGAAAATTTTCAAATCAATATTCAAAAAAAAAATTAAAATCAAAAATCCAAAAAAAAAAAAATATTTTCAAAAAAATTGAAAATCCAAAATACAAAAAAAAATCAATTTTTCATTTTGAAAACTAATTCCTCTTTGTCAATATTTTTCTTTACAAAAAAATAATCTTGAAAATGTCTGAGTTTCCTTTATCTTACTCACTTGAATTTAGTTGTAAAAATCAGTATAATCCTTATGAGTTCATTCCAAATTCGTATGGATATTTTAACAACAACCTTTGTTTAGACAATTTGGATTTTGAAGCACAAAATTTCCAAAATAATGAGCAACCCCCATGTAAAGGCCCGAAAATCCGTACTCCTTTGAGCTGGCAACATTCCCCAACAATCCAGCCAAAGGGGAACAAACTTCCGAATCTTTATGGTTGAAGAAGAAGAAAGAGGTAGAAGAAGAGAGAAAGAAGAGAGAAAAGAACAACAGAACAATAGAAAGAACAATAAAACAATATCAGAATCTAACCATCGCAGCGGAACAACATATAATAGATAAATGAATATTCATTAAAACAAAAGAACTGTACATTTTATACATTACATCACATTACATTCATTATCAGAGTTTACAACAACAAACAGCGGAAAAGAAATACCATATACAATAGATAGAATAAATAATAGACTACGCCATCCAGCTCGCCTCCGGATATCTGTAGCAACACCTGAAACCAGAATGACCTGAAAACCTAACTCTAGACTGCCCGTGTGAAAATTGGTGGGCACCCAGAGTTTAGGAAGGGAACAATAAACTCCAGGTCAGTCATGTGACTGGTATGAGAACTAAAAACAGTTATTTATCTTTAAAACAAAGAATAGGATAATTTTTAAATAAATTCGCAATGCTTTTTAGAAAATGAGACTACCATAAGGCCTCCCGCACACACACACAATGCAAACGCAGAATCGGAGGAGATTTCTCCTTATGATAGTCAAAAATGCTTGATACGCATAAAATCAAATCATTTTCGATATTATTATTAGTGCATAGTGTAGAAAACAATTTCGAAAGTAAAGATATAAATCTTAGCCAACATACGACCATTATCGTATGCCTACTATAGCTACTATGTTCAATAGCAGGTTACCGCCACATTCCATAGCAGGTAATACAACTAAAACCGTACAAGGCTCGTATTGTTTCTTTGGATTTCCAACAAATGGTCAGGCCAAGGAACTTCCCATTGCCACATGGAAACGCCTCTGGAATGACGTCCCGAGAACCTAACCGGATCTCTGCCAACACAAGGCCGGGTTACCCCTTACTGGGTAACTACTGACACGAATATGTCATCCCCCGATCGTAACCGATCTATATCCGAGGATCCCCGATTTCCAACAACCACAGAGTAATAAATTTGCAGTTACCACATAGGTTAAGTATCTGGGCTCCATACCATGATACCACCTCTATCCAGAAGGAATGACATACACTAAAGAGGTGCTACCCTCTAATAACCTTGCCGCATCTTTCCTGTTTTGACCATTTCCGGGGTGTGAGGCTCGATGAAGTCTCGTCCACAAAGCCACGCTTTATGAAAGCAATGCTTTGGGTCAACAAATGATCAAAGCAATAATCATCAAGATAGACGATCAAACAATTGATCCTATCACAAACGATCACTCAACGATCATTTCACAGCAACACTCAGCATGCCACACTACCAAATTGGGAGTATATCACTAATAACCTTCAACTATATAACCTCTGAGCTTGTACGTCTCAGAGAAGGGTGTTAAGCTAAAAGAATAAATTCTCCGCCACCAACAGAAATATATTTGAAAGAAATCAGCTTTATATCTCAACTTGTAATGTCAGACATACAATCCATACAAGTCTGTTCCGGGATCGAACAGAACCGAAGGCACTTCCAAAGAAGCCCTTGCAATCCAGATATTCATTAATCACGTCCGGATATCCCGTCACTAGGGGTGATAAACCTCTATATCGGAGATCAGCCGATGCAGAGTAACTCGACGGTAATCCATCCGTTTTCACAAACATCCGGTCTTCAACACCGGTCTTCAATTGCAATTCATAACGACGTATCACATATTCGGAGTGGGTTATACGACCCCATGGTCCTTTCCCGGTTAATCCGAATAGTGAGCGCTTATTTTAAAAATAAGTGTGGCATCCAATTTCAAGCAATCATAGCAATTACTCATTCAAGGGTAAATATTGATAGTCGGTTATTTAACTATCAATAAAGATGCGCCACATCACCAGATTCCAAATAATTTTCCAAATTATTTAATTTTCCAAAATATCTTTACTAGATATAAAATATCAATACTTCAAAAATAAATCAATATTTATTTTGAAAACCAATTTTTCCTTTCCATTTATAAATTCCATAGTGAACTTACATTTCAAATTTTCTATTGATTTCCAGTTTCAATAGATTTCAAATATTCAATTCCAATTTATCTTCAAAAGATAAATTCTTAAAATCGCTCCATTTCATATTGGAAAAAAATAATTCCATACTTATTCTAATAATAAGTATTTCACAAATCTTATTTATTTTCAACAATTTGAAAATATTCAATATACTTAAACCATAGTTAAGTATATATTTCATTATTTAAGGAAAACATTCTCTTATTCACATTTATTTGGGTCAAAACGAAGGTTGCGTAAAACATCGTTACGACAACCCAAAATCACTAGTATAGGGATTTGAAATT